>CM028131.1:246942500-248157500 GCA_016271365.2 Neoceratodus forsteri | reverse complement strand
CCCAGGTGCTCCCCCACTGTTACCTCTATCACACTGCCCTGTTTGTGAGCACGAGGTCCAGTATTGCCTTCTTCCGAGTCGGTTCCATGACCAGTTGCTTAAGGAAATGAATCAACCTTCAGGGATACTACTATCTTAGCACTAAGAGTTTTCTGGTCTTAAACGTTTTTATACATACCTGAATAAAAGGAAATAAAGACACATTTAGGACATGTGGCAAACCTCAGCAGTGAATTGTAATGTACTAAGCACTACAAAAGCCTATTATCTCCAGCTCCCCTATATGGACAGATCTGAATGGTGGAACACTGTTTTAGCTGATAACAGGGGAAGCAATAGACAGCAAAGAGATCAGAGCGCAGACAGAGCTCAGAGTTTTGTTTATGTAACCCCTAGATGGCGCTATCCCAAGGGCTACTACCCCAGCCTGCTTGGCTAGTAGCAGGTTAAGCGGCCTGAGTTCTGAAACGGGTGCCTCCACCCAGAGATCAGGGTTGGTAATGGTCAAGCTAACCTGGGCACAGCCCTCCGGGACACTGTAACCCCCCCTCTTTCCCCTCTAGTGGCCTGAACACTGTACAATAATCACTTTCACAATACCCACACACCACACAAATGCCCACACTTATTGCACTTACCACCAGGGCTGGTTCCTCTGGCTCAACCCTGGGAACCCCCTGTAAAACAAGGTTATGCACAGCATATAGCAACAGTACAGTACTATGAGCACAAACTGGAACCACAGTCAGATTACATGCAGAAAAAAGTTAGATCTGACTTATTCAGGGGACTTCAACAAGGGAGGGGCAAAATCAGGTTAATTAGCTTAAAGGTTATATCACTCAAGCAGTTATGCATGCACTTTGAGTCCCCCCACACAGTCCACCTCTGGGTACCCAAGTGGAGAAGAGATGGGCTAGCCAGGACCGTTGCCCGGGGTTGCAGCTGGTTGGGGCCCTGTGATGGAAAACACAACATGCACAGTACACAATATTTGTAATCCAGAGCCAGAGGGCTCAGATGGCAAAGGAAACAAAACAACAAGACAATCAGATGACACACTCAGATTAAGCTGTTGTTGCAGGGAGCTACCCTGGTATTTACTCACGATACCCAAGACTGGACACAGGCTGGACGAAAATCGAGACTGCAGGTGGTTGATCTGGAATGTCAGGAGAAGCAGGGCCCACTTGAGTTGCAGAGGCATCATTCCTATTCAAGCGTGGAGCAGGGAGCTGGTCCCCTGGCAGGTCTCTCATTGATGGCTTCTCTGTGCAGTCGGTAGTCTGGCTGGGCCAGTCTGGCAAGGCCCAAACCGCATGGAGACAAATTCGGGTGCAGTCCATTTTGGGCTGGATACAGCTTCCAGCAAGCAGAACACAGTTCACAGAGTGGGGAACTAACTCACAACCCACTAGCAGCTCATAGCACATTTACACGTAGGGGAATTCTACTGTACCAAGCAAAGCGCTCCCCGGTCACAATCGCAAAGTCTCTGCACACACCGGGAGCTTAGGGGGAGCTGGAACTCCTGACTGACCGATCGCATTCAGCAAAATCTTCAGTCTTCTTCAGGTTGAGCCTGGCCCACTTCAGTAGCTTACTTTAGTCACACAAACTTGGATTTAGTCCAAAATAATTCTCTTCTCTCCCTCAGGATTGCTGCTTAGAAGCATTTCAGCTCCTTCTTGTTCAGCTTCCAGCTTAGATCTAACTGAAAATTGCAAGCAGCCCGGAACTTCCCCAAGATCCAAAAGATTTGGTTGGCTGATTTGGCTGTCAGTCAAAGCAAGAGCTCCCCCTTCAGTTGCAAAAAAGACACACAAAAGCTCCAAACTAAAGTTTCTACAGATTTTGAATTCAGACAGCTCTTGTAGTCTGGCTACATTTTAGGTCCCACCAGTACTGTTTGGTCCAATTTGCAGTCCAGGACCAAGATAGTGGAAACAAACAAAACAGTTCTTGCTACAAAGAAAGCAGATTAGACAAACTACATTATCATTATCACTCTAAATGATTTTCAGTAAATAGTTACATCTTTCGACAGAGCTCCCTCTCAGATTACTTAAGCTGCAATAGGCAGCTCTTAAAGAATCAGTACTCAGAGGCTATACAGGCTCTGGTAATCACATTTAAACTGCTAAAATGCAGGACACCAGCCTGGCAGTGATTATTTAGGCAGGCTCAAGGAAGACTTTTTGTGAACCCCCATTTGTAGGGGGGTTACCTTTAGTACCTCACATATGGCAGGAACATTAAAGTAGGGGGTATTATTTAAGCAATAATGCATGACATGGTGTGTGTTGTGTTAGCATAAAGTCACACCTCGGTTGGTTGGGCATGATGCCACAGGCCAAGTGGGTTCAACACCTAAAAAGTGATGTTATCCCAGATGACACACTCCCTGGATTACATTATTGCTATTACACAATGGATTATTTGTAACATAAAAAAAATCATATTTAAAATGAATTTTTACTTAATTTTTCAATGGGTAGGTATACACAAAAAAAATAGTGCTGCTATATTGTTGTGCTATGTAATGAGTGCTGCTGTAGCTCACCATATTCCCTCCTCCTCTAGCTTCATGTGTCTTATCTTCCTTCTCCTCCCTCCAGCTCAACGTGTCTCTTCATTTTGTTGGCAATAGCCCCCTCTGCTCCCTGGAGTTTAATTCACTCGGCCCCACTGCCTGCCCTGGGACCGGGTTGCTTTATCACTGTCTCACATGGAGCATATCCTGAAGTGGGAAGCACGATGTGAGAGGAAGCTGACCAGTGACCAAGATGTCTGGTACTTTTGAAGCAATTGATAAATCTCCCGGCCCTGACACATACTAAAAAGAGTAGAGCTGGTGAGCAGTAAGTGGTGCATGCTCTGCTTTTAAAAAGCAGACATACAGAAAGAAAATGCACTGTTAGGCTAAGCAGTGGGGGACTGAAGATGATCAGAATGACTACTTCTATTTTACTTTTGAATTGAAAAAGCACCAGAAATAGTATTTTAGTTGGGGGAAGGAAGGGAGGTCCAAGGAGTGGGTGACTAAGTGGTTAGCTGTGAAGCCCATGACAGCTTCAACATTCATGGGAGGGAGGGATTTTTATGTGTGTTTCTATGGTTGTGTTGGTGACAGACTTTCATACAGTGATGTTGTACTGGGATGATATCATTATTGAAGGATGGTGCCAACCAATCAAAGACCAGGACATTTTCTTACCATTGCATATGGGCTATTAGTAACTATCTATCAGTATGGTTTGCAATCATGCTAGGTAAAGGCAAGGCAATTTTATTTATATGGTACCCAATCCCAGAGGCTGCGGGTGCCTAACAATAAATAAACAAGTAAGATAAACCACATTAAATAGCAAAGCTATAAGTCATTTGAAATCAGGAATCCAGGCCAAAACTTTAATATATACTGGACACTGGATATAACAGACAAAAGTTGTGTGCACAGATGCATCCATTATAACAGGCTTGCACTGTACCCAGTTAGAAGAGCGCTACTAGAATAGCACTGCAACTCACAGCGCTAGTCTGGTGAGTGTTACCACGGACAGCGAGGGGGGATTACAGCGCTTGCTGTAAGCGCTCCCCTAGTCCCTGTCCATGTTGCTGAGGGCTGACAAGAGCACCGGGAACCAGGAGGCTAGCCGAGCTGCTACCATGGCGTAGAGGGCTGGGGCATCGAGCAGCTCAACCAGTCTCTAACCTAAATCCTAGTCTCTAACAATTTTAGTGCAATCGGAACTTAGGCTCTTTTACGTGAGGCCATGGAAACAGTATTTCACTGCTCCATGATTTTTAACTTTCCCTGTGATCCATTTCCCCGGAGTTAGAATCCTTTAGTCTTGGGGGGCAGAGCCCCCTTTAGTCTGGAGGGTATGGGGGACAGAGCTCCCTGCAAAAGCAAACTCTGCGCCATTATTCCCGCGCACTTCTTGCCAACGCTATTGTTGTCAGCTCTTTTTGGACCCACTGCCTGAATTAAAGAAGTGGGTTTTTAAGGATGTTTGAAAATCAGCCAAGATCACACTAACCCCAAAACTAGAGTCCTAGATTTCAGAAGGGCAAACTTTGGTAAGATGAAGAGTAGGAAGCCTAAAAACAGGTTGGCAATGTAGCGGGAGCAAGGAGTCTAGACAGGTAATGGGCATTCATTAAGAACAGATTGCAGGAGGTCACCAGCTCCTGTCTGAAGCAGCTGGGGGAAAGAAGAAGTACAGAAAACTGACCATGGTTACATGGGAGGTGGAGAGTGCAGTGATGGAAAAAGGGAGATTTTCAGGAGATAAAAAGAGCATCAAGAGGGGCAGGGAAGCCACCAAGAAGAACCCAGAGACACCAACAGGGTGGTGAGGAAGGCTAAAGTGGAAATAAAACTTAAGACAGTAGAGGAAGTTAAGGAGGGTGATAATGCCTTCTTTTGCTGCATTAGGACAAAAAGACAGATGAACGAAAACATAGTCAAGCTGAGACGGGGGAGGGGTGTGTGGCAGATGACAAGGGTAAGGTAGAAATACTGGCTGATTACTTCTGTGCTACAAAAGAGATAGAGCGGCAATTATAGCAGAGAAAAGTTAGCACCAGTACTGGGGGGGCACAAAAAAATTACATACGTAACGTAATTGTTGATCTTCCAGAATATTTTCACAATTGATTCACACTGTGAACGTGTGGCTGCTGGGCCTTGATACAGTGGTGCTGTGCTTGGAAATAGAACAGTTACATACAAACTTATCGTAACAGTAGATCTTCAAGGGGATCTCAGTCATCAGGTTACACTGTAGGAACTTCACCTTTGGTGAATGGGGAATCCACATGGAAGATTTGCAGCAGTAAAAATGGGCCCATCCACACTGTCGACGTCAATGCCAGCCAACATCGCCAACCTTATAAAGGTGCAGGCAGGCCCACATCCTCCTCAGTTCTTTCCCTTCAGAGACAAAGGGAGCAAGACTGATGCCCTGGGGACCTGAGGAGAGCAAGGGACTTGGCTCTCAGAGAAATGATGGAAACAGCAGACAGCTAGGTCCAGAATAGGAGCCCCAAAAAGGGGGCTGGTGAGAGGGAAGAGACCTGATGACTGAGATCCCCTCAAAGATCTACTGTTAAGGTAAGTTATTATGTAACTGTTCTATCTTCTTCAGGAATATCTCAGTCATCAGGTTACATGGTAGGAACGAGTCCCAAGCAGTGACAAGCATATGTGGACAGACTGCGAGGCTGAATTTCCATAAACTTAAGACAGGAGAGGTGGAACGACCTCCCCAGTCAAGGAGCTTCTAAAACTTCAGACAGAAGACCTTGAAAACTGAACCAATCAAGGAACTCCATAAACTTAAGACAGGAGACTTTGCAGAACAACCCTGCCAAATCCTGAATGGGCTCTAGAAGCGATGTCCAGACTGTAATGCTTGGTGAAGGTGTGGACTGTACTTCAGGTGGCAGCAGCGCAAATGTCAGCAGCTGAGACACCTTTGAAACAAGCCACAGAGGTAGCCACACCTCTCATGGAGTGAGCTTTGACAGCACCAGGGAATTCTTTGCCATACTTATTGTAGCAGAACACAATGCAATTTGCCAACCATTTGGATAAACATTGCTTAGAAACCAAAGCGTCTTCTCTACTTGGGGTGAAAGGAACAAACAACTGCTTAGACTTTCTGGACTCCTTAGTCCTGAGCAGGTAATACTTCAAAGTTCTGCGCACATCTAAAGTATGGAGCAGTGCTTTCCCTGGATTGGCAAGCACTGGAAAAAAAACAGGAATGTGGATTGACTGAGTGTAAACTCAGAAATCATCCTAGGAAGAATCTTAGGATTTGTGCGTAAAGACACCCTGTCTTTGTGAAAAATCAAATAAGGCTCCTTGCACCAGAGGACTTGAAGCTCTGAAATTCTTCAAGCAGAAGTAATTGCAACTAAAAAGAGCACTTTCCAAGAGAGAAAGCACAAATTGCAAGTCACGATTGGCTCAGAAGGAGACAGGGTCAACTTTTCCAAAATAAAATTCAAGTCCAAAGCCAGGACAGGAGAGCAGATTGGGGTTTCAGATGTAGGATGCCCCAGAGAAAGGTACGGAAGACATCCAGTTGAGCAATAGTGCGGTCAGCCACAGGCTCATGCAAGGCAGAAACAGCTGAAAGGTGGACCTTGAGGGAGGAAATACTGGAGGTCTGAGTCAGACAAAGAGATCAGATAAAACAGGACATGCTTCACTTGGCAGGTGAAGGGGTCAAGGGAACGTTTAGCAGCCCAAATGGCAAACCAATTCCACTTCATGGCATAAGTGGCATGAGTGGAGGGCTTGCAAGCAGACACTAGGACATCTGTCACCCTGCTGGAGATGTCAAACCTGGTGATGACTATGTCCTCAGGAGTCACACATGGAGATGGAGGGACCTCAGATTGGGATGGACCAGGGTCCCCCAATCCTGGGTCAGCAGATTCCTGCAAAGGAGCAGAGGGAACAGAGGTTCCTCTGCCAGCAGCTGATGCAGAGGAAACCATATCTAGTGAGGCCAGATTGGAGCCACCAGGATCATGCTGGCTCCTTCCATCTGCAATTTGTTCAGCACCTTCTGTATTAGTGGGAATGGAGGGAATACATACAGAAATCTTCCACTCCAAGAGAGGGACAATGCGTCTCATCAGAAAACTTCATGCCATGGATCTACAGAGCAGCAATTGGACAGTTTTGCATTGTGTGGGGACGCAAAAAGGTCCAACTCTGGATGACCCCCATCTATTGAACAGATCTTCTGCTATGGATGAGAGAAGCTCCCATTCTTGCATGCTGGACTGAGTCCTGCTGAGGCTGTATGCCAAGGCATTTAAAATGCCTGGCATGTGTATGACAGATAGTCAGTACCTTGTGTACTGGGGAGGAGACCAGGAGTAGTTGGTCCAACTCATCCATCCTCTGGTCCCACTGCACCCTGAGGGTCCACTGCAGGGTGTGCATGTGGAGTCTGGCTAGCAGATCCATAGGAATGGCTGTGGCCATTAATCCTAGGAGCCATAGTTACAGCCTGGCAGGGATACACTGATTCTGGTCAACCTCCTGCGCTTGGGAAATGAGGCATTCTACCCTGCTCTGGGGTAGGAAGGCCTTACCCTGCCCAGAGTCCAGGACCACAGCAATGTACTGTAGCCTTTGGGATGGAACTAGCAGAGATTTGGGCAGACATTGTTATGCCAAGAGACTGGAAAAGCTGAAGAGTATGCTTCAGAGTGGACTACAGCTGCTCCCTGGATGGGGCCTTGAGAAAACAGTCGTCGAGGTATGGAAAGACATACAGTCCCTCTCTTCTGAGGGCTGCTGTGACCGTTGCTAAGCACTTGGTAAACACAGCACAGAAGATAAGCCAAACGACAACGCCTTGAACTGGTAAATGTTCTCTCTAAAAAGTGAAGCAGAGAACCTCCTGTGAGGAGAGAAGACCACGATGTGCAGGTAGGCATCCTGCATGTCCAGAGAGCAGAGCCAGTCCCTGAACTTATGGAGGGGGAAGAGGCCTGGTAAGGTTACCATGTGGAACTTTTTATACTGCACATAAACATAGACTTTGATGGCAGATAAGGACCTCTTGACCCACCCAGTTTGCTCAGTTCCCTACCTATTGAATAAGCTGCAGATCCTAGTTAACCAACAGCCTACTTCCTCCTACCCTCCACTAGAATTGCCTTATGTCTGTCCCATGCATTCTTGAATTCCTCCACTGTTTTTCACCCCGCAGCCTCCTCACGAAGGCTGTTCCATGTGTCCACCACCATCTCTGTGAAAAAGTAATTCCTCACTTTGCCCCTGAGCCATCCCCCTCTATCTTCAAATTGTGCCCCCTTGTTCTTGCACATCTCTTTTTCTGAAAGATGCCACCCTCTTGGACTTTGTTAATTCCCTTGAAGTACTTGAAACTCTTTCATGTCACACCCCCCCCTCCTTTCCTCAAGGATATACATATTAAGCTCCTTTAGTCTTTCTTCACATGGCTTCTGGTGCAGACCCTGCACCATTGTAGTTGCCCTCCTCTGTACTGTGTCTATGTCCTTGCCGAGACGGGGTCTCCAGAACTGCACACAGTACTTCAGATGGGGTCTCACTTACTGTCTGTATAGAGGGATAACAACTTCCTGTTATCTACTGGTGATGCCACTCCCTATACATCCCAGTATCGCCCCAGGCCCCTTACTGCCTTCTCTTATTGCTTGATTACCTTTAGTTCATCTGACATGACTACCCCCAGGTCCCTTTACATTAGGAGCACAGGCTAGTCATGAACTGCAAAAAAACAAAGACAATAATGTACTCCAGCTCCCAAAGCAAGTTCAAGACCTTCTCCCTTGCAATCAAGAATGACAGCGGAGACACTCTGGAGCACATCCAGCAGTTCAGGTACCTGGGCATCACAATCGACTCCACATTGTTGTATGTCCAACATAGACAGTACAGCTAGGGTGATCAGCACAAGAATAGGGATTCTTTACCGTCACAAGCACTGTTTGAACATATGAAGCACTGAACCTAGCCATCAACAGTTCAATAGTCTCCCTCATTGACTACAGCCTGGCTATTTACAGGTCGGCAACTGACACGGCCATGCACTGCATCTCCATTGCACTAAAAAAGGTGTGCTGTCTTCTCACAGGTGCTGAACGAGTCACGCACACCTGTGATCTCTACACCCAGGCAGGATGGCTCCAACTGAAGGATACAATAAAATACCAAACCTGCCTCCTCACCAAGAAAGACTCTCTCAATCAACTACCTGCAGGGGTCCAGAACCTCCTAACTCTGCACTCGAGCACCCGACTCACAAGAAACTCCACCACTCAGATCTACGAAGTACCTAAATGCTGCATTGCCTTGGCACAACGTGCTTTCTGCCATCGTGCTCCTATCTGGACCAATGCCTACCTGACATTACCAGTGCTGCAACTATTGGCTTATTTAAACACAAACTTTGGCAGCACCTTATTACAATCAGAAACTGTGGCTGCTACCATTAGCACCCTTTTTTAACTACAAGCACTTATTTGCACTCTGACTCACGTCAACACTATACGTTGATGCATCCCAAACTCAGCACTTCAGATCACCTCCCTACTTCACACCAGGTGCCTCCTCTACTCCTTCCAAACATGACACCCCCTCCCACTCCCACTCCACCTCTGTCATCCCCCTAAGCCTGTTCCTCATACTTTCCTCTATGTGATTACAACTCAGTAGGGTGTCCTAATTTCAGACACTGAAAACTGTTAAACTGCCTAAGATGCTCAATTTTGTGTGTACCTTATTGTAACTCTCCATCTGTACCAAATGTAATCCTGTAATGCTGTACCTTATTGTCTTTGTAAACTGTTGTGGAACCTATAAATGGGCATCCGCTCACTGGTGTAATCTAAGATCTTAATAAAATAAAAATAAAAATGTTGTTAGTACCTCCCCCCACTGTGTACTCTTCCCCTGGGTTTTTGTTTCCCCAGGTGCATTACTTTGCATTTCTTTGCATTGAATCTATGCTGTCATGCTTTTATTTATTTATTTATTTATTTTAACATCAGTTTTTACAACCTTTGAGCCAGAGGCTCATTTACAAAGGTACCTCATCACAGGCAGGACAGCGACATACAACGACATACAAGGACGACATACATACAAGAGAAAAATTAGCAAAACAGTTTAACAATAAGGCACAGTCAAGTTTCAAGTAACGCGGGAGATAACACATGTTACCCGCAATATTAGGATCAGTGATCATGGGGTAGGGTTGCAGCGTAAAGAAGAGGCCCGGAGGGGGGGGATGCAGCTCAGTAAGCATTGTCAGAAGGGAAGGAGGTGGGGGAGGTCAGGAGCAGCGGCAAGAGTGTGAGTTGAGTAAGTGAGTTTTCAGAAGGTATTTGAAACAAGCAAGTGAGGGAGCATCAGTGATGCCAGTGGGGAGGGAGTTGTACCAGGAGGGGGCTCTATAGGGGAATGCCCTTAGACCATGGGTAGTCCGAGCCCTAGGAACATCCAGAGCAGCTTTGCGGGAGGCGCGAGTGCGTACCATGGAGTTAGTTCGGTGAATAGAGTTAGTAAGGCCAGGAGGGGATAGACCATGGAGAGCTTTATAGATAACTTGGCAGGTTAGGAACATGAGGCGCTCATCAAGGTTGAGTAGGGAGGACATGGAGTACAGGAGGCAGGTATGGGTGAGTCTTTGGGCACCGGTAATAAGTCGACAGGCTTTGCTGAGCGTTAGGTGTACCTTGTGTAGAGCCGTTTGGTCAGCTGAGCCGTATACAGGAAGGCCATAGTCAATTAGGGAAAGAACTGAGGAGGTGACTGCCAAGCGGAGTGCGTTAGAGGGGAGGCTTTTTTTGTGCCGGTAGAGGATGCCCAGCCGTGCGTTGGAGGCAGAGGTCAGGGCAGAGATATGGTCATGAAAGGAGAGAACAGAATCAAAAATTATGCCAAGGTATTTATAGGAGTGAACAAGTTCTATGGGGTGATTATGAGCGGAGCGAACAGAGAGAGGAAAGTTATGGGACTTGTTTTGAGGGTGAGTAAAGAGCATAGTTTTAGTTTTCATAAGGTTGATGACAAGACGGTGTTCAGAGAGCCAGGTTTCAGCAGTGTTGTAGGCAAGCTGAAGGGAGTTCTGGAGTGAGACGGGGTTTCTGTCGGAAGCAAAGAGTACTGCGTCGTCAGCATAGAGCAGGACATTTCCAGCACATGCGTTGGGCAGGGAGTTGAGAAAGAGGGAGAAGAGTAAGGGCCCAAGTATGGAGCCCTGGGGAACTCCTGAGCGAATTGGGCAGGTGCTGGAAAGAGTGTCACCAATCCTCACACATTGAGAGCGGTTGGTTAAGTAGCTGTCACACCAGGAGAGTGGACCAGCGGCAAGGCCCACGCTAGCAAGGGTGGTTAACAGAAGAGGGTGCGAGACGGTATCAAAGGCTTTTGATAGGTCTATAAATACCGCACCAGCGAGGGAGCCAGCATCGAGTGAGTTATGAAGGAAGTTAGCAAACTCCAGGAGTGCAGTATTGGTGCTATGACCGACTCTGAAACCATGCTGTTCAGGGCAGAGGACATCATATTTCGCAAGGTAGTCAGAGATTTGGTTAGCAACAATTTTCTCTAAGGCTTTAGAGAGGGGGAGAGAGGATGGAGATGGGCCGGTAGTTGCCTGACAGCGTCCTGTCACCACCCTTGTGGATAGGTGTAACAGTGGCGACCCTCCAGACAGAGGGGAATTGCCCTAGGCAGAGGGACTTGTTAAAGAGGCAAGTGATGGGATAGGTGACCTGATCCAGGACCTGCCATAGGAGACAGGGATCAAGGGAGTCACTGCCAATAGAATTGCACTTTAGGGCTTTTTGCAGGTAGGGCCTGACTTCATGAGAGGTGACAGAGCGAAGGTGGAAAGGGGGGCGGGAGATGGGAGGGGCAGACACGGGGGGAGGAGGATTGAAGAAATTGCATGGGAGCACTGCACTAAGGTCAGTGAAGGAGTTATTGAGGTGTGATGCAATGAGGGCAGGGTCAGTGGAGGTAGTCCCATCAATGTCAAGAAGTGATGGGGGGGGAGCGTGCTCCACCAGTTAGCTGCTTGACATTGTCCCAGAAGGACCTGGGGTTCCCCCAAGAGGAGGTAAGAGAGGCTTGGTAATAATCAGCCTTAGCTTTGCGGACAGCCCAAGTACACTTATCGTGGGCAGCTGCATAGGCCTGCCTGTCAGCTGGGCGGCCAGTTTCAACCGCGATATGCCATAAGTTAGCCCGCTGCTTAAGAAGTGAGCGTAAGGCCGGGGTAATCCAGGGGGTGTGTTTTACTTTAGATCTATGTGGGGTTATGGGAGCGAAGATGTCACAGGCAGTGTTAAAGGTATAAACAAAGAAGGCTAGAGCCTTGTCAATGTCAGGGTGTTTAGTAGCGGGACCAATCAGTGCAGGCTAAGTAGAATTTTAAGTCTTTTAGCCCACCAGGTCTAAGTCGCCGATGAAGGGTGGTATGAACAGAGGGCTTGGGCTGGGAGGTCGCCCAGAAGAAGAGAACCGGGGAGTGGTCACTAAGGCAGTCTGGGAGGATTTGAATATTGTGGACGCGGCATGGCCTGTTGGTAAGGACCACATCCAGAAGAGTGCTGGTGCCCCTACTCGGATTTAACCTGGTAGGCTGGGAGACTAGTTGAGTTAGATCTACTGCAGCAAAAGCCTCACGGGAGGCAGACGACTTGGGAGAGAGCCAATTGATATTCAAATCACTCACCAGGATTTGGTCAGAGGAGTTGGGTAGGGAGGTGAGATAGTTGTAACCCCTAGATGGAGCTATCCCAGGGGCTACTACCCCTGCCTGATTTGCCACTAACAGGTTGAGGGGCCTGGATCCAATGGCGGGTGCCTCCACCCAGAGGTCAGGGTTTGCAATAGTTAAACTTACTTGGTCACAGCCCTCTGGGACACTGCAACCCCCCTTTCTTCCCACTAGTGGCCCACACAATATATCAGAATTACCTTCACAGTATACACTTACCCCCAGGACTAGTTCGGCACTGGGACCTCCTGTGAAATAAGATACAGTGCAACAATCACAGTACAGTACTTTAACATAGACAAATACCTCAGGAAGTATAACTTTGCTGAAACAAGCAGCTCTGATTTATTTGGGGATATAACAAGGACAGGGAAATCAGGTTAATTAGCTTATCACTTTACTATCTACCTATGGCTCTGTGCACAGGCCTATCCCTACCAGTTACTGTCCCTGGGCACCCAAGCCCTAGTGGCTAGTCCAAACCGTGGCAGCTGGTAGGGGCCCTTTCACACAGTGAAAAGAAAAATTAGTTTAAACAGTCAGCAGTACAGTGATTCCATTTGGATTTAATGTGGCAATTCAACAGGGAGCGACCCTGAATTAGTACTCACGACCTCCAAACAAGATAGGGTCCTTCAATGTCAGCAGGGCTACTCTTGAGCTCCACGAGACTCTTCACACATTTATATGGTAAAAAGAAAGTACTATACCAGGCAGGCTGCTTCTCTATCCCGATCGCAATTACTGCACAATACCCGGGAGAACACACAGCAGATTCAGTTCCTGACAGACCGAGTGCAATTCAACAATTTCTCCAGTCTTCTACAGGGTGAGCCTGGTTTCTACTCTTCAGAGATCCTTGATTCTTTTCACAGACTGATTCAGTCCTAACAAGCAGTTACACAAGCTGCAGACCGAACTCTGGGCCTTACACACGTTTTTGACTGAAACTGTGCACTGAAGGAGCACAGGGTTTTTCCTTCACTCCAGAACTAAACTGAAACTCCAACAGACAAACCGGCACTTCCTTTGAGTTCCTCCCAGTTCTTGACTGGATTGGCTGTCACTCACAATAGACTGCTGCTGTTGGTCCAAAAAGGCGCCGAAGTCTAAACTACATCTCCCAGAGTCACTGCCCATACAATCCTCTTGTGGCTGGCTCAGATTATGAGTCCAAGTTCTGATTCGTCCAAGGCACCATTTTAGAGCTAGCTTACCCCACACTGATTGGTCCAGTTCAGCAGTTCAAAACTAGAATGGGGAACTAGGCAAACACAGTTCTGACTGCAAAGAAAGCAGGTTAGACAAACTGTATTTTCATTATTACTCTAAATTATTTCTGGCAAACAGTTACATCTTTCAGATAGGTTCCCTTTGCGCTCCTAGTGACTGCAAAAATGGAGTGAATTGGCAGCAGTTCAAGTGGTACTCAAACAGAGAAACACACAGTCCCCCCATACAAACTAATTATGTCTGCAAGCAGACAGCTCTTAAAGAGACAGTACCAGAGGCTCTAAAAACACTCACTGATAAATGGCTTAAACGCCAAACACCATTCAGGCTTGGAGCATTCAAGCAAGCTCCTGGAAGTCTTTTGGGAACCCCCATTTGCAGGGGGATTACACCCTTCCTGGCCTGGGAAAGCTTGATCGTCGCGTACAAGGCACCCATAAGTTTCAACTGCAACCATATACATTTGCATTAGGCTCACACGTAATCATCAGTCAATACATCATTTTACCAAGAACACATTTCTGAAACATTGCAGTCGTCACTCTTTACACAGTATTACACACATTGTACCATAACTCAGTTATTACCTCTTGTACATGAAACCTGAAGAGAGGGGCCCTTCCTATCAGTTACCTTGGGGCTGGACGGGGAAAGGGCACCATACTTAGAGGGCAACACAAGTAACTTGGAGTTAGCACTGATGCTCAGTTTGGGCAATGAGCTCGGGGACACATACACTCCTTTATGGACAACATTGAGAGGCAAGTCCACAGGCCTCCCAAGTGAATCATAACTGAGGTGCACCACAGGCTTTACAGCTCGACCAGTCTTTCTAGGGGGAACTGTTACAGTCTCTGCACTCTGAGCCTCATTTTCAGCATTGTCCTCACTTGTCAGGGGAGTCTCCCTGGGGGTAGAGAGGCTAGAACTTGGGGCACTTTCAGCTCCAAGAGTTACAGTTTCTGAGTCCACAACATTTGGCTCGCATGGAGAGCTTTCGGACACTGGCAGTGGACTGTCAGGGCACTCAAAATACTCTTCTTGTTCTGGTGTATCACCAGTCTGCCCCAATCCATCATTTTTCCTCCTGAAAGCTCAAACAGTTCAACCATGCACAATGATTCCATTTCATCTGATCTGATGCTTTGCACCTCACTTTCTGGGAGCATTGGCTCCAGGGACGAAGGGGGCTTAGACAGTCCAGAAGGCCCAGCTTCGTCTCCAGTATTGACTAGGGATTGCTCCGAAACAATTGACTCAGTTCGTAAGAAGGATAGTATTCAAAGTCACTCTCACTTTCTTCTGATATGGACTGACAGTCATGCTCAACTGGGACTTGTGGAGGAAGACTTTAACTCTGCTTCTGTAGGTGCAGACTTCCTTGATCTTTTCTTAGCAGCAGCTCCAGTCACTGGTCCAGAGGGGCATCTTCTGGGGCTCAGACTCAATCAGAATTTGTCCAATGGGCAGTAAATGATTTCTATGCATTGTTTTACATCTTTTGAATTGTTCTCAGGCCTTACTTTGTACACTGGCAGATCATCTAGTTTGCCCACTACAATGTGAGGAGATGGTGCCATCTGTCAGCAATCTTGTGTTTGCCATGCAGTCCAGATTTCTTAGCAATGCCGATCTCCCTCCTGGGTTCTGTTACTTTCACCTTTTATCATACCTTTCTTTGTTGGCCAGATTTCTTTTGGCAGCCATGGTTTGAGCCAGTTGAGTACGCATGGGTTAGCTGAGCCTTTAACTTTTGCACATACTGTAAATAGTTGTCAGCTTGAACCCCATCAGGAGAGACCCCAAAACACACATCTACCGTAGTTGAGCTTCTCTTCCAAACATCAGGCGGTAGGGAGAACCCAGTGGCATCACTTTTGGTGCAGTTATAAGCATGTACCAGGGTGCTAATTTGTTGGCTCCATCTAGGCTTGTCCTTTGGGTGCAGGGTGCCTAGCATATCTAGAAAGTCTGCGGTTGAAGCGTTCAGGCTGTGGGTCCCTGGGGGTGGTAAGGAGTGGTTCTGGACTTCGCACTCCCCACAGAGAAAGCATCTCTTGATCAGATGACTCTCAAAGTCTCTCCCTTGATCAGAATGGATTCTTGTGGAGCCCCATAGTGAACAAAAAGTTTTCTACAAGTACTTTGGCACAGTGGATGCTTTCTGGTCATTGGTGGGGAAAGCTTGGGCATATCTCGTGAAATGGTCAGTGACCACCAGCACATTACTGATATTTCTTTGATCTGACTCCAAACTCAGAAAATCAATACAGACCAGCTCCATGGGTGCACTGGTGGTGATGTTAACAAGGGGCAGCCCTCTGGGAAAGCTTTCCTCTGTAAGCAGCGACTACAAGTTCGAATGTGTTGCTCATCAGCCCCATCTTAGGCCAATAGAATCTGGATCTCACCAAGTCAAGTGTTCTGTCTATACCAAGGTGCCCCATGTGGTTGTGCAAGGACATCAGTACTGAGTCTCGAAGGCAGTAGGCAGCACTAGTTGTTTTTGTCTATTGTCCCCTCTCGTCTACTGTTTCTCTGTATAACAGTTTATTGATCAGTTTCAACTTAGGACCTTCTTTGTATAACAGTGCAGTTCTCAAATCAGCGGAGCGTAATTGGACACATCTTTTCCTGCATAAAAGGGCTTCTAAAGCTGCTTTGATCATGGGATCGCGGGATTGAGCCGCTGAATACTGTCATTGTCCAGCTGAGGCAGTGCACCAATGTCTATTGCAGAAAAGTGGCAATAAGCAGCAGGTATGCAATTCTCAGAGGTCCCAAGCAATCCACTATGCAGTCCACTGCGTCCGTGGACATTGTTCCTCCCTGTCAAACTTCGGCCAGAGTGCCCGAATGTCAGGTTCTGCCAATCGGACCCAATCATTCTGGGGAACAGGCCTCCGGGAGAGAGCATCAGCATCTATGTGGTTCAGACCTGCTGGTATTCGAGACATAGTCATATGTAGATAATGCAGAAAGCCACCTATGGCCAGTGGCATCCAGCTTAGCTGAGGTCTGCACATAGGTCAAAGGATTATTGTCAGTTTTACTAGTATTTTAGCCCATACAAGTACTCATGGAATTGGTCAACAATAGCCCACTTCAAAGCTAGAACTCTAACTTATGTACAGGATAGTTCTTTTCGGATGGGGTCAGGCTTCTACTGGCAAAGGCCACTGGTCTCAGGCCATTCTCGTGCTCTTGGTACAACACAGCCCCCAACCCTTGCAAGCTAGCATCAGTGTGCAGGGCGTGGTTTTCTTGGATCAGCATAGGCCAGCACTGGAGCATGAGTAAGTTGATATATGATCTCATGAAAGCAGTCTCACAATCAAGAGTCCAGCGAGCCCCAAATACTTCACTCAGATGAAAATCGCTTTCGGTCTTGAGGGCGCTGACTTTTGGTATTTTTGTGGGTTGGGGATACCCTTGAGTAAGGTTAAGTAAAGGCGGATCACTCTTGAATAGTCCTTGATGAAGCGCCGATAATAACCACAGAATCAGGAATCTTTGCAGTTCTTTTAGATTTTGGGCTGTGGCCAGGTGGTCAAGGCCTCAACTTTACTTGGGTGGGTCTCTATTCCTCAGTGGATACTATGTGTCCCACATACTTTACTGATGTTTGAAAGAATTGACACTTATCAATGGACAGTTTAAGGCCAAAGTCCTCCAGTCGGTCCAATACCTTAAATAATCTGCTCTCATGTTCCTCCAGTGAGCTGCCAAACACAATAACATCATCTAGGTATACCAGGCACTCTAGTAAGTTCCATGTCCCCCACTGCACGCTCCATCAATTGTTGAAAAGTGGCTGGGGCACCTGAAATCCCTTGAGGCATCCTTATGAATTCATAGAAGCCAAGCGGACAGATAAAGGCTGTCTTCTCACGGTCCTCTGGGGCCATCGGGATCTGGTAGTACCCACTGCGGAGATCAAGCACAGAGAACCACTTGCTCCCGTTTAGGCGGTCCAAAGCATCCTGAATGCGGGGCATTGTGTACTGATCAGGGATAGTCCACCAGTTTAAGGTGCGATAATCCATGCACATCCTTACTGTCCCATTCTTTTTCCTCACTACCACAATGGGGGAAGCATAAGGGCTTCTGGATTCTTGTATTACACCAGCAGCTAACATCTCTTGCAGATGCCGTCTCACATCATCTATATCAGCAGGTGCCAGGCGTCGAGACCTCTCACGAAATGGTCTTTCGTCATGCAGCCGGATATTGTGCTCAGCTCCTTGCACGCATCCTACATCCCATTCCTTTAAAGAAAACACCTGGTCTCTCTGGGCAAGCTTGTCACTGATCCTCACTTTCCATTCAGCTGGCAGCGGGGAGTCGCCGAAATCAAACAAGTCAGGCGTTACTCTGTCATTCTTCCTTGAACTCTTGCTGCTGGGTAGCACTGCAGTGTCTGCACAATTTACATTAGCCAGGATGCAACCTCTATTTACTCGAATGTCTCTTTCAGACACATTATGAACTTGGACCATTACCCTTCTGGCATAAGCATGGGCTCTAGCGGGCAAAATACTAGGCTTGACCAGCAGTCCCTCTGGCAATTTTCCATCGCCTGGTGCATCCAACATTAATATTTTATTCTTAACATCCTTTCTGATACGGACCTCTCCTGTAAGGGCACTGGGCATTTGGCGCAGGATCAGAGACTCAGGATCCTTCTTCCATACAATTCTGACCGGTTCCTCTGGTTCTATTTTTCAGCATCTCTCTGTGCCTCATAGGCCTTCTTAATTAAAGCGGAACTCTTAAAGCTCTACTAGTCTTTGACCCTGTTTTCATAACACAACTGTGCCAGCCTTCCGAACATATGAGCATTTGTTCCAATCAACAAAGGGACACCATCATACAGTCCAGTGGGGGGACACACTAAGGCTAGGGTCTCTACTTGTTTGGCCACTCCAGCCACAGAGGTGGGGAAAGACAGCCAAATTCGGATATACCCGGAATAGGGGTAGGCCTTCTCACTTAACCCCCATACATGCAGTCCTTCTAATGGTTGTAAGGGTATGTCTGACAAATGCTTCTGATACCAATCCTGGAACATAATTGTCACTTGGGAGCCACTGTCTAATACAGCTCTTGTAGACACTCCATTCACCTTTACAGTGGTCTCCATGGAGGGACCCACTATTCTGGACCAGTCTGGAGAGGCGGTAGTGGGGGCCTGGGCAACTGACCTTGCCACAAAAGGACGTGAATTAGCATTTTTGGTGCCCTCACTGGGATCATTTCGTGCACCTCTTAACCACTGATTTGTTCTCCGAAGCTCTCCTTGTAGCCTATATGCAACTTTGTCAGTGTCTTTTGGGGACCGGCATTCTCTTTTCATGTGCCCATCCTTCCCACAATTATATAGAAACATACTTTCTGGAGTTTGAGCTGGCCGAGGCGCCACACTGGGAGCCAGGGGGGGGTATTACTAACTGGAAACCTTGGTGCCATCTCTGTCTGTGGCGTGATAAGCATTTGGAGACATCTCGTCAGTTTCTCCCTTCCATGGTCAAGGAATTGAGTTTGGAGCTGTTATCAGCAGGAGATACATGGGTGGGTACCCCACCCCATAGCAGATGCAGTCGGATATAGGTCAGGGCCGTTCTTGCAGGCGTGGCCTTCATAAAGGGACTGTTTTGAATTCCCGGATCTCTCTCAACAGTTCACCCCATTGTGGCATATCTTTTCCTTGTCAGAGCACTCATTGACTGCCAACCTCTGCCCTGAACTTCACTTGATGGGCCACCTCAGTCACTCGGGTCGTGGCAGCTATTGGTGCAGGTCCCTCCCGAGGTCGCCTTTCTCAACTCCTCAATTTCTCTCATTAACTCATCATAGGAGGTGGGGATTCCAGTCGATTTGCCAGGCGTAACTGAAGCAACAGCAGTTCTGAGAAGGGGCAGACTTAAGGATCCTGTCCAGCCTGGTTGGGTCCAGTTCAATCGCTGGCAAACTACCCCTTTCTGAGGCATTCTTGCAACAATTTTTCCAGCGAGATACATACACAGACAACAACTCCCTTGGTACTGTTGTGCATTTCTTACTCTCCACCATAGATCCTCATCAGAATCTGGGCTCTACACATTCTCCAAGGCCTCAAGATAGGCCTGTGCAGTCACTTCAGGGTTACTGGCCCGTTTAGCACAGATGGTAGCCAGGGCAGGACCTCGGAGGTTCTCACTAACCCTCTTTCGCCGTGCTTCCGAGCATTGCCATTCTAGCACTTGGGGGCAACATAGTCTATCCAGGTCTCCCAGTCATCCTCCCTTGGGGGTGGGAGGTGCCAGAGAGATCCTCAACCTTGTAAGAGTCGTGACTAATGGCAGGTGCAGAAATAGGAGTCTGCATTGGTTCAGCCACCATTACGGGTACTGGAGCGGGAGAGGTGTTGGGGAGGAACACCCCCAGGTGGCAAGAATAGTTTCTTCAAGTCCTCCACAGTTTTCCCTTCCCCCAGCAACCATTTAGCAAATTTCTCCTCAAAAGTTTCAGACAGTGGTGGGGGCTCATTCCCCCCCGGGTCTTTACTGTACTTAGTTATCACTCTCCAGGCAGTGAGGGCTCCCTCTGGGGTAATGGTCTGTGGCACTTTGGAGCTATCTATGGGATCCTTAAACTCTACTAGGGCCAGGAAAGTGTGGTGAGCAGATTAGCATGCCAACCCACCACCACAGGGTTTTGTAAACCTTCCACCTTGGAAAGTACTCCTGTACAGTGTCCGTATTGATACCCAGGGGATGTCCAGGATAAGCATAGCATTTTGGGGTCAATCTCCTCCCAATACACCACTCCACCAGCCGTGCACAGCCACTTCTGTCGGGTACCCATTTTTTCTTAACAGTGGTTCGTAAATATGGCCACTAGAGGACACACAATCCAGCGGTGAGCCTCCAAGATGTAACCCCTAGATGGCGCTATCCCAGGGCTACTACCCCTGCCTGATTTGCCACTAACAGGTTGAGGGCCTGGATCCAATGGCGGGTGCCTCACCCAGAGGTCAGGGTTTGCAATAGTTAAACTTACTTGGTCACAGCCCTCTGGGACACTGCAACCCCCCTTTCTTCCCACTAGTGGCCCACACAATATATCAGAATTACCTTCACAGTATACACTTACCCCCAGGACTAGTTCCGGCACTGGGACCTCCTGTGAAATAAGATACAGTGCAACAATCACAGTACAGTACTTTAACATAGACAAATACCTCAGGAAGTATAACTTTGCTGAAACAAGCAGCTCTGATTTATTTAGGGGGATATAACAAGGACAGGGGGAAATCAGGTTAATTAGCTTATCACTTTACTATCTGCCTATGGCTCTGTGCACAGGCCTATCCCTACCAGTTACTGTCCCTGGGTACCCAAGCCCTAGTGGCTAGTCCAAACCGTGGCAGCTGGTAGGGCCTTTCACACAGAGAAAAGAAAAATTAGTTAAACAGTCAGCAGTACAGTAATTCCATTTGGATTTAATGTGGCAATTCAACAGGGAGCGACCCTGAATTAGTACTCACGACCTCCAAACAAGATAGGGTCCTTCAATGTCAGCAGGGCTACTCTTGAGCTCCACGAGACTCTTCACACATTTATATGGTAAAAAGAAAGTACTATACCAGGCAGGCTGCTTCTCTATCCCGATCGCAATTACTGCACAATACCCGGGAGAACACACAGCAGATTCAGTTCCTGACAGACCGAGTGCAATTCAACAATTTCTCCAGTCTTCTACAGGGTGAGCCTGGTTTCTACTCTTCAGAGATCCTTTGATTCTTTTCACAGGACAGATTCAGTCCTAACAAGCAGTTACACAAGCTGCAGACCGGAACTCTGGGCCTTACACACGTTTTTTGACTGAAACTGTGCACTGAAGGAGCACAGGGTTTCTTTCCCCTTCACTCCAGAGCTAACTGAAACTCCAACAGACAAAACCGGGCACTTCCTTTGAGTTCCTCCCAGTTCTTGACTGGATTGGCTGTCACTCACAATAGACTGCTGCTGTTGGTCCAAAAAGGCGCCGGTCTAAACTACATCTCCCAGAGTCACTGCCCATACAATCCTCTTGTGGCTGGCTCAGATTATGAGTCCAAGTTCTGATTCGTCCAAGGCACCATTTTAGAGCTAGCTACCCACACTGATTGGTCCAGTTCAGCAGTTCAAAACTAGAATGGGGAACTAGGCAAACACAGTTCTGACTGCAAAGAAAGCAGGTTAGACAAACTGTATTTTCATTATTACTCTAAATTATTTCTGGCAAACAGTTACATCTTTCAGATAGGTTCCCTTTGCACTCTAGTGACTGCAAAATGGATTGAATTGGCAGCAGTTCGAGTGGTACTCAAACAGAGAAACACACAGTCCCCCCATACAAACTAATTATGTCTGCAAGCAGACAGCTCTTAAAGAGACAGTACCAGAGGCTCTAAAAACACTCACTGATAAATGGCTTAAACGCCAAACACCATTCAGGCTTGGAGCTTTCAAGCAAGCTCCTGGAAGTCTTTTGGGAACCCCCATTTGCAGGGGGGTTACATAGTCAATTAGTGGGCCCAGTGCCTGAGTTTGGTGTTTTGGAGGTATGTAAGCTGTAGTTAGGTAGATGGGACCCTGGGAGGGGTCAGGTGATAATTTTAGAGTTAGGGCCTGGGCCTTATAGTCAAGGCTTGGAGGAGGAAGGGCTAAACCAACGAGCGGGTCTTTTACATAGATGGCACAACCACCACCTCTCCTACCGGTCTGATCCAGCCAGTGGAGGGAGTAGCCCGGGAGAGAGACCTATGTGTCAGAGGTGGAGTCAGACAGCCAGGTTTCAACCAAGGCAATCACATCCGGATTATGGACAGTCACCCAGCATTTTAGGGAGTCCAGTTTTTTGAGGAGGCTACATATATTTATAGAAGCGACGCGAAGTCCAGTCGATTTCAGTGGGGCACCATTGAAGACAGGCCCAGGATTGGGATGGATGTTGCCAGACAGGAGCAGAAGGAGGAGAGCAGCCCTAGGAAGGAGGTAGTGGGGGGAGAGTTTATGCCGATTGGGGAGTAGCGGTATGGGGGGTGAGGCGGTATAAGGGTAGGTAGGGTAGCACAGACAGGGATGCTAGTGAGATAAGATACAAGAGCGGGCAGGGGTGTGGGAGAGAGGAGCCCAAGGAACAGTGGTGGTGAGGGAGGAGTAGGGTGTGTAGGAGGAGGGGTGGGGCAGGGAGGGGGAGGACAGGGGGCAACTGGGGCATAAGTGTAATTGAGTAGTGGGCGGTAACCCTAGGAGAGGTGAGGAATATAAGAAGGAGGAGGTGTGGTGAACAAGCTGGGCCAGGGAGGACAGACATGCTAGGGTGGGGAGGGATTGCAGAGAGAGACAGAATATGGACTTGGAGCCCCAGTGGGCGGACAAGGGATAGTATGGTGCGTAGTATTGGGAGACTGGAATGGATGAGAGGAATCAAGCCCACCTGGTGGCCACCCAATATAAACTGTAAATGGGAAAGTGAGGACTTAGGAATGTGGGCGCTTGAGGGCGACACAGGAAGTGAGTCGTCGGCCTGGGCCAATAAGACACGAGCCACCCTGGGTGGGGGTGGTTGGGAGGTGGGCGGGCTATCACCCCACAGCCGAGTGAGTCCACAGGAACAATCAGTGGGCTGGGGAGCTGTATAGCCAAAGTTATCAGTCACTCGGTCGACACTAGTGCCAGAAGTCACGAAGTAGGAGGCCTGTGTTACCTGGAGGCAGTCGGCTGAGAGAATCCCGCGTAGCACTCCTGGATAGGAGCTTCCTTTGTTCAGAGACACGCCGCGGTCGGCAGCATTCTGGGGGGGGGAGTGACCTGCCTGTAAAGAGGTAGGAAGGGCGAGAATTAGTATGCAGTGGGAGAAATTGTTTGAGGCAAGCTGGGGTGGTGTACTGCGCAAGCGCAGATATAAGGCAGCACAAATACAGTAAATATAATAGTAAAACTGCCTACCCTAATAATATATCACAGGGCTATGCATTTAACAATCTAATATCATGCAACTCTATGTGGTAGACCAAGGAACAATATAGTGCTGCAGAGGGCAATCGCGGTTCGGCTACATGTCCACACAATAGAGCAATAGAATAAACTGTTACATGCCAGCTTTAAACTTAGACACAATTTCTACAGCATTCCCTACAAACAGACCTGAGAAGCTACCAGTAAACATAGGAGGCAAGCATCCACAGGCAAAATGCACAAGACCAGAGGCAACAGCAATAACGCAGGACAAAGCAGGTGCGCAGTCCACATACAAGCCCTGTTCAGGTCTCGCCTGGCTTGGAATCCTTTGAGTCCCAGCCACCCTTTCAGGTAGCACCACACAGCCGAGTGAGTCCACAGGAACAATCAGTGGGCTGGGGAGCTGTATAGCCAAAGTTATCAGTCACTCGGTCGACACTAGTGCCAGAAGTCACGAAGTAGGAGACCTGTGTTACCTGGAGGCAGTCGGCTGAGAGAATCCCGCGTAGCGCTCCTGGATAGGAGCTTCCTTTGTTCAGAGACACGCCGCGGTCGGCAGCTTTCTGGGGGGGGGAGTGACCTGCCTGGAGGCAGTCGGCTGAGAGAATCCCGCGTAGCACTCCTGGATAGGAGCTTCCTTTGTTCAGAGACACGCCGCGGTCGGCAGCATTCTGGGAGTGACCTGCCTGGAGCAGTCTGCTGAGAGAATCCTGCGTGGTGCTCCTGGATAGGAGCTTCCTTTGATCAGAGACATGCCACGGTTGGCAGCGTTCTGGGGGGGGGGAGTGACCTGCCTGGAGGCAGTCGGCCTTTTGACCATTCCTCCAACCTTGCCAAGTCCCTTCTCATCCTTCCCGTCCTCCCCCCCCCCCGTGTATCAACACTGTTGCAGATCTTTGTGTCATCTGCAAAGAGGCATGCTTTTCCTTCTAGTCCCTCAGCAATGTCACCCATAAAGACATTAAAGAGGACCGATCCCAGTACTGAACCCTGCGGTACCCCGCTGGTTACTCCCCTTTCTTCAGAGTGGACTCCGTTTAATATTACCCTCTGTATCCTGTTGTTCAGCCAATTTTTTACACAGACTACCACCTTGGGACTCACTATCAGGCTGGCTAACTTGTTTTTTAATGTTTTGTGTGGGACTGTCAAATGCCTTGCTAAAGTCTAAGTAGGCCATGTCCACAGCCCCTCCCTGGTCTACTAATTTGGTCACTTAGTCAAAGAAATCTATTAGATTTGTCTGTCATGACCTTCCCGCTGTGAATCCATGCTGCCTTGGGTCCTGTGCTCCGCTGGCCTTTAGGTGCTCAACAATTCTTTCTTTCAGAAGTGATTCCATTATTTTCCCCACCACTGAGGTCAAACTAACAGATCTGTAGTTTCCAGCCTCTGCCTTGCTCCCATTTTTGTGAAGGGGAATCACATCATCACTCCTCCAGTCTTCAGGTACCACACCGTCCTCCCATGAAGCGTTAAAAAGGGTAGTCAGTGGTGTCACTAGTTCTCCCCTTAGCTCTTTTAGAATTCTGGGGTGAATCCCGTTAGGCCCCATTGCTTTGTCCACCTTCAGTTTTAGGAGTTTTTTCAAGACCCTTTCTTCTGTGAATGGGCTGTCAACCCTCCTATCCAGAGTGCTTCTCTTGTTTGGTTTAAGTACCTCTCCCTCTTCTTTTTTGTGAATACTGAACATAAGTATTCGTTCAATATCCTTGTTTTTTCACTGTCACCCTCTGCCCACCCACCTCCTCTTTATTAAGCCTTACTATCCCTCCTTTGGTCTTTTTTTGCTCCCTAATGTACCTATAAAAGGTTTTATCACCCTTCTTAACTGAGTTAGCTATCTTTTCCTCAGTTTGGGCCTTTGTTATTCTGACTGGTTCCCCACTTCCTTCTGCTTTAACTGGTACAGTTCTCTGTCCTGCCCCTTCTGTCTTTCCTTATACTTCCTGAATGTTATCTTTTTCTCCCTAACCTTTCCTGCCACCTCTTTTGAGTACCATAGTGTTTTTTTTCCTTTGTTTCGTTTATTTGCTTCACACAAAGGCTTGTTGCCTCTGTGATGGCAGTTCTGATTTTTCCCCATTGTTCCTCCACCCTTCTTTCTTGCCCATTTGCTAGTGCTTTTCTGAGGCACTCTCCCATTTTGTCAAAGTCAGCCCTCCTAAAGTCCAATATCCTCGCTTTGGTATGGCTCGACTCTACAGCTTTGTTTATAGTGAACCATACTGTTCGGTGGTCATTTGTTCCCAGATGGCTACCTACTTCTAAATCTGAGATCATCTCTCCATCCCGTTTGAGAATACTAGGTCTAAGATTGCTCCCGCCCATTAACATCTGGCATATTCAGGTCCCCTATCTGCAAAATCTCCCCTTTTTCTGTCATTCTAATAAAGATTGAGGTCTTTCAAATCCAAGATTGGCCTCAGATATCCAGTCTTTTGGAAACCAGGAAGAATTTTGAATAGAACCCCTGGTTTCTCTGCCTCTTTGGCATAGGAGACTCTGTACTTCCTCCCGGAGAACAAACAGATGAGTTGGGGGGGTAATCTGTGGGGGTTGGAGGGGTATCTGGAAGCTGCTGGATGAACTCCAGAGTATGACCATACTCTATGATCTGCAAGATCCAGGCGTCCAATGTTATGGTTCTCCACTGATTCAAATAGAGGGAGAATCGACCTCTGACCGCCACCTCCTGGGCCTGGACTGGGGTGGGAGTCTGGCAAGCAATCACTCCAAAGTGGGGCCAGCAGAGGAGGCTGGACCCTCAGTCCTGAAAAGCTTAGCTGCCACTCCAGTATGGGAGGAGGCAGGCAAATAGGGCAGGACTCTTTCTTTGCCCTGAGGATGGGAGCTGGAGCCTAGTCTGTTAACTTGCTTACGAAAAGGAGGGCGCCCCTACCACGCTGTTGAGTGTGGTAGAGGGAATGGATGGACTTAATGGCCATATCTGAGGCCTGCAGATCATTAATGATGTCTTGGACATCAGGACCAAAGTGATTAGTGCCATTAAAAGGGGCATTCAGCATCTTGCTTTGCACATCAGCAGCAAAACTAGAATCCCTGAGCCATGAATGTCTGCAGAGGCAGATGCCAGTGGCCTCTGCCCTGGAAACAGTATCAGATAAATCATAGATGGCTCTCAGAAGATGCCTCCCAACATCCTCTGTGCTTTGGAAACATTGGAGCAATTCCTGTTTCTGGGCACCATCAGGAAGGGCCTGGGCAGCTGTCTTGCCATTTTGGCATTGGTGTTCTGGAATTTCACCATGTGAAACAGGTAATTTGCTATCCTCAGGCCAAGAGTAGAGAAAGCATATGCCCTTTTGCCCCAAAGATTTATCCTGCGGGATTCTTTGTCCAGGGGCAAGAAACTAAGGTGCTTGGACACTTTAGACCTGTCATGTGTCACCTTGATGACCACTGAGTCAGTTTCAGCCTGGGCAGCCAAGAAATGAATGCCCTAAGAGGCATTGTAGAGCTTATCAGCACTGTGGGGCTTAGCTTGCACCATATCTAGTCTGTGCCAGGCTGCCGTGGTAGCATTCTTAAGGGCTGGAAGCATGGGAGGAATAATTTTTGAGAGAAATTCAGGGATCTCCAGGTAATCCGCCAAGTCATTCCTGGTGGCATCCTCCTCCTCTGTCTGAAACCCCATAGTGGAATACAGCTGCTTCATAATGTTGAAAAATGAAGCATTCTTAGGCAGAGACCCGGGGGTATGCTTGACAGATTCTTCACTAACAGAGGAGGCAGTGGACTTATCTGAAGTGTAACACTGCTTTTCCTCCCCTTCCTTTTCTACCTTATCTGGAAGTATAAGGTCAGAGTGACATTGCTCCTTGATGTTGACCTCTTCATCTGGGTCTGGCATTGGATGTGCCATCAACGGTCTTCGGGCTGGCACCTGGGGCTGACAAACAGGAGTCAATGATGAAGGCATCAGCAAAGGTGCTGGCAACAAAGGCTGTTAAAGGCAGCAAACTGCTAGACAGTCACATTAGTAAAGCAGACTAGAACTTAATTCAGGTCCATGGTTGCTGGAGATGGGGTCGATGGCACTGATGTCACCGGACCCGACTGCACGCTTGACGAGCCCGTAGCCTTCGATGCAGAAGGGTTGGGTCTCGAAGAGACCTTCATCAAAGATGAGCCCGTTGTCAATGGAGAAGGGCCTGACAACCTGGAGGTTGATGGATGAGCGCCCTCAGAGTCAGGCGGAGAGGCTGGCTGTATGGTCTGGAGTGAACCAGGACCTGGACAGCAGATATCTCCATCAGGGCAGCCGCCGCCGAACAGCCCCCCGAAGGAGAGGCTGATGGGGAACGGAATGGCCGCCTGGGGGAGCAGTCACAATCCCGATCTTTTATCTGTCTTTGGCCTGGGAGGCCTTGGAACTCTTGAACCCAGAGGGCAACTGGTTGGCCGGAGCCCCAGGGGACCCCAGCTCGGAGATGACTTCCTACTGTTCCACGAAGGTACAGAGAGTCTTTCTGTGCTGCCTAATGGTGGTTTAGTTAAATTGTTGGCAGAGCTCACAGTCCAAGGCATTGTGATCAAGCCCAAGACAGCAAACACACACAGAGTGCTCATCGTTGGAAGCAATCTTCTTTCCGCAGCGATGGAAGAGAGAAGCTGAAGGTTTAACTCTTGACATAAAAGAAAAAGCAAAAATAAATATCTGTAAAGAGATTTGCGAGGGTTGTGTAGAAAAAAGGCCATAGGCTGCAAAAACAGCATGAAAACTGTGACGGATCTTCTGCAGAGACTGTGCTTGCAAATCAATGGTGGGGAAAAAAATGAGTAGAGCACAGGCCCGCCTGCACCTTTATGGGGTTGACGACGTCAGTTAACATTGACGGCATGGGTGGGCCAAGTTGTACTGCTGAAAATCTTCCATGTGGATTCCCCATTCACCAACGGTGAAGTTCCTATGGTGTAACCTGATGACTGAGATACCCTCGAAGAAGATCAAACATTACAACAGGCTACAAAAAAGGACCCGATACCTTTAAAAAAACATGTTTCTTATTGGTGATCATTTTCTTTTGCTCTGCCATCATCATCATCATTCCCCTATCACCAGCACTACCATGGGAAGTACTGCTGTCTACAGAAGCAGGGTGGAGCGGGATGGAGGAGGAAGGTTCTGTTCCAGGCATACTACTCTACCCCCATTCATTGTAAATGGTTCGGGTTTTGTGCAACTCCCCAAGCCACACACTTCCTCCACAGCCTTAATCCCAGTGCAAGGCATCATGAGTACTGTATACAAGTCAGCCTAACAAGGCTTCACCAGTGCAGCCATCACCTTTAACACAGGCTTGTAATGTTATCTTGCATAGGCTCTCAGCCAGAGACTAACTCTCGGCTCCAAGGGGACAAGCATTTAGATCATGCCGAGTGAGCATGCCAAAGAGGCAGATTTCAGAAAAAATAGCACAAGACCTGCAAAAGGATGCTAGGAAGAGAAAAACATCCACGTAGTTTGGTTTCTGTGCATCTCTCCAAACAACACAATTACTCTAAAGCCTCAGTCCTAGTGCAAGGCACCACAGGTATGCAGATCCTTATGCAAGTCAGACTGACAAGGTTTCACCCGAGCAGATATCCACTTTTGAACAGGCTTGTAGATCAGGGAACCAATATTCAAAAGGCTGCACGGGCAGTAACTGGAGTTTGCCCTCGCAAACTGAGGTTTGCGCTGGAGCCTAATATTCAAAAGGCTCGGCTGCACCGGCAAACAGGGTTAGTAGACACACAAACCAAAATGGTAGAGACTGTAATATTGGCAGAAGCCGATATTCAGCAGATTTGCGCTGCATAAAAGGGTTTAGCCTGGTCCTTTTGTGCTGTGCAAATACTGCTAAACAAAGCCCCCCTCTTACTCTGTGCGACCCTAGCAGCTGCTGGAGGTAGTGCAGCCAACTAGCCAGATGGCCGCTGGGCTAACACATGCATACCCCATGGTCAGTGGTACCCCCAGCAATCATCAGCCCATAGTTAAAAGGAAAAACCTCCCTGGTGCTAGTGGTGCCCTTTCCCTCTGAGCACCAGCCTATAACGACAAAATCTCCTGGTGCCAGTGGTCCCCCCACCTCTGATTGCCAGCCCATACAAAAAAAATCTCCCTGGTGCTAGTGGTCCCCCCCACCTCTGATCGCTAGCCCATACTTTAATGACCCCCAGCACTGAGTCACAATAACTCCAGTCAGACATCTGTAATCCCTGGCATCTAGCATTCCTTCCACTATGACACTGAGCACCCACCCACCCAGTCACCTTACCAGTATCCTCGGTGCTATGGGTGCACATACAGCGACCGGCACAGCGCTCCTCACACCTCCTTGGCTGGCCACCATATGTCCAGGCAGGGAGTGTGCATCTTACATACGAACATACGAACAAGCCAGCAGAGGAAGGCCATTTGGTCTATCAAGTCTGCTCGTATTGCAGGGTCCACAGCTTGAGCTAATGCCCCTGCCCTCCCTCCCCACTCCTCCCATCCTCCCTAACCATGAGTCTTATCTTCCCCCTATGCCTATCCCAGCCTCTCATAAAGCTGCTCACTGTCTTTAACAAGATTACCTCTTCCGGCAGCGCATTCCAAGTGTCTACCACCCTTTCTGTGAAGAAGTGCTTCCTGGCATCCCTGCTAAACCTCCCACCCTCCAGCTTAATACTGTGCCTCCCCCGTTATATGGTTGCCACTCAACTTAAAGAGACTTTCCTTATCAACATTATTTATCCATTTCAAGTACTTGAATGTCCCAATCATGTCCCCTTTCTCTCTCCTGTCTTCCAGGGAGTACATGTTCCGTGCCCTCAACATCTCCTTGTATGCCTTGCCCTGCTGACCGGCTATCATCTTTGTTGCCCTCCTCTGTACCTTCTCCAGCAAGTTAATGTCCTTTCTGAGGTGTGGGCACCAGTACTGAACTCCATACTCTAGATGCGGCCTTGCCAGTGACTTGTACAAGGGCAGTATAACCTCCTCTCTCCTACTACTGATCCCCCTAGCTATACATCCCAGCATCTTGTTTGTCTTTGCTGCTGCTTTCTTGCACTGTGGGAGTACTTTAGGTCACTAGTGATCATCACTCCCAGGTCCTTCTCCTCCTCTGATGCAGCTACTCGGACTCCACCCAGGTAATACTCTGTCCTGGTATTCTTGGCTCCAATATGCATAACTTTGCATTTCTTGGCATTAAAGCCAAACTGCCAGATCCTGGACCACCTCCACGGCTTTTCCAGATCTTCCTGTATGTCCCGTATCCCTTCAGCTGTGCCCACTCTCCCACAGAGCTTGGTGTCATCTGTGAATAGGCACATTTTGCCTTTAATGTCATCCCCAATGTCATTGATGAAGACACTGAACAACACTGACCCCAGCACGGAGCCCTGTGGGACCCCACTGGTTACATCTCCGGTGCCAGATAACTCTCCCCCCACCACCACCCTCTGGGTTCTGTCCCTCGGCCAGTTTTTCACCCATCTGGCCATCTTCTCCCTAACTCCAAGATCCACCAACTTCCTGGTCAACCTTTTGTGGGGCACAGAGTCAAAGGCCTTACTAAAATCAAGATAGAGGATGTCTACTGCTTGTCCCCTGTCTACTTTCTTAGTGACATAGTCAAAGAAATCAATCAGATTTGTTTGACACAATCTCCCCCCATGAACCCATGCTGCCTCTCCTCCTGGAGACCCTGCTCCTTTAGATATGCCACCAACCTTTCCTTTAGTATGGTCTCCATGAGCTTTCCCACAATGGAGGTCAGACTGACTGGTCTGTAATTCCCTGGATCATCCTTGGGACCACTTTTGTGAAGGGGCACTACATATGCTGTTCTCCAGTCCTGTGGTACCACGCCTAACTCTAATGAACTATTAAATAGGTCTGCTAGTGGCCCTGCCAGCTCCTCAGCCAGTTCCTTTAGTACTCTTGGATGTACTCTGTCCGGGCCTGGTGATTTTTCCACTTTCAATGCCAGCAGACCCTCCCTCACTCTATCCTCCTCTATCACTATGTCTGTGTTTCCCTCCCGAAGGCACTGGTCCATCCTTCTCCGTGGTGAAGACAGAACAGAAGTATTCATTTAGTATCTCTGCTTTTCCTCCATTATCCTCCACCCACTCCACCCCTTTCTTAAGCCTAACAATCCCTTCCTTCTTGTCCCTTTTCTCACTTATATAATGAAAGAAAGCCTTCTCCCCCTTCTTAATTCCTTCAGGAATTTGCAGTTCCTTCTGTGCCTTTGCTCACTGGACTTCCTTACTTGCCTCACTAGCCAACATTAGGTAATTTTCCCTATCCACCTCTCTCTTGGTCTTCCTGAATTTTCTATAGGCCAACCTCTTTTCCCTTACTGCCTTGGCAACCCCAGAACTGAACCAGCTGGGTGCTTTGGCCCTTTTGTTCTTCCCCCTGAGCCTAACACACTCATCTGTGGCAACCAGTATTCCTTCCTTGATGATGGAGCACTTTTGGTCCACCCCCATATCTGTTCTGATGCCCACCAGATGGCTCCTTAGAACCTCACCCATTTTCCTGAAGTCCACCCTCCTGAAATGCAAGATTTTGGTCTTAGTCGGGATGCTTTCTCTGCCCATATCCAAATGGAACCACACTGTGCAATGGTCACTTCCACCTAGTGGCTCCCTGACCTTTATTTCCTGTACATGCTCCCCATTTGTGAGCACCAGATCAAGAATTGCCTCAGCTCTTGTTGGTTCAGTGATGCTCTGAGTCAGGAACCCACTCTGCAGTCCTTCCAGGATCACCTGACTCTTAGCACATGTTGTGGATGGTATCCTCCAGTCCACCTTGGGTAGGTTGAAGTCCCCCACAATTACCACCTCTCCTTTCCTCGCAGCTTCCAATATTTGTGAGATCAGTTCCCTTTCTCTCTCCTTATCTTGACTGGGTGGTCTGTAAGCCACACCCAACCTCACCTTTCTCCCTCTATTGGACCTTAACTGAATCCATAATGCCTCCACCTCCCCTTTCTTAGACTCCTCCCTCATGCAAGTTATTCCTTCCCTGATATAAACTGCCACCTCTCCCCCCTTCCCGACTACTCTGTCCCTCCTGTATAGTTTATATCCAGGGATAGCAAGGTCCCAGTCATGGTGTGATGTTGCCCAAGTCTCGGTTACTGCAGCTATGTCCACCCACCTGTCTGCTAATAGTGCCTGCAGGTCATCCATCTTGTTTCCAAGACTCCGCGCATTCAGAGACACCACCCTCCACCTAGAGTCTGACTTTCCTTCTCTTCCCTCTTTTCTTCTATTCACATTTATCCCCTCTGTGTGCACCCCTCCACATACCCTTGTTATGTGTTCCTCACTCCCTTCACCCTTTGCTAACTGTGCATTTTCCCCTCCCACCTCCTCCCTCCAGACCTCTTCCATTACTGTGGGGGGGGAGGTTCACCGACTACCTCCTCTTGGAGTCTGTGGGCCTGTTCACCCACTGCCCCCCCCCCAGTAGTTTAAATGAAGTGTAGTGGTTATGTATTCCCCAAGTTTTTCCCTGATTACCCTCAAACCCTCCCTACTGAGGTCTAGCCTGTCTGGTGAAAAGAGTGCTTTGTTTGACCAGGTCTTCTCCCAGTCCCCAGTACAGACGAACCTCTCCTCCTTGCACCATTTCCTCAGCCAGTCATTAAAATCCTCTATTCGTCTTTTCCTAGCTGTGCTGGCCCTTGGTACTGGTATCACCTCTGAGAAGGCCAGTGAACTAACTTCCTCCCTGCAGATATTCTCTAACTCCCTGACCCTACTTTGCACTACCTCAGCCTCCTCCCCAGATAGGTCATTGGTTCCCAAATGTATAACTAAATTAAGTTTTCCTCCAACCTCTCTTACTATTACCCTTATTCTTGGGCCCACCTTCCCCGCTGTCATCCCTGGCATACAAACCACCTTCTTGCTTGCATTCGAGTCCCCTTTCCTTCCCCAGTGAATACCCCTAATTATGGAGTCCCCTATGATTACCACTATTCCATCTCCTGCATCCGTGTTACCCATCCTTCCTTTCTTACCTTCAGTACTAGCTTTTTCCCCACCTAACTGCTCCCTGTCCTGACATCACCCTGTCCTATAAATAAGTCACGTGCTTCCTGCCTGGATATATGGTGGCCAGCCATGGAGGTATAAGGAGGGCTGTACTGGTTGTTGAATGCGCACCCACAGCACCAAGAATACTGGTAAGGTGACTGTGGGGCTGGGTGCTTGGTGCTATGGTGGGGGCAGCCGCTAGATGCCAGGGATTAAAGACATCTGACCAGAAGAACCGTGGATCGATGCCAGGGGGAAATCACTGGACACTGGGGGGTTTAGTTATACTATGGGCTGGCGATCAGAGGGTGGCCCACTAGCACCAGGGAGATTTTTTCAGTATGTGCTGACAGTCGGAGGGAGGGGAGACACTGGCACCAGGGAGTTATTCTTTCTTTCTTTATACAGGCTGGTGATTGGAGGGAGGGGGGACCACTAGCATCAGGGAGGCATTCTTTCTTTATATGGGCTGGCTATTGGGGGGGAAGACCACTAGCACAAGGGAGATTTTTTTTAGTATGGGCTGGCAATCAGAGGGAGGGGAGACCGCTAGCACCAGGGAGGTATTCTTTCTTTATATGGACTGGCAATCCGAGGGGGGCACTAGCACCAGGGAGTCATTCTTTCTTTTTACGGGCTGTTGATTGGAGCGAGGGGGTACCACTAGCACCAAGGAAATTTTGTCACTGTGGGCTGGCAATCAGAGGGAAGGAAACCACTAGCAACATTGAGGTATTCTTTCTTTATACGGGCTGGCAATTGGAGGGGGGGACCTCTAGCACCAGGGACATATTCTTTCTTTATACAGGCTAGCGATCAGAAGGGGGTTCCACAAGCACCATGGAGATTTTGTCACTATGGGCAGGTGATCAGAGGGAGGGGGGATCACAGCGCAAGGGAGATTTTTGTAGTATGGGCTGGCGATTGGAGGGAAGGGGACCACTAGCATCAGGGTGGTATTCTTTTTTTTTATACGGGGTTGCGATCGGTGGGAAGGAGGGACCACTAGCACCAAGGATAGCTACATATGTCTGGGACTGGGGGAAGGGAAGGCAGCACCATGCTAACCTGCCTCACTACCCATACAAATGGACCTAAAAGGGCATGCAAATGGCCCTTAGCACCTTGCATGCCCAATGGGCTCATTTACATGGGTCCCTTTGAAAACTGCAGATAACATTCTGGTGCTATCCACTCTTGTGGCCCACTTCAGAAGTCATGTTCGGATAGTGCTACTTGACTTAGTGGTATGCCAACATGGCTCTATAGTCACTCAGATACCACTGGTGCACTATCCAACTGCATATAGCATCATCGGACCCTTGGGCAATTGCAAAACCCAGTGCAAACCTTTGCGCTTTACTGAATATTGGGCCCCTAATCCAGTATAGGCTAAGAATGACAAAGTACAGACAGCCTGACATGCTGTTTCATGAGGCCTGTTGGACTGATAGATTTCATAGTACTAACAAGAAATATGGGCTTAAAGAATAATTAGCCCGGTCACCAATTTCTTGAAAGAGAAGTGCCATATATTAATGAAATCAGTAAATAATTTGGTCTAAAACTTTCATTAGTGTGAGAAACAAGTATGAGAAAAGCCAGCTAACTAGGCAAGCACCACCCCAGTGCAGCCAGATAGCTGATTCATGTCTAGAAACAAACCATAATAATCAGATAACAGGTTTAGCTTAATAACCTGTATTCACATAGAAATACTATACAGTAGAGAGGGGACAAAATTAGTGTTGTTACATTTCAGCCACTAGAGGGAACACAAGTAACATTGTGGATAGATTACAAACTGATAACTTACTTGTGTAAAAGAAGCATGTAGTCTCAGCTACAAATCTGTCAATAGATTTTTAGCAGCTGGCTGATCCTTCCTTTGGCATTACAGCCAGAAATCTTTACAGTGTAGTGGCCAAGGAGCTGCTGTATAGGTGGGTTGGGTGGCAATTGTGTTGATGGTCACCTAGGCAATGGCTGTCTGATGCCACGTCATCGAAACAGCATGCCAGGGTGACGTCACATGCACAGACACCCAATTCAGCTAGTGAAAGAAGAAGCTTTCAATGGCTATTTAAAGCAGCAGCAGTATTTGTTAGTCAGCAAAAAAAATCTCATCATTTTTTTTTTTACTATTAATACATATGCATTTTTTTCCTTTGTAAGCATGTAAGGCCCTCTAGGTACAAGCACCTGTTTTCAGGGGCAAACTGGGAGCATTAGGGAGCTTAACTGATTTGCACAGTATACAAGTGAAGGTTGTGAGAATCAAACTCAGGCCAATGGGTGTATCAAGCTCATTCACCGCTCATTACTGTATATACTGCCATCCCATCTCAGATGTTTTTTAAACAAGCTTTTACTATCAATTTTTATAATTAATGATCCAAGTCATTAAAGATGACTGCACTAACAATTTATAAAAATCTTCTTCCTTAAGGCTACTTTTGGAATTTCCATACAGGTTTCATACAGTGGATTAGGAAGGTGCTAGTATGCATTTCTAATGGTAAGTAGCACAGCACAAATCTCAATGGAAGCCGCCCTTCCAGCTGGGTGTGCACATGAAAAATATCAAACAAATCTCACAATTCCAGTACCACCCACCACAAGTAAAGACCACAAGCTTGTAAAATACAAAGCATTTATTTAGGCAAAATATGTAAAAGGCAAAAGAGAGTGCTGACCTCACAAAGTGCAAATGCACCAAATTCAGGAACAACAGGCAGAGCCCTCACAAACTTTGATCGGTTTTTCCCTTAGACTTCCTCAGAACCCCAACAAAATGTTTAATTTATATGCAGTGGACTATAAGTTTTGTTTTTTATTTAGTGTCCTTTTTTTCCCCTTGTTGCCAACTGGCCCCCATCAGTCCTACCTACTCATCCAGTCCCATCACCCACCTTCTCTGGACTAACTACTCTTCTTGAGTCCACCCTGGCTTGTCCCCCAGCGTGGGGCCTTTGGAAAGAGGGTAAAACCCCCAACCAGAGACTCAGTCATTAATCTGGAAGGGAGTGCCCCAGTCGGCTGTGCAGAGTCTGTGGTGAGGGGGGGACATCCTCCTGCTGCGGTTAGTGGCTTTTCCACTTTTTCTCCCTTTCCCCCAGGATGCTAGGGATACTTTCAACACTGGCACATGTGGGAGCATGCACTCTCATCAGGCCATGTTGCAGTCCTCCCTCCTAGCTCATCGGCTCCTGTGCACCACCAACTGTGATCATCCAGGGGGCAGTAGTGCAGCGGAGCTTCCCTCCCTCCCTCGCAGAGGAGGAAGAGCAACCTGTTGGACACTGGTCCTACCTCCCCCAGCCAGCCCTCCAAAAACTCGAGCTCATTCCTGAACCTGAGTTGTTGGCATCGCAAGTGGTAGCTTTACTGCCACATCAGTGAGTGGGCCCCTTTTAAAAACTGTAAAGTGGCAGTGCAACAAAATTGTGCAAAAAACTTTGACCCTACCTTATATTCACTCTAAAAGATTACAGATATCTTAAATTTTTATTTGGTGGTACAATTTTCTAATCCACCAAAATCTGAGTATTTTATAAATGTTTTAGTTTTTCCCAAGAAAAAAAATGGCCGCCACATTTTGCCTGGAAACAGCACTGTAGACTTAGCAAGTGTTAGGATTGAAAAAGGCTGGTCTAGCCAAACTATTACAAGAGACAACTGGAAAGAAACTGGGGGAACAGTAAACGTTTTTGGGGTAGTATTAAAGAATTGGTAGGGTAGGACACCATAATCCTACCCTTACTGCTCAATGTAAATGGTGAGCTTGCTAAGGACCCCCCCTACCATAGCGGACACCTTTAATGCAGCTTTCATGGACCTGAGTGGTACCCTTCGCCCGACTAGCTGTCATCACAAGTCACACTAGTGATACTACCCCATCACCATACCCCACCTGACGCATAACACCCCGCAGTTCTATTGCAAACAAATAACTAATGCAGAAGCCAAAAAATATGTTAAAAGGGTACTTGGCAAAACCTGTCTGGGTGATGACAATAATGGTATGAAAATGGTGATTCTCACACTCAAGGAGATAATAGTCCACATTACTAAGCTCTTCAATAAATCCTTCACCATGGCCACCTTTCCAAAACTCTGGAAAATGGCCCTGGTCACCCCAGTTCACAAAAGTGTGGATCAAACTAGTACATCCAACTACTAGCCTATCTTCATCCTACCTGCAGTATCTAAGGCCTTAGAGAGGACAGTGTCTGATCAACTGAATCAATACCTTCAAAAATACAACTTGCAGAGTCCCCAAAAACATGGGATCTGTAAATGTCATAGCACCGCTACTGCCCCGAATGAGTTCTCAAGCCTCATTCATGAGGCTGTAGACAGCAGCCATTTAGTGGGGTCAATGTTCATTGACCTCATGAAAGCCTTCCACACAGTAAACCATCACCTATTGCTGGAAAAACTACTAGTGCTTGGACTGTCCCCTGCCTCTATCGGTTGGTTAAGAGAGTACCTCCTGAGCAGAACTCAATGTGTCAGAATAGGCTCAGCACTGTCCAGCACCAGGAAAGTTCCGCTAGGGGTTCCCCAATGGTCCATCCTGGGACCCTAGCTGTTCAGCCTCTTTTTAAACACCCTACTAGAGGCCTCTTCATCCAAAATCATACTCTACGCAGACGATGCCATTGTTGTTAACTATAACCCTCAACTAAAGTAAATTTTGCAAGTTATGCAAAACAGTTTCCACCAGCTGGAGGACTGGTTTCTCAGACACAGACTACTGCTTAATTACAAAAAAAAAAGACAATGCTGTTCACAAGCCCACATGTGAAAAAGAAAAAACTACAGCTGAACATAATTGATAAAATGAATGAGCCCCTTGAACAAGTTCATATGTTCAAATACCATGGGGTACACCTAGATGACACCCTCTCCTTCACCACCCACATAGACCATGCAGTCAAAACAGTCAATGCCAAGCTAGGCATTCTTTACAGACACAGACGTTACCTTACCCCCACAGCTTTGCACCTCACAGTCACCAGCTCTGTTTTGTCTGTAATCAACTATGGGTTGGTACTATATAGTGCTACCTCAGATATGGCTCTTAAGCATGTCAAGATTGCCCTCAACAAAACATGCCGTCTTGTCCTGGGAGCAGACAAGCTCATCCATATGTGTAAACTGTACACCCAAACACAATGGCTCAATCTGCTAGAGGGGGTAAAGTACCAGGTCTGTCTCCTGGGAAAGAAAATACTTCTAGGCCTCTCCCCTCCTGCCATCTGCAATATACTACAGTTCCTTCAATCTCAGCATTACACCAGAGGTATAGTACGTAGCTCACTCTTAGTCCTCTTCAGGAGAACCACACTCGCAGAACGGTCATTTGCCTACAGAGCCCTGCAGTGGCTAAATGAGCTCCCTGCTGAACTAGCCAATGCTGCAAATATTAATATATTCAAAAAGGAGTTAAAGCTTCACCTTGCCAACACTAGTGGCTGTGACTGCTTCCCTGGGACCTAATCTCGAACTCCATGCATGCACTTTCTGTTTCCCCTCTCCCCATTCGACCAGGTTTTGCTTCCCCCACTACACTGTCAAGAATCTCCCTCTACCTTTTATAACCTACATGATCTCCCAGCAATTGACCCGCTCTCCCCCACTCCTCCTCTCCTCCCTGTTTGCCCTCATGTTTTTACACCACTGCTCCACCTTGCTTCCTATACTTTTACGTTATTCACCTGGGACAATCCCTACCTTCATGGGTGTTGGACAGTATTTGAGTATTTTGTTGGTTTAGATTCATTGCTGTTCTACTAACAATGTGCTGACTTCGTAAAGTGTAATAACTGTATTTAATAATCCTCATTCAGCTGTTTACCATTCCTTGTTTACCTGTCAAATACTGTTGTATTTTTTTGTTAATTTATGTTAGTGCTATTTGACGTGGAATCTTTGTAAATGAGCTTCTAGCTCAAAGGTTGTTTGTGCAGCTGCAATAAGTAGTTAAATAAAAAGACTTGTGGTGCGCAGCATAGGAGGAACCAAGACAAGTCTGACAGGTATGCTAATAATTTTCTTGTCTGTAGCTGAAACTTGATTTTTTAGAAAAGCATTTTTCATTGTACTGCTGCTTTAAAACCAGTGTTGGAATTACAGAAGGGGCTTGCTGTGGCTTGCCAGGGCTCAGCCCCCAACTCTAAAGCAGGCTTTGGTAGCTCAGGCATCACAGCCATTAACTTATAATGGGAAGGGGGACTCAATTTAAAAAGAGGACCCTCATAGGCCCCCTAGCTCCCAAAGCTCATAAAGTGTCAGTCCAGCACTGTTTAAAACCCCATATCCTAGTGCAACAATGAAATGGAACAAAAAGAAACATGGTTGTAAGGATGTTTTTGCCAGAAATACATTATTACTAACAAATATATGATGGTATGCTTCTTTTGGAAAGACAGACAGGAGCAAAGTGAATTTACATGTAAAGCAATGTAAGACAAATATCTTACACAAGTGATTTGATTTACATTCAAACAGAACTACAAAAGCAAAATGAAAGAACCAGTAATAACATAACTTTTATTTACCCCCCAACAGGAAAATCTGTGCCATTTTAAAACTATAAAGACTAGAAATGGGGTTTTAATTCCTTTAATGTTGTGTTCAATTCCTTTACAGTTTCGGCATAAAAGGATAGGAAAAAACTGAAGGGATCAAGCCTAAGAGTGAGATAATAGTAAAGAATTAGAAGGGCTATAAAATACAGAATAATGAGTGTGGGCGGCACATACACGATGGCACAATTTGTGTCTGGTGGGAGGCAAGTTTAAAAGCAACTCTAAAAAGTACTTTTTCACCGACAGAGTGACAGACCTATGGAACAGCCTGCTACCAGAAGTGGTGGCATCGAATACAGTAAGGGAATTCAAACTCACTTGGGACAGGCAATGTGGGCAGCAGGAAAAAAATACAATTGGGGGCTAGTCATCTTGAGCAAACTAGATGGACCACACTATCCCCATCTGCCGACACTTTTCTTATGTTCTTGTGTGTGTGGAGGGGATGTTATATAAACCCCTAGGGCCAAGCTCAAGAGTTTTATTAAAGCATCCTACACCGAGAATGTACGTAGAATTCTGGTTTACACCTACCCACCCATTTCTTGCTTTTTATAATTACTTGTGAGCATTTTTATGTTGGCTCACACTTGCAGTAGTAGCAGATTTGGAGGCGCGGTCACTGTTGGGCGAATGCAGGGCACGCATCAGTAGGTGCATCCCTCATTCCCCAATAAGCCAGCAGCAGACGTTGACATCATGCATCCCTAATGTGGCCACCAGATCTAAGAAAAGGTCCGCTGCAATGAGAGCGAAGCTCTCATGCAGCAAGACCACAACATGCCTCCCGAAGTGCACACAACATGGCGGCAGTGACTGCCGCCACCTCCTGTCACAATGTCGGCGGGGCAGCCCACTCTCGTCTGCATAATGATCCTCCCTTTAAAAAGTATGCCGAGGGGTGCCTAACTCTTTGGCATCATGAACCCCCCCAACAGTTTTTCTTTGTAGACGGGGGCCCAATCCCCATCGGCGTTTATCCCCTGTCCCTATTTATTTTGCCAATGGGGGAGCCCACTCCCCATCGGCATAATGTCTCCCACCCCGCTTTTGTTGTATGCCGAGGGGGGTGCCCAATCCCCGTCGGCTCTTGTCCTTCCTTCAGTATGTGCCGACATGGGTGCCCAATCCCCTATCGGCTACAGCACCCCCCCAAAAAAACACTTAGGTGGCACACTGGGAGCCCACCCCAGTGTGCCAAATCCCCTGCAGAAGAAAAACTGTCCTGTGATTTTTTTCTTTTAAACCTGTAAAAAAGAAAATGGTCCCTCGCGGTCTCTCTGCCTCCTCCCACAACCCGCGCCCACCCTCTGCACACCCTGCCTCCCCACACCTCCCTCACCCCATACTTACCTCCGGAGTCCAGTAAGACGATCTTTAGTGGACCGGGAACACGTCTGCACTCTTCAAAGCCTCAACGAACTCAAGAAATACTGGTAAACTGTATAATGGCATAAATAGGGTTTTTTCAATTTTAGTGCATATCACAGACATTTTTGGGAATTTTGGCAGCAAATTTTCAACATGGGGTTATTGGGACCCCTCCTCATGAATTCAGGCACTGTAATGGCGTTATTCGGTCCCAAAAGGTGATTTCGCGGTCACTGCACGGGATCACCTTTTGGGACCAATTAATGAAATGACAGTGCCACTGTTCGTGAGCAGGGCTCTTAAAAAGCCTATGTTTCAAATTTGGTGGGAAAATCAAAACATAGCTGTTTTACGAGCATGCGTTGAACAGTTTCCACGCATGCTCGTAACTTCGTGAATTTGTAATATTTTCACTCCAGATTTTCAAAATTGCATTTTTCCACATGTTCTTGTGAACAGTACAGCTGTCATTTCACATATCCTGGCCAAAATGTGTTTTTGCAAGTCCGGCGCAGAATAGAGTGGTTGCTGTACGAAATCAGTTTTTGGGACAGTTTGAGGAAATGACAGTGACACTGTTCATGAGCAGAAGTCCTAAAATGCCTATGTTGAAAATTTGGTGATGAAATTCCATAAAATGACTGTGTTACAAGTGTGCGTTGCGCAGTTTCCTCGCACCCTTGTAACTTCGCAAATTTTCAATATTTTCATGCCAGATTTTTAGCACTGTCATTTTTTCACACCTTCTTATGAACAGTACAGCTGTCATTTTTCACATCCTGCCCTAAATGTGTTTTAGCACCTGTGGCACACAATGGCGTGGTCACTGTGCAAAATCAACATTTCGGACAAATTAACAAAATCACAGTGCCACTGTTCATGAGGGGAGGTCCCAAAATGCCTATGTTAAACATGTGGTTAAAAAAATCCCAAAAATAATTGGGTTATGGACGTGTGTTGCATAGTTTCTATGCACGTTCATAACTTCACCAAATTTTCATATTTTCATGCCAGCTTTTCATCGTTGCCATTTTTGTACATCTCCTCATGAACAATACAATTGTCATTTTCCACATACTGCCCAAAATGTGTTTTCATCCCTGTGCCTCCAAATGGCATAGCCGCTGTGCAAAACCACCTTTCAGCTAACAAACCAAACTGATAGTGTCGCTTTTCATGAGGCGGGCTCACAAACAGCCCATGTTGAAAATTTGGAGAGAAAATACCAACACACGCCTACTGTGTTAGGGTTTCCAACTGTAGCACCCCACCATGTAGAGACTGACAGGCATCAGGGGTGTGACTTGGGATCATCGGCTGTAATGCTCACGTCATTCCACCCCCAACCCCACCCTGCAGCCAGTGACAGGCATCATGGCGTACCTTGCACTGTTCAGCCACAAAGTTCACCCCATTCTTCTATACTGCACCCACCTCAGTGTATTTCATTATGGAATGGGGTAAGTATAGCGCCAAAGGCCCCCAAAGCACACCACGACACTTGTCAGCATCTACAGGGTAGGGTGAGGTACAATGGCATGAGCGTTATAACTGACGACCCAAAGGCACACCCCAATGCCTGTTAGTCTCTACAGGGTGCGGGTGGGGTTGGCGTCACTTCAGTACTTCACTGCCATTCCTATTATGCATCTCTAACTCCGGCACTACCAATGCCAATGCCAGCGAGACAACATTCGGCATTGACAAATGTTTGTTGATTACTGTGGCAGTCAGTGCTCCAGATAACGTTGGCATTCAAGAGTAATGTACTCACCATTTTTGACAGTAGGCGAGTAAAACATAATTTTGATGAGTAAAAGTGTTTTAAACTTGGGAAAACAACACATTGTTGAAGTATCTATAGGTCATTTCTAAGGTTCAGGATGAATATTGGTTCATCAAAAAAAAACATCAAAGAGTACTTCTTAAAATTTGGTGAGTGAAATAGGTCATTACACATCTTAACTGAAGCACTGGTGGTAGTTGTGTGACTAATGCTTGTATCGCTCACAGTGTGAGCTTGATTGACATGGTAATGTATAATTACAACTTGGTGGTTGCAATACATTTTTCCAAACCAATTATCTGAGCATTAAAAATGCTCACTAGTGACCCAGTGGCACTGAGGGTTGAGGTGCTGGACACCACACCTCATGCCACACCAGCAACCCGGGTTCAGGAACAGACTCGGGTCTTCAGGGGTTGGTAGGGGAGGGAGTGGAGTGTCCGGAGGACTGCTCTCCTGTCCCAGGGTGTGTTCTGAGGTAAGCCTCACTCCATAGTGGCCCCTGGTGGAGACTGCAGATCCTATGGGCAGCAAGGCTCAACGCGATGTCTGGGGAGGAGTGGCAGCAGACAGCTGCACGTTATGTGCACTGCCATCATTGCACATCTGTGCTCTGGGGAGCAACTTGAAGAAAAACCCTGGTGGCCTAGTGGAAGGGGGCCCAGAGACCTGTCCACATCCTGACACTGGACCTGCCTCCCAGGATCTCCAGCTCTACTGGTCTCCATGGCTGTCCATCTAATTACAGAAAGGTCACCAAGGGTGGGTGGGCCCCCTTCCCTAGGGGGTGATCTGGAGGGCTGGACAAGCCATGGGGCTGGATAGAGACCAGTAGAGGAGGTTTCAGGTAAGGAGTAGAGGCAGTAGTTGAGCAGTACCCTGGAGAGATGCCCTGTCTCTCCAGTGAATAAAATAGAATAAAAAAAAATGCTCACTAGTAATTTTTAAGAGAATAATGCCTATAGATGTATATACATAGTAGATGGAACCCAAGGTGATGGGTGTAAATGTATGATGAACTTGTATGTACTAACTCCTAATATTACCGAAATAATACAACTGATGCGGACAATTCATTTGAATAAAAGTTTGGTATGTGGTACATACTGTCACAAACGCTCTCCGTAGGTCAGGCCCTCTGCTCCCACAGTGCCAACCTTAGAGTGCAATAGTGTGAACAGGTAACAGACTGGGTAACCCTCCTATCTGCTTTTGGGTCTGAATCACCTTTAGTCTCAAGTTCTGGGGGGGATTCAAACTGTGAACCTTATGCTAGCATACCCAAATGAACAGGCTTAGATAATATTCTCTTCAGGGGGATGCACTATATCTTTTGCCTAAGGACACCAAACTAGGTAACCAAAATGAACCCTTTTAACTCTATAAGAGATCTTAGGTATATTCTTACCTTTTTCCAAGCTTAGTAACACCATCAAGCTGTCGAACAGTTTTGTCCGACTTAACCCCCTATACGTTACATGCAAAAAGAACTGGCAGACACCCAGGCAGTCTTTCAAAGTAAAGGTACTTTACTAAAAGATGATAAAAATATGAAAAATGTAAACACAGAACAATATATCAAAGAGCTCACAATCACATAAAAGAACAAGGGAAATTACAAAGCAAAACTCCTACCACAATACATTTAGATCTTGGCTATCTAAGGTATTACCTCTGGAAGTGCATTTTAAAGTTAGATCAGAGAGCTGTGTCTCTCTAGAGTCCCAAGATGATATGACATTCATTTGAGACATAAGTATCAGTTTAAACTCTGTGTCTCTACACATTTTTGGGAGTCATTTAGCTCCTCCTCCTTTTAGAATCAAAAAAACACAAAACATGATTTTCTATCAGGAGGTACATTAAATAATGTGACATCAACAAAAACTCATTTCCCATATTATGAGTCTTTGATCAATCAGTTCCTTTGAGGTTTACAACCCTGCAGTCCATCACCCAGGTGTGAACCAACAGAAGTCAGCTAAATTACCTCATGTCCTGATGTAATAATATGTATATTTAGTTTCCAACTTCAAAAGCATGAGGTCATAAAAAGGCCATAAAATGCAATTCTTAAGGAAGTTAATTACATTAAAGAGATCTCTTGGTCAGTGTAATACATCCTGTGATTTCAGCTGCTGTCACCTTGTAATTTAAAAGGGCCAAATCTTACAGACGGACATTTCATACACTGACCATTTATTTATACTACCAACTTCATACAATAATCATAACCAGCTGGCCAAGCATCACACAAATGAGTCTATCTTCCACAAAAAACAGTAGGATCTTTATTTATACAAGCTGCATTTGATTGTGAGGGATTGAAAGTTCTAGGGGAACATAAAATTAAAATATGATTATTTGATATTATTTTGTGGTGTTTACTATAGGTTTTTGTATGGTGAACAAAACAGCTTCACTCATAAATGTACAGTTGCTCTATGAATTAAATGCAGTGCATATAAATGAAGTACATTTAATATCTTTTGCTAGTTTTTGCTAAAAAATGGAAAACATGAAAAAACTTTGTATATATTTCCTGATATAGCAGTATGTGGAATGTATAAGCAGAGAAGCTTTGAAATGCAGTTTAGCCAGTGTAATGAGGTATGCTTTGGTTTACCTAAACTTGATTTAAGCTCTTAAAAGGTATTTAACTTATTTGGTGCTGATGGTACAAAAAGTAATTAAACTAAAGCAAATAGGATGCTGAGATGCATAGGCGGGGCATCACCAGCAGGAAAAGGGAGGTCATAATTCCATTATACAAGACACTAGTGAGGCCCCACCTGGCGTACAGTGTACAATTCTGGAGACCTTACCTACATAAGGACATAGACAGGGTAGAGAAGGTTCAGAGGAGGGCAACAAAGATGGTACAGGGATTGCATCACAAGTCCTATGAGGACTGGCTGAAGGACTTGAATATATGCTCCCTGGTGGAGAGAAGAGAGAGAGAGGATATGATAGAGACATACAAGTATCTTACAGAGAGGAACAGGGTGCAGGAATACACTATTTTCCAGTGAAAAAGATGTTCCAGGACTAGAGGGCATGGGATGAAGTTGGAGGGAGGGCAATTCAGAGGAAACTTGAGGAAGAATTTTTTCATAGAAAGAGTGGTGGACATGTGGAACACCCTGCCAAAGGAAGTGGTGGGGGCTGAAACAATCACAGGATTTAAGAATGCATGGGCTAGCCATGAGGGAATTCTGGAGGTCAGGGGTAAGGGGCAACAGACTTCTAGAAAAACATAAAGGGATCTTACAAGCTCAAATGGGCAGACTGGGTGGGCCATAGGCTCTTATCTGCTGATAGTATCTATGTATCTATGTAATGTTATAGGTTTTTTTTTTGCTCACCCCCTCCATGGATTTTCTAGCACATTGTACAGAGTATTTATATTTTATGTTTTAATTTTGACCATATAATGTCCTGATGAAGCAATCACAAATTGACTGTGAAACATTGATGCAAGCGTGATTTCATTAACTGGTCTTATAAAGATGTTCTGAATAAAAAAAATCAGTGGCAAATACAAGCCTTGGTGAGTGGGCTCAACTTTGTCCAAACCACGTGGTTCTGTATACAGCATGCATATTTATTTATTTTTCTCTTTTTTGGCCGCTTGTCTGCACCAGAACCCTCAGTCCAGTCATGAACCCCTGCTGCCTCACCCCAACATTATCTGCACTCCCGATACTCCCTGGCTTTCCCCCCAGAGTGGGGTCATAGCACCTGGTCCATAGTGCCACAAACTTCAGGGTAGGTCAGGAGTCGGCCTGGAAGCAATGAAGGAGGCGGTGCAGACATTATCAAGGCGGCAGGCGGTGGTAATTTTTTCCCACTGTAAGGGGGGGCGGGAACATGCAATGATGACCTGTGTCTGTCCCGCCCCCTGAACGTACTGGTGCCAGCTGCTTGCAGTGCCCCCGGCCTCCGCCAGGGGACCATCATGCACCAGCCACTCTCCCCATCCTCCCTCCTGCCAAAGAAGGAGAGCAGTCTACAGGACGCTTCATCCTTCTCCCCCCAGCCAGCCCTCTGATGCCCTGGGTCTGTTCCCAAACCAGGGTTACCGGTGTCGCAAGCAGAAATCCAACCGCTGCACCGACGGGCTGGCCCCCATATAGCTTGCAAATTAAAATCATGCTAGTCTCTATGAAGATGTAGTGAGTGAGATTTTCTTCCAATACAAATAGGTTTTATGAGTTGAGTTGCTATTGGAATAGATTGCTCCACAGTATTTAATTCATTTTTCTGCAGGGTTGTGGGGCCATACTGAGTTCTCACTGGACCCGAAACCATGGTGTTGTGAAATATCGTATGTTCAGTAGAAACTCGGTACTCTGCTACTGTGGTTTTCCACTATTTTCTAATTGCTTCTGAGCATGTCTCCACCCTTTAGAGGAGTGATTAAGCCCACGTATTGAATGGATTGGCCAAGCCTTTAAGCCTTCAGGTAGATGGCACCTAGATTAGTGGTATTGTTGGGACTTGGGTGTCATGTGGGTTCTCTACCTATGAGTATCCTTCTAACAGAATTTGCTAGGATGCGTCCCCACAGGAATAAAACCTTCCATAGCCATAGCTCAGACAGAAGAACACATTGCAAAATCAGTGGTTAAAGGGGACAAAACCTTTTACAGGTACATAAGTGAAAAAAGAAGGACAAAGGGAGGGATAGTGGGACTGAAGGGGGAGGATGGGAGCCGCGTGGAGGATGACAACAGTAAAGCTGACATATTGAACAGGTATTTCTGCTCAGTCTTTACTAAGGAAGAGGGGGGTAATGGGTCTGAAGGGAGTACAAGGGGTGAGAATGGTGCAGAAATGGACACAAGTCCCTTTAAACGAGGAAAGGGTCCTGAAGGAACTGGAAGTAATAAGAGCTGATAAAGCAATGGGGCCAGATGGGGTGCACCCAGGGTCCTTAAAGAACTAAGAGAGGTGGTGGCTGAACCTCTGGCTATCCTGTTCAGCCAATCACTGGAAACAGGGAGGTACCCAAAGACTGGAGGACAGCAGATGTAGTCCCCTTATACAAAAGTGGGAACAAAGAGGAAGCAGGGAACTACAGACCAGTCAGCCTCACCTCGGTAGTGGGAAAGATCATGGAAGCACTACTGAAGGAGAGATTGGTGGAACATCTGGTTGCCAATGGACTACAGGACCCAAGGCAGCATGGTTTCACCAGGGGGAGGTCATGTCAGACCAACCTCATTGAATTTTTTGACTGGGTGACTAGGGAGGTGGATCAGGGAGGGCAGTGGACATGGCCTATCTGGACTTCAACAAGGCCTTTGACACTGTGCCACATAGAAGACTATTACACAAACTGGGGAATATGGGTGTGGGCAGGACAGTAGTGTGGTGGGTGAGGTAACTGGCTGGGTGGCAGGACACAGAGGGTGGTGGTAAATGGCTGTCACTCCACAGAGGGAAGAGTGACCAGTGGGGTACCACAGGGATCAGTGCTGGGACCGGTCCTATTCAACATCTTCATCAGTGACATTGCACAGGATATAGAAGGCAGAATTTCACTGTTCGCTGATGACACAAAGCTCTGTAACAGAGTAGACACACCAGAGGGTGTAGACAGAATAAGAAGGGACCTGCAGAAACTTGAAGAATGGTCAAGGGTTTGGCAGTTGAAATTCAATGCAAAAAGTGCAAGATAATGCATATGGGGCACAAAACCCTGGCACAATATATCAGTTGGGGGTGAGGATATAGCATGCACCAAGCAGGAAAGGGATCTTGGGGTTGTCATCTCTGATGACCTCAAGGTAGAGGAAACAGTGTGACAAGGCATCAGGTAAAGCAAATAGGATGCTGGGATGTATAGGCAGGGGCATCACCAGCAGGAAAGGAGGTCATAATTCCTGCCATACAAGACACTAGTGAGGCCCCACCTGGAGTACAGTGTACAGTTCTGGAGACCATACCTACGTAGGACATAGACAGGGTAGAGAAGGTTCAGAGGAGGGCAACAAAGATGGTGCATGGGTTGCATCACAAGTCCTATGAAGATAGGTTGAAGGAACTGAACATGTACTCCCTGGAGGAGAGGAGGGAGAGGGGATATGATAGAGACATACAAGTATCTTACAGGGAGGAACAGGGTGCAGGAAAACACTATTTTAAGTGAAAAGATGTTTCAGGACTAGAGGGCATGGGATGAAGTTGGAGGAGGACGATTCAGGAAACATGAGAAAGAATTTCTTCACAGAGCGGGTGGTGGACAAGTGGAACACCCTGCCAGAGGAAGTGGTGGGGGCTGAAACAATCACGGGATTTAAGAATGCATGGGATAGACATAAAGGAATTCTAGAGGTCAGGGGTAAGGGGAAATAGACTTCTAGGAAAACAAACTGAACTTACAAGCTCAAATGGGCAGACTAGGTGGGCCATAGGCCCTTATCTGCCGACACTGTCTATGTATCTATGTACAGAGACAGGGAACCCTAATACAGTGCTCCCTCACTATACCAAACCTAGTTATAACAAACTCCCGGTTATAATGAATGGTTCCCATGGCTCCCGACTGTAGTCTGATATTTTCATTGCTGTATTGCTACATGTATACAATCTTCCCATCTCTCAGCTACTCAGTTTCCCCATCTCCCCACATACAGTGCATTACTGCCAGGGGCGTAGTCAGAAATTTCCATTTTGTGCACACTCTCTCCAACTGCCGCCCCCATTTAAAAAATGTACACATCCTCTCCATCTGCTGTCCCATTACAAAACAAATCAGACTGTTGTCAGATGACTCATTTCTAAGCTGGTTGTACACATATCTATCTCGTAAACCATAGATGTTTAATCAGATACAGATACTACTAAGTGGCCTACATTAATTAATATTCCAGATTAGAATGATAATGGTAACACAAAGGCATATGGTTTTGGACAGGTACTCAAAATAAACTGTACACAACTGTGTACAGTGTTTATACCTGCCTACACCCTTGATTACTGCCAGCTGATTGTAAAACCAATGGAATGAACAGTAATTTAAACTAAGTTTTATTTATATATTTATTGAAATGTTTCACCAGAAAGGCACACTAAAGAACAGGTTGAGTGTCTCCTGGGGGGTAGGGGAACATATGAGGATTGTATACAGGATTTGGTACAATAACATAAGATTTACATTTTATTATTTTCAAATAAAAGTGAATAGACTGTACGGTGAGCAATGAAATAATGGAATACTAACAGTTTTGACTAGATTGATACAATAGCACAAAATAAATGTTTGTTTTTTTTACAATTCTTTTTCTGCTCTGACTCCCAGGGAACTCTCTTAGGCATCCACCCCGATCTCGGCTCTACGGGCCTGAAACTCCTCCATGACTCCTGGCACCAGCCCAGCTATCCCCCCAGCTCTGAGCCCCCCCCCCGAGGTAGGGCCGCCTTTTCCTCCCAGGGTACTCTATCTACAATTCAGGCTGGGCTACGCTCGGCCCAGGAGTGGAGATAGTCCAGCCTGTAGAGTGTGGTCGAGTCGGATGGTGCCGTCGCCTATCCCCGGGGTTGGGAATTTTTCCTTAGTTATGCCCTCACCCCACCCCCCAGGCGGAGCCCGAGCGTGCCATGACACCAGGGGACATACGTCGTAGCTCTGCATCCCTCTCTGTGTGCCCTTAGCATGTCAGTACCTCCGGTCACCACCAGAGGTCACTGTGGTGTTGGGCATACTCCTGGACCCCAGGGAGGAGAGCTGTCCTCTGGACGCTCGATCCTCCCTCTCCCCTGCTGACCCCCGATGGCCCAGGCTCATTCTCGAACCTGGGTCACCTGCGTGGCGCGAGGTGTGGGCATTCAGCACCTCAACCCTCAGTGCTACCAGACCACAAAATGAATGCTGAAGGCAAACGCCTTATAACTGTGTAGCTAGATGTTTGAATGAAATCCTAGTGTAACCCCCCTGCAAATGGGGGTTCCCAAAAGACTTCCAGGAGCTTGCTTGAATGCTCCAAGCCTGAATGGTGTTTGGCATTTAAGCCATTTATCAGTGAGTGTTTTTAGAGCCTCTGGTACTGTCTCTTTAAGAGCTGTCTGCTTGCAGACATAATTAGTTTGTATGGGGGGACTGTGTGCTTCTCTGTTTGAGTACCACTCGAGCTGCTGCCAATTCACTCCATTTTGCAGTCACTAGAGTGCAAAGGAACCTATCTGAAAGATGTAACTGTTTGCCAGAAATCATTTAGAGTAATAATGAAATTACAGTTTGTCTAACCTGCTTTCTTTGCAGTCAGAACTGTGTCTGCCTAGTTCCCCATTCTGGTTTTGAACTGCTGAACTGGACCAATCAGTGTGGGGTAAGCTAGCTCTAAAATGGTGCCTTGGACGAATCAGAACTTGGACTCATAATCTGAGCCAGCCACAAGAGGATTGTATGGGCAGTGACTCTGGGAGATGTAGTTTAGACTTGTTGCCTTTTGGACCAACAGGAGCAGTCTATTGTGGTGACAGCCAATCCAGTCAAGAACTGGGAGGAACTCAAAGGAAGTGCCCGGTTTTGTCTGTTGGAGTTTCAGTTTTAGCTCTGGCAGTGAAGGGAAAGGAACCTGTGCTCCTTCAGTGCACAGTTTTAGTCGGGAAACATGTGTAAGGTCCGGAGTTCCGGTCTGCAGCTTGTGTAACTGCTTGTTAGGACTGAATCCGTCCTGTGAAGAGAATCAAAGGATATCTGAAGAGTAGAAACCAGGCTCACCCTGTAGAAGACTGGAGAAATTGCTGAATTGCACTCGGTCTGTCAGGAACTGAATCTGCTGTGTGTTCTCCCGGGTATTGTGCAGTAATTGCGATCGGGATAGAGAAGCAGCCTGCCTGGTATAGTACTTTATTTTTGCCATATAAATATGTGAGGAGTCTCGTGGAGCTCAAGAGTAGCCCTGCTGACATTGAAGGACCCTATCTTGTTTGGAGGTCGTGAGTACTAATTCAGGTCGCCCTGTTGAATTGCCACATTGAATCCAAATGGAATCACTGTACTGCTGACTGTTTAAACTAATTTTCTTTTCTCTGTGGAAAGGGCCCCTACCAGCTGCCATGGTTTGACTAGCCACTAGGGCTTGGGTACCCAGGGACAGTAACTGGTAGGATAGGCCGTGCACAGAGCCATAGGTAGATGAGTAAAGTGATAAGCTAATTAACCTGATTTCCCTGTCCTTGTTATATTCCCCTAAATAAATCAGAGCTGCTTGTTTCAGCAAAGTTATACTGCCTGAGGTATTTGTCTATGTTAAAGTATTGTACTGTGATTGTTGCACTGTATCTTATTTTACAGGAGGTCCCAGTGCCTGAACCAGCCCTGGGGGTAAGTGTATACTGTGAAGGTAATTCTGATATATTGTGTGGGCCACTAGTGGGAAGAAAGGGGGGTTGCAGTGTCCCAGAGGGCTGTGACCAAGTAAGTTTAACTATTGCAAACCCTGACCTCTGGGTGGAGGCACCCGCCATTGGATCCAGGCCCCTCAACCTGTTAGTGGCAAATCAGGCAGGGGTAGTAGCCCCTGGGATAGCGCCATCTAGGGGTTACACTAGTAGTTTAAACTAGGGCTTACTAGTGAGGAGTAACACAGACAGTAAGATTACGAAGGTATATCAGAAAGGCAAATAGTCTACAAGTGCAACAAAGATTAGGCCTAGCCTTAAACATGGCTAGGTGATGGGGGGAAGAGGGAGAGGAGTGGTGGGGGGTAAGGGAGGTGAGAGGCATATCAAGTTTCAACCTTCTCAGGATATTAAGAACCCTGTCAGGGGTCAACTCAGGGCAAGGATAGAGGTGGTGATGATTGATGAGTAGAGAGATAGGGAGGAGGGAGGTGGAGAAAGGGGTGGATGGAAGGAGGATTGGGGCGGCGATGGGCTTGACCAGTTCAGGCCCCTGTAGAGACAGGGGTGGATGAAGTAGGATGGAAGAGGTGGAGGGCTTGACCAGTTTTGGCCCCTTTAGGATGTTGAGAACCCTGCCAGGGGATGGAGCAAGGTAAGAATAAAGGCAGAGGGAAGTAGGAGGGGGAGTGAAGGGAGTAGTAAAGAAGGGGGGGGAGTGAGGTAATGGCTTTCCTAGACCTAAAGCCCTATGGGAGCTGAGGGCCCCTGTCAGGGGTCAGGATAGGCAATGGAGGTGGAGGGGAGGGAAGAGAGAGAAGATAGGACTGTCAGGGCCTGACACCTCCCAGATGCTGAGAACCCTGCCTGAACAAGGCAGAGATTGAGCACAATGGGAGGGAGGCAGGTTGTAGGCAACGAGGCAGAGTAGGCTTCAGGATACTGGGAACCCTGCATGGGGTCGGGGGGGCCAGAGGAGAAAGTAAAGGCGAGAGTGAAGAAAGGCCGAGTCCTTGAAAGGATCCCCTTCAGGGTGTAGAGAAACCCTGCAAAGGGACTGGGATAGCAGGAGGGGAGAGGGGAGAGTTGGGTTGCGGGAGTAGGGAGAGGGTAGGGACAAGCCCTTGGTACAACTCTGGTTGTTGAGAATCACAGTAGGGGTGCAATGGAAGGCCAATAGGGGAGGAGAAAAGTGGGGGGAAGGGAAGGAGTGCTAGTATTAGGGGAGGAGGAGGTGGAGTTGCATCAGGGTGAAGCAGTGTGTGGTTACTATTAAGGAGTGCTGGTATTTAGGGAGGGGAGGGGAGGTGCATCAGGATGGGGCAGTGTGTGGGTAGTATTAGGGAGGGTCATAGCAGGGACAGCAAGGTGCTAGGTAGTTATTGAGGGCAGTGCTGATGGAGTAATAGGAGGATGAATGATGAATTTGAGGGGGGAGTGAATTCCAGATTTTAGGGAGGTGGTGAGAGTAACCCGATTGGCTGATAAGAGTGGATCTACAGGGGACAGCCAGAGTATGGGAGTACATAGATCTAAGGGATTGAGAGGGAAGGGGGTGTTATAAATGAGGAGGAGAGGTAGGAGGGGAGTTCTCCTAGCCAGTGCTTGGAGGTGAACTTAGCGCAGTGAGAGAGATGTCTATTTGTAAGAGAGGGGAAGGATAAGGCATGATAAAGATTGCAATGGTGCGTGCGAGAAGAAGCATCAAGGGCAAAGCAGCAGAAGGAATTGAAGAGGGTAGGCCAGGGAGGACTTGTGAGCCGCACCATAGACTACGTCATAGTAGTCAAAAATGAGGAAGATCATCTTTTGAACAAGTTCACACCTTGCCATAGCAGGGATGCAACTACGGTTCCTGAATAGGGCACCAAGCTTGGGGAGCAGTTTTTTTATGGATGGCATCAATATGTCCAGAGAAGTTTAGATGTTGGTCCAGCCAGACACCTAGGTACCTGAAGGAGGATGTGTCCTCAAGTAAAGTCCCATTGAGGGTGTGGAAAGTGGGCAGGGAAGGAAGCCTAGAAGCCTAAGTGGAGTGAAAGTGTTGAGAACATGGGAGGAGTATAAGTGTGAGTGGGCAGGCAGTCAGTGCAAGCGGCTGAGGCACAGACAAAAAGGGAGGATGTCGGGGGACCATGTGAGTAGGTGGGCGGTCACACAACAAATAATATATTCATGCAACAACCCATCCTACCAGTAAGGGGCAAGGGACTGATTTCCAACCTGCCATACCCAGAGCCTACTTTCTACTAGCGACTCTGATATAAGATAGTCTAGTGGGAGGGGCTTAGTACTAGAAAGGAGGGTGCTCTTGAGGAGTTTTTTCCCTGAGCTGCAAGGACCTTGCACCTTCCATCTGTGTTTGGACTTAGACTTCTAATACCAGAGTACGTTGATGCTTAGTCACCAGAGAGCCTCTAGAGAGAGGCCCAAGACAACAGTGCAGAGCCTAGGGAAGGAATCTGGAATCAAATTTAATGCAGAGCACTTTCAATTAGAGGGATCATGCAAGGGGATACACTGGGAGGGTTTCAGAACCCTGAGAGGCTTCCTCTCAAGGAGTGCCCTACTTGTAATTAGAGGAGTCATGTGAGGGGACACACTCAGAGGGTGTCACTGAGAGGGTGTAAGAATCCTGAGAGGCTTCCCCTCAAGGAGAGTTAAAGGGGTCATGTGAGGGGACACACTGAGAGGGTGTAGGGTCTCTGAGGGGCTTTCCATTACGGAGAGACCTACTTGTAATTAGAGGGGTCATATGAGGGGGCAACCGGGAGGATGTAGGAACCCTGAGGGGCTTCCTGTCAAGGAGAGCCCTGCTTATAATTAGAGGGGTCATATGAGGGAACACACTGGGATGGTGTAGGAACCCTGAGAGCTTCCTGTCAAGGAATACCCTACTTGTAATTAGAGGAGTCATGTCAGGGCACACACTGTAAGGGTGTAGGATCCATGAGGAGCTTTTCCTTAAGGACAGCCCTGGCAGCCTTGTGGTGCAGTGCCCCAAAAAAGATGTCACCAAGGGGGTTGCATTTGTAATTATGTGCCCAAGTGATTTCTCCAGCAGTGCTATTAACCTGATGAGTGTGACAAGACTGATAAAGTAGGATATATGCCTACATTACGTTTGAGGAGATCCCAGGCCTAGAATGTACACTGGAGCCACTGCAACCAGTAGAGTAACTGCAGCAATGGCCAGCAGCTGCCAGTGGGCTGGCTGAAGTACACACTGCCGTACTGTGCCCAGCACACCATATGGTGAGCACAGCAGGTGAAACGAAACATTCACTGAAGAGGTGACCTCCTGGCTCCAGACAGGAGACTGGCATGGTATGGAACACTTATGCCCTCCGGACTAGATGACCGTGGGACGCCATACCACTGAACCAACATCTGAGAATGAATTGGCCCACTAGACGTGGATGCCTCCTGCGCCATGCTGACCAGGTGCCATGGTGCCAAAGTATATGTAACTAAGAAAAGCTTTCTCAATTACTGCCAATTGTGACTGCTACAACTAATCCCTTTCTACCCATTCTGAAATACAGTACCTGTTCTGTCCAAGACAGTGCTCCTCTGGAACAGCTATTGCCTTAGTTCTTTTGTGTTTACTCACATCTACCCTTTATTGTATCTAGGACAATGTTCCTTTGTGTGCTGCCTAAGTTAATATCTTGATTGATGTGTCATATATTGTATTGCTTTGTTGAACTCTGCAAGCTACCAGTGATATAGAACCTTTGTAAATGAGCATTGTCCTCAAAGGCGTAATGTCTGAATGTATCAATAAATAAAACTGTCAGAATAGCAAAGCCTTAGCACAATGAGTGGGATAATCAATTTATTTTACAGCGTGGATCCGGCTCTAAACTGAGGTATTACCTCACCCACTGGTGTGTGGATCTGAAATGTAATGAGGAATAGATGGGATTGTGTGGCTCCAGATGAGTGTGTGTGGGGCACAACCTTTTTGCCAAGGGGCTGTAAGGGTCCTGACTTATGTCCATGGTCAGGGTTGAGCCTGCTTATACAATGCAAACAAGGAGAGTATCTGGGAACTGTTGTTCCACATTGTAACTGCTGATAAGTTCAGTAAAGTGTGACCATTGCTTAATTTACCATGGCCAAGTGTTTTTTTTCTCACACAGTGGAGGTTTGAACGGTTCTCACCCCACAGCTGGGGGCATAGGAAATCAATTTTTGGGACAGATTAACAAAATCACAGTGCCACTGTTCATGAGAGGAGGCTCCAAAATCCCAATGTTGAAAATGTGATTAAAAAAATCCCAAAAATAATTGGTTTATGGGCATGTGTTGCGCAGTTTGTACAAAATCACCTTTCGGCTAACGAACTGATAGTGCCATTCTTCATGAGGTGGAGTCACAAAAAGCCCATGTTAAAAATTTAGAGTGAAAATACCAACAAACATCCGCAGCATTAGGGTTTCCAACCATAATGTCCCACCCTGTAGAGACTGACAGGCGTCAGGGGTGTGACTTGGGATCATCAGCTGTAATGCTCACACCATTCCACCCCCCATCCCCACCCTTCAGTCAGTGACAGGCATCGAGATGTGCCTTGGAATCTTCAAACCCAACGTTCACCCCATTGTCCTATACTGCACCCATCTCAGGCGTATTTCCTTATGGAATGGGGTGAGCGTAACACCTGAAGACCCCAAGGCACACCACGACACATGTCAGTGTCTGCAGGGTAGGGTGAGGTAAAATGGCATGAGCATTTTGTCTAATGACCCAAAGGCACACCCCAACGCCTGTCAGTCTCTGCAGGGTTGGGGTGGGGTTAGTGTCAGTTCAATACTTCACTGCCATTCCTATTATACATCTCTCTAACTCCTGTACTACCAATTCCAGCAAGACAACATTTGGCATTGACAAATGCTTGTATTCTGTTATTTTTTAAACGAGTATTTTGAACCAATGGGAATTTTTTCTGTTTTTTTTCCTGCATGATCTGGGTGTTAAAAGTATGGGATTTTCTAAATAACTGTCATTAAGCTTCCGAGGAAGGACTTGTTGGACTGAAAGCTAAAGCACTTTGTTATTTTTGTTACATCTATGCTGGTTCAATAAATGGTATCAAATAATTTGCTTCTGGATAAGTATTTTGTAGTAATTAATAAGAAAAAGAAGAAACTTGTGGCATCACAAAGTTTGTTATGAAATACTGACTATGGTAATGAGGGGATATGCAAAGTGTTGAATTTAAGCAGGGTTTAATCAATGCTGCTATGAATCTGACTTGTATTTTTATATAGGTGTACAGTGCTACTTCCTTTCAATTATTAATGTATTTTTATGTATATTGTGCTTGATTATGTGTATTTGTGAATGCCTTTTAAAGCTCAACAATAAAAAGAGATGATGATGATGAGTCATTTTTTAAGCCTCCCAAGCCCAAGCTTCTTAAATGCTCACTTTACAAACTAGCCATGTTCCTACTGCTCCTTTCTGGAAATGTCCACCCCAACCCTGGCCCACCTGCAATGCCCAACTCAACCTCCAAGAAAGCTGGAGGCTTTCTGCTGGCATCCATTAACATAAGCAGCCTTCTCAAAAAACACGATCTCCTCCAAGGCTGGGTTTTGTGCTCCACAAGTCAGACGTCTTCGCCGTAGTGGAGACCTCGCTGTAGTGGAGACATGGCTGTCCCCCAAAACAACGGATTCGGCTATGGCACTACCAGGCTACTCCATCTACTGCCTAGACAGAGTGGGGAAAAGAGGCGGGGGGTGTGCCCTGTATGTCAGAGACTCTCTCAGCTGCCACGTCCACCAGGCCTGTACCACTGACTCTGGTGCGCAGGCACTCACCATCAAACTGGCCATAGGGAAATCTGGTAAATCCCTCCTGATTATGGCCATATATATCCCCCACCCCAACCAGAAATCTGCCTTTAACTCCATCCTGGACTGCATCACATGCTTCCCACACAAGATGGAAATCGTTGCCCTAGGGGACTTTAATATAAACTGGCAGTCCCCAGCAACCGCACTGTATAGGGATACCGCTGCCGCTTTTGACCTCACTCAGGTTGCTAACTCCCCTACAAGACTAAATTCCTCCACTGGCAGGGTCACAATGATTGACTTAATCTTTACTAGCCATCCTGTTCATCTCTCCAAGGTCTTGGTGATCCCTGATGAACTCAACGACCACTCCCCCATTCAATGTCACTGATCAAACAGCTCTAAATCCCCCCAAAGGTTATCACCTTGTGTATCCTCAAGAAAGGTGCTCTTGGCCACCTTAAAGATTTCCTCTCTAACAGTGACTAGTCCCCCCTCTATCAAGCCACTGACACCAATGCTTCCCTTGCCCACCTCATCAGCACTTTTAATGTACCCTGCGGCCACTTTGCTCCCCTCACCCAAAAAAAATCAAAGGTGCTGACACACCATGGATCAGCCAGTCCCACCTTGACCTGATGCATGAATGAGATGACCTCTGGCATCTTGCCATTGAGTCAGGCCATCCAGCTGATAGACAGCAGTACAGGGCATCTAGGAATCATTGTACTTGTAAAATTCATAGGACAAAGGCCTTCTATTATCAATTAATGCTCTCACCTAACTGGGGCACTGGACGCAAATTTTGGGACAACCTCAAGGAGCTAAATGTAAAAACCATATCCCCCCAGTTAAATGTCAATGGCACCCTCACTCATGACCCCTCGATTATCGCAAATTAACACTGCTTTCTCTGACCTCAGTAGTGTCCTTCCCTCTGACTTCTCCTACTCGCCATGATCCCCCAACCCTCTCATTAGGAATCACCCCTTTTCATTTCAAAGTTATCTCCCCTAGGGAAGCTAAAACCTACCTCTCCTGTGTCCTAGGCAAATCTCATTACAGCAGTGACTCGCTAGACCTGAAGCTTCTCCTCCTCCTTGTTCTTGATGTTGTCCTCGCCCCACGTACCAAGATCTTTAACTTCTCCCTCAGTCTCGGACAGTTTCTGTCCCATTGGAAGACTGCAGTAGTCACACATAGTGTAAAAAGTGGTGACCGTACCCTACACAGCAACTATCGACCCATATCCATCCTTCCACCCCTCTGTAAAGCCTTGGAAACAATTGTGTCTGGCCAGCTTTCTGACTACCTTGACAAGCATAATTTACTATGCCCTGAACAACAAGGCTTCCAGAAGGGTCAAAGTACAACTACGGCCCTTCTGGACTATACTGACTATATTCACGAGGCCTTGGACTGTGGTCATCTGGTAGGGGCTGTCTATACTGACCTCACCAAGGCATTTGATACAGTCAGCCATGTCCTCCTGGTTCAGACCCTCCCCTCCCTTGGCCTATCTCAGGAATCCACTGCTTGATTCTCCAACTATCTCTCAGGAAGGCTGCAGCAAGTCAAAACTGGCACCATCCTCTCCTCCTGCCTCCCTGTTAATTCAGGGGTACCCCAGGGCTCCATCCTGGAGCGCCTCCTCTTCGGCCTTTCTCTAAAATCCCTCCCAAGGGCCTGCAGTGGGCGTATGATACTTTATGCAGATGATTCTGTATTATTTTTTAGTCATTCCAAGCCTAACCCCTGCAACAGGACCTACAACATTTTTTTTCAGACTCTGAGGAATGGTTTGTCAAGCACAAACTAATTTTAAACTACGAAAAAACTAAAGTCATGGTCTTCACCCACCCACAAAATAAATTCAGGAATGCCACTTCTTACCATCCTTAACAATCATCTTGCCACACTGGACCAAGTATCCTGCTTCAAATATCTTGGAATCACCCTTGACCCTTCTCTCACTAATCATGACCACAGCAACATAGTCTGCTCCACCATGAATTCCAGAATTGGCCTCCTATATCGACTTCACAATTGTATGCCTCCTGAAGCCCTCCAGCTGGCAGTCACCTGTTCTGTACTCATCCTAAATGACTACAGTTTAGTTATCTATGGGTCAGCAACCAACGTTGCTCTCCGCAGGTTAAAGATGTCTCTCAACAAAGTCTATCGCCTGGTGACCAGTTGTGACAGGCTCACCCACACCTGAGACTTATACCACCTCGCCAACTGGCTGAATTTCAACAGCTGGCTAAAATACCACACCTGTCTCCTTGCCAAGAAGATCTCCATTGGCCTCTCCCCCCAGCCTCCTCCACCTAGTTACCCCCTATACTTCCACTTGGGCCCCTAGGAGCTCTAACAGGCCTTCCTTTTTCAACCCCCACTGCAAAAAGTCCCAAGGCCAGAGGGCATTCCTACCAAGAAATTCTCCCTTGTCAATTTGGGCCCTTTTAAAATTAGTCTCAGGAACACCTCCTCTCCGTACGTTGGTGGGGCTGTACCTGATCTATCTCCATTGCCTGCCACACATCTCCCCACTTGACGAGGTCTAATCCGGACTGCCGACTAGCCTCCCTGGGGCTTCTCTTTCCATTTGTAAGGTATGCCAGACCCTGCATGGTCTGTAACTGCCTGTTTCCCAGGCATGCATTATATTATCTTTATCTAAAATGTCCTGTTCTCTCCACTTGCACTTCGATTGTTTTGTTGTTCTACTGAACCCTTGTATTTTACTGAATGTTTTGTTTCCCTTCTTTACTCATTCATGAAGTGGAGCCTTTGCAAAGGAGTCTGTGACTCAAAGGCTTGTAATTCTTATACTTGCAATAAATAAATAAAAATTAATTCTATATGGCCAGTGCCGCAAGGAGTGGAAATTGTAGTTTCCAACTGTACTGACATGACTGATAGCCATGGGAGAAGGCTGACGGAGGCCAAAACCAGGGTGAGTGCACAGGAGAACCACACTCAAGAAATGGTAGCTGCTGTGAACATGCTACAAAAGGACACAGAAGCACTAAAAGACATACTGGATGAACATGAAAATCAGGAGAGGCGCAACAATGTTCATAATATTGCTGGCCTCCTGATGGTACAGAGGATTCAAACTGCATCTCATTCCTTGCCATATGGCTGCCTAGAATTTTCTCCTTGCCAGAAGGAAATAATTTGGAAGCACAGCATTCTCATCAGTGGCTGGGTAAATGCTCCAAGCCAGGCAAAAGACCCAGGAACTTTTCAATCAAACTCCTTAGGTATCAGGACAGACAACACGCAAGGCAGGGGCACTGACAATCAATAACTGCCAAATCAGTATATTTCCAGACAACTCAATATGGCTCCAGCAGACCACACAAGCTTCTAATGAAGTGCAGAAAATTCTGATTGAGACATGGCCATACCAGGCTGAACTCTGTTCACGAAGGACTGGAAAGAAGGAAAGGAGGGGTGTTGTGCTTTATGTGAGGGAAAGCATAAAAGCAAGGGAGATATGGGGAATACGGGGGGGAGGCACAGGTAATGTGGGTCACCCTGGCGACAGAGAAGAGAGCCACTATTCACACTAGAGTGATCTACAGACCTCCAGCATGGGGGAGGAATTAGATAATGTACTGGTGGAAGCCATTGGCAAGATGGCAGAAAAGAGGTAGGTGTTGCTGGTGAGGGAGTCCATCTGACAGATGTAGAGTGGAGCCTTCCAGCAGCAGCTTCAGCTAGAAACAGAGACATCCTGGACTCTCTGCAGGAGGCCTTCTTTAAGCATATAGTCAGGAAACCCACTCATGATGGGGCAATACTGGACATGGTACGCAATATCAGGGATAGTGTTGCAGACTTCAAGGTGGGTGGCCACTTGGGGACCAGTGATCATCGTATGGTGTGGTTCAATATAGGGAGGACTGCTGAATCAAACCATAACAGAGTGAGGGACCTGGACTTCAAAAGGGGAGATTTTAAAAAGATGGAAGAATGTCACAGAGAGGACCTAGTGGAGGGGTGACCTGGGTGGGGTGGAGAAGATAAAAGGGAGCATAGTAAAGGCAACAAACCTCTGTGTCAAACAAGTGAGGAAAAGTAGGCAGTATAGCATAGTGTTTTAAGGCTCTGAGCTGCAAATCTGGAGACCTGGGTTTGAATCACACAGCCCCCACTTGCATACTGTGTTACCCTGAGCAAGTCACTTAACTTTCTTGTGCTCCCAGGTTGCACCTGTAAACGAGCTTCAGCTTAGTGTATCTTTCCTGGTTAAAAAAAATAAAATAAAATAAAATAAAAAATAAAAAAGTAAGAGGAAAATGAGACTGATATGGTTCTCGAAAGAGGTGGCTGAAAAGGTAAAAGCTAAAAAGGTAGCATTCAGAAGGTATAAGGAGACGCAGAGGGAAGAGGTTTGGGGGTGTATCAGGCAAAACGGAGAAAGCAGGGAAAGCAGTAAGGATCGCAAAGTCATAAACTGAAGAGAGAATAGCGCAGGAGTTAACCAAAAGACAATTTTTAGGTATGTAAGTGAAAAGAGGAAGACCAGGGGTGTTATTGTAAGGTTAAAAAGGAAAGGGGAGACAGTGCAGAGGGGACAAGGAAAAAGCAGACACCCTGAACAAATACTTTTGTTAAGTATTCACAGAGGAAGGAGAAGGGGAGAGGTCACAAAAAAGTAACAAGGGGAAGGCGGAGGACACTAGTTTTTTTTTTTGAGGCGAGACTCCTGAAGGGACTTGTAATCTAAAGGTGGACAAAGCAATGGTGGCCAGATGGGGTAATCCAAGAGTATTGAGGGAGCTCAGGGAGATACTGGCTGCATCTCTTACAGTTCTATTTACCAGCTCACTGGAAAGAGAAGTGGTTCTGTAGGACTGGAGGGGAGCAGAAGTAGTCCCACTACACAAAAGTGGTAGCAGGGAGGAGACGGGCAATTATAGCCCAGTCAACCTGACATTGGTGGTGGGAAAGTTAATGGAATCACTGCTGAAGGAAAGGACTGTGAAATATCTTGAATCCAGTGGGTTACAAGACCTGAGGTACCATGGTTTCACGGGGGGCATGTCAAATGAATCTGATAGATTTCTTTGATAGAGTGACCAAGGAACTAGATCAGGGTAGAGTGGTGGACATGGCGTACCTGGATTTCAGTGAGTCATACAACACTGTACCACATAACAGACTAGTAAGCATGCTTGGTAGATTAGAAGTGGGTCCAGAGGTGGTAAACTGGATAAGCAATTGGTTAGGGGATTGGCAACAGAGGCTGGTGGTAAATGGAGTTCACTTCAAGGAAGGGAGGGAGGGTGACCAGCAGGGCACTTGGGATCAGTGCTGGGACTGGTCCTCTTTCATGTCTTTATAAGTGACATTGCAGAGGAGCTAGAAGGGAAGGTCTGCCTCTTTGCAGATGACACCAAAATCTGCAATAGGGTGGACACTCCAGGGAGGGTGGGAAGGATGAGCAGAGAGACTTGAGAAAACTAGGGTAGTGGTCTGGTTTAGGGTATGGCAGCTGGATTGCAATGTGAAAAAGTGCAAAATAATGAACTTTGGGCACAGAAACCCAGGGGTGGAGTACAAAATGGGTGGAGTGGCAGTGATGATCACCAAGCAGGAAAGAAACCTGGGGGTAATCATGTCAGATGATGTGAAAGTGGCCAGGCAGTGCAACAAGGTAGTAGGGAGGGTGAGTAGGATGCTATGGTACATATGGGAAGGTATCACCAGCAGAAAGATGGAGGTGGTGTTACATCTGTATAGATCGCCGGTAAGACCCCACCTAGAGTACTGTGTCCAGTTCTGGAAACCACATCTCTGGAATGACATAGGCAGATTGGAGGCGGTCCAAAAGAGGGCAACTAAAATGGTGCAGGGTCTGCATCAAAAGCCCTTTGAAAAGAGACTAAAGTACCTCAATATGCACACCCTTGAACAAAGGATAGAGACCTTTAAATACCTCACGGGGGTAAATAAGGTAAAGGAAGGGAGTATTTTTCAGAAGAAAAGGTGCTCAAGAACAAGGGGACATGCTATGGAGCTGAAGAGGGGTAGATTCAGGATATGTTTGAGGAAATACTTCTTCACAGAAAGAGCGGCAAATTCCTGGAACAGCCTTCCAGCAGATGTGGTGAGGGGAAAACAGTGGTGGGGTTCAAGAATGCATGGGATAAGCACATCCCTCACATACCGGTTGAATTTCTGCTTGAATTTTGTTGATCATTCTGTGGAATTCCACCTGTTGTAATCTGTGAAATTATATTCTGTGGAACAACATTTTCCTGTAGAAAACATTCCACATTTCCGAAAATTATATTGATATTTGCAGAATTTAATTCTGCAGAAAAGTGGCAGAAAACCCGTTCTGCGTTATTCCTCTGCAGAATTCCATCATTCTGTTTTCGATGAAATTCAGCAGAATTTTGCAAAATGTTTGTAAAATTCCATTCCAATGGAATTTAAAAATTCCGCACACCACTACCCAACACCCATAACCATGGTTTATTTAAGTGATAACATTTAGTAAGCAGGAGTATTAGCAGAAATAATTGGCTGATGTAGAGGATTAAATGCAGAGGCTGAAGCCTGAGGCATTTCCTCAACCAGAGAAGCAGATTATTCCAAGTACACTCTAGCTAGCTGAATGTTATTACTATTACAGTATATGACTAGGAATTTTAAACACTGGATTTTAAAAGTACTGTAATAAATTAGAACATGCCTTCTTCCCCTTTTTTCCTGTGGACTAATTGGATAAACTAATGTGAGTGTGTCTAAAATGTGGATGACCTAGTGTGGGCATGTCCAAAATGTGCATAACCTACTGTGGGCATGTCCAAAATGTGAATAACCTACTGTGGGCATGTCAAAAATGTGAATAACCTACTGTGGACAATGACATATCCAAGATGTAGTTGTAGTAGTTTGTGGGATATTAAATGAAAGTTTTCTTGTGTTCTGATTGGCTTACAAGTGATACCTGTTGTATATTTAAACAACAACATATGACAGGGTGTGGTATATCATGAGATATCGTCATGCCTCGGGTACATTGTTAGGCAAAGGGCTGCAGGCTAAGTGCCTCATGTACCCGAGAAGTTAAGATACCCCATGATATATCACACCCTGTCATGCATTACTACTATTATAATAACTGGTTAGTGATGATTATCAACTGTGGGCAGAAGCTGTCAAACTCCATTATACACGGATGATTATACACATGTGCATAATGGAGTTTAATTATACATATATGTGTATAATCACCCATGTATAATGGAGTTTGATTATACAGATATGTGTATAACCACCTGTGTATAACGGAATTTGGTTAAGCACCTTTTGCAAAAATTCTAAAATAAAAAAAACATCAAAAATCAAAGGAACCAGTTAAAAATAAAACATGGGAAAGTGTGTGCCAACTCAGATTTTATGCACACCCTTAGTGTGCGAAGCCTTGATAAACCCCTTGAGCTTTGTTCTCTGGGTTTATGGGGCATCACACACCTCAGATGTGCATAACATCCTTGTTATACACACTTCCCCATGCATTATTCTATATACTGTATGAACTAAGTTGTTTTTAATAAATTAAACACTTTAAAAAATCTGTTAAAAATATTTTGTAGCCATTTGTGTTAGCGTGAATGTGCACATCAGAAAAAAATTCATATTTTTGTGCATATAAGTTAGCACAGTAGGTGGCGCTGTGTGCAGTAGGTGGTGCTGCACAAAAGGTTTAAGATGCTTTATATTTTTTTCTGATCTGTTGAAAAGCTGTAGTGAGGAAATGAGAATGGTTCTCAAGGTTGTGGTTGCCAAATCATGGCTGAGGTCAAGGATAGCACACTGAGTGAAAGTAAGGTTGCAGATAAGTGGCACTGCAGTTTGGAGGAACGAGAGAGATAACAAGGACCCAGAGATCGAGAGATCACAGTTTACATTCAGAGCCGCGGTCTTGATCAGAAGATTTTGTTGAGGTACAGGTTTTCCGTGACTGCCATTTGTCGTGAGGCAGGATGCAGGGAAATCTAGTTGTATTTTCAAAATGAAAGTAGAAAGATGGTGGGTAATGGGGGTAAAACAAACAAGCATTTGTCAATGCCGAATGTTTGCTTGCTGGCATTGGCAGTGGTAGTGTAGAAGTTACAGAGCTGCGTAATAGGAATGGCAGTGAAGTATTGAACTGAAGCCAACCCCACCACCACCCTGCAGAGAGTGACAGGCATTGGGGTGTGCCTTTGGGTCGTCAGGCATAACGGCCATGCCATTTCACTACACCCCACCCTGCAGACACTGACAAGTGTCATAGAAACATAGAAACATAGACTTTGATGGCAGATAAGGACCGCTTGGCCCATCTAGTCTGCCCATTTCCCTACCTACAGGATAGGCCGTAGATCCTAGTTAACCAACAGCCTATTTCTTCCTACCCCCCACAAGAATTGCCTTATGTCTGTCCCATGCATTCTTGAATTCTCCCACAGTTTTAGACCCACAACCTCCTCAGGAAGGCTGTTCCATGCATCCACTACCTCTCTGTGAAATAATACTTCCTCATATTGCCCCTGAACTGCCCTCCTTCTATCTTTTAAATTGTATCCCTTGTTCTTGCAAGTCTCTTTTCTGAAAGATGCTACCCTCTTGGACTTTGTTGATTCCACTGAGGTACTTAAAAGTTTCTATCATGTCCCCTCTCCCTTCTTTCCTCAAGGGTATACATATTAAGCTCCTTTAGTCTCTCCTCATACGGCTTCTCTTGCAGACCCTCGCCATTTTAGTTGCCCTCCTCTGGACTACCTCTATCCTGTCTATGTCCTTGCAGAGATGGGGTCTCCAGAACTGGACACAGTACTCCAGATGGGGTCTCACCAACTGTCTGTACAGAGGATAACAACTTCCTGTTTTCTGCTGCTGATGCCTCTCCCTATACATCCCAGTATACCCCCAGCCCTCCCTACTGCCTTCTCACATTGCTTGCTAACCTTAAGGTCATCTGATATGATTACCCCAGGTCCCTTTCCTTTTTGTTGTTGTTACTACCTCCCCACCCATTGTGTATTCTTCCCCTTCGTTCTTGTTTCCCAGGTGCATTATTTTGCACTTCTTTGCATTGAATCCTAGCTGCCATACTTCTGACCATTCCTCCAACCTTGCCAAGTCCCTTTTCATCCTTTCCACACCTCCTTGTGTATCAACCCTGTTGCAGATCTTTGTGTCATCTGCAAAAAGGCATACTTTTCCTTCCAGTCCCTCTGTGTGCCTTGGGGTCTTTGGCCCTTATGCGCACCCCATTCCATCAGGAAATATGGTGAGGAGAGAGCGCCAAGGGGTGACTCTCCTTCTCTAGGGGAGTATCCAGCTTTCTGGCGACCTCTGGCGGAGGCTGGGGGAATCACTGAAAAAAGTCAGCACCTGTTTGCATGGGAGATGCGACAGACACTGGCATCATTGCACACCCCACCTCCCAAGGGAACACAGTCACAAAAATCTCTGGTCCCCGGGCCATGACACTCTGCTGCCACTCCTGCTGCCACTAATGCCCACCAGGGGGTCCCGCTCCCTTGGCCCTGCTCTGGTGGGTAAGCCAGGGCTCGCCTATATTGACCATTGGGAGGTGGTGCCTGCCTGGTGGCCTCACCCAGGGAGGTAAGCCTGGGAATGGAGCGTTGGCGTGCAGGGCAGGGACTGAACTCCATAAGGGGCATTGGGGGGACCGGAGGCAAAAAGAATGAAAAAAAAAAAAGAACAATTGGTGCAGAGCCATGGAGGAATATAGAGGGAAAATACAATATAACATATCTACTTAGGTGAGATGATAATACAGGAAGGACTGCAATCAAATGGAGGCAAATTGCAGGTGCTATGCTGGCGTCGATACACAATAACAGGCATCACACGGAGAGCTGTGGAGGGCTGTAAGGTAGAGGGAGGCAGATATCAGGTTATCGATAGCAAATACATTTCTCCTGGATAAGGAGGTCTAATAGGGATTTGAAGGCCTGTAGACAGATTGTGTTAGTAAGTTTTAAGGAGTGTAAGAGATTATTCCACAAGGCAGGGAGAGCATGGCTAATCGCAGATTCGCTATAACAGGACACTACCCTACGTACATCTAATAATATGTAAGAATGTCTCCTCAACGAATAGTCGCAAGGTGTGCACTTAAAGAAGTCTGTGATGTAAGGAGGGAGTTTATTCAGGATGACTCTGTAGGACCATAATATGGCATTTTTTAACCTTCTATTAGAAAGCGAGGGCCAGCAAAGTTGAGCATATAGAGCACAATGGTGGGTTTTGAAGGGGGTATTAGTAATGAACCTTAAGGCTCTGTGGTAGAGTACGTCCAATTTAATAAGGGCTGATTTGGAGCAATGGCTGTAAGTGAAGTTTGCATAGTCGATGAGGGAAGGAAAGTGGTCTGGACTAGTTCCTTCTTTGCTTTATAGGAATGAAGGTGCTTGATTCTGAAGAAGAGGCCTAGCCTCTTTTTTAGCCTCTTGGAGAGTTCCTCGATACATACTATGAATGATAGCCAGCAGCCAGAAACCCAGATATTTAAACTTGTCCTCCACCTCAAGCGATTCACCTAGGAGGGTCACTATCTGGAAGGGGGGTAGGGAATGGAAATACTTACAGCTTGGGTGCAGGGGTAAAGAAGCATAACCTTTGGGTTTTTTTGCATTTAACAACAACTTGAGTTGGAAAAAGTTGTGTCAGAGCTGGTTGAAGTTGTGTTGTAGGTCTGCACAGCCAAGATCAAGGGAGGGCCTGGAGACATACAAGACTGTGTCATTGGCAAAGATATGCACATTAGCCTTACTAACATTAGTGTTGATGTTACTTATATAAATTGCAAATAGTAAGCCCAAGTATGGACCCCTTGGGTATTCCTCTGGACAGAGTTCTGAATGGGGAGAAGTCACCATATGCCTTGAGTTGCTGCTGTCTGTCTGTAAGATAGGAGAACCAGCACATAGCGTTAGCATCTAGATCAATGTCCTTTAGTTTATAAAGGAGTATGCTGTGATCCACTGTATCAAAGTCCTTGCTCAGGTCAAGGAAGACTGCGCTGACATGATGTTTAATATCAAGAGTGGATTGCCGATCATTGGTGACTTTAGCCAGGGCAGATACAGTACTGTGCTTGGGCCTGAAGCCAGACTGTAAAGGGTTGAGGAGAGTGGAGGAATCCAGGCACTGCCTTAGCTGCATATTAACTAATTTTTTGAGTAATTTAGATAATATAGGTAGAAGTGATATGGGATGGTAATTGTTGAGGTCATAGGGGTCTCCTGATTTGAAGAGAGGGATTATGTATGCTGTTTTCCATGGTGTGGGAAAGACCCTGTGCACAAGAGACAAATTGAAGAGATGAGTGATGGGCGCTGTAAGGTAAGGGTAGCCCAGTTTAAGGAAAAGGGGTTCAAGCCGGTCAGCACCAGCACTTGATATCTAGAGAAATCAAAAGGTCCTCTACCTGTTTAAATGAAATAGGTGTAACCCAGGTGCCACCTCCCAATGGGCCACTACCCCTGCCTGCTTCCCTAAGTGCAGATTGAGGGGCCTGGGTTCTAACAATAATGCTATTGACATGGTGCCTCCACCCAGAAAAAGTTTCAAGTGGGTTAGATGTTAAACAAGCACAACCCTCTGGGGAAGTTGTACTTACCCACAGCCCCAATCAGTGGACCCACACATGGAGTTATACCAATCACCTTGCTTGACATTCAAGTTATAATTAACGGTGACTGCTAATAATATGCTCACGGGTAGCACTGTTACCAACAGAGCCTGGAATTCTCAGATGCCCTGTGCACCTGAAAAGAAAAACTTGACAATAACAGCAATACACCTTTATACTTTTTCCAACCCCCACCACTCGGTAATAATATGCTCAGGAAGTAGATTAACATTCACACAATAAACTGATTTATTGGAAGAGGTTAACAGGGAATGGGCAAATAGATCAATAGTTGAGGTAAAGAAATGATTAAGCTTGGATATTAAACTGACAATCATATACATTTATGCCCTCTGAATTAACTCAGTCACTGAAATCTGGGTACCCAGGATCTTGAATGTTGCAGGCTTGAGCATCACCGCGGGATGGCCGGTGTTGCAGCTGGTTGGGGCCCTTAAACAAATAAATGGTTATTGATTCTTTTACTTTAAACTGTAGCCACATTCACCAGCAGTTTTGAACCCAAAAAGGAAATTGTAATCCCCAGGCCTGATGGTCTGCAAACACAGTTAAACCACAACAAGAACTTTGGAAAATAAATCAGATGGTAATTTCTGAGCATTTGAAGTTGCAGGGACAGGGTCCTGTTGCACTCACTGCACCAAACCTCGGATGCTGGGCTGATTCCCAGGCTGACTCCCCTCGAGGACTGGCTCTCTGGCTGATGACCGCAGGCTGCAGGTATTTACTCTTGGGACCAGGACACAGGGACTGGGGCTTGCATGACTCACCCCCACATCAAGGCGTTACTCATCAGGATGGCTGCAACCCATGATGATCTTCACCACAGAGCTGACTCCCCACACTGGTTCTCTAGCAGCTTGTGTTTCAGGATCAGTGACAGTCTTTTAGTAAAGTTATCTAGCATCACAAGTAGTTTTTCTGGTACAGTCTCAGATAGGCTGCTCAGCTTACCCGAAAGCAAATGGTAGTCGCTGGAATGGTAAACAGGCAGTATAGAAATTCTGGTATCCCCTTTCAGAAAACAGGCTGGAGACAGTTGCAGAGGCCCCAGTTTTAGTTTTAGGCCACAGTCTCTGGTGCAACCAGGCTTCACTCCGACATGCAGATTGGGGGCCCCTTTAGACACTCTGACCCCTTTTCAGTTTGGATATTTCGCTCTGGGGAATTTCTCCTTTTCTCCCACCTGGAGACTGTCAAGTCCAGTCTGCTACTCAGCAGTCTCAAAGAGTTCAGCCCAGTTCCAACTGAGAGGAGGCAAACAGGCCTCTTCCTTCAATCCCCAAGCTCAAAATAGGGCTTCCTTACTACACAGAAGCTCACGCCAGACAGAGTTTAGCCGTTTCTTTCAGCTGAAGGGAAACAGAACACTGTAATCTGATTGGCTGCCCAGGCTGTCAGTCACAGTCCTAGCACTTTGACTGGACAAAAATTAGTGCTAAGGACAAAGTCCACAATTTCTCCCAGCAGTCACAGCTTTTAGACCCATTAGGACCCTTGAAGTTCCGATTGGGCCATAATGGGGTCAAAGCATCATCATGGTGGCTGGCTGCTCATAATGTAAAATAGTTCCAACATTAAAGTTCATTTTATTGTTTTATATTACTTTTATTTGTATCTGGTGCACTGTCGGCAATCCACGTCCCGGCATCTGACTCCATCCGGCCGCTGTCTGTCCCAACTTAGCCCCCATTGAAGCTCCCACTGTGTGCCCCCGTGGATTGCCCTCCATGGCGGGGTGGCGGAGAGCTCCCCTATACTCCCCACCAAGTCTGGATCTAGTTCCAGTGGTGCTCTGAGGCCAGGCGATCCAGAGCCAGCCATCAAGCCGCATCGACAGTGCGCCATTTTTATGTGTTTACTCCCCTCAGAGTGTGGGCGTGCAATGATGCCAAGGCATACTTGCCAACGTCTGCCACACTCCACCATTTACTCAGCCACTGTGTCTAGTGGAACCCCCAGTTGTCATCAGGGGCCGCCACAAAGTGGTGGTTCCCTTGGATCCCAACCCGGGATAGGAGAGCAGTCCTCCGGATGCTCAATCCTATCCTTTCCCTGCAAGCCTCTGACACTCCGGGCTCGCATCTGAACCTGGGTCACCAGCATGGTATGAGGTGTGGTGTCCAGCACCTCAACCCTCAGCATCACTGGGCCAACCCATTAAAGTTAATTTTAAACATAACAGCATGGATTTCACAATAAACAATCACAGCATTCAACAAAGCTTGATATACACTGGCAAGCAACTGCACAATGAAACACATTGGTGTGCTGCCTGACCAGTTGCAGGCTTTGATTCTCCTCGACCCAGCACACGGTATTTACGGCAAAGGCAGGGCTGAACCTCTTAAAGTGGCCCCGTGGTAGCATCCATTTGCACACTCACGCAGGAACCAGAATTATAGCAGTACTTCACCCTGGGCCATATTTACAGTACTGGACTTGTGAGGTTCTCAATGGCCAGATTAACACACGGGCCTAGGAGACCTAGGCCCAGGGGCCCTAGAAAAATTAGGGCCCACGACTCAGCCCAGGCAGCAGGTACTGGAAATGTTGGGAGCCAGAAGAGGGAGAAGACGATGCCGTTTTAAATAATGGGCCCCGAGTGATTGGCAGCTGCTGTGCTGTGCAGTCATCAACACTGACTGACTGAGTCAGTTGTTCAGCTGGGTTGTGGCAGGGTCAGCGGGTCAAGCTGGAGGTATTAATGAGATAGACAGGGGTGGGTCTCACTAGAGAGCCAGCAGACAGCATGGAAATTGTCACCACAAGTTTTACTGGCACCATGCGACTGCCGAACAACCAAGGATTATATTGCCAGCAGCACATCAGTCAGAGTCTCTACTGCACCACTGCACATGTGCGCAAGCTCTCTCTCAGCTGTCCAGTCAGTTGGGTTTGTTATTGGGCTTGGAGGCGGGGGCCAGGCCGGGCCAGTCTGGCAGTGGCGTCGATGCACTATGGGGCAGGGCAGGCTGGCAGTAGTCAAAGAAGCAAGTCAAGTGTGCAGCAAAGAAAAAGAGTTTAACATCAAAATCAAGAGTAAGATACGCCACAGCACTGACAGCAGCCTGCAGCATGAATGCAGAGTTATATATACCCGTTTCAATCAAACTTGTCTTGAGCTTGAGATGGTTCAGAGCCGGAGCACTGGGGAGGGATGGATTTATTATTGTGTGGGACACGGACCTCACTCCTGACACAGTGTCACAGCGGGGTGGCAGCAGGCGGACTTACTAGCCATAGCCATGATGATCCTGGCAAGTCTTGCAGCAGCAGGGAGGGCTGAGTTACTGGTTCCTTTTTTGGTGGCTTAGGAAATATATTTTTTTAATGTTTTTTATTAGGCAGACTTACTTAATACATAGGGCAGCAGCACAGCAGGCTGCAGTGCAGAGGAGGCAGCCTAAGTCAGCTGACACACTCAATAGGGTCACGTCAAATCACAGTCACATGCAGGGCAGAGGGCGGGAAGCTTGAACCTTGCTTGAAGGCAAGCTTATGCTATCTGTCAGAAGGTGGCAGTACCATGTGTGTGTTTTTTTTGCTGTACTAGACAGCCAGCAGGCAGTGGGCAGCAGCAGGTACCCAGGCAGCCCAGAGATCTGAGTGTGTGTCTGTGTGTCAAGTGTGTCACTTGACTTGTGATTATTCTGTTCGGTAGATGATCAGCTTCTTCTACAGTGTGTAACAATGACAACAAACTAAGTGACAACAGAGAACAGTTCTGTAGACTACTACTACTACGTACTGCTGGTCATTGTCAGGTGGGTGTTGTTAATTTGGGCAGTGAGGAACCAACAGGAGCTCAACAGAAGTTCTATCATCCACCTCCTGACACTGCTATATCTCCACTGGTCATTGTGGTAAATTGCATGCTCTGGATTCCTCTAGCAACCGTCGTTATCTAAGTGGGTGTGCTAAGAGAAAGCTGAAAAAAGAAAGGGAAATGAAGGGAGTGGCTTTGCTGGGGAAGATTCCAAAAATAAACCAATTCTTTAAGGAGCCGGAGAATTCTGAGAAGCAACAATTATTTGATGATGACAGTGTCGGCATTGAACACGTCCCAGCCAAGGGTACTTCTAAGTCTGACAATGTGCAGCCGCAGGGAGGTACTGTAGAAGTTAACATGTCTACTAGTTGTCCAGATGTACAAGATGCGGACGGGGTGGTGACACTAGCTAAAAATGACCCTCGGGAAGAGGATCATGACTCTGGGTCGGGCTTGAGTGAAGGTAAGAAAAATATTATTGAAGCAGATCAATTTATCAGTGATCCTGCACTGTGCAGTAACATTGATGATAGTTTCAGGAGTTTTTGGATTGCTAAGGGTTCAGCTGCTTGTCAGAATAAAAATGTATCAAATTTCTCTGCCTCTGCTCGGGTGATTGCTGAGAAGACTTGGATGCTATCCAGAGATCTGTTTTCATGTTGGCTGCAGAACGGTGAAGTGGTTATATGGGAATGGCTTATTTACTCACTATCTGCTGGAAAGATTTAACTGTCAACAGTAAGTTTAAGTAAACTGTAAGTCAACTTTTATCAACAAGATTGCATGCCTTTATTGAAGGGTTCAGTGACTGGAAACATCCCGGGCACATTTCTGAACATGAAAAAAGCCTGGAACACTGAAACTGTATGCTAGCGTGGATAGGGTGTGTAAAGGCAACAGGTACAGTACATGCAGATCTAGCTCAACAGTTTCAATCAGAATGCCAATATTGAAGAGATGTTCTTAAACGTGATGTGGCAGTTATCAAGTTTTTAAGTGAGCGTGGACTTGCATTCCGTGGGGAAGATGAGCTGTTAGGGTCACCACATAATGGAAACTATTTGGGGATTTGGGAGTTGATCACTCAGTTTGATCTATTTTTGGCTGATTATGTGACTAAGTTTGGACACAAGGGTAGAGATAAAACCACCTATCTGTCATCAACTATTTGTGATTAATTCATTGATTTCATGGGGCAGAAACTTAAAAACTCAATAACCAGAGAACTGCAACAAGCCAAGTATTTCAGTGATTGTCGATTCAACATCAGATCTGTCACATGTGGATAGTTGGCTTTCATATTACGATTTGTCAATTCAGATGGACACATTGTGGAACAAATCATTGGATTTGAGCCATTGGAGAAGACTGTGGTTTAGGGCAAGACTCACCTGGAGTGCCGCCGGACCACGCCCGCAGTACCGGAGGAAAGCCTTGAGCCACACCGCTGGTTTGGCCCTCAGACCGTAGCTCCCAGGTTCATTTAGTGCCTAGCCACCAACAAAGACTTTTCAATCTTTGGTACCTGACCGCTGATTGGTCTAGGCTCTCAGAGCACCATCTGGGATTGGCTGGTGCCTTAATCCATTTCTGCCTCCCTGACTAACTATATCTTCTCCTAAAGAGCTGCTCGGCCCTTTCTTAGTAAAAATGCATAGTTTTAAAGTGAATTTATACAGCTGACAACTACATACAGTTATTTGTAAAGGCTACTTAATGTTATTTATACTAAATAAGAAAAGCATAAAGTTTCTAAGTACTACTGCAAAAGCGTTGTGCACTAAGTAATTTACAGCTCCTTCAGTGAAAGTGTTAAGATTTAAAATACTTAAATTTAGGGTTTAAGTTTCTCTGCTGAAACCTTTCTCTCTCCTGTGCCTGCCTCCTCCCTGTCCCTGATACGCTATACCTCTCTCTAAGCCTCCGCCCTGTTTCTTTGTCTACTCTGAAACCTTCCCATGGCCTATCTGTATTTAACCTCCCTCCCTCCCTCTCTCCCCAGACCCTCTGCTTCTCAGATCCCACTTGGGCGCTGGACCGCTGCTGTTTCATCCACTCCGGCGGACTTGGGACACCACCTCCAGCTGAAGAACCTCCCCAGGATAAGTGCCACAGGTCCCTCCTGATGCCGAGGTCGGCCGCGCTCATCCAGGAAAAAGCCGATAACTCAGACACATGCCCACCCAGTACTGCGCCTGTGGTTTAGTGACTCGCCTGGAGTGCCACCGGACCACGCCCGCAGTACAGAAAGAAAGCCTTGAGCCACACCTCTGGGTTGGCTCTTAGATCACTTATCCCCCCGGCACTTTGGGCCATCTCCCCACCCTCCCCCCACCTCACCCACCCTGGGAGGACCTTTTCTTATATAGATCCCATACAGTCAGATGACTAAGTGCCCGATCTCCCATTGGTCCCTTATTACCTCCAACCACTAGGGGCTCCTAACATTTAAACCGTTAATTCTTAAGTTAGGATCTGATCTCAGCCCACCACTAAGACTTGCAGCCCTAATTTGTGTTTATTTGCAATTCTTCTTCCCAGAGCTCTCTATCTTTAACCCTGAGGGCAACCTACATCATGGCCAGCCTAAAGTACCTGATCCTCCTAGCCGTGGTGTCTGCTGGTTTACTTAGACTCAAATATCAGCTATAAAGTAAGCTCAGATCACTATGACTCCATGCCACCTCCAACTGACTTTCACTTCTCCAATCTCCTCCGACTCCCTGACACTCCACTTGACCCAACACCACTTCTAATAAAAAGGGTATTATCTACCTAATTACTTACGATATAAAGAAATGCTTCCTCAACCACTTAATTCCCTCTTCTTTTTATCCACCAGAAGCTATGGTACCTGATGCTTCTTGCTATCCTGCTATCGGGGGATATTGAAACTAATCCTGGCCCTGCCTGTTATCTCTCTCACTCTGATCCGCTACTAAGCAGTGCCAAAGGACTCCTCATCGCCTATAATAATATTAGAAGCCTTGAGCACGATTAGGCCAAACTCGAGGCTTGGACTTCTTCTTGCTCAAATTCTAGCTTCCTTATCGACTGGGCGCTAACAAACCGTACTGAGCATATCCACTCTGCCGGCACTCTTGCTGACGCTATTGCTGACCATTCCCCTGTTTTTTGCATCTGGTGGTCTGCAGCTCCCCCCGTTAAACCATGTTTCATCACCTTCCAAAACTATGCCAACTTAGATCCCCACAAATTCCTTCTCGATGTGTCAAGCACTAACTGGACTAGTCTTTACAATGCCCAGGATGTGTAGACTGCCCTTAACATATTCATTACAAATTTTGTTGCCATACAAGACCTTCACTCCCCCTTATAACTCGGTGGGTTAAGGGGAAACATACAAGATGGCTAAAAAAGGGCTTACTTACTAAACTAAAAGAGAGAGGCAAGAGTTGGAGTCGCTTCAAGTCTTCTGGTCAACAAGACCATGGAGAAAAGGGAGCATGTGAGGAGGAGGACCCTGTAAAGGCATCTATCCTAAATAGATACTTTTGCTCAGTATTTACTGAAGAGAAGGTAGGGCAGGGCCCACAGCTCAGCATCATGGACACAGGGGGGAGGGAGGTGAGCACTACTCCCTTCACAAAAGAAAGGGTCCTACAAGAGCTTGCTAAGCTCAGGGTGGATAAGGCAATGGGACCTGATGGCATACATCCCAGGGTACTTAAGGAGCTAAAGGAGGAACTAGCAGAGCCATTAGCAGAATTGTTTAGTGAGTCTCTGAGCACAGGAGAGGTCCCAGAAGACTGGAGAAGGGCTCATGTGATCCCGCTCCACAAGAGTGGTAGCAGGGAGGAGGCGGGGAACTACAGACCAGTCAGTCTTACCTCAGTAGTGGGCAAGATTATGGAGGCACTCCTTAAGGAAAGGATAGTGCAACACCTGGAATCCATAGGGGCACAGGATCCAAGACAGCATGGGTTTACAAAGGAAGGTCTGTCAAACTAATCTCATAGATTTCTTTGACTGGGTAACCAGAGTGGTGGACCAAGGGGAGCAGTTGATGTCGCCTACCTTGACTTCAGCAAAGCTTTTGACACTGTTCCACATAGAAGATTGATAAATAAGCTAGGTAGGCCAGGGTGGGTCAGAAGTTGGTCAACTGGGTGGCAAACTGGTTGACTGGCAGAAAACAGAGAGTGGTGGTAAATGGTATACAGTCAGAAGAGATGCAAGTCACAAGTGGGTACCTCAGGGATCAGTCCTGGGCCAGTCCTATTCAACATCTTCATTAGTGACCTCTAGATGGACTAGAGGTAAGGCTTGTCTGTTTGCAGATGACACCAAGATCTGCAACAGAGTAGATGATCCAGATGGGGTGGGCAGAATGAGAAGAGATCTGGATAAACTAGCAAAATGGTCAGAAGAGTGGCAACTGGGATTTAATGCAAAGAAGTGCAAAATCATGCACATAGGGAAGAGAAACCCTGAAGCCACTTATAGGCTGGGAGGGAGTTGCTAGCAGTCACAAAGGAAGAAAGAGACTTGGGCATCATCATCACTGATGACCTAAAATCATCCAAGCAGACCTCTAAAGCAGTAGGTAAGGCTAGGGGGTGTTGGGGTGTATTAGTAGAGTATCACAAGTCGTAAGAGGGAGGTAATAATCCCTCTGTACAAGACATTGGTTAGGCCCCATCTGGAGTACTGCGTGCAGTATTGGAGGCCACACCTTCACAAGGACATTAACCAAATTGAGGCAGTCCAGAGAAGGGCAACAAAATGGTGCAGGGACTGCATCAGAAGACATATGAGGACAGATTAACGGAGCTCAATATGTATACCCTTGAGCAAAGGAGGAGAGAGGTGATATGATCGAGACATTTAAACACCTTAAGGGCATAAACAAGGTGAAAGAGTCTAACATGTTTAAATATAAGAAAAATTGCAGGACAAGAGGACACAGCATGAGATTAGAGGAGGCCGATTAAGGGGAATGTGGAAATTCTTTTCACAGAAAGGGTGGTAGATGCATGGAATAGCTTACCACAAGAAGTGGTGGCTATGAATACAGTGCAGGGCTTCAAACAGGCATGGGATAGGCATAAGGGAGCAATACAAATGACTATGAATAGATAGGTCACTGACAGAGCAAAGGCCGATGGCACATTTATAAGGTAGAAAAAGAAATGGGCAGACTGGATGGGCCTTGCGGTCCTTATCTGCCGTCAACTTCTATGTTTCTATGTTTCTATGTTTCTATGTTTCTATGTTTCTAAGGTGACTACGACACTTACAGGCAGCAAAGAAATGCTTGCAAAAAGGAAATAAGATCCGCAAAAAGCTCCTACTGTAAAACCCTACTAACTAATGCCTTGGGTGACCCAACAAAGTTCTGGTCCCACATTAAAATATTCCTGGGTTCCTCTCACTCCTCCACACCTAATGACATGGTCCTAAATGGTACCCACTGCAACAATCCTCAAACCATAGCTAACTTCTTCAATAAACAACTCGTCAAAAATGCCAATGCTAAACTAGGAGCTCTCTATCAAAACCACCACTACATGCCTCCTGAGGCCCTAAAGCTGGTCAAAAGCAGCACTGTACTAACTACAGTAGACTATGGCCTTGTAATCTACGGCGACGGCACTGACTCAGCCCTCAAGAGGGTAAAAACCCTACTCAATAAAGCATGCCGGTTGGTCCTGGGTGAGGACTGCTGGACACACACTTGTGATCTCTATAAAGCAATTGAACGGTTACCCCTTCAACTCAGGGCTCAATACCAGGCCTGCCTTCTGTCAAAGAAAGCTTTAGTTGGGCTAGCTCCTGAATCCACCTCTTGCCTATTCATGCCAATCCAACCAACCACCAGTACATGCAGATCTTCAAAGGCTGGGCTTGTGGTACCTTTCAAGCAGACTTCAATAGCTCAGAGATCTCTCTCCTATGGAGAGCCAATGTGGGTAAATGCTCTCCCATCAGAACTCACTGAATGTAGACAGATCAGCAATTTCAAAACAAGTCTCTGAGCACTCCTAGCTCTCGACTGTGTTTGCGAGTGCCCTAACAAGACCTAACCCAATACTTGCTACCAAGAGCTCTCAGAACATTCTTTATCAAGCACTGGATATGCTGATTAATGCCCCCAACTGTCCCATGTCCTTCACTACTAGTGACCTACCCCCTCCTCTACCCCTGTCCCTTCCTCTGCCCTATCCCACTCTCCCACTGATCCCTGCCCTTCCTGACCCACCCCACACCCGTACAATTTCCCCACTCACCTTAGACTGCCAACCCCCGGCACCCCCATCTTATCCTCATCCTTTTCCCCTATCCCTCCTATCTTTTCTCCCTCCCTCTCCCTCCCCAATGACCCTCGCCATCACCACCAAGGACCAAGCCCTCTCAGGCTGCCACACAAGCCCAACCTCATTTAACTATCTCCCTGATTGCCTTACCCTACCTAGCACGTGATCCTGCTACCCCTCTGCCAACCTGTGCACGCAGCTCCAGGACAGTTTACCTCCTGGATCTCAACTGCTTTGGCATGTCTGTATATATTTTAAACTGACAGTGAACGTTTGTGAAAATTTCTAGACAACTGGTAACTAAAGTGTAACCTGAAAACAAAGCACAATTGTTTATGGAACCCATGTAATCTGAAATCAAGTTATCTCAAGTAGGTCAATGTTTCTGCTTGCATATGTACTGTCTCATGCTGTCTTGTCTGTCCAACTATACGTATTGACTTCGAACCTTTGTAAATGAGCCTTTGGCTCAAAGGTGTTAATCCCAAACTGAAATAAATAAAAAAATAAACAATTCACTGATCTTACCAAGTTTACTTCCTCCTTTCCTACCACTCAGATAAAAGGCCCCCTGGCTCGTTCCAGCAAGAGCTCTGTGACCTCCTCCTTTCACTTTAAGGTCATTACTCGAAAGGAGGTAATAAAACTTCTCAGATCAATCTCGGACAGTACTGCTACAGGCTCTGATGGTGTTGAGCCCAGGCTACTAAAACTTGCTGCCCTACTCATTGTTGCCCCTCTGGCCAGAATTTTTACTCTCTTCATGTGTCAAAGTAATGTTCCTGACATCTGGAAGATTGCACGAGTCACGCCTGTTTTCAAGAAAGGTGATCACAAAGACCAACCAAACTACAGACCCATAGCCATCCTGTCAGTTCTAAGCAAAATCTTGGAAAAACTGGTAGACTCACAAACCATAGATTTTCTCCTTAGAAATGACCTCCTATCTAGTGCCCAGCATGGCTTTCACAAAGGTCATAGTACCACCACTGTCTTGCTCAACTTTACCTCTGACACTCTCACCACCATGCACTCAGATCTACTAAGTGGGGCAGTTTTTACTGATATGTCAAAAGCTTTTGACCTGGTGGACCACTCCCTTCTCCTCTCCACCTTAAAAACTATAGGCTTTGCCTCAAATGTAGCCAGTTGGTTCTGTAGTTTCCTGTCTAACAGGATCCAAGTCGTAAAGTTCAACTCAACCTACTCGGATCAGCTGACAGTAAATATAGAAGTCCCTCAAGGCTCCATCCTGGGGCCACTTTTATTCTCAATATTGATTAATAATATCTCCTCCAACCTCTCTTCCACCTCCTCCCTTGTCTATGCTGATGATATAATGTTATATAACAGTGCAAAAACTGTAATTGATATCAATTAATGGCTCTCTTTAGGCTTCCAAAGCAGGCAGACCTGGCTATCTCACAACAAACTTGTTCTTAATGAGGCCAAAACCCAGTCCATGATATTTGAAACCTCCTCAAGGCTCAAAACATGCCAGTACGACTTTATGGTCTCCTGCCTTGATGGTTCACCTGTCGGTTTTGTGACCTCTTTCAAGTACCTTGGGGTAACCCTACACCAATCCCTAAATTTTGAACTGCACATACAGAATACTTGTAACTCTGTTAACTCTTAATTAGGCATTGCGTACCGGACCAGCTATGCACTAACCCCCTCGGCTAGATTGGCTATTGCCAGGGGTATACTTCTGCCAACCCTGACCTATGGGTCAGCTACATATGCTGCCATGCCTAAATCAAACCTTCATAGATGGGATGTTACATACAACAACATGTGTAGGTTTGCCTCCTCTTCCCAAAAGCTGAAACACCATTGCCTCTTATACTCTGATCTGAACTGGCTGTCTCCCAGTGCAACCAGACTTTACTCCCTCTGCTCCACAGTTGATAGCATTAGGAGGACCCAGACCCCCTTAACACTGGTGGAGCTGCTCACTCCCCAGTCCTCCAACTATGGTCTGTGCTCTACTGATAAATCTCTCCTATGCATGCCAAAGTACAAAACAACCAAAGGTGCTTGTGCTTTTGGCCTCCATGCCCCCCTACAGTGGAACTCCCTCCCGCTTGAAGTCTGCCTGGCATCCTCTCATTGTGCCTTTAAAAAAGCCCTCCACCGTCACCTCATCTCATCCAGTGAGTGCTCCTGCTTTAAACCTCCTTAGTACTCTGTCTGCCCCCTGCCTAATGCCAATATATTACCTGGTTACTATTTTTCCTCACTCTCCCTGTGACCGTCCCCTTCCCTTCCCTAATTAGTTTTTACTCCTCTCCTTTCTCTTTGTCATTCCCCTCTCTTTGAGTTTTACCCGGTTCCAAACTCAACCTATCTCAGCTTCAAGTCCTCTGCTGCCTTCCCACTTGCACTTATCAGTTTTGTCCCGATCTCCTAGATCTGTACTGGCTGTCTCTGTCTGAGTTCTTTTACTTTCCGACTGATTCTCAGCCTCTGCTGTATGACTATGTCTTCTGCTGGTTTTCTCTTACTTGTAATTAGCCCTATATAAATTGCTGCTGGCTGAATCTTTATACTGTAACCTGCTCTAAATGCCATACTTTATTAATGCTGTAGCCTGATATATATTACCATGTTTGTATGAACCCTCTGTACCAACTAATGTAGCTTTGTTTCTGTAACCTGCTCTATACACTGCACCTTATCTCACGATGTAACCCTGATGTATAATACTTTGTTTAGTTTGAACTATTTCTGTATTTGCCACTGTTTGTTATCTATGTAATTGCTCTGTAATTCTCCCGGGTCGTGCCTGAAAATAGTCATCCCTATGGCTAACACACCTACCCAGTAAACAAAAACTAAATAAATAAAGAATAAAAATAAATACAGGTGCAGGTCGGGCCAATACTGTGCTTGCTATGATAAGCAACTTGAGTTTGGACATATTTAACTACTGCGGACAATCATATGATAATGCCAGCAATATGTCGGGACGTTACAATGGACTGCAGGCACACCTAATGCGAGTAAACCCACTTATGCACTATGTTCCATGTGCTGCACATTCATTGAACTTAGTGGGAGTCAACAGTGTTAACAACAGCTGCCCCCATGTAATTAATTTCTTTGGATTTCTGCAGTCGCTATATGCTTTTTGCTCAATGTCAGCATATTGCTGGAAGCAAATTGTCAGCACCTCTGATGAAAGCCCGAGATTCTTTTTTTATCCCAGCATTATTTTTGCCACCATCTCCGCGGACCTGGCAGGGGCTACAACCCCCCCCCCCGGAGGGGTATGTCCTCCAGCCCATCAGGGCCATCATGGATCCTGCAGGGTCCCGGTAATTTTCCTTCAGTTTTCTCCCACACCCACGCCCCCGTGCAACGGGCACAGCAGCTGTCTCCACTGGCGGAGGCAGCCAAGCACCCTGAGTGCGGGCTGAATCCCTCTTTGTGCTGACACACTCAGCACAAACCCCCCTCCCTGAGGAAGGAGAGCAGTCCTCTGGACGCTCAATCCTTACCTCCCCCGGCTGACCCACGAATGTCCTGAGTCCGTTCCCAAACCCAGGTCACCGGTGTGGCACGAGGTGTAGTGTCCAGTGCCTCAACCCTCAGCACCACCAGGCCAGCAAGAAAGCCAGAGATTTTTGACACTTAAAAGTCTCTCTGACACGAGTTGGAGTAGCCGTGCTGATTCTATGAAAGCTTTGTTTCAGAACTATGAAAGAATTTGGCAAGCCCTATAAAACCTGTCAGAAGATATGAACCAGTCAGCTGAGACCTGACAAGAAGTGGCTTCCCTTCAGAGCAAAATGGAGCAGTTAGAAACAGCCTTCATGGCTCAATATTGGGACACTGTGCTCCAGCAGTTTAAAATGACCAGCATGCAGCTACAGAAAATGGACATCAATCTCAATGCAGCAGTTCATGTACTGCATTCATTGATATCACTTGTGGCTGCCCTGCAAGATCAATTTGAGAATTTTGAGAATGCTGCTAAGAAGACATGCAAGCTGTTTCACAAAAATATCAAAGTGATCTCTGCCATGTTTGAAAGAGAAAACAATTTGCAGATGAATCCAGAGAGCCTGACACCTTACTAGAAGGAAGCCAAACATGTTGTCTTGAGACATTCTGTGTCATAATTAACAAACTGTCAGTTTGTCTTCATCATCGACTGAATGCCTATAAGATGCTGTGTGACCGCTTTGGAGTTCTGTTTCAGCTAAGCTCATTGGACATCATCAACATTCACAAGCTTGCTGCTGACCTTGCTGCAGTTTACCCCCAGGACTTGGATAATCAGACATTTCCTGATGAGCTCCTACAGTTTAAATTCTTTGTACAAGATGAGCCAGATAAGTCTCCAACCAAATTGTTACAAGATGTAAGGCACAATGGCCTTCAGTTAATGTTCCCTAATGTGGACATTGCCCTTAGAATTTTCCTGACACTGCCTGTGACAAACTGTAAAGGAGAATGCATGTTTTTGAATATGGCAAGGATAAAAAAATGAGGTGAGATCAACAATGCATTAGCATCATCTGAATGCTTGTCTCTCATGGCAGCCGAATCAGAGCTGGTACGAGAAATGGAGTCCAACGACCTCATCTGTAATTTTCCCTTCCTTAAATCCCGGAAGAAACTGACCTTTTAAAAGGTAAGATTTTCAATGTGTGTAATTTTTCCATATTTGGTGATTGTTGCCTATCTTGTCCAAATATTTTTACATGCATGCAAGAAACTTTTGAGTAATGTTGGTTTTACTTTCTGATCTTCATCTGTTTCACATTGTCAGTTGGGTGGCAGTATAAACCCTGACACCGACACCAGGTCCGTTGGCAGGTCAAGCTTGTAAAAGACTGATATAACAGTTTTATGGCTGTGACGTATGGCAATTTGTATGTGCACCAGTGTTGAAAATATTCTTTATTAAAATAGTTTGACAAAGGAAGTTGGCTTCTGTTGTGCATGTGTTTCATTTATTGCTTCATGCAAAGATGTCATGCTCATGGTTTTGCTCATGCAGTTTAACTCAAAAGAACCAGATTACAGATTGACAAAGTTGATCTTTCATGGTCAGCTTTATTACTGCTCCTGAGTCCCAGGGCACAACTTACAAATATGCCACAGACTGTGACTGTCTGTGGCATATTTGTAAGTTGTGTCCTGCGACTCAGTACCAGTAGTGCTTCTATCCAGTCCAGTAAGTTGACGCTATTGCCTTGCTTTTTAAAGTCATTGCTCGACCCCAAGCTTGATACTGAATTTCTCATCCCAGCTAGGCTTAATGTGCCTTCCCTAGTTAAACAGTGTCCCCCTTTCATGTCTAAAAAGGTCTTCTGTGTGCATGCTCCTAAGTTGTGCTCCGTCTCTAACTTACTATTGAATATTGTATGATTACAGTACAGTTATACTGAGTGTCCGTGGATGGACCATAATAGATACCATTGAATATTGCATGATTACAGTAGTTATACTGAGTGTCCATGGATGGACCATAAATAATAGATACCATTGAATATTGCATGATTACAGTACAGTTATACTGAGTGTCCATGGATGGACCATAATAGATGCCATTGAATATTGCATGATTACAGTACAGTTATACTGAGTGTCCGTGGATGGACCATAATAGATGCCATTGAATATTGCATGATTACAGTACAGTTATACTGAGTGTCCATGGATGGACCATAATAGATACCATTGAATATTGACTGATTGCAGTACAGTTATACTGAGTGTCCGTGGATGGACCATAATAAATGCCATTGAATATTGCATGATTACAGTAAAGTTATACTGAGTGTCCATGGATGGACCATAATAGATGCCATTGTTTATGGTCCAACCACAGACACTGGGTGTAAATGTACTGTAATCATGCAATTTCAGACAGTTTAACCTTCTTTCCCCCACTACAAGACAGGGCATTCAGAGTGCCTGGAAATCCCTCCAAATGCATTTTAGGCATTAAAAATCATTCAGATTTTTGGGACCTAGGTGGCCTAGAATCCCCAGCCTATTAATGAAGTCACAGGGGGCCCACTATTTCACATAGCCCAGTGGGCCCATTGCTTGTTAATCCAGCCCTGCCAGCTGGGACCCTCTTCTAAAGAAAAGCACTGCAAGGTTCAGGGAGACAATTAAGGTAAGCCCACCATTTGGGGGTGGGTTTCATTGGGTTGAAGCTAAACTCGGAATGTAGCTGAGTACTCAAGGGAACAGTTGGAGGAGGGCTGCTAGGAGGGGCAAGGTATGATAATGGTTAGCTGGGGACATATCAAACACAAGCCCTGAAAATGTGAAATAGTTACTTAGTTTCTCTAAGATGCGATACTTATTTGTGAAGGTGTCTCCATGATAAACAGTCTTGGTGGCCAGGAACAGAGATGAGCTGTGCCCTTCGCTCTCCCTTAGAATTTGCCAGAATTTTGCAGCATTATTTTTGGCAGAGTCCAGTGCATTTTGAAAGTACTCCATTTTGGCGGACCTTATAAATTTGGTGCAGTAGTTCCTTGCTACCCTAAATGCTGTCCAGTCAGGTGCAAACTTAGACTTCCGTGTCTTATTCCAAAGTTTGTCTTCGGCCTGTAGACATTTTTTTTGAAGGGAATACAGGCCTCAGTAACTGTAGGGGAGAGGTATATATAAAAATATATGTATTTTTATTTATTTATTTAAATCCTGGAATTAAACACCTTTGAGTCAGAGACTCATTTACAAAGGCTCCACATCAAATGAACAAGATTACAAATATTGAAGGACAAGAAAACAGTACAAGTAACAATAATGCAAAAATACATCAGTATACAGAAATGAGAACAACACAAACAGGGTGAGAGTTTTTGCTCCATAGATGCAGTTAAGTTACACGCACAGAAAACCAGGTATAAATATAAACTCTCATTGTGTCTGGTCCTCTCTTTCTCAAGACTCAGGACATAATGCCATGTCGAAATCAATGTGGACAATTGTTTTGTTCTTTTTAGTTTTGATTCTGATCCCAGTTCTCTTCCTGTACTGAAGAATGTAATTAATGAATATTTTTTTTATTATTTAAAGTTTTGTTTTCCAGGTAAGTACATGAGCCGAAGCCCTTTCTCATATATGACCCAGGGCTAAAAGCCACTGATGTTACAAAGTTAAATAACATAGCCATAAGTACATAACATAGGTGCAAACATTACAAAGAAAACACTGACACACAGAAACATAGAAATTGTCAGCAGATAATGACCGCTAGGCCTATCCAGTCTGCCTGTAGACCCCATACATTGTATGTGGCCACTGACCCTATGTGATCAATGGCTTTTTATCACTCCCTTCCTCCCCTCTCAAGCTTCCCTTGTGCCTGTGCCAGGCATGCTTAACACCTCCACTGTGCTTGCCCCCACTACCTCCTGTGGCAGACTATTCCAAGCGTCGACTACCCTTTCTGTGTAGAAAAACTTCCTCACATTACCTTTTAATCTACCCCCTTCCAATTTCATATTGTGCCCCCTTGTTCTAGTACTTCTTCTACATTGGAAAAGGTCCCCCACCTGCACCTTGTTTATGCCCTTGAGGTACTTGAAAGTTTCAATCATGTCCCCCCGCTGTTTCCTCTCCTCCAGTGAGTACACATTGAGGTCCCTTAGTCTCTCCTCATATGTTTTGTGGTGCAAGCACTGTACCATCTTTGTTGCCCTTCTCTGGATAGTTTCTACCTTATCTATGTCCTTGTACAGGTGTGGCCTCCAGAACTGCATGCAGTACTCCAGGTGAGGCCTTAGCAATGTTTTATGCAATGGCATCACCACCTCCCACTTCCTACTAGTGATACCACTGCCTATGCACCCCAGCATGCCACTGACCCTCCTTTCCACCTTCGTGCACTGCTTTGATACCTTAAGGCCATTAGAGATGATAACCCCTAGGTCCCTTTCCTCTTTGGTGACAGTCAGCTCCCCCCCCCCAACCTGTAGCTTTCTCCAGGGTTACCTCTACCCATGTGCATTATTTTTCACTTCTTTGAATTGAACCTCAGTTGCCACGTCTCTGACCAACTTTCAAGCTTCTCCAGGTCCCGCTTCATTTTCTGCAACCCTTCTGGAGCATCCACCCTGTTGCAGATCTTGGTGTCATCTGCAAACAGGCAGACCTTTCCTTCCAGACCCTCTGCAACGTCACTAATGAAGACATTGAACAGGGCTGGTCCTTTTACTGATCCCTGTGGTACCCGACTGGTCACCCCCACCTCCCCAGATTGTACCCCATTTACCAACAACCTCTGTCTCCTGTCTGTTAACCAGTTCCTAACCCAGTTCACCACCTTGTCTCCCATGCCCAGACTACCCATCTCATTAATCAGCCTTCTATGTGGGATGGTGTCGAAGACTTTGCTGAAATCTAGGTAGGCGACATCTACTGCCCCTCCCTGATTCGTTTCCCTAGTCACCCAATCAAAAAAATCTATTAGATTCGTTTGACAAGACCTTCCTGCTGTGAATCCATGTTGCCTCAGATCCTGAGCACTGCTGTATTCCATATGTGTCACTATCCTTTCTTTCAGCAGTGTTTCCATGATCCTACCCACCACTGAGGTGAGGCTGACTGATCTGTAGTTCCCCGCCTCCTGCCCTACTGCCGCTTTTGTGCAGTGGGACAACATGTGCCCTACTCCAGTCCTCTGGAACGACACCCGTGTTGAGCGACTCTGTGAACAGGGTTGCCACAGGTGCAGCTAGTTCCCTTCACAGCTCCTTTAATATCCTCGGGTGGATGCCATCTGGCCCTATGGCCTTATTCACCTTCAGCTTTGTGAGTTCTTCCAGAACTCTCTTTCCACTGTAATTGGAATGATATCCACTTCTCTCTCCCCCCCCTCCAATTGCCTCTGCAACCCAGCTGTGGTCCTTGACCCTCCCTCTCCCTAGTGAATACTGAGCAGAAGTATTTGTTCAGTATTTCTGCCTTGTCCAGATTCCCCTCCTTACACTCCCCCTTCTCCCCTTTGAGCCTCACAACCCCCCTTTTTCTTCTTTCGCTGATCTACCTATAAAATGCCTTATCCCTTTGTTTATAGACCATGCTAAGCCTCTTCTGTCTGTGCCTTCACCCTCCTAATAGCCTTCCCTGCTTCCCTTAGACATTCAAGGTACACCTCCCTGTCCTCCTCCCTTTGGATCCCCTTATATTTCCTGAAACTCAGCCTTTTAGCCCCACTTCTTTGGAGAACCACAGTGGTTTCCTTCTTCTTTTCCCTTTGGCCACTATCCTAACACATTGGTTTGTTATATCCACTATGGCTCCTTTCAGTTTCTCCCATTGTTCTTCCACCCTCTCTATTACCTCTCCCTTCCCAGGACTGCTTATATACATCTACCCATTTCAGTGAAATCTGCCCTCATGAAATCTAATGCTCTTGTCCTTGTGTGGCTTAATTGGGTCCATGTCTCCATGCTAAACCACACCATGTGGTGGTCACTGGACCCCAGCTGCCATTCCACCTGTATTTATTTGACTCTGTTCCCATTGGTCCATACCAGGTCCAGAACTGACTTGTCCCTGGTTGGCTCATGTACCAGCTGCCTGAGTCCAACCCCTGGCAGGGATTCCAGGATGGCTGTGTTTCTGGATGAAGCAGCCACCTGGGTGGCCCAATCCACATCCGGCATATTGAAATCCCCCAGCAGAAGGATTTCGCCTTTAGCTGCCGTGTCATGTATGTTCTCCACTAGTTCTCTGTCTACTTCCTCCCTCTGTGCCAGAGGTCTGTAGATCACCCTGTGCACATGTAGACAGAATTTGCTTGCCTTACTGTAATCTTTAAACTGCAGTTTTGTGACTCATCATAAACACATGGTTTTCCAACCAGACAACTGTTATAGGGACTTCATGTTATAACTGTTATGACTGTTATAGGGACTCAGTCTGCAGGTGGGCCTAGCAGGGAGTGGATGATGCGTGCCTTTTATGGGGACTGACCCCTGAGGGTTTTTTGGCGGCAGCTCTTCTATCTAGTGTGGGTGATGCATGCATCTGAGGCATTGGCGCTGGGGTTGATACCTATAATAAGGTGTTATCCGACACCATTGAGTTCCTCTCACCTGTCTGTGTACGACACAAATCTTCCTACCCGAGGTCCCCATGGTATGATGGGGCTCTCAGGGAGATGAAGAGGAAAGGTCGGAGGTTGGAGCACTGCTGGAGAAGATCCAGCCTGGAGGGGGACAAACTGGCCCTGCATGTACATTATAATGCATACCAGGGGGCACTCAATCATAAGAAGGTAGTGTTCCTGTCCAAGGAGATTGCTGCCGGGAAGAACCGACCAGCTATACTTTTTCAAACTGTAGACAGGCTACTTCATACTGCTTGTCTACAGCGAAGATGGTTTTTACTAATGCTGAATGCGAAGAGTTTGCTCGGTTCTTCTCAGACAGAGTGTCCAGTATCTGGCAGGTGGTTTCTTCAGTCAGCAATGTCGTAGCTGGCAGTGGTCACCTGAAGTGTTCTGAGTGCACTCTGCCTGGTTGGGGGGAGTTTAGACCAGTGGAGGTAAGTGAGGTCATTGAGGTGGCAACCAACCTGAAGCATACTTTTTGTGAACTGGACCCAGTGCCGACGTGTTTCTTGATGAGTTGCATTGACACAGTTGGCCCAGTGTTTGCTCTGATTGTCCGGTGTTCCTTATCTGAGGGGGTCTTCCCTAATGCCTTGAAGGAGGCATTGGTGAGACCCCTCTTAAAGAAACCATCTTTGGACCTGGAGGTCAGGGCAAATTACTGACCTATCTCCAACCTTCCTTTTTTGGCAAAGGTAGTTGAGAAGGTAGTGGCGCCTCAGTTGGAAGAGCACCTCATGACTCATGAGCTGTATGAACCTTTCCAGTTGGGGTTTCAGGCAAGGCATAGCACAGTAACTGCACTTGTTCAGGTGCAGAATGATGTCCTCAGGGTGCAAAATCGTGAGGACAAGACAATTCTTGTTCTCCTTGATCTCTCCTCAGCATTTGACACTGTGGACCATTGTGCATTGCTTGACCGCCTTAGAGAGCTCTGTGGACTCACTGGTACCATCATCCACTGGTTCGAGTCCTTTGTTACCAACAGGAGGCAGTGAGTTGTGATGAGGAATTTCTCTTCCACCCCTAGCCTCCTATCTTGCAGAGTTCCTCAGGGATCGGTACTGGCCCCAATGTTGTTCACAGTGTACATGCTACCCTTGGGAGGGCTCATTAGGAAGTATGGCTTGGGTTTTCATTGCTATGCCAATGACACCCAGCTACATCTTTCCTTTGCCCCAGGAACATCCAATGCGGTAGATGTATTGAACATCTGCCTTGCCGAGATTAACAACTGGATGGCCTCCAGCTGGTTGTGACTGAACCCCGATAAGACGGAGGTATTGGTAGTGAAGTCGAACAGAGTGCGTGATAGGATGGCCTCTGATTCAGCGACTGGACTTGTTCTGGGATCTGTTTTATTGAAGGCCTCCTCTTGGGTGTGAAATCTTGGTGTTATTTTGGACAGGAATTTGACTATGGAGGAGCAAATATCCTCCACGGTCCACTCCTGTTTTTTCCATCTTAGAAATATCACCAGGATAAAGCCCCTTGTGCCGTCTCTGGACCTCTCTACCTTGATACATGCCTAAGAGACATTATGGCTTGACTACTGTAATGCGCTCTACCTTGGGGTCACACGAGGATCTCTCTGCAAACTGCAGCTAGTGCAAAACACAGCTGCCCAGTTACTTACTGGGCAGCAAAAATTTTGTCATATTACACCTGTGTTGCGTAAATTGCACTGGCCGCTGGTTAAGTGGAGGATACTTTTTTAAGGTGGGTCTTCTTACCTATAAGGCCCTACATGGGCAGGGTTCTGGTTATCTGTTAGACCTTCTAGTACCTGCTCTCTGTCCGCCCGCTCCGCTCTTCTGGTAGGGGCCCCCTGGTGATTCCTAGGACGAGGTTGAGTTCTGCTGGCGACAGAGCTTTTAGCATTGCCACTCCTGTTCTTTGGAATTCACTGCCTTTTGGGGTAAGGGGTGCCCCTACTTTAGAGATTTTCAAGGCCCGTCTGAAGGCCCTCCTATTCTCCCAAGTGTTCCAGGACTAAATAATTGAATTTAGTTGACTATGTCAATTACCTGATGTGTTATAAATTTTACTTTTGTATTTAAATGTGTTATGCATCCTCTGCTATTTTGAAGTTGTATTTATTTATTTTGCACAGAGCCCAGAGCCTCTGGGATTGGGCGTTTTTAAATAAATTTTGCCTTGCCTTTCCATCTAAGCTGTGGCCCCAAATATAAGGGGCTGGCAGACAGACTCATGAGAGAGGGTGGTGAGAGTCTACTTTTACAGTATGTATTACTCTGCTCCAAAACTGAGTATGGATAGAGCTGATGAAGAAACTGAATATGCTTGCTTTTGCTTTAGCTGATGCTTAGCCAGCTTCTACCACATGATAACAGCATGGTCAAGTAAAAAAAAATACAAGCATTTGTCAATGTTGAATGTTTGCTTGCTGGCATTGGCATTGGTAGTGTAGGAGTTAGAGAGATGCATAATAGGAATGGCAGTGAAGTACTTAACTGAAGCCAACCCCACCACCACCCTGCAGAGACTGACAGGCATTGGGGTGTGCCTTTGGGTTGTCAGGCATAACGGCCACATCATTTCACCACACCCTACCCTACCCTGCAGACACCAAGTGTCACAGTGTGTCTTGGGGTCTTTGGGCCTTATGCTTACCCCATTCCATAAGGAAATATGGTGAGATGGGTGCAGTATAGAAGAATGGGGTGAACTTTGGGGCCGAAGAGTCCAAGGCACACCTCGATGCCTATCAATGGCTGCAGGATGTGGGTGTGGGTGGGGGTGGAATGGCATGAGCATTACAAGTGACAATCCCAAGTCACACCCCCTGATGCCTTTCAGTCTCTACAGGGTGAGGCGTTATAGTCAGAAACCCTAACGCCCCAGGCGTTCATTGGTATTTTCACTCCAAATTTTTAACATGGGTTTTTGTGACCCCTCCCCCCCACCTCATGAACAGTGGCAATATCAGTTCATTAGCTGAAAGCTGATTTTGTACAGCGACTACGCCATTTGGTGCCACAGGTGCGAAAACATGTTTCAAACAGGATATGAAAAATGACAGCTGCACTGTTCATGGGGAGGTGTAAAAACTGACAATATTGAAATCTGGAGTGAAAATATAAAAAAAATGGTGAAGTCATGAGTGTGTGTAGAAACTGCGCAACGCACACCCGTAATGTAATTAGTTTGGGGATTTTTTACAGTAGATTGTCAACACAGGCATTTTGGGACCTCCGCTCATGAACAGTGTCACTGTGATTTTCTTAATCTGTCCCGAACACTGATTTCCCACAGTGACCACGCAATTCTGCACCGAAAGTGCGAAAACACATTTCGGCCAAGGTGTGAAAAATAGCAGCTGTATTGTACATAAGGAGGTGTGGAAAAATGCCAGTGTTGAAAATCTGGACTGAAAATGTTACAAATTTGTGGACTTACAAGGGTACATGGAAACTGCGCAACGCATGCTTGTAACGCAGTCATTTTATGGACTTTTGTCACCAAATGTTTAACATAGCCATTTTAAGATCTCTGCTGATGAACAGTGTCACTGTGATTTTCTTAATCTGTCCCGAACATTGATTTCACACACCGACTCTGCCATTGTCGCTTCATGCATAAAACACATTTTAGGCGAGATGTGAAAAATGACAGCTGTACTGCTCATAAGGAGGTGTGGTAAAATGGCAATGTTGAAATTCTGGAGTGAAAATATAAAAATTCTCGAAGTTTCGGCGTGCGTTGGAACTGTGCAATGCACGCTTGTAACTCAGTCATTTTGGTGAATTTTTTCACCAAATTTTCAACATAGGGTTTTGGGGGGCCTACCTCATGAACTGTGACACTGTCGTTTCGTTACTCAGTCCCAAAAGGTGGTTCCGTGCAGTGACCACAAAATCACCTTTAGGGAACAAATAACAAAATGACAGTGACTGAGTTCATGAGATGGGGCACCAAGAACCCCATGTTGAAAATTTGGTGAAAGAATTCCACAAAATGGCCGAGATATGCACCAAAGTTGAAAAAAAAAACATTTATGCCATTATACAGCTTACCGGCATTTCCTCAGTTCGTAGATGGCTTTGAAGAGTGCAGATGTGTTCCCGCTCCACCAAAGATCATCGCGCTGGGCTCCAGAGGTAAGTATGAGGTCGGGGGGATGTGGGGAGGTGGGTGCACAGAGGGTAGGCGCGGGTTGGGAAGGGGCAAGACAGTCAACGAGGGACTATTTTTTTTTTTTTTACAGTCTTTTTTTTCTTATTCAGGAAGACAACGCAGGACTTTTGCCATGCTGGGGTGGGCTCCCAGCATGGCAGCTGGAAGGTTATTTTTTGGGGGGGGCGGCAGTGGAGCCGACAGGGGATTGGGCACCCCCGTCAGCCATACTGACTTTTGCCACTGGGAGTGGGCTCCCAGCGTGGTACCTAGAAGTCTGTGTTTCTTTTGGGGGAAGGCGGGAGCCGACAGGATTAGGCATCCCCATCGCCCATAAGGATCTTTTGCCACGCTGGGTGGGCTCCCAGCGTAGCACCTAGAAGTCTGTTTGGGGGCAGATGGAGCCGACAGGGGTTAGGCACCCCATTGGTTATACAGTGTATGGGGGTGGAGGGCTCATGAGCATGCTGGGTGGGCTCCCCAGCGTGCTACGTGAGTGTTCGGGGGACGACGAACTGTCTATGACAGTTCAGATGCAGTAAAGACGTACGTGTAGGCAATTTGCATACTGCTTACAGTAGTGTGCAAATTGCCTACATGTTACCACCACTGATTGTGGCGGTGTTTTCCTCAGAACTGTATGCCACTGCATCTGAACAGCTGTCATAGACAGCTCGGACATTCATTGGCGTGGTGCAGCAGCGCCTGCAAAATGGAGCAGGGCATTGGAAGTGGGGGAGGCACACCTACGAAAACTCATATGGTGGCACTATGTTTCTTGCACATGCGTGCAAGTAAACATAAAAAATTAGTCAGCTCAACAGCAGCTGCTACAGTTCACAATTACTGATGGTCTGGATTGGCATCTGGCATTGTTAAAGAAGGCAATTTTATTTTCAACTACCTTTTCTGCCTATTTTATTTAATTTGTTTCAGTCTCAAATATATTTTTTAGGTTAGGTGATGTGTGTGTGTGTGTGAATGTCTTGTGTGTCTTGTGTGTCTGTCTGCCTGACTGCATCTCTGCTTTTAATGCTCCCTCCCACCACTGTCTGACTGCCACACATACAAGGAAATGAATGTGCTGCTGGAAGTACTTCTACTTCCTGTTATAATGTATTCATATTCAGTGCACCAAGTTAAACAGACTTCAGTGGAAAAAAGATAATTTGACTTGAGAGTGTACCACAAAGATTCGGCCTTGCAGCCTATGCCAATGGAATGGTGGGGGGGGGGCAGGTGAGAGAGGGAGGAGCTCACTGAAAATAAGATGTTGCATATCAGCCAGGCAATCCTAGGAAATATACATTGTAAAAATGCTTAAACATGCACAAGGTGCCAGGGGGGCATCTCCGCAGAGGCAGAGCTCACATATCGCACCCACTGCACATCCGTGGGCCCAAGGCAAAGACTCATTGGATAAACACATCAACTACAGGATGACGTCCAACCCCCTCACAAGATCCACACCAACAACTGCCCCTCCCAGTCCTCTGGCACAGGACAATGGCAGGAAACTATGTCCCACAGAAGCTGAGTGGTGGGGCTGGGGAAGCAGTCAGATTGGGGCAGCTAGGTTAACTCAAGAGGATAAAAAACTTGTATGGGAAAAAAAGATATGTTAACTACAACCCAACTGAAAATGAGATATAAATACTGCATCTCTGCTGGACTACCACGGGTAAATGCATTCAGAACCACTGCCCTCAAAAAACACCTAAAGTTACAACATGCACGCAGACATCTGGCATTTACAAATACTGTACTTACTTTTAGATATAATGGTAATGCGGCAAAATGTTAAAACTTTAAACTAATTGCCTACAGCTGGCTTTAAGAAATAATATGCCCGGCTGTAAGTCAGTAGAGATATATGGTCCTAAATAGACATCATTACAAACAGAACAGTTTAGCTTTGTACTGGTAAGACTTTGCTGAAAACAAATTAACATTAAGTAATAATAAAGCAAGAACAAATAGTAACTTAATAGTTCATTTAAACAGGCAGATAGATTGAAATGGTGCACCTGTGACCAGTACTAAAGAGAAAGCTAGGCAGACTCTAGGCAGGAATTAGGCCAGACCCCAAATAATTATAGTGCATAGGATTACTAACTGTTTCAAATGTTTGATAAACAACAACTCCTGAATGCAGTCAGCATTTAGAACTAACAAAAATGCAAGTAGTCTTGTTTTTACATAGAAACACAGAATTTGACAGCAGATAAGAACTGCTTGGCCCACCTAGTCTGCCCATTTTCCCTACCTGTTTCATATACAGCAGATCTGGATTTAAATGATATGTGGCTTACCCTCTTTCCTATTGTTGAGTTCCTTTATGTCTGCCCCATGCATTTTTGAATTCCCCTGCTGTTTTTGCGCCTACAAACTCTGCCAGGAGGCTGTTCCATGGATCCACCACCCTTTCTGTGAAAAAATACTTTCTCACGTTACTCCTGAGTCTACCCCCTCTATCTTCATATCATGGCCCCTTGTTCTTGAACATATTTTCTTTTAAAGATGCTACCCTCTTGTACCTTATTTACACCCCATAGGTATTTTGAAAGTCTTGATCATGTCCCCCCTCTCTCTCTTCTCTCCTTCCCTCCAGGGAATACATATTGAGATCCTCCAGTTTCCCCTTATATGACTTTTGGTGCAGCCCCTGCACTATTTTTGTCACCCTTCTCTGAACCGCTTCTACTCTGTCTTTGTTCTTCCAGAGATGCAGCCTCCAGAACTGTACACAGTACTGTAGATAAGGTCTCACCAATGTTCTATGCAGTGGTATCACCACCACCACCTCCTTCCTTCTGCTGAAGATACCTCTCCCTATGCACCCCAACATGCCACTGGCTCTCCTCACAGCCTTCTCACATTATTTGGTAACCTATAGATCATCAGATATGATTACTCCCAGGTCCCTTTCCTGTTTGATGGCCATCAGTACCTCCCCCCACCCATTATGTACTCCTCTCCTGCATTTCTGTGCCCCAAGTGTATGATCTTGTACTTCTGTGCATTGAATCTTAGCTGCCACACTGTTGACCACTCCTCAAGCTTGTTTAGGTCCCTTCTCATTTTTTCTACCCCTCCTGGAGTGTCAACCCTGTTGCAGATCTTCGTGTTGTCTACAAAGGGACACACCTTCCCTTCCAGCCCCTCTGCAATGTTGCTTATGAAAATATTAAAGAGGACTGGTCCTAGCACTGATCCTTTCAGGACCTTGCTGGTCACCCCCTCTCTTTGGATTGAACTCCATTCACCACCACCCTCTGTGTCCTATCACTCAGCCAATTTCTGACCCAGTTTAGCATCCTGGAACCCACTCCCAGGCTGCCCAGCTTGTTTACTAGCCTCCTATGTGGGATGGTGTCAAAGGCCTTGCTGAAACCCAGGTAGGCCACATCCACTGCCCCTCCCTGATCCACCTCCGTAGTCACCCAGTCAAAGAAAACCATCAGATTTGTTATTTGATAAGATCCCCCCACTGTGAATCCATGCTGCCTCAGATCCTGTGCTCTGTTGGATTCAAGATATATCACAGACCTTTCTTTTAGGTAGTGATTCTATTAGTTTCTCTACTACCAAGGTCAAGCTGACTGGCCTGTAATTGCCAGCCTCCTCCCTGCTCCAGATTTTGTGGAGAAGGACTACATTCGCCCTCCTCCAGTTATTGAGTACCACACTTGTTTCCAGCCATCTCTTGAACACAGCTGACAGTGGTGCTGCCAGCACCTCCCTGAGTTCCCTTAATACTCTGGGATATTTCCCCATCTGGTCCCATTGCCTTATCCACTTTCAGATTAGTGAGTTCCTTTAAGACTCTCTCCTCCTTAAATAGATTGGTGTCCACCTCCTTCCCAGTGGTGCTTCCATCACCTAACTTTGGTCCCTTCCTTTTCCCTTCTTCTGTGAATACTGAACAAAAATATTTGTTCAGGATTTCTGCTTTTTCTTGGTCCACCTCTGCACACTTCCCTCCTTCCCTTTTTAGTCTCACAATCCCACTTTTAGTCTTTTAATTTCTGGTTCCTTCACAAAGCAAGATACATGTATTTTTAAAGATTTGAAGGTTCCTGTACCAATGTCAGGATCACTATTCTAGATGTAAGTAGGGCTGGAAGGAGCTTTGCTGCAGGTAACTGGAGGCACATGCTGTCATTACTCCAACATAGTTGCATTGTGGATACAGTGTGCAAAGCTAAAGGGTGGCCTCAGGAGAGAAGCTTGTTGGGACCTGCTCAGAGCTGCTTCCTTTACTGTCACGTGACATTAATGACAACAATACATAGATTACATAGATTATTGCCAGCAGATAAGGACTGCTTGGCCCACCCAGTCTGCCCATTATCCCTACTTACTGTAGCAGCTAATATTTTTCAAGTCAAACTACCTCTGGCTGGAAGCTGCAATACTGAACATAGGATTTGCAAGAAAGCGAGTTGTGCTCACAACAGAGGGAGGTGAACCTTACAATTGTCTTTGGTTTGTAGCAGATATTCTGCAGGTGGAGGCTACTTCTAACTGAAAGGTGAAATAAGGAACTTAGAATTATCAGGAAAAGACAGTCTTTGTTATAATTCTTAAGATTTTCAGTGCAGGAAGAGTTTAAAGCACAGCTGACTTATTTTGAGGCTGACTGCTTTCAGAGCACAGACCACCAGGCTGTTTTGGAGCTGGGGAGGTTTTACCTGTGTCTGACTTGGATGTCTGGATTTTTCTCTGTTTGATTAACAGGGTATTTTCTCTGTCAAATTGTTGTGTAGGGTATCTTGCTGACAGGAAGGCACTCATTGCAGCGGTGGGTCAGAGCTCTTAGCTGATTGTTTTGTGAGGGCACAGTTTAGGCCCAACCCCTTCCCACCCCTCACCCCACCCACCCCTGGAAATAGTTCCTTTATACCTGGAGTTCTGGCATCATTTCCTCAAGAGTGCAAGGTGCATATCACTGTCATATCCTCTCTAGCACACTGCACTGACAATATAAGCATACACATTGTATAATATATATTTCTATATAACAAACCAATCACACACACAAACACACAAAAAAGTAGATAAACATGTGGGGAGTAGTGCAATGTAATGGCTGTGGGGCAGCAGTCTCTGGAGTCTTTCTGGAGACTGAGATGCTGCTCTATTTGCAGACAACTCTCTGCCCTGATGGAGGAAGTTGCCCGTCTTCAGGCCACACTGGACAGTAGTAAGGGAACCTTCCCCCAGGCCACACTGGATGGTAGGAAGGGAACCTCCCCAATCCAGGGAGCACCACAGCCACCACCACTACCTCAGAGGTTGCAAAGAAAGCACAGCAGTTGGACCACAGTGGGCTCAGGGAGGGTGAGGTTGGTGGAACAGAGGCACACCCAGTCAGTTGTTCCACTCCACAATCCATACACCATTCTGGGGGAGCATAGCTCCCCTATGGATGCACCCGCAAAGGAGGCTGAGGACAACTATCACAAGGGAGGCCCACAGTAAGGAGGCAGAGGACACCACAAGGAAAGGAAGCAGCTCCTGGTTGGGGACTCAATTATTAGGGGGATAGAACTGGGTGGAGCAGGAAAAACTTAAGTAAGGTGCCTGCCTGGTGCCATGGCTTGGAGGGAGAGGAAGTGCATCCTCAGGATCGCGAGAACAGCTGTACGGGAGTCTGAGCTGGATGTCATTGTCCACCTAGGGACAAATGACTTGGCTCAACATGAGATTAGAGCAGTGCAGAAGGACTTTGTAGAACTGGGGGAGTGGCCTAAGACAAATGCACTCACAGTATCCTTCTCAGAGGTGCTTCCTGTCAATGGCATGAGTGAGGCGGGTACTTTGCACCATGCAGTTTAATGAATGGTTGAAAAATGGTGTGGAGAACAGGAGTTTGGCTTCACTGGGGTCTGGGTTCCACCTGAGGACACCAGCCTATACTGGCAGGATGGTCTGCATCTGTCCAGGAAGGAACAAGTCTTTTGAGCAATTGGTTTAAATGCTTCATTGGCAAGCTTTTAAACTAGTCAAGTGGGGAGGCACTTGATAAGCAGAGAAAATCCCAGCCTCCACAAAGCAGGGTACTAAATGAGAAAAAGACCGAGGTAGAAAGGTCAGTGGGGATGCTGCAACAGAAGGTAAAGCCATCAAAAAATGGAGAGCAATAAGTACCAATGCCCGTAGTCTGAGTAACAAGCTTTCTGAATTAGTGGCCTTGATGGAGGAGGAACATCTGGATATCGTGGCAGTCACAGAAACATGGTACACACAAAACCACGACTGGGACGTAAACATACCAGGATACACTATCTACAGGAGGGACAGGGAGGGTGAAAGAGGAGGAGGAGTACATAAGGGAAGGAATCAAAGCAACAGAACAAAAGGGAAAACAGGGAGGAGAAGAAGCACTGTGGGTAAATTTGGAGACCGGCAATGGAACCACAATCCGCACAGGGGTTGTATACACATGGGGAGGAAATGGACAAGAAAATGATAGAAAGTATACTTAGAATGGGAGAAAAAGGGGAGATATTGCTGATGGGTAATCTGAATATGCCAGATGTTAACTGGAGTGCAGTTGCAGCAGCCACTTCGAAGAGTGGGGTTATTCTAGATGCCCTACAGGGGGCATGCCTTAGACAACTAGTATTGGAGCCCACTTGAGAGGGAGCAATCTTAGACCTGGTTCTCTCAAATGGAGATGAAGACAGGATCACAGATGTAGAAGTGGGTAGCCATCTGGGAACTAGCGACCATCGAACAGTATGGTTCACAATAAACACAGCAATAGAGTCAAGTCATACAAAGGCAAAAGTACTGGACTTTAGGAGGGCTGACTTTGCCAAAATGGGTGAGTGCCTAAGGAATGCACTAGCAAATGGGCAGGAAGGAGAGGTGGAAGAACAATGGGGAATAATAAAAACTGCCATCACAGAGGAGCCTTTTGTGAAGCAAATAAACAAAACGAAACGATGTAAGAAACCACTATGGTTCTCAAAGGAAGTGGCAGTGAAGGTTCAAGAGAAAAAGAAAGCATTCAGGAAGTACAAGGAATCACAGAAGGAGCAGGACAGATAACTGTATCAGTTAAAGCAAAAGGAAGCTGGGAAGGCAGTCAGAACAGCAAAGGCCCAAACCGAGGAAAAGATAGCCAACTCAGTTAAGAAGGGGGATAAAACCTTTTATAGGTACATCAGGGAGCAAAGGAAGACCAAGGAAGGGATAGTGAGGCTTAATAAAGGGAGGAGGGTGGGCAGAGGGTGACTGTGAAAGGCAGAGATACTAAACAAATATTTTGCTCAGTATTTACAAAGGAAGAGGGGAGATACCCAAACAAACAGTAGAAGCACTTGGACACAGAAGTTGATACCAGCCCATTTACAAAAAGAAAGGGTTCTGAAAGAACTCTAAAACTGAAGGTGACAAAGCAATGAGGCCTGATGGGATTCATCCCAGAATTCTAAAAGAACTAAGGGTAGAACTAGTCACACCACTGACTACCCTCTTTAACAAATCATGGGAGGATGGGGTGGTACCCAAGGACTGGAGGAGGGCAGATGTGATTCCCCTTCACAAAAGTGGGAGCAAGGCATAAGCAGGAAACTACAGACCTGTTAGTTTAACCTCAGTGGTAGGGAAAATGATGGAATCACTTCTGAAGGAAAGAATTGTCGAGTATCTAGAGGCCAGAGGGGCACAGGACCCAAGGCAGCATGGATTCACAGTGGGAAGGTCATGCCAGACGAATCTGATAGATTTCTTTGACTGGGTGACCAAAGTAGTAGATCAGGGAGGGGCTGTGGACATGGCCTACCTAGACTTTAGCAAGGCATCTGACACAGTCCCACACAAAGGATTAATATACAAGTTAGCCAGCCTGTGAGTGGGTCCCAAGATGGTAGCCTGGGTAAAAAATTGGCTGGAGAATAGGACACAGAGGGTAATAGTATATGGAGTCCACTCGGAAGAAAGGGGGGTTACTAGTGGGGGCACCGTGAGGGTTCAGATTAGGGATCGGTCCTTCAATGTCTTTATGTTTACATTGCAGAGGGACTGAAGAAAAGTATGTCTCTTGCAGATGACACAAAGATCTGCAACAGAGTTGATGCACAAGGTGGGTGGAAAGGATGAGAAGGGACTTGGCAAGGTTAGAGGAATGGTCAAATGTATGGCAGCTTAGATTCAATGCTAAGAAGTGCAAGGTAATGCACCTGGGAAACAAAAACCCAGGGAAAAGTACACAATGGGGGTGAGATACTAACAACAACAAAATGGAAAGGGACCTGGGGTAGTCATATCAGATGACCTAAAGGTGGAGCAAGCAATTGAGAGGGCAGCAATGAGGGCTGGGGGGATATTGGGATGCATAGGGAGAGGCATCACCAGTAAAAGACAGGAAGTTATTATCCCTCTGTACAGACAGCTGGTCAGACCCCACCTGGAGTACTGCGTGCAGTTCTGGAGACCCAATCTCCACAAAGACATAGACAGGATGGAAGCTGTCCAGAGGAGGGGCCTCTAAATGGTGCAGGGTCTGCACCGGAAGACATATGAAGAGACTTAAGGAGCTTATGTACAGCCTCGAGGAAAGGAGGGAGAGGGGGGACAAGGATAGAAACTTTCAAGCACCTCAAGGGAATCAACAAAGTCCAAGAGGGTAGCATCTTTCAAAAAGAGGTGTACAAGAACAAGGGGCACAATTTGAAGATAGAGGGGGCGGCCAGAGGTAATTTAAGGAAGTATTTTTCACAAAGAGGGTTGTGGATGCATGGAATGGCCTTCTGGAGGAGGTTGTGGAGTCAAAACAGTGGTGGAATTCAAGCATGCATGGGACAGTCATAAGGCAATTCTAGGGGGTGGGGGCAGGAAGAAGTAGGCTGCTGGTTAACTAGGATCTGCAGCTTATCCATTAGGTAGGGAAATGGGCAGACTGGGTGGGCCAAGCGGTCCTTATCTGCTGTCAAATTCTATGTTTCTATGTTTCTAATACCTTAGACTAGGGTTGAGCGAACTGACTGTGACCCAGTTCTGATTCTGACTCTGATTTCTTCCAAAATGTTCTGATTTACTCTGATGAACTGTAGACCTATTTTAGTCTATATGAGTATGAGAAATGCATCAGTATTATTCTTTTAGATCCCTCTGTTAAAAAAAAAAAGAAAAGTTAACATTTCAGTGTTTGGGGAATAGCGATGGGGTATTAGTGCTTGTGTAACTTGTAGTACTTTTTGTGGCTTTATTCTATTCCCACCCTTGAGTAGTAGGTATATAGGTAGGAATTTGTAGGGAACAGAAGGCCCATGAACAATGGTGAGAAGAGTGCTGGAGAAGGAGGAGGAGGAGGGGCTGGTGGTGGACAAAAAGACACTCCCTAAGCAAGGGAGGTGTGTTAGTGAAAGGGTTTAAGTAGAGGTTGTGGGAGGAGCTATTCCCCACATTGAACCACGGGCTTAAGCCCTCTCATTCAATGTTTGGGGAATAGTGATGGGGTATTAGTGCTTGTGTAACTTGTAGTACTTTTTGTGGCTTTACTCTATTCCCACCCTTGAGTAGTAGGTATGTATGTAGGAATTTGTAGGGAACAGAAGGCCCAAAAAGATATCTCCTCCAACTCACGGAGAGTGCAACCCCAAGCACTCAGGAGAGGAAAAAAACCCAGGTGGAGAAAACCTCTGAGGACTATTGGTCTGCCCATCCACTGGTCATACTAAGAGGAGAAGGACCTAGGTTCTAATAACCATAGCTACTTTTTTTGAGGACAGCGAGCTTCTTGGAGAGATGATGGTCTGTCCTCAATTCATGGATGATGTAGTTTGGATGATGATCTTGAGGCTGATTTCTGAAGGAGTGGAAGAATCCTGAGTGTGAAGCAGATCCAGTTGAATTACGGCGAATTAAGTCCAAATTTTCAAGGTATGGAGTATGCTTGTCCAAAGAGATTGCAGACATAATGAGCAGGGAGAGTATGATTAGCTTGATGTGCTACCAGGCAAAGGATGATGGAATGTGATGATCTGTGAAGTCATAAGTGAATAATCCAACTTGTGGGAGGTTTGATGTTCACGGTAAAGTCTGGAAGTAAAGAATTCAGTGGAGAACTATAAGTTGTGAATTAAGCATCCATAAAGTGGAAGGAGGACTCAGATAGAGTCTTTAAGTGCCTGATAAGAGAAATGTCATGAATGGTTTGTAAACAAATACAGGAAGATCGGCATATGCAGTCCAGCTGGTAATTACATATATACAGAGAATGACTGGAAGTTTGGTATGAGGACTTGGATAGCTTATTTGGGCATTGATGTCATATCCAGACTTGTACCTGTTCTACTGGTCCAATGGCTAAAGTATATATGTGAAATTCTGTGGCGTGGTTGCCCGTGAGATGCACTGAGGTGGCAATGTCTGGTTAGGTTTATTAGTAATCCAATGCCTAAATACTAAGGAGAAGCTTGGAAGTGGATATCTGGAAGTGTCTGTAGGCCGGGTTGGTAGTACAGTCAAGTAAAGTGAAATGCCAGAGGATCCTAGTGCTATGGTTGATTAAGGCGTGTTGGGAGGCAGGCCAGACTGGGATAGTGAATTCTCCATAATGGCTGCTGATTTCCGGATTGAGAATCGGAGGTGCCAGTTCTCAATGAAAGTCTTCACCAGTGGGAGTAATGCAGATAATTCATGAAGGATCAGCTAGAAGGACTACTGGATGGGCAGATAACTTGACTGATGGTAATAAGATAGAAAGGCAGATGAGAATATGAGGTATGGTGATGTTCAGGAACCAGAAAACAGTAGTTTGGATGGCATAACTCAAGTAAAGTGGCTAGGTATGGGAATTCCAATGATGATAGTTCTGGGAAGGCAACTGTGAAAGTCTTAGGACGAGCAATGGCCGATGAGAAACTAGGAGTCAAGTAACCTGGCAACAGAGTTGATATTGGTAGGAGAGGCTGCGGAAGGAAAAATGGATGATGTCCATATTAGTATGGGTTATCTTGCGATTCCGGTATCCATAGAAGCGATAATGATTATGAAGTCAGAGCATAACAGAAGGATTTAAGTCCTTTCCATGTAGGAGGTAGCCAGTGAGACATGGTAGACAGAGAAGTCTCGGTGATTGAATAGACAGGATATGGAGGTGTATCTAATAGAGATGGATGAGATCTTTCTATTATCTAGGCAAATAAGATTCCAGGAATGATCGTGAGGAGCTCATTAGGCAGAATATAAAACTCTATGATGACGTAAAAGTCTATGAGGCATGTTATCCAAGGGATGATTGCTAACAGTAGGTTTCTCAAGAGTAATGAACAAGTGATCCATTGAGTCATGGAAGGGTACTGTTAGAAGGGCCAGAGTAGGAGTATGAAATGGGTAAACTAGAGGAGTAGTTGACAGAGTAGGAGTACTTGATCACAGATAGGGTACTAGACCCAAAAGAGCCTCAGCAAATGGTACAAAGTCACAAGCCTGTAAGGTGGAGAAGAAGGCAGCCATCCAAATGGGAAGGAAGTCCGGAGTGAATCCTGAGGAACAGAAGGAATGATTCAGGGCAGGCGATGGGCTAGGCGAAGCCAGAAGGCAGACAGTGCAGGAAGGAACAGTACCAGGTGATCATCTTCGGTGAACAGCAGTGGAATGCAGGAAGGCTGTAGTAAGGTACCAGAGTAAGATCCACAGAAGACCAAGGGGTGAAGCCCTGCACCACGAGCAACTGAGTCAAGATACAGGAGTCCCACAGCCGATAAAGGCATCAAACAATGAGAGGAAAGGACAGAAGGTGCTGGAGCACAGAAGAACAAGGTTTCCACATCTGAAGAATCAAATGAGTCGTACAGCAGCCGGAAGGGGTGACCTGCAGCAAGGAAGTCCATGAGGCTGTCGAACTGGAGTGAGGTAGATACTGAATGAGCAGGCAAGATCCAAATCTCTATGGAAAGGAGACCAAATGGGGTTGTGTAAGAGGATCCATGGAAGTGCAGGATGGAGACTGGTGAAGAGTAAGGAAGGTAGTCATTGGGAGCCGAGGGGTCCTGTTTCTGGAGGGAAGCTGTAATAGGGTAAGAAGTAAAAATACAGAAGGATGAGCTTTCAGGTGCAGACGCAGGCTTCTAGTCAAGGTAGCAAAGGTGAGATAACTAAGACACAATACTCCAGAGAAGGTATGACAATGGAGGCAGAATCTGGAAATGGTTCAGGTCCAGGAGGGAGCAGCAAGAGATGGTCCGGGAGAGAGCATACCAAGTTGAAACAAACGAGTGCAGAAACGAGCTTCCAATCCTGGTCATAGAGGTGAGAGCACCTGAATCTGAAACCAACAGGCTTAGGTAGGAGGATGGAGACAACTGAGTGGATGAGATGCCGCTCCAGACAGAAGTGGTAACTAGATATAAAACAGAGACAGTACGGAACTAGTGGAGTCACATAAACAGGCAAACAAACTAGGTGGTGCGTGAAGACCTGCATATGATCCAGTATGGGTAGTTGAAAGGCAAATGAAGTAAGGAGGACCCGGTCCTGAATAAAGTGGCAACCAGCATGATGTATAGGATGCAAAAGGGGAAACGGGAAAATGCAGAGTTAGGCTCCCAGCCATGGGAGGCAGTGTGATAGAACCGTAAATCAAGGCTACAGACCATTTAGGATGTAGAAGGCAAGTCAGGCAAAGTCATGTTCCTGAAGGGAAGCAGCATCCAGGTATCAGGCTGAGAATGTGAAAACATGAAGCAGTGGAATGGAGGTTCAGACACCCATCAGTGATGGCTGAGGTGGGGTGATCCTGACTTGAGGCATCTAGGCATAGGTAGGAGGAGGAGGAAGGCACATGGTGAAGAAGTTCTGTTCCTGAAGGGAAGCGGCAACAGGCAGAAGGTAGAGAAGCATGTTAAGACTCAGTAGATTATAGACATGACTCCCATCCCTGGTAGTCGGGGTGAGCTAACTTTCACTTGATGCTGTCCAGCAGAGTTAGGGACAGAGGATGTCAGGTTGGTGCATAGTAGGAGGTAGTGAATGTAACGGAATCCCATCCCCAGTAGACAGGGGAAGCCTACCTTCACTCAGCACCTCAGAAGGTGCAAGTTAGGGATGGAGTCCTGAATACTGCTGGTATGGGCTGACTGAAGCACAAACACTGCTGAAGAAAGAGAGTAGATTTAGTACATGAAAACAGGGATAGGATGATGAATCAGTAGTTGATGGTGAGATACATAGTGTAGTAGGTATAGTAAACACAAAGTAGTTGATGTTGAGATATACGTAGTGTAGTAGGTATAGTAAACACAAAGTAGAAATAACATATGGGATAAGTGTCTTGGAGCATACGCTGGAGGAAGAAAATTGTAGAACAGGGGCAGGAATGAGGGAGCTAGTAACTGAGACGTGGGCTCTGTACCTCATGGGCAGTGGAGATATGATATGTGGAGTGCAGCCGTGCAGAATGCAGCTGCGACGAGTTCCCTTACCCCATTGGAGGTATGGGTGATGCTTGTTAAGGCAATTGTAACATGAACCCTCAATTCATTGTTTTGAAGCTGGAGCACTGGGTTACACTTTCCCTTCATCCTGAGGGGATAGAGCTAATTATTCTGTGGTGATGTGTAGCAGGAGCGATTAGGGTAGGTACCGGAACAAATAACGAGAGAAGAGGCATGGGGAAGCATCAAACACTGAAGCTCTTGTTTGCCCTGGAAGCAGGTCCTGTAAAGATGTAGGATTCTTTCAGGAAGAGGGTGATAACTAAATATTCCTGCCAGCACATAGAGTACAGGAGAAAAATACAGCAAGGACATCTGTGTCCTCCAGACTGATTGCCAGTGGTGACCTAAGCATGACTGCCTACCCCGCTGTTGGACAGAAATGTTGCTAAAGCTTGAACGTGCTGCCTGAATTAATGCAGTGGGAAGCATGAGAGAAGTGGTACATGACTTGAAAAGTATGAAAGTAGGCTTGTAATACACCCCCCCACCACCTTTTACCCTTTATAATAAGCAGGAGTGCTGTAGTAGCTGAGTTGGAACTCAGCTAATGTGTTGCTTCAGTGAACTAAATTAGTCCGGAGGCATAGTTGTAGGATGATATAATTGTAGAAATAAACAAGAAGCATTGACTGATTATGATGGACCTAAGTGTGAGGAGGATATCCAGCTCAGAGCTAGTAATTGAGAAGGCCAGTAAGTCATTGTTGAATAAGGAGTGCTAAATCGAGACAAACGCTGATGGCATAGATAACTCAGGACACAGAGAGGTACTTACAGTGAAGTCAGCTGGCGAAAGCTGCACTAGAGTCTCTTCGTCTATTTGGGGATTAGGTTGGGAGGGATGAGAGATGCAAGGCCTGGGTAACCAGAGAGTGCAAATAATGAGCAGGAGCTACAGGTGTAGTGGGGAAGTGGAAGGCAGGCGTAAAGGGGGACAGGAAGGGGAAGCTCGCATGGAAAGGAAACTGGACGGGACATGTGGAGTGGAGCGGGGACACTCATAAGTGTTGGCAGCAGATGCTGGAGAATGCCCCAAAAAAGAACAAAGGTACTGGGAACCCCAGAAGAAGCAAATGGAGGAAGCGACAAAAGGGAGCAGGGAGGTGGCTGGAGCGACCAAGAAGGCAAACCAAAACACAGGACAAACGGTAGACACAGACACGGGAAGGAGAGGGGAGGGGAGACGAGGGGAACACAGAGTGGAATGAACCAGAGCAGAAGCAAGCACAAAGAAGCACAGCCACATGAGCCACGCAGGGAGCTCAGGGAAAAAAAACACTCTCTAAGTGAGGGAGGTGTGTTAGTGAAAGGGTTTAAGTAGAGGTTGTGGGAGAAATTATTCCCCACATTGAACCATGGGCTTAAGCCCTCCAATTAAAAAAAAACAATTGTGTCTGTATTTTCATGTTCCTTTTCAAGATCAGCAAGCAGCCAGCAGCAATAAAATAAATTGCCAGTCCTGTGTGTCAGCCACCACGTGACGCTCATAGGAAACAATGTGTTGGATTCACAAAACTCTTCAAAATCCCTCAGCTGTGTGGGAAAAGCTTGGCGCAAGTGGGTTGTCACTTCTGGATCCACAGTTTTAGGCACAGCAGAGAGAAACTCTTTAGAAATTTCGCGAAATATCTGGAAATAGCTGGCAATGTCTGTGGCTACTACTGTAGCAATTTCTCCTGCAATCAATCGATCAATCAAAATCTTTATTTTGCCAGGTGGAACATCATTGAGACAAGCTCATTTACAAGATGGACCTGGGGCAAAATAATTGTCAACAGGGTTAAGACATCACAGGTTGAGTGAACGTACATAACAATTACATAGTAATAATAACAACATAATAACATGTAACTATCACATGTGACAAGATACTTGCACCAGAACATAGCAATAGGTTCAGCAGGAGGTAGTGCCATTGAAATACAATTGCATGGATTCAGATATACGGACGTAAGGTAATGAGCTAAAGTTTATACAGTAAACATCATTGGAGGAGTCATAGTGAGCAGGAGTGGCAGTTCCTCTAGCATCAAAGTGCAAAGAAGATTGAGATGTAAGAGTCCTTTGATAAGTACTGTAGGCATGTCCTGGCAAGTGGGATGGGAATGGGAGAGGGATATAGGGAGTGGGATGGGAAAGTGAGCCAAGACAGGAGAGGGTTGGACATGATGGCCTAGGGAGGAAGGACTGTTCGAAGGGAGAACACAACAGAAGCCACAGGCAATGGTTGGGGTTTAAGTCCAATATTTGAAGCAAAGGCAGATTGTGATGTTGGGACCTTGATTTGGACAATGACAGAAGGGAGGACTCAAATGACGCCTCAGGCAATGGTTGAGGTCTAAGTCCAGAATTTAAAGCAGTAACAAATTGTGATGTTAAGACCTTGACTGAAAGCAATGACAGGCCTCGGAGAAGGTCCTCAGGAACAAGGATTTGAAGAGGGAGAACGTGATAGGGGAAGTGAGCCTTAAGGTTTTCTGGATCTTATTCCAGAGCAGCTATGGTATTCTCAAAAGAGGAGCTAGTTTATGACCGGCTTCACAATTTACGGCAGCTTGCGGGTGGTGTTTCTGTGGAAATCCCTGTAGCTGTGGAAAAATGTTACGGCTGGTGGGACCAGCCATAACATCTTCCACAGTTGCTGCAGATGTGAATAGCAATCTCTGCAACTGTGGAGATTTTGGTCCGCAACTGGAGTTGCAGTGTGAAACCTAGTCCCAAAAATGTTTGTGAATCCAGTCCTATGCATGCAGGTCATTTGGGGCTTTGTAGTGAAAGGAGGTGGTGTGTCAAACAGAGTGCAGACAGACTTTCATAGAGTTTGGCATGCTTTTTGGTGGGAGACAAGCAGCATGAGCAGGATATGTGATGGGGCCCCAGCCATCCCTCCCACCCATGCTTTTGACTCAAGATTTTTTTTTTTTATTTGTAATTATTTTGCTTACCTACTTAGTGTTATAGCAAGCATCACGGGCCCCAAACCATCCCACATACTCCAGCCTGATTGGGCAATTTTTTTTTAGCACTTTTGGTTTTTAACTGGTTGACTCCGCCCCCCCCACCCCCATCCCCAGTATTGCAGGTTTTTTTTTTATAGAGCTGTTTCGCTCCGGGGAAGGGGAACAAGACAGCGACTCTGTAGCAACGCGTGTTCTAAGCTCTGCACTGATCTGAGGCAAATAGTTTGTTTACTGAGAACATCATTTCTCAACTACTTATTTACTCAATGTTGGATAAAAGAGAAATCTTAGCCCAGTTGTTGAGTTTGTTTTTGGTCAAGTCAGTACCGTTGGATCAGCAGATTCATTCTGGTATGAGCCCGGAGAGTGGAAACGGGATGTAAACCCCAACCACCCCACATGCAAAAGCAAATCCCTTACCTGGCAAGCCGAATGCCCTGGTAACCACAGCTACTTCACAAGCTTCATTTGCAGATGGTACACAGCTTACTTAAGGATCTTCTCCAATGGAAGCCATGCACTATTCCACAGAGTCGTTGGGAAAGCTTTAGATAAATTATTGGACTGGACGGAGACATATGACAGTCAGTTCGAGGCATTGACTAAGAAAGCTGACTTTTTGTAGACAGAAGTCAGAAAAGTACAAGAGAAATCTGCAGTAACAGAGCAAACCCTAATGGAACAAGCTGCCAAATTATTACAGCTGGAAACCAATCTACAAGTGACTACTGCCACATTGCAAGGGGTAATAAAAGAGAACTTTAATATTTCACGAAAATTAGAACAAAATGGGAATCAGCTCAGATACAGGAATTTTTGCATGGTTGGGTTACCAGATATTATGGACTCTGAATATGAGAATACTCGAGACATAGTCAAAGATATTCTAATCACTACTTTTGATCTTCCATTGGATAACACCCCTCCCTGCTGTCTCGAGCTTTCAGAGTCCCAAAATGGAAAGCTGATTAAAGTTCACCGCTGAAATCCACTATTCTGGCAACACTTGCATTTGACTCAGACCGAGACTTTATTTTTAAATTGGCACGGTTAAAGGGAACTTTGATGTATAAAGGCTGCCATTACTATATTTTTCCTAATTTCTGTTTCCAGACAAAACAACGTCTAATCGTTCTCTCCTCCCGCCATCAAAAGTAAAGGTGACAAAAGATAGTAAGACACATATTTTCTTTGAGATAGACCAGTTAGTTGGTTCCTGAGATCCCAATACTCTTCCACATCTGAACAAGATCTATCTAGTTCGCTGACTATTTCTGAAAAAGACAGAATAGTCTCCATGGAAAAGATGGATTTATAAAGCATTTTTTAATGGAATAGAACAGCTCAGTTTGAATGCTTAATTATTTTCTTTGCAGTCATAATGGGGTTTTTCTGGTAAACCAGGTAGAGGAACTAATGGTTAATCAAATTAACTGATACATGACAAATTTCAGCAACAGAACTGAAAAGTTGTAATTTATGTTTTTTACCCCCACCCCCGAACTGGTCTAGTATTATGCTGAATGTATTAAAGAGAAAACATGTCTTTTTTGGTTTTTCTTCTTCATGGTCCTATATATGTAAACATTATTAAAAAATTTAATAAATAGAAAATATAAAAAAAGAGCTGTTTGGCTCCAGCTGCCACCTACTTCTGCCATGAAGCCCACGTGCCAGTCCCCAACCCTGTTGCTGCCTCCTCCCCATCATCAAGCTGCAGGGATCCACATGGTACACTCCACCTGAGTTCCCAAATTGAAAAACACATACAGCAATACATGATGTAATACACACTGTAACCACACAAGAATTATTTTTTTTTTACTTGATCTTTCTGTTATGGTTGTTGATCTTTGTCTTCTGAATTCAAAGAAATAAATAATTAAATTAACTAATATCATCACTATCGTCTTCAAATACCACCAAGGATGCAGCCTTATTAGGAGACACCTGTTGCAGCTGTTCATCATCATCATTGTTATGTTCCTGCCACTCTTCACTGAACTGGTAAGAGAATTTCTTGAGGTTGACTTTTAGGACAGTAAGGTGCTGTACATTTTCAGGAGTAAGCCTTGTGTGGCCATCAGAGACAACATTTCCAGCTGTGCTAAATGTACGCTCACTGTAAACACTAGTGGGAGGGCAATTAAGAAGCTTAATAGCAAAGGTAGATAGTGAAGGCCAGATGTTTTTCTTTTCCAGACAGTACTCAAAATAGTCATCAGTAATATTAAATAGTGGTTCTCATAAATAGAAATCCACAATATCAGACAAAGAAGACAGCTCCACGACAGACAGATCTGAATTATCAGTTTCCATGACAGTCATCTGTGTGTTTTTCAGAATTACATGCTTTTTCAATGGCCATGAAAGAGGACTTTGTACTGGACTACCCAATGTTGATGAAGGAGTACATGCTGACACTAAGTGGAAATTATTGCTGTCACCACCAATAAATGTTGCATCATCAGATGCAGCATCCACACCACGCGATTCACTTGTATTGTCAAATACAGTCTCATCCTTTTCCTGTGCAATTGCTGAAATCAGCATGTTTTTGTATTTGAGATAAGAGTCACCAAGATCTGAAGGAGGCAACTGTTGCAACTTAAACCGAGGGTCAAGAAGCATGGAAAGAAGAACATTTTTTGTCTGTCCTGATATTGTGAAGTCTTCTTTAATTTTGGAACTGCTGTATTAGTTGGTCTGTAAGGGATACACCAGATTTGTCTCCTTTTTGGTCAAAGCCTGTTCGCAGCCTCATAAGTTCCTTATGCAATACATTTATGATGGGAATAACCTGGTTTAGAATAGCATTCTCTTTGCTAATCTGTCAAGTTGCTTCCTCAAAGGGAGTCAAGAGGAATGTAAGATGCTCCATGAGGCCCCACTGGAATGAGCTCAGCACAATTCCACCTGCTATGTTGTGCTCCATTGTATAATCGTGAACTGCCTTCTTTTGTGCAAGAAATCTCTCGTACATGTAAAACGCTGAGTTCCATCTTGTCGGAATATCTTGTTTTAGTTGCTGTATTGGCAAGCTGTTTTTTTTTTCTGGAGATCAGCCAAGATATCATGTCATTTTGCAGAATGACTAAAATGGCCACAGATTTCTTTGCAGCTCCCACTAGTGTTGTAATACTGTTGTCACTGGAAAGGAAAACTCGTGCTAACAGATTTAATGAGTGTGCAAAGCATGGAATGTTGAGTAAAACCACCACATTTCAATGCACTAGCAGTATTGGTGCCATTTCCTGAAACCACAAATTCAGTATGGAGTTCCAGGGGCTCTAACCACTTAGAAATGTTTTCATGCAACTCTTCCAAAATATCATCAGCAGTGTGATGCTTACCAAACATGCTAATGCAAAGAGCTGTCATTCTTTGTCTACCTTCCAGTTCACTGCTGCTTGAAGATGACTGTGACACCCAATATGCTGTGATGAACATACTGTATAATCAGTGGTTTGAGAACTTGTCCACATGTCTGTGGTCAGGTGCACAGAACCACATTTACTATCTTAAAAAGCCAGTTTTATTTTACTTCACTTACATTCATACATTTTGAGGGCACCCACAGTTACAAAATATTTACAGCTTGCTATGTTGAAACGTGGGGCAAAGTATTTTAAAAGGGCACTAAAACAGTCATTCTCCACCACAGAAAATGGTTGCAGGTCCTTGGCAATAAATTCAGCTGTCAATTGATTCATTTTTAATGTGATTTGATGTGGTCTACTGTAGGCAGTTTTTTGTTCAAGCATCACAGTAATGGTCTGCTGTTTAGTTAGTGCGGTGTGGGGGGGTAAAACCCATGGGATTGCACTGGCAATTCTGTAGCTTGTCCAAATACTTTTGTCAGTGAAGTTGAACATGTTTTTTTCTGCCCCATCTCTCAGTCTCTTCACTATTGTCTGTAGGATTATTGTCATCACAGATATGTGTCCCTTGCTCAGGCCCGCTGCCTAGCCAAATGGTTGGATGTGCTCTTTGCAAATGCCTTTTTAGTGATGTTGTCCCAAACTGGCCCCTCACTTTACACCTGCTAACTTCCCAATGACAAAGGGTGCAGATAGCAACACATTCATTTTTGAGACTTATAGGAAAATAACTCCACACAATTAAGGTGGAAGATTTTCTCGTCATGTCAGGAACTACAGCAATTTTGGTGGCAGTTGTTTCTGACCCTGAGTCACGCACACTGTGGCTGTTCCCAGAAGAGCTACCATGATTATTGATTGTTTTTCCACTACTGGCTGTGGCTACCGGTGGTGCTTGCTGTATGTGTTTTTTTCTTTTTGGGTGGGATAACCCAGGTGGCATCCTCTACCTCATCAGTATCACATTCTGATTCATCACCTTCGGAAGAACATAACTGTGGCACTTCGTGATTGTGATCTTGTTCTTGCACATTTACAACCTCTTCTTCATCAGAGGCACTGCTTTCTGATGAAGGAGCCCGATATGCATGAGTGACATATCATGGAGTGCCACGTCTAATGCTACTAGACTGAGCTTTTTCCTTCAACATTGACTTTCACGGTCTAAGTGTTCTGACTACCTGTTTTTGTGTTTTACTTTTATCTGATTTTTCTGGTAATGCAACAGTTCTGTACTTACTTGATCAGGGGATTCACCAACGTTCTTTTTGGTTATGTTGCTTCATCTTTTTCTGCTTGTGTTGCTTCATTTTCATCAATTGTATTAATAATATCTTCAGCAGTGAATTTCCCTTTTTTTCTGAATTTGTGGGGGAAATATTTTTATTGTTACATGTACCAATTTCAGCAATACTGCTGGTGGTGGCCACATGTTTCATTCCCATAACAGACTCTGATTCTGAATCCAGTTTTTTTAGGGTCCAACTTAATTGCTTACTTAGCAGTATTAGTTTGGATGCAAAGATGGACAACACAGAATCTGAGATGGGACAACCCCCTCTCAAAATATGTGAGGAACTATATGACCTAGCAGTAGTTCAGTCACAGAGATGGCAACACAAAGTCTGAGATGTGAGGCCTCTGCCTTTACAATCCATATGGCACTATGACACAGAGATGGGCAACACAGAGTCTAGGGCAGTATGACCTTTCAGGACAGCACAGAGATGAGTAACACAGAGTTTGAGATGTGACAACCCCCTCTCAAAATACATGAGGCACTATATGAACTAGTACTAGTTCAGGCACAGAGATGGGCAACACAGAGTCTGAGATGTGACGCCTTCCACTTTACAATCTGTATGGCACTAAGACACAGAGATGGGCAACACAGAGTCCGAAACGTGATGCACCCTGTTCATAATCTGTATGGCACTATGGCACAGAGATGGGCAACACAGAGTCTAGGGCAGTATGGCATTTCAGGGCAACACAGAAATGGGTAACTCAGAGTCTGAGATGTGACACCACTGTCTCAAAATACATGAGGCACTGTACAAGTGAATGACCTAGTACTAGTTCAGGCACAGAGATGGGCAACACAAAGTCTGATGTGACACCTCCCCCTTCGCAATCTGTATGGCACTATGGCACAGAGATGGGCAACACACAGTCTAGGGCAGTATGACCTTTCAGGGCAGCACAGAGATGGGCAACACAGAGTCTGAGACAGGGGTGACACCCCCTTCAAAATCTGTACAGCATTATAAGCCCTCACCCCTCAAAATTACTGAGGCATTATGACCTTCAGTCAGAATCCTCCTGTTCTGTCTGCCTTTGTTGAATTTGTTGGTCTTGCTCTCTCTCTCTCTCTCTCTCTACTTTCTCTCTAACAAAAATGGGTGTTTTTTCATTTTACTGTGGAGTCTGCAATGTCTGCACTCTGCTGCTGTCTACTCTACACTCTGCTGTTGAATTCGTGTGTGTGTCTCTCTCTCTCGTTCTAATGAAAAAATCTTTTTTTTTAATAAGCGTACTCTCAGTTTCTGCTGCAACGTCTGTAGCAATCTGTTGTTTTCTGCTGTTGAATTCATTGGTCTCTACTCTCCCTCTCTTCCTAACAAAATTTTTGCCAATTTTTGTTTTTGGGGATCTACACAAACACACAAATACACACCCGCCTCTGTTGACTGCAAAGTCCCAAATGCACTTGATAATCAGTTTCCTAGAGAGGTCCTGTGGTGGCTGGCACAGAGGATTGGCTAGAACATATGTCAATCACAGAACAGAGACCCTCATTGGTTGGCTCCTTTCAGTGTCCCAGGATCATGAGTGTTTCCCTTTGTTGGTCATGTGATGGTCCAGGGACTCAGAAGACTTTGGCAGAGATCGTTGAACAAATAAATGCTTTTTTTCTGCACTTTTCTGCACCCTGCACTTCCTTTTCAATGCAGTACTGGTGGTGAGAGTGTTATTACAGACTGGACCGCCTGCACTTCCATACCTCGCCAACTCGGCAATTTGGGTCAAGCCATGAAAGGCTCTGTTTTCCCAGTCAGAGCCATGTTGGCCCAGTCGGGGGTGGGGTCAGAACTGCACCAGAGCTGGTTTGCCCATCCTTACCATAGACCCTACATGGTCTCCAGCATTGCCCCTCCATCTTGAATTAATAAAATACTCTTATGTCTATCCCATGCATTTCTGATTCATGTTACAGTTGTTGCTTCTATCACCTCTGCTGGTAGGTTGTTCCAGGCATCTACTACCCTTTCTGTGAAGAAGTACTTTCTAATATTTCCCCTGAATCTGCCCCCCTCCAGCTTCTTAGCATGTCTCCTTGTTCTTGAACATCTTTTTTTTCTAAAAAATGCTTCCTTCTTGCACCCTATTTATACAAATGAAGTATATGAAAGTCTATCATATCCCCGCTCTCCCTCCTTACCTCAAGGGTATACATATTGCAGTCTTTTAACCTCTCTTTATAGGGCTTTTGATGCAAGTCCAGCACCATTTTAGTTGCTCTTTTCTGGACCACCACAATTCTGTCTATGTCCCATCTGAGATGTGGTTTTCAGAACTGAACGCAGTGCTCCAGGTGAGGTCTCACCAGTGTCTTATACAGTGGTATAACTACCTTCCTTTTCTGCTTGTGATATCCCTCCCTATGCACCCCAGCATTCTGATAACTCTTCTTACTGCCTTATCACTCTGTTTGGCCACCTGTAGGTCATCAGAGATGATTACCCCCAGATCCCTTTCCTGCTTAGTGGATGACAGTACCACTACCCTCATCTTGTACTCTTCCCCTGAGTTTCTGCGCCCCAAGTACATGACCTTGCACTTCTTCACATTGAATCGCAGTTACCACACCTTTGACCATTCCTCAGAATTCCTTAGCTCACTATTCATTCTTTCCACTCCCTCTTCAGTGTCTACCTTATTGCTGATCTTAGTGTCATCTGTAAAAAGTCATACCTTCCCTTCTAGCCCCTCTGCAACATGACTAATAAAGACATTGAAGAGGACCGGACCCAGTACCGATCCTTGTGGCACCCTGCTGGTCACTCTCCCTTCTTCAGAGTGAACTCTGTTTACCACAACCCTCTGTTCCCCAACCAATTTCTTACCCAGTTTATCATCTTTTGCTTCACACCCAGGCTACCCAGCTTATTTACTAGTCTCCTATGTGGAACAGTGTCAAAGGCCTTACTGAAATCTAAGGAGGTACATTCATGGCACCACCCTGATCTATTTCCCTGGTTACCCAGTCAAACAAATCAATCAAATTTACCTTCCTGTTGTGAATCCATGTTGCCACAGATCCTGTAAGCCCCTGGTTTCAAGATATTCCACAATCCTTTCCTTCAGTAGGTATTTCATAAATTTCCCCACCACAGAAGTCAGGCTGACCGGTCTGTAATTACCAGCCTCCTCTTTGCTGCCGCTTTTGTGAAGTGGGACTACATTAGCCTTTCTCCAGTCCTCCGGGACCACACCCATCTCCAGTGAGTGGTTGAACTGGATAGTCAGAGGTGCAGCTAATACCTCCCTGAGCTCCTTCAATATCCTGGGATGTATCCCATCTGGTCCCATAGCCTTGTCCACTTTCAGATGTGCTAGTTCCTTACTGACTCTCTCCACTGTAATTGGGTTTGTGTCTACCTCCCTTCTCTCAAGGCCTTTGCTAATGAGAGTCATGGTTTAAAAGCTGGTTGAATTGATTAATAACACCATAATAAAGATTCTAAGGATGTAAGGAATACACTGTTGTCAAAAAAGAAAATGTTTCCTGCCAACAACTGCTATTGCTTTCACATGCGTAAAAGACATTAATTGTCCATCCATACAGTACTATAGAATCAGGGAGGCTGATTTGAGTGTATGTCCTACCTTCAGTTTCAGCTGTTTCAACCTGTGCAGTGACCGCAGTACTTGCAGTGTCTCCACCAGGGAGACAATGGCATTGTTGGCAGCATCCAGGATACTCAGGTTTGTGGAGCTGGACAAAGGAATCAGGCTAGAGATCCAATTATTCTGAACATACAGCTCACTCAGCTGGGGCAGGTTTTGGATTCCTTCCAGGGATGTCAACTGGTGGGTTTCCAAACAAATTGAGAAAGAAAATGAAAGTGCATGCAGTTGACACATTACAGCAAGTTTTTTTTTGTTTTGTTTTGTTTTATTTGTTGTTTTATTGCTGTAGTGGCTATTCTCCCTGGCTGGTAGCTCATTTGAGGGATATAACCTGTCCATAGGATATACTCAGATCAGGCTGAACCTTGTTGATGTCATTCAGATGTCTACTGTTTTTTTCCCTGTGTTTCTTTCCCTCTCACCTCCCCTGGTGGGGGCAGTGCCTCTCTTGGCCTAACACAGTCAAAGCTTCCCCCACAGCAGAAGCATGCTCCCTGGCCCAGCTGCAGGGGTCACTGTAGTGGCAGAACCTGCCTCCAACCCTTCCCTGCAAAGATGCACTGTCAAGTGGCAGCTGTCTTGGCCTTTGCCTGCCTCCCAACATGACTTTGCAGGCTCAATTCTGAACCCAGGACATTGGAAAGGCAGCGCAATGTGCTGTCACTGGGCCATCGAGGCAGAACAAGAGCAAGATTTAGCAGCTGTGAAAACACATTAAAGAAATGTTTACCTTGTTGGAGTCGAGGTGGACCTCAGTCAGGTTGCTGAGAACAGGCATGTTTGAGATGTTCATTATGTGATTGTGAGAGAAAAGCAGAACAGCCAGTGATTTGCAGTGCTCCAGGCCCCTTATGCTTGTCATAGCATTGTAGCTGAGGTTTAATACCACCAAGCATGATAGGACACGAATACCCTCAATGCTGTAGAAAAGAAAGACAAATAGAACAAAACCTTGAGGAGCTAGAATATTGAATTAAGCTATCAGACTGATTTTTTCTTATATACTTCTATGTCAATTGTGTTTGCATCAGGTATGTAAAATTGTGTGACAATGTTGCACAGGTTGCAATGTAATTGTTTAGAAAGTAATTGACTGTGAATAAAAAAAAAAAACTTGGGCACCCATTAGCCGACTGTACATTACAGCAGCGGTGCAACAAAAACTTCTTTTTCGTATAGGGATATGCAGTAGGCTGACTAAAGACAGCAATTCATCTTCAAGTGTGAAGGAGCAAAACTATATCTCATGAGTGGCAGAGTGTATGACTTCATGTCTCTTTGTATAAATATGTGCATGTGAGGGGCACGACAGACAGGATAGCCTGCAGGACCTTTTTTCTGCCAACAACTTACACTGTATGTTTCTATGTGTCTGACTCCTTTCTCTTATGCATGTGACTGTGTGAAGTTTGTGAATGAGTCTGTGTATGTGTTTGTGACTCCATGGGCAGGATTTTCAAAATGGCGAGAATGCCTCAAGCCCCAGGTGCGTTGATTATATGGCGCACGTGGCTTGCAGCATTCCCATGGCCGGCGATTGGGATTTTCTATCCCATGTCCTGATTGCCACATGTTTAACTTAGTGAGAAAAGACAAAATAGGCAGAGTGCCCATTGAATTGTCTCCAATGCTTAGTGGGCCTATCCATTGAGGTATTTACTGATTAAATAATCATCTAATCTTTTTTTAAAGGTATCTATTGTTGGTGATTCCACTATATTTCCTGGTAGTTTGTTCCATTGATTTGCAGTTCGTATGTTGTAAAAGTTCTGATGCCTAACCGTTTGTGCTTTATTGATGAAAATTTGTTGATCATGTGATCTTAAATTTGCTGTTTTTTGAACTCTGTTTATGTTACATTGTTCCATTAATGCTGGGTTTTTCATAATTTGATACATTAATAATACATCACCCCTAATCCTTCTATTCTCCAGGAAGGAAAGATTTAAACTATTCAATCTCTGATTATAATCCATGGTATTTAATCCTTTGATAGACTTAATAAGTCTTTTTTGGATTCTTTCAAGCTGATTTATATCCTTTTTAAGAAACGGATTTCAGATTGGTGATCCATAATCCAGATGAGGTAGAACATAAATCCTGTATAGTTTTATTACACATGCTTTATTTTTAGAGATGAAAGCTTTCTTAATTGAATTGATAATACTATTACATTTCTTAACAGTTTTAAGTATGTGTGAACTTGATGATAACTAAGAGTTTATCCATACTCCTAAATCTTTTTCACAATTGTTGTGCTTGATGATATTTCCATTTAAGTGATATTGATATTTTTTTTGCCCAAATGAATTACCGCGCATTTGCTTCATTGAATTTCATATTATTAGTTTCTCCCCATTGTTCAATTTTCTTTAAATTATCAAGTAATTGATTGTACTTTATCAATGAAGAGACGATTCCACCAATTTTGGTGTCATCTGCAAATTTGGTAATAACTGAATCCAGACCCCTTCTCATGTCGCTAACATACAGCCCAAATAGGATCGGACCCAATACCAACCCCTGCGGGACACAGCTACATGCTCTGCCCTCTTCTGATAATACTGAATTAATTCTTACTTTTTGTTTCCTATTTGTCAGCCAATTTCCAATTAATCTCTCAATATATCTGTTCAAACCTATATCACAAAGTTTTTGTATAAGTTTGTTGTGGGGTACCATATCGAATGCCTTCCTGAGGTCCAATAGGATAACAACTGTAGGTATTCCCTTATCTAAACTACTGCTGACAAAACTATAAAAAGATAACAAATTGGTATTGCATGACAGACCTTTCCTAAAACCATGTTAAGACATGTCCTGTAAGCCAAGTGCTGGTAAATCATTTTCTATTTTATTTTGTATCAGTCGTTCCAGAATCTTACAACATATGGACGTTAGACTGATGGGTCTATAATTGGCCACATTTGATTTGATTCCTTTTTTGTGTATAGGAACTACAATTGCATTATGTCAATCATCAGGGACCTCTCCAGACAAAATGGATTGATTAAATACGGTTGTTAATGGTTTCGAAACTACATCTGCCAATTGTTTCCAAACTATGGAATCAATATTATCTGGTCCAGAAGAGGAGGATGTACATAAAGTAAGCAACTCCCTAAGTACCATATCTTCAGTGACGCCAAATGCATCCGACTTACCTGGACATGGTGTAGTTACATCGGAATTATTGGCTTTAAAAATTAATGTAAAATAGTTATTAAAACTGTCGGCAATCTCCTTGTTAGTGTTTTTTTGTTCGCCATTGATTGTCACTGAGTTAATTCTATTATTTGTTTGCTTATTATTATTATTAACATAAGCATAAAAAGCCTTATGATTTTTGTTAGTTGCTAACTTATTCTCTAATTTTATTTTTTAATTTTTTATTAGTGACTTCAGCAATGCCTGTTCAGTTCTATACTTGCTTTGATTATACTGTGTTGGATTTATCTTATATTTTCTAAATGCTTTATTTTTCTTGGCTATTTGTGTTTTAATTACCCTACAGAACCATAGAGGGATGAAACTTTTATTATTCTTGTTTTTACACTTGGGGATATGATGGTTGAGAATCTCCAAAATTTTTGTTTTTAATTTTTACGACATTGAATTTACTTCTGAATCAGCAAAAACAACCTGCCAGTTAATGTTATTGAATGCTTGAGTAATCTCTTGCCAATTTGCCTTTTTATAATCAAATGTAGAAGGTCGACCATTGCTTTTTGGTTTACTGATATTCAGGATACACTCAATAGTTTTATGATCACTACATCCTAGATGAGGTTTTATTTCTATGTTACTAATTCTTTCATTAGCATTAGTAATGACTAGGTCTAAAATGTTTTTCCCTGTAGTGGGAAATCCCACCATTTGGTTACAACCATGGGATACTAGTGTATCAATTAGTGTTTTTTCAAAGATAGTAACTCCTGTCATTAGGTCCCAGTTAATACCTGGCAAATTGAAGTCTCCAAGTAATATAGTATCACCCATATTACAGCAGGTGTCAATCTCCTCATTTAAAATGTAATTGTAATCATTATTGCTATTAGGGGGTCTATAGCAAATACCCAGAACCATTTTTTTCATGTGTGAAAAAAAGATGTTTAACCATAAGGTTTCTGTTATTCTTTCAGGAATACTAGTTATTTCAAATTCCTGACATTGAATGTTTTCAGATATATAACAGCAAATGCCCTCTCCTTTCCTTTCTAATCAGTTCTTTGTAAAAAGCTGATACCCAGGGATGCTGTTACTCCATTTACTATCATCACCCCACCAAGTTTCTGTTGTACACACAATATCTACATTGTTCTTTTCAGTAAGTATTTTTAATTCGGTTAGTTTAATATTATTGAGGCTTCTAGCATTAATACTCCAAATCTTGAGTTGATGTGAGTTATGTCTACTGGGATTTTATAATTTTTTGGGTCCCGCATTCCCCCTTGCATTTAGTTTAAAGAATTGATGATAATGTTTTCAAAGGTCCTTCCTAATTTATAGGCACCTTGCTTATTTAAATGTAGTCCATCCCAGCAATATAATGATCTATTATTCCAAAATATTTCCCAATGAGGGATAGTACAATATCCTTCCCTGAGGGTCCATTTCCTCATCCACTCATTAATACATTTTATTTTTCTTGTAGTTTGGTAATTTGCTCTTGGTACAGGTAGTATTTCTGAGAAGTAAATCTCACAGTTGAAACCCTTTAATGTATTTCCCAAGTTAATGTGTTCTTGTTTTATTTCTTCAATAGATAACTTTTGTAGATCGTTAGTTCCAGCATGTATTATAACTAAGGCATTTGGACCAGAATTATGTAGGATGTCAGTAAGCATGGATTTAATATCCTTGATACCAGTTCCTCTGAATGAAGAGCAGGCAATGTTGTGTTTATCCCTTCTACACACAATCTTATCTGTATATTTAATTATTGAATCCCCCAGTATAAAATACTGCCTATGTTGCTCATTTGTGGATTGAATTTCCATTGGTAGTATATTCTCTATCCTATCAGACTCTGGTTCAAGCATGTCTTGTTGAGCAACCATATTGACCTGTGGTTCTGGATGTTTGGTTTTATTTTTATGTTTAACTCCTTTGTCTATAGTTGAATTTTTGTATAAATTGTGGTTCCCCCTATTTTGGTCTGAGCATCAGGGGTACCAGCAGGTTGGATACATGAGTCTCATTTATTGTTATCTAAATCAACTACTGCAAGATACTCCTCCCAAGTTTGTTCATTTGCCGTACTATCCTCAGTATCTAGGTCAACTAGTGGTTCATATGTGTTACTTAATAACATGCTATTGCCCAGTGCCCTACGTCTAGTTTTGGATATATGTCCTGCAACTATTTCCGTCCAGTCTTCAGTGTTAATGGTGTTACTGTTTTCACTTAGTGATGAGCGTTTCCTTTTCTCTTTATGTGACAAGCCACCCTGATTGTCCATATTTCCTACCTCTACAACTTCAAAACACCTGTTAGGTGTTTCTTCTCTCAGTGTTGGTCTACCAGCATTTTGGCCTAATAATTCCTGTTGTTGTTCGATTACAGTCAGACATTTGTAAAACATGTCTATATCTTCTTGTAGTGCACTGTTATTTATGCATTTCATACAAATGTAAAATGATACTTTTGGAAGTGAGTTAAGCAAGGTGTACATATGACAGGTATGACACATTGAACCTGTATCCCCATCTAGTATCATAATGACTTCCCTCATAGTGGGTTTTAATGCATTTAGAGTAGTAGTACTGGAGGTAGAGGAACTATTCAGAACAATTAAGTCACTCATATTTACTTTACACACAAAAAAAGAAGTTCTTATTTAACTTACAGATAGTTGTGACCTGGTCCCTATTGCCCTTTTGACCCTCTTGACACACGTGACATGTGCTTTTGCATGAGTATTCATACGCTCAAGCGCGCGCTCACCCTGCTCACTGCAGGGCTTCCTTTTAAAGCCCTAATGACCCAGGAATTAGAACTAGGGGTCAGTGAGTGAGCGATTTTTTAAACAGCTTTAAAAGACTCAAAGTTATAAATATCCACAGTATGTGGCTTAACTAAGGTCTGGAAAACACTTCTTCTGTTTTGAAGTGAAAATCACCCTCAAATAATAGAGTGGTAGTTTTCAAGTAACACCCAGAAAACTACCCTCCTCTTACTGGTTTCTGTAAGAACAAGGGCTCCAGAAGCTCACGATAGCAAGAGATGAACAATTAAACAGGTTCAATCAGTACTTAACACACACAAATGTTAAAACAACTTTTGTGGTCTAGCTTCTGGCAGTCCCTGGAGCCTTTTTTTATGGAGCTTGCACCAGATATTTGGCACACGCTACTGTAAATAGCAGAAACTGTCACTGTCACAAGCCCACTCAGCAGGTCAGGCCCTCTTGTCCCAAAGTGCCATCCTCTGAGCACAGTCTTGTGAACAGTTTAACAGAACAAGGTAATCCTCTTGCCTGTTTTGTGACTTCGGGTCAACCTTTGGTCTCAAGTCTTGGAGGGATTCAAACTGTGACCCTCTTGCTAGAGTACCCAATGCACAGGCTCAGATATTTCTGTCCTCGGGGGGGGCCAGATATCTTTGCCTACTGGCACCTAACCAGGTATACAGAGATGAACCCTTGAAAACTTTAATAAAGACCTCAGATTTAAAATGCTTCTCTTTCCGGTTTGGTACACCATTGAAGTTTATGCTTAGTATCTGCTATAACCATGTATACTTTTCTTACAAATAAAAGAAATTCAAAGATAGACCAAGTATGCTCTAAAAAGAATTTTACTAAAATAGTTAAAAATATGTAAAACATACAATACAGAACTCTTATATCACAAGACATACAGCTGGTTCAGAGATCCACAGTGGAGGGCTTCAAGAGAGGGTGGGACCGACACAGACAGTGGATGTTTCAGATGAGCTACTGTTACTGAAAGTGACCATGTGTTCAAAAGCCCTCCTCTTTCAAGGAGACAGCTTACCATCTCAGAAACATATGAGCGTAAAGCTAAATATGCCTAGACTGACCATGTTGCTGTTACAGTAACCCAAAAAATTTCAGAAATGATAGCTGTTGATTTGCTACCATATAACATGGTTAAACATATAGAATTCAGGCAGTTGCTGAGTATCTTGAATCTCGATATGGTATACCATTGCGGAAATATTTCTCGACAACAGGGATTCCAGATCTTTATGATGTCGTATGTAAAAAATGAAGATGCTTCTTGTTCAGTGCTCTTGCGAGGGTGGTGCATCTCACAACAGATAGCTGGACAAGCTGTCAGCCTGAACCCTTCATGTCTGTTATGGCACATTGGGCATGTTTCGATAATTCATGTTGGGCTTGGGACAGTGAAGCATTGCAGTTTGTTGTTCTAATAATGTCTTATTTTCCATCTGAACATACCTCATACAACATCAATGAAGAGCTCCAAAAACCAATACAACAATGGTTCACTTCACAGGGACTGTCAGTTGGCTTTATAGTTGCGGATAATGGGTCCAACATAAGGAAGGCCTTGGAGGAGGGGGGCTTTGTTCACATCCACTGCTTTGTGCATTGCTTAAATTTAATAGTTCAGTTTTATCAATGACAACAGGGAGATTAAGGCTCTTGTTAGCACTGCTAAAAGAATATGCACTCATTTCAGTCACGCAAACAAAGCCCATCACCTGTTTGAAAAAATACAACAGAAGCACAGTTTACCTTTGCACAGCCTGATTCAAGACATTTCTACTTGATGGAATTTGTCCTTTTATGTGTTCTAAAGGCTGCTGGAAAAAAAGAAAGCTGTCAGGCAATACACCTTGGAAAATAAAATTGGTGATGCAGACGTCTACATTACTCCATCACAAATGGGCCATGCTGGAGTTTCTCATACTGCTCCAGCCATTTGAGGAAATCACCAAGGAGGTTAGTGCAAAAACAGCTGCTCTCAGCCAGTTGATACCCCTAATAAAAATGTTATAATTCAAACTGAATCTGACTAGGGAAAAGTTAGAGAAGCGACAGTTCCATGATAACGACAGCTGCCAGTGGTGCTGCTGACACATGCAGGTTGTACCCCAGAATACAACAAGATCTAACAAAACGTATGAATAAAAAAGTTGAAGAAGATGACAAACTATGTTAACTATATAAAATGCTTCATTCTGAGTACTACATTAAAGCAACAGTCTTGGACCCACAATACAAGTCGAAGCAACTATTGAGTGCTGCTGATGATGGCACTTGTTTTGAGATAAACAAGAAATAACAAATGAGGTGCATACTGTCCTGAATTAGTGGCCTTGATGGAGGAGGAACATCTGGATATCGTGGCAGTCACAGAAACATGGTTCGCACAAAACCATGACTGGGACATAAACATACCAGGATACACTATCTACAGGAGGGAAGGGAGGGTAAAAGAGGAGGAGGAGTAGCTCTTTACATAAGGGAAGGAATCAAAGTAACAGAACAAAAGAGAAAACAGGGAGGAGAAGAAGCACTGTGGGTAAATTTGGAGACCGCAATGGCACCACAACCGCACAGGGTTAGATACAGACTTCTCTCAGGGGAGGAAATGGACAAGGAAATGATAGAAAGTATACTTAGTATGGCAAAAAGCGAGATATTGCTGATGGGTGATCTGAATATGCCAGATGTTAACTGGAGTGCAGTTGCAGCAGCCACTTCGAAGAGTGGGGTTATTCTAGATGCCCTACAGGGGGCATGCCTTAGACAACTAGTATTGGAGCCCACTCAAGAGGGAACAATCTTAGACCTGGTTCTCTCAAATGGAGATGAAGAGAGGATCACAGATGTAGAAGTGGGTAGCCATCTGGGAACTAGCAACCATCAAACAGTATGGTTCACAATAAACACAGCAATAGAGTCAAGCCATACAAAGGCAAAGGTACTGGACTTTAGGAGGGCTGACTTTGTCAAAATGGGTAAGTGCCTAAGGAATGCACTAGCACATGGGCAGGAAGGAGGGGTGAAAGAACAATGGGGAATAATAAAAACTGCCATCACAGAGGCAACAAGCCTTTGTGTGAAGCAAATAAACAAAACTAAACGATGTAAGAAACCACTATGGTTCTCAAAGGAAGTGGCAGTGAAGGTTCAAGAGAAAAGAAAGCTTCAGGAAGTACAAGAAGAATCGCAGAAGGAGCAGGACAGAGAACTGTATCAGTTAAAGCAAAAGGAAGCTGGGAAGGCAGTCAGAACAGCAAAGGCCCAAACCGAGGAAAAGATAGCCAACTCAGTTAAGAAAGGGGATAAAACCTTTTATAGGTACATCAGGGAGTGAAGGAAGACCAAGGGAGGGATAGTGAGGCTTAATAAAGGGGGGGAGGAGGGGCAGAGGGAGACTGTGAAAAGGCAGAGATACTAAAAAATATTTACAAAGGAAGAGGGGGTACCTAGAACAAACAGTAGAAACACACTGGATACAGAAGTTGATACCAGCCCATTTACAGAAGAAAGGGTTCTGAAAGAACTCTTAAAACTGAAGGTGGACAAAGCAATGGGGCCTGATGGGATTCATCCCAGAATTCTAAAAGAACTAGGGTAGAATTAGTGACACCACTGACTACCCTGTTTAACAAATCATGGGAGGATGGGGTGGTACCTGAGGACTGGAGGAGGGCAGATGTGATTCCCTCACAAAAGTGGAGCAAGGCAGAAGCAGGAAACTACAGACCTGTTAGTTTAACCTCAGTGGTAGGGAAATGATGGAATCAATTCTGAAGGAAAGAATTGTCAAGTATCTAGAGGCCAGAGGGGCACAGGACCCAAGGCAGCATGGATTCACAGCAGGAAGGTCATGCCAGACAAATCTGATAGATTTCTTTGACTGGGTGACCAAAGTAGTAGATCAGGAGGGGCTGTGGACATGGCCTACCTAGACTTTAGCAAGGCATTTGACACAGTCCCACACAAAAGATTAATATACAAGTTAGCTAGCCTGGGAGTGGGTCCCAAGATGACAGCCTGGGTAAAAAATTGGCTGGAAAATAGGACACAGAGAGTAATAGTAAATGGAGTCCACTCTGATGAAAGGGGTTACTAGTGGGGTACTGCAGGGTTCAGTATTAGGACTCAGTCCTCTTCAATGTCTTTATAAGCGACATTGCAGAGGGACTGGAGGAAAGTATGTCTCTTTGCAGATGACACAAAGATCTGCAACAGAGTTGATGCACAAGGTGGGGTGGAAAGGATGAAAAGGGACTTGGCAAGGTTAGAAGAATGGTCAAATGTATGGCAGCTTAGATTCAATGCTAAGAAGTGCAAGGTAATGCACCTGGGAAACAAAACCCAGGGAAGAGTACACAATGGGGGTGAGATACTAACAACAACAAAATGGAAAGGGACCTGGGGTAGTCTATCAGATGACCTAAAGGTGGGCAAGCAATGTGAGAGGGCAGCAAGGAGGGCTGGGGGATATTGAGATGCATAGGAGAGGCATCACCAGTAGAAAACAGGAAGTTATTATCCTCTGTACAGACAGCTGGTCAGACCCCATCTGGAGTACTGGCAGTTCTGGAGACCCAGTCTTCGAGAGACATAGACAGGATGGAAGCTGTCCAGAGGAGGGCAACTAAAATGGTGCAGGGTCTGCACCGGAGACATATGAAGAGAGACTAAAGAAGCTTAATATGTATAGCCTCGAGGAAAGGAGGGAGAGGGGGACATGATAGAAACTTTCAAGTACCTCAAGGGAATCAACAAAGTCCAAGAGGGTAGCATCTTTCAAAAAAGAGGTGTGCAAGAACAAGGGGCACAATTTGAAGATGAGGGCGGCTCAGAGGTAATTTAAGGAGTATTTTTCACAGAGAGGGTTGTGGATGCATGGAGCGGCCTTCGGAGGAGGTCGTGGAGTCAAAAACGGTGGAATTCAAGCATGCATGGGACAGTCATAAGGCAATTCTAGGGGATGGGGGTAGGGAAAAGTAGGCTGCTGGTTAACTAGGATCTGCAGCTTATCCAGTAGGCAGGGAAATGGGCAGACTGGGTGGGCCAAGCGGTCCTTATCTGCCGTCAAATTCTATGTTTCTATGTTTCTATGTCATGGAACAGAGTACAATAGCAGCACCACATTCAGAATCTTCTTCACGACACAGCACAGCATCAGGTGGCCCATCCTGTAGTGTTGCAGTATTTTCTCCCTCTTCCATATCAGCCTCTGCAGCCGAATCTTCTTCTTCACCACCAGCCAAACATAGCACTGTCCCACAGTCACTTGGTTCAGCTTCATGTCTCTGGAGTCACTTAGAAGATGTAACTGTGACATCTTCTTCATCTGCTTCTTGTATCTCAGCCTCAGCACAGACCATTGTTGAAATGTACCTGGCAGAGCCCAATATCAGCTGGATTGCTGATCCTTTGAAAAACTGGAAATCTAAACAAAATATGTGGCCGGCTTTAATAAACATTGCAATGAAGTACATGAATGGCCCTCTGACTAGCATCTGTTCAGAACGATTGTTTAGTTCAGCTGATAACATCATTACTGACACACAAAGATGCAGCAAAATTTTATTTCGCTGGTGAAATTCCAGAGAAATCACAAATTGTGACACACAAAATATTTCACAAAATTTGAGCATTCTGAGAAATATTTTGTGTGTGTGTGTGTGAAATGCAGAATGTTCCTTTTGAACAGCAGAATTTTGCCCACGAGTGGCAAAATTCTGCCTTTCTCGGGCAAAATTCCACATGTCGACAGTGAAATGCTGCATTTTGCTGGAGGAATTTTACATTTCACACCCACAAAATATTTCATGAAATGCATGAATTTTGTGAAATTTTTCACAGAACAAAATTTGCAGATTTTGCCCATCTCTACTGACACACGATTCTGTTTGACACCAGAAAATGCTGAGGGTCTCACATTTCTGAAAGTCAACGTACCTCACTTTAATTTCAAAAATGATATCTGAATAAAATGTATACTGACTGCTCTGAGCAGGCCCTGTACACAAAACACTTTCAAGAATTTGTGCCTGTGGAGAAAATGTTTTGTGAATAGGGTCTACTACATGAGGTAGCAATTAAGTACAACAAGTCAGGTCAGGACAGGCAAGGTCAGGCCTCTATTATTTGAATGATCACATAAGCAGCACCGAATTGAAAAAAAAAAATAATAACATCAGTGGGTTCAGAGTCCGAATACAGCAAGCAACTGCATTTCATGTTACAAACTTACTTGGTGGTACCAGGTACTGTTATCTAATCTGGAAGGTAGGGTACTGCTGTCTACTACTATTACTTTTTGTCCTCACGAGTCACAACTGCTACTTGTCACTTTTTGTCCTTACTCCAATTTTTACTACTACAAGACTTCCAGGTCTCTAACTATAAGAAGCAAGCCTCATGTGAGTGGGACATTTAAAACATTATTCTGCACACATGCTGCAGGACTAACATGTAGTGAGACAGTACTGGAGGAATATTTATGTTTTTTGTACTTCTTATAGCTGCTGAGTATTGCTGCAAGTGAAGGGGGTGCTTAGCAACCAGTAGCCTACCCAGAAAGTATTCTGGGACCTGTAGTTCAAAGACACCTGAGTAAGAACTACAGTTCTTGTAACAGAGTCTGACTATCCCTGGGATATTTGGGCTACTCTGAGCTTATATTCCACTAGTGCTGAGAGGGCTCTAAATAGAATTCCACGAATTTTACTTATTTTAAAGTGTTTGTGGGATGCAGCTAGGCTTGCAAAGTGGTCACATGACTCAGCAAGACTTCCGGGTATCTAACTATAAGAAGCAAGCCCTGTGCTAGTGGGGCGAGCATGAGCGGGGCACGTGTGCGTAACGCACAGAGATGCATGCAGAGACATTCATGTCTGTGTGCGTGTCTTGCATGTCTTGCATGGTTAGAGTGGAGTAGGAGACACAAAATTGAATCCTGATGAGGCATTGTATGAGTTGTATATCTCACTTTAGGGTAGGGAAAAATCTGTATTATTCAACTCAAGTTCCTATCAATTTTACAATGAATATTAATGAGGGGTTTGTCACTCTATGCTTTGGCAAGGTAGCCATGACATGCATTATTTGTAACTGCTTCACAATTAATGATAATAATGAATTAGAAGGACTGAAATGTAAGCAGTTCTGGGAAATAATTTCACTTAAGGCAAAAATAGCTGAATTAGAGCATCAATTACAAATTCAAGTATCAGCCAGTGTTAAGCTCGCTAAGAGTATTTCCATACAGACTATGGACCCACAAACAATTACTCTACCAAATAATCCCAATGACTCCTCTTTAAAACATAGCAGGGAGGATGACAGCAAGGATGATTCTGATTGGTCCCCAGTTGTAAGAAAATGCACTGCCAAGAAGGGAAGGAGAGCAATGAGCTTTAGTATCCCACAGCAAAATATGTTCAAAGCACTGAGTACTCTTGACTCTGAAACTAATCTACCATTTACAGGGGAGATAGAAAGTGAGGTCTCAATAGGAAAAACATCAGTAATAGCCCCGATATCCCAGTTATGTCATTGTCAGAAGAACAAACGTCTGAAAATGAGCCTAATATACCCTCTATTACTGCAAGCATTAATACAACAGCTGATGGGAGCAGTATACCAACAGTCACCCCAATAACATCCAAGACTTTATTGATAGGCAATCGCCAAGTTAATTCTACAAATTCCATACCATCTCAAAATATGTATGCACAAGGAGGCAGTGCAGTATCAGAATGCCTAGAAACAAATGTAGCACCACAGCAAAATGAACAGGTGATGGACAACGAATCACAAACACTAATAAATAACAGCCCTGGGCTCAGTAGTCAAGACCATTGATACCACAGCCCCTAGACAAGTACTAGTCGTGGGGGATTTGATCATAAAATACATAGATCGAATAGTTTGCAATGGAGATAAAGCAAATTGAACTTGCTCAAGTTTTAGGGGGGGCTAAAATTAAAGACATAGAACTCATGTCAAAGAATGTTCTACCAAACTTAGGACATAATCTTTTAGTAGTTGTCCATGTTGGAACCAATAATATCAAAGATACCAATATAGTAGATATGAAATCCGACTTTCTGTCACTGGTTAGTGTACTAAAATGATTCAGGTGTGAAATTTGCATCTCTGAAATCCTCCCAGTACCAACAGCTAACAGGGCATGAACAGCTACAATGAAAACCTTTAACAAATGGATAAGGAAATGGACGTTAAAAGAGTCAATTGCCTGTCTAATGCATTGGAAAAAATTTCAGATAATAATAACCTGTTTTGCTGGGATGAGTTACATTTAAGCAAGGAAGGGAACTCATTACTGGATAAAACTGTTAACAGGTTTATTAGCAATACTTTAACTGCAAGGGGGCATAGGGGTATTCTCCATAAAAACCCACGGGACTGTAACCTACTTAGAGAGCTGAAGGTACTATCCACAAATGCTAGAAGTTTAAATCAGAATAAGCATTGTGAACTTCAAACCCTCATTCAGCATCATAATTTGAACATAATTGCTGAGAGTGAAACATGATGGGATGACACCTCTATAGGGTCAATTGTAATATCTGGAGTCTCGTTATTTAAAAGAAATAGAATAAGTAAAAGAGGTGGAGGAGTCTGTATATATGTTACTGACCCTTTTGAATCTACTGAGTATTCTGTCAATTCGGATCTAATGGAACGGATCTGTGTCTGTATCAAAATTCCAAATGGGGTAATTTAATTCTGGGAAATTTTTACAGACTCCCATCAGCTAACATAATTTATGACTAAGAACTAAGATTAATCCTTCAAGAATTAGCAGAGCACAATAATGTAATTATCCTGGGTGACCTCAACTTACCTGGCATAGAGTGGGCCAAACTTAAAACTTCAATACATCAGGGATCAGTATTCCTTGATTCATTGCTGGAGTCAGAGTTTGAGCAATTAATTTCTGAACTGACATGGGGAAATAATATCCTTGATATAATTCTTACTAATATTCAGACTGAAATATCAAACATTTCCCACCACCCTCCATTGGTGAATAGTGATCAAAATTGTATTACATTTTGCATCAACAAACAATACATTGTCCCCAAATTGGTCAAAGAATGATATTGCTACACTAGAGGGAACTATAGAGGCATCTGTAGCAGAATCAAATCAGTTGATTGGAATGATGCTCTGGATTCCTGTACAGTGCAGGAGTGATGGAACATCATCAAAGCATTAATTTGTAGACTTGAAAACAGATTTATTCCCAAAAGGAAATATGTCAATTCCAGGGGCAAAATTCCTGTATGGCTGACCAGGAAAGTTCAGAAGCATATCAAAGGAAAGGAAAAAGAATATACACTTTACAAAAAAGAACCTAACAATCTTAATAAAGAGAAATACAAACACCAGTTAAAAACATCTAAACAAATTATCAGACAAGAAAAATGTAAAATTGAATTTAAACTAGCTGCTCATAAGGATCCTAAAGCCTTCTATGCTTATGAAAATAATATCTCGAAAAATAATTGGGTCCAATTCAAGAAAACAATCAGGTATTAAATGAACCAGAAGATATTGCTAATGCTTTCAATACATTCTTCGGCTCTGTCTTTTCTAAATCAGATCCAATTGCTGCCCCAATAATCACCCCAGGGAGCAATTACCCAGCCATTACAAAAGATGAGGTTAATTTAACACTGCAGGAACTAAACAACAAATTTTCCTCAGGACTGGACTATATTAGTGCCCGTTTTATCAAGGAAACAGCAGATGAGTTAACTTCACCTCTTACTAGTCTCTTTAACAAGTCCTTGTATATTGGAGATATTCTAACGGATAGGAAGAGGGCCGCAGTGGTCCCAATACATAAAAAGGGTAATAAAAGTATGATCAATAATTACAGACCAATTAGTCTGACCTCCATTATTTGTAAATGTATGGAGAAATTGTTAAAGTCTAGATTAGAGGTTGAAATCCATGATAAAAAACTTAAAGATCCTGATCAACATGGTGTCATTAAGGGAAAGTCATGTACTAGTAACCTGATCACCTTCTATGAATCTGTCAGTAGAAGTTTGAACAATGGGATCCCTGTGGATGTCCTGTTATTAGATTTTAAAAAGGCCTAAGACAAAGTCCATCATTCACAACTTATTATGAAAATGTCTTCATCGGGCCTAAATCCATATCTTATACAATGGGTCACTAAATGGTTAAGTAACAGAAATCAACAGGTGAAAGCATCCAATACATTGTCCAGGAACATAGAGGTCACCAGCAGTGTGCCACAGAGGTCAGTCTTGGGACTGTTATTGTTTAGGATTTTTATTGGCAATATGAATTCTGGCACTCATTTCAAGTTATTCAAATTTTCAGATGATACTAAACTTAGTGGCAATGTGGACAGCTTCTCTAAAACTATACTCCTACAAAATGATTTAAATACAATTGAAAATTGGGCTAAAGCAAATTAAATGGAATTCAACGTGGACTAGTGCACAGTTATTCATCTCGGAAATCGAAATCCTAACACTACTTACTACTTAAATGGTTATCCAATAAAAGTAGTAGATTCTGACAGGGATTTAGGTATAGTTGTAAATAAAAACTTGACATCTACTGACCAGTGTAGATATGTGGCACTCAAGGCTAATCATATTATAACATCTATTAAAACATTGTTTGCTAACAGAAGCAGGGCATGTATACTACCATTGTATACAATATATGTTAGGCCCCATGTTGATTATGCAGCCTCATTCTGGTCTCCGTACCTAAGCAAAGACTCTAGGCTAATTTAATCAGTCCAGAGGAGGGCTTCTAAATTTATCAACCCTATCAGAAATTTCTCATACGCAGAAAGATAAAAAGAACTGAATTTATACAATCGATCTACCCGTAGAATTAGAGGTAATTTGCTGCTACTTTTTGATATCCTATGGGAACCTAAGCTCATGAATGATTATAATCTCCATTGGGCCCCTAAACCAGCTGGATTAAGATGTCATAACAGATAGCTATCAATTCCAAAATTCAATATCAATAAAAGAAGCAATTTCTTCACCACTAGAGTGTGTAAATTTTGGAATTCTTTACCAGACTACTTAGTGAACATAAACTCCCCAGGAATGTTTAAGAACAGTTTAGACAGATATCTACTTGATAGTAGGAGATAAATATACCCTGCAATTGCAGGCAAGGTGGTCTCAATGAACCCTTGGCCTCCATCCACCTTTATTTACCGAGTATTACTTGTCACTTTTTTTGCCCTCAGCAACTGATCCTGACTGTACTGTTTTAACTTTCCTACAGTGCATGGCTTAGCAGATGCCTGAAACCCAAAAACTGAATACTCTTTGAATATTTCTCATGTCCCCCATATTTGGCTGCGATTACTTCACAGAAAAAAATGATACTAAATTCATATAATTTCTTTACTGTTTCTGTGTACGTGATATGCTAGCCTGGTTACATCTCACTTACAATAACTGGGCTGAGATTATTGCTATGTTTTATTTTTGATACTTATATTACTTGGCAGTGGCTGGCAACAACTGTGGAACTATAAAGGATGTAATTGTGTTGTGTGTCATCAGATCTTCAGGTGGCAGTGGCAAACTTTTTTATGACTGCACTGCACTTGACCGATGCAATGTGTGACTGGCTGCCTGCCTGGGTGGTGATCACTGTGTCTTTCATTTTTCTTCTTTAAGGATTCAGCGTGTTGATCAGATTCAGTAGAAGTAGTCATAGTACTAGAAAACATTACCACCTCTTGGACCAGGTAGAGTACTATATACCACAGTACACCTGGGCATGTGATGCAATTGCATCATTCACATGCGTAGGGTGGGTGGGCTCTCTTAGTGCTGCTCATTTGATCATTCATATCCATTTCTTTTGCCTGTTCGGCTCTGATTGGAACATCCTTCAAAATAATATCTGTACAGCACCATTAATAAAAAAGATGTCTTAACTGCCTGGCAGTGCCTTCAGTGCCTGGTTATGGTATGACACATGTATTTGCATCTGCCTGTTACTCTCTCTCTCTGTCTCTTTCTGTATCTCCCAGCACACTCATGTCACGGACCTGAGCAGAATATGCCACCATTACAGACCAGTCACAAAGGGGCTACTAGTGTGTGACTGCTTTTTTATTTAGCAGTTTTAAAATAATTTTTATACAAATAATGCATTAAAATTTTTCCTTTGGGCTTCTGTGTCAAATGTGACTGACTTTGGCCACTTTTATGCACTTTTTCACATTTTTTCAGCTATCTGTAAATGAATCAGAACTAATCAGAACATATCAGAATTTCACTGTGTGTGGGTGCAGGCCTGTCGGCACAGCATTTGGATTTTCACTTGCCACACCAGTGACCTGGGTTTGGGAATGGACCCGGGAAACTAGAGGGCCAGCCGGGGAACAAGGATCGAGCGCATCTGGGCTGTTCTCCTTCTTCGGGGGGAGGGCTCCTAGTGGTGGCTGGGAAGAATCACTAGCGCCGGCGTCTGAAAGAAGTAGAGGGTCAGAACAGGTGCAGATCATCATTGCACGTCTCTGCCCCTCCGGGAAAAACAATAAAATACAGTTTGCACCCACCTCCATGAAGCCTGCCCCTGCCCTAATCAGCTTTCAGGGCTGGCTCCACGATTCTAGTCCCATGAATGGCAGCACTGATACCCCTAGGTGTCGCGACCTCACCCAAGGGGTAAGCCGGGGGGTGTCTGGAGTCAAGGCCTAAATGAAAGTGGGGTATAAGGGGTCCGTGACCAGGCAGATCCTAGGCGGACATAAGCAGCAAAAATACAGAATTAAAAAAACAAAATAATTTCTCTGTGTTCCAGTTCTTATTTAATAAGGGTCAGAACATCGCCGACTTCTCCAAGCCCTAGAAGTGACTGTCAGCTATTCTCCTCCTCCTCAAGCACCAGCAGCACAAACCATTCCCTGGCAGCAGCTTACAAGCCACAGTGACTGTCAACTCTCCAACTCCTCCTCCTTCTCCTCAAGCACCAGCAGCACAAGCTGTCCTATGGCAACAATGTACAAGCCAAAGTGACTGTCAACTCTCCTCCTCCTCCTCAAGCACCAGCAGCACAAGCCATCCTCTGGCAGCAAAGGCAGCATACAAGCCAAACTGCCACCAAAATCTCCTCTTCCTCAAGCACCAGCAGCACAAACCACTATCTGGAAACATCGTACAAGTCAAAGTGACTGTCAACTCTCCTCCTCCTCCTACTCTTCAACCACCAGCAGCACAAGCCATTCTCTGGCAGCAGCATTCAAGCCAAAGTGACGGTCAACTCTCCTCTTCCTCAACCACCAGCAGCACAAGCCATCCTCTGGCGGCACCATACAAGCCAAACAACCAGACTGAACTCTCCTCCTCCTCCTTCTCCTCAAGCACCAGCAGCACAAGCCATCCTCTGGCAGCAGTGTGCAAGCCAAAGTGACCGTCAACTCTGCTCCTCCTCCTCCTCCTTAAGCTGTGGCAGCATAAGCCATCCTCTGGCAGCAGCGTACAAGTCAAACTTCCACCAAACTCTTCTCTTGAGGACACCAGAAGCACAAGCACTCTTCAGGCATCAGCGTACAAACCAAAGTGACAGTCAATGTTCCTCCTCCTCAACAACCAGCAGTACAAACCATTATCTGGCAGCAGCCTACAAGCCAAAGTCACTGTCAGTTCTCCTCTTCCTCAACCAACTGCAGCACTAACCATTCTCTGGCAGCAGCTTACAAGCCAAAGTGACTGTCAACTCTCCTCCTCCTCCTCCTCGTCAAGCTCTAACAGCACAAGCCATCCTCTGGCAATAGCATACAAGCCAAATTGCAACCAAACTCTCCTCCTCCCCCTCCTCATCCTCAAGCACCAGCAACACAAGCCATCCTAAGGAGGCAGTGAACAAGCCAAACTGACTGTCAACTCTCCTCCTCCTGCTCAAGTTCCAGCAGCACAAGCAGTCCTCTGAAAGCACCATAAAACCACACTGACAGACTGAACTCTCTCCTCCTCCTCCTCCAGCACCAGCAGCATAAGCGATTCTCTGGCAGCAGTGTACAAGCCAAAGTGACTGTCAACTCTCCTCCTCCTCCTCCTAAAGCTCCAGCAGCACAAGCCATCCTCTGGCAGCAATATACAAGACAAAGTGACTGTCAACTCTCCTCCTCCTCATCAAGCTCCAACAGCACGAGCCATCCTCTGGCAGCAGCATGCAAGCCAAACTGCCACCAAACTCTCCTCCTCTTCAGGCACAAGGAGCACAAGCCATCCTATGGCAGTATCGGACAAGCCAAAGTAACTGTCAACTCAACTGTTCCTCCTCAAGCTCAAGCAGCACAAGCCATCCTCTGGCAGCACCATACAGGCTAAACTGCCAGACTGAACTCTCCTCCTCCTCCTCCTCAAGCACCAGCAGCACAATACATTCTCTGGCAACAGTATACAATCCAAAGTGATTCTCAACACTCCATCTCCTCATGCTCCAGCAGCACAAGTGATTCTCTAGCAGCAATGTACAAGCCAAAGTGACTGTCAACTCCCCTCCTCCTCAAGCTCCAAAGGAACAAGCCATCCTCTGGCAGCAGCATAAAAGTCAAACTGCCACAAAACTCTCCTCCTCCTCCTCCTCCTCAAGCAATAGTAGCACAAGCCATCCTCAGGCAGGAGCATACAAGTCAAACTGACTGTCAACTCTCCTCCTCCTCCTCCTCAAGCTCCAGCAGCAAAAGCCATCCTCTGGCAGCAGTGTATAAGCCAAGGACACTGTCAGCCCTCCTCCTCATCCTCAAGCTCCAGCAGCACAAGCTATCTTCTGGATGCAGTATAAAAGCCATAGTGACTGTCAACTCTCATCCTCCTCCTTAAGCACAAGAAGCACAAGCCATTATCAGCAGCACTGTATAATCCAAACTGACTGTCAACTCTCCTCCTCCTCCAAAACGACCAGCAGCACAAATCATTCTCTGCCAGCAGCGTTCAAGCCAAAGTGAATGTCAACTCTCCTCTTCCTCAACCACCAGGACAAAATATTTTCTTGCAGCAGCCTACAAGCAAAAGTGACTGTCAACTCTCCTCCTCCTCCTCCTGAAGCACCAGCAGTACAAGCTGCCCTCTGGCAGCAGTGAATAAGCCAAAGTGACTGTAAACTCTCCTTCTCCTCCTCAAGCACCAGCAGCACAAGCTGTCCTTTGACAGCAATGTACAAGCCAAAGTCACTGTCAACTCTCCTCCTCCTCAAGGTCCAGCAGCGTAAGCCATGCTATGGTGGCACCATGCAAGCCAAACTGCAAGACTGAACTCTCCTCCTTCCCCTCATGCACCAGCAACAGCATCACAAATCTCCTCTTCCTCAACCAACTGCAGCACAAACCATTCTCTGGCAGCAACTTACAAGCCAAAATTACTGTCAACTCTTCCTCCTCCTCCTCTTCAAGATCTAACACCACAAGTCATCTTCTGGCAGCAGCATACAAGCCAAACTGCCACCAAACTCTCATCCTCCTCCTCCTCAAGCACCAGCAGCACAAGCCATCCTCAATCAGCAGCAGTGTACAAGCCAGACTGACTGTCAACTGTCCTCCTCAAGCTCAAGCAGCACAAGCCATCCTCTGGCAACAGCATACAAGTCAAACTGCCAGACTGAACTCTCCTCCTCCTCCTCCTCATGCACAAGCAGCACAAGCCTCCTCTGGCATCAGCGTACAACCCAAAGTGATGATCAGCTCTCCTCTACCTCCTCAATAACCAGCAGCACAAGCTGTCCTTTGGCAGCAATGTACATGCCAAAGTCACTGTCAACTCTCCTCCTCCTCCTCAAGCTCCAGTAGCACAAGCCATGTTATGGCGGCACCATACAAGCCAAATTGCAAGACTGAACTCTCCTCCTTCTCCTCAAGCACCAGCAGTACAAGTCATCCTCTGGCAGCAGAGTACAAGCCACAGTGACTGTCACCTCTCCTCCTCTTCCTTAAGCTCTAGCAGCACAAACCATCCTCTGGCAGTAGCATACACCTCAAACTGCCACATAACTCACTTCCTCCTCAAGCACCAAAACCACAAGCCATCCTCGGGCATCAACGTACAAGCCAAATTTCTCCTCAACAACCAGCAGTGCAAACCATTTTCTGGCAGCAGCATACAAGCCAAAGTGACTTTCAACTCTCCTGTTCCTCAACCAACTGCAGCACAAACCATTCTCTGGCAGCAGTTTACAAGCCAAAGTGACTGTCAACTCTCCTCCTCAAGCTCTAACACCACAAGTCATCCTCTGGCAGCAGCATACAAGTCAAACTGCCACCAAACTCTCCTCCTCCTCAAGCACCAGCAGCACAGGCCTCCTCTGGCATCAGCGTACAACCCAAAGTGATGGTCAACTCTCCTCCACCTCCTCAATGATCAGCAGCACAAAGCAATCTCTGGCAGCAGCGTACAAGTCAAAGTGACTGTGAACTCCCCTCCTCCTCAACCACCAGCAGTACAAACCTTCTCTGGCAGCAGTCTGCAATTCAAGGCGACAGTCAACTCTCCTCCTCGTCAAGCTCTAACAACACAAGCCATCCTCTGGCAGCAGTATACAAGCCAAACTGCCACCAAACTCTCCTCCTCCTCCTTCTCAAGCCCCAGCAGCACAAGACATCCTAAGGCAGCAACATACAACCCAAAATGATTGTGAACTCTCCTCCTCCTCCTCCTCAAGCTGCAACAGCACAAGCCATCCTCTGGAAGCACAATACAAGTCACACTGCCAGACTGAACTCACCTCCTACTCCTCCTCCTCCTCCTTCTCAAACACCAGCAGCAAAAGCCATCCTCTGGCAGTAGCATACAAGCCAAAGTGACTGTCAACTCTCCTCCTCCTCCTCCTCCTCCACCTCCAACACCAAAAGCCATCCTCTAGCAGCAGCATACGAGCCAAAATGCCACCAAACTCTCCTCCTCCTCCTCAAGCACCAGTAGCACAAGCCATTGTCAGGCAGCGGCAAAAAATCCAAACTGACTGACAACTCTCCTCATCCTCCTCAACAACCAGCAGCACAAACCATTTTCTGGCAGCAACGTTCAATCCAAAGTGAATGTCAACTGTCCTCTTCCTCAACCACCAACAGCACAAAACATTCTCTGGCAGTAGCCTACATGCCGAAGTCACTGTCAACTCTCCTCCTCCTCAAGCTCCAGCAGCACAAGCCATGCTTTGGCAGCTTCATACAAGCCAAACTACCTGACTGAACTCTCCCCCTCCTCCTTCTCAAGCACCAGTAGCACAAGCCATCCTCTGGAAGCAGTCTACAAGCCAAAGTGCCTGTCAACTCTCCTTCTCCTCCTCCTTAAGCTTCAGCAGCACAACCCATCCTCTGGCAGCAGCGTACAAGTCAAATTGCCACCAAACTCTCCTCCTCCTCCTCAAGCACCAGAAGCACAAGCCATCCTCAAGCATCAGTGTACAAGCCAAATTCCTCCTCAAGAATCACCAGTACAAACCATTCTCTGGCAGCAGTTTACAAGCCAAAGTGACTGTCAACTCTCTTCTTCCTCAACTAACTGCAGCACAAACCATTCTTTCCAGCACCTTACAAGCCAAAGTGTCTGTCAACTCTCCTCCTCCTCCTCCTCCTCAAGCTCTATCATCACAAGGCATCCTATGGCAACTGCATACAAGCTAAACTGTCACTAAACTCTCCTCCTCCTCCGTTAGCACCAGAAGTACAATCCATTCTCAGGTAGCAGTGTACAAGCCAAACTAACTATCAACTCTTCTCCTCCTCAAGCTCAAGCATCACAAGCCATCCTCTGGCAGAAGGATACAAGTCAAACTGCCACCAAACTCTCCTCCTTCTCCTCAAACACCAGCAACATAAGCCTCCTCTGGCATCGGCATACACGCAAAAATGACGGTTAACTCTCCTTCGCCTCCTCAACAACCTGCAGCACAAACCATTCTCTGGCAGTAGCGTACAAGCCAAAGTGACTGTCAACTCTCCTCCTCCTCAAGTTCCAACAGCACAAGCCAGCCTCTGGCAGCAGCATACATGCAAACTGCCATCAAACTCTCCTCCTCCTCTTCCCCAAGCAATAGCAGCACAAGTCATCCTCAGGCATGAGTATACAAGCCAAAGTGACGTATCAACTCTCCTCCTTCTCCTCATCAACCTCCAGCAGCACAAGCCATCCTCTTGAAGCACCATACAAGCCACACTGCCAGAATTAACTCTCCTCCTCCTCCTCCTCCTCAAGCACCAGCAGCACAAGCCATCCACTGGAAGCAGTGTACAAGCCAATGTGACTGTCAAGTTTCCTCCTTCACAAGCTCCAGCAGCACAAGTAATCCTCTGGCAGCAGTCTACAAGTCAATGTGACTGTCAACTCTCCTCCTCCTCACACTCCAGCTCCAATACTACAAACCATCCTCTGGCAGCAGCATATACCCCAAACTGCCACCAAACTCTCCTCCTCAAGCACCAGAAGCACAAGTCATCATCAGGCAGCACTTTACAATCCAAGCTGACTGTCAACTCTCCTCCTCCTCCTCCTAAACAACCAACAGCACAAACTATTCTCTGGCAGCAGCATTCAAGCCAAAGAGGATGTCAACTCTCCTCTTCCTCAACCACCAGCAGCACAAAACATTCTCTGGCAGCAGCCTACAAGCGACAGTAACTGTCAACTCTCCTCCTCCTCCTCAAGCACTAGCAGCACAAGCTGTCCTCTGGCAGCAGTGTACAAGCCAAAGTAACTGTCAACTCTCCTCCTCCTCAAGCACCAGCAGCACAATTCATCCTCTGACAGCAGTGCACAAGCCAAAGAGACTGTTGTCACAAATGCACTCTGCAGGTCAAGCCCTCTGCTCCCACAGTGCTAACCTTTGAGTGCAATAGTGTGAACAGGAGAAACCCTCCTGCCTGTTTTGGGTCTGAATTACCTGCTACTCTCGGGTCCTGAAGGTCCAATGTGAACCAATGTGAACCTTATGCTAGTATACCCAATTTACAGGCTCAGATATGTACCCTGTTCAGGAATTCAACATAATGCTTCACCCAGGGGCACCAAGCCAGGTCCCAAAATGTACCCTTTCAACTCTATATGAGACCTGGGTATATTCTTACCTTTTTAAGCAAGCTTAGTAACACAATCAAGCCCCTTTACCAGCTGTCAGACTTTAACACACTTTCAGCAATCACATGCAAAAAGGACTGAGAAGACACAGGCAGTATATTGAAGAAAATGTGGTTTGCTAAAAATTGTAAAACAGCTGAAAATATACACAGAACACTCTATAGCATGAGCTCACAATCACATAAAAAATTGGAAGTTACAGAACACAAGCTTCTACCACAAATACTTAAGTTCTTTCCTCTCTAGTTGTTATCCCTTTAAGTGCTTTCAAGTCCAGAGAATTAAGTCTCTCTCAGAGTCCAGAATAATATGTCAACTATTTCCCAGATGCATGTGTAATTTCAAACTCCCTCTCCCCACCCCATTTGGTGGGGTCACAGTTAGATCTTCCTAGCTCTTTGTAACATAATTAGCCACAAGGATGTAGGTTTTTATTGTGAGAAATCAGCAATTGGTCATTTCCCAAATATGACAGTCTTTGATCAAACATTTCTCTTTGATGCTTTACAATGCCACACTCATGTCACTAATTCTCGGCTATGTGAGAAACAAAGAGGAACAAGCCAAATTACTTTCCTTTCTGTTATGTCATAAATGCATACAAGGGAACAAACTTCAAAAGCATGAGCAGGTTATAAAATGTAATAAAATGTCCCTCTGGAAGGAAGGCTTTTTAATTAGGTTCCCCAGGCCTATTTACAACATCCTGTTGTATTCAGCACCACTAAAACCTTGGGTCAAAGGTCACTCACTGAAGCATTCACCCAGTTTTGTTCATAAACAGACATTCACATTTGTTTATAATATTAAAATTATACAATAATAATATTAGAGGGTTTATCACGTTAAAACTGTCAACTCTCCTTCTCATCCTCAAGCTCCAGCCATTCTCTGGCAGCAGCGCAAAAGTCAAACTGCGACCAAACTCTCCAACTCCTCCTCCTCCTCCTCAAGCACAAGCACCACAAGCCTCCTCTTGCATCAGCGTACAAGCCAAAGCAACTGTCAACTCTCCTCTGCCTTCTTAACAACCAGCAGCAGAAACCACTCTCTGATAGCAGCATACAAGCCAAGGTGACTGTCAACTCTCCTCTTCCTCAACCACCAACAGCAGAAACCTTCACTGGCAGCAGCTTACAAGTCAAAGTGACTGTCAACTCTATTCCTCCTCAAGCACCAGCAGTACAAGCTGTCCTCTAGCAGCAGTGTACAAGCCAACATGACTGTTAACTCTCCTCCTCCTCATTCTCCTCCTCCTCAAGCTCCAACAGCACAAGCCATCCTCTGGCAGCATCATACAACTCAAAGTGACTGTCAGCTCTCCTCTTCCTCAACCTCCAGCAGGACAAACCTTCTCTGACAGCAGCTTACAAGCCAAAGTGACTATCAACTCTCCTCCTCCTTCTCAAGCACCAGCAGTACAAGCTGTCCTCGGGCAGCACTGTACAAGCCAAAGTGACTGTTAACTCTCCTTCTCCTTTTCCTATTCAATCTCCAGCAGCACAAACAATCCTCTGGCAGTAGTGTACAAGCCAAACTACCACCAAACTCTCATCCTCCTCCTCGAGCACCAGCAGAACAAGCCATCCTCTGGCAGCATTGTACAAGCCAAAGTGAATGTAAACTCAACTCTTTCTCCTTAAGCTCCAGCAGCACAAGTCATCATCTGGTGGCACCATACAGGATAAACTGCCAGACTGAGCTCTCCTCCTCCTTCTCTTCTTCCTCAAGCTCCAGCAGCACAAGTCATTCTCTGGCAGCAGTGTACAAGCCAAGCTGCCCCCAAATTCTCCTTCTCCTCCTCAAGCACCAGCAGTACAAGCTGTCCTCGGGCAGCACTGTACAAGCCAAAGTGACTGTCAACTCTTCTTCTCCTACTCAATCTCCAGCAGCACAAGCAATCCTCTGGCAGTAGCATACAAGCCAAACTACCACCAAACTCTCCTCCTCCTCCTCCTCAAACACCAGCATCACAAGCCATCCTCTGGCAGCACTGTATAAGCCAAACTGAATGTAAACTCAACTCTTTCTCCTCAAGCTCCAGCAGCACAAGCCATCATCTGGTGGCACCATATAGGATAAACTGCCAGACTGAGCTCACCTCCTCCTCTTCTTCCTCAAGCTCCAGCAGCACAAGCCATCCTCTGGCAGCAGTGTACAAGACAAACTGCCGCCAAACTCTCCTTCTCCTCCTCAGGCATCAGCAGCACAAGCCATCCTCAGGCAGCAGTGTACAATCCACACTGACTGACAACTCTCCTCCTCCTGCTCAACGACCAGCAGCACAAACCATACAAACCAAACTGCCACCAAACTCTCCTCCTCCTCCTCCTCCTCCTCCTCAAGCTCCAGCAGCACAAGCCATCCTCTGGTGAAACCATACAAGCCACACTGCCAGACTGAACTCCTCCTCCTCCTCCTCCTCCTCCTCACGCACCAGTAGGAAAAGCTATCCTCTGGGAGTAGTTTACAAGCCAACATGGCTGTCAACTCGCCTCCTCCTCCTCCTCAAGCTCAAGCAGCACAAGTCATCCTCTGGCAACAGTGTACAGGTCAACTGCCACCAAATTCTCCTCCTGCTCCTCAATCACCAGCAGCACAAGCCACCCTCTGGCATCAGCATACAAGCCAAACTGACTGTCAACTCCCTTCCTCCTCCTCCACAACAACCAGCAGCACAAACCATTCTCTGGTAGCAGCGTACAAGCCAAAGTGACTGTGAGCTCTCCTCTTCCTCAACCACCAGCAGCACAAACCATTATCTGGCAGCAGCTTACAAGCCAAAGTGACTGTCAACTCTCTTCCTCCTCCTCCTCCTCCTCAAGCTCCAGCAGCACAAGCCATCCTCTGGCAGCAGCAAACAAGCCAAACTGTTGCCAAACTCTCCTCCTCCTCAAGCACCAGTAGCACACACCATCCTCTAACAGCAGCATACAAGCCAAAGTGACTGTCAACTCTTCTCCTCCTCTTCCTCAAGCTCCAGCAGCAGAAGCCATCCTCTGGTGGCACCATGCAAGCCAAACTGCCAGACTGAACTCTCCTCCTCCTCAAGTTCTAACAGCACAAGCCATCCTCTGGGAGCAGCACAAAAGTCAAACTGTGACCAAACTCTCTTCCTCCTCCTCCTCCTTCTCCTCGTCAAGCACCAGCAGCATAAGCTTCCTCCGGCATCAGTGTACAAGCCAAAGTGACTGTCAACTCTCTTCCTCCTCCTCCTCAAGCTCCAGCAGCACAAGCCATCCTCTGGCAGCAGCAAACAAGCCAAACTGTTGCCAAACTCTCCTCCTCCTCAAGCACCAGTAGCACACACCATCCTCTAGCAGCAGCATACAAGCCAAAGTGACTGTCAACTCTTCTCCTCCTCTTCCTCAAGCTCCAGCAGCAGAAGCCATCCTCTGGTGGCACCATGCAAGGCAAACTGCCAGACTGAACTCTCATCCTCCTCAAGTTCTAACAGCACAAGCCATCATCTGGGAGCAGCACAAAAGTCAAACTGTGACCAAACTCTCTTCCTCCTCCTCCTCCTTCTCCTCGTCAAGCACCAGCAGCATAAGCTTCCTCCGGCATCAGTGTACAAGCCAAAATGACTATCAACTCTCCTCCACCTCATCAACGACCAGCAGCACAAACCATTCTCTGGCAGTAGCATATAAGCTAAAATGACTGTCAACTCTACTCTTCCTCAACCACCAACAGCACAAATCTTCTCTGGCAGTAGCTTACAAGCCAAAGTAACTGTCAACTATTCTCCTCCTCAAGCTCCAGCAGCACTAGCCATCCTATGGCAGCAGCGTACAAGCCAAACTGCCACCAAACTCTCCTCCTCCTCCTTGAGCATCAATAGCACAAGTCACCCTCTGGCAGTATCGTACAAGCCAAAGTGACTTTCAGCTCACCTCCTCCACCTCAATCTCCAGCAGTACAAGCTATCCTCTAGTGGCACCATACAATCCACACTGCCAGACTGAACTCTCCTCCTCCTCCTTCTCCTCCTTCAAGCACTAGCAGCACAAGCCATCCTCTGGCACAGTATGTAAGCCAAAGTGACTGTCAACTCTCCTCCTCCTCCTCTTCAAGCTCCAGCAGCACAAGCCATCCTCTGGCAGTAGTTTACAAGCCAAAGTGGCTGTCAACTCGCCTCCTCCTGTTACACCTGGGTTATGCCCCTATCATACACATACAACCGCACATACACCTTACACTGTATTTCTGGTCTATTGTACTGTGATACTGCTATTTTGCACTAACATATAGACATAGGCACCCATCATATAAGTATGAGTGCCAGGAATGTGTTTTGCTGCTAATGTTTGCTAATGTTTACATCCTGCATAAGATTAGATCATGCATGACTATTATACCTCACTATAATGAATTATGTTTCTATTTTACATATATTCCATATATGATCTACCTAATCACTGATAAGATGACTCAGGGATCATCAGTGAATATTGTATACCTATATTCTCAAATAATTATATGTAGTGTGTGTTTTACACTCAGGCAGATATGCCACATGTAATAGAGCCCTGTCAACACTTATCTTTGTCTAAGCAAGCTGACAGAGATAAATCCTTTGTTATGTCTTATATTATACATAAGCAAGAAATGCCACATGTAATAGAGTCCAGTCAGCATTCCTTTTGTCCAAGCTATAATGCTAATAGACGCATATTCTGTCTCACATGATACTCATTAATAATTACGTCTCCTAAGTTATCATCCAATGGGGAATGACTTAGGACCAATACATATTGTTTCTCATATCTGAAACTCTCAGGTAATCTCTGTTGCTGTGCTGTTATCTGTAGTATTTAGCTTTCTGCAACCCAGTCCACGTGGGGAGAGAACAAGATCTTGGAGAACCTAAGATCATAGAAATACTGGAGATTATATACATTCTTCAGGAGAGTGGTCAGAATCCCATCTCCCTTGTGATTTTCTTCGTCACATGCTTGGCGCAAGTAGTCTAATAAACTATATTAGTACTCCCTGCTTGTTCACACATGTTTCTTGGCAGACTCAGAAGACACAAGAAACTGTATTATTAGTATTATTATTATTTACTGTACTATCTGAGATTGTTTCCGTAACACTCCTACCAAAGCTCAAGCAGCACAAGCCATCTTATGGCAGCAGCTTACAAGACAAACTGCCACCAAACTCTCCTCCTCCTCAAGCACCAGCACCACTAGCCATCCTATTACATCAGTGTACAAGCCAAAGTGACTGTCAACTCTCCTCTTCTTCCTCCTCAACAACCAGCAGCACAAACCATTCTCTGGAACAGCGTACAAGCCAAAGTGACTGTCAGCTCTCCTCTTCCTCAACCAACAGCAGCAAAAAACATTCTCTGGCAGCAGTTTACAAGCCAAAATGACTGTCAACTCTCCTCCTCCTCAACTCCAGCAGCACAAGCTATCCTCTGGTAGCAGCATTCAAGCCAAACTGCCACCAAACTCTCCTCCTTCTCCTCAAGCAACAGCAACACACACCATCCTCTGGCAGCAGCATACAAACCAGAGTGACTGTCAACTCTCCTCCTCCTCAAGCTCCTGCAGCACAAGCCATCCTCTTGCGGCACCATACAAGCCAAATTGCCAGACTGAAATCTCCTTCTTCTCCTGAAGCACCAGCAGTACAATCCAACCTCTGGCAGCAGTGTACAAGCCAAAGTGACTGTCAGCTCTCCTCCTCCTCCTCCTCAAGCTGCAGCAGCACAAGCCATCTTCTGGCAGCTGTGTACAACCCAAAGTGACTGTAAACTCTCCTTCTCCTCCTCAAGCTCTAGCAGCACAAGCCTCTTCTGGCATCAGCATAGAAGCCAAAGTGTCTATCAACTCTCCACCTCCTCAATGACTAGCAGCACAAGCCATCCTCTGGCAGCAGCGTACAAGCCAAACTGCCACCACTCAGTCTCCTTCTCAACCACCAGCAGCACAAGCCATCCTCTGATAGCTTTGTACAACCCAAAGTAAATGTCAAATCAACTCCTCAAGCTCAAGCAGCAGAAGTCATCCTCTGGCAGCATCATACAGGCTGCCAGACTGAACTCTCCTCCTCCTCCTCAAGCCAAAGTGACTGTCAACTTTCCTCCTCAAGTTCAAACAGCACAACTCTAGCAGCAATCCATCCTCTGGCAGCAGTATACAAGCCAAAGTGACTGTCAGCTCTCCTTCTCCTCCTCAAGCTCTAGCAGCACAAGCTTCCTCTGGCATCAGTGTATAAGCCAAAGTGTCTGTCAACTCTCCACCTCCTAAATGACTAGCAGCACAAGCCATCCTCTGGCAGCAGCGTACAAGCCAAACTGCCACCAAACTCTCAGTCTTCTTCTCAACCACCAGCATTACAAGCCATCCTCTTACAGCTTTCTACAACCCAAAGTAACTGTCAAATCAACTCCTCAAGCTCAAGCAGCAGAAGCCATCCTCTGGCAGCATCCTACAGGCTGCCAGACTGAACTCTCCTCCTCAAGCTCCAGCAGCATGTCATCCTCCAGCAGCACCATACAAGCCAAATAGCCAGACTCACCTCTCCACCTCAAGCACCAGAAGCACAAGTCATCCTCAGGTAGCAGTGTACAAGCCAAAATGATTGTCAACTATCCTCCTCCTCCACAAGCTCCAGCAGCACAATCCATCTTCTGGCAGCAGTGTACAAGTCAAAGTGACTCTCAACTCTCCTTCTCCTCCTCAAGCGCTAGCAACATAAGCCTTCTGCTGGCAGCAGCACACAAGTCAAACTGCAACCACACTCTCCTCCTCCTCCTCAAGCACCAGCAGCACAAGCCATCCTCTGGCATCAGCGTACAAAGCAAAGTGATTGTTAACTCTCCTCCACCTCCTCAATGAGCAGAAGAACAAACCCTTCTCTGCCAGCAGCATACAAGCCAAAGTGACTATCAACCATCCTCTTCCTTAACCACGAGCAGCACAAACCATCCTCTAGCAGCAGTGTATAAGCCAAAGTGACTGTCACCTCTCCTCCTCCTCCTTAAGCTCTAGCAGCACAAGCCATCCTCTGGCAGCAGTGTACAAGTCAAACTGCCACCAAACTCTCCTCCTCAAGCAACAGAAGCAGAAGCCATCCTCAGGCATCAGTGTACAAGCCAAATTCCTCCTCAACAACCAGTAGTACAAACCATTCTCTGGCAGCAGCATACAAGCCAAAGTGACTGGTAACTCTCCTGTCCTCTTCCTCAACCAACTGCAGCACAAACCATTCTCTGGCAGCAGCTTAAAAGCCAAAGTGACTCTCAAATCTCCTCCTCTTCCTCTTCAAGCTCTAGCACCACAAGTCATCCTCTGGCAGCACTGTACAAGCCAAAGCGACTGTCTACTTTTCTCCTCCTAAAGCTCCAACAGCATAAGCCATCCTCTAGCAACAGCATACAAGCCAAACTGCCACCAAACTCTCTTCCTTCTCAAGCAATAGCAGCATAAGCCATCCTCAGGCAGCAGCGTACAAGCCAAACTGACTGTTAACTCTCCTCCTCCTCAAGCTACACCAGCACAAGCCATCCTCTGGTGGCACCATACAAGCCTCACTGCCAGACTGAACTCTCCTCCTTAAGCACCAGCAGCACAAGCCATCCTCTGGCAGCACTGTACAAGCCAAAGTGACTGTCAATTTTCCTCCTCAAGCTCAAGCAGCATAAGCCATCTTCTGGCAGCAGTGTGCAACCCAACATGACTGTCAACTCTCCTCCTCCTCAAGCTCTAGCAGCACAAGCCATCCGCAGTCAGCAGCATGCAAGTCAAACTGTCACCAAACTCTCCTCTACTTCCTCAGGCTCCAGCAGCATAAACCATCCTCTGGCATCAGCATACAAAGCAAAGTGATTGTCAACTCTCTTTCACCTCCTCAATGACCAGCAGGACAAACCCTTCTCTAGCAACAGCACAGAAGCCAAAGTGACTGTCGACTATCCTTTTCCTTAACCACCAGCAGCACAAACCATTCTCTGGCAGCAGCTTACAAGCCAAAAAGACTGTCAACTCTCCTCCTCCTCAAGCACCAGCAGCACAAGCTGTCCTCTGGCAGCAGTGTACAAGCCAGAGTCTCTGTCAACTCTCCTCCTCCTCAATCTCCAGTAGTACAAGCCATTGTCTGTCAGCAGCGTACAAGCCAAACTGCACCTAAACTCTCCTCCTCCTCCTCAAGCACCAGCAGCACAAGCCATCCTCTGGCATCATCGTACAAGCCAAAGTGACCGTCAACTCTCCTCCTCCTCCTCAAGCTCCAGCAACACAAGCCATCATCTGGCAGCACCATACAAGCAAAACTGCCAGATTGAACTCTCCTCCTCCTCCTCCTCAGCACTATCAGTGCAAGCCATCGTCTGGCTGCAGTTTACAAGCCAAACAGGATGTCAACTCACCACCTCCTCTTCTAGCAAAACCAGCACAAGCCATCCTCTGGCATCAGTGTACAAGTCAAAGTGACTGCCAGCTCTCCTCCTCCTCAATAACCAGCAGCACAAACCATTCTCTGGCAGCAGCGTACAAGCCAAAGTGACTGTCAGCTCTCCTCTTCCTCAAGCACCAGCAGCACAAACCATTCTGTAGCAGCAGCTTACAAGCCAAAGTGACTGTCAACTGTACCCCACATTCTCGTGAAGCTCCAGCAGCACATGCCATCCTCTGGCAGCAGCGTAGGAGCCAAAGTGGCAGTCACCTCTTTTCCTCCTCCTCAAGCTCCAGCAACACAAGCCATCCTTTGGTGGCACCATGCAAGCCAAACTTCTAGACTGAGCTCTCCTCCTCCTCCTCCTCAAGCACCAGCAGTACAATCCATCCTCTGGCAGCAGTGTACAAGCCAAAGTGACTGTTGTCACAAATGCACTCCGCAGGTCAGGCCCTCTGCTCCCACAGTGCTAACCTTTGAGTGCAATAATGTGAAAAGAAGACAGACAGCATAACCATCCTGTCTGTTTTTGGGTCTGAATTACCTGATAGTCTCAAGTCCTAGGGGTCCAATATGAACCTTATGCTAGCATACCCAATTTAAAGGCTGAGATATGAACCCTCGTCGGGAATGCAGTACAGTCCTTCACCCAGGGGCACCAAGCCAGGCTTCCAAAATGCACCCTTACAACTCTTTATGAGACCTAGGTATATTCTTACCTCTTTAAGCAAGCTTAGTAACACAATCAAACTTCCTTTACCAGCTGTCAGACTTTAACACACTTTCAGCAATCACATGCAAAAAAGACTGAGAAGACACAGGCAGTGTATTGAAGAAAATGTGGTTTGCTAAAAATTGTAAAACAGGTGAAATAAAAAAACAGAACTCTAGATCATGAGCTCACAATCACATAAAAAATGGGTAGTTACACAACACAAGCTCTTACCAAAAATACTTACGTTCTTTCCTATCTAGTTGTTATCCCTTTAAGTGTTTTCAAGTCCAGAGAATTAAGTCTCTCTCAGAGTCCAGAATAATACGTCAACTATTTCTCAGATGCAAGCTTCATTTCAAACTCCTTCTCCCCACCATATTTGGTGAGGTCACAGTTAGATCCTTCTAGCACTTTGTGACATAATTAACCACAAGGATGTAGGTTTTTATTGTGAGAAATCAGCAATTAGCCATTTCAAAAATATGACAGCCTTTGATCAAACATTTCTCTTTGATGCTTCACAATCCCACACTCATGTCATTAATTCACGGCTATGTGAGAAACAAAGAGGAACCAGCCAAATTACTTCCCTTCCTGCTATGTCATAAATGCATACATGGGAACCAACTTCAAAAGCATGAGAAGGTTATAAAAGGAAATAAAATGTCCCTCTGGAAGCAAGGCTTTTTAATTAGGTTCACCTGGTCTGTTTATAACATCCTGTTGTTTTACACACCACTGAAACCTTGGGTCAAAGGTCACTCATTGAAGCAGTCAGTTTTGTGCATACACACATTCACATTTTGTTATAATACAAATATTATACAATAATAATACTAGAAGGTTTATCATGTTACAGCTATCAACTCTCCTCCTCCTTAAGCTCCAGCAGCAGAAGTCATTCTATGGCAGCATTGTACCAGCCAAAGTGTCTGTCAACTGTCCTCCTCCTCAAGCACAAGCAGTACAAGCTGTCCTCTTGCAGCAGTGTACAAGCCAAATTGACTGTCAACTCTACTTCTCCTACTCATTCTCCAGCAGCACAAGCAATCCTCTGGCAGCAGCATACATGCCAAACTGCCACCAACACTCCTTCTCCTCCTCTCAGGCACCAGCAGCACAAGCCATCCTCAGGCAGCAGCGTACAATTCAAACTGACTGTCAGCTCTCCTCCTCCTCAACAACCAGCACCACAAACCATTCTCTCGCAGTAGCATTCAAGCAAAAGTGAATGTCAACTCTTCCTCCTCAACCAGCAGCAGCACAAAACATTCTCTGGCAGCAGCCTACAAGTCAACGTGACTGTCAATGCTCCTCCTCCTCCTCAACCACCAGCAGCACAATCCATCCTCTGGCAGCAGTGTACAAGCCAAAGTGACTGTCAATGATCCTCCTCCTCAAGCACCAGAAGCACAAGCTGTTCAATGGAAGCACTGTACAAGCCAAAGTGAATGTCAGCTCTCTTCCTCCACCTTAAGATCTAGCAGCACAAGCCATCCTTTGACAGCAGCATATAAGTCAAACTGCCACCAAACTCTCATCCGTATCCTTCTCAAGAACAAGAAACATAAGCCATCCTCGGGCATCAGCATGCAAGCCAAAGTCCTCCTCAACAACTAGCAGTACAAACCATTCTCTGGCAGCAACATACAAGCCAAAGTGACTGTCAACTCTCCTCTTCCTCAATCAACTGCAGCACAAAATATTCTCAGGCACCAGCTTACAAGCCAAAGCGACTGTCAACTCTCCTGCTCCTCAAGCTCCAACACCACAAGCCATCCTCTGACAGCAGCAAACAAGCCAAAGTGCCACTAAACTCTCCTCCTCCTCCTCAAGCTCCAACAACACAAGCCATCCTCTGGCAAAACCATACAATCCACACTGCCAGACTGAATTCTCCTCCTCCTCCTCAAGGACCAGCAGTACAAGCCATCCTCTGGCAGTAGTTTATGAGCCAAGGTGGCTCTCAACTTGCCTCCTCCTCCTCCTCAAGCTCAGGCAGCACAAGCCATCCTCTGGCAGCAGTGTACAAGTCAAACTGCCACCAAACTCTCCTTCTCCTCAAGCACCAGCAGCACAAGCCACTCTCTGGCTTATATGTGTACAAGCCAAAGTGACTGTCAACTTTCCTCCTCAAGCAAAAGAAGCACATGCCATCCTCTGGCAGCAGCGTACTAGCCAAAGTGACTGTCAACTCTCCTCCTCCTCCTCCTCCTCAAGCTCCAGCAGCACAAGCCATCCTCTGGCAGCACCATACAAGCCAAACTTCTAGACTAAAATCTCCTCCTCAAGCACCAGCAGCACAATTCATCCTCTGGCAGCAGCGTACAAGCCAAAGTGTTTGTCAATTCTCCTTCCCCTCCTCAAGCTCTATCAGCACAAGCCATCCTCTGACAGCAGTGTACTAGCCAAAGTGACTGTCAACTCTCCTCCTCCTCAACCACCAGCAGCACAAGCTGTCCTCTGGCAGCAGTGTACTAGCCAAAGTGACTGTCAACTTTCCTTCTCCTCAACCACCAGCAGCACAAGCTGTCCTCTGGCAGCAGTGTACAAGCCAAAGTGACTGTCAACTCTCCTCCTCAAACTCCAGCGGCACAAGCCATCCTCTGGCAGCAGCGTACAAGCCAAACTGCCACCAAGCTCTCCTCCACCTCCTCCTCAAGCACCAGCAGCACAAGCCTTCCTCTGGCAGCAGTGTACAACCAAGCTGACTGTCAGCTCTCCTCCTCCTCCTCCTCCTCTTCAAGCTCCAGTAGCACAAACCATCCTCTAGCAGCACCATACAAGCTAAACTGCCAGACTGAACTCTGCTCCTCCTCCTCCTCAAGCACCAGCAGCACATGACATCCTCTGGCAGCACCATACAAGCCAAAGTGACTGTCAACTCTCTTCCTCCTCAACCATCAGCAGCACAAGCTGTCTTCTGGCAGCAGTGTACAAGCCAAAGTGACTGTCAACTCTCCTCCTCAAACTCCAGCAGCACAAGCCATCCTCTGGCAGCAGCATACAAGTCAAACTGCCACCAAACTCTCCTCCTCCTCTTCAAGCTCCAGTAGCACAAACCATCCTCTGGCAGCACCATACAAGCTAAACTGCCAGACTGAACTCTCTCCTGCTCCTCCTCCTCAAGCACCAGCAGCACATGCCATCCTCTGGCAGCACCATACAAGCCAAAGTGACTGTCAACTCTCCTCCTCCACAACCACCAGCAGCACAAGCTGTCCTCTGGCAGCAGTGTACAAGCCAAAGTGACTGTCAACTCTCCTCCTCAAACTCCAGCAGCACAAGCCATCCTCTGGCAGCAGCATACAAACCAAACTGCCACCAAACTCTCCTCCTCCTCCTCCTCCTCCTCAGGCACCAGCAGCACAAGCCTCCTCTGGCATCAGCATAAAAGAAAATGCAACTGTCAACTCTCATCTTCCTTAACCACCAGCAGCAGAAACCTTCTTTGGCAGCAGCTTACAAGCCAAAGTGACTGTCAACTCTCCTCCTTCTCAAGCACCAGCAGTACAAGCTGTCCTCTGGCAGCAGTGTACAAGCCAAAGTGACGGTCAACTCCTTCTCCTCCTCCTCAAGCTCCTGCAGCACAAGCCATCCTCTGGCAGCATCGTACAAGCCAAAGTAACTGTAAACTCAGCTCCTCCTCCTCAAGCTCCAGCAGCACAAGCCATCCTTTTGCAGCCCCATTCAGGCTAACGTGCAAAAGTGCCAAACTGAACTCTTCTCCTCCTCCTCCTCCTAAAGCACCACCAACACAAGCCATCCTCTGACAGCAGTGTACAAGTCAAAGTGACTGTCAACTCTCCTCCTCCTCCTCAAGCTCCAGCAGCACAAGCCATCCACTGGTGGCACCATACAGACTAAACTGCCAGACTGAACTCTCCCCCTCCTCCTCCTACTCAAGCACCAGCAGCTCAAGCCATCCTCTGACAGCAGTGTACAAGCGAAAGTGACTGTCAACTCTCCTCCTCCTCCTCAAACTCCAACGGCACACGTCATCCTCTGGCAGCATTGTACAAGCCAAAGTGACTGTCAGCTCTCCTCAACCACCAGCAGCACAAGCTGTCCTCTGGCAGCAGTGTACAACCAAGCTGACTGTCAGCTCTTCTCCTCCTCCTCTTCAAGCTCCAGTATCACAAACCATCCTCTGGCAGCACCATACAAGCTAAACTGCCAGACTGAACTCTCCTCCTCCTCCTCCTCCTCAAGCACCATCAGCACATGCCATCCTCTGGCAGCACCATACAAGCCAAAGTGACTGTCAATGCTCCTCCTCCTCAACCACCAGCAGCACAAGCTTTCCTCTGGCAGCAGTGTACAAGCCAAAGTGACTGTCAACTCTCCTCCTCCTCAACCACCAGCAGCACAAGCTGTCCTCTGGCAGCAGTGTACAAGCCAAAGTGACTGTCAACTCTCCTCCTCAAACTCCAGCAGCACAAGCCATCCTCTGGCAGCAACATACAAGCCAAACTGCCACCAAACTCTCCTCCTCCTCAAGCACCAGCAGCACAAGCCTTCCCCTGGCAGCAACGTACAACCAAACTGACTGTCAGCTCTCCTCCTCTTCAAGCTCCAGTAGCACAAGTCATCCTCTGGCAGCACCATATAAGCTAAACTGCCAGACTGGACTATCCTCCTCCTCCTCAATCACCAGCAGCACAAGCTATCCTCTGGCAGCAGTGTGCAAGCCAAAATTACTGTCAACTCTCCTCTTCCTCAAGCTCCAGCAGCACAAGCCATCCTCTGGTGACACCATACAAGCCAAACTACCCGACTGAACTCTCCTCCTCCTCCTCCTCAAGCACCAGCTGCACAAGCCATTCTCTGGCAGCAGTGTACAAGCCAAAGTGACTGTCAACTCTCCTACTCCTCCTCAAGCTCTCACAGCACAAGCCATCCTCTGGCAGCAGCGTTAAAGTCAAACTGCCACCAAACTCTCCTCATCCTCCTTCTCCTCCTCCTCCTCAAGCACCAGCAGCACAAGCCATTCTCTGGCATCAGTGTACAAGCCAAAGTGATTGTCAACTCTCCTCCTCCTTTAAGCACCAGCAGCACAAGCCATCCTCTGGCATCAGTGTACAAGCCAAATTGCCTATGAACTCTCCTCCTCTTCTCAAGCACCAGCAGCACAAACCATCCTCTGTCAGCAGTGTAGAGGCCAAAGTGATTGCCAACTCTTCTCCTCCTCCTCAAGCTCCAGCAGCACAAGCCATCCTTTGGCAGCAGGTTACAAGTCAAACTGCCACCAAACTCTCCTCCTGCTCCTCCTCCTCCTCAAGCACCAGCAGCACAAACCATCCTCTGGCAACAGCGTACAAGTCAAAGTGACTTTCAACTCTCCTCCTCCTCCTCCTCAAGCTCCAGCAGCACAAGCCATTCTCTGGCATCAGTGTGCAAGCCAAATTGCCTATGAATGCTCCTCCTCAAGCACAAGCAGCACAAGCCATACTCTGGTGGTACCACACTAGCCAAACTGCCAGACTGAACTCTCCTCCTCGTCCTTAAGCACCAGTAGCACAAGCCATCCTCTGGCCTCAGTTTGCAAGCCAAATTGCCTATGAACTCTCATCCTCCTCCTCAGCCATCAGAAGCACAAATCATTCTCTGGCAGCTATGTACAAAAGGGCTGGGCAGACTATTCTGCCCAAAATGTGGACCTCACGATCAAACCCTGAATCCATAGACCTGGATAAATATGAACTTCACAGCAGAAGTCCAGGTCTGGGTCTGTGGCAAGCAGGGCTTTTTTTCTGCATGCTTGGCACCTCACAGAGGATTGGAAGAAGGAACAGATGGCACCAGGCAGACCAAAAAGACTGAGGGGAGGAGTGGATCTGAACCCAGGAGCAGGAGGACCACACATCACAGTCACGTGTAGTGTGGGGGAGATCTAAGCATGGGCTGCAGCTGCTGTGGTCAGTCAGTCAGTCGATGACTCTCGGATCAGCTCTCGGCTATCGATCTTGTTCTTGGAGCGGAGATTGGTAAGTAGTACCTCACAAACTACCTGGTCCTGTAGCCTATCCTATGTGGATCTGGAACATATTGAATACCAGAAAGAGGGGAGAGGAGAGTTGTGCACAGGTCCAGCGCTAGGGCAGGCTGTCAAAATAAACTGTTGACTTGTGCCAGAGGAGAAAGTGAGAGGAAGACTACTGGAGGCCAAAGAGAAATGTTAAAGTTACAGAAATCACAAATTAAATTTATTCTTAGCCCCAGTGTGGCTGTGTGTGTACACAGGGCAAGAGCAGGCTGGCAACATAAATCTGTGACTTGTGCCACCATCCAGAAGAGAAAAAGAGAGAGAGAGAGAAAGACAGAGAGAGAGAGAGAGAGAGACAGACAGAGACAGAGAGAGACAGAGACAGAGAGAGAGAGACTACTGAGGGCCAAAGAGAAATGTTACAGTTACATAAATCATCTTGGCCCCAGTGTGGCTGTGTGTGTACAGGGCAAGAGCAGGCTGGCTAAATCAACATTTGACTTGTGCCACCATCCAGGGGAGAAAAAGAGAGAGAGAGAGACTATTGGGGACCTATGAGAAATGTTATAGTTACAGAAATCACAAATAAAGTGTATTCTTGGCCCCAGTGTGGCTATGTGTGTGCACAGGGCAAGAACAGGCTGGCAAAATAAATCTGACTTGTGCCATCATCGAGAGGAGAAAAAGAGAGAGAGAGAGAGAGAGACTGTTGGGGGTCAAATAGAAATGCTATAGTTACAGAAATCACAATTAAAGTTTATTCTTGGCCCCAGTGTGGCTGTGTGTGCACACAGGGCAAGAACAGATTGGCAAAATAAATCTTTGATTTTTGCCTTCCAGAGGAGAAAAAGAGAGAGAAAAAGAAAGAGAGAGAGACAGACAGACAGACAGACAGACAGACATGGAGGCCAAAGTGAAATTTTATAGTCACAGAAATCACAAATAAAGAAATTAAATTTGGCCTCAGTGTGGCTGTGCAGTGTGTGTACACTGTACAGGGCAGGCAGGCAGGCAAAATAGTGCTTGCATCTCTCTGTCTGTCTGTCTGTTTCTTTCTTTCTCTCTCTCTCTCTCTCTCCCCCCCTCCATCTCTGTCTCCCTCTCTCTCTCTTTCTCCCTCCATCTCTCTCTCTCTCTCACTCTCTCTCTCTCTCCCAGCACACTCACATCACAGACCCGAGCAGGATATGCCACCAGTACAACCCAGTCATGAAACAGCTAGCAGTTATTGCTTTTATTTAGCAGTTTTACTGTACGTTTTATACAAATCATGCATTAAATTATTTCCTTTTGACCTCTGTGTTGAATATGACCAATGCTGGCCACTTGTATGCATTTTATTGCATTTTTTTTCAAATATGTATAAATAATCAGAACAAATCAGAACTCCCCTGTGTTCTGGTTCTTATTTAATAAGGGTCAGAACTTCACTGAGTTATCCCAGCCCTAGCATATAAGCCAAAGTGATTGTCAACTCTCCTCCTGCTCCTCAAGCTCCAGCAGCACCAGCCATCCTCTGGGGGAACTGTACAAGCTAAACTGCCAGACTTGAATGCTCCTCCTCCTCCTCAAGCACCAGCAGCACAAGCCATCCTCTGGCAGCAGTGTACAAGCCAAAGTGACCGTCAGTTCTGCTCCTCCTCCTCTTCCACCTCAAGCTCCAGCAGCACAAGCCATTCTCTGCTGCAGCCTACAAGCCAAACTGCCGCCAAACTCTCCTCCTCCTCCTCCTCAAGCACCAGCAGCACAAACCATCCTCTGGCAGCAGCGTACAAGCCAAAATGTCCTACTGAACTTTCCTCCTCTTCCAGAAGCACCTGCAAAACAACCCATCCTCTGGCAGCAGCACAAGCATGTGGACTTCTCATGATGGAGAACTGATGGCAGCTTAACCCATTTTGCACAAGTTCAACAAACAAGACGGCAAGCCGCAGGCCGTTCAATCAGTGCAATGCATCCCAAGGAAAAGGATCAGTACAACAATGGCACAATACACTGACCATGTCCAGTCTCAGCTACAGAGATACATTACTGGTAACAGTGAGTGAGAATGAGTACCGTGTGACGCTGCCATCACTACAAGGCCAGATCGCAGAGTATGGAAAAAAAGACTGCTGCTGTGTCATCACCAATGCCAACTTAAGACTGCCCCCTCTGCCATTGGGGTTTTCAATGAACAGATGGAGAGGTATTCATGATTACTCCCCATTATTCAGTGAACACCTTGATGGCAGTACAGCCACATACAGGATGCAAATAGAGACATTCATTCAACTACAGGCAAGTAACACTGTCAATACACAGTAAGCGTATTCTTTTTTAAAACATGCATCACTGTGACATGGTGATGCCAGCCTGGGGTGTATTGCTATTTTAATGTCAGCATATTACAGACTGCTGTTATCAGCGTTTCAGATGTTAATGCCTAAAAAGAGGTTGTAACGCACACTGCGTTACTATCAAAGCACTGATACAAATGTCCCCCTAGGATCAACCAGTCAGCCTCACCTCAGTGGTGGGTAAGGTGATGGTGGTACTAATAACGGAAAGGGTGGTAGACTACCTGGTGGACAGAGGCCTGCAAGACAATAACCAGCATGGCTTCATGAATGGGAGGTCATGTCAGATGAACCTGGTAGAGTTCTTCAATTGGGGGACTCAGTTGGTTGATTAGGGAGGGGCAGTGGACGTAGCCTAGCTGGACTTCAGTAAGGCCTTCAACACCATCCCTCACAGAAGGCTGATAGATAAGCTGGAAAGCTCAGGGGTGGGATGGAAAATAACTAGGTGGAAAACTAGTTGACGGGCAGAAGCCAGAGTGTGGTGGTTAATGGAGTACACTATGAGGTGAGGGGGGTGATGAGTGGGGTGCCCCAGGGGTCAATACTGGGAACCCTCCTTTTTAATATCTATATCAATGATATAATGGAAGGGCTTGAGGAGAGGGTATGTCTATTTACAGATTATATGAAGATCTGCATTAGGGAGGACACCCTGGGGGGGTGGAGGCCATAAGGCAGGACCTGAAGAGATTGTAAAGGTGGTCAGAAACTTGGCAGCTGAAATTCAGTGACAAAAAGTGTGCTGTGATGCACAGGGGGTGTAAAGGTCCGCAAGCTGCTTACATTCTGGGGGGGAGATAATAAAGACAACCAAGCATTAAAGGGATCTGGGGATTATAATATCAAGCAACCTGAAAGTAGGTAACCAATGCAGCAAAGTAGCAGGGAAGGCAAATGGAATGTTGGCATGCATCAGGAGGGGCATAACTAGCAGAAGGAGGGAGGTACTTATGCCTCTGTATAAAGCCATGGTGAGGCCAAGTCTGGAGTATGGGATCCAGTTCTGGAGACCACACCTACTCAAGGACATAGATGGGAATGAGAGTGTACAGAGGAGGGCAACCAAGATGGTGCACGGTATGCGGGGGAAACTATATAAGCAGAGGTGGAGGGAATTGGATCTGTACCCATTGGAGAATAGAAGGGAGAGAGGGAACATGACTGAAACTTTTAAGTACATGAAGGAGATCAACAAGGTGAAGGGGAGCTTATTTAAAAGGAAGGAGGGGGCTAGAACTAGAGGGCATAGTCTAAGACTAGAAGGAAAAAGATATAAAGGAAATGTAAAGGTTGTTTCTTCATGGAGATGGTGGTGGAGGCCTGGAACAAACCACCAGAGGAAGTTGTGGGTGCTGAAATGGTGGAGGGATTCAAAAGAGCATGGGACAGACACACGAGGTTGGTAAGTGGGGGAAGGGGAGGGCCCGTGGTATAGGTGATGAGTGGGGGGGGGGTAGGGCAGACTCAATGGGCCAATGGGTCCTTTTCTGCCGTCAGATTTCTATGATTGTATAATTCTATGATCCCAATATTCTACATCGGATCCATGGATCTGACCCAAGATCCGACCTCGGATCCTTTGATATCTGACTTTGGATCCGACATCTGACTTTGGTTAAATTTCGGAGTCGGATCCTAGGACAGATACTGGCACTATCCGATGGAGGGAAATCGGATTCACAAAGGCACTATCCAAGCAACACTAGCAATGAATAATCCAAAATAGAGAGCAGACTAGCCTGGAGGGGGTCAATCTGTCTGTCCTTGCACCAGGGAAAGAATCTTTTCCATTTAGAAGCATAAGTTCTTTTTATACTTGGCTTCTTGGCAAAGTGAAGGATTCTCAGGACTTGTACAGAATACTGAGAGCCTGGAAACTCTAGCTCTTCAAGTATCAGGCTTTGAGATGAAGAGACTCTATCCTGGGATATGTTACCTCCATCTGAGGCATAGTCAGGAGACTGTGACTTAGAGGAAGATGAATGGGTCACCTGAGCGACAGGGGGAGCAGCAGGAAGTACCATGACTGTCTCATCCAGTCTGAAGCCTCCAGTATCATGGTTGCTGGTTGAGCTCTGAGTTTCAATAGGACTCTTAGAATCAGAGGAAAGGGAGGGAAGGCATAGAGGAACCTGCCTGACCAGTCCAGGGAAAGAGCCTTCAATGGCACCATGCCCAGAGCTAGAGGCCTAGCACAGTATGGAGGCAACTGATGATTGAGGTGGGAGGCAAAGAGGTCTATCTCTGGGGTGCTCCACCTCCTAAACACTGTGGACAATACTTATCTGTTCATGGTCCACTCATGATGGTCCTGACTGATACGGCTCAGAGACTCTGTGAGGACACTGTCCTTACCAGGCAAATGAATGGCCAAAAGTAGGCTGTCCAGTGAGTAGGCCATAGACCAAATCTTCATGGCCTTAGTGCATAGTTTTGTTGATGTTGTGCCACCCTGCTTGTTTATGTAAACAAAGCAGCATTAGCTGAGGGGCAAAGGCTTTTTTATGCAAGAGAACAGCTCTGAGTTACAGAAGATTTATGTGGCACATGTATTCTGAAAACAACAAGACCCCACTTATAGACTGGTCTTCTAAATGGGGCTCCCCCTGGCAAAAAAGAGTCCATGATAAATATCCCGGAGGGTTCTTTGCGCTGGAAGGAGATCCATTCCGTGAGGTTTTGGACCTCCCTCCACCAGTCTAGGCCTGCAAATGTGGCCTTGTGACTAGAACTAACTTTGAATATGAGCCCCTCTTTTGAGGCCAATGAGCTTGAGTTGGTACTGAATGTTCCTGGCTTGGGTTCTGGCACCTGGTAGTACCAGTGAGGTAGATGCCATGTGACCAGAAGTCTGAGAAAATGGCTGTCAGACCTTGGCTGACCGAATATAAATGAGTGTGCCAGGGCCTGGAGATTTTCCATCCTGTCCAAAGGGAGAAGGGTTTCTAGCTCAGCTCCTATAAACTCCAGTAGTTGAAATGGCTCAAAGTGGGACCTCTCTGAATTGATTAGGGAGTAAAATAACTTCAGGGAATTCTTTGTCAGATTGGGTGAGTCTCTGAATTGCTGAAGAGACTTGCCCACTATCAGGCAGTTGTGCAAGCAGGGAAAGAGTGACACTGCCTGCCTTTTGAGATGCACTGCAAACAGTGACAGGCACTTTGTGAAGGTTTTACCATAGCACATCGACAGCGCTAGCACTGACATCCCCCTACAGCAACAGCTACCATGCCGACTGTCAGCACTGTAGCCTCGGAGATGTGAGTGCACAAAAATGGGGGATCTGTGCCCCACAAAACCCCCCCTTGTGGGGGTCTGCAACCCCCACACCTCCCCCCGGTCTCTAGGATTCCTACTTCTAAGTCGGAGCTGGACCGGGGGGGACGAAACACCCAGTGAGGCTGTTCCAGTCACTGCACAGACCATCACAGTGATGTGTGAGTTTTTCCTGATTCCTGTCGCTGTGATGGTCTTCGCGGTACCAGAGTCGCTGCAGTGATGGTATACCCTTTGGGAAGACTCTGGGAATTGAAGGAAGGCTGAACGGTAGAGCTGCAAACTGGTAGTGACCAGAGAGCAGTATGAACCTGAGGTATCTTCTTTGAGACAGTCTGATTAATATGTAGAAAAAAGCATCCTCTCAATCCAGGGATTCCAGCGATTCTCCTTGTTGTAGAGGGAGATCACCACCGAATGGGTAAACAGTTTAAATTTTGGATTGGACAAGTTCTTGTTTAAGTACCTGAGATTCTGAATGGCCCGGCATTCCCCATTTTTCTTTCATGTGAGGAAATACCCGAAATCAAGGTCTTTCCACCTTTGGGAGGAAGTAACTCTTTCTGCTGCATTAGATATCAAAGGAATCTTTACCTCTAACTTCCACAGAATTGTCTCTGTAGGAGTTATGCAGTTTGGGTATCTGTGCCCCTGCTGAGTGAGAGAACTTTTTGTGCTGCAGGGTAAGGCTTTGGCCCACTACCTTAGTACCCACTGGTCTATGGTTATACCTTGCCAGTGGTGGAAGTGGTAGGACAAGCGACCTCCAATTGGCAGAGGGGAGGTGACCTGGGCCTCCTATTCAGGAAGCTGGTTTTAGTGAAGGGGAAGGATTGGTTCTTTTCTGAGCCCTTCTCCCTCTCCTCTGAAGACCTCCTCAGAGGTTGTAAGAGATGAAAGATTTCTTCTTAGCTGTGTTACTTTGATGCATGAAAATCAAGGAGCTGTGAAGTAAGAATTTGTTTTTTTGTATCTAGCATTATGGGGTCTTTTTCCAAAGGTTGAGCAGAAAGAGACACCTCTCGTTTGTGACAAACTATCAGCTGTACTATACCCTTATGGCTAGGGTGAGAGTATAGGTATTCAGCATTAGATTTGTCCCAATGGCATTTTTCTTTCTTTCCTCTTTTCCACCCCAGGAAAGGAAGTGGGATTCTGTGAAGCTAAATGATGCCCTGCGGCCTGCAGAAGAATTCATGAATAGGCTGGGGCAAGTTTTGATGGAGAGAGAGAGAGAGAGAGACCTATCTTATCTAAGAGGCCTGTCTCCTTATCATCATAAACAGACTCTTGAATAGAAGATCAAGCGTTTTACCTCATGTTGAATATAAATAAATGAAAAGGAAATATGCCCCTGGAGAAGAAGGCCAACTCTTGGCCAAGAGCTTCCTCGGAGTCTAGAGGCTTAGTTACTGGTCCATAAAGTCCCTTGTCAAGAAAAATGCTCTGGCCTAGACCAGGGTCAGGGGAAATAGGAGAATTAGGTTCATTAGCGGCCCTGAAAAGGGACCCAATTGCTTGGAATATCTGATATAACTGCCAGGCCTTTGCCATTTCCTCCGCAGAGGGAATATCTATAATTAATGCTGAAGTCTCCCTTTTTCTCAGTAGGAGGGGCAGCAATGTTTTTTTTTTTTTTTTGCAGGACCCGAAGGAACCTGTCCAGTATGTCTTTTCTTTTTGTTTCTTACTTGTAGGACCTGAAGGATCCTGTCCAGTATGTCTTTTCTTTTTGTTTCTTACTTGCAGGATCTAAAGGAACCTGCTAGTTGTGTCTTTTCATTTGTTTCTTATTTGCAGGACCCAAAGGAACCTGGGCCCAGATATTCAAACTGCGCTCAAAATGAGTGCAACAGCAGGAGCAAGCATTAAACCAGTTGCGCGAACAGAACAGGTGCTTATATTCAAACATGGAGCAGTACAAATTGCGGCAACGCCTGAATATCGCATACCGCGCCATAGCGCAATCCAGGAAGGAGAAGTTGAGCCGAAATGTTGTGCTATGATGCAACAAGGGCAGCCCAGCTGAGCATTCCAGAGGTGCCATAGCGCAAGCAGAGCCCCCCCCAGAGCAATGGAACTGCACATCCAGGGAGGCAGGCTGGGTCCCACCGCCAGCCATGCCACACATGGGCACAGGAACACACTGCAGAACCCACACCACACCTGCACACCCCAAACACAGCATCACTGGGGGTGGGATGGATGATCTACTTGCCCATGGGGACAAGCCAACAAAGCATAGCAGAGCCATGACACCCCAGCACAACCACTGGCAGGCTGAGAGTGCCACACACAGGGGGTTGACTACCACAGTGCACATCAGCCCCCCGTACGCACAGCACACCCTGCACTGTGACCCCAAGACACCACCTATGTGCAGTGACTGGCACTGCAGGAAACCATGCATCCCCCCCAGCACACGTCAACCCCATGCAACACAGAAGCCTACAAGCCAGACACACCCTGTGCACCCAGCAGTGGGTGGCAGCAGATGGCAAGACCAACCGAAAGTCACTGCCATGCTGGAGATACCTCCCCATGCATACACACGCACACACACACACACACACATACCCCAGGACCATACCAGCCCAGATGGCATGTACACCCCTGCAACTGAGCACCCATAGGCAGCTGCAAATCAGAGAGCAACACATTATTCGTATAAAAATATAAAAATGTATTTCACAACAACAAACATTATCAAGAACAAGTACAACTATTTACAAGGGGGGGACGGGTACAAGGTAGGGTTGGTCAAAGGGTAGGGATGACAAACTTGGAGAGGGAAGGCAGGGTGGTAGGGATGGGAGAAGTGGGAAGGGTAGAGAGGTCATGGGCCAGCCGGCCGCCCGTCCTCCTGCCAGTGTCCTGCAGTTCTCTGCCGCCTCCTCCGCACGCCATGGCGGTGAATGGATTACAGGATGTCGCTGTTCTGGGCCACAAGCTGTCAGATGGCCCTGACATACCTCGCCATCCTCTGGAGAACCTCGAGGCCTAGGAAAATGGGAACACAGTCAATGGCTGTGACTGACCACAACCCTGAACACCACCCAACCTGCAAGCCATATAGCCCAATGTCCCTGCACCTGTGATGGCATGCACCCACCCACAGTGAACATGCACATGGCCATCACAAACAGGCGGCACCAGCTATGCGCACCACTGCACACACACACTGCCCATGTCCATCACAGCACAAACAAGGCTGCCAAGTGAAGTGGCAATGTGGTGCGATGCCAGTTACACAGCTATGTGCCCAGTGCATGTATGGACCACCAGTGATGCATACACAGACGTGCTGTGAAACTGGACAGTGATGCATGTCACCTGTGTCGTGCCTACAGACATAGATACATAGCCAGTGTCGGCAGATAAGGGCCTATGGCCCACACAGTCTGTCCATTTCAGCCTGTAAGTCACTTTGTTTACCTAGAAGTCTGTTGCCCCTTACCCCTGACCTCAAGAATTCCGCTATGTCTATCCTGCAGTCTGAAATCCCGTGGAGGTGTCAGCCCCACCACTCCCTCTGGCAGGGTGTCCCACTTGTACACCACCCGCTCTGTGAAGAAAGTCTTGCTCATGTTTCCTCTGAATCGTCCCTCCCTCCAACTGCATCCCATGCCCTGTAGTCCTGGAACATCTTTTGCACTTCAAAATAGTGTTTCCTGCACCTGTTCCACCCTGTAAGATACTTGTATGTCTCAATCATATCCCTCTCTCCCTCCTTCCTCCAGGGAGTACAGGTTCAGTTCCTTCAACCTGTCTCCCTAGGAGTTGTGATGTAAGTCATGCACCATCCTTGTTGCCCCCTCTGAACCTTCTCTGCCCACTCTACGCCCTACGTAGGTATGGTCTCCAGAAATGTACACTGTACTGCAGGTGGGGCCTCCCAGTGTCTTGTATAGTGGAATTATGACCTTCCCTTCCTGCATGTTTGTATTGTGCATGGCTACTGCCCCCAGCATGCAATAGCATCCATGAAGTCATGATACTCACACTGCTCAAGCAGCTCGACTGGCGCTGTTGCTGGCGCTGCTGCTGCTGGTGGCTCCAACCCCTGCTGGCAACGGGTCCCTGGCACGCCCCTTCACTGTTGCCCCACATCCTCACATCCCGCCAGTGGGAGACATATGTTGAGACAAACATCAGTGTGACTCAAAAGCAGACTGCCCCCTGCCCCAGTGACAGTGCCTGCCCACACAGCCATACCCAGTCATCTCACAGCTGCACACACTGACACAGCCAACCGTGGCCGAGCCATCACCTATGCACAGCCACCAAACACACACACACCCCTACAGATAATACAGGTGCATATATGGCACACCCACCTGGCCTAGGCACCACGCCCCACCTGGCATGTGACCGCAGCCAATCCAGCAGATCAGGATCCTCCGCAGAGGTCACTGTACGGTGCGGCACTGCTCAGCTGACCGGCACCGTCCAGTGACCCCACCAGGTCAGTGGCCGCACTGCCACACCTGGGTCCGGGCAATGGTGAGAGCGCCTCACCATAAAGTGCCTCATAGTGGGGCTCCACTAGGGCCACCAAGTTGGCCACTTCAAGCTGGCTCAGGACCGCCCTCCTCCTAGCCATGGCACCAACTTTACAGCGGGCAATATGGCGCCCAGCTGCGCCCGTAACCCCACGTGGAGATGTTGCGCAATAGACCACCACAGGCTCAATCGCTGCTGTCTAACAGCCACATTTTCACAGCGCTGTCACCAGACAGCGCAATAGGGATGTACACATGGCAGGCGAACAGTGCCAGGGGGCAAATGTCATACACAAGGTCATGGGCAATGACGCAAGGCTACGCACAGTGCCATCTGACGTATAGGCATCCTGCACGACCGACCAGCTGCATACCAGTGCAACAGTGGAGTATTGCGCAGTAGTGCCACAGCGCCATATAGTGCCCATTGCTGTAGCGGCACTGGCACAATGGTGGCCATGGCCTGAATTGCCAATCGCGCTCAGCATGTCAACAGCGTGACAGACGCCTACGTAAGCTATCTGGGCATGCGCAATGCAGTGTACCACACAGGCACAGATCTGCGCCATTGGCTCAGCCGACTCTTCCATATTGCGCAAAGCGCAGATTCGCGATATTCAGCCGACACATGCAAATCATCTGATCAGCCATTCAAGGGCACAGTGGCGTGATTTGCATGTCATTATAGTTGCTCCACTCCTAATTTGCATGTATTGCGCTATAAATGTGCGACATTGGGCTGCGTTGGCCAGATTCGGTTACTGCAGGTGAGAGGTGAGTTGCATGCTGTGTGATGTTCAGGACGATGGTCATGGGAAAATGCTGTAGACTGCACAGTGACAGGTGTCCACTTCCCCCCATACAGATCGCCATGACCGAGCAGAGTCATTGTGAGGTGAGGGACGGTGGGCGTGAGGAGGAGGCCCAACTTTACAGCAGCAGAGAGCGGAGGCTCTCTTCCAGGCCTACCTGGATGAGGAGCCAGTGCTGAGTGGATGGAGGGCACCCTCAGTCCCGTCGCGGCTGCATGGAGGAGGTAGCTCGGGCGTTAACCTGCACGGAAGCCACCAGCGCCCGTGCAGGAATGCAAGAAAGATGGGGACAGACGCGGGAGGTTGAAGGAGAAGGTGGCAGCCTTAGGGCGACACGTGCTGGCACTGGCGGGGGCCCGCCAGTGGTGTTGCAGCTGACCCCAACTGAGGAGACACTGGTCACAGCCATGCAGCTGAGCGCCATTGAGGGCGTACCAGGCGGAGGATTTCAGACAGGTGGAAGCCCATCACTACACGGTATGACATGGTGGTGGTGTTTGGGGGGGCGGTTGTTCACATGCACTCACATGTACTTTCTTTCTGTTACAGATCCTGTTCATCTTCAGGAGACGGTGGTGGTGGGTCCAGACAGTGATGCTGACCTGCTGGACATGGAGGAGGGTCCATCCACCTCCACCACCAGCCAGCAGGCACTGCAGCAGCATGCACGCTGGGCCGCAAACTCTAATGTCAGTGATACGGGTGCAGGGGGTGCATAGCCTGTGTCTCAGCAGTCTGGCATGCAAGCATGCCAGCACGCTGTGACCATGGCAGTAGCACGTACCTGCACCATTGATGATAGAAGGCTTGCAATGGGCAGTGATGGTTGTGTGTCCCATGACAGACACACAGCAGGCCAGCACGTGCCCCTGGGCCTGTCTGGTTCCAACTTGTGTACCAGCATGCTGGCACGGTCCCAGGCTGTGCCTGTCAGCACCCGTGGGGCAGCACCGGTGGCTGTGCAGGTGTCTGGCACTGTTGCCAGAACAGCGGTGGAATGAGTGGACCCGGGGGCACAGCAGTTGGAGGGGCAGCAGCAGCAGTCGCCCACCAGGTCTGGGGGTACAGTGTCAAGCAGTGGCACATGTCCGCCGCCCTTTGATCCGCCCATTCCTGGTCCTGGTGAACAGCGCCCACCCTCAAGGGGTGTTGTGCATCAGGACCGTCCACACCCTGGGGGTCAGGATGCCGTTGGGGCACAGTACCCATTGGACGAGCACACCCACCTGCTGCAGGAATCAGTACAGCTGCAGAGGCGGGTTGCAAGGTCCGTGGAGGCACTGTATGTCCGTGGAGCAGCACAGCAGGGAGTGTGCTCGGGACCGAGCCGAGCTGGTCCATATGCGGACGGATGTGACCGCCGCCATTGACAGGCTGACCCAGGCAGTGGTCTCTGTCGTGGACGCAATGGGCACACAGTCAGGTGCCCCTGTACCGCACACCCCACACAGTGCACTCTCCACTCCCCATTCCCGGCATCATGCGACACCAGGCCTGTCGATGCCAGGTTCTGCTGTGGGCATCCCGAGCACCCCTGGTGCAGGTTTGTTCAGCATGCTGCAGACCCCTGTGCGGGCAAGGTCACATTCATGCAGTGGGACCCCTGGTGGTGCAACAGTGCCACCCCATGTGGCCCCTGCTCAGCCTACCCGTGCTGTTGGATCACAGTGGGGCCTCCCACGCATCCACGGTGGCCATGGGACAGTGCTACATGACTGAGCTGTCTCCCAGTGTGGGCCCTGTCTGGTGCTGCCATGTGTGCAATGTGTGTCATGGTGGGCAGTGCACTGCTGGGTGCTCTGCTCACCACGCTGACACGGACCACCTGCACACCCTCCCAACTGCTGTCCACAGGTGCGTGTGCATGATGATGCCTGCATTGCACTGTACACCAAGGTGCAAGGGTGCCCAGGTTCTGAGCACACGCATTGGACAGTCGGGTGGTGGGGGTGGTCGGTGGTGCTGTGTGTTAGCAATGTCGGTTCTGCAGTGCTGTGCATCTGCCCATGTACGCTCTGTGCCTGGTGTGTGTGTGTGTCCATATGAGTGCTCACCCCTCCCTGATGGTGTGTTTGTATGCCTGGACCCTTCCACTCCCCTGACCGTCATGCACCCCTGGTGTGTTCCTGTGTGCCTGTGGTTTGCGCATGGACAGTGTTGGTTGCACATGTCCCCTTGACTTACCTGTGTTGTGCGTAGTGCTCCTCTGTGATGGTGTCCGGGTGCAGCTGGGCCTGCCGGATCAGTCGGGGGTCCCTCCGTCCTGGGGGGGCTGCTCATCACCATCATCACCGGCGCCACTGCTGTCCCCCTGTTCGACCTGTATGGCTATCCCATGGTCTTTGGCCATGTTGTGCAGGATGCAACAGGCCAGGAATATCCCACAGGCCTTTTGGGGGCTGTACTGTAGGGCACCACCGGAGGTGTCTAGGCATCGGAAGCATGCCTTGAGCATTCCAAACACCCACTCTATGATGTTGCGTGTTGCGGCATGTGCCTCATTATAGCATAACTGCGCTGGGGTCATGGGGCGCCTGTACGGTGTGAGCAGCCAGGGACGGAGTGGGTATCCGCAGTCACCTGTGTGGAGATAGTGGAGATCAGTATCATGTTCAGGTCCATATTGGCCATCTCCCTGTGTGCCACTACCATGGCACCTGTGGCATTCCCACCCTTGCCCAGAGTTTGCATTCCATACATGTGTACTCACCCACTAGATGTCCTGTGGGGATGTCCCCACTCTCGAATCGATGGCACAGTGCAGACTGATACCATATGAAGGCATCATGTGCTCCGCCAGGGTGTGTGGCACAGACATTGATTATGTGCCCAGTGGCATCACACACCACCTGGCCGTTGACACTAGGGAATCCCTTTCTGTCCCGATATGTGTGGCCATCGGGGTCAGGTGGCGTGCGGATGGCCACATGGGTGCAGTCTATGGCCCCTAGCACACCAAGCATACGTGCTACCCTGTGGAACTCCTGCATGTTTGCTGTACGCTCTGCTGTGGTGCTGGGGAAATGGATGTACTCCGCAGCATGTGACAGCAGTGCACTGAGGAATTGGGTGAGGATGCGTGACGTGGCCGACTGTGTGATGCCTGTGGTGTCCCCTGTCAGCCTCTGGAAGGTGCCCGTGGTGAGCAGGCACATGCAGGCTGTCACCTTGGTCTCCACCGACAGCGTGACTTCGTCGTGAGGGTGCCTGCATCACATCATTGCACAACTCACAGAGCCGTCTCAGTATTGCCCTGTTCAGGCGGTACCGGCCCACGATCTCTACATCTGTGTACAGCTCAAAGCTGATGCGGGCACGGTACCGCCTGTCGGGGGGCGTACCGCCAACGGGCCCTTCCATGGCCACGTCCTCCTGCAGCATGCATTCTCACCCCCCTCATTACAGCTTCCATGTGGAAACTGGCACTGTCCATCTCCCTGGCTTCTGACCCCCCCTGGCTGGTGTTGCTGTGTCCCCCACTGTCCTGACTTCTACTTCCACTGCACCGGGCACCCCCCACTGGCCTCTACAGACTATGGGACACACTTTCCTTGCCTGCCCTTTGCTGTTTGTCTGTCTGTCTCTGTCTCTCTCTGTCTCTCTCTCTCCCCACTTGGCAGCCTGGTAGTGTTCTTGCGCGCTTCCTTGAGCCTTTTATTTTGGCTCATTTCCGCTAATCTTTGCCAATTCCGGCTGTGCGCTATTGCGCGTGCATGAAATCTTTGAGTCTCGCATTGCGGTCTTTATGCATGGATCCGCCCCCTTCGGTTGCGCATGCCTTCATTTTCATTGCGCTGTTGCTCAGCATGTTTTCGGGGGCGCAACTGCCTCCTTCTGAATATCGCAAAATGGCGCAGTTTTGGACTTGCGCATGGCGCAACCCTTTTGAATATCTGAGCCCTGATAATTATGACTTTACTGTTTCGTGTTTTTTTTTTTTTTTTTTTACAGGACCCAAAGGAACCTGTACATATATCTTTTGATGAGAGAAGGAGCCCTCATCTGAATTTGTTTATAGAAGGTGAGGCAGACTGAAAAACCATAGCAACCAGCCCAGGGGCTGGAAGCCAACTGTAAACAAAACAAAGACGGAGCCAAAAAGTAAACAGTGACAGTCTGCCAACACACAGTAAAGACAGAATAAACAAACTCTAGCCAGAGCCAGAGCCAACAGGGCTGTGAAGAGCTACCAAATGACTAAAGTTATTTTCTTGTTGGTGCCATATAATGCTGTTTAGCCACAATCATCAAAAACTGGCATGCTGCTAATTCAGTCCTCCTGAATTTATTTAGTCAGAGTACATGCTGCTCTGTGTGTGTGTGTGTGTATGTGTGTGTGTGTGTGTGTGTGTAAGCATGCAACCTGTCATGCCCGTAGGAATGAGATAGCTAACACAGCTGCATTGTCTGTAATCTGACACTGTAGTCTGACTTTCAGAGTTTCAGTAAAATCCAGAACAACAGATTATGAGTTAACCCCTAGGTTGCTGAAAGAAATAGAATAAATCTTTTACACTGAGCTGGACAGATGACAGAAACAGCAATTTAAAAAGTGTTTTTTGTTAATATTTTGACAAGTTATGAGGTACAATACAGTAGCATCCCCCCTCCCTTCAGATGCCTTTAACATAGAGCAGCAAATAGCAAAAATCAGAGGGGGAGTGCACTATTTTGCAGCTGTGGAACACTTTCAAAAGTCCAAAAAGGGAGTCCCATGATCAATCGTTTTAGAGCCACAATCTGATGCCAATAGGGCTGTAGACTCCTCCCACAGCCCTAAAAACAAACAGAGAAAAGTCAAAATTTAGTCTGACTGAAGGAAATGAACAGTCAGAAAACTGCTAAAGTTCTTTCTTAATTTATTTATTTAGTTTTTGTTGACCGGGTAAGTGCACTAGACACATTCTGCCTATTTTCAGGCATGACCCACGGAGGGGATACGGATGAATGCCAACTGACCTTGAACAAGATTAAGCTATTGGTGGTATTTTTAGTGATGAGGGAAATTCGGCCAGGGCACTGGGGAAATTCCCCTACTCTTTTCGAGAAGTGCCATGCGATCTTTAACATCCACCTGAACTACTACCAGGCTGATGGAACCTCAGTTTAACATCTCATCTGAAAGACAGCACCTGAGGAGTGCAGTACCCCCAAAACAATATACAGCACTGGAGAACCATGGGAAAAACAGATCCCAGTAAAGGAAATATTCAGAATATGTAGAAATGCACTAAAAACTAAAATAATACAAGAAGTTTGTGTAAAAAAACTACTAAAAAGGCAAAATCCATGGATTTTTACTTAAAAAAAAGTATGTTTAGTCAGAAAAAAAATGCAGGAAAAGATTGCGACTTCACAGGATGAAAATCCATAGATAAAATAAGAAATAATGAAAAACTTACACAAAGTAATAAAATCAGCACCACAATGAAGAAAAACTATCAAAGAGAAGGAAAAACACTTCAGAATGAAGTTCTGAAGAGAGCTGTCCTGGGCAGTATTGTCCAGTCAGCGGAGAAAAGAATCTGAAGTGAAAGTATGAGCTCCACACACAGCACAGCTTAGTCCTGATTGGCCAATGCTCAGGTTCATTAGCATTAACTCCACCTCTGGGGCAGCTGGACCCAGCTGGCATACTGCAACAGTTAAGCATACAGAAGAATTCCTGGAGTGAGAAGCATGAGCTAGAAGAGCTGCATCCTGAGAGCTGGGCCAGAAGGGCCAAGCTGTTGTGGCCTCTTCAAAAAGAATCCAAAGCTCCTACTGCTGTTCATCCTGCTCCTGTGTGCTGCTTCCTGCTGCTTCTGGTCTGTTGCATCCGAGGGTCATGTGAGTGCTGGCACTGTTGACTGGAATTTTTATCTCTCCCTGTAGGTATTGTATACCAGAAGGCAGTACTACACACAACAGCCAGCCCATTTATTCTCCTCGGGTAGAGGCACTGTGCTATTTATTATTTTAGAGTGAACCACCCTACTACAGGAGAATGAATGAACCCAACCCCTTCAACTAGATGTGCCCCATTACAGTCACCAGGCAGGGATGTGAACCCACTCACTGTGCCAATCAGAGAGAGGTTATATTTGTCTTTCTACACATGCAATAGAATGTTTGTTTGTTACCATGGGACATAAGTAAGCAATAAGACAAGACAGGGTGTGGGTAGTAGTGTGATCACTGCACACCTGGGGTGTAGTGAGTCACAAGGCTGCAGACTGAGTACCTTATTCCCCCAGGAAGTGCAGTGATCACACCTACACCCTGGAGTGTCGTATTGCTCTTACCATATGGAATTTTGTAATAAAAAAGTCATAGACATAGTGCCGGCACAGTGGCATGGAGGGCTGAGGCACTGGACGCCTTACCTCCTACCACGCTGGGGACCCAGGTTTGGAAACAAGCCTGGGGCACTGGAGTCAGACAGGGGGAAGGCGAGGAGCTGGACTGAGTGGCCGCAGGGCAGCTCTCCTCTCCAGGGGAGGGATGTGGGTTTCCCCTGCTCTTGGCTGCCACCCAGTGGAGGCTAGGTGGCAGCATCATGCTGTATGCACTCAGGCATTAGTGCAGGCGGGAGGAAGGGGCCATTGCCAGAGTCACAGACTGCATGTGCACCTCCACATGCGTGCATGCGCGACTGTGTTCTGGGGTCCTGGGATAATGGGGAGAAAACAGGAAAATGGGGCACCAGAGTAGGCCCAATGAAGCCCTGTGTGCAGGGTAGATTGATATCCTTCAAGGGAGGACCATAGCTTACCTGCCCCCAGAGCCCTGAAGAGCAAAAGCTATATAAAAAAGTCACAGACACAAAAATGAGTTTTAAATGTCAAATCAGTTTATTTTATTTCTTTTTTTTTGTCAAATATCTTTACACTAAAGAAATAGTCCCCAAAACTTTTTTTTCAGGAGGGAGCAGCTAGGTGGGGTGCAGATTGCAGGGCCTTTTTTCTGTGTGACTGTGTGTACCTTCCAATGGCTCAGGTATATTGATTAGATTTAATAAACTATCCATTCAAGCATTTTTATATGTGCTTCTTAAATGGTAGTACCTGAACAATTCCTCAAGCCTGATTAAACTGCAAAGGCTGACTTTTTCACTGTCTGGTTTCTTTTTCACTTCTGACAGGTCACTTTGGCACCGTGTGGTTTCTTTTGAACAGAGTTCACTGGATAAACATATTTTTATTTGTGCTCCAGTGAGTTGTTTTCTCTCTAGATTGGAGCTTTTCTGTTCAACCATCTGATAAACGAATAGTGTCAGCGTTGTGTTGATAAGATACAAGTAAAGGTATGAATATTAATAAATGCAAATGTGTCAGTGTTGTAAGTCTCATGGAGAGTGTTACAGGCATGTGAGAAGCAAAATGTTAAGGGAGACTGCAGAGCTGCAAAAAACAGTAAGCTCTTCTGTATGCAGCATAAGTTATTCTGGAATAAAGAGCTTTAAAAAATATAAAATTACTACAAAACAAGACATGGTACCAGGAGTGGTTTTGGGACTTTTTCTTAGAATGTGAAGAAAATACCAAGAAGGTGGAATCTTATGAAAAAGGAACAAGATTTGCCTCACAATAATAAAGGATCAACTGAATGCAGATTTTGCTTGTTGGTCTTTTCAATACTGGATGTGATGATATGTGTATTAATTAAGTTAATGAATATTAATGAAGCATGCCCTGCATGCGTCTCTAGATTTGAATCTTAGTATAAATACTGGTTGGCGGGCTGAAACCCGCCAGATTCAAATGGTCTACCATAATATAATGTTCTGCTGGTTTGCTAATAACGTTTTTAGAAAGTACAGTGTTTACCTCAGTGTTTCATTACATAGTGTCAGAAAATGGAGCAGCTGTCACCACCATCTGCTTTGGATTTAGCTGGCAACCTTGCTGAGAACTGGCGCTGCTTCAAGCAATAGCTGCAAATTTATTTTGCGGCCTCGGAAGTCTAGGGGAAATCTCCACAGATTCAAGCCATTACCTTTCTGCATATTGTGGGTCCCGTGGCCCTGGAGATTTACGATACATTTGACTAGGCAAAAGATGAAGATAAAACAGACTTGCCTCAGATTATGCAGCAGTTTGAGAACCACTACAATCCATGGAGAAACATCACCTATGAGCAGCATCTGTTCAACACACGCAGCCAACAGCCAGGTGAAACCTTTGTTGTTTATCTCACTGACTTATGACTGCATGCAAAGTCATGTGAGTTTGGTAATCTGACTGACTCACTGATCAGAGACAGAATTGTTTGCAGTATTCTGGATGACCGAGTGTGGTGCCGACTGCTCCGCGAGATGGACTTGTCTTTAGCCAAGACTATTGATATTTCTAGGGCTGCAGAATTAAGTGAGAGGAAATTCAAAACTAGAAGTGAGCCCCCTGGTACAGATGCTGCAGTGAATTTAGTGACTTTTAGAAAAGGGGGCGAGAGAGATTGTGCAGAAAATGAGAGAGAGTGTGCCAGCTAGAGTACCCAGATTGCATGCATGCGGTAAATGTGGGTGACAGCATGGTCCAAACAGATGCCCTGCTTATGACCAGAGATGTCAAATATGCAATAGACAGAATCCTTTTGCAAGAATGTGCACAGCAAGGCAAGGTGCAAAGGTGCATGTAGTTGAGAAAGAGAGCAGAAGTAAAAGTGAAAATGCTTTTATTGTGGAAATGTTGACTGACACAGCTACAGACAAGGACTGGAATGTGCACTTAAGCATTAATGGGAAAACTCTAACTTACTAACTGGACACTGGAGCTCAGTATAATGTTATGCCTATGAGCATGTGTCGAACAGTATCCAGAGAGCCTATTTAAGTCAAAAGCACCACTGGTTTCCTACTCTGGCCATCACGTGAATGTGCAAGAGAAAGTTGTACAGGCTGTGGGATTCAAAAATCAGTGTCATGTTGTCACGTTTCAAGTTGTAGATACTGATATAATGCCCATGCTGAGACTACTTACATATCTTGAGATGATACTTGTCGAGAAATTGTTCTCACTTAATGCAGTGACTGAAGCAACTGATGAGATATTGTCTACGTTTGCTGATGTTTTTCAGGAGCTGGGGTGTCTCGAGGGTGAGCACCACAAGATAGGCAAGTCTGTTAGCCGAGTGATACACCCACCCAGGAAAATGCCATTTGCTTTAAAAGACAAGGTTAAGACAGAGCTGCACAATATGGAGAAGTTGGGTGTTATTGAAAAAGTAGAAAGACCCACAAAATGGGTAAATTCAGTGGTGGTAATAGAGAAGCCTGGTAAATAGAGAATATGCATTGGCCCCAGTGATTTGAGCATGGCAATAAAGAGAGAGCATCATCTGATGAAAACTGTCAAGGAAGTAGCTGCAAGGCTAGTAGGTGCCAACATTTTCTCAGTGCTTGATGCGAGTCATGTGTTTTTGCAAGTGAAACTTGATGAGCCCAACTCTGAGTTCATGACATTTAACACACCATTTGGGCATTATAAATTTAAGAGGATGCCATTTGGAATATGTTCAGATCCTGAGACGTTTCAATGAAAGATACAGTACCTGAAATATTTTAAGGCATTGAAGGTGTGGAAACTTACGTGGATGATGTGTTGATTTCGGGGTCAGATTAGCAAGAACATTCTGTAAGACTGAGAAAAAGTGTTGTAGCAAGCAGGAGAGCACCACCTCATGTTGAATCTCAAAAAATCAAAGACTGGACTGAACGAAGTTCCATATATTGGATATGGACTGACCCAAAGTGGGCAGGTTTATGGGAATGGTTAACTACCTAGCCAAATTCGTTCCTAATTTGTCAACCTTGAATAAACCGCTAAGAGAACTCCTGGAAAATTAATCGGCCTGGCATTGGGACCTCAGACATGAACAGGTATTTCATGAATTAAAGAAAATTATTATGCATCCCCCCAGTGCTGGCTTTCTACAATCTGCACCAGCCACTGGTCCTGTTTGTTGATGCCTCTTCTGAAGGACTGGGAGCATGCCTACTGCAAGCCAATAAACCAGTAGCATTTGCTTCAAGATCCCTGACCAGTACTGGGAACAATCATGCACAAATAGAAAGGAAATGCTGGCTATTGTGTACGGGTGCACTAAATTGCACCAGTACAATTACGGCAGACAGAAGGTGCTCATTGAGACTGACCACAACCCCCTTGAAAGTCTGTTTAAGAAATCCCTACATAGAGCTCCTCCTCGAATACAGAGAATGATGCTCAGGTTGCAGAAATATGATTTACAAGTCCTGTACAAAGCAGGAAGGGAGTTACACATTGCTGATACCCTCAGTACGGCCGTACAAAAAGGGACCTCACCAGAGACTGACACTGATAAATATGAGGTGCATACCGTTGAGAAAATTCCCATCACTGATGAGAAACTGGAACAGTTTTAACAGGAAACAGCACAGGACTTGGAACTGCAGAGGTTAAAAGACAGTGTTGCAGGGATAGCACTCAGAACGCTTTAAAGTGAACCCTATCATTAGACCATATTGTATATTTCAAGAAGAAATTGCAACTGAGAGTGGGCTACTCCTTAAAGGTGAGAGACTGATTGTGCCTGGAACATTGTGAAAAGAAATGCTTATGAAAATTCATGGCATCTACCTGGGTATCGAGAAGTGCAGCAGATGAGCCAGAGATGTTTTATTCTGGACAGGGATGAACAGTCAAATCAGTGAGTTGGTCTCCAGCTGTGGCATCTGTGCCACCTACAGGAAAGCTCATCCCAGAGAACCACTGCATTCCCAAGAGATACAGGAGAGGCCCTGGCAAAAGGCGAGAGCTGATTTATTTGACTTCAGTAGAGTAACATATTTGCTGATGGTGGACTATTACTCCAAGTTTATTAAGATGTCCAGATTACAAAACACTACAAGTGAGACTGTGATTAATCAGATAAAATCTCGGTTTCCATGGCATGGCATACCAGAGATTCTCATTATGGACAATGGGCCCCAATTCAACAGTGCTGAGTTTCAGTCCTTTGTGAAAGCATATGAGTTCAAGCACCTCACCTCTTCACCCAGGTTCCCCCAGAGCAATGGCATGGTTGAGAGAGCAGTGCAAACAGTTATGAATTTACTGAAAAAAGCTATGAACATCAACAGAGACCCATATCTGGCACTTCTTGATTTCAGGAACACACCTATTGAAGGTGTGGGGTCCCAGCACAGCTACTCATGGGCTGTCACACCAGAACCTTGTTACTTGCAACACATGGGCTGTTGAAACCAGGGATCCTAGATTCAGATGTCCATGCCACACTGCAGTCTGCACAGCAAATGCAACAGTATTATTATAACAGAACAGCCCATACTTTGCCTCCATTGAGCCAGGGACAACAGGTGAATATGCGAACCAATTAGCAAGAATGGACCCCTGAGGCTGTTGTTGCACCTGCACACCCCCAATCCTACATTGTCTCAGTCAATGGAAAAACAGTACTGGTGTAATCGCCATAATCTGAGGAGCTCACCAGTCATGCAGCGTACCCCGTGTAGGATACAGACTTTCCCCTGTGGAGGGAGAGAGAGGAAAAAGTGGACAAGGAATTGGGACAGGATTTTGAAACGGTGAGAGTGGCATGGGGACAACGTAGCAGCAATGGCAGCACAGCCAGCTAAAGACCCCAGCAAGGACCCACTGCCAGTGACACAGGCAGAGCGGGCAGCTGCCCAAATGGACCTACGCAGCCCATCTGACAGCCCTGCTCGATTTAGTAGAGTTAGTGGATGGTTGATACAAAAACCTGCACAACACAGGACTTAAAATAAGGTTTACAAGTTAAATGTAACTGTTAAAAGTTGATTCTAAAGGTGGGAGATGTGATGATATGTGATTTAAGTTAATGAATATTAATGATGCATGCCCTGCATGTGCCTCTAGATTTAAACCTTAGTATAAATACTGGTTGGCGGGCTGAAACCCAGCAGATTCAAATGGTCTACCATAATGTAATGTTCTGCTGGTTTGTTAGTAAAGCTTTTAGAAAGTGCAGTGTTTGCCTCAGCGTTTCATTACAGAGGAGTCTGCAGAAATGGAGCAACTAAGACCAGCACCAGAGATCAGGTTTGTGGGCAATTTAGAAGAAACATGTTAATGTTTCAAGCAATTTTTTTATTTATATTTAAAAGCAACTGGGACAGATAAAAAAGAGAGCTCACAAAAAGTAGCATTATTACTGAGTCTGACAGATTCAGAAGCTCGAGATATATACAATACGTTTCAGTTGTCTGCAGCTACTAGTGAGGATTAGGATACTGTAATGGTGCAATTGGAAGCTTACTGTGTGCCCAGAAAAAATGAAACTTTTGAAAGATATATATTTAGACCCCAAACGCAGAAGGAACAAGAAACTACAGAAGAATTTGTTACTGACTTGAAACTAAAAGCTCAGTCTTGTAATTTTGGTGCTCTTTGCAATTCTTTGCTACAAAACCAGATTGTTATGGGCTGTTATGAAAAAGTGAAGGAACATTTAATAAGAAACTGTGAGTTTGCAATGGAAAAAAGCTGTTCAGATTTGCCAGGCTGCACAGCAAACTCGGATGCAACTAGAAGTGATTAACAGTACTAAAGTATAAGAGATAACACAGCTGTAGCAGCAGTGCATACAGTACAGAAACAAGTGCAGAAGTCTCCTACAAGTTTAATAAGACAAGACTTAAAACAAAATGTGAAAGGAAGGACTGCAACCATGCACAGAAAGTTTGCAAGCAAAGTATTCAGTAAATGTGGAAAAGAGCAAGCCTACAAAAACTGTTCAGCTTTTAGTCAGCAATGCAGAGCCTCTGAAAATTTTTTTATCATTTTGCTAGATGTTGTAGACAGAAAAAAACAGTATATGCTGTTACCGAAATACAAGATCCAAGCAATGAAAATGACTTGTTTATATGGGGCACTAGAAAAGCAAGGCTTCTCAGACAGAAAGGAATGGACTATTCAAAAAGATTCTGACTTCAAGATTCAGTACCTGAATGATACTGGTGCAGAAGTAAATGTACTGCCAGCTCGACTGTGGGGCGTCGGCTACCAAAACGACCACAGCTCAAAAAGTAGACTACTGTTGTAAAGGCGTACAATGGACTAAGTATACCCATGGTAGGATACTGCATGCTGCACCTGAGGCATAAAGACAAGGTCAGTAAACAAAATTTTGCCATTGTCACAGGAGACAAAATGCAAATTCTGGGTCTCAAAACCAATTAGAAGTTGGGTCTGACAGAAATATTATTCACAATAGAAAAGGAGCTGTCCCCCACTGACAAGATTATGTCTGAATACAGTGATGTTTTTAAGGGACTGTACAAGTTACCGATTACACATCATATTACAATTTCTGAGAATGCAGTGCTAGTGATACATGCTTCTCTTACTTCGGAAAATGCTTCCTTCCTGTACTCTGTTTTGTATTTCTATGTCTCAGTCATGCCCCCCACCCACACACACACACACACTTTCCAGGGAATACATATTTAACTCCTTTAATCTTTGCTCATAGATCTTATCCTGCAAGCCCTGCACCATTTTAGTTGACCTCCACTGCACCGTCTCCACCCTGTCTATGTTCATTTTTAGATGGGGCCTACAGAACTGGACGCAGTATTCCAGGTGTGGTCTTGAAAGTGTCTTATACAGGGGCAAGATGACCTCCCGTTTTCTACTCATGATACCCCTCCCTATGCATCCAAGCATCTGTCTAGCCTTTAAAGATGCCTTATTGCTGCCTAGTTTCTCTTAGGTCCTCCGAGATAAGTCCCAGGTCAGTTTCCTGCTTCGTGACTGTCAGCACTCAGCACCTCCCAACCTAGTTCGTACTATGCCTCTGGGTTCTTCTGCCCCATGTGCATGATCCTGCACTTTTTTGCATTGAATCCCAGCTGCCATTCTTCAGACCATTTATCTAGTTTTTTAGGTCTTCCCTCATTCTTTCAACACCCCCCTGGAGTGTCCACCCTATTGAATACCTTTGTATTGTCTGTGAAGAGGCATACTTTCCCCTTCAGTCCCTCTGCAATGTCCCCAGTAAAGACATTGAAGAGGACCGGCCCCAACACTGACCCCAGTGGCACCCTGCTCAACACCTGTCCTGCTCCAGAGTACTCCATGTTTACCACAACCCTCTGACTTCTGCCATTCAGACAGTTCTCCACCCACAGAACTATTTTAGGATCCACCCCTAGGCTGCAGTTTGTTAATCAGCCTTCTATGGGGGACGGTGTTGAAGGTCTTAATGAAGTCCAGATAGGCCACATCCACCGCATCTCCCTGGTCCACTACCTCAGTTACCCAGTCATGCTGTAGATTAGCACAATGAGTTACTGCAAAACACACTGCTTATCCTAAATACAATAACAGTTAGGGTTAGATGTACAGTATAAGTAAATAAATGCCATATCAGGCAGTGTGTGTGTGTGTGTGTGTGTGTCAATGCTATGTGTGTGTAGACAGTGTACTGCTATATTATACTGGAATATATATGCATATACAGTATGTGTATATGTATTAGTCAGTGTGTATATCATAATTAGAAAGTTCAGTTAGGGCTCAGTGGTTAGTGGAAATATTGCTAGTCTACATTCCCCTGATATCTAGATCAGTTTCAGCTTTATGAATGTCATTGCTGATTTAAATAAGGTGTCTAGTGGCAACCCCAACTTGCTGATGTCCCTTGGAGCCTGAAAAAAGGAAAACAATCCCTCAATGTTTTTTTTTTAATCTGTAAAAATGTGTGTAGACAGTGAACTGCTATGTTACACTAGAATATATACAGTATGCATATACTGTATGTGTATACGTATTAGTCAGTGTGTGAGCATCAGAACAATTAGAAAGTGCAGTTAGGTGGCTCAGTGGTTAGTGCAAAAATTGCTAATTTACACATTTTTCACTGTCCACAATACCATTATTTTGCAGCCATATTGGCTCTTGCTAGATTTTGTTTCTGCCTGCTTCAGAACACACAGACCCTGTTTGATCTCCGGCTTTGATTTCTTCCCTATCACTAGGATTCCTCTATGCCTATCCCATGCATTTTTGAATTCCCCTACTGAATGTGTCACCACCACCTCCATTGGGAGGCTGTTCCATGCATCCACCACCCATTCTGTGAAGAAATACTTCCTCATGTTACCCCTTAGTCTACCCCTTCCAGCCTCATGTCATGACCCCTTGTTCTAGAACATTTTTTTAATTCTTAGAGATGCCACCCTCCTGTAGCTTATTTCTGCCCTTGAGATATTTGAAGGTCTCTATCATATCCCTCCCTTCTCCTCCTCTCCTCCAGGGTATACATTTTGAGGTCCTCCAGTCTCTCCTCATATGACTTATGGAGCAGGCCCTACACCATTTTTGTTGCCCTTCTCTGAACTGCCTCTACCTTGTCTATGTCCTTATGTAGACGCATCTTCCTGAACTAGACACAGTACTCCAGATGAAGTCTCAGTAATGATTTGTACAGAGGCATCACCACCTCCTTCCTTCTGCTGGTGGTATCTCTCCCTATGTGCCCCAGTATCCCACTGGCTTTCCCCACAGCCTTGGCACATTGTTTGGCCACCTTTAGGTAATCTCATGTGATTATCCCAAGATCTGTTTCCTGTTTGGTGGCCATCAGAATCTTTCCTCCATCATGTAAGCCTCCCCTGGGTTCCTGTGCCCCAAATGCATGATTTTGCACTTTTTTGCATTAAATCTTAGCTACCACACTCTTGACCATTCCTCTAGTTTACCTTGGTTCCTCCTCAATTTTTCTACCCCTCCTGGAGTGTCTACCCTGTTGCAGATCTTACTGTCATCTGCAAAGAGGGATATGTTTCCCTCCAGACCCTCTGCAATGTCACTTATGAAGACACTGAATAGGACTGGCCCCAGAACTGATCCCTCTGGCTGGTCACTCTCCTTTCCTTGGATTGAGCTCCATTTACCACCACCCTCTGTGTTCTATCCCTCAACCAGGTCATAACGCAGTTTACCACCTTGAGACCCGTTCCCAAGCTGCCTAGCTTGTTTATAAGCCTCTTATGTGGAACTGTGTCAAAGGCCTTGCTGAAATCCAGGTAGACCACATCCACTGCTCCCCCAGATCCACTTCCCTGGTCACCCAGTCAAAGAAATCCATCAAATTTGTTTGACATGACCTTCCTGCTGTGCTCTGCTGGATTCAAGATGTTCCACAATCCTTTTTTTTAGCAGTGATTCCAGTATTTCCCCACCACCAAGGTCAGGCTGACAGTTTTCAGCCTCCTCCCTGCTCCCACTTTTGTGTAGAGGGATTACATCTGCTCTCCTCCAGTCCTCTGGAACCACTCCCATTTCCAGCGATTCATTGAACAGGGCTGCCAGTGGTGCTGCCAGCACCTCCCTGAGTTCCATTAATACTCTAGGACGTATCCCGTCTGGTTCATTGCCTTGTCCACTTTCAGTTTTGTGAGTTCCTTTAGAATTCTCTCCTCTGTAAATGGACTGGTGTCCACCTCCCTCCCCTTATTGTTCCTACCACTTAATTGTGGTCCCTCACCTTCCCCTGTTCTGTAAATACTGAACAAAAATATTTGTTAAGGATTGTTGCTTTTTTCAAGTACCCCTCTGCACACTCCCCATTTTCCCCCTTTAGCCTTACAATCCCACCCCTTGTCTTTCTCCTTTCACTAATGTAACTATAAAACATCTTGTCCCCTTTCTTTATTGCCTGGGCTATTTTCTCCTCCATTTGCACCTTTGCACTCCTGACTGCCTGCCCTACCTCCTTAAGCTTATCCCGATACACTACCCTGTCCTCCTCCTTCTGTGTTTCCTTGTATTTCCTGAAAGCCAACCTTTTCGCTCTTATCTTCCTGGCCACTTCCTTTGAGAACCATAGAGGTTTTCTTTTTCTCTTGCCTTTGTTTATTTGCCTAACCCAAAGGTTTGTTGCCTCCACTATGGCTCTTTTTAGATGGGCCCACAGTTTCTCAACTCCCCCCAGTCCTCCCTCCCTGCTAAGACTTTCCTGAAACATAGCCCAATTTTGCAAAGCCTGCCCTCCTGAAGTCCAGGACCCTCACTTTCATGTGACTTGATTCTGCCACTGTACTTATATTGACCCACACTGTGCGAAGATCACTGAACCTCAGGTGTCCACCCACCATGACATCTGCAATTCTGCCCCTGTTGGTGAGTACCAGGTCAAACATCGCACCCTCACGGGTGGGCTCTAGCACTAGCTGTCTGAGCCATGCTCCTTGCAGGGAGTCCAGTTTGTCCCTGCTCCTGGCTGAGACTGTGGCTGGGATGCTCCAATCAACATTTGGCAGACTGAAGTCACCTACCAGTAGCACTTCCCCTTTAGTTGCCATCTTATAGATGGCTTCCACTAGAACCTTCTCCAACTCTTTCCTTTGTGCTGGAAGTCTGTAGATCACACCTATGTGAATAGTAAATTGAGTAGGTGGATAAGTCTATGTCCCAAGTGTATGAGTCTATGTGTGTGTATGTGTGTATGACTCCATGTCACTATGTCTGACTGTGTTAAAGTATGGGTATGTATGTGTATTACTCCATGTACACAAAGGGGTTGGGAGAATGAGGCAAGTTGTGAAAAACATCAGCTTGCATTGAATCCTGGTGGACCAAGGACCCTGCAGCAGATTTTGGTACAGGAGGGGCCCTGGCACCAAAAACCACAAAGCTGCCATAACCACTCCCATGTGTCAAACAAAAAGTGAACGGGAGGGGTTTGATGGAGGCTGCAGCACTCCCCAGCAGCAGTGCCCCTATATACAGTACGTGCTCATTCAGAGCTTAGTCGGTGGCTGACCTTGGTGGTGAGCGGTGGGCTGCGCAAGTTGTAGGCTCGATTTGGGGATGGGGGAGTGGGGTGGTGGGACACTGCCAACATTTACATAATATGGCATAACAGGGGATTGGGGCTTTGGGTGGAGTTGGGAGGGCTGCTAGATTCGTATACATTATGGACATCAGGGATTGGGGAGGGGAGCCCACTAGACCACCAGAGGATGTTGTGGTATCACTGAAGGGAGGCTCGTGGCTGGGGCAGACTGATAGACAACCAGGGCATAGAATTAGTATAGCAGAAGTAGTACTAAGTATCATAAGGGGAGATCGGGGCTTGGGGAGGGGGGTGCTAATAATTTAAAGCATTATGGGGGATCGGGACTGGGGGGGTGCTAGACAACCAGGGATAATAAATATTGTATTATAGCTATTAAAGTATATCTTACAGAAGATCAGGACTTTGGGTGGGGGGCACTAGATCACCAGGGAAGTATATTTCTTGCCGTCATCAGGGTGAGGGGACCGCGACACATTGTCGCTACCAGGTCAACTCTCCCAGTGGTGACATTTGTAAGGCTGGTCTAACTGTACTTACAAATTTCACCACTGGGGGAGTTTTGTGAATCCCGATTCAGAAGATTTGGCAGCCTGCATCTGCTGCAAGCCTCTGGCGCCATGCTGCAGCCGAGTGTGTGGTGTAAGGGTGGCGCAAGCTCCATTAGGTGCAGGCTGCATGTGGTAGGCACAGGCCACCTTTGTGAATGGCTCCTGGGGCATCATTTGGTGCAAGGGGCACTTTGTACCAATCACTGAGATGCAAGCCCCTTGCGCCACCCCAGAAGCGTTGAGACTCAGGCCCCATGTTTTTAGGTCTGTGTATAAGTAGGTGTATATGTGTATATGGCTCCCTGTCTCTATGTCTGTGGCTGTGTACTGTATGTGCATAATACATGTATCTCTACTTTGTACTGCAATGCCACTTTAAAGTTTCTTCATGGCATTTTGTTGATAGCCATTGAACTAGCAGCTCTTGTTCCTTCCACAGAGCATTAGATCCTCTCATTTGTAACATTTACAAAACAAAGTAATATTCTGGAGCTTCAAAATAAAATGAATTTCAAAGCACACAGACTGCAGCAAGCAAGATATGTCAGTGTCTAGTGAATAACGTTGTCAGCAACGGCATTTTGGACCAAGGCCAGACAGCAAAGACTCACTTGTCCCATTTCAGTGGGACTGAGGTGTACATGTTGTCCATACCGATTTCAACACCTGCTGTATTGGGGAGCCATAGAAAATTACATGGACTTACTTGCCTAAGGCATTCAAGGAGGCATCTAGCTCACAGAGGTTCTCAAACGGTTCGAGACTTAGTTTCAGAAGCTCTTCCAATTCATTCAGGGAAATGTCCAGCTTTAGAATCCTAAGAAATGAAAATTACATTGTAACATCAAGAAGAACACAACCATACTACGTATGCAAGAGGTTTGTGTTAGTTTTCTCAGCCCTGTCCTCGTCCCCCTTATCCAGCAACCACCTACCCTGGTATTCAGCAGATCTAGAAATCACAAATTGCCTCCTGTGGAGGGCCAAGAAGGGGAAGGGAATTGTCCCTACACCATAAGATTCATATCCAGTGTGAATTCAGTTGTCTGGGTGGTGGTGTGGGTCGGGGGCAGGTAGGCAGGACTTCATGTAACCCATACAAAACGTTATCGCTTTTATCCCTGGTTCCCCTTCTATGGTGGCAGCACTTAAGATGTGTGCATGCAGGCACACAGATGCCATGGAGCCGCAGCCCCTCTCTTTCATTTCATTCATGTACTGGTACTACCACGACCTCTACCTGGTGGCAGCCAAGGGCTGAGTCAGCATGCCTCCTCACCCTAGGAGAGAAAAACAGCCCATCAGATGTGCAGACCTCTTCCCCCTCCGGCCAACCCTTAGCAACCCAAGTCCATTCACAAATGCAGGTGACCAGCATGGCAGGAGGTAAGACACCCAGTACCTCCACACTCCACACCACCGGGCCAGCCGAGGTTTGTGTTAGTTGGTGTTGTAGGTTATGCCATAGTAGTACCCCAATGGGGCACACTGGAATCTCATAATGAAAGTCTGGTAGCATAAAATTGTTCCAGGATATTCTACTCATTATGGAGCATCTACTCTAGGAGGTAGTATAGCGTAGTGGTTAAGGGCACTGAGCTGCAAACCTGGAGACCTGGGTTTGAATCCCATCAGCCCCCACTTGCATACTATGTGACTCTAAGCAAGTCATTTAACTTCCTTATGCTCCCAGGTCACACCTGGAAACAAGCTCTGGTTTAGTGTGCCTTTCCTGGTTAAACAATTTCCCCTTTCCGCTTTCCTTACTGATTGAAAAGAAAGAGCATAGTAGTTTGTCATCATGAAGGCAAGGGGCCAGTTTACTAAAATGTTAGCTGTTACATTTAGTGATGGACCTAGAACAGGATTTCTCAAATGGTGAGGCCAGCCTCCCAGGGGAGGCCCCAACCTGTTCCAGGGGAGGCTCAAGCAAGCCTTAAAATGTACTATATTTAAATGTCAACTTTTGGATGCTTTGTGTGAAAGGATGCAGCAAACTGAAAGCAAATAATGGCATGCAAATTTATGTACAAAATTATTACCAGGAAAAAAATGCTCAACAAACACTTCTTTCCTGGTATGACATGGGCGGCAGGGGAAGCTGAATGGAGGAAACACAATTCTTGGAAATTGTGCAAAACAAAATGCAAAATAATGCAAATGAATAGGAACAAGGTAACAACTGACCCATTATACTGGCTGCAGAAAAGCACAACTACAAAGGTTAAATAGAGATACTAGGAGCAAGGCCAGGAGGAAATGGTCCCAAGAAGGTGTTTAAGAGCAGGGTAAAACTGACAAAGAAAACAGTCTGACTCATGGAGGTATTGCAACGAGGTGAAAATACGACCAAAAGTCAGAAGTGTGCAGCGAGTAGGCTGACCTGGGGGAGGGGGGATGGGGCGTTATAGAGAGGGAGAATAATAAGTTCAATAAAATGAGAATAAAGTTAGCTACTCGAATGCACTTCATTGTATTCTTCCTGTAATGTGCAAAATATGATAGTTGTTCTAACTATGGGGAGGCTCAAGATCTTTTCAAAGGCTTGGGGAGGCTCACTATGACAAAGTGAGAGAACTCATGACCTAGAATATTCCTTAGCCCCTCCCCAACACACACATATACATGGAGTGGAAAACTTGAAGCACGTTTTTCATTTCAGTCAGTGGGGCGAGTCTAGTGCCTCAATACCAGGCGCTATGCCGTAATCAACTTTAGCAAGTGCAGGACCTGCAACACTTCCTTCAGAAGGCACATTAATGCAACAGAATGGGAAATGTAATAATGTTTTTTCTTGTTTCAGGGCAGAAGACTACCTGCTTTTCTCTTTGGGGACTGATTTGCATATCACACTATTTTCACCGCTTAGTTAAACTAAACATAAATACAGTTTAAGACGTAACAAAGAGAATGCATAGAGTTGACCCTGAAAAAAAGATTTGAGGAAATTACTTTTTGATTTTCTGCAGCATATGTTTTGAGCAGATTGGATGAAAGTATTAAATGTCATGCCAAAAAAGCCTAGAGCTTTTAATTCTGCAATGATCCAGGAATTGACAGTGAGGTGTAATTGTATTAGATGAAGAAGATATGCTTAGCCGCACAAAGTGTAAACAGCTTCCATTGTTGTACATATTTGTTAAGCATTTGTTTTATGTACTTCTGTTTGAATGGATTTACCCTGCATTGATTGATATGGATTACTGCTGTAACTAGTCTTAACTTGTGAGTTCAGGAGCGCCTTGTAAATAGGACATTGTTGCCCTAATGGTGCATCTTCAAACTTTCCTGACAAAAAATAAACATTTCTACTACTACTGCTTGCCTGTTTGTGCTAAAAAAGTGTATGCCCTATAGCCTGCATCATAAACAATTATTATTCCTTGTGTTTTGAAAAGCAAAACAAATAACTGTATCTAAAACAGTAAAGGAATGGATCCCCTTCTGTAGCAGAACAAGGGAACAGTTTTGGAAACTACAAACCCCCTTTACTAAACCCCTGTACAAACTATAGCACTTCAAATGGTTTAAAGGAGTCCTACTGGCAAGGGCGCTCGAGCCACTGGTGCATAGATTGTGGCTCAAGCATCTCAAGTCCCCCTTGAGTCCCACTATATATATTTATTTATTAAATTATCTCACCCCTCATAAAATGTGATCTCCCAAAGGGTGCAGCCAGCATACTGAGCACTGGAGTGGAGCCCCCGTGGGCGATCGCGCTGGCAAATACTGCGATATGATGACCCGGTTTTGCCTCTTCCTCTGCATTACCCATATGTACAGAGATATTAAAATCTCCATGCTTACTATGCTGGGTGTTATTTTTACAAAAAGTACCTATATGCCATGTAGGTGCAGCAGATAGCCACATATACTGACCTTTAGGGATAGCTCTAATTACATGGCCAGGATGGCAACTGTTCGCCATCAACAAGGTATTGTGATCTGTGGGTTCTCAGAACAGATCAGTAGCTAGGCCCTCTTCACCGTCCTTATAAATTATAAAGTCCAGGAAATTAATCTGTTTCTGACTAAAGCAAATACTAAACTTCAAATTCTCATTACTTTTTTCTAAATGTGCCTCAAATTCAAAAAGTTCATCCTCAGTTCCTTTCCATATAACCAACACATTGTTGATAAAGCATTTCCATAAATCCAGTTTATCGCAATATGGGTTATCAGGATTTCTGATGACTTTTCCCTCCCAAAATGCCATATACAGGTTGGCATAATTCGGTGCCAAACTGGCACCTATTGCTGTACCCTTTTTTTGTACAAAAAAAAATCTTTCTTGTAAAAAAAGGTGATAAATTCAAGAACAAATCTTGTCAATTCCAATAATACCCCAGTGGGAGGACTTCCCCCTGATCATGTATTCAAATAATACTCCACAGCCTCTAAACCTTCTCTATGGGGTTTATTCATATACAGAGCGGCTACATCCATTGTAACCAATATACTGTCATCTTCAATCACAATATCAGCAATCAACCTTAAAATGTGCCCTGTATCTTTAATATGGGATGGAATTTCTTACTAAGTCAGTCAAAAATGAATCACCGTATTTTGCTAGGGGCTCAGTTAAACTGTTGTTCCCGAATACAATAGGACATTCTGGTGGATTAACCAGGTCCTTATGCACTTTTGGTAAGCAGTAGAAAGTGGCTCTGGTGGGATGTGAAACTGTTAAATATTCTACCACTTGATTGGGGAGCCACTTTTTTCCCCTGGCCAATTGTAAATATTCATCAATCACTTTTTAAAATATGATAGTTTTATCAAACTGTAATTTTTCATAATAGAGGTGTCAGATAACTGTCTCAACACTTCAATATCATATTTTAAACTATCCATCAGAACAATAGCTCCCCCTTTATCAGCCATTTTAATCATAATGTCCATATTATTACCCAGTTCCTTCAATCCTTGCTGTTCCTTATTACTTAAATTTTGAAAGAAACAGTTAGTACTCCCTTCATTAAGTTCAGCAATGTCCGTTTCATAGCATTTTAGGGACATTTGAATGGCTAGAGGCATGGCGGGCAAAATTCAGATTTTGGTCTAAAAGTACTATCAATATCATTCACAGCATCACTTCCATTGTGCTTACCTGTGTTTTCACAGTCCTCACTCTTGTGGAAAAATGCTTTCAGACTCAAATTCCTTGCCAGTCTGTTAATATCTAAAATACTGTTGACGTGGTCAAACCTCTGGGTGGGTGTAAAGGATAGATCCCTGTTTAGAACTGCATCCTCAGTCTCATTTAATTTGTATCCAGAGAGATTAATCACACCTATGGGTTGTATCCCCCTCTCCTCCTGGTTCATCTCCCCCCTCCAGTTTCTTCCATAGTTGCCATGTATTACTCCTTGTTCTACCTCCCTACCTGGTCCATTTATACCACCTGTGGTTTGTTTCTTTACCCACTGGCTTCTCCATGTAACAAACTTCACTGGTTATGAAGCACTGTTCTTCCTCTCCTAAAAAAACGGTCCTGGTCTGGGTTAGCTAACTCATAATCTTCTTTCCAATTCAAAGCACTCTGATTCATATCGGTAGAACTGGCTTCATTAAGGGACCAATCAAAAATCCGTCCATTCTGGTAATCTCGTTCATCTCACTCAATTTTTTTTTTATCAATTTAATTTTCTCATCATATTTAGGTAATGTCTCAGGAAAGTGTTCAATGGTTTGTTCATACTGGGGGGTATCACTTAATTTTTGTAGTATTTCCTTTTCACTTAATTCTTGAACTACTTCCTGCTGAATAACCCTGTATTCTTCCAATATCAAGTCTATATATTCTCTAGACACTTTTTGGCCAGTCTGTCACCATTTGTCAACAAAACCTTCTCAATTTTTCCCACTAGTAGGATTCTTTAAAATTCTAAGGCCCCGTGGCACCCAATCCACTTTCAAATATGCTTTTAATGACATTTCTTCCCACTGTAATCTCTTTAGTTTAAAGGCAGTTTTTTTCAAAATTATTATAGGCTTGTCTGATGTTAAAAGTAACAGTGGTTGTTACATCCAATAATTGGTTAGAGTAGCTCGTCCCACTGCTACCCAGTTTCATTACCAAATCAGTCAGGGAGCAGGGCTCTGTAGTACGCTGTTTCTGCAGTGATACCTCCATAATGTGGAAAACTTTATACCACATTAAGTAGGAGCATGTGTTAAACTGTGTAGGACACCAGATTATAAAGAGACACTTTTTCTCTTTGAAACCCGTGCCGGCCACGAAAATAATAGAAATTCAGTACAGTGGAGGTCGTGGCCGCAACCAGGGTGTAGTGCTGTGGTCGGAAAAAGGATGCACAAAAATTGGAGAGACTGGCACCTACACTAAAGGCACACACTGTGTAGGCTCCAAGAACAACAGAGAGCTAGAGTAATATCCAAGTGTATCACTTTTAATAAATACCAAATGTGTAAAAAAGCACACTCACATTACAAAATGCATTCCTCTCTGTAGTTTCATGTCCTGTAATCATGCACCAAGACTTAAGTCCATTGTAAAAACAAACAGGCCATCAAGGCCAGAAAAACTCAGATGGTACTGGCAAGATGGAGCCCCGCCCCTGAACATCAGGTCACATCGCCTGATGCGTTTCGCACATCACTCATGCTTTGTCAAAGGCTAACGTGTACAACAATCTATCTCCATTTAAGGGTAGTTCTTAAAGCTACAGTACCATTCACCAGTGTATATAATTTTAATTCACCACCAAATTCATCAAAAATATAAATATTTCAATTATAAAAAGGTTTGCTAAAAAACCTGTGCCAATCAATAAGGGCACTGGGATAAAGCACTGGTACATAAACCATATCACAAAACCTGTATGGACTTGACCCATCATCTAAATTTCTGGTCTAATAGTGCCCAGTCTGTAAAAATAGAGACAAAAATCAAAGTGTAAGTAAGTAAATCAAACAGATACAACTAAACTGTTTCTTAAAAATCATTTTTATGTTGTCTGGCGCTTGCGTGCCAGCCAACATATTGCATTAGTAGCAGATTTGGAGGCGAGGTCACTGTTGGGCGAATGCAGGGCATGCATTCAGTAGGTGCGTCCCTCATTTCCCAATAAGCCAGCATGCAGGCGCCACACCAGGAATACATAATGTGGTGAGCACATCTAAGGAAAGGTCCACTGCAATGAAAGCCAAGCTCGTCATGCAGCGGCACCAAAACACGCCCTCCCTATGTTCCTTTCTCATGAAGCCCTTCAATAACATGGCGGTGCTGACTGCCACCCCACAGAGAACCAACTTCAGGGGTGCCCAGTCCCCCTGTCGGCATGCCCTTACCCACTTCATTTGCCGAAGGGGAAGCACTCCCCATCGGCATAATACCCATTAAAAGTGTGTACCGAGGGGGTGCCTAATCCCCATGGCATCATGTCCCCCCTTCCCAGTTTAATTATCCGATGGGGGAGCCCACTCCCTGTAGGCATAATGTCCCCCCATTTGCTGTGTGCCGATGGGGGTACCCAATCCGCCATCAGCTATAGAATTTCCCCCCAAAAAAACACTCAGGTGGCATGCTGGGAGCCCACCCCAGTGTGCCAAATGCCCCTGTAAAACAAAAACCGTCCACAATATTTTTTTTTTTTACAACATGCAAATCAAGAAACGGTCCCTAGTCGAGTCCAGTGGTCCTCCCCCAACCCGCGCCCACCCTCTGCGCACCCTGCCTCCCCACAGGGCCCTAACACCACACTTGCCTCCAGAGCACAGCACGACGATCTTCAGTGGACCGGGAACACATCTGCACTCTTCAAAGCCGACCACGAACTGAAGAAATGCTGGTAAGCTGTAGAATGGCACAAATAGGGGTTTTTCAACTTTGGTGTGTATCTTGGGCATTTTTGGGAATTTTGGCACCAAATTTTCAACATGGGGTTATTGGGACCCCTCCTCATGAATTCAGTCATTGTCATGGCATTATTCAGTTCTGAAAGGTAATTTCACAGTCACTATACAGAATCACCTTTTGGGACCAATCAACAAAACAGTGCCACTGTTCATAAGGGGGGCTGTCAAAACGCCTATGTTGCGAATTTGGTGAGAAAAATCCCCAAAATGGTTGTTTTACCAGTGTGCATTGCGCAGTTTCCATGCACGCTCGTAACTTCATGAATTTGTAATATTTTCACTACAGATTTTCAAAATTGGCATTTTTCCACACCTCCTTATGAACAGTATAGCTGTCATTTTACACATCATGGCCGAAATGTGTTTTCGCACGTCCAGCGCAGAATAGCGTGGTCGCTGTGTGAAATTAGCTTTCGGGACAGTTTGAGAAAATGACAGTGACACTGTTCATGAGCAGAGGTCCTAAGATGCCTATGTTGAAAATTTGGTGACGAAAGTCCATAAAATTAATGTGTTACAGCATGTGTTGTGCAGTTTCCAGGCACCCTTGTAACTTCGCAAATTTGTAATATTTTCATGCCAGATTTTCAACACTGGCATTTTTTTCACACCACTTTATGAACAGTACAGCTGTCATTTTTCACAGCCTGCTCAAAATGTGTTTCTGCACCTGTGATGCACAATGGCGTGGTCGCTGTGAGAAATCAACTTTTGGGACAGATTAACAAAATCACAGCACCACTGCTCATGAGGGGAGATCCCAAAATGCCTATGTTGAAAATGTGGCTAAAAAAATCCCCAAAATAATTGGGTTACGGACGTATGTTGCACAGTTTCTATGCATGTTCATGACTTCAATTGTTCATATTTTCACTCCAGATTTTCAACGTTGCCATTTTTTTACACCTCCTCATGAACAATACAGTTGTCATTTTTCACATCCTGCCCAAAATGTGTTTTCATCCCTGTGTCACCAAATGGTTTAGCCACTGTGCAAAACCACCTTTCAGCTACCAAACTGATTGTGCTGCTCTTCATGAGGTGAGGCCACAAAAAGCCTATGTTGAAAATTTGGAGTGAAAAGAAACAACAAACACCTAGGATGTTAGGGTTTCCAACTGTAACACCTCACCCTGTAGAGACTGACAGGCATCAAGGGTGTGACTTGGGATCATTGGTTGTAATGCTCATGCCATTCCACCCCCACCCCACCCTGCAGCCAGTGACAAGCATTGAGGTGTGCCTTGGAGTGTTCGGCCCTAAAGTTTACCTCATTCTCCTATACTGCACCCGTCTCAGCATATTTCCTTATGGAATAGGGTAAGTATAAAGCCCAAAGACCCCAAAGCACACCGCAACACTTGTCAGTGTCTACAGGGTACGGTGAGGTAAAATGGCATTAGCGTTATAGCAGACTTAATAAAGGCACACCCCAACGCCTGCCAGTCTCTGCAGGGGTGGGGGTGGGGGTTGGGTCGGCATCAGTTCAATACTTCACTGCCATTCCTATTATGCATCTCTAACTCACACTACCAATGACAATGCCAGCGAGACAACAGTCGGCATTGACAAATGCTTGTTTCTTTAGGAATGGCTTAATCTAAATTCTATCATTCAATCCTGGAAATTGCATAGATTTCATTGCAAAAATCTAGTACTGTTCGCGCATAAGCAATAAATTATAATCTCCCCCTCATCTTGACATAACAGGCTTTTCAATGCCTGTAAACAAAAAAACATGATCACTTTTCTTTCTTGCCTTTCTGATGTGCATGGCAAGGGCATTTTTAACATCCTCACTTTGGAGAGCCCTCATATGCTCTCCGATTCGAGTTTTCAAAGCCCTTTTGGTTTTATCAATATAGTACCGACCACAATTACATTCTGCCCAATAAATGACACCACAGGTAATACAAGTGGGTTCTGCTTATACCCATTTTTACACTATATTTACCCAGGACAGCATAGTGGAGATACACTATCTAATTTTCAGTGGGGCCCAGCCCTTACCCATTTTTACAATATATTTAGAAACATAGAAACATAGAAGTTGATGGCAGAATGAGATTGCTAGGTCCGTCTAGTCTGCCCATTTGTTTTAGACCTGTTTTGACACTCTAGTTGCCCTTTGTAGTCAGGGCTCCCTTATGCCTATCCCATGCATTCTTGAATCCCCCCACAGTGTTGACCCCCACAACCTCTTGGGGAAGGCTGTTCCAGGCATCCACCACTCTTTCTGTGAAGAAAAACTTCCTGGTGTTGGTAGAGAACCTCTCTTCTTGCAGCCTGAGGTCATGTCCCCTGGTCCTGGAGCCCTTCTTGAAAAGAAAAAAGTTCCTGTGCTTGTACCTTGTTAATGCCTTTTATGTACTTGAATGTTTTAACCATGTCTACTCTCTCTCTCTTCTGTGCTCCAGAGAGTAGATATTCAGTCCGCTAAGTCTTTCCTCGTAGAACATGTACTGCAGAACCTGAATAATTTTTGTTGCCTTGCTCTGTACTGTTTCCACCCAGTCAATGTCCTTCCTGAGGTGAGGCCTTCAGAACTGGACTCTGTATTCCAGATGAGGCCTGACCAGCAATCTATACAGTGGTAGTACCACCTCTCTCCTTCTGCTCATGATTCCCCTCCCAGTGCAGCCCTGTATTCTGTTGGCTTTCAATGTTGCCTTCTCACTCTGCTTACTAACCTTCAAGTTGCCTGAGATTATGATTCCCAGATCTTGTTCCTGGTTTGAGGCAATCAGTCTTTCGCCTCCTAGATAACACTCTTTTTCTGGAATTTTCTTTCATATGTGCATGACCTTGCACTTTTTGGTGTTAAATCTCAGCTGTCACACTCCAATTTTCTCAAGATAGGCCAGCTGAGAGGCACTATCTCATTTTCAGTGTGCTGCGACATTTTGAACCCCCATTTCTAACACAGTCTTTTTATATCCTCACATTATGATCAAGACAAGTGGGATTTCAGGAGGATAACATCCAGAAGAAGGGAGGTTATACTTCCCCTGTACACCTCACTGATGAGGCCACATCTGGAGTACTTTGGGTAGTTTGACACCCCCTGCCTATAAAAGGACATCACACTGCTGGAGAGAGTCCAGAGAAGGGTGTCAAGGATGATTAGTGGTCTGGAGGGGTTGTCATATGTACTCTCTGGAGGACAAAAGGGATAGTGGGATATGACAGAGACCTTCAAATACCTGAAGGGGTTCAACAGAGGGAACAAGGAGGGTCTGCTCAAGTTGAGGGAGGAGGGGATTATGAGAGGCCATTGTCTAAAATTAGCAGGGGGCGGTACAGAGGGTATGGGAGGGGGCATTATTTTGATGGATAAGGTGATGGTGCCCTGGAATGCATTGCCAGATGATCTGGTAAAATTGAGAACTGTGAGAGGTTTCAAAAAGGGTTGGGAGAGGCACAGGGGCATTGTACAGGGTGGGGGTATGGTGATCACCAGAAGTGTACAGGGTGGGGAAGTGGTGGGAGGGGGTAAATAATGGGGGGATTTAGAGCTGCTACTGTGTACTACCAGTGAGCTGCATCAGGCAGACAAGATAGAGCGTTGGCCCTAATCTGCTGGCAACTATGTATGTAGGTATGATTGTTTAAATCTCACCTGAAACATGATTTGTGGAGTGACTACATAAAAACATGCTTCAGAGCAGATTTGAAAAATGACACCCCTCATGTTCATTGGAAAATAGGCAAATGTCTGTCTAGTGCACTTTACCTGGTAAACAAAAACTAAACTAAAACTAAGCACAAGGGATATGTTGAAAATGTGGATCCAAACCCTGCAACAATAAAGTCATGGGAAAACACTGGAGAAAGTCAATGTTTCTTCACAACTTAGTTGTTGTTTCACATTTTGACCCAAAATTTTCAACATAGTCTTTTCATGACCCCATGTTATGATCAAAACAGGTGGATCTTTTTAAAATCCTGTCTGAAAGGTGATTTGGTGGAGCAACTACAAAAACAGTTGTTGGATGGTATTTTATAAATGATACATGTCATGTTCATGAGGTGCGATAACATAAGGGCTACAGTATGTTGAAAATCTGGGGGCAAAATGAGCAAATAAAGTTATAAGTAAAAATTGTTAAATTCTTTCTTTTTCATAACTCTGTGTTTTCATTTTTGTTTTTGTTTTTGCATTTTGACTTTAAATTTTCAACATAATCTTTTCATGATCCCACCTTATGATCAAGACAGGTGGAATCCTGTCCAAAAGGTGATTTTGCAGAGCAACGCACAAACTATTTTACCCAAAGAGTTAAAACATTTGGAACAGCTTACCATCAGAGGTGGCTGAGAACAGGGATTTCATTACTTTCAAAGAAGGATTAGCTCAATATCTTGTAGAAAGTGGCTATCAGATTATTATGATTAATATGGGGATAGCATTTATGGGCAAGTAGCCCTCTACAGTCTCTAAAAATCAGAGTAAATCAAAGTAAACATGTTGTGGAGGGGATTTATAAGAAGACACATATCATGTTCATCTGGTAGGGTAAAAAAAAAGGCTATGTTGAAAATTTGGGGCCAAAATCTGCAAAAACAAATCACAAAGTTATGAGGAAACATGAACAAAATGCAACATTTCTTTATATCTACTTTGTTTATTGACATTTTGACCCCAAATTTTAAACATAGTCTTTTGATGGCACCACCTTATGAATTTATTAAATCCCACCTGAAAGGTTATTTTGTGGAGTGACTGAGAAAACATGTTTTGGGCAGAATTTGAAAAACTTCATTTACCTTGCTCATGTGGTGGGGTCCCAAATAGGATATGTTGAAAATTTAGTGTAAAATTGTTAAAAAATTACAAAGTTATGAGTAAAAGTTCAAAATGCATTAAAAAGACTTTAGCTGAACTTATCTTGTTTCACTCAGTTCCTGTTCAGCGTTGGAAGCAGCAGGATGTGCCTGTTATCAAAGAAGGGCCCCATAGGTATATGAAGTATTTTGGGGGTATGAAGTGGTGGGTGCTGAGAGGAGGGGTCAGGGTGGGGGGCCAGATATTTGCTGTGGGCAGCAGATATCGTCAGTGGACCATTGTGTTTTTTTACAAGGAAAAAATGATGCAGGACCAATGATGATGAGGGATGGTTTCCTTCATTTCAAGTACTTGTCTGGCAGCACTGGCGGTGGGTACTTCAGTGTCTTGTCGTGTTTGGGGACAGTCCTAGCTGGCACTGGGGAGTGGGAATGCTCATGTTGGACTGTGTGTGGGGGGAGATGGACAAACACCAGGTTAGGTGCGAGTGGGGAATACCAGTAGTGGGTTGGGCACCCACTGTTGGTGATGTTAAAAGTGTAGGTCAGGTGAGAGGGGAATACCGATGGGAGGTTGAAAGAGCACTTACTGCTGGTTATGATTTAAGTTGGATTGGGTGGGATAGTGGGAATGGCTCCAGTGGTGTTGAGGACCAGGCGTAGGGTTGAATGAGCATGCACTGGCAGTTAGACTTTAAAAGTTGGATTGTGTGCGGGGGGGGATATTTAGCGATGATCATGCCCTGTTGGCATGCTAATGGGCAAAAACTACATATGATATGAGTGACTTGGGACTTTCATATGTAAGCAGTTTCCTCTCATCAGCATCCTTCCAATGTGCTGCTCACTGAGCACTGAAATATGAGTGATTGTATTATATTTTTGTACTAGTTGTAATAGTGATTTTACAAGACTAAAACAGGACCACTTTGCAAATGGGACTTTGATCCTAGTGGTGTGACTTTGTAACACCTTTTGTACTCCTGTATAAAAATAAAGATTTTTACTACTCACAGCACAGCTTCCGCAATGTTGCACTCCACTGGCCACAAAACAGTCACACCTTCAAAAGTCATACAGTGCTGCACTCCACCAGTATGTTTGCTTTGCACACGCACACAGTCAAACATAAAAATTAAACATCTTGGTGTAGCAGTGCACTGGTTACCAGCAGGATTCTCTGTTAGAATTATCATGATACATTTACAGTATGAATCTAGGTGTACAGTCAGAAAGTGACCTGATTGATATTTTAAATTGTTTTGACTTGAGACACCAACTGAAAAACTAGTAATATAACCTGTTTTAAAAATATCAGAAGAAATTGAAAATACACCAATGAATAAATACACACATGAATGACATAGAGTAATAACAGAATAATATTCATCAAAATACATAACAGTTACGTTGGGAGGCAGTACAGCGCAGTGGTTTAAGGCTCTGAGCTGGCGACCTTGGTTTGAATCCCACAGCCCACACTTGCATACTGTGTGACCCTAAGCAAGTCATTTAACTTCCTTGTGTTCCCAGGTCGCACCTGTAAACAAGTTTTTAGCTTAGTGTGTCTCTTCTGGTTAAACAAAAAACAGTAGCATTCCAGTAAGTAAATCACCAGTTATAAAAGTCTATACAGTACCAAATGCATCCATAAAGAGGTAGGACTTCAGAAGCTTTTAAATTCCACAACTGACTTGGCAGCTCTTGCCCTCTGGGGAGCAGTTCCACAGTTTTGGCACTGCTGCCAAAAAGGCTTTATCACCACAGACTTCAGCCTAGATACAGGGACACCAGCAACATGTTTGTAGAGGACCTTACTTTGTGATATAGGGCATACTGTATCAGGAGTTCAGAACTACAGGCAAAACTTAATCTGTACTGTGCCAGGACGCTATGCAAGCCTATAGAAATGAAGGCTCAATGAAGCTTTGATGAAGGAATTACTAACCTGAAATGTCAGCTGGTGCAGCTGTGCATCACTGGTATGTGAGAGTCCACAGCTGTACAACATTAATTGGTGATATGCATGCATGGAAATAAATGAACTGAGGTAAGAAATAAACCTCATTTGCAGCCTCTTAAATTTCAAGTGCTAGTGGGAGCGGATGGACTGGCCTGGTTGGGCTGCGCTGTGCAATGGAATTCCTTGCCATTGAGCATCACATTTAAGACTTGTTTTATGTGGTATAAAGATCTCTGTGAGCAACTGCCACAGAATTCCAGCTGAAAAATGAAATATTTTAAAATCAAGAACTGTTGTGCAATTTTAAATTGAATCCAAAACTGGATAGGAATGAAGAATAACTATTTAAGAAAGGGTCTAATTTGGTTTTGCTTCTGAGAGCCTGCAAGAACGTGAGTGACAGAATTCACTATACATTGGAACTCAAAAAAAGGGATTTTTTTAGGAGGCCAAATAGAATAGAGTTCCAGTATTCTAAACAGCAAGAGATAAAGACATGAAACTATAAAGGAGTAGAACCACAGTTGCTGCCAGTCTCAAACTTGGAAGAATTCAAAAAGCCCTATTTGCAGCGAAGGCTATTGTATATTCTCCTTTGACACAATGCTGTCTGAGCTGGCTTTGCATGCAGATGACTGTGGCTACTCTTTACACTCTGGGTTGATCCCCAGTAGCTCCACCTTGGGAAATAAGTCAGGAATGTGTTAAGCAGTAGATGTGGAGAGATGTGTGTTCCTGGAGAGCCTACCATCACTGTTGTATATGAGGTTGTTTCAGTCCTTTCAACGTTTGACACAGTCAGCAGGATAGTCCTGAGAGGTAAGCTCTCGGATGAGCTCAGGTTAATAAGGAGGACAACATAAAGCAACAGAATCAAATCAGTTGCCAATGTTCTGGAACATTCTGAAACATTGAACCTGGATGAATTCAAAAGCCAAGCTGGAGTTATGGCTACAGGAGAGTCTCCTTCAGCTCAATACTACAAGAGTTGGCTTTACTTGACATGGAGAGGTGTATCTCCAGAGGGCCTTCCACTGCTGTTGTATATGAAGTTGCCTTGGTCCCCAGGACAGATAAGCAGCCTAAGCTTGGTCAAGATACTGATGAATGTAGGCAACATTATGAAGGTGATAAAAGGCAACCTTACAAACCTTGGAGACCTGGAGAGCAAAAGATAAGATCAGGGTCAAAAAAGACTCCAGGGGCCAGATTCGCAAAACTTTGCCCTGGTGCAAACCCATAGTGGCATTCACAAAACCCAGTTTGCACCCGCAAACTGGGTTTGTGCTGGGGCAAAGTCATGATGGGGGCCGCAATGCAAATGAGTGGAAGGGGACCTGTTTATTCCCACAATCCCATTCACGAAGAAAGTTCCCCATTGCAAAGGCCCTTGCATGGGCAAAACACTGCTGGCTGAGACCTGGCAGTATTCTGCGCAACCCTAGTGGTTGGCGCAGGTACGCTCCCCCACCTCCTCCCTGTGCTCCGATTGCCATCCCCTACCAAAATCCCATAATCCCTGGTAGTCCGGTGATGCCCTCCTCATTTCTCATCCCATGTCCCCAAATAATTATTTTACTATCCTGGTAGTCCAGTGGTGTCCTCCCCCCCTCCCTGTGCTCTGTCTGCTGACCTGTAAGTGTGACGTGAAGGCCTGGCAGTGTAGGGTACTCACCCCCCTTCCCCACATACCAACCGCCATCCTGTAAGGACATATGTGCCCCTGGCAGTCGTGCGGACTCCCCTCCCACCCAAACACCCGCTCCAGAACAGAACATAAACTGAACAGTGCCCCACATCCCAACCTCAGTAGAATTCCTAGAAAAGATGACCTGGTGGTCTAGCAGACTCCCCATCCCCCCACCCTGTGACCGCATGCCCACTATCCCCTTCCCCCAACCAACCCCCAGCCGGCAATAGCACAGCCCTCTGCTCACCACCACGGCTGGCCACTGACTGAGCTCTCAATGGGTGAATACTATACACTGTACACGCTCAGTGATCGACAGCCAATCACTGAGTGTGTACAGTGTACAGTACTCACCAGGGGCACTTGTGTTCTTACAGGATGGCAGACAGTGTGTGGGGAAGGAGGGTGGGCACCCTATACTGCCAGGCCTTCACTTCGCATTTATGGGTCAGCAGATGGAGCACATGGAGGGGGGGAAGGCACCACTGGACTACCAGGGATTCTGCACTTACGGGACAGCAATCAGGGCATGGATGGTGTGCTACACTCGCTACAGCCCATGCAAATGGGCCCTTAATGAGCATGCTAATGGACTGTTAGTGCCGTGCATGCCCAATGGGCTCATTTGCATGGCTGCCTTAGTGAATACCATGTTAGCGCACCAGCGTTATACTTGTGGGGATATTCACTCGGCTGGGGGTTGAGGCTGCGCTAGTGGGTTCAGAGGTAGCGGAATTGGTGTTACTGCTGCTTTCCACTAGACCTATTCACAGTCGGATAGTACCGCATGCTATTCATCTGTAAACAGCATTTTTTTCATCTGGGCAATCACAAGGTGCAATGCAGACTTTTGCATAGCATTTCACGTATTTTTGTGAATCCTGGTCCAAGTTTTTTAACTCAAGTAGAGAAATAAATGGAGCAGTGTAGAAGGGTGATTGAGGGGCAAGCAGTTTGGAAGAGAACGCTTTGTCTACTGAAAAATACTTCGGTTTTGGTGACATTGACCTGATGGGAATTTAGAGAGAACTTGAAAATGTATCTGTCTCAATAGGAGTAAGGATAGCATAAGAAAAAGAACTAAAAGATGTATAAATCTGAGTATCATCAACATTGGATTTAGAGAGAAAGTGACCAAGTGGAAGGGGATAAATACAGAAAAGAAGAAAGGGAACATTGTTTAACCAGGAACCAGGAGAGACACATTAAGCCGAAGCTTGTTTCCAGATGCAACCTGGGTGCACAAGGAAGTTAAGTGACTTGTTCAGGATCACACAGTATGTACCTACTGTAGGATTCAAACCTAGGTCTCCAGATCTGCAGCTTAGTGTCTTAACCCACTGCACTATACTGCCTCAACAAATTAAAATGCCTGCGAGTGTACATTTATTAGCAGACACAGACACATAGTTGTGAAGCCAGGAACGAGGTATACCAGAAAGAATCAACAGTATAACCCTCAAGATCAGAATGTGGTCAGTGGCACTGCCTCAAAACACACAAACGACATCCTCCTGGATGTGGCAAACTGTAATAACCCTCTTATAATCTCCAATTCATTTAATAGGCAGTTCTCTGATTTGTCCTCACTAACCTCCGCATTTGCTAGTGCCACTTCACAGTGCCCATCGGGTCTCCCTTTTATCCTCCCCCCAACAACCACCCTTCCACTTGCAAACAGTCACATTTATGAAAACGGCCAGACTCCTAGGTGGAATCTCCCCATTTACCAGTGCTGCCTTTAACAACTTAGAGCCCAAGCTTATTCATCTAGGTGCTCCTCTCGTTGCCCCCTCCATAGCCCATATTTTCAATCTCTCCCTACTCACTGGGGTTGTCACAGATGTATGGAAGGTGGCTAGGGTAGTCCTGGGTTTCAAGCAATGAGATCCTAAAGTTGTGGGTAATTATACAATGGGGTACAAAAAATCCTGTAACCTCATTGGTCAAAACACATCACATGACCATGGGTATATCCTGCAGTAACCCACAGCTGAGAAACTGCATTTATAAAAAACATAATTAAATACATTTTAAATTCATTTTGCACGAGTCCATTGTATAATCGTGATAAGGCACTCCAGGGTGTGGGTTTTTGGGGGATTTATCCACTTCTTGTGTGGTTAAGTCACTCGGCTGCACCTCGTGACACACCACACAAAGCATGGGTAAATCTCCCAATAACCCACACCCTGTTGTGCCTTATTGTTTAACCATCACCCTACTGCGATACAGTTTGTGGTCAGCAAGGTCCTTGAGAAGATTGTTGTTTCCCAGGTCAGAATAACTTCATACACATAACGCATTGGCCCCGGAGCAGCATGGCTTCCACAAGGAGTATAGTACCCAGTGCACTTACTGTATTATTTCTGCCATCAGGGCTGCTGTGGATTGTAATGAATTTACAGAGGTGATTTCTGTGGACCTCTCAAAGCTTTTGATATGGTGGACCATAACTCTCTTTGTCTCAAGCTTCGATCATTTGGTCTGTCCACCCATGCTGTTCCTGTTTCTCTAATTACACTCAGAGTAGACAATAGTTTGTTACATTTAACAGAAAACACTGGAAAAGACATAGCTTTCGTCAGACACTACAGAGACTCTCAATTAGTGCTGTCAGACAGTAACAACTTTTTTTTAATGATGTAAAACAGCTACCCACAACTTCCACTTTCTGTTGCTGGCAGCCACCATCTCATAAGCAGCAGTAAGCTTCCTGAGCTCTCTTTATTTTAATATGCCTGTTTGACTTCTGCTATTGGTTGGCAGGACATATTAGCATAAAGTGAGCTCGGGAAGCTCACTGCTGCTCAGGAAATGGTGGCTGCCAGCAATAGAAAGTGAAAGTTGAAAGTGCTTAAATCACTAAAAAAGCAATTAGAGGGAATTTAAAAGCAGATACTGTCTGAAAGCACTAATCAAGCATTTTTGTAGCGCCTTGGTAAAGCTGTGCCTTTTCCCGTGTTTCCCTTTAATAGGGTGTTGTTTGATCTTACTTCCATGAAGTTGGGGGGTCCACAGGACCCCATCAGTATCACGTCATAAGAGTGACCCAAAATGAGTGACTAGAAATACAGTGACTCATGTTGGGTGATTTTATTGTGGGCTGCCCTGCAGAATAGGGAGGGTATGAGATAGTGACCAAGGAGAAGGGTGAACGGAAGGGAGGAACAGCGAGGAGAAGGGGAGGGACAGAGAAGGTGTTTTCAGGCACTGGTGTACCTGCTGCCATTGAGCTAGCTGTGTGGCATGGTGGTGTGGGAGCCTACCTCTGGTAGAGCAGGTACTGGGTTCGGGAGCGGGTTACATTTTGCCGCAGCTGCGGCATTTAATTTTTTGTGAGATCTGGATTTTGCCCCCCCCCGACATGCACCCCACTAGAGTTGAGAATCCTAATTTAGGGGGGTGTGGGGGAAAAGCCCCTCATGGAGGGGTGGGGCATGCCCCCCTGCAAAAACACTTTTTTTACATCCGGAAGCCTGGTCACCTTAAAGTGTATATCGCCGATTCGCTTTTGCATAATAGCAATCGCTGTTTTGCAATCACTATTATGACATGGAACCGCTCCATCCTAGGGCCCCTTCTTTTCTCCCTGTACATAAATGAACTCCCTAGAGTGCCTGCTCTCTGTAGCTCCACTTTGTGTGTGGATGACCTCATGTTGCTTTCCAGTACAAACAATATTAGAACTGTTAGCACAAAGCTAAATTATAACTTTTGTCTTTTCCACTCCTGGATCACAGCAAACAGATTGGTCCTAAATGTGAAGAAGATGCAGACTACACACTTTGGCTTGCCTGCTAAGGTCAAGTCCTACCCTGAGCCCTTGGTATTCACTAGTTCTGAAGGGTCCTCCATTTACACGGTACTCTCCTTCAAGTACTTTGGAGTTACCCTGGACCCTCAACTAGATCTTTCCCTGCATATTAATTTCAAACTGGCCTATAATGCATAAAATATCCTTACCCCTCAGGCTCATGTTGCCCTTGCTAGGGGTGTGTTCATCACTAACCTTAATTATGGGCTTATCACCTATGCAAATGTGGCTAAGGCCTCACTCACGAAATGGGATGTAGCTTATAACAATGTTTATAGGTCTGCTCTTTCAGTTGACCATCTCATACATTGCTGTGAATTCTATAATATGTTGGGTTGGTTATCCCCTGCACACTGTCGCCCCTTTTCCCTGGGTTGTGTTGTAGACAAGACTCTCAGAACTGCTACCCCTATCCTGGCAAGCCAGCTAAAAACTCCTGTCTGGAACTACATCAGGTCTATTAATCAGTCCCTGCATACGGTTCCTAAGATCTGCACCACCTCAGGTGACCAGGCCTTTGCGACTTGGATACCAAAGCTCTGGAACGCCTTCCTGTCTCCTGCTCATGGTGCTGTCTCCCATTCGCTTTTCAAAAAGCTCTTCTTGAACCTCTCAAAATCCAGCTCAGCCTGCGCGTGCACTTAACTGCACGATATTATCTTATGGTCTGGAGTTTCCTTGGTTGCTTCCCACCCACTGTGCTTATCCTATTTGTGTGGCTTACTGTCCATGCTTGCTAGGTATTAGTTATTTTATATAACATTCTCTAAACTGTTATGCGACTTTGCGTCCACTGTTATTTGTAATTTCAACTTTCTTCCTATGTACAGTAATTGCCAATCTGCCATTCTGCTGCTTATAAATATCGCTGTATTGTTGTTGTATTGTTTTGTAAGGCCTTGTAACTCTCCCGGGTCTCACTTGAAAATAGGTACTGTGTTTGTCTACTGTGCTTACCTGGTCATTAAAAGCTAAATAAATAATAAATAAACAAACACAAATGCCCTATTTTCCCTGCCTAACACTTCACCCTTGACCCTACTTAGACAAAGGTGTCCCTCCCCCCTTATCTCTATTTATAATACCCACGTGCCTATCCCACACAAGCTTGAAGATCTCCACTGTCTTTGCCCCTTCCACCTCTTCTGATAGGCTATGCCAGGCATCTACCACCCTTTTTGTGAAGAAATATTTCCTCATATCCCTCTTAAACTTCCCCCCTCAAGTTTCATAGCACGCCCCAATGTACTGGTGTTCCTCCTCTTTTGCAAGAGGCTCCCATTGCACTTTTGTTCCCCACCATGAGGTACTCAAGAGATCTCAGTCGTGTCCCCTCTCGCTCTCCTCTCCTCTCTTCCAGGGAGTAAATGCCCAACTCTCATAATCTCTCCTCATATGGCTTCATATGCAAACCCCACACCATTTTTAGTAGCCCTCCTCTGGACCGCCTCCACTATGCCAATGTCCTTGCAGAGCAGCGACCTCCAGAACTGGATGCAGTACTCCAGATGGGGTCTCTCCAGTGAGTGATACAAAGGCAACACCACCTCCCTTCTCCTGCCACAGAGCCCCCTCCCTATGGATCCCAGCATCCAGCTCACCTTGCCTATTGCCCTGTTGCACTGCTCTGCCATCTTGAGATCATCTGATATGATCAGCCCATGGTCCCTCTCTTGTTTGGTAACTGTAAGTAACTCATCCCCATCTGATACACAGTCCCCGGGTTACCCCTTACCAGGTGCATGACTTTGCACTTTTTGGCACTGAAATACAACTGCCACTCCCCTAGTTTCCCCAGATCCCTTTACATACTCTCCACACCCTCTTGGGTGTCGACCCTGTTGCAGATTATTGTGTCATCTGCAAAAGAGACACATCTTTCCCTCCAGTTCCTCAACAGTGTCTCTTATAAAGACATTAAAGAGAACAGGGCCCAGTATCAATCCCTGTGGTACTCCACTGGTCTCTCTCCCATCATCTAAGTGACTGCTGCTTACCACCATCCTGTACCTCCTATCTGTCAACCAGTTTGATACCCAGCTTACCACATTCTCCCCACCTCCCAATGTTGCTAAGTTTCTCCATCAGCCTCCTGTATGGTACAGTGTCAAAGGCCTTACTAAAATCCAGATAGGCCAAATCCACTGCCCTCCCCATATCCACTTTCTTAGTTAGGGAAAGGAAAGGAGGGGAGATTTTTTAACCAGGACAGGCACACTAAGCCAAAGCTTGTTACCAGGTGTGACCTGGAAGCACAAGGAAGCTAAGTGACTTGCTGAGGGTCACACAGCATTCAAGTGGGGGCTGTGGGATTTAAACCCAGGTCTGCAGGTTTGCAGATCAGTGTCCTAAACCACAGTGTTACACTGCCTTCTCCCTGTTACTGTTAATGTTACCTAGCTCCTTCACTGTTGCCTCACTGTTACCCTAGTAATAAAAATGATTAAGAGGAATGATGTTGTCTACATTGTCAAATGCTGCACTAAGTTCCAGAAGAATAAGGAGGGAAAACAGCCTTCATCATATATGTTTTTCTATTTTTGTTATTCTTTTTTTCCTCCCCACAGAACTGGCAGCCCCCAAGCGGTTCCCCAAGGATCCTCCCCGTGGCAGGGCCAGAGGGAGGAGTGCGGCTCACTCCCCCCACGGGCACAATCCAGAAGCCGGGGACACCAGATCCGGGGATGCAGCCAGGCTATCATAGAGACTGCCAGCTCCATTTTCCAGTTTTCTACCCTCCCCTTCTTGCAGGTGTGCATGCATGTGCATGAAGGTGCACACACACTGCCACCTAAAATGCCCTCGCTTTGTGTCACCTGCCTGTCCTGCACTACCCTCCAGACCTCCACCTTGGAGCAGTCGTGTGGCCGGAGTGGCAACCCACCCACCCCAGGAGAGGAGAGCAGTCCTCCGGATGCTCAATCCTCTCCCTCCCCTGCAACCCACGCTCGCTCCCAAGCATGGGTCGCCGGCATGGAGCAAGGTGTGGTGTCCAGTGCCTCAACCCTCAGAGCTACCAGGCCTGCTCCATCAAAAGTTTTGTTTTTTTGTTTGTTTCATACGTTTATTAATTGACAGTTGACCAAATACAATCCATAGCCAGCAGCTATAAAAAGTCCATACAGCATAATCATATTCATTTACAACAACACCTTGTTGTTATAGCATTTCAGACTTCATTCCACATTACTGTCATTTTTCTTTTACTTTTAAGTATCCCCCCTTTAACCCACTAAACTAGTAACCTCTAACAATTAACAATTAACTTGGTCTGTGTTCCTCCTTTCCTACTCATCCCATACTTAAATAGAGGCCCTTTCTTTCAGTTAAATAGTCCACTACCCTCCAGAAGCATTCTTTCCCCCATACTCAGAGCACCCAAATATTCTGCCCAAGTTTTCTCAAACCTATCCTCTGTCCCCTTCAGGCAATATGTCAGCTTATCAATTGCTAATACCTTCACCGTAAGCTCTTTCCACTGACCCACTGTAGGTCCCAAAGCTGTGGTCCATACATTTTGTATTCCTACCCTAGCTACTGTAAGTAGAACTCTGATCCTCCTGGGGTAGAGAAACCATTCCCCATTCTCTTCTCTTTCTACCCCTAACAGCAGTGATTTTTGGGAGATCTCAATGGGCTTTCCCCTCATAGATATAATTTCTTTGGCTATGTCTTGCCAGTAGGACTTTATCACTGGACAACACCAGTAGTAGTGCTGGTATTGCAAAACGGCGATACCCCTGGACAAAAACTATGCACCATAGCTGGCGGATAATATAGCCTCTGTATATATTTGAATTGAGCTTCTTTTTACTTATTACACACTAATAATCCCTGATGGGATTCTAACATTAGTTGCCAGTTAGCCTCACTAATTTCTTCCCCAATGTCCTGTTCCCACCAAACCTTCGCCTTCTGCGGAGGGTCTTGAAAAAAATTTTCCCTGTCTAATTTTACGGCCCTCCCTACTAGCCCCTTCTCACATCTGTTAGCCCCCATTATTTCCCTCTCTACGTCTTCCACCAATCTCCTTGCTTCTCTAGGTCCACTAAGCTGTTTATAATAATCTCTTACTTGGAAGTATCTGTACATGTGTGAGGTAGGCAAGCTCCATCTCTCTTTCAAATCCTGGAATGTACATATGCGCCCCCCACCCCCAGATGTTAAAGTTGCCATACATTTCACCCCCTTATCCTGACACAATTTGAACCCATCATCCTCCAGACCTGGCAGGAAGTCGGGATTCCCTACCACTGGGACCAGCAGAGTCTGATATGTATCAATGCCTTGTCTCTTTTTAATTTTCTCCCAGGCCGATAAGCCCGCCACCAACATCGGGTTAGGTGCTGCTAGCTTTCTGTACCGCTTAAGTCCTTCTCCACTTAAGTTACTTGAAATTCTCCCTGGAGCCCCATCCTCTTCTAATTTGACCCACCTGGCCACTTCCTGTCTGTGTACCCAGTTTTGGATGTACCTGTATTGTGTTGCCAGAAAGTACCCCATCACATCCGGGAAGTTTAGCCCCCCTTGTGCTACCGGTGCTTTCAGTCATTTCAAACTAATTCTAGGGTGTTTGCCTTTCCACACAAAAGTTGTAAATGCCTTTTCCAGTTTCTTTATATCCTGGGCTACTGGGCTGAAAGGGATCATCTGCATTTCATACAAAAGTCTGGGCAGAACATTCATTTTGAGGAAGTTAATCCTTCCCATCCAAGAAATGCTCAGCTCCTTCCACCTACTCAGGTCCTGTAAGACTTCCTTAATCAGCGGTCTATAGTTCACCTCATACAAGCTCCCCACTTGTTTTCCCGCCTTAATCCCTAAATATGTAAATGTGTGTTGAACTATTTTCAACCCCCAGGCATCCGTCCTGCTGCCCCCTCCCAAAACATTATTTCCGACTTTTGCACATTAATTTTATACCCAGAGAAAACTGCGAATTGCTCTATTATTGACAACACTTTAGGAGCTGACACGTCTGGCTCTGACAGAAACAAAAGAACATCGTACACATATAGAGATATAACATGTCTCCCCGTCTTCCCTGGATACCCTTTATAGCGGACTCATTTCTAATTTTAATTGCCAGGGGTTCTATTGCCAACGCAAATAGCAAGGGTGACAAGGGGCATCCCTGTCTCATTCCCTTGTATAATCTAAATTCTGGAGATGCCGCTCCATTAATTAGAATCTGGGCCCTCGGATGCATATAGAATGCCCCCACCATCTTTACAAACTCCTCCCCCTACCCAAATCTCTGCAAAATGTGCAGTAGATATTCCCACTTGATTCTATCGAAGGCTTTTTCAGCATCCATCGAAAGAACACATGCCTCACCGGGGTGCCTCTCCCCCCACCAGATGACATTTAGTAACCTCCTTAGGTTATGATAGGAGTGCCTTCCCTTCACAAACCCAGTCTGATCCAGGCTGACCAGGAGGGGAAGTACATCTTCTAATCGGCTTGCTAAGACTTTTGTCATAATTTTGCAGTCATGGTTCAGGAGTGAAATCGGTCTAAATGACCCACAATCCTCCAAGTTCCTTCCTACTTTAGGGAGAACAGTAATAAGAGCCTGATAACACGTATTAGGGATCTCTCCCCCTTCCCTGGTTTCTTGTAAAATATTACACAATGATCCCGTCACCTCTTCCTTCAGTAATTTGTAAAATTCCATCCCCAACCCATCAGGTCCCGTCGCCTTCCCATTTTTCAGCTGGCTTATCGCATTCTTTACTTCCCTCACCATTATTTTTTCCCCCAGCTTTTGCCTTTGTGCTTCATTTAGCCTGGGTATTTTCAGAACCTTTAGGAAGCCATCCCTTTCTCCCCCTTTCCCTTGACATTCAGCCCTATATAGTTCTTCGTAGTACTCTTTAAATCTTTTACGAATTCCCACTTCCTCCTTGAGTATTTTCCCCTCCTTATTTCTAATTTGAACTATCCTGTGGCTACTTTTCCCTCCCTTCATAAGCCGGACTACTAGGGGACCCACTTTATTGCCTCATTCATACATCCTCTGTTTTGCGAAGAAAACATTAGTATTCACCTCCTTAACCAAATTGACATTAAGCATCTCCCTCGCCACCCTGAGCTCTCTTTGTTTTTCTTCTCCTCCTCCTCCCCTAAGAACTTCTCTTTCCAATTCACTAATTTTGGCTTCCAAATCCCTTTGTTTCTGCCTTTTGTCTCTGTTTTGCTTAGCTGTGTAGCCAGTTATAACTCCTCTCATAAATGTTTTGGCAGCGTCCCAGTATATGCCCTTATCTTCAACCGTGCCCTTATTTGTCTCCTCGTAAAATTTCCATTGCTCTTTTACAAAGTCCCGAAACTCCTCCCTTGCCAACATATACTTAGGAAATCTCCAGCGACCTCTCTGCACATCATTCTGACCCAAGGCAAGCTCCATTTCCACCATAGCATGATCTGATAAAAACATTGGGCTATGCCCCATTGCTCTAGTGTACTGATACAAGTCTCTATGAATATAGACATCATCCAGCCGTGACCAGGAATGATGTGGGTTGGAAAAATAAGTATATTCCTTCACCCCAGGATTAGCTGTTCTCCATCCATCAATTAAGCTTAGTTCTGTTAACCCAAGTAGCCATTGTTGTATATCCCCGTCTGTCCTATCCCTGTTCCTTAGGTAATCTAACTTAGGATCTGCCATGCAATTAAAGTCCCCAGTATCAAGTTAGTGAACTGCTCCTTTACCAGGACATCCAGCACCTTCTGGTAAAAGCTCTGATCCCCATCAGCCGGCGCATATAAGTTTCCAAAAGTAATCACTTTACCCCCGAGCTCCCCCTCTACAAAAACATACCTCCCTTCTATAGGGTCTCTCAGCACCTGCTGCGTTTTAAAAGGCAGATGTTTATGAATTAGGATTGCCGCCCCCCCCATGCGAATTATAAGCTGCTGCATGGCATTCCCCCACCCATCCTCGTACGAGCTTTTTATGCTCACTATTTGACAGGTGCGTCTCCTGTAACATAGCCACTGAGGCCTTACGTCTTTTAAGAGCCACTAAGATTTTCGCCCTTTTTGCAGGAGACGTAAAACCCTTTACAGTCCAGGAGACTACTTTAATCCCTGCCAAAGGCTGAGACATACCATTAGTCAATTTGCCAGCATAATCGTCCTAAAAGCGTCCTGGTCACAGCCCAGACTTCTGCCTCAAACAGATACCATTTTACACAGACCATTTTAAAGAAAATAAAATCACAATTGAATGACTGAACAATCACAAACTGTATAGAAATAACCCCAACTTTGCCCCCTACCTCACTCGATTCAAATTCCAGAGCAGCACCCCTTTATCCCCCTTCCCTTATACTGTCCCTCCCTCTTCCCTAACCCCAAACATTCCCCCCCATCTACATATACCACAGTCTTCAGTATACAATCAATCCTCCATACACACTACTCCTGCTCCGCCTTTCATATTCCATAATTAACCACGTGCAACATTTATCTCAGCAAACCCCTAACAGTCTCTCTTATTATACCACTACTGTACTACCCTTCTTATCTGATCACCCTGCTCCCCCTCAGAATTGGTGTCTGCACCCCAACTGTCCAGGCCTCCCCCTTCCTCCACTCCCCGTCAGTCAGTTACTATAAGGTCTCCATATCTTTCTCCTCCCCCTCTTATAATTACCCTTCATACATTCTCCAGGCATTTCGCCCTCATCAGGCCCTGCAAAGCCACATCCCCAAATCCCAGTCAATTCATTCCTCAGTATGATCGCAGCTCCTCCTTACCCCCCATATGGACCTCTACTCCTACTTTTACTGGGTGTACCTCCCTTAGCCCAAACAATGTGTACATCCCTGTGTTTGAACACACTCATTCCCAGCCATCCATTGTTGCCAAAAAGGCCTGCTCCCCATGGTGCCACATGCTCCTTATGGAGATAAAGTTCTGTCTCTAGTCCACACTCATGAGGCCTCCAGTGGCTGTTCCACTCTCTCCATTCAGTCCCGAATACATAAGTTCAAGCCAGGTGCCTTCAAAAAAAAAGGATTTTTTCGCCAGACCAAGCTTACCTTACCTGTTTTGTCATGCCCATAAGGAGGAGATACCAATCCAAAAGAGGTAGGAGACCCCCTCAAACCCTTTTTATTACCCCTTAATTATTAATTTACCCAAACAGGATCCCTCCAGCAGATGCAGTCACCGATCCAGTCTTTTCCCGATCAACAGGTAGCCATCTCCTCTCCTCTCCTCGCCTCGAAACTTCAGCCCATCTCAGGTCTTCCGGTTTTTCCTATCCCACTCATCCAGGAAGCCTTGCAGTTTATCCAACTCCCAAAATGAATATGTAGCTCCCCCCATCTTCACTTTGACCATGGACGGGTACACTATGAAGAAGTCAAGCCCTCTCTTCCATAGACCATCCATCTGGATATTAAATTCTTGTCTCTTTTTTTGTATTCTCTGCGACATATCTTGATGTAGAGTAAGTTATGCCCTTCATAACTTAAGTCCTTCTTATGTCTGAAAGCCACTAGCAATGCCTGCCTGTCTTGGTAGTTATGCAGTCGAAAGATCACTTGTCAGGGAGTCTGACCATTCTGGGACCTCATGGCAAGGGCTCTATGCGGCCGTTCGATTTTTAATTTAGGCTTATCCATTTCCATATCCAGCAACTTTGGCAAAGTCTCTGTGCAGAACTTCAGGAGATTCCCACCCTCCACTCCTTCTGGCAGGCCTCTGATGCGGAGGCTGTGTCTCCGACTATAATTTTCCTGGTAATCTAAAGCTTCTTTTAGCTCTTCAACCTCTTTTTCCAGTCTTTGCATCTTATTGGGGATGTCATTATTCTGATCCTCCAAATCTGATATTCTCTGCTCAACCTCTCCAATTTGCCTTGTGTGCTGCTTCAATTCCTGAGCCAACCCCTTTAAAGTATAATACAGGCTGTCCCAGCGTGGCTTGAATTCGGCAAGTATTTGTTCCGAGACCGCTCTGCTGATCGCAGTAACCTCTGCCGCCGACAGAGAAATCAGGCCATGTCCACCACTCCCGCCTCCCTCCTGCGTCAAGCTTTTCTTTGCTTGTTTGGCTGACTGACGGGCCAACTTGTCCAAGATGATATATTCATCCATTCTTCCATACTTCCTACACCAACAGTATTGAAGTTAGATATGAAAAAACTAAATTTTAAGCACTTTATTTCTTTAGTAGCATGGAGCTCCAGAGTAGGGCAACCAGTCCGTTTACCAGCTCATTAGCGCCCCCAAAGTTTTTAACATATGTATTTTCCTCCTAACTCACCATAGCTGGGATCCCTTTCCATACATCCCCTAGGTCTGCCTGGCCCTGGAGCTCTGTCCCAATGTCCTAGAGCCTTGGGGTACCCCTGCATCCTCCCACACAATGCCCTAGAGGTAGATCCCTCCCTTTCACTGCCATGGGATATGTCACCCACATATCCAGCAGCCATGGAGGGGGGCAAAGCATGAACTTCATCTGTCCAAGTGAAGCATGCCCTTTTTCCAATTTCTGTCTTCCCTGATAGTGAGCATGTAGCACACGAGGTGCTGACGCCTGAAGCATGAGCATCAGCTCACGCTCCTGTCTGAACGTGTCTATCGACTCCTGTTGCACTGCCACCAGTGGTCTCCCAGAAGGCAATAAAGCAACAGCAGATGCTATCCTCCTTCCACCAAGGAGGAGTGTATCCTGTCAGATGCTCAATCTTCCTTGTACCAGCCCTCTGACACCCCTAGACTCGGGCCATGAACCTGTGGTCACTGGTGTTGCCAGCAGCAACACTGCCACTGTGCTGTCAGGCCGCCCCCTTCCTGAGAATACAGAAGCAGACCATTAACCAATTGCAGAAGCACCATTTTAGTGCAATAGAAAGAGTGACATCTATTCTGGAAAGGACTGAAAAGACTGCCAAACAAAACATGGTCAGAGAGTTGTGCAAAGATAGCATATACAGCATTATATCTTATTTTTAGTATACTAAGTTGTTTCTTCTCATCTATACTGTATCAGGAGAATAACCTGGGAGTGATGATCACTAATGACCTGAAGCACTCCATGCAGTGCAAGAAAGCAGCAGCAAAGGCAAACAAGATGCTGGGATGCATATCTAGGGGGATCAGTAGTAGGAGAGAGGAGGTTATACTGCCCTTGTACAGGTCACTGGTAAGGCCGCTTCTAGGGTATGGAGTTCAGTACTGGTGCCCACACCTCAAAAAGGACATTAACCTGCTGGAGAAGGTCCAGAGGAGGGCTACAAAGATGATAGCTGGTCAGCAGAGTAAGGCATATGAGGAGAGGTTGAGGGCACTGAACATGTACTCCCTGGAAGACAGGAGAGAGAGAGAGAGAGAGAGAGAGAGGGGACATGATTGGGACCATCAAATACTTGAAAGAGATAAATAAGGTTGATGAGGAGAGTCTCTTTAAGCTGAGTGGCAACCATAACACGAGAGGGCACAGTCTTAAGTTGGAGGGTGGGAGGTTTAGGAGAGAGGTCAGGAAGCACTTCTTCACAGAGAGGGTGGTGGATGCTTGGAATGCACTGCCAGAAGAGGTAGTCTCATTGAAGACAGTGGGAACATTTAAGAGAGGCTGGGACAGGTATAGGGGAGGGTAAGGGTCATGGGTAGGGAGGATGGGAGAAGTGGGGAGAGTGGGTGGGGACAGTAGCTCAAGCTGTGGACCCTGCAACATGAGCAGACTTGATAGACCAAATGGCCTTCTTCTGCTGGCTTCTTCATATTGTTCACTTGCTTTACTGTAAATCATATCTTAATTTCAGTATATCAAATATCTGTGTGTACGTATCATATGTATTATGTTTTGTGTAATAATTGTGGAAATACTAATAAGAATATAAATCTCAAAAATGAAATCTCAAGTCTCATTGCCCACTGCAGTGAGCATAATGGAGTAATTCAAGGTGCTGCTAAGGCTACACTAAAAACAAGCATTTGTCAATGCCGAATGTTTGCTTGCTGGCACTGGCATTGGTAGTGTAGAAGTTACAGAGCTGCATAATAGGAATGGCAGCGAAGTATTGAACTGAAGCCAACCCCACCACCACCCTGCAGAGAGTGGCAGGCATTGGGGTGTGCCTTTGGGTCGTCAGGCATAACGACCACGCCATTTCACCACACCCTACCCTGCAGACATTGACAAGTGTCACAGTGTGCCTTGGGGTCTTTGGCCCTTATGTGCACCCCATTCCATCAGGAAATACGGTGAGATGGGTGCGGTATAGGAGAATGGGGTGAAGTTTGGGCCCGAAGAGTCCGAGGCACACCTTGATGCTTCTCACTGGCTGCAGGGTGTGGGTTGGGGTGGAATGGTATGAGCATGACAGGCAAGAATCCCAAGTCACCCTGATGCCTGTCATACTCTACAGGGTGGGGCGTTATGGTCGGAAACCCTAACGCCTCAGGCATTCGTTGGTATTTTCACTCCAAATTTTCAACATGGTTTTTTTGTGACCCCCACCTCATGAACAGTGGCAATATCAGTTTGTTAGCCGAAAACTGCTTTTGCACAGCGACTATGGCATTTGGCACCACAGGTGCAAAAACACATTCCGAACAGGATGTGAAAAATGACAGCGGTGCTGTTCATTGGGCGGTGTAAAAAATGGCAATGTTGAAAATCTGCTGTGAAAATCTTAAAAAAACTGGTGAAGTCACAAGCGTGCGTAGAAACTGTGCAACACACACCTGTAATGTAACTAGTTTGGGGATTTTTTTACGGTAGAGTGTTAACACAGGCATTTTGGGACCTCCGATCATGAACAGTGTCAGTGTGATTTTCTTTATCTGTCCCGAACAATGATTTCCCACAGCGACCACGCATCTCTGCACTGAAAGTGTGAAAACACATTTCGCCATGTTGTGGAAAATGACAGCTGTACTGTTCATAAGGAGGTGTGGAAAATGCCACTGGTGAAAATCTGGACTGAAAATATTACAGATTCATGAACCCACGAGGGTGCGTGGAAACTGCGCAATGCTCACTCGTAACACAGTCATTTTATGGAGTTTTGTCACCAAATTTTCAACATAGCCATTTTAAGACCTTTGCTTATGACCAGTGTCACTGTGATTTTCTTAATCTGTCCCAAACATTGTTTTCGCAAACCGACTATACCATTGTGCGCTACATGTGCGGAAACACATTTTGGGCTAGATGTGAAAAATGGTAGCTGCACTGCTCATAAGGAAGTGCAGTAAAATTGCACTGTTGAAAATCTGGTGTGCCAATATTACAAATTCGCAAACTTGCCAGCGTGCGTAGGAACTGCGCAACGTGCGCTCCTAAAACAGTCATTTTTGGGAATTTTTTCACCAAATTTTCAACATAGCCATTTTAACACCTCTGCTCATGACTAGTGTCACTGTGATTTTCTTAACGTGTCTCAATACATTGATTTCGCACACCGACTGCACCATTGTGCGCTACATGGGCAGAAACACGTTGTGGGTGAGATGTGAATAATGACAGCTGTACTGCTCATAAGGAGGTGTGGTAAAATGGCAATGTTAAAAATCTGGAGTGAAAATATTGAAATTTCGCAAACTTACAGTGTGCGTAGGAACTGCGTAGCATGCGCCGTAAAACAGTCATTTTAGGAATTTTTCACAAAATTTTCCAACATAACCATTTAAGACATCTGCTCATGAACAGTATCACTGTGATTTTCTTAATGTGTCCTGTACATTGATTTCTTTTACCGACTGCGCCATTGTGCACTACATGGGTGGAAACACGTTTTGGGTGAGATGTGAAAATGACAGTTGTACTGCTCATAAGAAGGTGTGGTAAAATGGCAATGTTGAAAATCTGGAGTGAAAATATTGAAATTTTATAACTTCTGACGTGCGTAGGAACTGCGCAATGCAGCTCGTCAAAACAGTCATTATAAGGAATTTTCACCAAATTTTCAACATAGCCATTTAAGACCTCTGTTCATGAACAGTGTCACTGTGATTTTCTTAATGTGTCCTGTACATTGGTTTTGCACACTGACTGCGCCATTGTGCGCTACATGGGCGGAAACACATTTTGGGTGAGATGTGAAAAATGACAGCTGTGCTGCTCATAAGAAGGTATGGTAAAATGGCAATGTTGAAAATCTGGAGTGAAAATATTGAAAATTCGTGAACTTACCAGTGTGCGTAGAAACTGCATAACGCACGCTCGTAAAACAGTCATTTTTAAGAATTTTTCCACCAAATTTTCAAAATAGGCTTTTTGAGAGCCCACCTTATGAACACTGGCAGTGTCCTTTCGTTAATCATTCCGGAAAGGTAATTTCGCACGGTGGCTGTGAAATCACCCTTCCGGCCCGAGTAATGCCATGACAGTGCAAGAATTCATGAGAAGGGGTCCCAAAAACCCCATGTTGAAAATTTGGTGCAAAAATTCCAAAAAATGCCTGAGATATGAAACAAAGTTGAAAAACCCCTATCTATCCCATTATACAGCTTACCGGCATTTCCTCAGTTCGCGGTCGGCTTTGAAGAGTGCAAACGTGTTCCCGATCCACCCGAAGATCATCGCCCGGACTCCGGAGGTAAGTATGGGGTGGGGGGTGGGGAGGCAGGGTGCGCAGTGGGTGGGTGCGGGTTGTGGGGGGCAGGAGACTGCGAGGACCATTTTTTTCTTTTACAGGTTTTATTTTTTTGAAAAAGACGACATAGGGCGTTTGCCACGCTGGGGTGGGCTCCTCAGCGTGGCAGAAGGATGGTCAGGGATCGTGGAGCCGAGGGGATTGGGCACCCCCATTGGCTATGAGATTTGCTGCCACGCTGGGGTGTTCTCAGCGTGGCACCCTGTACTGGGGGGAGACAGTGAAGCCGACGGGGATTGGGCACCCCGTCAGCGACAGCATGGGGAGAGACAGTGGAGCCGACGGGGATTGGGCACCTGTCGGCCATTGTATCATTTTGCCACGCTGGGGTGGGCTCCGCGTGGCACCTGGGATGCTTTGGGGGGATGTGGAGCCGGCGAGGTTGGGCACCCCATCGGCCATACAATGTGGAGGGGGGAGGTACATGAGCATGCAGTGTGCGTGCATGCGTGCGTGCGTGTGGGGGGAGGAGAGCTCTGCTCACTCAAGCGGAGCTCTCCCTTTTAACTGTATGCCAGTTTAGTAGTGGGTTTTAATGGCAATAAATTGCTACTTTAACATATGCATTTGTGTAGTGTCAGTGTGGAACAGTGTGAGCTTATACCACTAGGCCAAGAGACTGTGTGTTCAGTTTGCATACTGGAAACTTGGGCTTATTTCTACACAGAAGCAGATTGCTGTTGACTAACCTGAATTCACACTTTGTTAGAGTCTGGCCATACCGCTATAATGTAATTAATGATCAGTACAGTTATACAGTGTAGCTGAGCAATACAATTATACAGTGTTTGTGATATATATATACACACACACACACACAGACACACACACATACATGCACACGCCGCACACACACACACACACACACACACACACACACACACACGTGTTGTTACCTTTCAGGAAATTCAGACACAGGGCATTTCATTCTGAAAAAAAAATAATGAACACATTTTAGCATGATATGCCAATCTGAATCAATTCATAAATTATAATGCATCTCCAGAAGGGAATATCAAAGAACTATTTATTTATTTATTTGAATTTTGGTGACCGGGTAGACCCACTGAGACAAACATGTCCCTTTTTTTAGGGGTGACCTGGGGAACAAAGATATTCAATAGATACATTGCTATACAACTGCAACACTATATAAGGTACACACAGATTCGACTATACAAGTACAAAAGATAACAAAAAGTCAATTGGGTGAGGATAGTGAAATTACAACAGTAAAATCATCAGCTAGGAGCAACCAGCTGTAGGGCAAGGTAAATAGGTGCGTATATCTAGTCAAGATAACAGGGTAGCAGTTTCAATGAAAGATATTTGCAATTAGGTACAAATATTACAGAAAAATATATAGTGGGATGAGAGTAGGTGGAGTCAAAGGAGGGGGTGCGGAGAGGAACAAGGATCAGTTACAGACAAGGTGGAGGAGAGAGCGGGTGAGAGAGGTTACAAGAATAGGGAGCGGGGAGAGGAGACGCAGAGTTGACTAAAGGAACTAGTTACGCGTACAATTACAGGTAGGTGGCGGGAAGAAAAGTTCTTTAAAGTGCTTTTTAAACTGGGGAAGAGACAAGCATGATAGTAATGTCTGCGGGAGGCCATTCCATTTTAGCAGTGCAGCAGAAGAAAATTATCTCCCATCTATGGCTAAACAATTTTTGGGTACATTCAGGATAGGTAGGTGGGAGGATCTGAGGGCTCTGAGGAAGGACTTCAATGTGAGCATGTTGGAGAGGATGGGTGGTAATGGAAGATGGACAAGTCTGTAAATGGTGCAGAGCACAGGGAAATCCATCTTGGCTTCAAATGATGGCCAGCCTAGCGAGTTGAGCACATCACAGTGGTAGGCCCGTCCGGAGGCCTTAGCAGCAAAACGAGCAATTCTACGGTAGGCCTGCTTAAATTTTGCTAGAATAGGGGACTTGGCAGAGTGAAGTATTGGCATCCCATAGAAGATACCTGGGAGAAGGGTAGCTGAGGCAATGGTCTTCCTAGCATGTGGTGTAAGGTAGGGTGCAGTACGGTATAAGAGGCCTAGTTTTGGATTTGTTGCCTTAATGATATTAGCTGTATGCGTCTCAAAGGAGAGATGTTCGTCAAGTGTCAGGCCCAGGTATTTGAAGGAATGCACATCTTCTAAAGGCACACCGGAGGAGGTTTTGACTAATAGGGGTGGCTGGGCCACTGTGTTGAAGGTGGTGTTTCAAAACAACATAGTTTTCATTTTCTTAATGTTCAGAACCAATAGGGTCACCTTGAACCCAGGCCTCCGGATGCTGGAAGTCACTCTCCAGGTCAGTGGTAATACAGGAAACATCTTTGGAGGATCTATATAGAATTGCATCATCAGCATAGAGCTGAACTGATGCCCCACCACAGGTGAGCGGCAGCTCATTGATAAAGACTGAAAATAATAGGAGACAACGGTCTGAACCCTGGGGACCCCCATCAGTGATGGGAGATAGGGGAGATAGGGCACCCGCCCATTTGACACACTGGAATCGGTTTCATAAATACTTAGTGATCCAAGACAGGAAGTTGCTGTCAAGGCCCAGTCAAGTAGCCAACTAGTGCCGCTCAATCTAAAATTAGTCAGAGGGTCACTACTGGATGGCCACTGTCTGTCTGACTTCTCTACACAAGTTGTTTTTTAATAGAGATAGTTATATGTTAAGGAATTTGAGGTGCTTGTCTTCTCCTTGGCAGCACAGCTATTAAGCAGTGAAAATGGAAGCTCTGACTCCCTTTGATTGTGCGCTAGTTGGGAATGTGGGGCAGCACTGGAACTCCGAATGTGGGCAGATATGATAATATACTGTACGCTCTCACTTTGAAAGAAAGCAAGTTGTGTAAACTGGCAAAGTCCTCCAAAGATCCTTGAGCCCTCAATGACTCCCTTGCAGGCATTGGTACATGATTGGTTGTGTAATCACCAAATGACCTGCAAACCCCATGGGTATCACGTAATAACAGTGACCCAAAATGAGCGACTACAATAATAGCGATTCGTTTTGGGCGCTATTATTCTGGGCTAGATGGTATGGGACAGCGACTATGAGGAAGGGAGAACAGAAAGGGGGGATAGCAAGGGGAAAGGGAGGGATGGGGAAGGGATTTTTAGGGACTGGAGTACCTGCTGCTGCCACCAAGCTAGCCATGTGATGTGGTGGTGTGGGATGCTAGCTCTGGCAGAGCAGGTACTGGGTTTGAGACCGGGAGTGGGTTACATTTTGCCGTAGCTGTGGACTGCGGCACTTAATTTTTTCCGAGATCCTGATTTTGCCCCCTTCCCGACATGTACCCTCCTGGAGTTGAGAATCCTAATTCAGGGGCGCGCAGGGGACAAACCGGAACCCAGGTCACCTTAAAGTGTATATCGCCAATTTGCTTTTTGGCGATATACACTCGCCATAATAACGATCGCTGTTTTGTGATCGTTATTATGACATGGAACCCTTTCCATACTGACTGGGGCTCAAATGACTGCCACAGTTTTAGTCCAAGGGCCACTGGCCCAAAAGTTCTCAATACTAATTTGGCACAACTTATTCCTCCTTAGCATTATAAGGGGAAGGAGGACCAATCCTAGCTGAGCAGGAAGCCCTTACACAACACCAGGACTTTTAAAAATGAGCCAAGTTTGATATTCTGAGTGCACTGTGTACCGAGAAGAAGTGCCGACAGAACGGGGTCTGATTCATTCTGAAATCCCCAAATCTAACCTATTTTACCTTCGTTTCCTTTGTTTTCAGCTACAGGAGCCGGAAGTACACTGAGACTGAGTGGACAGGGAAGGTGAGATTAAGGAGAAGGAGGACCAATCTGGGTTGAGTAGGAAGCTCTTTAAAAGGTATAAAAACCATTCTGCCAAACATGTCTTAGCAGGTTCATGTCCCAATGAGTGAGTGAGTGGAACAGCACAGGAGCGGAGCAGGTGTAAGACTGGCATCTCAGGCATCAGCAGGAGGAAGCAGGGAAGTGGGGGACTCTGCCAGTTGACTAAGATATGGTACTTGTTCACTCCTGTTGTTGCATTTGCTACCTACGAATATGGAAGATAAATGGTAGGCCAAAATAGGGAATAAAGAGTGACATCCTATCTAGTGTCACTGAAGCCTAATGGCGAAGCACTGGGGTAGACTCCTGTTGTCTGATGTTGAATGTGTCCACTGTTGTGTCTGATCTAGGCGATAAAGATTTTGATATGCCATCAAAGAGTGGCCAGTTCAGTACTTTTGCCGAGGACTGCAGTTCTCTGTGGACTCTGTGCTTTTGTGTATTGGGAATAGCAATTCCCTAATTACAGCCCCCCTCTAACTCTCCTGTGCTCAGCTTAAGAAGTGTGGAGATACAGTATTGAGGGTCACCCTGGAGACAGGGAGTGGCGCCACTATTTGCACAGGCATAGAAACATAGAAACATAGAAATCTACATGATCTACAAACCTCCAGCACAGGGGGAGGAGTTAGATGAGGCACTGGTGGAAGCCATTGGCAAAATGGTAGAAAAGGGGAGGTGCTGCTGGTGGGGGACGTGATGGACATCAATCTGCTGGATGCAGATTGAAGCCTCCCAGCTGCGGCTTTAGCTAGAAGCAGGGAATCTTGGACTCACTGCAGGGGGCATTCTTCAGGCAATTAGTCTGTGAACCCAGCCATGATGGGGCAATACTGGACCTGGTATTTACCAACAGGGATAGTGCTGAGGAGGTCAAAGTAGAAGGCTACCTGGGGACCACTGATCACCGTACAGTTTGGTTCAATATAAGGACAGCTATGGAATCAAACCACACAAGGCTGAGGGTCCTGGTCTTCAGGAAGGCAGATTTTATAAAGATGGGTGAATACTTCAGGGATAACCTGGAAGGGGGATGACCTGGGGGGCTATGAGGAACAGTGACTGAGGCTAAAAGGGGGCATAGTCAAGGGGACAAACCTCTGCATCAAGCAAGTGAGCAAAAGCAAACGGAAGACAGAGAGTGCTAGGATTCTCGAAAGAGGTGACAGAAAAAGTAAAGGCTAAAATGGTAGCATTCAGAAGGTATAAGGAGATGGAGGGAGAAGAGGATAGGGAGGTGCATCAGAGGAAACAGAGGAAAGCAGGAAAAGCAGCAAGGAATGAGAAAGCACAAACTAAAGAGAGAATATCTCAGGCAGTAACAAAAGGGGACAAGACATTTTTTAGGTATGTAAGTGATAAGAGGAAGACCTGGGGAGGGACTGTGAGATTAAAAAGGGAAGGAGGAGGACTGCACAGAGGGGGACCAGGAAAAGGTAGGCATCCTGAACAAATACTTCTGCTCTGTGTTCACAGAGGAAGGAGAAGGGGGAGGGGGCACAAAAAGTAACACGAGATTTGGAGGGAGAAGGTGGACACCAGTCCTTTTTCAAAGGAGAGAGTCCTGAAGGGGACTCGCTAATCTGAAAGTGAACAAAGCAATAGGGCCAGACGGGGTGCATCCAAGGGTATTGAGGGAGCTCAAGGAGGTATTGGCTGCACTTCTGACAGTCCTATTTAACAGCTCACTGGAAACAGAAGTGGTTCCAGAGGACTGAAAGAGGGTAGATGTAGTCCCCCTGCAAACAAATTCAGGTCAGATCCACCACGGCTGCATAATAGTGAAGTTTTGTGGAATTGTTAAGGAGTTATGGAGAAACAACACAATGATCTGTAAGTAGTAGGATTTGTTTTAGTTTCTGTTCTAAGGAAGACGTACACATTATTAGAAAAATATATGGAGATGTATATTTTAATGGAAGGAATAGGAAGCAATATAGGTTTACAAAAGAATCCCAGAGCAAATGCTACTGAGGTATGTGTTATCCAGGATGATATTGGCCAGACAGCCAAATTTTAAAGAAAACACAATTGCACATACCCCAATAATGCAAAGCATCATGGGAAACATATGTAAATCCCCATGTTGGTTCAGAAGGTGGCAGTACATGAAAAAGTAATGGCTGGCATAAGTTCAGCCTTGGGATTGTTTACAGTTTTTTTTTTGTTTTTTTTTTTTAGCGAAACAGGGTTTTTGTCCATGAGGTGATGTAAGTTATATTTAAGCAATGTGTTGATGTCAGGAAGTCAGATGTAATGATGGACTGTTAGCAGAGAAAATGTGATAGTAACTTTTAGAGGGGGTCGCTTTTGATAAGGGTAATGTAGTTATGCTTGTGATAATGGGAATATTAGGAAAGTATGAGGTCTATGCAGAAGTGGAGTACAAATATGTACAGTTTTATAAGTATGTGCTCAGAGTGTAGGCAAATGTGATATGCGGGTTTGTTTCAGAAATAGGTAAAATAGCGATATAGACAATTGATAGAAGGATAGATAATTACACAGACATATATAGAGACAGACAGACAGGCAGAATAGGAATGGCAGTGAAGTAATGAAGTGATGCCAACCCCACCCCCACCATTCAGAGATGGACAGGCATTGGGGTGTGCCTTTGGGTTGTTGCCCAGAACGCTCACTTCATTTCACCTCACCCTACCCTGCAGACACAGACAAGTGTCGAGGTGTGCCTTAGGGTGTTCAGGCTTTACACTCACCCCATTCCATAAAGAAATATGCTGAAATGGGGACAGTAATGTATAAGAAAATGTAGTGAACTTTGGGGCTGAAGAGTCAAAGGCACACCTCGATACCTGTCACTCACTGCAGGGTGGGAATGGGGGTGGAATGGCATGAGTATTACTGTTGACAATCCCAAGTCAGACCCCTGATGCCTGTCAGTCCCTACAGGGCAGGGTGTTATGGTCAGAAACCCTAATGCCCTGGGCGTTGTTATGTGACTTCTTAACCTAGCAACAGCATTTAATGCATTACATTATAAGGACAAGTAAATGTTTTTAATACATTTACAGACAGTTACATAAACTTAATTTTCTTCATAGAATAATTTAAATTTAGTAACAGTGGTAGTACAAAGCAATTACCCAGACTACTTGAAAACTACAACTACTTTATAGTGTACATTGACACCCCATAAGGACCTCCTTGAAACTGAGATGCAAATGTCACACACATTTATCAGTTTTCTAACAGGAATATTTTACTATCCTAAATCCATTTCTTGCTTCAGTAACTGCTCAGCACATCTATTGCATGACCTACTTATTGGCATTTTTACACCTGCTATGCAATGTACTGCTGCTTACTACACCAATATCATGAACCATAAAACAGATGACTGCCATAGCTACAGAGACAGTATAGAACAGTGGTTTAGGGTGCTGAGCTACAAATCTGGAGATCTGGGTTTGAATCCCACAGCCCCCATTTGCATACTGGGTGACCCTGAGCAAGTCACTTAACTTCCATATGCTCCCAGGTTGCCCCTGTAAACAATATTTCAGCTTAGTGTCCCACTCCTGGTTAAACAATTGAAAGGAAAAAAAAACACAATGTATTATTTTTCTTGCTTTATTTTCCTACTACAAGCTTTGCTAATACATCCATCCTTAAATGTACTTTTTATAGCTTATGTGTCTGTGACCTAGGCAGAACTACACTTAAAATCTTACACATAAATAAATCATCAGAATAATATTTATTTCAGTAGTATCTCCTTCCTTTTCAGGTGCCCATGACACTATGTATACATATTCATATCTTTTAACTTCAAAGCACTAAACCTATTCAAATGCACAAAACACAAGACTTTATTCTCGTCACACATTACTGCTAAACTTCAGGTCCCAGAGAGATAAAAATGTAGAGCTTCCCCTAGCTATTTGGGTGGGTGCTTCAGCTGTGTGTGGGGGGTGGGAGTATAAAAAGCTTTAAAGAAACAGACACTCTAGTATCCAATATGGGATAGTCTTCTTTGGGTGACATATGTTACTCCTTTGTGTGCTTATACCTTAATTGTCATTCTTGTGTTGCAAGTGCTTGCTTTCCTCAAGTGCTGTAATTTCAGGATGCAGTTTCACAAGTGTTGTAATTTCAGGATGCAGTTTCACAAGTGCTGTATAAGGATGCAGTTTCAGGCACTCCTTAATTACTTTTTCTTTCCTTCTGAACCTTAAGCTCTGATGCCCCAGGCAGCTCTGATAGTCAGTTGTTCCAACATGATAGATACACCTCATGCCCCTTCCACATGAACCAAAACAAAAGGTGTGGGTGGATCTTTAGGAGCTTCTCAGGTGGAGGTGTGGGTGGATCTTACCCCCCCAAAAAAACAACCTAATGCTGCCTCCCACTACTCAGGTTCCAGTTCTTGTACCTACCATTTAAGAAAGAAAATGGTGCCCTGCAACCATTCACTAACATGAACACGTATTTATTTGAGGGCAGAAAGCATTTCTTGGAGGAGGGTAAGGCAGAGGAGACTATGTACACCTTCAGCCAGTTCCACGGACAGAAAACATGACATCAACCCTTTTGTACATGGAAAACATCTGCAGGCTCCGCCCACTGCAGCTGTAAAAAGTAGTAACAGGGAGGATGCTGGTTGCTTTGACCCCACCTAATGGATTTGGGAAGCTCGATTGCCCTTAATGACCTCCACTGAGCACTTGTCCTGTCCCCTTCTTATGGACTTTATAGGCTCACCTGCCCTACAAAACCATACTGGTTTCCCTAAATCCTCTCCCCCTCATGTCTCTATTTGCTTGCTCCCTCAGCTACTTCCCTTTCCTGTCTCTATAATCTTGCACCCTCAGCTACTCTCCCCTTTCCTGTCTCTTACCTTTGCCTCCTGTTCTTCTCTCCTTTCCTCCTATCCATATCCACCCCGCTTCTATTAGCTCATAACTGCTCTAACTCTCCTACCAAACCTCCTTTCTCCTATGCTACCTTATTGTATTCTTCCTGTCCACCTCTTGCTGTTCTCATATTATTTAAACCCTACAGCAGTTAGATCTAATAGTTGAGTCTCTTATTACTGTTTTCTTGTATCATTTTATGCATAACCTAATTACATTTGCTACTTGTTTGCCTTCTTGCTATTGGTTTGTGTATGTTATGCTCCATTAGCCTTATATTGTACCATTTGTTAACCGTTATGCTCCTAGGAAAGTGTAAAGCTGCCCTGTACTGTTTGATATGTTATGTTTCTTCATTACTGCTTCTGCATCACTGCACAATGCTCTCTTTTATGAAAAGTGTATGGTTTGCTCTGTACCAGAGCGAAATGTTCCTGTATTTTGTTTCACTATGTCCAGTACTCTCCCGGGTCGTGCCTGAAAATAGTCATGCTGTTGGCTAGTGCACCTAACTGGTTAACAAAAACTAAATAAATAAATTATAGGTCATTCAGCCTGACATCAGTGGTGGGAAAGTTAATGGAAACACTGTTGAAGGAAAGGACTGTGAAATATCTTGAATTCAGTGGGTTACAACATCTGAGGCAGCATAAATTCACAGTGGGGGGAAGGAGTCATATGAAATGAATCTGATAGATTTCTTTGACTGAGTGACCAAGAAATTAGATCAAGGTGGAGCGGTGGATGTGGCCTACCAAGATTTTAGTAAGGATTTTGACACTGTTCCACATAGAAGACTACTAAGCAAGCTGGGTAGCTTAGGAGTGAGACCAAAGGTGGTAAACTGGGTAAGAAACTGGTAGGGGGATAAGTGACAGATGGTGGTGGTAAACGGAGTTCATTCTGAGGAAGGTAGGGTGAAAGGTGGAGGACCTCAGGGATCAGTGCTGGGGCCGGTCTTCTTTAATGTTTTTGTAAGTGACATTACAGAGAAACTAGAAGGGAAGGTCTGCCTTTTTAAGGATTAAACCAAAATTTCCAACAGGGTAGAAATGATGAGCAGGAGACGTGAGAAAACTGAGGAGTGGTCAGGGGTATGGAAGCTGGGTTTCAATGTGAAAAAGTGCAAAATAATGCACTTAGGCACAGAAACTTGGGAGTGGAGTACAAAATGGGTGGAGTGGTATTGACAACCATGAAGCAGGAAAGAAACCTGGGGATAATCATATTGGATGACCTAATGGTGGCCAGGCAGTGTGATAAAGCATTTGGGAGGGCCAGTGGAATGCTGGGGTGAATAGGGAGGGGTATCACCAGCAGGAAGAGGGAGGTGTTGCCCCGTATAGATTGCTGGCAAGACCCCACCATGAGTCTGTGGAGGGGCTGTGGGATAACAGATGGACCAGACATACAGCTTCAGTTCAGCACACGATCTCTGTGTGATGTTTATTTAAAACACAGGGAATAACCTTAATTATAAAAAGGCTCTCAAAAATGCTGCAATCTGATTGGCTGTTAGGATTCCAACAGCCTTACATTAATCCATGTTATACTGTCATGTACAGCCTGATCACCATGGCACATGGATTCTTCCTGTCAGCATTCCATCCTCTAGCACTGCTGAATGTGTGGAATGATGCATTCTGATTTTGAACCAGCATTCTTAAACTGTTAGTAGAAGAACTATTTTATTAAAAATCTCCCTCTAAATGAGGAAAACATTCATAAAGGATACTTTTAACACTTTTCTTTTGGAAAAAAAATTATAATAGCAATGAGGCACTCCCAGGAGTTAGATTAACTGTCAGTTAATCACCCCCTAGGGGCAATATGGCACTCGGGTACACCTCATGCCACATTACACCCCTAGGGGTGATTAACAGACTGTTACACTAACCCCTGGTCATAACTTATTGCTTAAGCAATGGCATATCCCTTCTTCAATAAATCAGTTTGCAGCAACAAACTATGCATGTCCTGCCTCTGCACTTAGTCAGCACTAACTGATCTGCTGATCTGTCTCTTTATTGAAAACCAACTATCCCCCTGTGTTGGTCTTGTGTATTTGGGTGATGGGGAGCTCAAATAAGGAAAACACAAAAACAAGCTAAAGACAAAGAACCTCAGTGCAGAAGCACTGAAGCAAGGGTTAACCAAAGGGCACTGGCAATAAAACCAAGTTTCAAAAAAACACAACATCACACATAACCCCATAATGCAAAGCATTATGGGATGTATACGCAAATCACCATGAAATTTTAGGCTGGTTCAGCTTAAAGCAGGAATGCATGATGCCAAAGGGCCTCTCAAACAATCTATAATTTACATGCATTTTAAATAACACAATGGGGGGGGGGGGGGTTCTGATATCTCTACCCAGGTAATTTAATTTTTATAATACAGTCTCCTAGTAACTTTTTACCTTTATCAACAACACCTAGTGCCATGGTGTTTTCAACGTTTACAGGTTTCACACACATAAGGCATATACATCAAGGTATTTTATGACATAGTGCTATTGTATACTAAATTCAACAATGAGGAACACAGCCTGTTGTTTTACATCAGCTCAAAGGTCACCACAATAACCTCCCTGTACGAGGACCAGAGAGAGAAAAGGAAAATTAAAGAGGACACTATAGCACAGTCAAGAAAGGGGAGGGGGTGCCTATAGGTGGCCGACCTTATGGACTAGAAACTGTAAAGGATAATTAGGCTAAGAAACAGAAGAACTGTTGCAACAGATTTAAGAAAAGGTTGGTCCTCAAGAGTGGAAGGATCTCCCTGTCACAGAGTACAATGTCCAGTTCTGGAGACCACCTCTCTGGAAGGGAATGGAAGTGGTCCAGAGAAGGGCAACTAAAATGGTGCAGGGTCTGCATCAAAAGCCCTATGAGAAGAGACTAAAGGACCTCAATATGTACACCCTGGAAGAGAGGAGGGAGATGGAGGATATGATAGAGACCTTTAAATACCTCAAGGTGATAAATAGGGTACAGGAGGGAAGTATTTTTCAGAAAAAAAGGAGCTTAAGGACAAGTGGGCATGCTACAAAGCTGGAGGGGGTTAGATTCAGGAGTGATGTGAGGGAGACAGAGCAGAAGATTGATTAGGGTCTGCAGTGATATTGTAAGTAGAGAAAAATGGGCAGACTGGGTGGGCCAAGCAGTACTCATCTGCCATCAGATTCTACGTTTCTATGTTTCAATGTTCTAACAAGCCGTTGAAAAAGAGTGGTGTCACAGTTAAAGTGCATGGTTATTGGTCTATCAGCTGCACACTTACTGTTTTGCACTGTAATAGGCTCACAGTGACACACCTCTGAAACTCCCTTACACTGTAGCAGATTGTTTGTTGCATTAGCACATCAAACGTAAAAATGGCTGCAATGTAGTTTTAATATTGAATACTCAGTCATTCATATCTCTGGAAACATAGAACACAGAAACAGAAAAACACAGAAACATAGAAGTTGACTGCAGATAAGGACCGCAAGGCCCAACCAGTCTGCCCATTTCTTTTTCTACCTTATAAATGTGCCATCAGTCTTTGCTCTGTCGATGGCCTATCTATTCATACTCAACTGTATTGCTCCCGTATGCCTATCCTATGCTTGTTTGAAGCCCTGCACTGTATTCATATCTACCACTTCCTGAGGTAGGCCGTTCCATGCATCCACCATCCTTTCTATAAAAAAGAACTTCCTCACATTACCCCTTAATCAGCCTTCTCTAATCTCATGCTGTGTCCTCTTGTCCTGCTATTTTCTTATATTGAAACATGTTAGACTCTTTCACCTTGTTAATGCCCTTAAGGTGTTTGAATGTTTCAATCATATCACCTCTCTCCCTCCCTTGCTCTAGGGTATACATATTGAGCTACGTTAATCTGTCCCTTATATATTTTCTGATGCAGTCCCTGCACCATTTTGGTTGCCCTTCTCTGGACTGTCTCAATTTGGTTAATGTCCTTGTGAAGGTGTAGCCTCCAGTACTGCATGCAGTACTCCAGATGGGGCCTAACCAGTGTCTTGTAAAGAGGGATTATTACCTCCCTCTTCTGACTTGTGATACCCCTACTAATACACCCCAACATCCCCCTAGCCTTACCTACTGCTTTAGTGGTCTGCTTGGATAATTTCAGGTCATCGGTGATGACGATGCCCAAGTCTCTTTCTTCCCTTGTGACTGCAAGCAACTCCCTTCCCAGCCTATAGGTGGCTTCAGGGTTTCTCTTCCCTATGTGCATGATCTTGCACTTCTGGAGCTCTTCCTGCTACAGATGAGTCCAATGCCTCATTTGAAAGAGCTTTTTGTGTCCTTTTATGTTTATGACACATTCATATACAGTAGGCACCACTTACAACGTCCACACTTAAAACTGACAGCTGCTTGCTGCGGTCATTTTTTGTTTACCCAAACAACTAGCTATTACTTCTATTAATAAACATGATGTTTATTATAATGATTTATATATGCCACCTACAGTGGCCACCAGAGCCCACTTTACAGCAGTTCACAGCACTGAATTACAGTACTTACTTCACAGTTAGCTTACAGTTGTTGGCGATTAAGCATTAACAGCTGATTAGCAGGCGATGACCTGTTAATCAGCCTACCTGATAATCATTGCTTTCATTGAGTCTTCAGTCATGTGTGTTCTGAAGTGCTGCTCTCCCTGCACATTAGCCTGTTTGAGAGATGGCAACCTCACAATGCTTGACCTCTGCTGGCTCACAAGGTAACAAACGGACTGTTGCTCACCCAAAAAGTTTAAATGTTGCAGAAGACTGACAAAATGCTGAAACTCAGCCTCCGAGATTACACTGCACACTTTAGGATTCCAAAATCCACAATGAGCAACTTGCTCTGTTCACGTGAAAGGATTTTACCAGACTGGCATTGCAAACAAAATTCTTCCCGAAAACGTAAATGGGAAGGTAAAGACAGTCAGGTAGAGGAGGCCTTGTTACAATGGTTCTCCTATGCCTGGGGGAGGGATGCCATGATAACTGGCCCCTTCTGATGCAGAAGGTGCAGCAGCTGGCTACAGCACTGGGAAAACCTGACTTTAATCCTAGTGAGAGCTATCTGCAGCAGTGGAAAAATCGTCATAACACTGGTTTCAAACACGCTCACGGTAAGAAGTTGAATGCTGATATGTTTGGAGCTGAGAACTGGCTGAAAGACATGCTGCTCGCCCTGCTAAGGGGATATGTCCCCAAGATGTCTTTAATGCTGATGAGACCAGACTCTTCTAGTGGTGTTTTGGCTATGGCACCTTAGCATTTAAGGCAGATGCTATGCTGGGGCAATAAAAAGTGAAGGAGGATCTGTCAATTCTCTGTTGCTGCAGTACAGCAGCAACAGAGAAAAAAGAGCTTGTGTTCACAAGAAAATCCACTAGCCCATGTTGTTTTAGTAGAGTCAACAACCTGTCAGTCCACTAGCAGCCAACTGCAGTGCCTGTGTGATGGCAGATGTGTACATGGACTGGGTTTGACTGTGGGACTGCCAGCTCTGTGGAAGAAAAATAATTTTACTCCAGGACAATTTTTCTGGTCATCCAAATGTTCAAGCTTGAGGAACATCAGCAGGGCCGGCCTTAGCTAGGTGCAAACTGTGCCCCTACACCTTGGGGGCCCATACTTTTTTCTTGAGGAAGCAAAAATAATTTAAAACATTTAAAAATGCCAACATTTTGTTATAGATGAAAATGTTTACCAGAAAATCAAAGAGGAAGACGACTGGCTCTGTTACTGTTACAAAAGGTAGGTGCAGCTTTGCTGCAGTGGAAAAGATTAGGTTAAGCAAATGCTAATGGCGTTAATGGCTATACTTTACACCTCCCAGGCTGACTGCTTTCACAAACAAAGGGCTATATTGACAAGAGAACTTGTTTGTAACCTGGACATGTAGCTGAAACAATTAATTATATGACAAAATCTGTTTCAAAAGTACGTGAGCGCTCAAAATCAGGGGTCGATCTTAACATTGTTTTACTAGCCCAAACACTAGTGCAAATTGTCCAGGGCTAATGCAGCTAACTCTCTACTTGTCTGTCTTGACTAGTACAGGTTTTCATGGCTTTTAATGAAGTTAAAAAGTCTACTTTAGCAGGCTCTAGTCCTCATGCTAATCTCACTCAATGTTCCAGATGACCTGATATAGTTAACAGCTCATTAAGAGCTGCAATTATCTGGCAGTTCAAGAGGTGAATCCCACAAAAGACTCAATGTGAGTCATTATCACTCCACTGTTAGGACTTTCAGCTCATGTCCAGGGTGTGATCAAGGGTAGAGTGTGGTTAGGTCACTAGCTTCCAGTTTTCTGAATGTGTCTTTGTCTAAAAATTTGTCCCATATTATTAAGACCAGTGCCCCTCATTTCCCTACATTTTGAGTGTCTGTATCCAATATTTCAGTGACAAAATGCGAAGAGGTATACAGGGTCAGCCCTGCAGGTGGTGGGTTTTATCCCAGCCTCACCATAACTTCCCTCTCCCTTCCAAATCTCTTAACTCTGTTCTTTCCCTGGACACCACTGCAGTCCAAACTCTGAAATGACCATTCACAGATCCATAGATGCCATTACTGGCAAGTGTGGGGGGTCCCCAGCTCTACTAAATGGACCATGCCAGTTATCACTATCCATACAATCCCACCCTTATCCCACCAGCATGTCCTTTCATCATAAAAACAAAACTTTGGATCATGTATGATACAAAAATAAACTTTAATATGTATAGCCTCGAGGAAAGAAGGGAGAGGGGGGACATGATAGAAAAGTTCAAGTACCTCAAGGGAATCAACAAAGTCCAAGAGGGTAGCATCTTTCAAAAAAAGGGGTGTGCAAGAACAAGAGGGCACAATTTGAAAATAGAGGGGGGGCGGCTCAGAGGTAATTTAAGGAAGTATTTTTTACAGAGAGGGTTGTGGATGCATGGAACGGCCTTCCAAAGGAGGTTGTGGAGTCAAAATCAGTGGTGGAATTCAAGCATGCATGGGATAGTCATAAGGCAGTTCTGGGGGATGGGGGTAGGAAGAAGTAGGCTGCTGGTTAACTAGGATCTGCAGCTTATCCAGTAGGTAGGGAAATGGGCAGACTGGGTGGGCCAAGCGGTCCTTGTCTGCCGTCAAATTCTATGTTATGTTTCTATGTTAATAAAATACATAATTTAAAAGCTTAAAATAGGCATTCCTGGGGTACATAGATAATCCTATATAGCATTAGTTCTCACGCTTTCTGATTGTGAGCCTCCCTCAAGCCATGAAAAAGATTTTGAGCCTCCTTCAAATTTGGAAAAAAAATCTTTTGCCTCCCCACAGAAAAAAAATAACTCCTACTTTGCACAGTACACCAGGAATAAAGTGAAACCAATAAAGTTGACTGAGTATATTCTATTTTTATTCAACTTATTGCTTTCCACCCCGAACTGGCACCCCAGGTTATACTTGTCACTCCTTTTTTCTGACTGTTGTGTTCTTGTTACTCTGTTTCCTCTCAATCTGGAACAGCCAAACATAGCCACTTCATCTCTCCCTCCCTTACCTTGTTGTTAAGCAACTTCCTGTACCCTTACCTCAGGTCACACCTGAAAACATGCATTGGATCTCTGTGCCTTTCCCAGTCACTAATTTACATATAAATACCTACTATAGAATGAGCCTTGACTCAGTGTTCCTTTCCAAGTTACTAATTTGCATATAAATACCTATTGTAGAAATGAGCCTTGACTCAGCATACCTTCCCCAGGCATTAATTTACATATGCACACCTATAAACAAGCTTTACCTCAATGGTGACTTCCTGGTCAAATATTTGTGCATAAGTAAAGAAATTCACCTGCAATTATCCATATTTAATTTGTTTTATCCTTTCACGCAAAACAGCCAAAACTTAAAATTTAAATACTGTACATTCTCAGACTTGACTGGGCCTCTCCTGGTACAATTTGGGGCCTCCCTTGGGAGGCTGGCCTCACCGTTTGAGAGCCACTGCTATATAGAAATAGAGATAGTATAGCGTTATGTCTGTGTACTGTTTCCCCTGCGCTGATGAAAGGGCAATGTTGAAGAAAAATCTGTTATTGTTGGTGCAGAGCATATTAAAATGAATGCTTTTAAAAATAAAAATTTCATAGTTTTTTATTTCCCAAGCCCCTGAGGTTTGTGTAGCCCCCATTCCAAAGAAATCTTAGATGTTCTTCTGGCTCACTTGAGACAGTACAAAAACTTCCAGAAGTGCAGGTCTCCAGTTGACTATAGGGTGGAGGCTGAGAGTGTCTTTCTCTGCCTGACTCTGTTCATTGTCCTGAGGGTGGTGGTGTCAGTGTGGTGAGGTGCATGATGATGTCAGCTATTATGTGTGTGCAGAGTTAGGACTGCTTGATTGAACATTTGCTGTTGTGATATCCACTGGTTTGGGGTGTGTGTGTGTGCAGAAAGAGAAGAGGAAGAGAGGAGGCCGTGGTACAAAACAATGGGGGGGGGCTCACTGTGTATGATGGCATGCAGTTTTTTTTTTCTGCCGGAGAGCTGGAAGCCATGTGGGAACAGGATAAATGTGCAATCAAAGTATTTCTTGGCGTGCATTGTTTCCTGTATAAGTGATCAAAATTTACCATTATAATTGAGGGCTAGTGCAACCATCTGCGGGCTAGTAAAATTTTGAATCAACTTGCCTTGCTGGCTAGCGCAAAAAAAAATTTAAGGTTGATCCCTACTCACAATGGCTCAAAAACCTGACCAGCACAGAGCAAAATCGGATTTCCTGATAGGGATCCTGAAAACCTGATCACCAGATAAAAAACCTGATAGGTGGCAACATTACAGGTGTCCCATGATTTTATTTATTTTTTTACCAGGAGAGACACACTAAGCTGAAAGCTTGTTTACAGGTGCAATCTGGGAAGCACAAGGAAGTTAAGTGACTTGCTCAGGGTCACACAGTATGCAAGTGGGGGATGTGGGATTCAAACCGAGGTCTCCAGGTTTGTAGCTCAGAACCTTAAACCACTGCGCTATACTGCCTCCTATGATAATCCTCTCTATTCTCTCTCACACCTCCAGAAAAGTTAAGTTGTTTAACTTGTTTGCAAATCAGTATCTGAGGTGTGAGTGTCCAGTGATGACGTCCCTGTCCTTACAGAAATGAATATGGCAGTAGTACCATACTTACTTAAGTTCTGGCTCCATGCTCAGTCAGATTCATTTCCAATGGTGAAGTCAAATAATGCAATGCAGTCAATGGCACTAATTAAAAGATGCTGGTTAAACTAGTAGACCTGCTACTGCTTTATTAATACAGGACAGGAGGGTTAGTTAGGTGTAAATGTTGGATGTGGGGGAGGCACAGGGAATGGAGCGGGGGGCCCCAGCAGGGTGCTGCACAGGGGCCCAGAATGATTAAGGTCAGCCAAGAACATCAGGCTGGGTTTTTTTCCCACTAAACACCACCTGTATCATCCAGCCTCCAGACCAGTGCATCATCTGCTCTTTCAAGCAACATTGTGTAAGAGAGATGCAGTCCTGAGTGCTGGATGAGCTGGATTCTGCAGAGCAGCTCACAGCAACAATGTGCGTTAAAAAATAAACTTGATTGATGCAGTCCATATTATGGCAAGAGCCTAGGGCTGTGTGACATAAGAGACCATAGTGAGGTGTTTCGCTAAAGCTGGGTTTGCGTCAAGACCCTTCCGCTCCGGACACTCCCATGGAAAATGAGGCACCTCCACTAGAAGGCTTATCTGCTGTGGAGTTTGATGAACTGTGCCATTTGGGGGACAGAGCTGAAGAACAGATTCTAGGTGACATAGCCCAGGTGATGTCAGCCATGAGACCAGAGGAAGAAACAGCTGATACAGACAAGGATGACAGTGAGGAAACAGAGGTGCAAACAACACCGGTGACAGAAGCAGACATAAAACATGCAGTTAACCCTGAGGCATGCTATGGAACAGCATCAGGACATCACTCCTGATTGGGCTTTTCTACATGCAGCAAAGAATGGGCGGAAATGGTGTGCAGAAAAGCTGAAGATCCAGCAGAAGATAACTTACTTCTTGAAGGTAGAGCCAAAGCTGCAGTGACAGTAATCAGTACTGTGTTCGGGCAGGGGTGAGCAGATTCTTCAGTTATATGAACAGTAAAGTACTGTACAGCACTTTAATTCAATTTATGTTCTCTCTTGTCTGTATTCTGTTATGGTACTTAAATACAAATCTCATGCAACATATAGTCATTCAGTGCCTTTATTTAATGTTGGCATACATTACAGAGTGGCAATAAATTATGGTAGCAGTGTGATGGTCCCATGAGGCATACATCAGATGGTTGTATATAATGGCCAAATCGAGTTTTCACAGATACAGTATGTCCGCTATAAGCGGTGCTGACTGTATATATATATTTATACAACAGCCCATCTCTTCAAGTGGTGTAACAGGCTGTGCTTTGAAACAACTGAGAAGCTGCATGGGATATACTATATTGGACTAGAAATCTGCAACTGACTCTCTTACTTACATCTGAGGGAAGTTTTCCTTACTTTACAGTCTTACATTGGTATTGCTTTGTGTTTAATTTCGTTTTTAAATCAGGAAGGGGGTTTTCAAAACTACTTATCTTGTGAGCAACTTCAGAAGGGTTGAAATAACTGCATATTTGATTTTCCTTTGTGGCTATCTGGACTTTCTGCTAGTATTCTGACAGTTTACATTACATTAATATAGTTGGAAATAACTTACTGGTAGTAGCTGTGTACCTTAAGTAGCAAAGGCTGCAGTTTGTAATTTGATGTCCGACACAGCCTCAGGTGGGGGAAATTGTCTTCACTAGTCAGGGAGACCTTGCATCATAGCCAATTGTTTTGGGTGGAGGACTATTCTAGCATTGATCAATTACTATAAACTACTGGTGTGATCCTGGAGAGGACATGTGGGGAGTGGTGCAATGCACTGGCTGTGAGGCAGCAGTTTTCCGGGAGACATTCTGGAAACTGCGTTGCTGTCCTATTTGCAGGCAACTGTCAGCTCTGAGGGAGGAGGTAGCCCACCTCCAGGCTGAACTGGCAAGGACTAAGGAGGCCTCCCCCACCCAAAGAGCACCACTGCCACAGAGGCTGCCAAGTATGAAGAGCAGGTGGACCACAGTGGGTTCTGGGAGGGTACATGTGGTGGAACAGAGGCGAAGCCCCCTAGTTGTACCTCTACACAAACCATATGCCAGTCTGGCAGAGCAAGGTTCCTCTATGATGGCACCCTCAGTGGAGACCAAGAAGAATGCTGAGGACACCCACAAGGGAGACCCACAGAAGGGTGGCAAGGGACACCACAGGGGAAGGAAACAGTTTCTGATAGGGGACTCAATTGTTAGAGGGGTAGACCTGAGGAAGGGAGAGGAGAGGGAAGTAAAGTGCCTGCCTGGTGCCATGGCTTGGAGGGACAAGAAGCGAATCCTCAGAATTGCAGAAGCAGCATCACAGGAGAGGGAACTAGATATCATTGTCCACCTTGGGACAAATGACCTAACTAGGCATGGGATCAGTGCAGTGCAGGATGAAATTGTGGAGTTGGGGAGGGGCCTCAGAGAGGTAGCAAGCACAGTTACCTTCTCAGAGGTGCTGCCAGTCCATGGCAGGGGTGAGGCTAGGGTACTACACACCATGCAGTTTAATGAATGGTTGCAAAACTGGTGCAGAGCACAGGGCTTTGGCTTCACTGGGGACTGGGGACACACCTGGAGAGATGAAGGTTTATACTGGCACGATGGTCTGCATCTGTCCATGAAGGGAACCAAGATCCTAAGTGACAGGTTTAAATGCTTCCTTGGCAAGCTTTTAAACTAGCCATGGGGGAGGTGCTAATAAGAGGCAGGAAATTTCAAGCCTCCCCCCACAAAACATGACGGGTAGTAAGGTAAACACTGAGGTACAGTGTTCAACAGAGGGCAGGACAGGGGTAAATGGAAAAATAGACAAGGCAAAAAGAGCAGGCATGGGGGAAAAAAGGATAAAACCAACATTAAATGGAGGGCAATGAGTACTAATGCCCGTAGTCTGGGAAACAAGCTTTCTGAGCTAGTAGCCTTGATGGGAGATGAACACTTGGATATTGTGGCAGTCACAGAAACATGGTACATGGGGAACCATGACTGGGATGTCAACATACCGGGGTATACAGTCTACAGAAGGGACAGGGAGGGGAAAAGAGGAGGTGGAGTAGCTCTATACATAAGGGAAGGGATCAAAGCTACAGAACTAAAAAGTAAAGGGGGAGGACAAGAGGCACTCTGGGTCACCTTGGAGACAGGGAATGGCATCACAATCCGCACAGGGGTTGTATACAGACCCCCATCTCAAGGGGAAGAAATGAACAAGAAAATGATAGAGGACATTCTCAAAATGGCTGAAAAAGGGGAGATACTGTTAATGGGGGACCTGAATATGTCAGATGTTAACTGGATGACATGTACTGCAGCCACATCCAAGAGTAGGGTCATTCTCGATGCCCTGCAGGGGGCAGGCCTTAGACAGCTAGTGTTAGAACCCACTCGGGAGGAAGCAATACTAGACCTGGTACTCTCAAATGGAGAGAGGATCACAAATTTAGAAGTCAGTAGACATCTGGGAACAAGCGACCACTGCACAGTGTGCTTCAGAATAAGCACAACCATGGAGACAAGCCATACAAAAACAAGCATACTGGACTTTAGAAGGGCTGACTTTGGCAAAATGGTGAATACCTGAGGAATACACTGGCAAATGGGCAAAAAGGAGGGGTGGAAGAACAATGGAGAAAAATCAAAACTGCCATCATAGAGGCAACAAGCCTTTGTGTGAAACAGATAAAGAAAACAAAGCGGAGGAAAAAAACACTATGGTTCTCAAAAGAGGTGGCAGGGAAGGTTAAGGAGAAAAAGGCTGCATTCAAAAAGTATAAAGCATCACAGAAGGAGCACAACATGGAACTGTATCAATTAAAGCAGAAAGAAGTGGGGAAGGCAGTCAGAATAACAAAAGCCCAAACTGAGGAAAAAATAGCCAAGTCAGTTAAGAAGGGGGATAAAACCTTTTATTGGTACATTAGGCAGCATAGAAAGGTTAAGGGAGGAATAGTGAAGATTAATAAGGGAGAGGGGAGGTGGGCAGAGGGAGACAGTGAAAAGGCAGAGATACTGAATGAATACTTTTGCTCAGTATTCACAAAAGAAGATGAGGAGGAGTTACCTAAACCAGACAATAGAATCACTCTGGGTAGGGGGGTTGACACCAGTCCATTTACAGAAAAGAGTCCTGAAAGAACTCTTAAAACTCAAGGTGGACAAAGCAATGGGGCCTGATGGGATTCACTCCAGAATCCTAAAGGAACTAAGGGAGGACCTAGTGACACCACTGACCACACTTTTTAACAAATCATGGGAGGATGGGGTGGTACCTGAGGACTGGAGGGGGGCAGATGTGATTCCCCTTCACAAAAGTGGGAGCAAGGCAGAAGCAGGAAACTACAGACCTGTAAGTTTGACCTCAGTGGTAGGGAAATGATGGAATCACTTCTGAAAGAAAGAATTGTTGAGTACCTAGAGGCCAGCGGGGCACAGGACCCAAAGCAGCATGGATTTACAGCAGGAAGGTCATGTCAGATGAATCTAATAGATTTCTTTGACTGGGTGACCAAAGTAATAGAACAGGGAGGGGCTGTGGATATGGCCTACCTAGACTTTAGCAAGGCATTTGACACAGTCCCACACAAAAGATTAATAATCAAGTTAGCCAGCTTGGGAGTGGGTCCCAGGGTGGTAGCCTGGGTTGCAAACTGGCTGCACAACAGGACACAGAAGGTAATAGTGAGTGGCACACATTCCTGAAGAAAGGTCACTAGTGGAGTACCTCAGGGCTCAGTACTGGGTCCAGTCCTCTTTAACATCTTTATAGGTGACATTGCAGAGGGTCTGAGGGAAAGGTATGCCTCTTTGCAGATGATACAAAGATCTGTAACAGAGTTGATACACGGGGGTAGAAAGGATGAGAGGGACTTGGCAAGGTTGGAGGAATGGTCAGACATATGGCAACTTAGATTCAATGCAAAGAAGTGCAAGTAATGCACCTGGGAAACAAAACCCAGGAGAAGAGTACACAATAGCAGGGGAGGTACTAACAACAACAAAAATGGAACGGGACTTGCGGGTAGTCGTATCAGATGATCTAAAGGTGGGTAAGCATTGTGAGAAGTCAGTGAGGAGAGCCAGGGGCATACTGGGATGCATAGGAAAGGGCATCACAAGTAGAAAAAGGGAAGTGGTTATCCCTCTGTACAGACAGTTGGTGAGACCCCATCTGGATTACTGTGTGCAGTTTTGGAGACTTCATCTACGCAAGGACATACACAGGATGGAAGCAGTCCAGAGGAGGGCAACTAAAATGGTGCAGGGTCTGCATCAGAAATCATATGAAGAGAGACTGAGAGAGCTTAATATGTATACCCTTGATGAAAGGAGGGATGGGGAGACATGATAGAAATGTTCAAGTACCTCAAGGGAATCAACAAAGTCCAGGAGGGTAGCATCTTTCAGAAAAAGAGATGTGTAAGAACAAGGGGACACAATTTAAAGAGATAGGGGGGACGGCTCAGGGGTAATGTGAGGAAATCTTTTTTCACATAGAGAGTGGTGGATGCGTGGAACTGCCTTCCTGGGGAGGTTGTTGGGGCTAAAACAGTGGGGGAATTCAAACATGCATGGGACAGACACAAGGCAATTGGAGTGGGGGATGGCAGGAAGTAGGCTGTTGGTTAACTAGAATCTGCAGCTTATCCAGTACGTAAGGAAATGGGCAGACTGGGTGGGCCAAGTGGTCCTTATCTGCCGTCAAAGTCTATGTTTCTATGTTAGATTTTTTTAGATAACTGGGCAGATAAAAACTGTTATCTCAGGCATCACGAAAATGTATTAATATATTTCAATAACTGGGTAATGTTTTCCCCCCTAACAAAATGGGGTGTAATTTACCATTAAAACCAGCAAGGCAGTTTTGCATTGTGAGGGGATGCAAAAAAGTCCAACTCCAGCATTTCTCACAAATCAAACAGAGACTTTACTATGGTGTCCTTTAGGGACTATTCATGAGGATTTGCTACTGTTCAACTGAGACTGTCTGCCAGGACATTTTCTACCCCAGGTAGTTTGGTTGCCCGAAGAAGAGTCCTATGCTTCAAGCACCGCTCCCAGGCCCTCATAGTTTCCCTGCACAGAGGGCAGGAGTGGATCCCTCTACATGAAGGTGAACTACTTTGTGTCATTCTAGGTCTGATAGGGACTGTAGTCCATACAGGACAGTTCTAATTTCTCACACACTGATGTGGAGACAGCAATAAGAGTCCGGCCAAGTTACCTGGGCCTGAAGACTCTAGTAATGTGCAGCCCAACCCTGAAAGGAAGCATTTGTAGTGATAGTCACCTGTGACTCCAGTGGATAGAAAGGGAAACACTTGAAGGAAGTTCTCCTTCGAGGACAACCACAGGAGGAAGGGCGTAAACCAGAAGTTTCATCACCCATCCTGGGTGGTTCAGGGGTGAGTTACTTGTGACCATTGTGTGTTTAGCATCCACTGAGGTCTTCCCACATGCTGCCTTGCATGGAGCACTGTGTACACAGTGGTAGCCATGTGTCCAACATCCTCTGCATGGAGTGTTCTGTCATCGGAGTGCATTCCCAGACACTGCAGTCCATGCACACTATTGACTCTGCTCTATCCTCTGGGAGGAAGGACCAAGCTTGAGTGGAATCCAGGACTGTGCCTAGCAGCAGTCTCTGGGAGGGAAATCAACTGTAATTTCTGGAGATTGAGTACAACTCCCAAGGACATCAGAAACTAGCACGTTGAGATTATCACTGTTTCCATTTGATACTTGGCCAGGCTCTTTCTGTATTTATGTTTACTTGTTTAACCAAGAAAAGGCTCTATTAAGTGATGGTTAACAAGGAGGCCCTGGTTAGGACTACCAAAGTTACAGCAGTAAATAATAAACAACATATACAGAACTATGTGTCACAGATATAGGATTGTGACAGTAGCATAGTGACAACCAGGACAGCTACTCAGCATTATTTAAAAACACCAAGAGATCCACAGATATAAATGACGCAACAACATGAACACAAGGCAGATAGATGAAGGACAGTGCTGTGAAGGCAAACACAATGCCAAGATAATTTTTTTTTTTTAACGAGGGGAGACACACTAAGCTGAAGCTTATTTACAGGTGCGACCTGGAAGCACAAGGAAGTTAAATGACTTGCTTAGGGTCACACAGTATGCAAGTGGGGGCTGTGGGATTCAAACCCAGGTCTCCAGGTTTGCAGCTCAGAGCCTTAAACCACTGCGCTATACTGCTTCCCTAATATGGTGGAGGACTGTGGTATGAATATAGTTGAATAATAACTCAACTATATTCATACCACAGTCGTACCACAGTCATAACCTAATGGCAGTTACATGTATCTGTACAGTGGCGATCAAATAAGGATTTAAAGGGAAACCTCCACCTGCAGATGCCCCACATCATAGGGTGGGGCAGCCCCCAATTAAGCTTTCTGCCAAAAAAGAAAATTGTACCTTCTGGTATGATTTAGTATTTTAAGTTTATTTGGTTGATTCTGCTGTACCTCCCGCCGGCATTTTGTAACAAGCGCCACTTGGGCCACAACCCAGAACCTCCTGCAGCTGATGTCAGAACCGGGGATCAGCCATGGGAGAGTAATATAGATTTGATCAATGTACGTAGCTATTATTAGCTCCAATTTGGTCATTTACATTCCCATGTCAGACCAAAACCAAGTATACACTGTCCAACTGCTCCAGGGGAATACCATACTGAATAATCTTCAAGACTGGCATGCCCATGACAATGATCTCTCATTGCTGATAAAAGTGGGCCAAATGCTCCCAGCTGAAGATGAGTGATCCACTTCGTCAGCTGGGGTGGCTGTGAAGCTTGGGTCACATCACAGTGCCAATGTAAGAAGCCACATTGTCTACCTCTCTAGGGAGGGATGGATGTTCTTAATATTCTTAGGAGATATTTTCTTTTCATTGGACTTCTTAAGCATCTCCTCCACATGCTGACCAAAGAGATAGGTTCTGTTAAACTGAATGTTATCATAATCTGTTTGCCACTGAAGGCAAATCCAGCCATAACATAGCCAGAAATGCCTCCAGACACAAATCCTAGCAGCAGCTACATGAACCATTGCATCTGATGCATCAAACGCAGCCCTCAGTTGGTGATGATTAGACTTAAACCCTTGTGTAATAACCATCAAGAGTTCCTGCTTTGAGTATGAGTCCTGCAGACTGTCTGTGAGATCTCTAAACCTGCTCTATTGCAAATATTCATACAGAACCTCAAAATGTAGGTTTCGTAGCTTGCAAGTGTAAGGCCAAGAGTAGCTGAAGAAAGCCCCAATTTTCCCATAATAGCAAACTTACGAGACTCATCCAAAGGCCACACAGAAAACTCTTTCTGAGCTATCAGCTTGTCTTTATTAGCCATGATAACAACAGTGTCCACCATAGGTTGAGTTTAGTACACCCATTTTATTTGGGATATCACATACTCTATATCCTGGAGCCAGAGGGCTGCCAGATTAGAAGCTGGTTTGCTCCAAGCCACCTCTGTGAGAGACACTAGAATGGGTTGGGTAGGTGACACTAGAGGCAAAGAGAGAGAAGGTATATTGTGATCCTCCATTTGCATCTTCTGTCCTTCATCCATAGCCACTGTCTTAAAGTTTAGAGTTCTGTACATATTTTTCTGTAATGCCTGAATAGAGAGGTCCTCTTGAAGAGTTTGGACTGTCTGAGCAGGTAGAATATCCTCTGGCTTTAGAGGATACTTTCAAAATCCTCTGCCTCATCATCACTATATCTGGATTATACTCTTGCTCATCCTCCAATAAGAGGGAGTGGGCAAGCACATCTGAGGGGTATTCTCCACCCAATACTGAGGATGGCCTCAGGTCCGGTAGCAGTATCCCAAGGGTAAGCTGCACTGGCACCAAAGAAGGCCTCAGTGCTGGAGGTGGCACCAACAGTGAAGCAGGCACTGACAATGGGACTGGCAATGGCAATGACTCTGGCACTAGTGATGATTTTGGCACCAGAGGCAGCACTATCACAGCAAGTGGCATCCGCATCAGCACTGGCACTGAGCCTAAGGAAGTCCCTGGCATCACTGATGGAACCGCAAGCAGAGCAAAAAGAATGCAGAGGATCCACTGTTCCATGAGAGCTGTCCATCAACCAAACTGCTCATCCAAAACACCTCCAGAAGGCAGAAGGGCTGTTGGAGATGGAGGAGCCAGTTCTGAAGGTGTGAAGATGTTTGGTGTAATATCATCCTTCATCAATGCTAACAAAGGAGGGGATACCAGGACTCCTGCACCAAGGAAGATGACTTCCACAGGGCTGAGTAGTGGGAACTAGACCTGGACCTGTGTCATCGCTTCTCTTTACTCTTTTGTTAAAATTTGAAGTTTACTGAGTTTGAGACAGATAATGAGTCTTATAGTCAGTGCATGAATTTGAGTGCAGAGAAGACTTAACACTGCCTATTAATGTAGTTACATACCGGTGATAAGATGGAATGAAATCCTTCTCCATATGTGTAACCCCCCCTGTTACCCGGGGTTACAAGAATCCCAGTTAGACCTAGTGGTAGGCAGGGAAGGCAGCTTGTGAAACTCCAGTTAAATGGATTTCACACTGTCTCACTCTGTTCTCAGTCTCAGCTGAGACTGAGGGATGCCATCATTTTAGAACTGTCACAGCTGCATAAGCCACACTGGAATGTTGCAGTTGGAGGTTAGAGTAGAACGTTGGGGAATTTGAAGTCAGTCTGTTGCAGTCTATAGTAGAGGAAGGAGGTACTCTGATGTAAGCAGGCCCTCAGAGTCCTAAGCTCTGTCAAAGAGCTATTTTTTTTGTATAGGTGTGTGTTCTCACCTGAAGAGGAACACAAGAGGAGCACAGTGAAGTGGTAGAGACCGCTTTCAGTGGTTCAGGGCTCCATCCCTGCAGGGATGGGGGAAGGAATCAGCCTGCTTCCAGGGGCAACTCCCCTGGTCCGGCTAGGGAAAAAGAAGCTGCCTGAGTTAAGTTCGTGCTGAGGCACCAGAAGTTCTGGACAAGATTTCTTTAAAGAGAAAATGTCTGTGGGGCACCTGCAACCAAGGGGTGAGTTCGCTCTGCCAAAGTGCCAACATGTTTTCACCTGAAATGATGAAACTAAAGTAACTGTTACTGTGGGGTCAGGAAAAGACAGCCAAGTACAGTTTGAAAGATGTGGGGACTGGACTGCTTAACTGTGGGAGGTCTAGAGTAATGAACACAGCCACTTATTAAGTATGTTCAAGTTCAGCACAAATGGGATGTAAAGACAGTAGATTGAATGCTAATACATTTAAAGAGAATCTACACAGCAAAGTGTTTTCAAGGATGAGGTGTTACTGTCCAGAGAAATGGCCGGGTATGAATTATGGGTGCGAGAGGTGGGAGACCCCCATCAGTAGTAACCAAATTCACCTCTACGGGTTTGCTTTGGGACACCTGTTGCTTTCTCTCAGGTACTTGGCCAGTCCCTGAGGAAAGTACCCAGACGTGGGATTGATGAGGAAGATTCTCTGATGGAGCCAGAAGTGCTCATAGGTGGTTTAGGGAGCCACCAATAAATGTTTCCATGCTATATGGAAAGTGTCCAAAGGGCTGGCATTATAGCCAAGCCATGGAAGGAAGGTAGTCCAAGTGGCTGGCAAGGGAGCCGAGCCAGGGAAACCCAGAGCAGAGTACTAGTTCGGGCTGTGTGCCCAGTGTGTTTCAGAGCCTGAGGGCTAAAGTGAAAGTGAATGTGTTCTGATCTCCGTAAATCTGCATTACCAGGAGTGTAGCCCCAGAGGGGTCCATCTATGCTTTGTTATTTTGTTGGGTGTGAATAAAAGCCACACTTTAGAATCCCACTTCTGGTATTGGACATTACAGTTATTGCTTCCTTTGTCCGGAGTTACTTGGATGCCCCTGTTGCAGAGTAGCCAAACCTAGCCAATGTGCCGAGTGACATATTTCTCCCCGAACCCAGCCCACCAGGTAGAGCTGTCAAGATAGAAATGGTATACCTGGATGGGGGTTACAAAAATGGAGGCATCACTGAGGATTTGGGTTTGGAAGTTAGTGAGGAATGTAAGAACGGTTGCTCGGACAATGGCTAGCATTTTGGCTATCTGGCAGTGAGTAGCCCAAAACAACTGAAGCAATGTTTAACTGATGTGCTGCTGTGTGCTGTTATCCATGTGCTGCTATTAAAATGCCAACTGTTTACCAAGGAGCAGTAAAGCCTGAGAGTGTACGCCCTTGTCCTGCATCAAATTACAGTGTTTGCCAGCTTTTAAAAGTGTTTGTGACAAAGAAAAGTGTGGAAAACTGTGGGTAGCAAAAGGAAAATTGTGTCCTAAACGTTGGAAATGCTTTCTGTGTGGACTGAGAGACTTGTTGTACTTAATGGCCATGAAAAATGATTAAAATGGTGCTCCCGCCGTGGAGTCAGTTGAAAAAAGAAAAAGTGTGGTTTGCAGTTTAAATTTGCCTGCTCGACGATCGCTGTGAGGAGAAGAGCACGACAGGAAAGAGGTTCATTTGCATTGCGTCGAGTGATTGGTGAGACTGCAATCAGTCCCGCCCCCAAGCCAGCTCTAGGGCGACTGCACAGCATTCAAGAGGGAGAGTGAGTGGAGTGTGCGAACTGGCTTTCCAGGAGGAGCGTCGCGGTGATTGAAAGCACTGTAAAAAGTTAAAAAACTGACTTTTCTGTTTAAATTCAGGCTCAACCCGCATCTCGATTGACTGGACTGTGAGTGTGGTGTTCAGAGAGACATTCGGCAGGACTGCCAACCCTCTTCCTTCCAGAGGCCTCCAAGACTGGCTGCAGGCCGTTTTTCCATCGCAGCAAACAGCTACTGATAACAGTGAGTACCAACAGAAATAATTGCTCAAACTGTGTGATTTCACCAAAAGCCAGCTGAATCTGTGTGTAACAGTGTAATCGCTTTGCAAAGAAGGACTGTGTTATGTTTTACCAGCAAAAGCAAGAATTCTAAGCAATTGACTGTGAGCATAATTATAGGTTCAGCGTCAGTATAATTTTCAAAGCCATGTGAGAGACTGAGTTGTAACAGATATGCAGCAAGAAATACAGGCAATCCTGTGCTATGAAATACTGAGGCTTTAAGAGACTGTAAGCTAGAGCAATGTCTTCAGCAAGTAAAACGTCCGTGGTAAATCATATAAATGTGCTAGGAAAAAGAACAGTGAAAGTTTGTGCAGTTTGAGCAAAGTTATCAGTAGAGTGTGTCATCGGATGCGCAGTGGCTTGACCAATTACAGAATGTTGATACGTGGGAGTGCTGCCGCCGCATTACAGGGTGGGGTAGTAATGTAAACACAGCAGCAGAGAGCCATTTTGAAAGAAAGAAAGTTTTCAGTGATGTGGGACTTGAAATAACAGTGAGCGTTGTTTGTTTTTCTCTGCAGTCATGGCTTCAGGACCAGCCCATTACTCGGATCAAGCCCGGGCTGTGATAGCAGTAGAAGTTAACAAGTTAAGGGACATTGAGAGATGTTACTAAGAGGGACGACTGCCTCCTCATGTGGCGATTCCTGGATATCCAGTGCGAGTATGTGTGATGTGCTTAAATGCTGGAAGGGACGTCTTCATGGTACCTCACTGTTCTGGGTGCCTAGAGAAATATGGTTTGTTTAAAGCGCCCAAGATTCATTTGGCTCCCACATGGACAAAAGTTCAAGAATCTGCAGTTGGCAGCACACAGCACCAGGCGGAGCCTGTTGGAGAAGGCCCCTCAGAGTGTGGCACAAAGCAAGAGGGTGCAGATTTACAGACAGAACAATGTGCTGATATTTCAGAGTCTGAGTCGCATAGAGACATTTCAGGAAGAGCATCAGTAGACCCTTGGAGAGAGGGGCCTAGCCCAAGTCTCATAGGTGAAGACGAGATGAGGGAGGCCTTTGAATGGGAGGTTTCGACATCCGCACCCAGCGAAGAGTGGACAGTCTCAGGAGTGAGGACGACTGCTCACTCCTGGGCACAGATTCTCAGTGAGGAAGAAGAAGAGGAGGAACCTATGTGGCCTTGAGAAAAAGGAACTGGTACACAGCCTCAAGCACTTGCCTCAGAGGAACGCATGGAAGAGAGTGGTGATTCCACTGCCCTGGCTGTGCAAGAAGAAGCTAGGGATCCATTTTTTGTGTCATTAAGAATGCATAGCTGGAAGAACCAGGACTGGCCTCCCCCAAGCCAGGCCAGAGGTCGCAGGTTGACCAAAGCTACTAAAGAGGAAGGACTGGTTCATAGGAAGGTGAATGAAATCTATGAGATGTCCTTTCCTACCTTTCCTCGGAAAGTCTGGGAGGAGATTGAAAAAAGCAGGAAATCCTGGATTTGGGAAGAAGCAATGAAATATGTGCATCCTGGTGCAAACAAGCATGTCAAGAACAGAATGTTTCAAGAAAAATACAGCCAGTGGAAAAGAGGCAGGACACTGTTTATTGGCACTGTTCAAATTGTGGATGGAGAGGGACATGAAACCTTTCACAGTGTGAATTATGAGTGCCCAGACGGGGTAATAATTCCAGCACCTGACCCGTTGTGCTATTGGCCGCAATGCCAAGACCACCCGGCGAATGTGCCCATGCCTACCAAGTGGAAAGCAGAGCAGTGGTAGCCAGTGCTGCCATCCAGCAGTTGCTGTACCTATGTTGTTCCGCCAGACTGGCGTTCCAGGAACCAGGTGCCCCACATTCATCAGTTCTACAGTGTACTGGCTTTCCAGAATCCATCGACTGGCCCACCAGATGACTTCAGATCCAGAAAGGACACCAGCCCAGCTGTATCCTGATTCATCACCTGGGTATCAGATGACTTCAGACCAGCTGTTTTCCTTTTTGTTCCTGTTCCAAGGTTCCATCTCCAGAGATGACATCAACCCAGCAGTTTCCAAATGTGCCCTCCTGTCGTTTCCCGGAAGATGTCCGCCTAGCTGTATCGGAAGAAGACAGTCTTCGGCCGAGGACAAGGTGTGGTATCGTATTGCTCTACAAGGGACTGGTAAGTCCAGACTTTTCTATTCTTATGACATTGCAGTACACACCCTACACTAGCAGACTCCAGATGTTTGAACTGTCCTCAAAGACTCTCCCCTTCGGGACTTTGGCCTGCTAGAACTGTGCTTCACTGGGCTCTGGCCCAGGACAGACTCTTTAATGGACTTGCCTTCAGGCACTGTGGTCACTAGATGGGACTTTTAGGGCACTCCATCCCCCAAATATTGTGTATTGTAAATAATGTCATTGTTTTCTACTGTTTTCTAATGTTTATACTGTTTTTTTCTACTTTTCTAAAAAAAATCTTTTTTGGGATTCTTCAGTTTTCAGATGGTAGGGGTTTAGATAGAATGTGTATGCAGATTAGGAGTGTGTGTTGTCTTTCTTTTTCTTGCAGGTGTTCCTGAAGAAGATAGAAGAGAAGAGAAGACAAGAAGAGGAGGAGGGACTCAGTGGAGTTCCTCAGTAGTACTTTAGAGTGTAGTGTTTAAAGTACTGTTGTTGTTGTTGTTACTGTGTGTAACTTTTTCTTCCACAGGTATGGTTGTGGGGGAGTGTGGGAGTAATGCATAGTGTATGGTATTAGCTCCTAGTGTGTGGTTGCATGGTGTCCCGGGTTGCGGGGAGGTCCCCTGTTTGTTTTTGTTTCTGGGAATTTTAAGTTAGAGGCAGACAGGTTTTCCCTAGAGGGCTAGGGGGATAGACAAGCTGTGGCCCTGAATGGCAGTAGGGGCCACAGTACTGATCTATTAGGGCTATGCTCTGGGCAGTTCTACCAGAGCCACTAGGTACCCATAGTTAGCGGGTAGAGTAGAGGCTGATATGTCAGCCAAAGGTCTGTAGGCCCTTAGTGTTGTCTGCCTGTGCTAGCACATGGAAGGGGAGAAGGTAGCGCTACCTCCCCATAGTCAACACATGGGGTGAGATGGCCTAAGCCGGGTGACTAATGACTGCAGACAGTCATTTTCCTGGCCCAGGGTGAGTGTAACCCCCCTGTTACCTGGGGTTACAAGAACCCCAGTTAGACCTAGTGGTGGGCAGGGAAGGCAGCTTGTGAAACTCCAGTTAAATGGATTTCACACTGTTTCACTGTGTTCTCAGTCTCAGCTGAGACTGAGGGATGACATCATTTTAGAACTGTCGCAGCTGCATAAGCCACACTGGAATGTTGCAGTTGGAAGTTAGAGTAGAATGTTGGGGAATTTGAAGTCAGTCTGTTGCAGTCTATAGTAGAGGAAGGAGCTACTCTGATGTAAGCAGGCCCTCAGAGTCCTAAGCTCTGTCAAAGAGCTATTTTTTTTTGTATAGGTGTGTGTTCTCACCTGAAGAGGAACACAAGAGGAGCACAGTGAAGTGGTAGAGACCGCTTTCAGTGGTTCAGGGCTCCATCCCTGCAGGGATGGGGGGAAGGAATCAGCCTGCTTCTGGAGGCAACTCCCCTGATCCGGCTAGGGAAAAAGAAGCTGCCTGAGTTAAGTTCTTACTGAGGCACCAGAAGTTCTGGACGAGATTTCTTTAAAGAGAAAACACCTGTGGGGCATCTGCAACCAAGGGGTGAGTTCGCTCTGCTAAAGGGCCAATGTGTTTTCACCAGAAACGAGATGAAACTAAAATAATTGTTACTGTGGGGTCAGGAAAAGACAACCAAGTACAGTTTGGAAGACGTGGGGATTGGACTGCTTAACTATGTGGGGGGTCTAGAGTAATGGATACAGCCACTTATTAAGTATGTTCAAGTTCAGCACAAATAGGATGTACAGACAGTAGACTGAATGTGAATACATTTAAAGAGAATCTACACAGCAAAGTGTTTTCAAGGATGAGGTGTTACAGTCCAGAGAAATGGCCGGGTATGAATTATGGGAGCGAGAGGTGGGAGACCCCCATCAGTAGTAACCAAATTCACCTCTACGGGTTTGCTTTGGGACACCTGTTGCTTTCTCTCAGGTACTTGGCCAGTCCCTGAGGAAAGTACCCAGACGTGGGATTGATGAGGAAGATTCCCTGATGGAGCCAGAAGTGCTCATAGGTGGTTTAGGGAGCCACCAGTAAATGTTTCCATGCTATATGGAAAGTGTCCAAAGGGCTGGCATGATAGCCAAGCCATGGAAAGAAGGTAGTCCAAGTGGCTGGCAAGGGAGCCGAGCCAGGGAAACCCAGAGCAGAGTACAAGTTCAGGCTGTGTGTCCAGTGTGTTTCAGAGCCTGAGGGCTAAAGTGAAAGTGAATGTGTTCTGACCTCCGTAAATCTGCATTACCAGGAGTGTAGCCCTGTGTGGGTCCATCTTTGCTTTGTTATTCTGTTGGATGTGAATAAAAGCCACACTTTAGAATCCCACTTCTGGTATTGGACATTACAGTTATTGCTTCCTTTGTCCTTTGTCCGGAGTTACTTGGATGCCCCTGTTGCAGAGTAGCCAAACCTAGCCAATGTGCCGAGTGACATATTTCTCCCCGAACCCAGCCCACCAGGTAGAGCTGTCAAGATAGAAATGGCATACCTGGGGGGGGGTTACATATGGATATCTTCCACTTTGCAATATTAGTACATGCATTGTACACAGAAAACAGAAGAAAAACAAAGAACAGTACAACACTGAATAGTTCATTACCCAGCATTATAATAGGTGTCCCCACAATGCTTAGTTTCAAGGTAAAGCTAAGGAGTCATATGTTGATGAATTACGTATGCAGGTGCAATAACTGATTTTTTAACTATTGTATTTAAGTGTCTACTGTATTTGTTTAATGTATGCATTTGTAACACTGGACATCTGTGAAAATGGGTTATTAACCCACAGATCTTTCAGTATAAAATAAAAATGAAATGAAATGAAATGAAATTGCAGGCTGCCAAAGCTGTAGCAATGTTTAGAATCTGCAGGCTGAAAACTATTCCCTAAAGAAAGGGTATCTAACCTCTCAGCACAAGAAGGGGGGGCTCAATTCTTAACCATCCAGCAGTCTGTTCGAGCTAGTCTTCCATAGAAACATAGACTTTGTCGGCAGATAAGGACCACTTGGTCCACCCAGTCTACCCATTTCCCTACCTATTGAATAAGCTGCAGATCATAGTTAACCAACAGCTTATTTCTTCCTACACCCCACAAGAATTGCCTTATGTCTGTCCCATGCATTCTTGAATTCCCCCACTGTTTTGACCCCACAACCTCCTCAGGAAGGCTGTTCCATGCATCCACCACCCTTTCCATGAAAACATACTTCCCCACATTGCCCCTGAGCGGTCCCCCCTCTATCTTCAAATTTTGTCCCCTTGTTCTTACACATCTCTTTTTCTGAAAGATGTTACCCTGTTGGACTTTGTTGAGTCCCTTGAGGTACTTGAAAGTTTCTATCATGTCCACCCTCTCCCTCTTTTCCTCAAGGGTATACATATTAAGCTCCTTTAGTCTCTCCTCATATGGCTTTTGTTGCAGACCCTGCACCATTTTAGTTGCCCCCCTCTGGACTGCCTCCACCCTGCCTATGTCCTTGCGAAGGTGGGGTCTCCAGAACTGGACGCAGTACTCCAGATGGGGTCTCACCAACTGTCTGTACAGAGGGATAACAACTTCCTGTTTTCTACTGGTGATGCCTCTCCCTATACATCCCAGTATCCCCCCAGCCATCCCTACTGCCTTCTCACATTGCTTGCTAATCTTTAGGTCATCTGATATGATTACCCTCAGGTACCTTTCCATTTTGCTGTTGTCCTACACCCCCGCCCATTGTGTACTCTTCCCTGGGTTTTTGTTTCCCAGGTTCATTACTTGTACTTCTTTGCATTGAATCCAAGCTGCCATACTTCTGACAAATTATATATGATCCCAGCTCATACCTGGCCCTCCTGATTATGGTAATAATAATCCCCACATACTTCTAAGGTTCCCTATTTCTAGCACCGAAAAGGTTGTCTAGAACTTCCTCACCTTCCCTCTGTTCTATAAGGGAGATAAAAGGGGTCTTCGGATCTTTTACAGTGGTGTATCAATTTCAATATGAGGGGGAGGGGTTAAGCCAGGTAGTAGCCTTCACAAAGGCTGCTGTAAAAATTTGGAATAAATATTGACTATGTGGGTTTAAGAACCTCTGTGGGGGAAGACCCAGAAGAAGATGCTGTCACCTCAGGGAATTGGGACCACCCAGCATCCTTCTAACTGCTTTGGTTACCTCAGGCACAAAGGGCTGGAGCCATGCACATTGAAAAAAAGTCTCAGACACTTGTCTGTGTTGTTTGAATTGTAGGGGTTGGTTATGACATGCCACAGTTTTCTAATTAAATTCCCACCAGTAATTACTAGCATTTGTCTTATGTATCTCCTTCTAAATGTGGACCCATTACAAGTCTAATAGGTGAAGCTGATCTCATTGTGCCATTTGGAACAAATGTGTTCTAGAGGCTCCTGTCCCTTTCTGATTGCCAATCACTATATCACCTGTGAGACAAGATCAATGCATTGGTCCTGCCCTTCAACACCCTGCAAGAAAGACAGGAGGTAGTCCTATGTTGCTAAAAATCTATTCTTTTAGTGACAATGTCAGAACCCTGTCAGTAAGTTGTAGATATCTAAGGAAATTGGTCTGATTTAAGTAAAATTCTATTCTAAGAGACTGAAAATCCTTCATCTCTCCCCCCTCAGATAAATGTCTCAGATACCCATGGCCTTGTGCACCCCAGTGCTTAAAATTAGTATTCATTTTGTCAAGGGGAAAAATTAAGACAGCTCCTAGTTGTAATTGCCATGGCACATGAAGTGTGAGACATTTAAGATCTTAGATAGTCCCTCAAGACTTCTAAAGCAGTCACTGTCTGGGGGTTCTTAAGATTACTCTTTTCTTGGATAGAAAGATTCTTTTCAGGGCACGTAGGGAAAATTGAGAAGAGTCTAAATTTTCAATATGTTTTGTCTCATCTTCTTGTTCCATGTTGTAGTAAACAAGCATACTGATTTGAATTGATTTGTAGTATGTCAAAACAAAAAAACAGCGACCCTACGCCCCCCACCACCACCACACACACACACACACACACACACACACACATGTTTTCTGTACTTATCAGAGACCATTTATGGAGTACAATTTTGCTACCACCCCCATCACCCCCAAGAAACTGTAATGATATTTTCTGGACTTCAGAAGAAAGATTTGGGAATTTTGATGGGAAAAGCAAATCTAGATAGTATATTCATTTTAAGTGTCTCTGCTCATTCGCAGAGAGAGGGATAGTAGTTCCCAATGAACTATACTGTATCTTGCCTCACTTATTTGAATTGTGGATCCAGAATATTATTTAAGGAGTCGTCTCCTGTTGTTTTTCTGTATTTGTCAAATGATTGACAGTACTATGTTTTCTTTAAAAAAAATAAGGGGTTAGACTTGTCAATCAGTCTGGAGTTCTTATTATTTGCTCTTTGTTTTTAATGTGCTATGCTACATTGGTTTATGGAGCAATCCTCAGTTCATATGCTAATTATGTGTTTTATTTTTACTTTTGACTCATAGTGATGTAATAGACACAATAGCAAAGATATGCACTGACGTCACTGCACAGCTGACCGAGGGGTGGTGGTGGTTGCATATTCTTTGTCTCAAACAGGTTATCATTTACCGAGCACAGTCCAAACTCTAACTTCATCATGCTCGAGACCCTCTCCATCAACATCCACCTTGAACAAAGTAGAACCCTCACCCTCACTACCATCCACCTCCCCACTGGACCCCCCCGACCTTGAGTTCCTGTTAGCCCTAAAAAATTCTCTCCCTCTAAACAGGGAGTGGATACTCCTCTGGGACGTCAACATAAATTGGGCCTCTAACCAAGCCGACTTTGCTAAATGCTGCGTTGCTGGCCTTGGCCTATACCAACTGATTTCTAACCTCACCAGGACAAACTACAAGACAGGGACCCAAACATTAATCCACTGGATTATTGTGTCCAACACCTCTCGTATCACTGACACAGGAGTACTGCCAGACTGTTTAAGCGACCACTGAGCCACTTTCTGTCTGTGGACAGCCCAATTCCCAAAACCTCCCCCTAAATTCATCTTCTCCAGACGTCAGGACAATAACAGTATCGAGGAAATAATCTATGCTTTCTACCTGGTTGACTGGGATTTTACCTCAGACCCAGGTGACCTTGATTCTGTCAGAAACAAATTTTCCTCTATTTTCAATAGTATCTGTGATAAGTTTGCCCATATCAAGAAAATTAGGGTCAAGAAACATGTTAACAAATGGGTCATCCCTGACATCATAAACTGAATGAGGACAAGAGATAAGGTTTGGGCCCAATACTCCAAGAACAAGGACCTCGCCCTGCTCGCTCACTACAAAGCATTCAGAAATAAGTGCAAATCTGCCATCAGAAAGACCAAAATTAATTACCTACAAAAGAAACAACTAGCAGAATTGGCAAACCCCAGACAACTCTGGGGGACACACACAACTCCCTTCTTGGGAAGAATAAGAACGCTGAACTGATCACCCTTATCCAAGGGCATAGGCAGACCAACCCCAAAGAAGTTGCTAACATTTTAAATTCCTTTTGGGGACTTGATTAATATAAATCACCCCCATTACACCCCCTCCTCTCAACTTTACCAACCCTCCCCACCTTTACCAACCCCTACACTGAGCCCAGTTCCAAATTTTATTTCTGGGCCCTAAAACCCTCTGACACTATCAAGATTATCCGGAGTAACAACCCTAAACCCAGAAAAGGGGCAGACGGTATTGACTACAAAATTATGAAGCTCTCCATTATACCTCTTGTAACCCCCCTGACCAACATACTAAACCTCTTCCTCTGCTCCTGCCATTCCCCCAGCACCTGGAAAACTGCCACCATTAAACCGCTCTTCAAATCTGAGTCTAGGAGTGATGTAGGGAACTACCGACCTATTGCTGTTTTCTCTCCCTTCTCCAAGATCATTGAAAAAGTTATCCATACATAACTCACTGCTTTCCTCAATGATCATAACCTTCTTTCTGTTGCTCAGCATGGTTTTAGAGCTGGTCACAGCACAGAAACAGCCTGGGTCAAGTTTATTAGTGACATTCACAAGGCAAACAACAAAGATCAGTACACAGGCTCAGTTTTCACTGACTTAACCAAGGCTTTCGACCGGTCAACCACAGCCTACTTCTAGACATCCTCACTAGCTTACACATCTCTGAGAACATCGTAAATTGGGTCAGAAGCTACCTTGCCCTTAGATTCCAGAAGACCACTATAAATGGGCACCTGTTGGAGGACTGCCAAATCAAATATGGGGTCTCCCAGGGCTCCAGCTTGGGCTCTCTTCTTTTTTCTCTTTTTATAAGCAAGCACCCCGATATCTGCCAGTCCACTAACATTGTTCTCTGTGCTGATGATGCTGCACTCTACTGCAGTGACAATAACCTGGAAACAATGTTCTCAAATCTGCAACCTGATTTCAGCAAGCTACACTCATGGTTTTCTTCAAAAAGCCTAGTCCTCAACTCTAAGAATGCTAAGTTTATGATTTTCTCTGACCCTAAGAAAACTCTTAAAAGATATCCAACCCTCACAGACAATTTGGGGAACAGAATAGAAAAAGTGAATGACTTTAAATACTTGGGACTGTCCCTCGACCCTCACCTGACTAACCACATCCATATAGCAAACCTCATTAAGAAGATTCACGTGAGGTTAGGTCTCCTATACAGGATCAGGAAGTTCTTGATACCCGCCTCCAGATTATGCCTGGCCAGCTCCTTGCTCCTACCTCTCCTTGAGTATACTGTAGGTCTATTGCCTACTCCCCCCTCCACTTCCCTACTCTTCTCCAAACTCAGGCCATCCTATAACAACATTGCTTGCTTCGTCACTGGTCTCCCGTGGTCTACCCACCACTGTTCCCTTTACACTTCCTGAACTGGCTCACCCTTGAAGATAGGTTTCACTTCAAAATGCTCTCGTTCCTACACAAGGTGAACATAAACCTACTGACACCAAGCGTCTCTTTCCTTTTTCCTAAATTGGGCCCTAAGTGCTATACCAGAGGTGCCTCATGTCACATCTTTAACATCCCATTCTACCACACCACTCATGCCCAGAACTCCATTACTTATAAGGGTCTGAAGTTATACAACAGTCTGCCCCCTGATATTCACATCTGTAGCACCATCACCACCTTCAATGCCACTTTAAAGAACCATCTCCTTAAATCAACTATTTGTGAATGCCCCAGTCAGCTGTCTGTATGAAAAATTTTGAAAAACTTGCTCTGCATCTAGTCCTAAGTCCCTCTTTTTTTCTCCTGTACTACCACCCCTGTCTCTCCCTTGTTCATAAAGGGAGGAGACACTCTGTCTTGCACCTCTATTTTTCTCCTTGCCCCTGAGGCCTGCCCCATGGCCCCCTGAGCCTGCTATTGGTTGGAATTGTTTGTTTCTGTTTGTGTCCAATTGATGATGAGTCTCTAATGTCAAAGGATTTTTTCTGTATTTTTCTGCTATTACATTTTTGTTTAATGATTGTACTCCCCTGTGAAATTGCTTGCCTTTGTTCTATGTATATCTGTGTAATCATGCGTTTGATTTTGTCTTAAATTGTAAATTTTTGTTTAATTTGTTGATCTGTATTTATTTGTAAAATCTGGACATTCGTGAAAACGGACTTTTTTGCTCACATACCCTCCAGTATGAAAATAAAAACTGAAAATTGAAATTGGAATTGACGTCTGTTTCATTATCTGACATTTTTTTAAGGCCTACTATGGGATGCCATTAAGGACATCATTAATACTCCATGGCTATATAATAAAACACATACACTATATAGTGAGATGCATACTCTATATGTTGAAATATATATCTTATATGGTGAACCACATACACTGTGCAGTGAACCACATACACTATATAGTAAGACGTATACATCATATAGTGAAATGCATATGCTATATACTGAAACGTATATATTATATAGGGAAACATGTACATGATATACTAAAATGCATACATCATACAATGAAATGCATAAATTATAATAGTACAATGCATACATCAGCTAGTGAAATACATGTGCAGAGTACCGAAAATCCACATACACTGTATACGAAAACAAATACACCACGTACTGAAACGCATAAAGTATCTATTGAGATTCATACACTATATGTTGAAAAAAATTCACATATACTATGTACTGAAATGAATACAGTACAGGCCCATTGCCAGCTGGGGTTCGCCTGGTTCAAATGAACCCCCCCCTTGAACCTCTGTTTTTCTTTATTTGTGTTTTTGACAGTCAAGTGACTGTGCCCCTTTAAACCCCCCTACCATCACCACCACTGGCAGCAACTGTAGCATGGTGTGTGCAGTCTCACTGTGTCTCACACCATCCCCGCTCCTTCCAACCCGCCTCTACCCCAGTCATGATCGGCCAATCAGAGTGTGACTGACATCCGTGAGTCACACTGACTGGCCACTGTTGCAGCTGCAGCCCGAGAGTGTGCCACACTCCAGTACTGGTAGCTCCATGCACATATCATGTTTGATGCTGCAGTCCACAGCTCTTGGATGTGGGGGAGAAAACTGGTTATTGAACGGGATGAGTCCTGGTGCCTTATACTGCCAGGATCTCTGCAAATTACAGATTTGAACCAAAAGGCAAATCTGTTCATACTGTAACTCTGCTACATAATCTCAGACAATACTGCTAGATATTCTCAGCTCTGAACGGCACGACAAAAAGCACTTTACTCAAAGGACTGTAACCTAGTTGCTATAGTTTGCATCTGTTTCTGTTTTGCATTTACAAGCCTGTTTTGCACATTTTACTACAGCACTTCAACTACAGTACATAGCTGTGTGTGGTTTTCAAAGAGTAGTGTAATCTAGTGGGAAAAGTCAAAACAGTATAAGAATTGTTCAAAATTAAAAAAAAACATGCAAATTGGTCTATAGGTACATTTTTGTATGTTCTTTCATATAAGAGCAGGACAGATGTGATCCATCAATATTTAGGGGTTGCAAATGGGGTTGTTATTTAAGCATACCCCAGCTGCAGCCATTAGTGCCAAAGGTGTGTTTGACCAGCAGATAGATTTATATATCATATAATCTTCATGTCAGAGATTTGATATTAATGGTAGGAATGTCAACATTCTCTTGTAAATATATTATTTAGTAATGTTCTTGTAACTATTTTGTTTAGTAATCTTTTTGTATTTATTTGCAGGGAAACTATGGAAAATAGAAGGAAAATCATCTGATGAAACATTGTGGGGTACTGGCTTTAGTGACAGAGTACTAGTGCTGTAGTCTACTAATATGGATGCGACAATGTCTAAGAAGTGTACGTTTGTGAATCCTGGGGAAGGAGCTTTGTAAATGTAGCATGAGTCCTCAAAGCCTGTAATGGACTGGCACCTTTTTGCTTTATGTTGGATAGATAGTAGTGAAAACCTTGTGAACCAAGGAGAAGCAAAATTCAGAAGCAGTGGAAAAGAATCTGGTTATAGAATTATTGCAGAAAACATCATTCAGTTTGGAAAGCTAGGCTGTGTACCACTCAACATTGACACAAGAAGACTTTATGATGGCAGTATAGAAATGACATTCCAAGTAAATAAGGCAGTGTGGAATAAAAGTTGTAGAACTAGGTTAGATAGACAAAATCTCCAATGTGCTCAGAAAAGGAGAGCAAATGCTGACAAGCAACCTGAACATAGTCCAGCCAAAAGAAGAACGAGTGCAGGTCAGGAGTCTTTGTCAAGAACAAACAAGTGTTTTGTCTGTGGCAATGATGAAAGTAGTGAATGCCTGCGCATTAGCAAAAGATCATCGAGTCATGAATCTTGAGTCTTGTGACAAGGTACCTTTGTAAATGAGCCTATGGCTCAAAGGTTTTCCAAACTGCTGTTTAAATAAAATAAATAAAATAAAAAATGAATATGCACAAATTGTGCAGGACAAGACGTTATTAGGGAATTTGTCTGAAGGAGATATGCATGCTTTGGATGCAAGATATCACCTCAGTTGTTTGACTGTTTTGCACAATCATGTTAGACAACACAAGGCTGGGGGAACAGAAAAGACATATTAGGTAGCTGGTGTCATACTTAGAAGAGCACAGAGATGATGAGCTACTTCCTGTATTCAAACCTCAGATTTAGGGAAGTTGTATCCGTGCACACTTCAGGAGTTGGATCCAAGTTTCTCTGGAACAGTCAATACGACAAGACTGAAGGAGAGATTGCTGGGGATGATTCCAGATTTAAAAGCATAAACTCAAGGAAGAGATGTAGTATTGATGTTTAATGCATACATTGGTGAGACTGTCAAGATTGTGTGTTCTCGTGATTCTGAGGACAAAGCAATTCACTTGGACTGCACTGCTCAGATTTTTTGAAAATAAATTATTTACAAAGATTAATCATTTGATGGGTCTTTTTGACCTGGGTGTGAATAAGATGTAGCTCCGCAAAGTCTTCTTGCTCTGGTGAGAATATTACATGGCCCCAGTATATTATAGATCAAAAAGAAGCAAAATATGCTACAATGAAAACAGCCTTATCAATGTCAGAGTTATTAATATTTAATACAAAGAAGACATCAAGGGAATCATCTGGATTGTAGTTCATCATGCTAAATTGAAGGAAACACCACTTGCAATTTACAGCAATTTGATGCTTTATTCTAAAACCAAAAGGAGTCGGCTGATAAACTCTGCAAGCAAGGACTATGCATTCCATATGACAGAACACTAGAAATATTTGCAAATCTGGTAAACAGTGTATGTGCATGTTGTGATCATGACTTATGTGTCTGCCTTCCCACCTTGAAAAAGGATGTGTTTACAGTGGGGGCTGTTGATAATATAGATTACAATCCCTCAGCTAGGAGAGCAAAGGATTCTTTCCATGGTACATCCATCTCCATGAAACAGTTTACAACAGCAGACAATCCAGGCACAGATAAAGGGATTGTATCCATCAACCCAGGAGTTGTCCACAAAAGAACCATAGATCCTTTGCCTGCACAATAGTCTGAATTACCCCCAGCTGCACTATGCACTTCAGAACCTACTGTCTCATCTGTGAAAGGTCCAGTAAAAGCAGTCATTGCAATACTTACCTCTAGAGAGAAAGAGAACAGCTGGCTTAAGTTGTGTGGCAGAACTGCTGCAGAAAGAGAGGCTTATCAATCAATCAATCAATCAAAATCTTTATTTAACCAGGCGATCACCGTTGAGCATAACTCATTTTCAAGGTGGATCTGGGGCATACAGGATACAAACAGGTCAGAAGATACACTGAATAATATACAATGCAGAAAATAAATGCGACACTAGGAAAATATGAACAGGTACTAACAACCACAAGCATGTACAGAAAGACAGTTGTAATTTGGGTAAATTGATGACACATCAAGCAAAGTATATACACAGATCAACAATTTAAAATAATATAGCAGTCAATGAGTACAGCAGAATAATAAGTGCTCAGTATACTCTAAAGTAAAAGTCCGGGGTAAGGATGAGGGTTAACAGGCTATTCTGGAGGTATTTCAGAGGAGATAACAACAACAGAGTAAAGGGAAGGGTCAGGAATAGGGATATAGTGGAACTGAATGAAGAGAAGAAAAGGAACAAAAACACGAAGATGATAATGGACCGCAGCAATAGCAGGGAAACTACATCCAGCTGACAAGAGGGTTCCGGAGGAGGAGGAGAAGAGAGACAAGGGGGTACTGAGAAACAAGCCAGAGATGACAGAAGAGGCAAAAGCAAGGGCATGGAAAGAGGAAGGCAGAGGAGGGGGCCCAAAATTATAAATATCAAACACAGTGTAACTGTAGAGGCAAGGCTCAAGCTAGGCTAGAGTTATGGGATTAACGACATCAAGTGAAACAGGTGCATGGCTCTTTATTATGACTTGGGTAAAGGGATTTGAAGTTAGAAAGGGAGATAGGATGGGTTAGTCTCAAGGTTTATTTGCAGTTTATTCCACATCTGGGGTAGTACATAGCATAATGCTGCTCTGCCAAAACGTGATTTTGCCTTATATATGTACAGAGCAATGAAAGAAGCGCTTCTCAAGGCATACTTGCCAAGAGAACATATCAGGAGGCAGACAGAGATGTACTGAGGTAGCATTCCTATGATCGCTTTGTATGTCCAAAAAGCAGCATTCCTCTTGCATCTGTAGCTGAGGGATGTCCATCCTACTGCCGAGTACAGAGAGCGGTGATGGGCAGAATACGGTAAACCTGTAACAAATCTTAAGGCACGGTGATAGAGTGTGTCTAGCTTTGCTAGAGTGCCAGCAGTTCCCTGGCCATATAGGAAGTCAGCATAGTCCAGTAAAGCAAGAAAGATGGTTTGAACAAACTTCAGCTTGGCACCTCTAGTGAGTAAGTTATTTATCCTAAAGGAAAGACCAAGTCTCTGTCTAAGTTTCTTTATCAGTTGTTCAATGTGATCGGTGAAAGTGAGTTTATTGTCTATGCAGACTCCCAAGTACTTGAATTTAGATACATAGTCCAACTGCTCACCAAGGATAGTGGTGATAGGTAGATGTGTTCCATCGACAGAAGGATTTGATGCACGTGAAAGGGGTGATAAGAGCAATGCTTTAGTTTTTTTAGCATTAAGCAGTAACTTCTGGTTTAGTAGTTGAAGCTGCAATAAATTAAATTCGCTTTGAAGGGTTTTCTGTGCAGTTACAGGGGAAGGGCTGCTGACGTAAATTACTGTGTCGTCTGCAAATAGATGCATTTTTGCTTCATTTACAGTCGCATCGATATTGTTGATGTAGATAGCAAACAGCAAGGATCCCAGAATGGAAACTTGGGGTACACCCCTCAGCAGGGGTTTTAAAGGAGAGACTTCTCCCTCAGTCTTTACTTGCTGAAATCGATCAGAGAGATAGTCTGAGAACCATCTTAAAGAGAGGACGTCTAGGCCCATATTCCGAAGGGATGAAAGAAGCAGGCTATGGTCTATGGTATCAAATGCGTTGGTTAAATCCAAAAGCACTGCACAGATAAAATTCTTATTATCCAGCTCTGTTAGCCAGTCATTCACTTTAGCAAGGACAGATATTGTACTATGCTGAGCCCTGAAGCCAGACTGTAAGGGATTAAGCAGGTTTTCAGATTCCAGATAGTTTCGTAGCTGGACACTTACTATTTTCTCCAGCATCTTGGACAGAATTGAGAGTAACGAGATTGGCCTGTAATTGTTAAGATCCCTAGGCTCACCTGATTTAAACAGCGGGACCACAAGCGCAGTTTTCCAAATGGGTGGGAGTTCACCCTGAGACAGAGATAGATTAAAGAGGTGTGTAATTGGAACTGTAAAGACCCGGTTACTGACCTTTAAGAAGCAGGGGTCAATAAGGTCAGCCCCAGCGCTTTTTTTGGAGTCTAGCTGTAGGAGGAGGTCTTCGACTTCTTTCAGGGATATTGGCTGGAGTGAGAATGATGGGCTGCAGATAGGAGTTTCTAGAGTGTCCTCTGCCAGTTGGTGACGGAGAGAGCAGGCAGAAGAAGAGTCAAAGGCCAGACCAGCAGTAGCAAAATGATTATTAAAAGCATCAAGGATGGAAAGCCTATCGGAGACTATAGAGTCACCAACTATAATATTGGCAGGAAAACGGTTTCTGGAAGAACATCCTTCAATCACTTTGATTGTGTTCCAGAATTTAGAGGAACAACTGTAAGCTAGCTCTAGCTGTGTACGGTAAAAATGTGCTTTTGCATCGCTAATCAACTTGGTGCAATAATTCCTTGCCCTTCTGAATAGAACCCAATCATTAGGGAGATTGGATTTCCTGGCACTTTTCCAAAGCATATCCCTGCTCCTCAGGGCACCCTTCAAATCCTCCGTGAACCATCGGCAATTTTTTTCCCTGGCACAGACTTTCACCAGTGGAGCAAATTTGTTTATGGCCCCTAACACAATTTTGGAGAAAACGTCATACGCTTCGGTCAATGACTTAGCTAAATAAAAATCATGCCATTGCAGAGAATCCCTTAGCTCTGAAATATAACCACAAGAATAAAAGTTACGAGTACGTCTTTTAATAGTAAAATTAGGAATCACTGTAATTTTGTGGGTGGACCTTACACATGCAATGAAGCAGTGGTCACGGAGATCTGCGAAGAAGACGCTGGCATGAGAAAATAGGTGAGGTTTGCTAACTAAAATAACATCTAACAATGTGCTTTTGATAGGGTTATTTTTATTAGGCCAAGTAGCCTCGTCTAATCAGCTGGGACAGTCCAAAGGAGTCATAGAATGTTTTTAGGGGAGTAGAGGCACTAGTAAACCAATTTAAGTTGAAGTCACCTAATATAATGTGCTCTGAGGCAACTAAACCCAAGGTATTCCCAAGATGTTTCATCAGAAGCAGACCAGCCGACGGAGACCTATAGCAACCTGTTACACAAATTGAGGCACCGTTTCCAGTGTCAATTTTTAAGGACAGACTTTCAAATTCATTTTTGACCGAGGTGGAGTCAACAATGGAAACAGTAAGTTTATCCTTAATATATATGGCTACACCACCACCTCTAGTCTGCCTATCAGCCCTGAATAAAGAGTAGTAGGGAATGTATAGTAGTAGGTAATGTGAGGAAATTCTTTTCCACGGAGAGAGTGGTGGACGCATGGAACCACCTTCCTGGAGAGGTTGTGGGGTCTAAAACCGTGGAGGAATTCAAACATGCATGGGACAGACATAAGGCAATTATAGTGGGGAGTTGCAGGAAGTAGGCTGTTGGTTAACTAGAATCTGCAGCTTATCCAATAGGTAGGGAAATGGGCAGCCTGGGTGGGCCAAGTGGTCCTTATCTGCCGTCAAAGTCTATGTTTCTATGTATACTTCCGAGTTTTTGGTTACTGGTCTAAGCCAAGTTTCTGTGACGACCAGCAAGTCAGGAGCTGTATGACAAGGTCTGCACTGAAGATATTTTTTTTAATAAATTACACACATTGACATGCAAGAAACTTAACCCCTTCATGCTGTGAAGGTCAGCAGGAGCTGCTAAAACTGCAGGAGGGCCTGGATTAAGCTCAACATTACCTGAGCACAGCAGAAGTAATAACAGAAGCTTTCTGCATAAATGTGCTATAAGTATAGACCGTTTAGTACGTCTGCATGAGTGAGATTCATAGGAAGAGACTTGTGGAGCCCTAGGGCTCACTCCATGCTGGCCTAGGGCTGCACATAAAAGTATGTTGGCAGGGAGCAGCCAGGGAGGTTGGTGAATAAAGACAGAGAGGGATGTGCCCCAAGGAACAGTTCTGTAATAGTTCCTTCATACCATAATGTATGATATGCCGGCTGCAAGGATGGAGGTTGTACATCACATACAAACTGATCAACGAGGTGGCATATATTCAGGCAGGACAATGAGTTATAGGAGTCACAGTCTGTGCTAGTAGATTTCTGGCCAACAAAGCTGAAACCCAGGACATATAAGATGAACAGGGACAGGCACAAGCAAATATAAAGAGCCCTCATTATGGGAAGATCACCCAACATGTATTGGTGCATATGGTGAGGTATTATGAGCCTAGAGCAGGATGTACCTCTTGAACAGAAGATACAAATTAGCAGAAGCAGCCTGAGCACTAGCAGCAATAGGAGGAAATGAACTGAAATTTACCGAATGTTAGCCAATAATAGAGATCTAGGGGTACTAGGCGGAGACAGAGAGCATTTAAAGGTGGCCTGGGGGGGGGGGGCTGGCGAAAAGCAACTGAGAGCTGCAGGCTACGAGCTCATCCCAACTGATGCAGCAAGCGAGTTCATAAAAATCGCAACTGAGTTCTTGAAAGATAGCTGAGGCGTACGACTTGGCCAATCAGGAGGCTGTAGGCAGACAGTCAGCCAATTAGAGCCTAGCCCTGAACAGCGCCTGAATTTGAAGCCCTGGAGTCACTGCAGCAGTCCTGAGTGTGCAGGAAGCCGTGGCTAAGAGCAGAGATCCGTACCTGATGGGTGAGTCTTTGGGCTAGAGGGTGTTCCTTGCGCCGTGGAGGCGCTGTGGCTGCTTCCTGACCGCATCTGCGGTTGCAGCCCAGGAGGGCTAGGAGGAATGTCTGGTGGGTGAGTCTTTGGGCCAGAGGGTGTTCCTTGCGCTGTGGAGGCGCTGCAGCTGCTTCCTGACTGTGTCTGCGGTCACAGCCCAGTAAGGCTAGGGGCAATGTCTGATGGATGAGTCTTTGGGCCAGAGGGTGTTCCTTGCACCATGGAGGCGCTGCAGCTGCTTTCTGACCGTGTCTGCAGTCACAGCCCAGAAAGGCTAGGGGGAATATCTGATGGATGAGTCTTTGGGCCTGAGGGTGTTCCTTGTGCCATGGAAGTGCTGCAGGTGCTTCCTGACCGTATCTACAGTCACAGCCCAGGAGGGCTAGGGGGAATGTCTGATGGGTGAGTCTTTATGCCGGAGGGTGTTCCTTGCGCTGCGGAGGCACTGCAGCTGCTTCCTGACCGCGTCTGTGGTCACAGCCCAGGAGGGCTAGGGGGAATGTCTGATGGGTAAGTCTTTGGGCCGTAGGGTGTTCCTTGCGCCATGGAAGTGCTGCAGCTGCTTCCTGACCGCGTCTGTGGTCACAGCCCAGGAGGGCTTGGAGGAATGTCTGCTTGATGCTGGGGACTTTGTTTCATGGGCAGCTTACCATGCAAATAGACAGCCACCTCTTTCTTGACATGTGTCACCCATTGCACTCATGCCTCTATTTACAGAGCAAGCTCATTCTACAGCTATGCTTTTGTATGCCATGAATCCAATACAGAAGGCCACACAACATGTCAGCAGAGGCCAGATACCTTACATAACCATGGACCAGTCATTGTTTTCCATCGGAAAGCAAATCCAGTGGAGCTGGCCTGAGAGCCATGGTGAGGAAAAATATGTGGTGATGATGGGAGGTCTTTATGTAGAGATGAATGTGCTCAGACCTTTAGAACATTGACTAAATGGCACTGGATGGACCATTGTTCTTGTGGAGGCTGACATCACTACCTCTTGTAGGACTGATGCCATACTGAAACAGTCCCATGTCACCAGGGTCAGATATGCTCACCAGGTAACAGCAGCAGCACTACACCTACTCAGATGTTCAACATATGAGGAATATACTGCAGATCACTTAAAGAAAATGAAGCACCACTCGACTTCAGTGCATGGTGTCAACACAAATGTGATCAGAATCCTCACTTCTTGTACTGATCTATGGTTCTAGACCTTGAGTTGCTTGCCATGCAGTTTGTGCATTCCTTACAGGAGGGAGACTCCAAGCTCTAAGTCCAATGTGTTGGTGAGTTAGTACCATGGATGTTTGCCCTTGATCACACAAGCTATGCTAGGTGGTTTCCCACTCATATAACAGATACGGTCCAGTTGCCGGCTAGGAACTCATCAATCTATGCAGAGTTCATGAGAAGTCATTTGGTCATTCAGAAATTTGGTCACCTTTTTTCCACCATGGTCATTGACCAGACTCATGAACAGATGAATGAGAAGATCAGGGGTGATGGTGGTATGATTGGTTTGACAGAGAATCCCACTGCATTACTTACGTGAATTACTGTTGGTCCAGAGATTAATCCAGCTCCATAGCTTCTGATAAAAGTATAGCTACTCAGCATCATGAGAAGGTGCCTGGAGTTCAAATGGAATTTCCTTGAACTGTTAAAGCAATGGTCTCCAAAATTCAGAAAATAAACAACTCATTTTCAGAGGACAGTCAGAATTTGATTGCTTTGGACACAAAGCATGTCATGAGCCAAGATGTTGTCAATACTATTAAGACCTTCAGCAACTAATCAACATCTGTATGATGCATTTGTTGAAGAAGGACTTGTGCAGTGCTCCATTCCAATTACTAATATCATCCCCAAGAACTAATTGCCACTGTTTAGCAATTCATCTCCAAAGAAGCAATCAAGGATTACATACCGGATTACAACTCTCAAGAGCAACTGTTAACTGTTTGGCAGGATGTATATATCATGCCAACCTAGAAATCAGGATATGGGTGACTTCTTCAAGCATGAGAATCAATCTACCCCACCAGCCTTGTCTGATAGGAGCATGGTGAGAGCATGCACAAAGTGTGATCTTGTAACTTGCCTTGAAACATGTGCTTCATCTACAAATATTGCTCCAAGTGTCACTTCTAAAATCCTTGATGGCTCTGCTGTTATTCATATGTTGTCATCCAAAGGCTGTAAGACCTTTCATGACAATGCAGGCAAGGTATTTATATCACATATCCTCATGCAGATGGAGTCAGTGGATCGTTTAGACACTGTGTGGGATCGCTACCTTACTCGCAGTCTTAAAAATTTAACCAGGCAGAAAAGGGAAGAGGGACACCATGTTTTTATTTTATTTATTTATTTAACGAATTTTAAAGACCTTTGAGCCAAGGGCTCTTTTACAGAGGTTCCACGTCAAGTCACAAGAATAACAAATTACAATGGTTTCAGTAAGTAGTACAATATGAGGAAAGTAATTACATAAACAAAGGAATAATATGACAAGATAAATATTATGTCAAGTGCAGCCAGTAACCTTGTCAGAAGAAGGGTGGAAGGGATTACAAGAAGAGGAGGATGGGGCGAATTGGGGGGGTAGAAGGATCAAAATAAGAGCAAGGAGGGAGCTGCCTCAATGTAGCTTATGTAGGAAAAGGCCCATGGGGGGGGAACAAGGTGAGGAAACAGAGGGGAGGGAGGAGGCAGAGGGAGTGGAGAGGTAGAGAAAGGGGGGATGAGGTAGGATTAAAAGAGGGCAGGGACAGGGACGGGAAAGGGATGAAGGAAGGAAGGAAGGAAGGAAGGAAGTGATGTATGTAGAATAGCGAAGCAACAGGGTAGGGCTATACAGGGGCAAATGGTGAAAGAGGAAGGTCCCAGTACATTTAGTTGCCTGCAAAGATTAGGTATAGCAGTCACAAGATGCTCGGGAAACTAGGAATTGATGCAGCTTCTGCTTAAATGGTCCTAAGGTTCCAGTTGTCGCAACCTCAGGAGGAAGGGAATTAAATAAATTAGCTGCTCTAACTGCAATGGATTGCTGTCAGAGTGAGGTTCAACAGCAAGGGACAGTAAAAGTTTGACTCACAGAACTTTGTGTGTGACGAATGCACCGGAAGGGACTGAAAAGCTGAAGGGAACCTGGTGGTAGGAGACCAAGAGCTGCCTTCTTAGCCAGAAGGCAGGCTTGATATTCAATGTGAGCCTGGAGTTGAAGCCAGTTTGCTTGTCCACAGAGGTCACAAGTGTGAGTACGATACGCTGCACCAGTTAGTAGATGGCATGCCTTATTCAGAGCTGTGGTGAGCCACCATAGGATTGTGTCTGTGGCGGTACTATAAATGACCAAATCATAGTCAATAATAGACACAATTGAACTGTCTGAGGGTTTCAGTAGTAAGACAGTGTTTTTGTCTGTGTAGAAGGCCTAGATGAATGTTAACTGCCTTGGCAACATTCTCAACATGGTGGGAGTAGGACAGCATATTATCCAGAGTAACTCCTAGATATTTAAAAGATTGTGTCTGATCAAGGACTACACCCGCACTGTTTTTAATCACCAATTGCTTGCCTTTATGCTTGCTGTGGGTACCATGGAAGAGCATGACCTTTGTTTTTTGCAATTAAGCACCAACTTATGAGAGGTGAACCAGAACTCAACTTCAGTAAAACTTTTCTGAAGTTGGACCTGAATGAGGGTAGGGTCAGCAGTCTTTGAGAAAATGACTGCATTATCCGCTTAAAGGAGTACTGGTTCGGAACAGGATGCTGGAAGATTATTGAGGAAGGTGCTAAATCGAAGGGGTCCCATGTATCGATCCTTGAGGAACCCCAGAGCAGACAGGCAGTTTAGCAGAAAGGGTAGACCCTATGCTCACCTGTTGTGTGTGGTTTGCTAGATAGCTGGTGAACCACTTTACTGCGTCTGAAGATATACCAAGCCCAGCAAGTTGATGTGTCAGCAAATGGTGATTGACCCTGTCAAATGCTTTAGACAGGTCAATAAAGGTTAGAAACATAGAAACACAGAAGTTGACGGCAGATAAGGACTGCAAGGCCCATCCAGTCTGCCCATTTATTTTTCTACCTTATGAATGTGCTATTGGCCTTTGCTCTGTCAATGGCCTATCTATTCATACTTATCTTTATTGCTCCCTTATGCCTACCCCATGCCTGTTTGAAGCCCTGCACTGTATTCACATCCACCACTTCCTGAGGTAGGCCGTTCCATGCATTCACGCCCCTTTCTGTGAAAAACAACTTCCTCACATTACCCCTTAATCGGCCTCCCTCTAATCTCATGCTGTGTCCTCTTGTCCTGTTATTTTTCTTATATTGAAACATGTTAGACTCTTTCACCTTGTTAATGCCCTTAAGGTGTTTGAATATTTCAATCATATCACCTCTGTCCCTCCTTTGCTCTAGGGTATACATATTGCGCTCCATTAATCTGTCCTCATATGTTTTCTGATGCAGTCCCTGCACCATTTTGGTTGCCCTTCTCTGGACTGCCTCAATTTGGTTAATGTCCTTGTAAAGGTGTGCATGCAGTACTCCAGATGGGGCCTAACCAGTGTCTTGTAAAGAGGGACTATGATCTCCCTCTTCCAACTTGTGATACCCCTACTAATACACCCCAACATCCCTCTAGACTTACCTACTGCTTTAGTGGTCTGCTTGGATGATTTCAAGTCATTGGTGATGATGACGCCCAAGTCTCTTTCTTCCCTTGTGACTGCCAGCAACTCCCCTCCCAGCCTACAGGTAGTTTCAGGGTTTCTCTTCCTTATGTGCATGATCTTGCACTAATTTGCGTTAAACCCCAGTTGTCACTCTTCCAACCATTTTGCTAGTTTATCCAGATCTCTTCTCATTCTGCCAACCCCATCTGGATCATCTGCTCTGTTGCAGATCTTAGTGTCATCTGCAAACAGACAAACCTTACCCTCCAATCCATCTGCAATGTCACTGATGAAGATATTGAAGAGGACTGGCCCCAGGACTGATCCCTGAGGTACCCCACTTGTGACTTGCATCTCTTCCTACTGTATACTGTTTACCATCACTCTCTGTTTTCTGCCTGTCAACCAGTTTGCCACCCAGTTGACCAACGTCTGACCCACCCCGAGCCTACCCAGCTTATTAATCAATCTTCTATGTGGAACAGTATTGAAAGCTTTGCTGAAGTCAAGGTAGGCAACATCAACTGCTCCCCCTTGGTCCACCACTCTGGTTACCCAGTCAAAGAAATCTATGAGCTTAGTTTGACAGGACCTTCCGTTTGTAAACCCATGCTGTCTTGGATCCTGTGCTCCTATGGATTCCAGGTGTTGCTCTATCCTTTCCTTAAAGAGTGTCTCCATAATCTTGCCCACTACTGAGGTAAGACTGACTGGTCTGTAGTTCCCTGCCTCCTCTCTGTTACCACTCTTGTGGAGTGGGATCACACGAGTCCTCCTCCAGTCTTCTGGGACCTCTCCTGTGCTCAGAGACTCAGCGCCAGCCACAGCAGCATCTCCTCCTTCCATGTCCTCTTCCTCCAGCTGCTTCTCCCCGGGTCAGGGTGGTGAGTCAGCAGCAGCACCATCTGGTGGGTGCTGACTGCCAGAACTTTTAAATAATTTAAATAAAAGTTTATTTCGCACCAAAAGGCACTCAGAGGGACAGCCATGGGGGGGGGGAAGGCCCCCTTAAAGAAGAGAGTACCCGAGGGTGGGATTATTAAAAATGATTCAAATTAGCTCCAGCAAGGGGAGCAATAGAGCAGGGGTGGTATTTATGTAAATTAAGCTTCTGCAAGGTGGAGCTAGGGCAAGAAAGCCCTGAATATATTTAACTAAAGACAGCAAATGAGGAAGCTGCAGCCAGGGACAGGGCAAAGCCCCAGCATTATAGGCCAGTTAACCAGGTGTGCTACAAGACAGGGCTAGTTAGCCCAAAAGCTACTGTTTATTTAATTCATTAAATAAAAGGGCCAGTCAGGGCAAGGAGGCCCCAATTAATTTGGTAGCCACATTAGCCAGGCAAGCCAGTGGGTTGGGGCCAGGTAGCCCAATGTGGTTTTCTCAGTGTTTTTCTCCATTCTATGCAGTTTATCCAGCTCTGGGTGGGACAGTTAGGGAATGCCAGCCCCAGATAAGGAATAGTGCCCCAGATAGGAGTAAAATGGCCAGTAGCCAAGTTGCCACCAGTAGACAAGCCAAGCAAATATTTAAAGAGTGTTATCCTGTTGCTTAGAAGTGCACTCTGTTCTTAGCTGTAGCCAGTGGCAAGGAAAGGAGAGTGGTCCAGGCAATTTGCCACCCCAGCAGCTTAGTAGCCAAAGTCCGTGCCCAAGGACTAGTAACCCCTGTAACTTCCCCATAGACCCTAGTTCGGGAAGGGAGAGTCAGGAAGGGACCCTCAGCATTTTAGCTAGTCAGATTACCCTCAGCCTTAGAGTAATTCTCCCATTAGGTGCCTTCAGAGCTAAATACCTGTGAGAGAGAGGGGTTTATACCCCAGGGTCCCCGCATAGCTAGCCCTAGCATTTGGCAGGTTTCCTCAGTGCATCTCCCTTCTAAAGTCCCTGCCTGGGAAAATATTTCTGTGGGACACTGTGAATCTTGAAGAAGGCAAAACATTTTGAAGACATTGATGCTGCGTTTACAGAGTCAGTGCTTGAATTTTACAGTATAACTGCCTTCTCCTGCTCAAGCTGTCTTTACCTCAACAAACTGTTGGAGTAACTCTGCATTTGCTCTGCTTATATCAATGTGCCCTGTCTGCTCATATTTGTTGGATTGTTCCTAGTGACTATTCAATTAATCCTGCACTTGCTTTCCCTTTCAAGAACTGCCTTGCATGCCACTGATCTGCCAGCTCATCTAAGAATTCTTTAGCCTAAATTTCTTCACCTGATTATCATTCAATTTATAGACTATTGATAACAGTGACCAACAAGAGACTGATACTATCATCCTTCTCCGACAAGTAGGGGCCAGTCACCAGCATAGGTATAGCATAGCTAGCTCCCTGTCACCCATTTCACATCCAGAGCTACAGGCCATTGCCCTCCCTAACAGTTTTTAGGTAATGCAGGGATCCACCCCGGTTCACAGTTAGGGAACCATCGTAAAAAGAGGGTGGGGCTTTGGATGCACGAACCCAGAAGTCTTCAATCAGCTGTCTGCCTCCATGTCTCATTTCCCTGGGGTCCATTTTTGGCCTAGGAGTCTTCAATCAGTTGTCTGTATCCTGTCTCATTTCCCTTGGGTCCAGCTTCAGCCCAGTTGTCTGCATCCTGAGTTTCCCTGGAGTCCAGCTTCAGCCCAGAAGTATTCAATCAGTTGTCTGCACCCATGTCTCATTTCTCTGGGGTTCTCCACTAACCAGAAGGCCCTACATCTCCCTTGCATTGTATGCTTCAGTTTCCCGCAGCTCAGTTCCCCTGGAGCCCTATTCAGCCAGGAGGCTTACCATTGCTTCAGTTCTTGTTTGTTCTAGTTCTTTCAATTCAACCAAAGCCGGCCAACAAAGTGTACTGGTGGCCACCACTCTCGACCTGTGAAGGACTGCATGTTCTTTTCATCTCTGCTTGACATGCTGTACTAATGTGATGAACAGAGTATAAGGATTATTATAGAGTTTAGAGTAATAAGACAATCGTAGAGTATATGAATAGAGTATAAGGGGTATTATAGAGTTTAGAGTAATAAGACCATTGTAGAGTATATGAATAGAGAATAAGAATTATTATAGGATTTAGAGTAATAAGACAGTCACAGAGTATAGGAATATAGCATAAGAATTGCTGTGGAAGTATAGAGTACCAAGCTGCAGTATATCTGGTTATACACTGCTTATCCTCTTCGGTGCTTTGCACCCAATAAACCTGTTCCAAGTCATTGAGTTTGTCTCCTGCCTCTCCTTACTCAAGCACCGCTACACCATCAATGAGATTAGACCTTGGTGCTTTGCAGTATGTTACATTGGCACTGGTGACCATGCCAAGTGTGATAAGAGGTCGCTCTGTGGCAGGGAGAACAGGGGTATGTGATGCGGGGTTCTATCCAAATGAGAGTGGGACCCACAGTGTGCAGAAAAGCACCAGAAATAGTTTTACACCCCATGATGCCATTAGACAAGAGAGAAACTAAGTGAGGTCCAATATGATTTAGTAGGAAGACAGAACCAGGAAGATATATAGCAAGTAATATTTCAGTGACTTTAAGAGGGCAGACTTCCTTAAATGAAAGAACAAGGTCACTCTAGTGGTAGATCTGTATAATCTGCTAGTGGGAAATCGGCTAGCAGAAAACAGTAATTTTAAGCATAAAAAGCAATTGTGGCATCAGGAAGAATTAGTCAGAGGAAAAGCCACTTGAGATGCAGCAACAGAGGGCAGTGTCCAATTAGGATTTGCCTGTGGAAAGTGCCAAAAATTGAACCTGTTGGCAGAGTCCTGTCATACCTTTGCAAGGTAGGGAAGCTTTCTAGTGGGCAGATCAGCTGAGCAGCGCAGGCTGATGCTTAGTTAGAGCCGACTGCACTTGGCAAGGCTTCGGGAGGCAGCAGAAATAGGGGTCAACATTAGAGGGAGCACCCAAGCTGGGCCTCCACTAAAGGGGAAAGAGACAAGCAAGAAATTAAATAGGAGCTGGGAACTGTGGGTAGGGCACAGTTTTCTTAGAATAGATGGGAATAAGACAACTGTACAACTTGCTTGCAAAATACATTTCTACCCTGCCTGCTGAAGGAAAGGAGATATACAGTACACAAGATACAGGAATAGTTTTCTCACATTGAAACAAAATTGCTCCAGACTAACGAACATACAGTACGAAAGCACTGGCAGAAAAAGTCCCATAGGCCTATCAAGTCTGTCTGAGTGTGTAGTTCGAAGTTTACTTGGTACCATGTAATCATAAGGAAGCAGATACCTGGATTATTTTTCATACTCCACTGCGCAAACCAATGCCATCATAAAATCGTTATCAGGACAGTTGACACAGATGTGGTAGTCCTTGCAGTGGCGGCACTTCAGTCTCTTCCTCTGGGTTAATTATGGATAGCCTTTGGAGTAAAACAATACTACAGATATATGTCGGCTCAAAGCATTGCAGAAAATATGAGAGATCAGAAATCAAAGCCTTTACCATTCTTCCATGCCATTACGGGGTGTGATACAGTGTCAGCATTTAGTGGCATAGACAAGAATACAGTTTGGAAAATATGGAAAGCTTTTCCATCTGTTACAGAAGCTTTTCTCAACCTGTCCCATGTCAATTTCTGAGGAGACAATGAAACGGCTTGAGAGATTTGTTGTTTTCCTCTATGACAGAACCAGTGAGTGCCAACATGTAAACCAGGCTAGGAAGCAGATGTTTCCAAAAGGAAGACAGCTAGAACACATCCCTCCAACTCAGATGCCTTAGTGGAGCACACAAAAATAGTTGCATAGGGCTAGCCCAATGATACTGAGGGTTGAGGCGCTGGACGCCACACCTCACGCCACACTGGTGACCCAAGTTCGGGAGCGAGCTCGGGCCAGCAGGGGATGGCAGGGGCAGGTGAGGATTGAGCACCTGCAGGATGCTGTCCTCCCCGGGGGGGAGGTTAGGATTGCCTGGCATGCCAGTGGCTCCTGGTGGAGACTGGAGGTGCTGCAGCATGCTGGGCTGCACATAATCAGCGTGGCCTGACACAGGCAGGGGTTGCCATGTGCCAAGTGTCAGGTCATGCATATGCATGGGAGGGGAGAGCTATCACCAGAACAAGGAAAAGCCTGGTCTGCGGGGTAGGCGATGGCACCTGCCCGCATGCCCATGGCCAGGTCCATCCTGCCTGGCCTTCCAGGTTTCTCCACCTGGGTCTGACTGTAAGTGCGCCCAATGAGGAGGGGCGGCCCCATCCTGGAGGGGTTAAGCCAGGGGTGCCATCCATGGACAGAGGAGGAGGGAGGGAGAGAGAAGGCACAGGTAAGAAGACTTAAAGCAGGGCAGGAGCAGGCAGGATGACTGAGAGGCCCCACAGACCACGACCGGGGGGGAAAAGACAAGTTAAAAAATTAAAAAGAGAGTTGCTTATCAGGGAGGTCACTGCTGGGGGATAACACAAGTGGCACAACAAGAGTTGCCAAGCTCAGCTAGCTGGGGTTGGAAACTAGACAGTGAGAAATATTGGATCCCCATTTGGACAATCCTTCCCAAGGCAGCTAAATCATTCAAAGAGTTGATCAGATGTGGTTGCAAAGAGGCTTGCAGACCACCATGCAAATGTTGCAATGCCTCACTGATCTGTGTGCTCATGTAGGATCATGCTACAGAGACAATGATAATGATAACTAAGTATTTTGGTAATTTCTGTAAACAAGTATAAGGATTTTAATTTCATTCATCCCTTAAGTGTAACAGGTATTTAATACTGTAATTTTGCAACCTGATTATGTACGATCACAGAATGTTACTTGTGTAAAGTACACTTTTGTGAGATAATGACTCTAAAAATATTCTGTTTCCATTTCATTACCATTTCAAGCAATCCTTTCAAAAGTTTGTCTTTAAAGATGTATCTGTAATAAATATTTCTAAAGATAACATAATGAGTGTTGACTTGCCTTTAGATGACAGCACATCTCTACATCAATGTTATCTGTATATTTCAAACTGTACGATAATTGTGAAAATTTTTCCACACAATACAAGATTAATTTCAAACCAAAGGTCTGCATGCTTGGTTTAAAGTAGTGATGTAAAGTATAAAAGGTTATTTGGTGTAATCTGTAATAGTCTGGAAACATTTTCGTAGACGAATGAGTCAAATGTATGAGTATTTTTGGTGTTTATCATGTAATTGTACATTAACTGTATTTTGACCCCCTTAATATCATCAGATCATGTGCGTCCTGCTTTTATTCTAAAGAAAACATAAAAACCTACTTATGTTCCACCAATTTTCATACTTTTTTCACATTTTGAATGATTTTTGTAAAAATTCTGCTAGTCTAATATGCTACTCTGCTAAGAAAAACTTTATATTTTGCATATGCAGCTACATAACATTGGAACTTTTTTTAACAAACTGCAAGGCTTTGTTGCACTGAAGTTTATACTGGGTGCTTATACTGGGTTTAGAACGGAAGAAGGCATATTGCCCATTGGTACCATTCCTCGCATTAGCGAGTCCACGTTAACTCCTTTTTTAGCATCAAAGTATCTATCTCTTTTTTAAAGATGTTCGCTGAGCTGCTGGTTACTATATTATGAGGCAATCTATTCCATATCCTACTTGTTTTATTAAGAAAGAAATTGTATCTACTATTTTATTGCTTAAATCCATTTCAATGTGTTGTTTGTGTCCCCTTAAGCCTGCTGTTTTTTCCTGAATGGTTATATCTAACTCCTCCACTATTTTAGGGTCACTCATTATTTTATGCAATAATAGTAGGTCTTCTCTCATTCTCCTTTGTTCTAAATGGAATAGGCCCAAATACTGTAGCCTGTCATTATAACTAGAACCTCCAATAGAACCAATCATTTTAGTATATCTTCTTTGGACTCTCTCTGTTCTATCAGTTTCTCCCCTTGCATATGGATTCCATAGTGGAGATCCATAGTCCATATGTGGCCTAACATATGTTTTATACAGCGGTAACAGACATTCTTTACTTTTATTTATGAAACTCCTTTTTATGTTTCTTACTGAAAGATTTGACTTTTGAATGACACTAGTGCGCTGTTGTTTAAAATTTAGATCACTATCAATTATGACTCCACAATCTTTCTTTCGTAACCGATTTTAACTGTTTCCCATTAAGTGTACAGTTGACGGTTTTACAAGTTCTTCCCAAATGCATTACTCAACATTTATCAACACTAAAGGGCATTTATTTATCTCAGATCAGAGTTCAATTTTATTTAAATTAATTCTTAACCTTTCGATATCTTCTGGAGTATTAACTGAACCTCCTAAGTTAATGTCATCAGCAAATCTGACAACCCAGCTATTTATATTCTGGTGGAGATCACTAATATAGAGTGCAAATAGTACCGGCCCCAGGACTGAACCTTGGGGCATGCCACTTGTAACTTAGTCATATCCTGAACATGCACACAATGCGCTGACTAGTTGTTTTCTTTCCTTCAGCCAGTTATTAATCCATTTGACCAACCTATGGTCAATACCTATTTTACCCATTGTGTTTATTATTTGATAATGTGGGACCTTGTAGAAGGCCTTTTGAAAGTCCAGAAAAACACATAAACTGGAATGTTATTATGTACATTTTTGCTAACAAGTTCATAGCAGCAAATCTAATTTGTTATGCAGGCTCTATTTTGCTTGAACCCATGTTGCTTTTGATCCTTATAGTTTAATAAGGCTAGATTTTCTTCTATCTTCTGTTTCAAAAAACTTTCGTCTATCTTACATATAACAGACATTAAACTAACTGGTCTATAATTGCTTTATCTCCCTTTTTAAATAATGGAACTACTGTGGCTTGTCTCCATTCCTTTGTCACTTTCCCCGAGTAGAAGAAAATGGTTCTGTCGGGAGGGGGGCAGCAGGAGATAGAATATCACAGACACAGAGGGACTACTTTACAACAGCACCTGATAAAAAAGGATTTTTTTCCCCTAGGTTTAGAAAATCTTTTAACTAACATAGACATCAAACCTTGGGATAAAATTAAAACCAGGATGACAAAAAGAATTAGGGATACAGATGTATCATTCCAAGGTTTGATGGTTAAATAAGCTCCTTGCATCCCTTATTGACTGTGAAAGAACTGGCCCCTTCAGGAAAGGCCTCTGCCTCCTCCTTATCCAATCAACGCATTGTGACTGCAACTCCTAACCGTACTATGACCCAATACCTACCCATCCACACCATCCTACTCACCCTGCCTTCCTCTCTCTGACAAAGCCTAATCTAGCTGCAGCCTACCCTCTGTATACTTTCCAGACAAAGTCTACTCAGGTAGCTACCCACTTATTGACTTGTACTTTGTAACACATATGTCTTATGAGCACAAATGCAATGTGATTTATGCAGGAGTTGTATTATCTGACCCAACACCGGATTGTGTTTTGCACTCTCTCTCTGCACTTTTGAAACTGCCAGTTCTATGTATACCTGTGTCCACATAATTATGTTTTGTGCCAAATGTTATTGCATTATGTGTCTATGATTTGACTTGGAACCTTTGTAAAACAGCCTCTCAGCTCAAAGGTATTAATCTGAATCTGAAATAAATTAAAAAAAAATTCTGCTCAACTGGCCAAATTGAAATGTTTTAGGTGGTACAAACAAATCAAACATATACACCACTTAGAACCATACCTGCTTATACTGACAAAGCTGGAACAGAGGCATTTGATTACCAGATTTAAGATGGAACTATACAAAGCAAACTATGTTCACCACATTCAAAACAGAGCTGAGGCAATTTTGCCATTTTGTAGGTGTGGTGGGAGACAGCTTGAGGATGATCTAAAACGTTGTGATACTGTGTCCCCTCATTAGCAAAAATAGAGATAGATGTGGGGAAAATATTGAGCAATATGAGACAACCCACAAACTTAACAATACAAGAGCTGTTAACTTCTAAAGATATCTCAAAACTAACAAGACTGGCTGGTTTCCTTCACTCCATTCACCTTTACCATTGAGAAAGATGATGCTGGATACTGCTGGGCACTTTGAATTATCTTGATTGCACTGTATGGAAACTACACAATTATCTGTTATGTTAAGTACATATAGGATAAAGTATGGGTCTCGGTGTGTAAACTCAAATTTACACACACACCGAGAGGTTTATCCGTAACATCAAACCCCTCGGGTGTGTATAAATTCGAGTTTACACACCGGGACCCATATTTTATTTTATATAATTGTTGTGCTTCTCTTTTTCACCTCAGCAATTATATAAAATAAAATAAAAAATACTGCTGTGCTGGCGCAGTCAGATTACCTCAGCGCGCGAAGTCCGCTGTCACTTTATTTAAAATATTGTCATGGGGGTCCATCCAGTAGCTGTGTGGAACATCTGAAGTAATTTAAAAAATTACTTACTGCTGAGTGTATGTGGCAGTTTCTCTTCATAGTGGGTTTGTGTAGGGGAAGGGTTTCCTGTTCGGGAAGGACACAGCGAGCGAGGAGTTTGAGCATGCGCAGTGTGGGGAAAACCGTGTACGTATTTGCTGTTACAAATGCCCCTTTATAATGGCAAATTATGCCACGGTTTCCCAATGGGAAAAAGGGAAGACCATTAATTATTGTATATTTATGTCTCACTGGAAACTTTCTGGAATTTTAATCTTATGTGTTTGTAATGGTGTTTTGTACCGATCAATAAACTGATTGAACTGAATTTTACAACAGAAAGACTTCAACATCATTTTTACTGTATGTTTTTGTTTCTTTTCAATGTTTTTAAATCCCATATAAAAACGTCACAGGGCAGCCCATTTTCTAAGCACAATAATACCCGCCAGGATGGGCAGTTTGGGCAGTGCCAGACCTTTCAGAAGCTATAAGGCCCTCTGCCTGTGGCGCCAGGCCTCATTACGCCCCTGGGCGGTCCAGTAGTGCTCAATACCGCCCATCCTATTGGATACTGTTGCTTGCTTATTGCATTTGACAATTTCACTTGATTAAGATTTACAAGACTTTGGCTAAAAGTGTTTCTGGTTCTCTGTTTTTTCCAGCTTACATAAAATCTTTCAGAACGAGTGAACTAGTAAGCATTAATCCATGACGAAGGTGGCATCTAATGGGGAGTTAATGCATGGTTGGGGCCATTGTGGCACGAGGCCGCAGGCCGAGTGCCTACAACGATCAACCACGCATTAACTCCCCATTAGATGCCACCTTTAGAGTGGATTAATGCGTTTGTAACATGACTTCTACCACACTGTGTGTAGTGTTTCTCTTATTTTCATACTGTCAATAAGAGAACACAGACACATTTTGCACCATTAACTTTTCTATGTTGCACTTTGTGAACACTGAAGACACGCGTATTTTTATACTGATGTTGTGAAAACTTCAGCAAACTTAAGTATCAGGAAACTATCCGTCAACATATCTTTCACCATATTTCTCACATCTGAGTGGCTTTTATTTTCATTGCAACGCTAGAAGGTCTATTATACCTTGATTTCTCCATCTCGCTATGTCCCCATCAGTCTACTCTCGCAACATTCACACTTTTCTGTCTGCCACTTTTTGCCTTTTTCATCGCTTTCCTAACTGCCTTACACATCTTTACACTGCCCTACATGTCTTTCCCACACCACCCATTTCAGTTCCGTCTCGCCTACACTATCCAAGATGGAACATCTACAGTTCTCTGTCTTTCCCTTCTGGTGCCTCTCACAGTGCGTTGTTCTATGGATATTCCTCCCCATTGCTCCACTCTCCTCGTTCCTGTCAGTGCTGCCTCCTGCTCTACCTTCCCACATATTGCGACTCCCTCGTCTGCACTCTCTGTATCTTAGCACACTGCTGCTGTCTCCTCCATGGTTATAGCAGGTACTTCAATAGCAACACAGCATTATCATGCCATAATGCCGTGTTGCTCCTGTACCACTTGACACCTTTAGTCCTATCCACCTTCTGGATTCCACCACTACTATTTTTGCCATGTTACAACAGCATTTATTAACCAGTGGCTTCTTGCATGCCCTTACCATGGTATTAAGTATCTACTATTGAACTTCACTGTGAATTAACTTCACACAAGTTTTATGACAGTAGGGATGCTCAGCCTTGTTCACCCGAACAAGATGGGCGATATCACCCCCTAGCTTCTATAGTGCATTATTTGGCAGTTGGTTACTGCTTTGCTCCCTTCCACTGAGGCACCCATTTTCCTATTCAGACAGAGACATCTCTAGAATGTTATTTTGTCCCCATAGAGTCAAGAGTGGGGGAGACCTAACAGAACCTTGTTTTATCTTCAATGTAAACCTTGATCTGCACCACAGAGCACCTAAAGCCCCAGTGCTTCTGGGGGCCAAGCCACCCCCAGCCCCTGGCTTTTTACAAAAATTTTTCATGTACAACATGCCCCTACCACTCACTAAAAGAACCCAACCTGCAAAAATCCTGGCAACGACCCTACAGTACACTATACAGTGAAACACATATACTGTCTATTGAAATACATACACTATAGAATAAAAAATTTACCTACACTATATACTGAAACAAATGCACTATACAGTGAAACAAATACACTATATATTGAAATGTATCTACACACACAATATACTGAAACAAATAAACCATATAGTGACACAAATATACTATATACTGACATTAGCTCCGCCCCTGGAATGGACTGCCCTTGCACTCATTTCCTGCTGCATTCAGGGAACTGCTGGCCTGACGAGATAATATTTAAAGCTGCAGAGCAAAAGGTATACAAAACAGGGCTATCTCTTCTTCTACCTCTACTTCTACTTTTATATGGGATTTTTCCATCTTGTTTTGCATGCACAACTTTACTCAAATTTCAGGCTGGCAGTATAGTCTAGAGGTTAGAGTAACAAGCTGTGAATGAATTTGGTACATCCAATAGACCTGGGTTTGAGTCTCACAACCTCCGCTTGTATACTGTGTGACTGAGCAAGTCATTTAACCTCCCCAGTGCTCCCAGGTTGCCCCTGAAAACAGGCACTTGTGACTAGTGGGCCTTACCTGGTTACCAAAGACTAAAATTAAATAAAATAAAGAACATTATGATGTGGCAAAAACTTTTAGAAATAATTTAAATATACAGTAGTTTATTCTTTTAACTGAGTGCTGCTTTCATTTACTGTTAAAAATGCAATTGTTTGGGAAGCTGATACTTAAGATATTCATAATATACCACTGCCATACCATATAAACAGAAGGGATTGCTTGCACTTTTTGTTTTAAGTTGATGTTTTGATCAGATTTGTGTGTAATCAATTATTGCGATAGTCCAGCAATTTACCTGAGCTAAATGCTTGGGAAACATTGCAGGAAATGTAATAGTATAAGCAAATAGCTTTCCTAGTTTGTAGTCTACAGAGTTTTCTTTATTTCGTTTATTTTAATGTTTTCCTTAATACAGGTTCTTGGTTAAGAAACAAAAATATATATATTGTTTTTTTCAGCAAACACTTAGGGCCCAGTCCTCATCAGGAATGTTTTCATGTTTCTTTTCGGAGTTACTCTTAGCCATGATGCCTCACTGGTGCCTTTTACAGCCCCCAGCCACCTGATAATGTATCTGCCTACCACTGCAAGGTTGACAGAGCTTTGCTAGGAACTGGGTCTCCACTATAACCTGTAGATATAGAGTGGAGGAGGAGCTTTCTTCCTAAAGCAAAAAAAAAATTCCACCTTGACACTGTCTGTTGGTTCTGGATTAGTTTTATTAATAATATTATTCCAACTTTTGGCCCCTATAGTCTTCTTCATGAAACTTAATTCTGTGATTAAAATTCAAAAGAGTACTTGATGAGTCTTTTATCCATACAAAAAAAATGTCATCCATTATTTACTTGTTAATATTTGAAAGAGAACTATAGTGTTAGCACTATGTTGTGTACCTTAGCGTATAGGCAGCAATATCAATTCCATCATAGGTTGATTATACTTTTTACTTCTACCTTCATTTTAGCTTTTTGCACTTTAAAACATTCAGTTGTAAGTATATCGGGCTCCATTCTCAAAACACAGCACAAGCCATGCCAACAGTGGCTTACGCCAACTGCAGGTGTGCCAGGGACCCTGTGCCCTAGTCTCTATCGATTAGGCTCCCAGCAGCAAAGTCCTGAAGCTTGTAGCAGCTGTGGCCCTATGCCAAACAGACAGCACATCTGGATGGTTGCTGCAAGCTGTGGGGTCGCCGTGCACCACTCTAGGACGTCCCTGGTGGCTAGCAGTGCCCCCAGACCCAATCCCCTTTTATTAAAGATAAACACAGCCCTGGTGGTCTAGCAGACCCCCCACCCCAACCTGCCCATATTAAAGTATATATCACTTTCCCTGGTGGTTTAGCAGACCCCTCTCCCAATCCCAGATCCACTGTATTAATATAATATTCACTTTCCCTGGTGGTCTACTGGACCCCCCTCCCTATCTCCAACCCACCCGTATTAACATAATAATCCATTTCCCTGGTGGCCTAGTGGACCCTCCCCCCGACAGCATGGCAGGTAGTGCCCCAACACCCCACTCCCCCATCCCATCCCCAAATTGTCGAGCAGCGCAGCCCTCTACTCTCCACCACAGCTAGCTGCTGACTGAGCTGTCAATGATCATGTACTATATACTTAGTACTTCGAATTTTCCTTCTGGGAGGGTTTGGAGAATCCCAACTTAGGGCATATGGCAGCTTGCCTCTGCCACATGGTCCCTAGCACCATGCTGCAGCCAATTTTGTGCTGCAAGGACAGCACAAGCCCCCATTGGTGCACGCCACCTGTGGCTGATGCAGGCTGCATTTCAGAATCGCTCCCAGTGCATCATTTGGCACAAGGGGCACTTTGCACCATTCCTCGTGGCACAAGCCCCTTACACCATTCTGGGAGCTTTGAGAACCGGGGCCATCATATATAATTTTGCGTTACTTCAGTATATTCTCTCAGCCTATTCCATTCGCCAGACACCTCATTCCTAGCACAAATATTTATAGCTCTGGCAAATAGCCTTCTCTGTCATATGACCAGAGAACATCTATCTGCACCCCTGACTGCTGGCCAGCGTACATCCTTTGTTGTTAAGAGATTAATACTGGACTTTTATTAAGCCATTTATATTAGTTTTATAATTTATCAGCTTCTTTCTTTGGTTGTGCCAACTTTAAATTTATCTCCTTCTAAGTTTTGTTTAAGTGTAACGTGTAGTGCTAATTTGTTTGTACAATGGGGATGAAGGAGGTAAGTGGGGTGATCTCTGACCTGCAGCTAATGTTTTGTGAACTGGATTCAGGCTTGGCATGACTATTAGTGAGTCATGTTAAACACCTGGGCCCAGTGTTCACTGAGATTCTTCGCTTTTTATTATCAGAGGGGGATTTTCCAAGCTGCAATGCAAGATGTGCTGGTGAAGCCCCTTCTGAAAAAACTGCTTTGGGCTTCATGTCCTGGCAAATCTCTGACCAGTCTCTGACCCACCCTTTTTAGGTAAGATTATTGAATGGTGGTTGATCAGCAGCTCGAGGTGCACCTCACTGCCTTTGACATCTATGAGCCTCCCTCATCTGGTTTTAGGTTCAAGCAAAGCACAGAGATCACACTGGTCAGGGTGCATAATGACCTGCTCAGAATGAAAAACAGGGAAAAGAAGAGTGGTCAATTCTTTTTTTTTTATAGTACAGTTTTTCCCCACAACTGGCTTGGGCTTGTGGTGGTGTACTGCTGATCCATTGGTGCCAGTCCTCCCATGTTGGGATCTTGCTGCAAAGACGTGAGATTGTTTTTTTTTGGGGGTTTTTTTGTATTTACTCCAGTGACTGCGGAAGTCCCTAATCCCTCCCCGGAGGATGCCAGCACAAAGGACCAAGGTCCAGGCAAGAAGCTGTGCTAAGCCACGGCTTCTGCCAAGCACCTGACAGTGTCCTCCCCTCCTGACACCATCTGCTTGTCAGACTGGTGCCTAACCCTCCCCAGGAGTGGAGAGTTGTCAATCCACTGCTCAGTCGAGCTCCTTCCTCCCCCCAGCCGACCCCCGGTGACCCGGGCTTATTTCTGAATCTGGGTCACCGGTGACAGAAGTCAATTCTTGTTCTCCTCAGCTTTTGACACTGTGGTCCACAGGGTGTTATTAGATTGGCTCAGGGGGTATGTGGGACTCACCTGCAAAGTCATCTGCTGGTTTGAATCCTATGTCAGAGGCAACACACAGAGGGTGGTGTTGGGAAAGTTCTGTACACCCCCGGTGATAGTGCCCTGCAGCTTATTCCAGGATTGAGTCCTTTCATCCATGCTGTTCACGGTGTACATGCTTCCCCTGGGGAGGATGATTACACAGTATGGACTTGGTTTTCACAGGTTTCACTTGTATGCATATGATACCCAGCTCTATCTGTTATTTGCACCGGGGACACCAGGTGCAGTCAATGTTCTGAAGAGATGCTTGGCTGAGATCCAAGACTGGGTGTCATTGAGCTGGTTAGGACTCAGCCCTGACAAGACTGAAGTACTGGTGGTTGATACAGGTTGAATGGGGAGCTGTTGGCTATTGAGAGGGAGATGCGATTTTGGCTTGGCTCTTCTGGGCATTTGGCTGCCATGAAGGTAAAAAATCTGGGGGTCATTCTGGATGAGGGGCTGACATTTGAGGCTCAGGTGTCATCAGTAGCCCTGAGTGGCTTTTATCAGCTAAAGAACATCAGCTGGATTAAATCCCTTCTCCCCCCGGAGACTTGGCAACACTAGTGCATGCATTTGTGACATTGAAGCTCGACTACTGCAATGCTCTGTACCATAAGGTCAGCAGAGGTACACTGTGGCACCTGCAGTTAGAGCAGAATGCAGCTGCTAGGTTACTAACCAGCCTTTCAAGATTGTGCCGTATCTCCCCGATACTGCATGATCTGAAGTTCCAAAAGTCCATGCACTCCTATATGGCTCAGAAATAACGAGCAGAAAATCATTTCTGTGTTTCAGAAAATAAGTCCTTTTATTACTCACATAAAACAGTCATAGAATAAATTGAGAAACCTCACAGCTGTAATACAGACAGGGGCTGCCCGCCACATGAAACCCCGGTGCTTTGAGTCCACAGACTCTTCCTTAGGAGGCCACTTCATTCATTGTTAGGGCTGGCTGCCCTTTTCCTTTTGCAATGACCCTGCACTGTGGTATTTCACAGATCCAACAGCTGAAGCCCCTGTATGATCTGCACTGACTGCCAGGTCGCTCCTGTAAAAAAGCTTTCAGCTTAGTGTGCTATACCTGGTTAAACAACTAAATAAAGAAAAAAAAAAGTGGTGTGTCTCCCTTAAAGTTGACTTGCTAACTTACAAGGCCCTACATGGGTTAGATGAGAGAAAAAAGAACCAGCACTCCAGAAACCAAAAATTCAGTGAGAAAGAGTTTTTTACTTGAATGAAGTTGGTACTTACAGACAACCCATTAAATCAAGTACATAGTCACTGTGACAATTACAGTTCCCACACAAGTGTTAGGCCTGGGCTGTCTGGTAGAGCTCCTGCACCCTTATGTGTCCTCATGCCCACTCCATTCCACTGAGGACGGCCTCCTCATGATACCAAGGGCTATGTTGAAATCCTCGGGAGACCAAGCAATTGCGGTAGCGTGCCTGGTCTTTTGGAACTCACTCCTGAGGACCCTGAGGAAGGCCCCTTCTGTGGAGGCCTTTAAGGGGGGGTCTTAAGACCTTTCCATTTCTACAAGCGTAGGAGGTCTAACCCCCTTTTCCATCAAGCTAATATGCCAATTATTAGTACTGTTGAAGTTTATTGAATTATTTATCTAGTGATGTAATTATTTATTTTATTGTCTTATTTTTGTTCTGTATTTATTCTACTTATGCACTTTAGTGTAATGACACCCAGAGTCTCCGGGGAGGGGCGCCAAACATAAATAAAAGCTACTGCTACTAATACCCCAAGCATGAAACTATTTTTCCTCCCAGTGTAAGGTTAAATCTAAAAATTAATAAATTAATGCATATTTTTAAAAATCTAAATTTATTTTATGAGCTGGTGGTGCTAGTACTTACCATCCAGTGGACCAGGGTTCATGGCCTGAGCCTAAGAGATCTGGTGCTAACTGGCAAGGCAGGATTCTGGCTTCTGCCTTGGATGACTCATGTCCAAGGGAAGGAAGGGCACCTCCTTTCATTGCATGAATGCCCCCTGGTGGCCCAAGGGAGAGGGTATCATGTGGAAAGGAATGGAGCTCCCTTATGGAGCGGCCTTATATCGGCATGCACCTGCTTGCTTGGCGTGTCATGCGGAGGCATCACAGGCTTTCAGTAGACCTAGTATGGAAGTTCTGAAGGAGGGGTGGGACTTACCCATCCTTCTGATGACCCTGACAGACACAAGGTCAAGTCTCTCCATAGGAGCATGCCCTGTGACTGGGATAAGGAGTGGGACTATGGGGTGAAAAAAAGTAGGGAACAGATTTGGAAAATATGAAGTCCTCTCATGCTCAGTGGATAAGGAGAGTTACTTTAAATCACAGCTCTGCTACCATTTGATACAAAACCAGCACTTGCAGAATCAATAGTAGCAAACGCATAACCATCACATGGGATAGGGCACTGTAGGAAAAAGAAGAGCAATAAAAAATGCAAACATGTAGTGCCCCAGGGGTCATAAAACAAACAGGGAAATTTTGAAAAAAATCCTAATACAGTAGCAAGCAAAGGGAGGGACACACTAGGACTACACTCGCATATCAAAACACTCTGTACAACATATATGTTTGTAAATTTTGGAGTCCTGCCCAGCTTAGTGTCCTCAGCAAACTTAAGCAGTGTCTCCAGCTTTCACATTGTTGATAAAAATGTTGAAAAGCAGTGGTCCTAGCACCAATTCCTGCTAAGCACCCCTCTCTGTTTGGAGTAGTGCCCGTCAACCATGACTCTACTTCCTGTCCCCAAGCCAGTTAACAATCTACCTTGTGTGTGCATCATGCATTCCTAATTGATGTACTTTGAGGAGAAGCCTATTGTATGTTACAGTGTCAGTGGCCTTGTAGAAATCCAAATATACTGTCTTTGGCCCTGCCCCATTCTCCTCCCTTGCCACCCCCTTGAAGGATATGATTAAGCTGGTTTAGTACAAATTACCTTAATTAAAACCATGTCATGGAAACAAAATATCTTGTTGGGCAGGGATTTCATAGAAACAAACTATCTTAGGTGGTAAGGATGTCATGGAAACCAAATATCTTGTGCCTGGGCCAAAATGGCTTACAAACAAAATATCGGGGAGGGGGTAGTGGAAATAAAATATCTTGGTGTAGTGATGTCACATTAGACAAAATACAATGGGGGAAGAGATGTTCTGTTAAACAAAATATTCTGGGGCCAAGGGTGTTATGTTAAACAAAATATCTTTGGAGGTTTTATGTGATAACAGCAAGTATGAAAGACCACCGATCACAAAAAAAGACTAAAAAAGAGCCTGTCATCAAAAGGGTGACTGATATCGCAATGACCGTCGCAAATAGTGACGGTCGCTACATTCAAACAAAATGACTACTGTACCAAAATAAGTATTTTTATGCAAGCCTCCCGCACCCCCAAACTTATAATAATCAACCGACCACGCTTTTTAACAGATCATGGCAGGATGGGGCGGTACCTGAGGACTGGAGGAGGGCAGATGTGATTCCCCTTCACAAAAGTGGGAGCAAGGCAGAAGCAGGAAACTACAGACCTGTAAGTTTGACCTCAGTGGTAGGGAAAATGATGGAATCACTTCTGAAAGAAAGAATTGTTGAGTACCTAGAGGTCAGCGGGGCACAGAACCCAAAGCAGCATGGATTTACAGCAGGAAGGTCATGTCAGACGAATCTAATTGATTTCTTTGACTGGGTGACCAAAGTAATAGACCAGGGAGGGGCTGTGGATATGGCCTACCTAGACTTTAGCAAGGCATTTGACACAGTCCCACACAAAAGATTAATAATCAAGTTAGCCAGCCTGGGAGTGGGTCCCAGGGTGGTAGCCTGGGTAGCAAACTGGCTGCACAACAGGACACAGAAGGTAATAGTGAATGGAACACATTCCAAAGAAGGGGTTACTAGTGGAGTACCTCAGGGCTCAGTACTGGGTCCAGTCCTCTTTAACATCTTTATAGGTGACATTGCAGAGGGTCTGGAGGGAAAGGTATGCCTCTTTGCAGATGACACAAAGATCTGTAACAGAGTTGATACACAAGGGGGGTAGAAAAGATGAGAAGGGACTTGGCAAGGTTGGAGGAATGGTCAGACATGTGGCAACTTAGATTCAATACAAAGAAGTGCAAAGTAATGCACCTGGGAAACAAAAACCCAGGAGAAGAGTACACAATAGCAGGGGAGGTACTAACAACAACAAAAATGGAAAGGGACCTGGGGGTAGTCATATCAGATGACCTAAAGGTGGGTAAGCAATGAAAAGTCAGTAAGAAGAGCCAGGGGATACTGGGATGCATAGGAAGGGGCATCACAAGTAGAAAAAGGGAAGTGGTTATCCATCTGTACAGACATTTGGTGAGACCCCATCTGGAGTACTGCGTGCAGTTTTGGAGACCTCATCTACGCAAGGACATAGACAGGATGGAAGCAGTCCAGAGGAGGGCAACTAAAATGGTGAAGGGTCTGCAGCAGAAGCCATATGAAGAGAGACTGAGAGAGCTTAATATGTATACTCCTGATGAAAGGAGGGACAGGGGGGACATGATAGAAACATTTAAGTACCTCAAGAGAATCAACAAAGTCCAGGAGGGTAGCATCTTTCAGAAAAAGAGATGTGTAAGAACAAGGGGGCACAATTTAAAGATAGAGGGGGGACGGCTCAGGGGTAATGTGAGGAATTTTTTTTCACAGAGAGAGTGGTGGATACATGGAACAGCCTTCCTGAGGAGGTCGTTGGGTCTAAAACAGTGGAGGAATTCAAACATGCATGAGACAGACACAAGGCAATTATAGTTGGGGGTTGCAGGAAGTAGGCTGTTGGTTAACTTGAATCTGCAGCTTATCCAGTAGGTAGGGAAATGGGCAGACTGGGTGGGCCAAGTGGTCCTTATCTGCCGTCAAAGTCTAACTCCACAGTGGGTGCAGACCCAAGGGAAAGTGACTATTTTAAAAAAATTCAAAAAATCCTTTCCCTGGAACCAGGCCTGAACCTGGGTCTGCTGCTATCGAAAGCGGTGGCTTACACCACTACTCTTAATGGCTAGCTAGGCAAGGGTTTGCCAAACAACATCCTATATCCTGTAGCAGCGAGTATGGCTCCCTGCTATATTCGCTCTACAGGATATATCAATGTTTTTCACCACTCACTCTCAGTGTGAGTGATATTATTGAGTCGCTCATATTGACACACTCAATAATACTCACTCATATAATATGATACCATCTTGGGGGCAAGGGTGTCATGGAAACAAAACATGATGAGGGTTATAATTTGAAAGCAGTATTAAACCTACAGGCAACAGCAATATTGTAATTCATTTATATTTCATTCAGTGGGGGGGGGGGCATGTGTTAGGAATGCCCTGGGGTGGGATAGGCTTTCCAGATCAGGGCGTAGGGAATCAGAAGCTTTTTGGTGCCATAGAGCTGGGCTGTGCCACTAAGCACTGGTTAGCACAGGCTAACTGCTAACTACTAGCGCGGGTTAAGCTTGCAACAGTGTTGTAGCCCCACTACATTGCTGCAAGTGCACATATGAAAACATAGTCTGTCACACAGGGAATTCTAGCAGATATAAAGCAAAAGATACAGAAGAGGATGGTAAAAATGTAAGGAGATCATTACCCTGGTTCTTTGGTACCAAACACAAAATTAAAGGTCAGTGCTTTAAGTCGAGACATCTTCATGCTGAGGCAGTAATGGGGACCTTGTGAATTCATGCTCCAGGTGAATGGGATAACATCCATTACAACTGCCCGATCCTCAACAAACTGACGTTCAATCTTCTTTTCCATCTTCTCAAAGCAGAGCTTATCTCTTCAAAGGAGAGGCTGGAAACTCGGTGTTTAGTGGCAAATCTAAAAGTCTTCAGCTGTCCTTCCACCCCTGCAGAAATACACAACGCACTTCTTAGCAAAAGTAGATTTACAAGCCAAAACGAATTAAAGTAACAAAAGTACTGAGAGGTGTCGAGCTGTCCCACAGTATGCAGAAGTACAGCAGGACCAGACTGGAAAGGACATGAAGCATTAAGCTATGCAATTCTGAAGCCGGCTCCATGGCACTGAGCTATGGGGCATCATTCTGGCATGCTAGCAACCCGGATCCGTGCCCTGAGCCTGGACAGCAGGAGCAGAGACTGGCAGTGAGGGAGTCGAAGCATCCTTTGGACCCTTCCCTTCTGGGGGAGGGGTGAGGCCATACTGGACATTGTGACAGGCAGCTCCTGGAGGTGACTAGGGATGCATTCTAGCCCACGTGGGTCTAGAAATGCTGCTGAATGTCCCCACCGCCAAGACACTGCTGCGGCCATACAATTGTGGGAGGTGGGAGGGGCCCCGGAAAAGCAGAAAACTGCCCACCCGACTGACTGGATGATGGCCATGACATTTCTCTCACACCACGCAGGCTCACAGCCCCCTCTGATCCCCCCAGTCCCCCCGCATTCCCAGTTGAGGCAGCAGAACATTCTCTACCCGCCCCTGCCCCCAGGGAAGGGGGCCCACCCAGCAGAGACATGCTGGGTCTACTGGGATGCAGGACTCATAGGGGACTGGTGATGGCCCGGTGTATGGTGTCAACAATGAGTGGCCCGAAGGAGTAGCTAGTCGGGGTGGGGTAGGGTAGGAGCAAAAAAAAAAGCTATGCCATTCTGTCTAAATAAATTGCTTGTAAAGCACTTTGGGAGGGAGATCATCTCAGACAAACCTGGTAGATTTCTTTGACTGGGTGATCAGAGAAATAGACCGGGGAAGCAGTGGATGTGGCCTACTTAGACTTTAGCAAGGCCTTCAGCACCATATCACTTAGGAAGCTCTTAAAAAACTGGGAAGCTTGGGGGTGGGAACCAAGGTGGTACACTGGGTATGTAACTGGCTGACGGATAGATGACAGAGGGTGGTGGTTAAGGGCACTCACTCGGGGGAAGGGAGAGTGACCAGCAGGATTCCTCAGGGCTTGGTACTGGGTTCAGTCCTCTTTAATGTCTTTATAAGTGACAGTACAGATGAATTGAAAGGAATGGTGTGCCTCTTTGCAGATGACACCAAGATCTGCAATAGGATGGTACTCCAGTGGGGGGTGAAGAGAATGAATAGAGATCTGTAAAAGCTTGAGGAATGGTTAAGGGTACAGCAGCTGGGGTTTAATGCAAACAAGTGCAAAATCATGCACCCTGGGTGCAAAAACATAGAGGTTAGGTACAGAATTCGGGGTGGAGGAATTGATAGTCATTCAACAGAAAAGGGACATGGGGTAACCATAATGGATAACCTTAAAGTGGCAAGGCAGTGCAACAAAGCAGCAGTGAAGGCCAGTGGGATTGTGGGGTGCATAGGGAGGGGTATCACCAGCAAAAGGAGGGAGGTGGTGTTGCTACTGTATCAGTCACTGATGAGACCACACCTGGAGTACTGTGTCCAGTTCTGGAGACCACACTTCAGAAAGGACATAGACAGGGTAGAGGCCATCCAAAGAAGGGAAACAAAAATGGTGCAGGGGCTGCACCAAGTGTCCTGTGAGGAGAGACTGAAGGATCTAAACATGTACACCCTGGAAGAGAGGAGCGAGAGGAGTGACTTGACAGAGACCATTATCTCACAGGGTGAATAAGGTACACAAAGGGAGAATTTTTCAGAAAAGAAGGAGTCCAGGAACAAGAGGGCATGCAATGAAGCTGGAGAGGGGAACTTTAGGAGGGATGTGAGGAAGTATTTATTCACTGAAAGGGTTGTGGATGCTGGGAACAATCTTCCAGCAGGGGTGGCAGGGGCAAAAACAGTGATGGGCTTCAAGCAAGCATAGGACAGGTATAAAGGAATGCTGGTCTCAAAGCAGGGAGGAGGTGGTGGTGGGAGACCAGATGGAGGCAACAGTGGTGGAATAGGCAGGAAAAAGAGGGGCAGACTAGGTAGCCAAGCGGTCCTTATCTGCCAACAAATTCTGTGTTTTTATGTTTCTATGTGATGCAGTGCATGACCAATACTACATAAATGTAAATTATAGTGGTGCGGTAACACTAATATAGTTAGGGTTGAGTAGGCTGTTTAATGTTAGACCCCTAAATTTGCACTGTAATAGCTTTGCCCCCAGTTAGTGAATTTGTATGAAAGTTTGCATGCCTGGTGTGGGGAGTAAAGTCTCTTGATGTTCCAAGCTTTGTTCCAGTTGGATGTGCAGATTCCGAGATCTGTATAGTGCGTTTTTAGGAAAAATCAGGGTTTTTAACTTTTTTTTTTGCCATTGCCTCGTAGCCAGACAGTTTGGAATTTTGGTCAGAAATGTTCAGGGTAGAAAGGGCTTGCCTCAGAATCATGCATTCATTAGTTTGGTGAAAAAAAAGGATTAATTCCCAATTTATAAGAGTTTGAAATTTCAGTTCTGAGCATGCTCAGTAGGGACTGTTGGATAGATGTTTGATACCCTACAGAACATGCGCAGAACCGAAATTTCAACTCCTTATAACTTGGGAACAGATTTCTATTTTTTCACCAAACCAATGAAAGGTACCATTGTGGGGCAAGCCCATTCTACTCATACCAAAATTCCAAACTGTCTGGGCTGTATTATAGTTAGGGTTGAGCAGGCTGTAAACCCCTAACTTTGCACTTTAGTAGCTTTGCCCCTACTCAATGGATTTTCACGAGATTTTGCATGCATGGTCTGAGGGACAAATTCTCTTGATGTGCCAAGTTTTGTTCCTGTTGGATTTGTGGATTCTGAGATCTTTATAGTGCATTTTTAGAAAAAAATCGGGGGTTTTTTTTTTTTACATCGCCTAGCACCCAGACGATTTGGAATTTTGATCTGAAATTTTCTGGGTAGAAAGGATTTCCCCAGAATGGTGCATTTTGTTGGTTTGATGAAAAAAATATTATTCTGTTCCCAAAATATAAGGATTTTAAATTTCTGTTCTGTGCATGCTCAGTAGGGTCTTTTGGATAGATGTTTTAATACCCTACTGAGCATGTTCAGAACCAAAATTCCAAATCCTTATAACTTGATAACGGATTCATATTTTTTCACCAAACCATCAAAAAGGCATCATTTGGGGTCAAGTCCTTTCTATCCCGAACATTTCAGATCAAAACTTCAAACCTTCTGGGCTGTAGGCAATGACCTAAAACAACAAAAGAAAAAACACAAATGTTTCCTAAAAATACACTAAAATGATCTTTTTTAAAAAATCAAACACCTGAACTTAGCTAAATGGGACCCATTTAACTAAATTCTGCTGTTTGTTTTTTTAAAAACTTGCCCCATATACCTTTTCTGGGCACCCCAAAATCCAGGGGGCCCAGCTTAACGAGAGGAACTATTTACCCACATTCTCTGTCTATCTATCTATCTATCTATCTATCTATCTATCTATCTATCTATCTATCTATTTATTTATTTATTTGCTTTTGTTAACCGGGTAGGCACACTAGACAGCCATGTGCCTATTTTCAGGTGCGACCCGGGAGAGTTACAGGTAAAACTTCATACAGCAACAATTGAGGAAGCATTAAAAATACATAGGAAGGTAGTTACAAGTAAATACTTCATACATAAACAACAGAGGAGCATAAGGAATACAGAGAAAGATAACAGGCAATTTAGTGCTGGCTCTAAAGCAAGGTAGGGATACATTGAGCAGTTGGGGAACAGAGAAGAGTGTATAAGAAATACACAGGCAGTTACAGGGCTAGCTCTAGGGCAAAGTTGGCACAGAATTCATACATATACGATTGAGGAGACAAGAAACATAACTAAATTAACAGGCAGTTCAAGGCTGACTCAAGGACAAGGGAGTAGGATGAGACAGGCAAGATAAATCTCGGTGGTGCACGGGGGGGGTGCCCTGGGCAAGTGGTAAGTCCAGGAATCATCTATCTATCTATCTATCATCTATCTATCTATCTATCTATCAAGCAGGCTGGTGTGCCCACCCCGGTACCATTTCTTTCTCCCCCCCCTCCAGGTTGCTCACCCATTGTTCCAAATGTTTATTTTTGTAATACATAAGCGGACCAGGGTGCCCACCCCAGGTACCAATTCTCTACACCCTCCAGGTCACCCACCCCATTCCCAAAGTGTAGCCCACCACTGGGGTACCCAATCCCCAGTGTCAGACTCAGCTGTAATAAATGTTTTTTTTTAATCTGTAAAAAAGAGAACGGTCCCTTGCCGATCGGACACCTCCATCCCAACCTCTCACTCAGCACTCACCACCCCACATCCCCATCACACCCCTACACACCTGAACATGTCCCATGGTGTAGATCCACTCTCCTATCAAAAACATGACTTGCTGCTGGAACCAGCGACTGTGATATGAGAAATTAAGGTAAGTGTAGTTCAATGTATTTCAATCGGGTTCTGAAATTTGATTCATAACTTTATCATTTTTGTATATTTTCACCCCAGATTTTCAACATGCCCTTTTTGGAACCATGCCTCATGACCAATGTTGGCAGAATTAGGCAAATCAGGCCCAAAAGGTGATTTCAAGATTGCTTGGCAAAATCACCTTTGGAGCTGAATTTGAAAATTTTCACTACCATTGTTCATGAAGTAGGGTCATAAGAAGGCTGTGCTGAAAATCTGGGGTCAAAATATGTAATAATTACAACATTATTGGCATATGTTGAAAATGTTCTATGCTCACTCATAACTTTAGTAATTTTAAATATCTTGACCCCAAATTTTCAACATACCCATTTTTTCTCAACACCTCATGAATGTGACAGCTGTCATTTTTCAAATCCTGGCCAACATGTGTGGTGTGGAATGACATTTTGGTAGTGCCAAATGACATTTTGACAGGGATTTGAAAATGTTCACCTACCTAGTTCATGAGGTGAGGTAACATTCTTTGCTGCTATTATTGTTCTTGGATTTCTATAGTTTTATACCGCTTTTATGATGTTTTTATTGTAAAGCACTTTGATATTTAGGAATTGTGCTATACAAATAAGGTTATTACTTTTATTATTATTATTATTAAGAAGGCGGTGCTGAAAATTTGGTGTATAAATACGATAAAATGCCCAGGTTATGACTAAACAATATTTCAACGTTTTGAAAACTTGGGGACAACATTAAATAAAAAAGCAAGAGTGAATGTGTGAAGAGTGAATGTGTAAAGAATGAATGTCTAAAGAGTGAGTGTCTAAAGAGTAAATGTGCCAGGCCCTACATTTCTTTTTTTTTTCTATTTATATTTTCTAGGCCCTGCCTATCGCCAGGCATCCACCCGGTTATGGACCCTTACAGCTGAAGCTCCCCCACATTAGCCGCTCTCCTGGAACCCCCCAGATTGCTCATCAGGGTGGGGTTGTGGTACCCAGCATTAAGGTGCCATGAATGATGGGATAAGGCGGGATTCGGCCTGGGGGAGCAGAGTGCAGCCAGGGGTCCTGTTGCTAGCCTTGCTTGTAGAGCAGAAAGCAGCTAACTAAGAGAAGCTACATTTTCTTATTAATTTAACACTTATATCTTAGCAGGAGTCAGTGTCTGTTGAGTTTAAGCAAACAGATACTTTATTAGAAGTAGAAGGGGCCTTATTTAGGGTTTAAAAAAAAGAAAGAAAAGAAAGAAAGTCAGTGTGTGTTCTGTGCTGGGAAGGGTTCTGTATCAGTTTACTTTGCTAAACCAGTAGGAGGAGAGAGAGCTTAATTGTGGGTGTGGCTTAGACACTATAAAAGCAGGTGACTCAAATTACAACTTCCTGTTGCTAGCCTTGCTTGTAGAGCAGAAGGCCTTATTTAGGGTTTTAAAAAAAAGAAAGAAAGTCAGTGTGTGTTTTGTGCTGGGAAGGGTTCAGTATCAGTTTACTTTGCTAAACCAGTAGGAGGAGAGAGAGCTTAATTGGGGGTGTGGCTTAGACACTATAAAAGCAGGTGATTCAAATTACAACTTTCTGTTGCTAGCCTTTTTTCTTACTAATTGCCCTCCATCCCACCCACCCTAAGCCAGTTCTACTTTTATAGCCACTGGATTTGACTGTCAACAGGAACTTCCTGTTTGGCAGTAGGAAAGGAAGGATCATAGAGAAACATTGGTTTTGTCAACCCTAAAGGAAAAAAGTAGCTCACTCTCCCCAGCTGCTGGTGGTCTGACACTGAGCAAGGAAGAAGGAGGCTACTGAAGAATATAAGAAGTTACTGTCCCAGAACAGGAAGGGTGAGAGTTGTAAGGAGAGGAGAGAGTAAGCATACAGAGAAACAGGAGAGGGGACATAAAATAAGACATGATAGGAGTGGTGCAGTGCAATGGCTGTGGGGCGGCAGTGTTCCAGGAGACATTCTGGAGGCTGCGATGCTGCCCTATTTGCAGGCACCTCTCTGGTCTGAGGGAAGAGGTTGCCCATCTGCAGGCTGACCTGGCTAGGATTCGTGAAACCTCCTCCCCCACCCAGGGACCACCAGGGCCAATGCCACTACCTCAGAGGTTGCCAAGAAAGAGGAGAGGCTGGACCAGAGTGGGCTCAGGGAGGAAGAGGGTGGTGGAACAGAGTTGCATCCCTCCAGCTGTACCTCTCCACAATTCATTTGCTCTTCTGGTGGGTAGTGGTTCCTCTATGGAGGCACCTGCAGGGGAGACCAAGGAGGATGCTGGGAACCTTCACAAAGGAGACCCACAGGAGGGTGGCATGAGACCCCACAGGGAGAAACAACTCCTGGTGGGGACTCAATCATTACGGGGTAGAAATGGGGAGCAAGGAGAGGGAGGTAAGGTGCCTGCCTGGTGCCATGGCTTGAGGGACAGGAAGCAAATCCTCAGGATTGTGTGAGCAGCTGCACAGGGAGGAGCTGGATGTTATTGTCCACCTAGGGACAAATGACCTGGCTAGGAATGGGATCAGAGCAGTGCAAAAGGAGTTTGTAGAGTTGGGGAGGGGCCTTAGACAAGTAGCACATACAGTAACCTTCTCGGAGGTGCTGCCTGTCTATGGCAAGGGTGATGCTAGGGTACTCCTCACCAGGGAATTCAATGAATGGTTGAAAAACTGGTGTGGCGCTCAGGGCTTTGGCTTCATTGGGGAATGGGTAGCCACCTGGAGTGATGCAGACCTATACTGGCTCAATGGTCTGTATCTGTCCGGGGGGGGGAACCAGGATCCTAGGTGAGAGGTTTAAATGCTTCATTGGCAAGCATTTAAACTAGCCAAGGGGGGAGGCACTGAAAAGGAGCAGGGAAATACCAGCCTCCCCCCACAAACAACAGTAATTAGTGAGGTAAACACCAAGGTAGAGAAGTCATTAGGGAGCAGGCCAGAAGCAAATGTAAAAAAAGGCAAAGGCAGTAAGGACAGGAATGGGGCTAAAAGGGGTAAGGTCATCAAAAAGTGGAGGATGATGAGTACCAATGCCTGTAGTCTGTGTAACAAGCTCCCTGAACTAGTGGCCTTGATGGAAGAGGGTTGCCTGGATATTGTGGCAGTCACAGAAACATTGTACACAGAGAACCATGACTGGGATGTCAACATACCAGGATACACAATCTACAGGAGGGACAGGGAGGGTAAACGAGGAGGAGGAGTAGCTCTTTATGTAAAGGAAGGGATCAAAGCAACAGAACTAAAGAGTAAACAGGGAGCAGATGAGACACTCTGGGTCACCCTGGAGACAGGAAATGGCACCACAATCCGCATGGGGGTTGTATACAGACCCCCATCTCAGGGGGAAGGAATGGACAAGGAAATGATAGAAGACTTACTTAGAATGGCAGAAAATGGGGTGATATTGTTGATGGGGGACCTGAATATGCCAGATGTTAACTGGAGCACCTTTGCTGCAGGCACATCCAAGAGCAGGGTCATTCTTGATGCCTTACAGGGGGCATGCCTCAGACAGCTAGTACTGGAACCCACTCGGGAGGGAGCAATCTTAGACCTGGTACTCTCAAATGGGGACGGAGAAAGAATCTCAGATTTAGAAGTGGGTAGCTATCTGGGAACAAGCGACCACCAAACAGTGTGGTTCACGATAAACACAGCCATACAGTCAAGCCATACAAAAGCAAGAGTATTGGACTTTAGGAGGGCTGACTTTGGGAAAATGAGAGAGTGCCTCAGAAAAGCACTAGCAAACAGGCAAGAAGGAGGGGTGGAGGAACAATGGAGAGTAATCAAAACAGCCATCACAGAGGCAACAAGCCTTTGTGTAAAGCAAATCAACAAAACACAACGAAGGAAAAACTGCTATGGTTCTCAAAAGAGGTGGCAGGGAAGGTTAAGGAGAAAAAGAATAGCATTCAGGAAATATAAGGAAACACAGAAGGAGAAGGACAGAGAACTTTATCAGTTAAAGCAGAAAGAGGCTGGGAAGGCAGTCAGAATAGCAAAGGCCCAAACCGAGGAAAGGATAGCCAACTCTGTTAAGAAGGGGGATAAGACCTTTTATAGGTACATTAGGGAGTGAAGAAAGACCAAAGGAGGGATACTGAGGCTTAATAAATGGGAGGGAATGTGGGTAGAGGGTGACAATCAAAAAGCAGGGATACTGAACGAATAGTTCTGCTCAGTATTCACAAAGGAAGAGGAGGAGGAGGTACCTAAACCAAACAAGAGAAACACTCTGAAGACGAAGGTCGATACCAGTCCATTTACAGAAGAAAGGGTTCTGAAAGAACTAATAAAATTGAAGGTGGACAAAGCAATGGGGCCTGATGGGATTCACCCAAGAATTCTAAAAGAACTAAGGATAGAACTAATGACACCGCTGACTACTCTCTTTAACAAATCATGGGAGGATGGGGTGGTACCTGAGGACTGGAGGAGGGTGGATGTGATTCCTCTTCACAAAAGTGGGAGCAGGACAGAGGCAGGAAACTACAGACCAGTTAGTTTGACCTCAGTGATAGGTAAAATGATGGAATCACTTCTGAAGGAAAGAATTGTTGAGTACCTAGAGGCCAGTGTGGCACAAGACCTAAGGCAGCATGGATTCACGATGGGAAGGTCGTGTCAGATGACTCTAATAGATTTCTTTGACTGGGTGACCAAAGTAGTAGACCAGGGAGGGGCTGTGGACATGGCTTACCTAGATTTTAGCAAGGCATTTGATACAGTCCCACACAAAAGATTAATACACAAGTTAGCCAGCCTTGGAGTGGGTCCCAAGGTGGTAGCCTGATAAAAATTGGCTAGACAACAGGACGAAAGGGTAGTAGTAAATGGAGTCCACAGTGAAGAAAGGAGGGTTACTAGCGGGTACCGCTGGGTTCAGTACTGGGACCGGTCCTTTTAATCTCTTTATAAGTGTCATTGCAGAGGAACTGGAAGGAAAAGTATGTCTCTTGCAGATGACACAAAGATCTGCAACAGGGTTGATACACCAGATGGAGTGGAAGGATGAGAAGGGACTTGGCAAGGTTGGAGGAATGGTCAAATGTATGGCAGCTCAGATTCAATGCAAAGAAGTGCAAGGTAATGCACCTGGGAAACAAAACCCATGGCAAGAGTACACAATGGGGGTGAGATACTGACAATAGTAAAAATGGAAAGGGACCTGGGGGTAATTATATCAGATGACCTAAAGGTGGGCAAGCAATGTGAGAAGGCAGTAAGGAAGGCTGGGGGGATATTGGGATGCATAGGGAGAGGCATCAATAGTAGAAAACAGGAAGTTGTTATCCCTCTGTACAGACAGTTGGTGAGACCCCATCTGGAGTACTGTGTGCAGTTCTGGAGAACCCATCTCTGCAAATACATAGACAGAGTGGAGGCTGTCCAGAGGAGGGCAACCAAAATGGTGCAGGGTCTGCACCAGAAGACATACGAAGAAAGACTAAAGGAGCTTAATATGTATACCCTTGAGGAAAGGAGGGAGAGAGGAGACATGATAGAAACTTTCAAGTACCTCAAGGGAATCAACAAAGTCCAAGAGGGTGGCATCTTTCAGAAAAAGAGATGTGCAAGAATAAGGGGCACAATTTGAAGATAGAGGGGGGACGGCTCAGAGGTAATGTGAGGAAGTATTTTTTCACAGAGAGGGTTGTGGATGCATGGAACAGCCTCCCTGAGGAGGTCATGGAGTCAAGAACAGTGGGGAAATTCAAGAATGCATGGGACAGACATAAGGCAGTCCTAGTGGGGAGTAGGAGGAAGTAAGCTGTTGGTTAATTAGGATCTGCAGCTTATCTGTTAGGTAGGAAAATGGGCAGACTAGGTGGGCCAAGTGGTCCTTATCTGCCGTCAAATTCTATGTTTCTATGTTGGACTTCATAGAGGTGGCAGGTGGGCAGGTTTTTTCCTGTTTGTGGGGGGCGGAAATGTGCAATGGCACAAGCGTCCATGCCGTCCCCTGCATTCCTTGTTGGTGCCATCTGCTGTGGAACCCCTGGCCTCCACCAGGGGTCCCCCATGCACCGGCAACATCCCACACCCTCCCCCCAGTAAGGGAGAGCAGTCCATGGGATGCTCAATCCAACTGCCCCGGCTGGCCCTCCGATGACCCAGGTCTGTTCCCGAACCCGGGTCGCCGGCATCACAAGCAGAAATCCAACTGCTGCACCAATGGGGCGGCTCAGGCCCTACACTTCTGCAGACAGATGGAATCTTCCCATGGTGCATGGCCCAAAGGGTGCTGCACATCTGCAACTGTTCACACAGGTCCTGAAAAGACCTGTGTGAATAAGGATACAATTCCACTATCTCAAAAAGAAAGGAAATTCTTTGCAAAAAACTTTGTTAATGCACCAGTTAGGGTAACTTAATACTACAAAAGTAGGGGAAATGTGGCATTAGGGTTTCTAATCCTAACTGCACCCCCCCAAGCAGCAAAAGGAAAAAATATTAGGGTTTTGGGACTCCGGAGTCTTTGCGAGTAAGTGGTGGGTCTTCCTTGGGGTTGTAAACCCTAATGCCCACCCCGTTCCTTGAGCAAACAACATCACACATGCTCTCATTTCTTCACACAGGGTCCAAGAATACTACAGCAATTTGTGTTGACAACATGTGGCGAGATACTTCTCCACCTTTGAAGAGTGTATTACTATGAGGCACTGGCTTGGAGATGCACCTTGTGCTTTAGAAACATAGAATTTGACTGCAGATAAGGACCGCTTGGCCCACCTAGTCTGCCCATTTCCCAACCTAATGCATAGGCTGCAGACCCAAGTTAGCCAACAGCCTACTTCCTCCTACCCCCCAGTAGAATTTCCTTATGTCTGTCCCATGCATTCTTGAATTCTCCCACTGTTTTTGACTCCACTACCTCCTCAGGAAGGCTGTTCCATGTATCCACAACCCTCTCTGTGAAAAAATACTTCCTCACATTACCTCTGAGCCGTCCCCCCTCTATCTTCAAATTGCACCCCCTTGTTCTTGAACATCTCTTTTTCTGAAAGATGCTACTGTCTTGGACTCTGTTGATTCCCTTGACATACTTGAAAGTTTCTATCATGTCCCCCCTCTCCTCAAGTGTATACATATTAAGCTTTTTTAATCTCTCTCTTCATATGTCTTCTGGTGCAGACCCTGCACATTTTAGTTGCCCTCCTCTGGACAGCTTCCATCCTGTCTATGTCCTTGCGGAGATGGGGTCTCCAGAACTGGACGCAGAACTCCAGATGGGGTCTCAACAACTGTCTGTACAGAGGGATAACAACTTCCTGTTTTCTACTGGTGATGCCTCTTCCTATGCATCCCAGTATCCCACCAGCCCTCCTTACTGGTGTCTCACATTGCTTACCCACCTTAAGGTCATCTGATATGACTACCCCCAGATCCCTTTCCATTTCTGTTGTTGTTATTATCTCACCCCCACATTGTGTACTCTTCCCCTGGATTTTTGTTTCCCAGATGCATTACTTTGCATTTCTTTGCATTGAATCTAAGCTGCCATACATTTGACCATTCCTCCAACCTTGCCAAGTCCCTTTGCATCCTTTCCACCCCACCTTCTATATCAACCCTGTTGCAGATCTTTGTGTTGTCTGCAAAGAGACATACTTTTCCTTCCAGTCCCTCTGCTATGTCACTTATAAAGACATTAAAGAGGACCGGTCCCAGTACTGAACCCTGCAGGTGGAGCCTAGGAGCTGGGTTAGAGGGATGAGCAATAGAGCTGACAACTCCAGGGAAGACCCACCACTGATTTCCCAAGACTCCAGAGACCCCAAACCCCAATGATTTTTCCTTTCACTGCTTTTGGGGTGGGGAGGGGAGTTAGGGTTTGAAACCCTAATGCCACATTTCCCCTACCTTTGTGGTGTTAACTTGAACCCTAAATGGTGCATTAATGACATTTTTTGCAAAACATCATATACTATATTTCAGCCCAGGCACTAGCAGCAGTTAATCAAAGTACAAATAATACTGAGCTGTGCAAAGGATCATGTCACTATGCAGACCACACCATACTGAGGCCATGCACATGAAAAGGTAACATAAGTCTTCAATAACCACTTAAAATGCCTATGGCTGTACATCATATGTCCTGAACTTTATTTCTTTGTTACAGACTGATTTAGGGGATATTTAATGCAAAATCAGATACTATACAACAATAGGACATCATAAACAATGAATAAAAAATCAGACACTCTGTACAGAAGAAACAAACTAAATAAAAACATGTATACTTTTATAATGTTTTTCTTTTAAATGAGTGAGAAACAATGACCACAAGATGGGTCTGCAAAATGAGGAATGAAACAGGTTCCCTATACAACATTTAAGATGAAATCTACTGCTGAAACTTTATTCACCTATATTTTAAGAAATATTTCTAGCAAACTTTCCTTAGTAGTAAATAGGTTAAATCCACATCTTCAATAAAGGGGTGAAATCTGACAATGGTAAAAGCAGTCCACCTCTAAGTACTCCCTTCGTCACAGAGACCCTCGAACCTTCTCTCTTCCCTACCCCCACTCTGCTTCTGGTCAGTCTGACTTCTTCCATTTCCCCTCTCTCTGGAATAAATTACCCCCTGACCTTCATCTATCCTCCTCCCGCCTCTCTTTCAAAAGGCTTCTCAGACTCCTCCACTTCCAGCTTTGCTCCCAGTGTCCCCTCTCCACACCACCCTAATGTTCTGTGTTCCCTGTTTGTTACCTCTTCAGACCATACTGCTCACCTCCCTTCTCTGGATCTGCTTAATCTGTCTGGCACTTTTTGCCGCTCTTTTGCACTACCTTTCTTCCCTTATAGCTCAGCCACCCACTACCCCTTGTCAACAAACGTCCACTTTCCCTCTCTCCCCTGTGCTATTGTCCTCTGGCTTACACTTGCTCTCCTCCTGTTGCACTACCCCTTCCCTGGAATTGTCCTCCCTCCACAGCCTGCCTCTCTCATGCCAGTCCTGCACTTAAGCATCTCCTCCCCCAGCCTCAGTTATGGCTACTGCTGTCCTCAGCTTAATCTCATGCCCAAAAGTCCCTGTACTCTCCTCTGCCTTCTTTCACATTTTACAATTGCTACCTTTGTTATTTTGCTCTAACATGTGATGTCTGTTCTCATTTTGCCATTGTATAAATGACCTGCAACCAAACTTAAAAATGTATGTATTTGTTATGCTTGTTTTTTTATCCTGCATTTTGTACTCTTTGTTTGTGCTGTTTACCCTGTCCCCATGTCACACCTGGAAATGAGCCTTGGCTCTGTGTGATTCTCCAAGTTACCAAATTTTAAATAAATAAATAACCAGTATATGCAGTATGGGATGCCATCATAAGCAGAAGGCAGCTGTTCTTAATAGCTACTTCTGCTCTGTATTCACAATGGAAGATATGGGGGCCTAGCCTGCCTGACAGAAGCATAAAGGCTGCTGCAAGTGGGATCCCAGAAATGGTGAACATGGTAATTAATATATAATAAATAGGGCTCCAGGGACAGATGGGATGCAGCCAAGGGTACTCAGGGAACTGGCATCATAACTAGCTGAACCCCTGGCAGGGCAATTCAGTACCTCCCTACAGTCTGCGGTGGTTTGGAGAGATTGGAGGGTAGTGGACATATTTCCACTCCACAAGGGAGAAGACAAAGAGCCACCAGGGAACTATAGTCCCATTATTCTTACCTCCAAAGTGTGCAAACTAATGGAAACACTAGTCAAAGAGGCCCAAGTGGACTACTTGGAGAGAAATGGGCTCCTAGATAGTAAGCAGCATGGCTTTGTGTCAGGGCGGTCCTGTCAGACCACCCTAATAGTGTTCTTTGACTGGGTGGAAGACCTACCTCTGCAACTGGACACCAGGAAGGGAGCAGGCTCCAACTTCATCGAGCCATACTATCTGAAATGTGCCTACCATGTGCTTGCGGTGCCAATCACCCACCTATTCAACATGTCACTCTCCCAGGGTAGCCTCCCTCCCCAATGGAAAATAACCCATGTCATCCCTCTATTAAAAGCAGGTGACCCCTGCGATCTAAATAATTACAGACCGATCTCCCTTCTCCCCATCCTGTCTAAATTACTAGAAAAAATAGTGTGTGGCCAGCTAGGAGTATACTTAGAATCCAGAAGCCTATTAAACCCAGTTCAGTCTGGATTCAGAGCAAAGCACAGCACCATAACAGCCCTAGCTAAGGTGACCAATGATTGGCTCCTAGACCTTGACAACAAGAAGCATGCCTGTGCCGTTTTCTTGGATCTTAGTAAAGCATTCAACACAGTCAATCACAGCCTGCTTCTTTCCTCCCTAAGCACCTTAGGCCTCACCATAAATCTATGTGCTAGTTTGCAGACTACTTCAGAGAATGGAAACAGCAGGTTAAAGCTGAAGGTGATCTTTCTCCATTAAAACCTATGCTGAAGGGTGTGCCCCAGGGCTCTATCCTTGGTCCCCTCCTCTTTGCACGCTACATTAACAACATCAATGACCCCATCAAAAAAGCCAACATCCACTTATTCGCGGACGACACTGAACTGTACTTGAGTCATCCCATGCCAGAAGCAGCCTGTGATGACCTCCAAGCTGAATTTAACCTTCTACAATACCAGCTCATAAACAAAAAGCTTTTGCTCAATGTGAAAAAGACAAAAGCCATGCTCTTCTTGCCCTCCTTGCATGTGGCAATTCCTGCTGGAGGGGGGGGGCTATCCCACAAATTACCACTGTTCTTGGAGAAACACTAGAGTATGTAGCTAAATTCAAATATCTAGGAGTTTGGCTCAATCATAAACTTTCCTTCGCCGACCATCTCGAAGAACTATAGAAGAAACTCATGTAAAGATTAGGACTATTCTACAGAATTAGCCACCTGCTCACAAAGGAGGCCAAAATTCAACTGGTTCAAGCTACCTTCCTATCTTTAATAGATTACACAGACCTGCTCTACAGCCACTGCACTGCCTCTGCACTGGCTAAGTTGGACACAATCTACCACAGAGCTATCAGGTTCATTACTGGCCTTCCACTTTCCACACACCACTGCTCCCTATACTCATTGTTAGGCTAGACTTCCCTTCACTATAGAAGGAATAGAAATGCTGCCCTATGGGCCTTCAGAGCGGTGACCAACAATCTTCCCTTTTATGTCTCAGATTGTATTCCCCAGAGTGTGTTAGGCACCTATGCTCTAAGGAGCTATTCCCTAATTGCCCTCTAAGTTCCAAGGGTCAACACTCGTTTTGGCAAAGCTGCTCTAAGCTTCTCTTTACCCACATTGTGGAACGGTTTACAAAGGAACTTGAAGCTGAGCTGCCCTGTTAGCCTGAATATCTTCAAGGAGCTCTATGATCACTACATGAAAGCACCTTGCAAATGTTTTCCTCACCGCTGGTCCACTAATTCCGAAACTCCCCCTTTCCATCCTGACGCTCACCATGTTTCTACCCCTGGCTCTCACTCTTTCCCTATTAACTCTTCCTACTGCACCCACCATTTCCTGTCCACTCCAGCCTGGCTAAAGTCCCACCCCATCCATAGTAATGTCCCAATTATCTACCCCTCCTCCGTCATTATCATAATAAACAAGTACACGACAGCCATCATCACTTTCTGTGGTTTTAGCCCAATGTTTCACCCAGTCATCGGTAATATATCCCTCCTCTTCTTTACCTCTCTAAACTGCCACCCCATATATGGCCTCTTTCCCCTATATGTGCAGTTGCCGGCTGCCTCACTCAAAAGATTTCTCCTTATAACCCCTGTATCCCTATGGTTGATTGTACATCTGCTGACTTCTTCAATTGTAAAATAATGCTATAATGTATGGTAAGTGCCTATTAACCACCATAATCAGCAGTCACACAGCTTTGTTATGCACTGTTTAGAATTTTAAAAGTTGTTAACCACACTTCCGAACTTCCAAACAGTGGCATAACAAAAAGGAATGCACCAGAGTTCCATAATTCTCACACATAGAATGCAAACAGTGTTTTTTTGACCATACACTATAAAAGATGATGGCTGGGGATCGGGTGACAACCACACTGAAATCGCCTCTCATAGTTGCTAGGGCTACAATAACCCTCTCGAGCTGTGCTCTCGAGGTTTACCATGTTGCCCTAGCAACCACTTGAGGTGATTACAGCGTGGTTATCACCCGATTCCCAGCCATTATCCTCTATGTTTTTTTTTTCATTTATTTCAACTGTGTACTGTACTGTACACACTGCATTTTCTTCCTTGTATATTATTGCTTTTTGTATACCTGCTTCTGTACTGTACTTTGATGTATTCATGACCAGGTCCACCTTGCAAATGAGCCTTGTTCAATGGTGCCCGCCTGGATAAATAAAGATTTTGATTGATTGATTTTAACTAGGGCAATGGAAAGGGATAAGCAGTGGATTTGCTTTACTTTGATTTCAGCAAAGCACCTGACTCTGTGTTGCACAGAAGGGTGCTGAAGAAGTTAGATGATCTGGGAACAGCATAGGATCTAGTTACATGTGTGGGAAGCTGGCGGGGGTGACAGTAGAGGGTGAGGGTAAATGAGGTCAAGTCAGGGGAGATAGAGGTCATGCATGGGGTGCCACAGGGTTCAGTCCTGAGGTCGGTCCTTTCCACTATGTTCATCAGTGACATAAGAGAAGGAATACAAGGTGAGATGTGTTTCTTCACAGATAGCACTAAGCTGTGTCACAGGGTAGGCAGCGAGAAAGGAGTTAGGGAACTGCAGAGGGACCTGCAAAGATTAGAGAGGTGGTCCAAAGTTTGGCAGTTGGACACAATTCACAAAGATTGAGCTGGTTTATGACCAGCTCCACAGTTTACAGCAGCTTGCGGGTGGTGTTGCCATGGAAGTCCCTGCAGCTACAGGAGAATGTTATGGCCAGAGGGACCCAGTATAACATTTCAGCAGCTGTGGGGACAATGAATACTAATCTCCCCAGCTGTGGAGCTTTTGGTCCGCAACTGGAGTTGCAGAGTGGGACATAGTCCCAAATTGCTTTGTGATTTTAACCCCAGATGTTTGTGAGAAACTACTCCCCCAGTGCTGGCAACATCTTTTCCTTTCAACCTGAATCCTATAATGATTATTTGAACTCCTCTTTTGAATGCTGTAGTGAGTAAGTGAAAGAGGTGAAGTAATTTAAATACTGATAAGAAAGAAGAAAAAGAATACGTACTGTAAGATGGATATATAATACACAAAGGCATAGGCTTTCTAATTTGTGTGATTGCTGCAAACGCAATCAGAAACCTTAAACACAAAGCATCATGGGGATGCAAATGAGTGCGTGTTTGTGGATGGGGTGAACTGACAAGAAAAACATTTAGCTGGTTTAATATGTCAATAGTCAGGCCTCACAACAGTCAACTTACATATGCTAAATGTAACAATATTCTTTGAAATATGCACAGAAGATTATGCATGATGATGGTAGGCAGAATCTATCCCTTGCCACCTAAAAAGCCTCCCATGAATGCAGAAAAGTGCCACTCTAAATGCACGTAAACTAAGCAAACAAAGAATGAATAGTCAATTATTCATCTGTGTTGAAAACGGTCTGCAGTTTAAAAAGATTTCTGTCAGGCCAGTTGCCAGAATTTCTTTTTTTTGGGGGGAGGGTCTTTTTAGCAGATTACCAGAGGGTGGGGGAGTCCTCCCCTGAGAATATTTTTTAAGTTTTAGGTGTTTAAATATGCAGTTTTGAGTATCTTAATGTACATGCTGACTTCTATTATTTTATGCAAGCAACATTAAAGAAACAAGAGGAAGCAGAACAAGGCACTGTGATCCTTGCTGCTATTCCAATGAAAACCTAATTTATATAGTTTAATGCAGATACCCCCTACACACACACACACACACACACACACACGCATGCACACTCATAAAACACAATACAACACGTTTTCATTCAAAATGAACAGTTTTTATTTCCCCAGCAAAGACAGAATTAAATTTGGTGGCCACCTTAAAACTAATGGACCATTCAGATCCTTAAGGTGCCCCCCAAAACAAGTAGTAGTGGTGGGGGACATTGGCATTATGTTGCGAGAGGGACTGTATTGGATGTGTGGTGTTTAAGTAATACCACTTTAAGAGGTGACTATATTAGGATCTGGCCACTGGGAGAAACACTTAAAGTTCGTAGGTCTTTATCAAGTGGTATGTGTAACTGTGATGCTGTTGGAATAAAATGGTTGAACTGAAGATGTGTGAGTACGGAAACTCTTTCTCAGACAGTGCTCAGGGGCACAACATGATGTCATAATTTGAAATGGATTCTATCTAAACTGCCAGAAAAGGTTTCTTTTATTTTATTTATTTTTTTTGCATACATGAAAGCCAAGGCAAGAAATAAGTTAGAATAGTAATTTAGAGAAGTCACAAACTGAAAATAGACTACTTCAAACTGCCCTACCACTCAGCATGACTGGCAACTTTGCCAAGAACTAGATATGCTCATGAGAGCAACAATTTCAGGTCCATCTGTATTCTGTAGACATCTTATATGTCAGAGAAACCAGAAACAAAAAAAAAAACAAGTACTGTAGCTATGTTACTTCATGCTTTAGGACTGAGGATGATGGTTAATAAGTATACAATGCATTTACATTTGAAAAGCAGAAGATTCTAACAAGATAGAAACAGTATTGGGGAAGTTTAGAGAGTGCTGTAACCTCAAGACAAAATGTGTTTCTTTGAATGCTGTAAGTTCTGGAAAAGAGGTCAAGCTGCATCAGATACTACAGATCAATTCAGTATTTAATCAAATTGCAAAGAAAAGTAAAAGATTGTGAGTTTGGGACTATGACACACTGAATGTGGAGGGATAAGATATTATTTGGCACCACGGTTAGCAGATCGGAGGAGTGGCTTTCGAGAGAATCTGACCTCATGCTGCAGAAAACTATAGACATTTGCAGGATTAGAGAAGCCACTAAAGTGCAAATGCAAGCCACTAACAGGGGAAAAGGATAATAAAGACCTTCATGCCATTGCCAAAGGTGACTGAAACATAGAACGTGACGGCAGATGGGACCTCATAATCCTTCTCTAGTCTGCCTGATTTCCTACCCCCTCCCCTTTAGGACTTATGTCCTGATGACAGCCATGTGCCTGTCTCACACTGTTTTGAAACCCCTAACTGTTTTTGCCCCCACTATGTCATGGGGCAAACTGTTCCAGGGTTCCACTACCCTTTCTGTAAAAAAGTACTTACTAATGCTCCCCTTGAATTCCTCCCACCACCACCACCCTCTTCAGCCTCATGTACTGTAGTTTCCTCTGGTACATGTGCAGTCTCTGTTCTGAAAGAGGACCTGCACCTGTACCCTGTTTATCCCCTTGAGGTACTTGAAAGTTTCTATCATATGTCTCCTCTCTCTCTCTCCTTTGATCAAGTGAGTACAAGTTAAGTTTACTCAGTCTCTCCTCACATGGCCTGTGGTGCAGTCCCTGAATCATCTTAGTAGCCCTCCTCTGCACTGTCTCCAATCTGTCAATATCCTTTCTGAGGTGTGGCCACCAGAACTGGACACAGTACTCCAGCTGGGGTCTCACAAGAGACCTATACAGTGGCAGTTCCACCTCCCTCCTTCTGCTCATGATTCCCCTCCCGATGCACCCCAGCATGCCACTAGCCTTCAGAGTCACCTTTTCACACTGTTTTGCCACCTTCAAATCCTCTGATATAATGACACCAAGGTCCCTTTCCTGTCTGGCCGCTGTCAGCCTTTCCTACCACCCCCATGTGGTAATCCCTTGCTGGGTTGCCTTTACCTATGTGCATGACTTTAAATTTTTTTGCATTGAAATTCAGTTGCCATGTTTTTGACCATGCTTCCAACTTCTCCAGGTCCATTTCCATATTCTTTACCCACCCCTCCCGGTATCAACCCTGTTGCAAATTTTTGTGTTGTCTGTGAATAGACACACCTTTCCCTCCAACCCTTCTGCAAAGTCACTAATGAAAACATTGAAGAGGAGATATCCTAGCACCGACCCCTGGGGCACTCCGCTGGTCACCTCTCTCTCCTCAGACAAGGCACTGTTCATCTGCACCCTCTGCTTTCTCCCACTCTGCCAGTTTCTTACCCATTGTACCACATTTTGTCCTGCTCCCATACCATAAACACCACCTGTGTGGGACAGAGTTGAATGCTTTACTGAAGTCTAGGTAGACTACATCTACCATGCACCCGTGGTCCATTGCCCTGGTGACCCAGCTGAAGAAGTCAATAAGGTTTGTTTGGCATGGTCTGCCTGCCATAAAGCCGTGCTGCATTGTGTCCTGCTGCTGGGTGTTTTTTTTTTCAGAAAATACAGTTTTCTTTCCTACAGTAGGGATTCCATGAGTTTGCCCACCACTGATGTGAGGCTGACTGGTCGGTAGTTTCCTGCCTCCTCCTTGCTTTCTGACTTATGGAGAGGGACAGCTGTTGCCCTCTTGCAGTCCTCTGGGATGACCCCACTCCTCAGGGCCTTTGTGAATAGTTCCACCAGAGGGGCTGCCAATTTCTGTGCTAATTCCTTCAATATTCTTGGGTGTATCTCGTCCTAGCCCATGGCCATGTCCAACTTTAGCTTGTTCAGTCGTTTAGCACTTGTTCTGCTGTGAAAGGGCTTGTATCTATCCCTAATCCTGTGCTTTCTTTTTTCATTTGAGTTGGTCCATTGCCCTCTTTTTCCTTCGTGAAAGCCGAACAGAAATACTTATTTAGGACTTCTGCCTTTTCACTGTCTTGCTCTGCTACTCCCTCCTCTTTAGTGAGTCACATGATACCTCCCCTACGTTTCCTCATCTTCCTGATACTGTATATCTAAAAAAAGGTCCCCCCCCCTTTTACTCCCTGCACTAAGCTTAGTTCCATTTTAGCTTTTGCCTTCCTGATTTCTTTACCTGCTTCCTTCACATTTTCTTTATACGTATCATGGTCCTCTTCCCTTGCAGACTCCTTGAATTTTCTGAAAGCCTGTCTTTTCTCCCTCACTTTGGTTGCCACTTCCCTTGTGAACCAAAGTGGTTTCCTTCTCTTTTTTGCTTTACTTACCCTCTTGGTGCATTCCTCTCTGACTAATTGTATTGCTGTCTTCAGGTTTGCCCATGTCTCCTCTGCCCCCCCCCCCCATTTGGCTGCCTATGCCACTTTCCAGGTGGACCCTCATTTTTTGAAAATCTGCCTCCCTAAAATCTAAAACCTTTGTTTTTGAGTGACTGTTTTCCTCAGATGTTGACCTTGAACCATATCGAGTGGGGGGTCACTTGAACCGAGATGGTTTCCTACTTGTATGTCATGTACCTTATCGCTGTTTGTAAGTATCAGGTTGAGGATAGTGCCCCCCTTGTTGGTGAATTTACTAGTTTCCTCAAGCCTGCCTCCTGTAGCACTGCCAGAAAATCCTTGCTCCTAGCTGATTTATTTATTTATTTAAGAGTTTTACCAGGCAGGCATACTGAGCAGGGTACCGCTCGATTCCAGGTGTGCCCTGGGGGTGGGGGAGTGTGGAACAGAAAAAATAGATAAATAAAATACAGTAGAACTACAATAGAAATGCAATCGAATATACTGTTATGCAACAGTAGAAAATACAATGGAGTATATGTACAGTGTGTTCAGCTTGGATGTGCTGTAACAAAAGAAAAATACAAGACAATGATGCACATGTATCTAAGAACGCAGTGGTACAGCTGTGCAGGACCACTAGCTACCAGCTGAGGGGGTCTATAATGCATACCAGAAGCTGCAGTGCAATGTTAAGAACAGAGTACCCTGTGGTGCTGCATAGGCAGAGGTCTGTGAAAATACAAGTGTGAAGCAGGGCAGCTCAGTAAGCTGGGCAGAAGATGGTGAACAGGCATGAATTCTATGTCCTCAGCCATGTAAGTTGCAAGAGCATGTAGTGGCGAAATGCATCTTGAGGAGAGAGTTGAGCATCAGTGTGCTGGAGGTATGCCTAATGTCTACCGGCAAGGAGTTCCATAATTTTGGCATTCTGTATTTAAAGGCAGCCTGGCCCGTAGCGGTGGACATGTGAGGGATGAGGAGAAGCCATGAATCCATGTTCCTGAGCGAATAAGCAGGTGGGGGAAGAGCTGTGAGGGTGGCCGCAAGGATCATGGAGAGAAGGGAGGTCTAAGGAGCGATATAGATCACAGTGATGGGTTGTGGGGGGGCAGGCCAGGGCGAAATGACAGAATGAGTGGAAGAGAGGATCAAGTCTGGCGAGGGAGGACTTGGGGGCTGTACTATAGACTATGTCCCCGTAGTCCAGTATAGGGAGAATAATTTTTTGCACTATTGCAGTGCGCGTTGGCAGGGGGATGCAACTTCTATTGCAGTATAAAGCACCCAGCATGGGGTACAGTTTCTTGTGGATCACATCAATATGCACAGAAAAGTCAAGGTGCTGATCTAGCCAGACCCCAGGGTAACGGAATGATGTACACACCTCCAGGGGGGAGCCATCAAGGGTATGGTAGATAGGGGTGGAGTGAAGACGGGAGAGTTTTGCCCTTGTGCCGAATGTGAGGGAGACAGTTTTCTTAGGATTTAGAAAGAGTTGATTGGAATGGAACCAGAGTTGGACATTGTTGAAGTCCTGCTGGAGTCTGGTTGATACTTCTGAGGAGGATGGACCAGAGGCATACAGTACTGTATCGTCTGCATACAAGTGAATGGAAGTATGTGGGCAGGCTGAAAGCAGATCATTTAGGAAGATGGAAAACAACATTGGGCCAAGGACCGAACCTTGGGGGACCCCTGTAGTGTCAGGGAGGGAAGGAGGTGAAAGTGGAAGAGCCAATTCGGACAGTTTGGGACCTGCCTGTCAGGTATGAATGAAACCAACTGGTGGCAGAACCTGATAGCCCAGAGAGGGAGAGCTTGGACAGAAGCAGGGCATGAGAAACCGTGTCGAAGGCCTTTGCAAGGTTGACAAAAATAGCCGAGGTGATGCCCCCATTATCCATTTCCGTGAGGATGGAATTGGTGAGTCTGAGTAGAGAGGTGATGGTGGAGTGAGACTTCCTAAAACCAGCCTGGTATGGAGTGAAGAAGGAGGTGGAGTCGATAAAGGAGGAGAGCTGAGAGAGCATGAGGTGTTCCTGGATTTTAGCAAGGATGGAGAGAAGCAAGATAGGGCGGTAGTTGCCTGGGGAGGAGGGATCACCACCTTTATGGAGGGGGATGACTGTGGCATGTTTCCATTTAGGAGGGATAGAGCCATGCATGAAGGAGAGGTTAAAGAGAGTGACCAGTGGACTGGCAATGGCTGGGGCAGATAGGTGGAGCATTTTGGAGTCAAGTGCCGAGGGGCATTTAACTTTGGAGGGGTTGAGTGACCCAAGGGCTTTTAATACCTCTGTAGGGGTAACTAGGCAAAAGGAGAAGTGGGAGGATGGAGGCGTGGCTGGGATAGATAGGGGCAGCTGTATGGGGTGGGGCAGAATTGAGGACGAGAGAGAGGATGTGGAGTTTGTGAAAAAGGAGTTAAGCTCAGTGGCCACAGTGCTTGGAGCAGTGACAATGTTACCTGCTACATTGAGGGCAGGTGTGGGGGTTGGGCCGGAGGGGAGAAAAGAGATTTAATAGACTTCCAAAACTTTGCTGGGTGATTAAAGTTAGAGTGGAAGGAGGCCTTGAAGTAATTAGTTTTTGCCTTCCGGATAAGCCTTGTGCAGGCATTCCGCAGTGAATGGTAGTGTTGAAGTGCCACTTGAGAACCTGTTACCTTATAGGTTTTCCAGGCTTGGTCTCTGGCTCAAAATTAATCTATGAGGTCAGCGGTCACCCAAGGCAAGTGGGCACCCCTTATCCTGGACCTTCTGAGTGGCGCATAGTAGTCCCAGATGGCAAGGAATCTGCTGCTGATGCTGCTGTATATGAGCCCCACCCTATATCAATCTATATCTGTCAAATTGAAGTCCCCCACCAGTATCATTTTGCCCTTGTATGCCATTTTAATGCTTGGTTTTCATTAGCTCTATATCTCCTTTTTCCTCCTGCATTGGGGGTCTGTAGATAATGCCCACATGGACTGCAGTCCCTTTTCCGCTTTCAATTTTTATCCACAGGGTGTCTAACTCATGTTGTGTCACCTGCAACACCATTGCATTTAGGTCCTCTCTAATGTAGAAGGCTACCCCTCCCCCTTTTTCCCCTTCCTGTGCCTCTTGAAAAGATTGAAACCTGGGATGGCTATGTCCCAGCTATGGTTTTCCGTGAACCATGTTTCAGTCACAGCCACCCAGTCCAGCCTATCCTCCCCCATTGTGGCTATGAGGTCAGGGATCTTGCTTGCCAAGCTCTTTGCATTTGTAGCCATTGCCCTCCATACCTGTTTCTCCCTTGTATAGTGTATGTTTTTCCTTTATGTTGTTTCCCCCTTTTGTTCCCGGACATGGTTTACTTGGGTTTGTTTTTTTTTATATATCTGTTTTATGGTACTTCCTGGTGTATTTGTTGTTTTTGTTTTGCACCTGATGCACAATGCCTCCTTATTTTTTTTGCGCATCTTGTAAGATACTTCCTGGTTTTATTTGCACCTGTGGCATGATTCCTCCTACAAAATTAGCATTTGGGTCCATTTGCTTTTTCTGTGTTGGGGTAGTGGTGACAGGCTTACAATTATGCAAGAGTGTTGTCACAATCACCCCCTTCCTTAGTTTAAAACTCCTGCATAGACATTGAGTTTCTGGTCAAGTGCCTTTACCCCTTCTTTTGTTAGGTGCAGTCCATCGTACCTAAAAAAAATCCTCTCTCCCAGAAGTTCTGCCATTCACTGATGAAGTGGTGCCCTTTTGCCTGGCACCATCCGAGGAGCCATGTGTCAAGTTCAGAGATTTCCTTCTCTCTGATTTGCTCAGTCCTTCCTCAGTCCTTGGCTAGCAAAGAGCATGCAGAAGAAAGGGCAGAGCCATCAAGATGGCAAGCCAGCACCACAGGATGCAAACGGCTTGGATGGGTTAGACAGTACCACTTCTGTGCATACAGCCATGCCCTGCAAAGTTGCTCAACATACGGAGAAATGTGTGACAAATGCAACACGACTGCCATATTGTTTTAAAGGGACACTGGTTTTGTTTGTCTTTTGTCCCTCCTATTAAAAGGGTGACTGCAGCCATCTATGTGGCCAGTTACTGTAAATATGCTGGAATAATGCCATGACATACCATTATTTTAAAGGTTTTAATGAAAATTAATAATCTTGGTGACCCACCTTTATCTCCCTACTTATTAAAAGTTTAAACAATAAACCACATTACTCAGATAACTATGGGTAACTACTGTAACATAACTTTGGTAAGTCTTACTAATTTTCCTCTGATTTGTCAGAAACTATATTCTGGTGTTGATGATAGGCTACCGCCATGTTTTGTTACCATATGGCTAGGAAACAAAATGCAATTCTGACAATCTGGGAGGTGGGGGCCACTAGAGTGAGGAAATGGCCTTGCCATGTTTGGATCAGTGATTATGCAGTTGGGGGGGGGCTGGATACCAGGGAATGTCTTAGGATGGGTTAGGACATACTGTATACAGTAATTTAATTAAAAAAAAAATACGAAGACAGGACAAAATAAATTACATTTATGCAATCAAGGCCAGGGATTATGACAATGAACACAGAGGGAATAGTAGTACAAAACAGCAACACACAACACCATGAGATAACTGGGGCTGAGAAAATGAAACAAAGATGCAACACTGAATAGATGCAATTATTACATACCAGAAAAAAAGAAGCCTCCTTAACACTTGATCTTTAACTGAAGATGACTTGCACGGGAGAGATCCCAGGTAGCCACTACAAACATGCAGCACATTCGTTGGTACTCATGACCTCTTTGACTCTGGAAACTTACTGAAAGTTAAATAGCCTGTTTTCATGGTTACAAAGTCTAATCCAGTTAAGCCTCAATAGATGGTAAGCCGCATATAAATAAATGTATTCTTGGAAGGAAGAGAAAAGTAGCATTGAATGAACTGATCTCAGTACATAGTTACCTGCTACCTGCTACTATTCCAAAGCATTAACTGGGGCTGAAATAAACCAAATCCAGAAAACGGTACCTGCTAGTGTTTGAGCTTTGCTTATTCCTTTTTGACTTGGGTTGATATGATGCAGGGTTGGCTTATGTACTGTAGCTTGTGGTTTGTTTCGATACTTCTGTTTGTGCTTGATAGAGACTCTCGTTTAACAGAAACTCATGTCTGAGAGAAAAACTGTGTGTTTATTGGAGGTGAGAGGTGAGACTTTGGAAGACACGGTTTGCGGTCTGTTACAAAACCCCTGCCAAGGACAAACCAAATTCTTTACACAGTAATTGCTAGCATTTAAAAAACAAATACTCAAGACTGAAACCTACTAAAATCTGCATACAACACCTACCAGCATTCTAACCACTCATAGGTCAGAAGACACAGCTAGCGGCTTGTATAAGAACTCTTTCCTGAGACCATGTGAGACTCTCATTTTAAAGTAAAAACCAATGCCTATTGGAGGGAAGTTTTATCTCATCTTGTTGTCGGACTTGCGAATGATTACAAGTTACCTTACATACACTATTATACACTACACTGTTACCGTACTAGTTGTCTTACCAGTTGCTGTTTGCAATGTTGTTGCTGCCTGATACAGTGAACCTCTCTTCTTTTGATAAGTCCCTGTATGTTACTAAACATCTATATATACAATGGAGGCACAGGGAACTCCTGATAAAAAGCTATCTAAAAAGGAAAGAAAAAGGGAACAGGAGTGTGAGCAAAAGGAAACAAGAAGGTCAGCAAGTGGTTGCTAGGAGGTGGCCTGTGAAGCAAACCTACTGGCGTCCGAAGGGCAAGCTGGATCCTGAGGTCAGGTGCTATACAGGAGGAAAGCAGGAAAGCTGAGTTGTGCCCTCACAACCCTTCAATGTTGCTGAAAGTCAGGTTGGAGCCAAGAGTGAAGAGAGCTGCAAGAAGTCCATTTAAGATCGCAGCCAAGACAAGGTCCCACCCACAAAGTCCAGTGCCGTTCTCCCAATTGGTTGGAGCGGCAGTTGCTAGGAGATGGTCTGTGTAGCAGACTTACTGGCATCCAGAGGTGTATATAGAAAATGGGGTCAGGTACTGTGGGGGGGGGGGCAAGCTAAAAAGCTGAGCTCTGCCCTCAAGACCCCTCGATGTTGTTGAAAGTTGGGTTGGAGACACGAGTGAAGTTAGCAGCTCGAAATCTGTTTAAAATCGTGGTCAAGATCCATGATCTATGAAGGAAGGAGGAAGTGTCCTGTGGGGATAGTCCAACTGTTCAGAAGTGATATATAAAAGAAATCCTCCATTCTGCTGGTGTCTAGGATGTCAGAGTTCGCACATGTGTGCAGAGCCTCACCTATGCCCAACATACTCTTCTGCCTGGGGAGTCAATGACTAATCTGAAAGGAGCATAACAAAATAAAATGACCCCTGCCACTATGTAATGAACCTTGATAATTTGAAATGCAATGTCCCATATATGTCTCATGTGGTCACCAGTGAGGAAGAAACCTGTAATTTGAAAGACGGAAACTGCTTCATGAATATAGGCCATTGTACGCAGTCCCTGCAGTGACACATTTCTTTCTGAGGAGGTGCCCTTGCCCAGACAAAAATACTGTTAAGCATAGATACTAGTGCAATAGCTCAGAGAAGTTAGTCATCCTCTGCCCCTTCCCTTCACCCTCAAACCCCTATCCAACCAGTTCCTCAAAATGTTCTGCAGCCTCCGAGGCTCTGACTGCACTTCTTGATATTTGATTCTCTGAACCATTTTCACTGAACTATAACATCTCTATTTTTTGTCTTCAGTCATTCAATTCCAATCAATATAACCAGAAAATGTTCTCATTTAAAGGCCAGCCTGCCAGGGCAATGATAGTGCTACTTCCTGCGGCCCTGACGACCCGAGTTTGGGAATGAGCTTAGAGCATCAGAGGGTCAGCTAGGGGAAGAAGGATTGAGTGTCCGGAGGACAGCTCTCTTCCGGAGAGTGAGGGCCTCAGAGCCCAGTTACAGTCTGACCCCTAGTGATGGCTGGAGGTCAGTGTGCCAGGGTCCAATGCAGAGGCAGCATTGGTGGACCAGCAGATGTTTGGAATGTCAGTGCAGGAGTACACCTATCATTGCCTGAATGTCAATCACATCCACTCCAACTGGGAATCAGAAAAGCAAAACTACCACCATCAGCCAGAGGGATGACATGTCCCCCATGTCTTTAGTGGGCCCCTATTTACCTGCTTATAGGTTCCCCCAGGCTTCACCTCTGCTGAGGCTGACTGCATGGTGAGAGGAGTCTGCCATGTTGCTGAAAGCATCCCTGTCATGGGGGTAAGCTGGCAGGGCATGGTGTGTTGTGGGTGGCCAGGGGTGCCAGGATGTCAAGGTAGCTGGGCCTCAGTGTCTGTGAGGTGGCATTGGTGACGGTTGAAGGATGCCCTGGCTAGGGTCCAAATGGGGAAAAATAGAGTTAAATAAGTTCTTATTTACAGCTGGAGTCATGACCTGGCAAAGACGGCTCACAAATGTCCATTCTAGCAAGGTTAGTGTTTATCATAAGCTCACAATGTAGACAAATGAGCAAGAAATGTTTTTAAATGTAATAGCAGTTATAAAATAGTCCAACACAAGATATTGCACTTTAACTTAGAAGTATCAATTTCTTCCAACTGTCCAGAGACACTATGTGTGGAGTCCATGTTTTTATATTTCTGTGCACACTGTGTTATAGTGATCAGTAGCATAATTATTAATGCTTCTGTGCGGGACATATTTGTGGAATAGGCTATGGCTGATAGGCACACATAAGTGGACAGGCCTGAAATATCACAATAAAAGAATTGTTTCCCATGTAACACATAGATGTTTAATAAGGTGGCATCATGCCGAAATGTAAGTTATGACGTGTGGAGGCTGGTCATACCGTGAAGTTGGGGTGGTAATTAGCAATGAGTGCTAGTGGTTACAGCCTTTTAGGCCACCTTCATTTAAAGTCTTGCTTTGGACTGTATTTTATAAAAAGACTGCTGTTAAATTTGAAAAAAAGTTTCTTGCTGTTGTGTGTGACCCAGTTGCTTAATGGTCAAAGCCCAAATGGAGGAGAAGTGACCATAGGAAATGAACAGTAACCAGGAGAGAATGATGGGACTACAAGCCGGGTGACAGACAAGGAACAGCAAAGGCATGGTAAGACATACATTTAAGTATTTTGGCTTGTGATTCTGGGTTAACATGGTACTGGCTATCCATCTCTACTGTGTGCTGGAGATTGTGGCTGACTTAAACATACACAAATATCAGCATCACTGAATGCACAGTACAAGAAAAGGAAAGTTTTTAAAAATACAGCAACACATTGTCATAATGCTGCTGCAGTGTTACATTGCCAGCTGGAAGACAGAGGTTTGTATTCGAGCCTCAGAATCCCACATTGTGTCACTGAAGGGAAGGTGGGAGGATAGAGTGTGCCAGGCATTTGGAGCCCCCCTGCTTGTTTACTAAGGAGTAGCATTAGAGTCATCTGTGAAGTCAGCCACTCACATGTCCTTCTGGACAAAAGAAGGGTGCAGTTATGGTGATCCCAGCCATTGGGGGTGGAGGGCAGAGGGACCCAAGAATTAAAAAACTGGGAGAAGGTTAATAATAATATAAATTAGAAAATAATCCCATTACAATAGTCCAGTAAGTTCTGCATGCACCAAAGAAAGAAAAGACTTCAAGACACAGAAGCTACAGCAATCTATGGGTATTGCTTAAGCAGTGATCTGACAGTACTTAATTGTGCATTAAATTGTCCCATCACAGTTCTAAGTGAATCAATTATAAACAGTTATAAAATGGGGTTTGGAAAGCCTGCTTCCTGGGTAACTAAAACCTAGTCACAGGAACAACCATTTGGGGGAGAAGGGGACAGCCCCTCAATTTTTTTCCTATGCCTAAGATTACTGAAAACCCCTCATTGGAAAAATGTCCTGATACCCTCCTTAATTTTTTATACTGTACATGGTTGAGTTTCTGCATGGAAAGAGGTAACATACTGTAACTTATTCCCTCCACACAGAAATAGCAAACAATAAAGTCTGATTTTTAAGCAAAACTATAACCACGTTGTAAGTGGAATATAAATATAACTGCAATCAATTTTTATGGCTATGGGCGGAGCCTACAGCCATCTTGTTGTCTGTAGCTGGAAAAATGGAATACCATGGAACACATTTTTGGAGTTTTAACAGTATCCTTGCACACCTATAAATCACTATGCCATTTGAAATACAATACTCCCTTCTTTCTGTTCAGTATAATGGAAGCAGAACTTCAAACTGCTTATCAGATGTCCATTAGGAAATTGAAACAGCTTGTTAAATATTGGTTGCCCATTAAACTGGAGATTTGTTTACCTTCTTCGAAATGCAGCAACTTGCACATTTAAATACTTAGTATTTAAACATTTTCTTGCTACTAGCTTCAGCTGGGCAGGTATTGTCTTTCATGAAAGATTCATACCTCATTAATGTCATCCTTTACCAGCAACAAATCAAAAACGATTTAGACTTTTTTATTCTCTTAAGACACTATCTGATAAGCACTGTCTCAGAAATATGCCAGATCTTCTGTGAACTATCCAGGCTAAATATATAGCAATCAGTAGGCATTTTTTACTATGCTTTTTGGGGAAAAAATATATTGAGCTTCAGCAAACACACACGCACTCCTCATGGCAGCAACAAAATAAATACTGCAATCTATTATGTTATAAAACAATAAAGAAATGGTCCGTTTATGTCAGTGAACACAGTGAAGTTCAGTACATGTAGATTTCCTTTAAATATCTTTTATCTTATATGTTGTATCCTGGATAGTGCATGGGGAGATGCTACATCTCATTATCATAGGGATCTTCATTTTTCGTATTTTTGCACTGTATTTACTCAGGGTATCCCAGATGAGATGAAATATCTTGTTTTCAGTAGGGTCATGATTTTAACATTTTTATAATGTATTTATTCGGGGTAGCCTAGACCAGATGTAAAATATTGTTTTCAGTGCGTTCTGATTTTACACAATGCAGCTTAATATTGTGTAGATGTAGAGCCCCACTGAAAATAAGATGCCATTTCTTCTGTGAACTATCCAGGCTAAATATATAGCAATCAGCAGGCATATTCTAGGAAAACACATTGTAAAAATGTGTGAAAGGAAGACACTGAAACTGCCTCTCAGCAGGTCTGCATTGTGCAAATTCATTAGAAATCATGGGTAAAAGCATCCCAAAAGCTTTCCATAGACATATCGGCTCTGATCAGAACTTGTTTCTAAGGTGATGGACAGGTGCCATCTGCCATAACAACTGGCTGGTTATCTTGACAAATATGCACTGAAAACACATCAAGCAGCTGGCTTCAGACTCACACAGACTGTCTCAAATGCAGCATTGCATATTGCCTCACCTTACCATCCCCCATCCATTACCATCTGGGTCACATCCATTTCATAGGCTGCTGATGTACACGTGACCAGATGTTTTAAAATCCAATCTGCCTAGGTCCACCTCCTTCCCACAGGACTCCAGTTCCTTAATGTGCATTGCAGAGGCTACAAGCATATTGCCTAGCTCCATTTGTTTGTTTGAGTTTTGGTGGCCGGGTAAGTTCACTGAAAGAATAACAGTCCCTTTTCCAGGGTTGACCCGGGGTTACAAGTAGAGGCAGCACAGTGCAACAAACAGAGAAGCAATAAAGATTCAAAATTGACATCATAGCAAGAGAAAGGTGTAAAACATTGTACATAAATATGGAAGAACTTGGGGAGGTTATGTACATCTCAGTAAAATCAAATTATAAAGCGCAAAACAAAATTGAGACTATAAACTAAAGGACCTAAGCTAAAGAAAAGGATTATTGGTTCAAGAGGGGATGGAGGGGTAAGACAAATAAGCAGGTGATGCAAGTAGATAGGGACAGAGGCTGGGGGCCAGGTTCAAGGGATAAAAAGGAAGAGGAGAAGGAAGAGGGCGGAGTGAGAAATAGAAGAGGTATCAGCAGGAACACGACACAGAGGCTGAGAGAGAGGCATATAGAGTAGCTTGGAACATGGGGAGAGAGAAGCAGGACAAGGCAGAGGGAGGAAGGGAGTTCCATTCAGATACCGAAGCAAAGGAGAATGACTTACGGGCGATGGCAAGATGGAGGTTAGGTTTCATGAGAAGGGGGAAGGAGACAGATCTAAGGGTGCAAGGGGCTTGTTTGAGATGTGTAATCTCACTGAGACAAGGAGATATGAATTTTTGAGCAAGCTTAAACATGAAGCTCGGGGAGGAATACCTAAATTTAGATTTGTAAGGTAATCAGACAAGTGAGGAGAAGACGTCACAGTGGTGATAAGGGGCGTTAACCACCAAAGCAAACCTTCACGCCCTATGGTACGTCTGGGAGAGGAGAGACAGGGTCGAGGAATTTGTTGAAAGGAGTAAAGGAGCACCATAGGTCAGGAGGGGATTACTGATAGCTCCCTAGCTATCAGTAATCTGGAAAAAATAAAATAATAATAATAAAAAAAAAAAGAAAACTTTCTTTTTATGGCACCTTTCCAAAACCAAGGCGCCTAACAACATTTAAAAACATATCGCATATCACAGCAGCTTAGTTAAGTAAAACAGAGAGAACATTAAAGTTAAAATTAAAAATTAAAATAAATAAATCAAATCAGTCACCAAATGCTTGGTGCCAGAGAATGAGTTTCAAAGCTAGTTTAAATCCCTCCACGGTCTCACACTCGCGTAACTGGCTGGGAAGAGAATTCCAAAGGGATGGGGCTGCGTGCATAAATGCCCGGGCAACAGAAGATTCTAAACACACCCTTGGAATCTCTAGCAACCCCTTGTCAGCTGAGCGAGCGATTGCCTGGGCGGTAAGGTACCAGAAGCTCTTTCAGGTAGTCTGGGTAAGAATATCACAAATTTCTTTCAATGAAGCCTGATTAAAATTAATGCCAGCAGGGTGGTTACTGATAATAGTAGCTGCTCTGCAATGATTTCCTAGAGGTTAGATCTGTTTTTTATTATATACGGCTCAACTATGTAACCAGGCCTGGCAAGGTTCTTACAGACATGTACACTAGGTGCTAAACAATAAATATGTTACCAGACCAGAGACGTTGTACTGAAGAGTTACACTGAATTTAGTTTAGTCAATTAACGAATATGTTGCTAGACCAGAAAAGTTGCACTGAAACGTTATACTGAATTTTCTTTAGTCAGTTAAATCACTCAGACTATATGCTCTCCCTATTACTTCTGTTCACAGATGACTTGATGTAGGTTTATAGTAATTTGTTTCACTGACGTTTCTGTTATCACTGGGCTAGACTAGAAACCAATTTTTCTACACCAGGGAACTAGCCTAGGATGAATTTTCCCATTCTAAGGAAGGATTGCTTGTTTCAGCATCTGGAGGGCATTTAAATATGGTGCCATGGAACACTCCATGCCTGAACCCCTCCAAGCACGCCTGGTTAACCTTCTGCACTGCTTAGTCAGGAACTAGTGCACAGAGCTCTAAACCCCTCATAAGCGGTTCAAGCTCTCCTTGCATAGGCAGGGTCCCCTTACGAGTGGACACTGCTAAGATGCAAGGCACACCTGCCATTACCTGGCTTGACTGTTGAATGAATGACCAAGTGAGACTCTGTGCCAACCTGAGTGCTCATCTCACTCTACCAGAGTGGCCCCATGCAGCGTTTCGGACTTCTGGCCTCTAGATTACCGTAATTGTTTCCCCTCTTGTCTTCTGGTACTCTGGAGCTGCTTGGCCACATCTTGCACAGCTTGAACCAGACTCCAATACCCCTGCAGCCCCTTCGTTATCACAACATGGCCCAAGGCCATTTTGCCACATATCTTCATCCCTCTTAATCTTTGAGCAGCAGCCATTTTTCTTCTTCTTCTTCTTCCTGCCCCACAAGGTCATGCAGATGTTGATGTTCTGGGGCATGCACAGTTCATACTCTGCCCAGCAACCATCTTACAAGTGGCAAACCCATCGGGAGCACTCCACACAGCCATGACCATCCTGGTGCATGTGCGATGCAGTGCTTACATCACACTTGATGCATCAATCAGGATAAATCCAACACATTCAGCGGTAGGCTCACTAGCACTCAAACACATGCCAAACTGCAATGCTTATTAATACTGTCCATTCATTCCATGGGACTCTACTGTTCTTACCACTAGCAACCAGACATATTACTACATAAGGTTCAAGTTCATGATAAAAGGCCAGACCACAAACGACAGATCTAAATACCCCTTTGAAAGGGTTTATCAGTTAAGCTCCTGTCCAACACTATGTCAATGATAGATTTAAAGGGCAAGTCCTATTCTCATATGTATGGATGTTGCTCCTCTATCCATGTGATACAGCAGCACCAAGCACTGCACAGTCATATCACAGAGACCATATTGATCATCTATATGTATTAAAAGGGCAACACAAGGGTAAAGACAAAGGAGAAAAAAATTATTAAAGCTTTGCGGTTGCAGTACACAGCTTGTCCTAACAACTTCCCTCCATTCTTGTCTCCCCCACCCCCCCCTTATTTGCCACAGATCTACTCCATGGCCAAGACAAAGAAATGCAAATCCTGCCAAATTACCCTCCTAGCTAACCAGTCGGGTCTCTACTGCCCCACGTGTTCCAAACAACATGAGGGACCTGAGATACTCAGCAAACCAGAGGAGGAGGAAATGAATCAGGGTACAGATGTCCTAGATCCTGCACAAAATGAGCTACCCTCAACTGTTGAGGAGTTCTTCAAAACCCAACAGGTAATCATGATTAAAATACTAGAATAACTTAGGAGACAGTGAAGGTCAATACGAATACCACACCTGAGCCACCTAAAAAACCCTCCAAGCTGACAGAGTCAAAAAAAGATGTCTACCAGTAACACCTCCTCACAATCAGATGATGAGGATAAAAGGGATAACCACAACAACCCAACACCAGATGAGACATCAAACAACGAATCTGGTGTTTAGGAGCACCAGGCTGAAACAGAGGAGGAGCTCACACTTACAAAGAAACTGATGTCTGTCGAAGCCCTACCTGAACTACTGAGGGAGAGTATAAGAAAAACTGCTTTGAGATGGCAGTCCTAGCCTGTAGAGCTAGTACAGTGGCAACCTACAGCTCCCGAGCCCTCGTTACATGCCTCGAAGAGCTCGTGTCCAACCTAGATCCAAAATCAAAACGGCCAACTTGGGTGAATATGCAATCCAAGCAGCCAAATAGGCAGCTAACGCATTCATTGATGTCTTAAAGCTGTCGGCACACCTAGCCACCCTTTAGAATAGAGCAAGGTGCCTCATAAGGCTAGAAATATGAAACGTGGACACAAAGTCAAAAGCAATGCTGACCAGGTATTCAGCGAGGGCCTAAAGAAATATGTAAAAAATAAAGGCAACTGAAGAGGTCTGGACAAAGAAAAGTCTGACAAAAACACGTACCTTCCAGCTTTTCATGGTAGAGTTTGGCCCTACAGGGTCAAGTAAGACAGAAGACAAACAGGCCAGTACTACCACAGCAGATCCTACAGTTTCAAACCGGCCTACTTCTCCAATGGCAGCCACAGCAGAGCACAAGGCAGAGGACAAAGAGGCAGATACAGTTTCAACTTGTCCAGAGGATGGTCCCATTCCAATTGACTGCCTCGTATCAGACCACAGCCCTCAAACCCAACCAGTGCCAAAACCAAGGCTTCACCCATCGATAGGAGCAAGACTACTACAATTCTCTCGCATGTTTGGAGAAAAACAACTCAGGACAAATGAGTACTGGAGGTAGTATCTCATGGATACTCCATAGAATTCAAACAGAAATCATTTTCAGCCAGCCTGGTGGTGCAGAGAGTTGAGGTGCTGGACACCACACCTCGAACCACACTGGCGACCCGGGTTTGGGAACAGACTCGGGACGCCGGGGGTCGGCAGGAGAGGATAGAATTGAGCGTCCGATGGACTGCTCTCCTATCCTGGGGTGGGTTTGGGGAAGGCCTCACTCAGTAGTGGCCCCCCAGTGGAGACTGGAGGCACTACACAACCGCTACAGAAAGGGGAACCAGAAAAGCGGAAATACCGCTCAGGTGGCCGCCAGATGACGACTCTCTGTCCTCCAGACACTTCCGGTGCCTTCAGTGAGCCCTCCGTCCCCTCAGCAGTATCTCTGAGCCCTATCGTGAGCGTGCTGAGCTGCCCCACCCCAGTGCCTTCCCCTTCAGAGGAGGGGGACTCGCCCGGTGAAGGGTTACATCTGGGATATCCTGGGGACTGGCTGCAGTGTGAGGGTCGGGGAAGCTCGGATAGGACCGGTAGGTGTTGCAGGAGGACTTGCAGAGCCTGAAGGAATGGGGGTCGCCAGAGCATGGCAGGAGAGGAAACAGATAATGTAAAAAAAAATAATAATTTACAAACAGAACAGTAGTCTCCCCAGTATCACACCAGCCAGTGAAGATCCAAGTGGTACGAGCCACACTTCACAACCTACTAACAAACAAAGTGATTGCTGCAGCCCCTCCAGATCAACTGGATCAGGGAATATACTCAATCTTTTTTCTGGTACCAAAGAAAACCGGGGACATAAGACCGGTACTAGATCTCAAATTCATCAACCAAGTCGTACAATACAAGAAGTTCAAGATGGAGATCCTAAAGTCAGCACTGCGTTCACTGAGATCAGGGGACTTCCTCACATCAATCGACATGAAGGACGTCTACCTCCACATACCCATCAGACCATCCCACTACAAATACCTGAGATTCAAGATCTTGGGTCACCATCATCAGTATCAAATGCTTCCCTTTGGATTAGCGTCTGCCCCAGTTTTCACCAAAGTATCCATTGCAATAGCAGCCAGCCTCAGACAAAAAGGAATCCACATAATCCCCTACCTAGACGACTGGCTAATCTGAGCCAGAGCACCACAGCTAGCTCACCATCACATGTAGATCGTGGTGAAGTCTCTGCAATCCCATGACTAGATTCTCAACTGGGAAAAGAGCAGCCTAGCCCTAAGTCAAACCATAGAGCATCTGGGCACACTCATAAACACCGAAGAGGGTCTGGTGAAGCCATCCCAAAAGAGAACAAAGTTGATAACGCAAGTGCAAGCACTAGCCAAAACCAAAACTCCAACACTGAAGGCAATCCTTCAGACACTAGGCTCCATGGCTTCTTGTATAGGCCTAGTACCTTGGGCATGATGAAATATATGCATGCTACAACTACTAGCAATACAGGCAGGCCATAAATTGAACCACAACCTGTTCAAACCAGTCACATTAACCCCATTGGCCAGAAGGTCAATCCTGTAGTGGATCAACAGGAGCAACACGGTCAAGGGAGTGGCACTATAAACGGAACCAGAAATGATAATTGACATGGACGCCAGTCTCTCCAACTGGGGGCGCCCTAGATTGCATACCGATACAAGGGAAGTGGTCACTAATGGAGTCAAAAATGTCAATCAACATCCTGGAGATGAGGGCAGTATATCATGCCTTATATCACTTCCACACTAAGGTACACCAAAAGAGGATCCTGATCAGATCAGACAACAGGGCCACAGTGGCTTACATCAAAAACCAAGGTGGCACAAGAAGCATACGACTATTACAGGAAACCCAAAAGGTTCTGGACTGGGCCCAAGTCAACCTCCAATCCATCACGGGCCCGGCAGTACACCTCGCAGGGACTTAAATGTACAGGCCGACTGGCTGAGCAGACAAGAAATTGCACCAGGGGAATGGTCCCTGCACCACCAGGTATTCCACCACCTGAACAAACGCTGGGGCCCGTTAGAGATCGATTTGATGGCAACCACAAAAAACTCTCAAATGCCACTCTTCTACTCTGGATTCAAAGAGTCGGGCTCAATGAGAATAGATGCCTTGTCCCAGAGACGGCAGTTCCAGAGGGCATACATATACCCACCAATACCTCTAATACAACAGGTACTAAACAGGATTCACTAAACCAAATCCACAGTTGTAATACTCACTCCTCAGTGGCCCAGGAGACACTAATAGCCATGGCAATCAACATACCCTGGACTATTCCACTGCAGACAGACCTACTAACTCAGGTGCCAATAGGTCACCTGACCCTTCAGTCCCAACATGTCACGGCCTGGCTTCTGAGAGACAAAGACGGCTAGGTAAAGGCTATTGCTCCACAGTCGTCGATACCATGCTTCAATCCAGATGCAAATTGGCCACTAACACCAGCAAGTGCCAATGGTCCATTTTTCAAAAGTGGAGAACTGTGAACCAGCTGATTGAGCACCCCATAACTGTTTCTCACATGCTACTATTCATACAACAAGGAGTAGACAAAGGTCTATCAACATCATCCCTGAGAGTTCAAATGGCAGCCATCAGAGCTAGAGCAGGCTCCATCGACAACTATTCCCCAGGATCACACCTGGACATGCTTCGATTCCTGAAGGCAGTATCCAACATCCGCCCCAAGACGAAACCAATTGTGCCACCATGGGACCTAAACACGGTTCTAGATGCGATTGCAACAGTCCCATTTGAACCATTGTTCTCAATAGATCTCAAGTGGGTATCCTACAAGACTCTGTTCTTAGTGACAATATGTTCGGCTCGAAGAACAAGCGAGATCAGAGCACTCTCCTGTAAGTCTCCCTTCCTAATAGTTCACAACGATGGAGTTAAGATGCGAAGCACTCCTTCCTTCCTTCTTACCTAAAGTCTCCACACCATTTCACATGTCCCAGACTATCGAATTACCAGCCTGGAATTCACAGGCCAACAATGAGCAGGACAGAACATTCATACATTGGGATATGAAAAGTGTCATCACCATTTATCTTGACAGAATGAAAGACTTCCATTTATCTGACAGACTACTCGTACTACACACCGGTCCGAGGAGAGGCCATGCTGCAGCACAGTCCACGTTATCTAGCTGGATTAAGCAAAAAATAACTGAGGCTTTTTTTTTTTTTAGCCTTGTGTTTTTCAGATGATGGCTGCTGGGCTGGGCGTGCTGCAAGCTATTTCGGCAGCTGGAGTGTGATTTCTGTTCTCTTTGCCCTATTTTCACCCCATTTTCACCTTATTTAGCTCCCAGACGCTCTTTCATTGTTCTTTCACTTTGTTGTAGGCTAGTGAGGGCTGGAAAGTGAGTTATTTAGATTGTACTCCAGAGCGATATCGGGACGGCTGTAACAACTCTAGTGTGCACTGGGGCCATTTGATTCAGTCCTGTTACCGCCCTGAAAAAAGAAGTTCTATGTGGGGGCTTCAGTGTTGTTTTTGAGCACCCTACTGTTCCTCACTTGGATTACTTGGAGGCGACTTGTTGCTGCTTTTGCTAAAGGTCCTTATCTGTTTGTTTGGACTGACTGAAAATTGAATTGAGTGGCCATGAGGTAAATTCGAAGAGAGGAGGTAACTGTCGGGGGAAACTGATTGAAGCGACCATCACAGTGGAAAGAAGGTTATCAGGCTATCGGTTGGGCTGTGGATAAAGTTGTTGGTAAAGAGTTCTGTGATGGTGTTTGGCCTAGGAAGTTGGATCAGTTCCATGGAAGTTACTGGGTGGTCCTAGCCCTGTGAGGTGTTGGGCAGCTGAGGCTTGTGGCTGAACGGGGACTGGGTTTGGTTTTTAGCCGAATAGACAGCTGACCAAGCAGACTGTCCTTTCAGGTTCCCTGGGGGGGCCAGCTGGTGGGTTGGCACCAGCGGGGGACTGTAGTGGTGGCTGCGGGTAATTTCAGTCGTGGTCCCCCTCGTACGGGTTTTTGGGCCACGTTTTTGTATCATCTGGATTGCAAGAGGAGGATTCATGTTTCTACTTCTTCTTCCTGTTACAGTCAGACTTTTTAATTTTATTTCTGCTGTTATACAATCTGGAAGGCAGTGAGAGTGCCTATTTTTTGGTCAGACTCCCCACATAGTGAGAGGACCTGGGGGCTGAAAATCATCTGTGACAGTGATACTATTTCGGCTCAGGTAGTGAGAGTACCTGTGCAAAATCCATCTGAAATACTGATATTACTTTGGTTCAGGTAGTGAGAGCACCTGTACTTTGTTGGCTGCCTCAGGCTGTGAGAGGGCCTCAGGGGGCTGATGATTTTTGTTATTTGAACTTATTTAATATTATTGGATTTGAATTACAGCTTTAGAAGTTTTATTATTCATTTTATGATTGACTCTTCCTCAAGCTGACCAAGCTGTTGTCCTGGATTCTGAGACTGAATTATTTATACTGGACTGGTAATTTCACATTATGACTGGTTTTTAATGTTTTGCTGTTGTTTTATTATTGTTGTTAAGTAGTAATTTGTGGGGTTGTTGATTTGGGGTTGGTATTTTGGGGTTTGTGGGTGGTATTTTTTGTTATATTGGGGGTATTATGTTTAAGTTGCCTCCCCATCTGTGAGAGAGATTGGCAGGGCGTATTATTATTTTTGCTTATTTTGTTTTTGGTTATTTGTATTGGTGGTTTGAGTGTTAGGTTTTTGGTGTGTGTTGATAGATTAGAGTTTCAGTATGTATAGGGAGGGTCAAAAGACAGTCAGACAGTATTTCCCCACCAGGCTCAGGGAATTGCACCCCTTTGACTGCCCTTTTTTTACCAACAGAGACTTATAAATGCTGCCAATCCCTTGGGATTGCTAGGAGGCATAGGAAGGGGGGGCAGGACTGGGCCTTGTGGGGCAATGGAAAGTAGGGGACATATGGGGGTGGTAGGGACCAGGCGATGCCCTTGGGTGAAATGGTGCCAGGACAGGGATAAGCCCTGTCTTGTTCCCATACCCAAGGGCCCAGCAATTGATGCTGGTCAGGAGTCGAGGTCTTCCCCAGCATCTCATCCAGCCCAGGCAGTGTTATGTAATGCTAGGTCCATCAAAAACAAGACAGCTATTATAGCTGATCTTGTTGAAACGGTGGACCTGGCATGTATCACTGAGACCTGGCTGGATGAAAATGCAGGCCTAGTATTGGCTTCTGCAGTTCCAGTTGGGTTCTCGGTGATTCACCAGCCGAGGCTGGATAGGGTTTCATTTCAGGGCCCCCCCTAAATGGACCTACCCCTTTGTAGATGGTCCAGTACCGCCCTTTAAGTGGAGTTACCCCAGATGGTCCATCAGCGGTGCTGGACCTATCAGGATTGCTGAGTGATAGCACAAGTCCAGGAGTCCTCGTACTAGCCTATAATAAGGCAGTGGGCGAGGCCTTTGACTCGATTGCTCCTGTTCATGTTTAACCACTCACTCTTCACCCGAGGTCCCCTTGGTATGATGGGTCCTTGAAGGAGTTGAGGTGGGTTGGTCGAAGGTTGGAGATAGCATGGCGGAAGTCCAGCCTGGATGCTGACAGACTTAGATTGATGGAACATTATAAGGGCTATCAATCAGAAATTACCTGTAAGAAGGCAGAGTTCCTGTCCAGGGAGATTTCTGCTACGCAGAACCAACAGGCTCAACTTTTTCGAACTGTTGACAGATTGGATTGCACAATCTGTCTCCAGTCCGGAAGAGGTTTTTCACAAATTGAGTGTGATGGGCTAGCTCGGTGATTCGCAGATAAGGTTGCCAGCATCAGGTCCAGAATTGGCCCTGCTCTTTCTCTATGAGGAGTTGCAGAGGTCGATGGGAGGTGGTGAACACCTGGTCTGTCTGGACGGATTTCAGCTGACCAGAATTCACGGACATTGTGAAGATTGTCCAGACCCTGCGCCCAACCTGTTGTAGTTTGGATCTGTGCCCTACCTCCCTTTTAGTGGGTTGTGTAGATATCATCTGCCTGATCCTAGCTGAAGTTGTATGGAGATCCTTAGAGAGGGGACTCTTTTCAGATCCCCTAAGGGAGGCTGTCATTTCACCACTCCTTAAAAAAACCTCCTTGGATCCCATTGATCCAGCTAACTACCAACCTGTCTCTAACCTTCCCTTTGTGGGGAAGGTTATTGAAAAGGTGGTTGCACTGTAACTGGATGATCACTTGGTAACTCACAATGTCTGTGAAGCTCTCCAGTCTGGTTTCAGGAAGAGGCATAGCATGGAGACTGCCCTTGTTCGGGTATTAAATGACCTCTTAATGGCTAGAGATTGAAAGGCTCGTACCATCTTGGTCCTTCTCGATTTCTCCACAGCTTTTGACACTGTGGACCATGAGGTGCTTTTGGAAACCCTGCGGTTTCTCTGTGGATTTTTGGGCACAGTCCTTGAATGGTTTTGATCTTTCCTCGTAGGCAGGTCTCAGAGGGTGGTCACTGGAATTTATTCTTCTGACTCCCTCCCCTGTCCTGTGGGGTGCAGCAGGGTTCCATATTGGCACCCATGTTGTTCACAGTGTATATGCTGCCATTAGGAGATATCATCAGGTGACACGGCTTGAGTTTTCACTGCTATGCAGATGATACTCAGCTGTATATGTCCTTTGTGCCCGGACAGGATGATGCAATCCCTGTGCTAAACAGCTACCTCTCCGAGATCAAAGACTGGATGAACTCGAGTTGGTTGAGATTAAATCCAGATAAGACTGAGGTGTTGGTGGTAGATCCAGTTCGCCCGGGGGCGGGTCTTGGAGCTGGGCTCATGCCGAGCCTATGGCTTGATGGTATCCAGCTCACTACCTCAGATCAGGTGCATAACCTGGGCATTATATTTGATGACGGCTTGACCCTGAAGTCTCAGGTGTCATTAAGAACCAGCATACCATACGGGCTGGTATGCTTTAGATTGTACTGGAATAGGAAATACATTTTACCCTAATACATGCATGTACTCTTGTAGGCATTTTCCTTTAAGACCATTATGCAATTATCAGGTTGAACATCCTTAGACACTAACCTAACCACAGTACTTCCAGAAATAATTCACAGCTTTGGAAGATTTGAACTGGAGTCAGATGGGAAGGAGGTGGACCTAGGCAGATTGGATTTCGAAACATCTGGTCACATGTGCATCAATAGCCTACGAGATGGACGTAACCCAGATGGTTATGGATGGGGGACTCCGTAAGGTGATGCTCATGCAATCACCTTTACCAGGTGAGTAAACTACCATTCTGTCACACAAAAGTCAGTTTTCAGCAGTCAGAAACTGCCAAGTAAGCAACATAACAGATCTCTTCAAACATTTAAATTTTAAACCACTGATGGACCCGCAGTCCCCTCCGTCATCCAAGAAAGCAAATGTGATTTTGACTGCAAAACCAAAGCAGTCCTGGTCAGTAACAATGTTCCTCACTGACAAAAAAGAGGAACTGAAAGTACAATAATTGAAGCATGTTTCTGCCTAGGGGTGTTACCACAACACCAGTTCTTTTTCAGAACTGAATTTAAAAAAATATATATTTCTTTGGGGGGGGGGGTGAACTGATGATCAGAGATTATATAAAATAAAACATAGGATAGTCAATACACACCCTTGGTGTGTGTGATGCTTGAATAAAGCCCTCGAGCTTCACTCTCAGGATTTATGCAGCATCACATACCTCGGGGGTGTCTTAAATTCTCATAATGCACACCATCTCATGTATTAATCTCTGTATAACAGATACCTAACCTCAGAAAAAGTTTTAGTTCACACACACTTTCCCTTGTAATTAACACATGTGATATCCTAGCTCATAATTTAGGGGTATGACATCAGAACTGTGAATTATATGCTGTAGCTCACAAGCATTTTTCCCAAGCCCACTTGAGTCTCAGTAGCGCTAATGCAGATTCTAGTAATGGCCCCCAGACTGCAAAATAACCTTGGGTCATCTATATATTAAATCAAACAAAAGATAGCTCACTGGGAATTAAAAGGGTACAACTGAATCTTGGAGTTCTGGTGACAAAAAAAAAAAATCAATCAAATTTCCCTGTCGTGGTTGAAGTCACCAGGACCTCCTTGATTGACTTACACCCTTGTAATTCACAGATGGCAATCATTTATCCTACATGTAATGTAATGCAATAGTTATATACCTGATGAGTTAATCCAGTTGTCTGCTCCCTCTGAATCTCATGAAGCCGCACTGTACTGCTGAATCCATTTTCAGTTGCTACAACAGCTTTCTTGATAACAGCTTATCTCAGCAAACAGGAACCACGCAAAGCAATTGTGTGTGTCATTCCTTTCTTTACACAAGGAAAAAAGAAAGCAAACTACAAAGCCCATCATGCAAAGCTGCAAAAGGCATAGAATAGGTATTGTGTTTATGCAGCAGCATTCATGTACATGTATGCCAAAGCACTTTACAACAAGTTGGATAATAATGGTGTAGTGACTGTGTGCCAGCAATTAAAGCAAAGGCCTGTGCTTATCTTTTTTCAAACAACTCTGCAAGTATTAATACTTGGTTAGTCTAGAGACTCAGTATTCTGTATTTATTCATCAAAATGGGCCTTTTTACAAAAACAGTGTGCAATACAGCTTAACAACACTATTAACTCCCCTTTAGAGTAGACCCAATATAATGTGTACACCCCTGTAACCCCCACCCCCAGCCTGCCACAAGCCCAAAAGCTACAAAGGGCATCCTGGATCCACTGCAGACATGGACTTTCCTGCATGTATTACCTGGCACAGCTGCCAGTGATGTCATCAGTTCATGTTCACTATCATGCATCTTCCCAGTCAACTGCCAAATGTCTTTTATATTGGGCATCCAACATAGTTCTGTGTCAGTGCACCTCAGGACGTCAGGTACTACAGAGCCTTCTATAGTGGGAGGGCACCAGTCAGGGTTCAGTAATGTCTAAAATCAGGGAATAACATGGTTCGGGGACCTGACACCACTAATAAACATAAACAGATATAAACATTAAGTTCAGTGCCCACTTAAGCTATGCTTGAGTTAAGCAGATTATGATTTTGTTAGATAATACCCAATTATCACTTTACCCTCTGCCTAGAAACACATTTGAATTGAACTGCTTTCCTTACTCAGTTCTTATGTTTCACAGTATCAGAGAGGATCCTAAAACACAATGTATTTACATACTTTCATCTTCTGCATGAGCACAGCCCTGGCAGAGGAGTAGACCTGGACTTGGGAAGGACTCACGGGGAGCAGATTCCTCAATTAAGGAGCTGCTCTTGAAGTACCATCAGACCAATCATTGGTGCCATCAGACCGATCCTTGCTGAGATAGTCTGGGGTTTGTTGGATAACGGTGTGTTTCTGAGCACCCTGAAGGAGGCAGTGGTGACATCCCTTTTGAAGAAATCTTCCCTAGACCCAGACTGTCTTGTGAACTACAGATCTGTCTCTAATCTGGCCTTTTTGGGCAGAGTTATCGAGAAGGTAGTCATGTTGCAGCTCAAGAACTTTCTTACTACCCACAAAGTTTATGATCCTCTCCAGTCCAGTTTCAGGAAGAGGCATAGTACCAAGACAGCTCTGGTTCAGGTACTTAATGATCTCCTAATAGCAAGGGATTGGAGGAGTCATTCGATCTTGGTCCTCCTTGATCTCTCTGCAGCATTTGACACTGTGAACCATGGGGTGCTGCTTGAATACCTGTGACTTCTCTGTGGACTGTCAGGGACAGTCCTCAGGTGGTTCCATTCTTTCCTCACAAACAGGACTCAGAGTATGGTGTTGGGGATTTTTTCCTTGCCTTGTGGGGTACCGCAGGGTTCTGTGCTGTCCCCCATGTTGTTCACGGTGTATTTGCTGCCGTCAGGAGACATTATAAGGTGTATGGGCTGAGTTTTCACTGCTATGTGGATGATACTCAGCTGTACATGTCCTTTGTACCCCAACAGAATGATGCAGTCTCGGTCTTTAACAACTGCCTTGCCGAGATTCAGGACTGGATGAGTGCTAACTGGTTGAGATTGAATCCTGATAAGACTGAGGTGGTGGTGGTGGACCCAGGTCATCGAGTAGAGAGGTTGACTCCTGGTCAGTCATCTGGCCTTGTGCTAGATGACACCCAGTTGAGACCCTCTGAACAGATGCGAAATCTGGGCACTGTCCTTGATGGCAAGCTGACTCTAAAAGCTCTGGGGTCAGAAGTCATTAAGTCCTCTTTTTACCATCTGAGGAACAGTGCCTGGATAAAGCACTTAGTTCCGGCCGAGGGCCTTCCTATGTTGGTCCATGCCTTTGTGTCTTCCTGCCTTGACTACTGCAATGCTCTATACCTAGGGCTACCACAGGTGGACCTCCATTGCCTGCAGCTGGTGCAGAATGCTGCAGCCAGGTTGTTGATAGGTCTGTGAGATCTAGCCATGTCATACCTGTGCTTTGTGAATTGCACTGGCTGCCTGTGTGATGGAGGATCAACTTCAAGGTCATGTTGCTGACCTATTAGGCCCTACACGGTCAGGGACCGGCTACTTGTAAGACCTCCTTCGGCCCTATTGCCCCCTCTGTCCACTCTGCTCCGCTAATGAGGGATTGCTAGAGGTTCTCAGGGTCTGTCTTCAGACTTCAGGTGCAAGGGCATTTTATTTGCAACCTCGACCCTGTGGAACTTTCTACCTCATCAGATTAGAGAGTGCCTGCCCACTGAGACTTTTAGGTCCTCTTTGAAGATACATTTATTCAGTTTAGCCTTTGGGGACAATGTTTAGTTTGAGAACTACTTCCTACCTTTTTTAATTTATCGATTTGTTTTATCTGATTAATTGTTTATGTTTCATATTGTTTATGTGCTTTGATATTTGAAAAGCATGTTATAAATAAAGTTGATTTGATTTTTGATTTTGATTTGAAGTATCCATCCATCCACCAGCAATTTTGTGTGTGGTAGCATACACCAACCAAGTACTGACTGGGAGAATGATCCAAACAGGAGCAATGGAATTTCATTTTTCAGACATTTTATTTCCATCTCCCTTAAAATTCATTCGTGGTCATGTATGCTTACACTTGTGCATTTACTGGGAACCAAATGGATACCCTTCTTGTTTCATAAAATCATGATTCTTTTGTATAGCCCAAAGTGGGGTTCATTATTTTTTCTATCCCTTGATCACCATCGAGCTTTGAAAGTACAAAGGGACTCAGCACATTACAGACTGTCATCATTTACCTCACTGGAGCCCATGGAACAGATAAGGGGAGTAAAGGAGTATTTTACTACCAGTTTTGTGTGATTTACTCCCACTTTCTGATTTTAGGAATTTGTTTCCCACCCTGCATATTTACAGTATGTTGGTATATATGCAAGAAATAGGCAGTAGCAGTCAATGCAACTGGCCATGGATCCACATACTAACAGACTGTCAGCAGTACAGGTGGGATCAGAAAACAGCAAAGATATCAGTTGCGTACATGTAGAAGACTGTTTGAGGAGCTGTGCAATGGATGGTAAGAAGGGCAGTTGCAACATAAAATGTTAAAAATTGGGTCACCGGACTACATGCAGTGGAAAAGTATCTCAAGACTTCTCACTAATGTCAGAGAAGAAGGATCAGTGGTTGCAGACACTCAGTGGAACTAGAAACATAGAAACATAGAATTTGACGGCAGATAAGGACCGCTTGGCCCACCTTTTTTAGAGCTGGGTGTCCAAGACAGGTCAATGCATGGTATTACTACCATGTAAATGAAAATACTACCAGGTGGAAGCAGCTAGTACTTCCCAGTCATAAATATTGACTGGAGCTTAATGGGACTCACAGGGCATGAACCTATGAATACAGCGGTCTAGTGTCCTGCGAGAGGGCCACAGTGGCAACCAGACCCCCAAAAGGTAAAGGCTTCATAAGGCTGGACTTAACCAGAACATTCTTTTGCCATTTCTAGTCTATTTTTTTTATCTCACCTCTGTCTGTACACACTACCTTCAGTGGTTACAGTTCTCAAAATATAGGCTTAGTCCATACTCAGATCTCTGGACTGAATTTCCCCATTTGCCTTATCCCCAATAGGAAAGCTTTATAGAGACGGCCACTGACACTTTATATGCAGGCCAGCTGATTCTCTCCTCTCAAGAATATAGGAGGCTTCAGCAAAACAGCCTGAGAGGCAATCTCTCTCTGTGGAGCTCTCCTCAGATTCCCTCTCTGACTCTCGACTCTTTCAGGCCATCTCTCCTCTCCTCCAAATTGAGTCTGTTCCCCTCTCCTCCAGACTGGCTCTGCACCCTTCTCCTGCAAACTGCCAAACTGCCTCTGCTTACCAGTCCCCCTCATAAGACAGTCAACCTGGCTCCTCCCCAATTTACCAATGCCCATGTAACACGACAGATGTGCCAGAGAGATCCTACTAGTTAACCCTAAGGTACTCAGGTAGCCTTTTGCCTGCACAGGACTCTAGCGGGACCTGGGCATTACACCTATACTGAAGAAGAAAGAAACAACAGCTGGGGAACCCAGGCTTTAAGCATCATCCCTGTTTCTTGAAAGGCTTGTTGAGTATAAGGTCAGTATGGTATCCCCTGATATTACATGATATGGAGTTCCAAACCTAGTGTTCATCATTCCTACATACAGAGACAAGCTTGGCAGAGTCTATGCTTAGCAGAGCATCTTGATGATGGCAGAAGTCTTCCTCAATGTGGAATATAGTTACAAACATCCATATCCACACCACATCGGAATGATAGGATAAGGACATAGAAACATAGACTTTGACAGCAGATAAGGACCGCTTGGCCCATCTAGTCTGCCCATTTCCCTACCTACAGGATAGGCTGCAGATCCTAGTTAACCAACAGCCTATTTCTTCCTACCCCCCACAAGAATTGCCTTATGTCTGTCCCATGCATTCTTGAATTCTCCCACAGTTTTAGACCCCACAACCTCCTCAGGAAGGCTGTTCCATGCATCCACTACCCTCTCTGTGAAATAATACTTCTTCACATTGTCCCTGAACCGCCCCCCCCATCTTTAAATTGTGTCCCCTGGTTCTTGCCCGTCTCTTTTTCTGAAAGATGCTACCCTCTTGGACTTTGTTGATTCCACTGAGGTACTTAAAAGTTTCTATCATGGCCCCCCCTCCTTTCTTTCCTCAAGGGTATACATATTAAGCTCCTTTAGTCTCCCCTCAAAAGGCTTCTCTTGCAGACCCTGCACCATTTTAGTTGCCCTCCTCTGGACTGCCTCCATCCTGTCTATGTCCTTGCAGACATGGGGTCTCCAGAACTGGATGCAGTACTCCAGATGGGGTCTCACCAACTGTCTGTACAGAGGGATAACAACTTCCTGTTTTCTGCTGCTGATGCCTCTCTCTCTATGCATCCCAGTATATCCCCAGCCCTCCCTACTGCCTTCTCACATTGCTTACTAACCTTAAGGTCATCTGATATAATTATCCCCAGGTCCCTTTCCTTTTTTGTTGTTGTTACTACCTCTGCCCTCCCATTGTGTATTCTTCCCCTGGGTCCTTGTTTCCCAGGTGCATTATTTTGCACTTCTTTGCATTGAATCCTAGCTGCCATACTTCTGACCATTCTTCCAACCTTGCCAAGTCCCTTCTCATCCTTTCCACACCTCCTTGTGTATCAACCTTGTTGCAGATCTTTGTGTCATCTGCAAAGGGCATACTTTTCCTTCCTCCCTCTGCAATGTCACTTATGAAGACTTTAAAAGGACTGGACCCAATACTGAACCTGCGTGCCAACTAGTAACCCCTCTTTCTTAGAGTGGACTCCATTTACAATTACCTTCTGTGTCCTGTTGTCCAGCCAATGTTTTACCCAGGCTACCACCCTGGAACCCACTCCCAGGCTGATTAATTTGACTATTAATCTTTTGTGTGGGACTGTGTCAAATGCCTTGCTAAAGTCTAGGTGGGCCATGTCCACAGCCCCTCCCTGGTCTACTACATTGGTCACCCAGTCAAAGAAATCTATTAGAGTCATCTGACATGACCTTCCCTGTGAACCCATGCTGCCTTGGGTCCTGTGCCCCACTGGCCTCTAGGTACTCAACTATTCTTTCCTTCAGAAGTGACTCCATCCTTTCCCTACCACAGAGGTCAAACTGACAGGTCTGTAGTTTTCTGCCTCTGTCTTGGTCCCACTTTTGTGAAGGGAATCACATCCGCCTTCCTCCAGTCCTCGGGTACCACACCATCCTCCATGATTTATTAAAAGAGTAGCCAGTGGTTTCACTAGTTCCCCTTAATTCTTTTAGAATTCTGGGGTGAATTCCATCAGGCCTCATTGCTTTGTCCACCTTCAGTTTTAGGAGTTCTTGCCGAACCCTTTCTTCTATGAAAGGACTGGGATCGACCCCCCTATCAAGAGTGCTTCTGTTAATTGGATTAGGCACTTTCCGCTCCTCTTTTGTGAATACTGAGCAGAAATATTCGTTCAGTATCCCTGCTTTTTCACTGTCCCCCTCTGCCCAACCACCATTCATTCTATTCAGCCTCACTATCCCTCCCTTTGTCTTTCTACACTCGCTGATGTACCTATAAAAGGTTTTATCCCCTTCTTAACGGGTTGGCTATCTTTTCCTCAGTTTGGGCCTTTGCTATTCTGACTTCCTCCCTGCTTCCTTCTGCCTTAACTGTACAGCTCTCTGTCCTGCTCCTTCTGTATTTCCTTATACTTCCAGAATGCTATCTTTTTCTTCCTGACTTTCACAGCCACCTCTTTTGAGAACCATAGTGGCTTTTTCTTTCATTTTGATTTGTTTATTTGCTTCACACAAAGGCTTGTTGCCTCTGTGATGGCAGTTTTGATGATTCCCCATTGTTGTTCAAATACCTCCTTTTAGCCTGTTTGCTAGTGCTTTTCTGAGGCACTCTCCCATCTTGCCAAAGTCAGCCCTCCTGAAGTCCAGTACCCTCACTTTTGTATAGCTTGACTCTGTAGCTGAGTTTAATGTGAACCACACTGTTTGATGGTCACTTGTTCCCAGATGGCAACCCACTTCTAGATCTGAGATCCTCTCCTGCCCCGTTTGAGTATGAGATCTAAGATTGCTCCCTCATGAGTGGGTTCGAAACTAGCTGTCTGAGGCCTGCCACATGTAGGGCATCAAGAATGGCCCTGCTCTTGGATGTGGCTGCAGCAACTGTGCTCCAGTTAACATCTGGCATATTCAGGTCTCCCATCAACAGTATCTCCCCTTTCTCTACCATTCTAAGAATGCCTTCTATCATATCCTTGTCCATTCCCTCCCCCTGACATGGGGGTCTGTACACAACCCCTGTGCAGATTGTGGTGCCCTTTCCAGTCTCCAAGGTGACCTACAGTGCCTCCTCTCCTCCCTGTTTACTCTTTTGTTTGTTTGCTTTTAACCCTTCCTTTGCATAGAGAGCTACTCCTCCCCCCCTCTTCTCCCCTGCCTGTCTCTCCTGTAGGTTATGTACCCTGGTATGTTAACATCCCAGTCATGGTTCTCTGTGTACCATGTTTCTGTGACTGCTACGATATCCAGGCATCCCTCTTCCATCAAGGCCACCAGCTCAGGGAGCTTATTGCCCAGACTACCGGCATTGGTACTCATTACCCTCCATTTCCTGTTAGCCTTACACCTTTTTGCCCCATCCCTGTCCTTCTTGCCTTAGTCACTTTCTCCATTTACCCTTGCCCTTCTCCCTATCGACACCTCTATTTGGTGTGTACCACATTTACTACTGTGGTTTTTTGGAGGGCAAGGATTTCCCTGCTCCTTTCCAGTGCCTCCCCTTGGCTAGTTTAAATGAACGCCAATGGAAGCATTTAAACCTATCACGTAGGATCCTGGTTCCCCTCCTGGACAGTTGCAGCCCATCATGCCAGTATAGGCTTGCATCACTCCAGGTGGACCCCCAGTCCCCAGTGAAGCCAAATCCCTGAGCTCCACACCAGTTTTTCAACCACTGATTGAATTCCATGGTGCAGAACACCCTAGCCTCTCCTACGCCATAGATGGGCAGCACCTCCAAGAAGGTTACCGTGCGTGCTACTTGTCTAAGGCCCCTCCCCAATTCCACAAACTCTTCCTGCACTTCTCTAATCCCTTTCTTAGCCAGGTCATTTGTCCCTAGGTGGATAATGACATCCAGCTCCCTCCCCTGTGCAGCTGCTCCAGCAATCCTGAGGATTCGCTCCCTGTCCCTCCAAGCCATGGTGCCAGGTAGGCACCTTACCGCCCTCTCCCCTTCTTACCCCAGTTCTACCTTCCTAACAATGGAGTCCCCCACCAGGAGTTGTTTCCTTCCCCTGCGGGGTCCCCTGCCTCCCTCCTGTGGGTCTCCTTTGTGGAGGTTCCCAGCATCCTCCTTGGTCTCCACTGCAGATGCCTCCATAGAGGAACCACACTTTGCCAGAATGGCATAGAAATTGTGGAGAGGTACAACTGGAGGGATGCACCTCTGTTCCACCACCCTCAACCTCCCTGAGCCCACTGTGGTGCAACCGCTCCTCTTTCTTGGCAACCTCTGAGGCAATGGCAGTGGCACTGGTGGTCCCTGGATGGAAGAGAAGGTCCCACAAATCCTGGCCAACTCAGCCTGGAGATGAGCAACCTCCTCCCTCAGCCCAGAGAGAGGTGCCTGCAGATGGGACAACACCACATCCTCCAGAACGTCTCCGGGAAGACTACTGCTTCACAGCCACTGCACTGCACTGCACCACTCCCATCATGTCTTATTTCTGGCCCCTTAACTGTTTGCAATCCTTACTCTTTCCTCTGTTTTTTTTTTTTTTTTTCTCTCCTTACTTTCTGCCTGTGTTCCATTTAAGCTCCTGATTGTCCTGTTCTGAGACAAGAATATCCTATATTTCTCAGTAGACCCCTTACTTGCTCATAGGAAGACCTCCAGCAGCTAGAGGGGGCCAGAGAGCTACTCTTGCCCTTCTAGGATGGTGGTTCTTTGGTGGCCCTATGATCACTCACTTCCTGCTCCCAAACAGGAAGTTCCTGTTGTCAGTCAAATCCTGTGCCTATAAAAGTTGAACTAGCTTTGGGTGGGAGGGAAGGAGGGCAATATAGTCCCAGTAGAGAAGTCCAGTCACACAGCAGTCCTTTCTCCTGATGTCTTCTGCCAAGCTATAACAGAATCTTTCTAAGGCAGTTTTTAAATGTAGCTTCCTTCTAACTAAGCCACTCCCCCTACTTACTAGATCTTTCTACAAGTAATTTAAACCTCACAGCTATCAAGTCCTTTCAATCACCTGAGATTGACACCTAGATAACTGTTCAGATAACCATTCAGTTCAATTAACTCAGACAAACACACACTTTTTTTATTTTGTTTGTTAGTTTGTTTGTTTTTTTACCCTAAATTAAAGGTCCAAGTACAAGAGTTCTACTTCTTTAGTCCCAGTAGAGAAGTCCAGCCACATAGCAGTCCTTTCTCCTGGTGTCTTCTGCCAAGATCTGTCACCAGAGTTATACATTTACACCTAAATGTGCAAGAAAAATAATTAATAAGCTGTTTGGATATATGTTGTAGTTGAAGCCCATGATTCATCGTCTTCCTCTTCCAGGTCTAATCACACAGCTGGGTAGTGTTACTGTAAGTATTTTGGATTTGCTTCTATTTCTTGATATTGACTCTGGGTTATACATATTTATTCAGTTCTTTGTCATGCCATCTATTTATTGTTCCTCAATATTCACATCATCAGTCATTAGCTATCTATCATCATGCAGATCTACACCGGAGTGGTACCTGGTTACAAAAGCACTACAATAATAGTGGGGGCCAGAGAGCTACTCTTGCCCTTCTAGGATGGTGGTTCTTTGGTGGCTCTGTGATCACTCACTTCTTGCTCCCAAACAGGAAGTTCCTGTTGTCAGTCAAATCCTGTGCATATAAAAGTAGAACTAGCTTTGGGTGGGAGGGAAGGAGGGCAATATAGTCCCAGTAGAGAAGTCCAGTCACACAGCAGTCCTTTCTCCTGGTGTCTTCTGCCAACCTGTAACAGAATCTTTCTAAGGCAGTTTTTAAATGTAGCTTCCTTCTAACTAAGCCACTCCCCCTACTTACTAGATCTTTCTATAAGTATTTTAAACCTCACAGCTATCAAGTCCTTTCAATCACCTGAGATTGACACCTAGATAACTGTTCAGATAACCATTCAGTTCAGTTAACTCAGACAAACACACACTTTTTTTTGTTTTGTTTGTTAGTTTTTTTTTTACCCTAAATTAAAGGTCCAAGTACAAGATTTCTACTTCTTTCGTCCCAGTAGAGAAGTCCAGTCACACAGCAGTCCTTTCTCCTGGTGTCTTCTGCCAATATCTGTCACCAGAGTTATACATTTACACCTAAATGTGCAAGAAAAATAATTAATAAGCTGTTTGGATATATGTTGTAGTTCAAAGCCATGATTCACCATCTTCCTCTTCCAGGTCTAATCACACTGCTGGGTAGTGTTACTGTAAGTATTTTGGATTTGCTTGTATTTCTTGATACTCACTCTGGGTTATATATATTTATTCAGTTCTTTGTCATGCCATCTATTTATTATTCTTCAATATTCACATCATCAGTCATTAGCTATCTATCATCATGCAGATCTACACTGGAGTGGTACCTAGTTACAAAAAAGCACTACAATAATAGCACGGCTTACCATAGTGCAAGTCGGGATACTGCTACCACGGACAGTGGTGGGGGATTCATAGCACTATTCAGCAAGCTCTCCTCTGGTCACTGTCCATGGTCCTCAGAGATAACAAGGAGAGAAGAATTCCAGTGGTCAGTCAAGCTGTCCCTGTGGCACAGAGGGCTGAGGCAGGGAGCAGCTTGGTTGGGTGGTAATTGGGACCAGGGTTCTAATCCTGGTCTCCCTGAAGTTTTGCATTCTTGGGACTTGTGTTTTTTTACAAGGGTCCGTGGAAACAGTATTCCATAGACCCACAAATTTTCTCTTGCCCTTGATCTGCTCCCCCTGGAGTAAGGATCCTTTAGTATGGGGTGTGCAGGGGCAGAACCCCCAGCAAAAAACAAAAGTAACACTGTTTTGCCACGCAGTTGTTGACTGCGCTGTCCTGGCTGGTGGTATTGTGACCCAGTGCCCACAGGAACAGTATCTAGCTAACACATTATATGGTGACCAGCTGCAACAGCCTGGAGAGAATGTACATACGATTTCAGAATCTTTTTCAAAGAGACATTACCAAGCATTGTCTGCTTGCATCCATCTCCTTACCTCCCCAAAGAAGAAAATCCATCTTGCAGATGCCAGCTCTTGCCTGTGTTACCCACATCAACACCACAGCAATTTACCTGGCTCTAGGCTGGAGTTCAGGTGATACACTCCTGTAATGATGTGATGGAGAGAGGAGCAGAAAATAAAGTTCAGAAACTGGAGGACACACAATTATACATGCCCCACTTGTATGTTATGCATGCTCCATAATATAACTCTCACCCTATCAATTCCACTGCTTATTTTTGCTGGTAGGATACAGTGTCTTATTTGAAAATCATCATCCAGATGTAATAACACAGAAACATAGCATCTATCTGCAGAACAGGATTGCTTGGACCACCCAGTCAGTCCAGATGGTCCCTGCCTAGTTGGTCTCTACAGACCCCAACTGGTCTCTGGTGACCCTCCCTCCTCCATGCCTAATTACTAATATTCCCCTTTGTCTATCCCATGCATGTTTGAAGTCCCCTACTGTTTTTGCCTCCACCACTTCCACTGATAGTCTGTTCTAGGTGTCCACCACTTTTTCAGTGAAGTAGTACTTCCTGATATCCTTCTTAAACTCTCCCCCCTCTAGCTTCATCATTATGCCCTCTGGTCCTGGTGCTCTTTTTCATTTGAAATAGACTTCCTTCCTGCACCCTGTTCACCTCCGTTAAGTACTTGTAGGTCTCTATCATATCCCCTCTCACTCTGCTCTTTCAGGGTGTACATGTTGAGATCCCTCACTCTCTCCTGGTAGGGCATATGATGCAACCCCTGCACCATTTTAGTTGCCCTCCTCTGGACTGCCTCCACCCAACCAGATCAGGTTAGATCATCAGGCTTCATGTCTCTCATTTGTTCTCCGTTCACATGACATGCATTTTTAAAATGTGGTTCTGCTTCACCAGTCACTGTCATCTACATCTATCTTCATAACATTATCCATTAATCCTTCACATATTATCCACTTCATTATCTGTCATTCTGATCCATGGCATAACTACACAGCAGCAGGCTCTATCACCCAGGACAGTAATATATACCTGGCACAACAGAAACAGAAGCAAAACTGCTTAGAGGCTAGTGGACACAATTATACGTTGCCCATTTGTAGCCCCCTCCCACACCCCCACTCCCCAAAGAAACAAACCCATCCCATTGATTCCACTACTTGGCTTTCTTGGCGGGACACAGCATGTTATTCAAACATGGTCATCCAAATCTGATCAGGTCATTGGTAGAATGGCAGAAGTATCCCATCACTCATGATCTGTCACATCAGTGGAGAATGGACTCACAGGATTAGAGAAGCAAATATAATCGGTTAACCAATTTCTGGTTCTTTTCTGAAGCAACTGTGTAGCATCTGTGCATCATCTTACATCTGGACTGATCATTGAGCAGCAGCCCCACTCCCCATCTGAACCATCATTGGAAGCCATGCATTCATTCACACTGTCACTGGAATCAAATACATCACTGTTCCCCAAGTGTATCAAAAGAAGGCTTGAGTTGGCTACTCTCAGTTACCTTAGAGACAAAGCAGCAAATCTTGCTTAAGTGGAAAACAGTCACCCCCTTCCTATCCTCAGGAGAAAGGTTATCCACACTGATTGCTCTAACTAAAGAAGAGAGCATGTCCGGGGGATTGCAGATCCCAGGACACTTGGACATCATTGCTTGCCTGGTATGCAGACCAGTCAGACAAGGTACTAATTGTCATAAATTAGTGTGCACTGTTTATGGACATCATGGCAGCCAGAGAGTCAAGCAGTAAATGTTACCAATCCTTGCCAATGTTGTTTTCAGAACTGAGTCTGTGGCAATCCTTCATTCCACTTATTGATAGATGTTTCACACATAGCTTCAGTCTATCTAATACTGCAGCAGTACATGCTGAATGTTGAGAAAGTTTACACAACACTAAATTTTCACCACTGCAATAGTGTACAATGGACTGCTGGAAAACAGGGGAGGAAGAGGCCACTATGGTTCTCTAAGGAGGTGGCTAATGTGGTAAGGGAGAAAAAAGCAGCTTTTAGGAAGGAGACAGGGAGGTATGATAAACAAAGGGAGGTAGGGAGGAGGGTGAGGGCAGCAAAGGCTCAAACAGAAGACAGGATCAGCCAGGAGGTCAAAAAAGAGAATAAGACTTTCTTCAGGTATGTGAATGAAAACAGGAAGGCAAGGGGAGGTATAGTGAGGATCAGGACAGTTGGCGGGGGGGGGACTGCAGAAAAAGATCAAGAAAAAAGAATACTTTTAAACCAGTACTTTTGCTCGGTCTTCACTGTGGAGGAGAGGGGGATGGACCAGCATGCATCAGCAGGCACTGGGGAGAGTGGTGAGAGTGGACCCAAGTCCATTTTCAGAAGATAAAATCTGCCAGGGATTGGAAACTCTAAAGGAAAAAAAGGCAAAGAGACCTGCTGGGATCCACCCAAAGGTGCTAAAAGAACTGAGCACAGTGCTATCCATCCCTCTTGTAACTCTGTTCAGTGCCTCATTGGAGATGGGGTGGTTTTCGGAGGACTGGAGGAGGGACAATCCCATCCCTCTGCACAACAGTGGTGGCAAGGAGGAAGCTAGCAATTACAGACCAGCCTGAAGGAGAAATTGACGGAGTACCTGGAGGCAAATGAGCTCCAGGACCACCGGCAGTATGGCTTCACAAGGGGGAAGTCATGTTAAACAAATTTCATATATTTCTTTGAATGGATTAAAAGGGAGGTGGAGCAGAGCAGGACACTGGATGTGGCCTAGCGGGACTTCAGCAAGGCCTTTGACACTGTACCACACAGGAGACCTATTAAGAAACTTAACAGCGTGGGCAAAAAGGTGATAAGCTGGGTATCAAACTGGTTGAAAGAATGGAGGCAGAGGGTGGTGGTAAACAGCAATCACTCAGGGGATGGAACAGTGACTAGTGCAGTACCAGAGGGATCGGTACTGGGTCCTGTCCTCTTCAACGTCTTCATAAGTGACATTGCTGAAGAACTGGAGGAGCAGGTGTGTCTCTTTGCAGATGACACAAAAATCTGCAATAAAGTGGACACCAAGGAAAGGGTCTAGTGTGTGGCAGATGGGTTTAAATGCCAAAATGTGTAATGTCATTTACAGAAACATAGACCATGACAACAGAAAAAGACCATAGGTCCATCCAGTCTACCCATATTTACTACAATCCCTGGAAACGTCCCTGGAATCTATTGTTCCTCCAGGGTACTAAACCTCCCATCCTATCCCAATTCTTCTCCCTGATTTGTTGCCCCGAGCGACCACTGTTCTCATCATTCCATCCCATGCTTTCTTGAATCCCCTGACAGTGTTAGCATCCACCATCTCGACTGACAGACTGTTCCAAGGTTCCACCACCCTTTCCGTGAAGAAGTACTTCTTCACATCCCTCCTGAACCTCCCTCCTGTTAATTTTCACTCATGACCACGTGACTTCGAGTTGGTATTCAGGGTAAATTATTCCACACAGTTTACCTTGTTAATTCCTCTAAGGAACTTGAAGATCTCTTACCATAAATCCCCTCTCCCTTCTGGTTTCCAGTGAGTATGGATTTAGTACCTTGAGGCGCTCCTCATAGGATCTGCCCTGCTGGCCCTAAATCATTTCTGTTACTCTGCGCTGCACTGTTTTCAACCTATCCCTGTCCTTTCTGAAGGTGAGGATACCAGAACTGGTCACAATACTCCAGGTGAGGCCTCACCAGGGATCTGTATAGGGGAAGTATTACCTCTTCTTCTGCTATCAATACCCCTCCAAATACATCCCAGCATCCTGTTAGCCTTACTATAGGCCTTGTTGCACTGACTCATTTGTTTAAGAGAGTTACTGATGATAACTCCTAGATCCTGTTCCTCTTCTGCAGTGCTAAGTCTTACCCCACCCATCTAGCATTCAGTCTTGAGGTTCCTTTTCCCTAGGTGCATTGCCTTGCATTTTTTGGCACTGAATTTTAACTGCCAGACCTTTGACCACCCCTCTAGTTTTTGTAAGTCCCTCTGCACATCCCTTATTCCCTCATCACTATCCACCCTCCCACTTGGTTTTGTGTCATCTGTGAAGAGACACAGCCTGCCCTGGCTTCCTTCACCAATGTCACTAGTGTACATGTTGAAGAGGATTGGACCTAGGACAGATCCCTGTGGAACCCTGCTTGTAACCTCCCTTTACTCTGATTTAACACAATTGACCACCACCCTCTGCTGCCTCCATTTTAGCCAACCACCCAACCAGTTCACTATGGTTTTAGCCGCATCCAGGTCTTCCATCTTTTTGAACAACCTTTTGTGCGGTACCAAATCAAAAAGCCTTGCTGAAGTCAAAGTTCAGCACATCCACAGCGTGGCCCTTGTCTACTTCCTTGGTCATCCAGTCAAAGAAAAAATCAAGTTAGTCTGACAAGACCTTCCTGCCATACGTCCGTGTTGTTTACTATCCTGGAGCCCACTGAAACACAGAAACATAGAAGCTGATGGCAGATAAGGACCGCAAGGCCCATCCAGTCTGCCCATTTTTTTTTCTACCTTATGAATGTGCCATAGGCCTTTGCTCTGTCAATGGCCTATCTATTCATACTCATCTGTATTGCTCCCTTATGCCTATCCCATGCCTGTTTGAAGCCCTGCACTGTATTCGTATCCACCACTTCCTAAGGTAGGCCGTTCCATGCATCCACCACCCTTTCTGTTAAAAAGAACTTCCTCTGCTGTCTAAGTAGTCCATGAGGTCCTCAGCCTCTTTGATTAGTGATTCCATCAACTTCCCCATGATGGAGGTCAGACTGACAGGCCTGTAGTTCCCCAATTGCTTCCTATCAACCACATATGAAGCAGCATGACATCTGCCATTCTCCAATCCCTTGAAACCTGCACAAACCTAAGTGAGCTGGTGAACAGCCCAGCCAGTTGTTCAGCCAGTTTTGCTGCTAATTCCCTATGTATCCTTGGACACAACCCATCTAGTCATGGGGCCTTATCTATCTTAACAGATCCCAGCCCTTTCAGGATCCTCTCACTAGTAAGTATTGGCTGCCTCATTTCTGGGACACCCTTAGTGGCCACTTTGATGGTGCTTTCTGGCATGGATCTGCAGTCCTCTTTAGTGAATACTGAACAAAAGCAGTCATTCATGTCAGAGACCTTTTGCTCATCCTCCTCTATCACTTTACCTCCCTCAACTGGCCATGCGATGGCCCCCATATTTTTCCTTTTTTCACTGATATATTTAACAAACTGTTTTTCTCTGTTCTTGACCCCCTCGGCAACACACAGGTCTGTGTCTGCTTCCACCTCCCTGATAGCCCTCTTCACCTTCCTATTTTTCTGTAAATAATCCTCCCTTTCTGCCTCACCCTGCTTTTCCTTGTATTTATAGAAAGCCTTCTTTTTGGCCCTGACTTCATCCCTGACCCTAGCTGAGAACCATAGTGGTCTCTTAAACCTGTTTTTTTTTTTGGTTTTTTTTAGATACAGCTGTTATGCTTGCATTTGATGCCTCGAGGATGACTCCCTTTATTGCTCCCTCTCCTCTAACCCCCTTATGTGCTCCACCTCTATTAACCTATCCCTGACAGTTCCCTCAACCTATCAAAGTCCACCCTTCTAAAGTCAAGGACTTCGCTTCTTGATTGTGGGCTGCCAGCCCTAAGGGCCAATTTAAGCCACACGGAGTTGTGGCCCTTGTTCCCTAGTGGCTCCTCTACTCCCACAGCACCCACCATCTCTGAGTTGGTGAGAACCACGTCAAGGATTGTGTTCTGTCTGGTAGGTTCCTTAACAAGTTGCACCAGTAGATAGTCTTGGAAGGTGTCCAGCAATGTCTGACTCCTGTCACTCCTGGCCACCGGGACCTCCCAGTCGATGTGAGGCAGATTCAGGTCACCCACCACCACTACTTCCCCCTTTGCTGCCTCTCTTTTAAGTTCCACCTCGAGTTCTCTGTCCCTTTCCTCCCCTTGCCCTGGAGGCCTATAGATCACCCCGAGTGCACTTTCCTGCTTGAGGCTACCATGAGTTGCATCTCTACTGACTCAGCCTCCCTGCTGCTACCCCTAATATTTTATTTATTTTATTTATTTATTGCAATCTCGGATTAACAACATTGAGAACAAGCTCATTACATAGGTTCCACATCAGAGTCAAGACAAAACAAATATGTTACAGGAAAACAGTAGGCAACAATATACAATTACAGTATTTCTGTTCTAGCAGAACAAATTTGTGTATGACCATAGTGATCAGTGAATACAGACTTAAAAGCCAGCAAGAACAGGGTTAACTATAGGAAAGAACTAGTCATGGAGGGTAATTCTGCCCAGTAGGCTTCATCTGAGGATAGAAAGGAGAGAGAAGAAGGCAGATTCAGGGCAGAGTTGCAACCAGCATACGTGAGTGCCCAACCAGCCCAGGGGATGGGAGGGAAGTGGTACAGGAAATGTGGGGAGAGTGGGTGGGGATGGAGGGAAGGGGGTGGGAGACAGAGGAAAGAGACCTAATGGTAGGATGCTATATAAGGCCCAAGTAGGTATTATGGGAGAAGAGATCAAAGAAAGCAATCACAGCTGAATTCCTCAATAAGGTAATGTCTAAGCTTACTCTTAAAGGAGTCTATTTTACTTCCAGTGGAGACGTCAGGAGGAAGAGAGTTAAGCCATTACTTCCATCTTCTGCCACTTCAATACCCTCCTTGACAAAAAGAGCAATTCCTCCCCCCACCAGTTGTTCTATCCCTCCTGAACAGTGAATACCCAGGGACCGTCATCTCCAGGTCATTTATATTTGTGGCCCATGATTTGGTGATGACCAGCAGGTCAATTTCAGTGCCTGCCATCAGTGCCTGGAGCTCGCCAAGTTTTTTGCCTAGGCTTCTTGGGCTATGGCATAACCCCCTCCATTTGACCCCTGCTCTAATTCTGCTACTGTCCTTTTGTTTTTCATGTTTTCTTCCCTCTTTGTTTCTGCTTATACCTTTTACTTTCCTCACCTGAGGAGGGGCAATGGATGGGCAACAGTTAGACAACAATGTTGAGTTCACTTCTTGAGGTTTCATGACAACTGTAAACCTCTCAGGCTTCGCTCTCAAGGTTTACCAGGTTGTTGTTACAACCTCTCAAAGTGAACATAGCGTTGCTGTTCACTGTTGCCCATCCATTATCATCTATGTAAATACAATTTCATACAGTTTAATATGTAAATACAATTTCATATGGTTTAGTCTGTCCTTATTACTAGGGAAATGTGTATGAACAGAAAAAAATATCTCTCCCTTAGGCTTCATCTACAGTATGTTTGTTGCTTGTCTACACATGACATCATAATCCTGTGTTTATGACATCACAGTACAGTGCTGTGGAAATTATTATAAGTTTATGGGTTTGGTTGGAGGGCCTCTTATGGATATAAGAGTGTCAACTCACATGTTCTTAGGACCAGAGGACTGCAAACTGAAGGTAAACAGTTCTCTAGTACTAAGGATGCAAGAAGTTACTCTTAGATCCATAAGAAATCATCTAAATGGACCCATAAACTTAGAGATCGCTAACTTTATAAAAAAAAAAAATCCCTTTTTCTATTTTGGAATGCTGACAGCACAAGCACTCAGCGAGAAGTCCATTACTGTGGCTCAGGGCATGAAGCACCGTTGCTGGAATAATAGTACCTCATGCGAAACTGAATGAAGCATCGTGATTGGTCAGGGATGCCCCCGCAATCTATAATGTCACAAACTGAAGATTATGCTATCAAGTGTAGACAGGCAGTACAAGGTGCTTATGAAGTCCAAGGGGCACAGATCCTGTTTGCTGGCAAACTTCCTTAGTGATAAAGAATGAAGGGAGGATAAAGACAGAGCCCTGCTTAAATACAAAAGTATTTCCCTGGGACATCAGTAGTTCTTCAATAGTTTGCTACTAACTCCCAGCAATATTTATACACTTACAGTCTTAATCATTAGTGAGTGTTGTGGTACCTCAGGCTGAACTGTACATTTGTAGAAGTGTTTAGTTACTCTGCTGCCCCTTGGTTTTAGAAAAATATTCTAGAAAAGAATTACACCTGGGCAATTTGATTACTTTAAAAATGTATTTATTAAAACTGTTTCACCAGTAAAGACCTTGTGAGAACAAGTCTTATGCCAAAGGTGTCCTGAAGGAAGTTTTACAAGCATGGCAACAATGTCACAATAGACTGCAAACAGTGACTCACCTGTGCACAAATAAGCATGGCGTTCAATAAGACATTATAGCCCCTTTAGTACCGCCACAAGAGTCTCGAGAACAGTGACATGCTACTGTTGAATGATCTGTAAGTGCTCTCTCAGCGATGTTTTGCTTAAACGTGGGCAGGCATGAAAGAAAAAGACCTGGGGGTCCTAACAGACAAGGGGCTGAAGAATGAGAAAAAGTACAAAGCTGCTGTCAAGATGGCCAATAGAATGCTGGGGTGCATTTAAATGTGTCCAAGTGACCAGCAAGGCAGGGGAAGTAATCCTGCCACTTTACAAGGCATTGGCCAGGCCCCACCTGGAGTAATGTATGCAGTTCTGGGCTTACATAAAAGACATTGAGACAGTCAGGAGGGTGTAACCTAAGGAACAGCTTACCAGCTAACACAGTGCCCATGAATACAGTATAGGCCTTCATGGTAAGCCACAACAAATTTCTGTTTACAAAGGGAATCACAGGATACCCAGGGGGATAGAACTGATAATGAACCTTTTTAAATTAGTACACGTTTTCATAGCATACTTATTCATACTTGCGTATGAAGAAGAGGGTGGACATGATGGACCTGGAGTACCTTCTGATAGTAAAGTACTATGTTTCTATGAAACTATCGATGGAAAATTACACTAAATCCAAGTCTCCCTCAATACAGCAGAGTCGCCCTCAGTACAGTACAATCCAATACAACACAGTTTTATATCTTTCCTACACACGTATCCCCAAAAGCTTTTCATAAGGGAAAGATTTAGTAACACAAGAACAAAAATAAAAAAATATGACATTATGTAACATGAGAAATTTATAAAAGGAGAGCAGACAGAGTAAAATCAGAAAAAGATCAATACTATCTGTACTACGAACTGTGATATAGCGTAACTGAGAAAATGAATATACTGAAGTATTTGGCAGTGCTTTTATTAGTAAATAATTTAATGAACTACTGTAAAGAAAAATCAGAGAAACCTGACTGAGAGCCAAGGTGTCGATTCTCAAAGGGCCCCTAAATTGACACAAGCTGTGGCAAAAGGCAGCTTGCATCAAAGCCCCAATTCTCTATTGGGCAGGGTCCCGGAGGAAAAGTCCCTTGGCTTGCAGCAACCATGGTCATGTGCCAAACAGATGGTGCATCCAGTGGGTTTACTGCAAGCTGCAGGGCAGCCATGCACCACTCTAGCATGTCCCTGGTGGCTAGCACACCTCCCCAGCCCCGATCTGCCAATAAAGTTAAATATTAAAAAATTCCCTGTTGGCTAGCACCCCATGATCACGTAAAGTTAAATATTAAAATTCCTGGTAGCTAGCACACACACCCCCCCAGCCCCAATCTGCCAGTAAAGTTAAATATTAAAATTCCTGGTGGCTAGCACACACACCCCCCGCCATCTGCCTGTAAAGTTAAATATTAAAAAATTCCTGGTGGCTAGCAGACACCCTCAGCCCCAATCCGCCAGTAGTTAAATATTAAAAATTTCTGGTGGCTAGCACCCCCAGCTCCGATCTGCCAGTAAAGTTAAATATTAAAAATTCCTGGTAGCTAGCACCCCCAGCCCTGATCTGCCAGTAAAGTTAAATATTAAAAATTCCTGGTGGCTAGCACACACACCTCCCCAGCCCCGATCTGCCAGTAAAGTTAAATATTAAAAATTCCTAGTGGCTACTTACCCCCAAGCCCCAATCTGCCAGTAAAGTTAAATATTTAAAAAATTCCCTGGTAATCTAGCAGACCCCCTCCCCCAGCCCGATCTGCCTGACATTTAAAATGTTTAATAAAAGTCATTCCCTGGTTACCTAGAGGTCCCCAGCCCCAATCATCCCATAAAGAAACATGTTAAAATAAATCAATCCCTGATGGTGTAGTGTCCCCCCCCCAGCCCCAATCTGCCTGACATTTAAAATGTTTAATAAATTCATTCCCTGGTGATCTAGTGGTCCCTTCCCCCAGCCCCAATCTTCCCATAAAGTAACTTGTTAAAATAAATCATTCCCTGGTAGTCTAGGGTCCCCAGCCCCCAGCCCCAATATGCCCATATACTACAATTCTTTATTTTTTTATTTCAGATTGGGATTAATATCTTTGAGTCGGAGACTCATTTACAAAGGTTCCAAGTCATACAGATACATAAGACAATCAGACAATACATAGGTTAAATAAGGTTATACAGATTCCAGGGTAAGATACATTGCAAATTACAAAGAATTCACATTAATACATTGGTTGCAATGGAAATCATTGATCCTGGTAACCCAGGACACAACATAATTAGCTTAGGAATCAGTGCCTAATAGAGAGAGCTGTTTACATTACAGATGCAGATTGTAGCATATGGCCTTACCAGGGTAAGTGCAGAGTACAGCAAGATGACAAGGATCCAGACTTGCTAGGTAAAGTGAAGCAGCCAGAGAAGGCTTTTTCAGCACCTGGCATATGAGACGGGGTGCGGAGGGGAGGAGAGGTGTAGGCAAACTGGAGTGGGGAGGGGAGAAGAGAGCGGAAGGTGGAATTGGTGGGGGAAGGGTAATACTAGTGGGTGGGACGGGAAAGTGAGGGGAAGGTTGCATGGGGGAGTTGGCAGGAAGAAGGAGGAGGGGTGGTATGGGGAGAGGTCAAGGGGAGGAGGGAGAGATGCGAGGTGGGGGCAACAGTGACAGGGGGAAGTATTTTAATAAATGACACTAGTGTCCAAAAGAGGAGATAAGAAAGGAGCCCAGGATCACTGTTTAGGCAAGTGCAGGAATGAGGTTAGGATTTGAGGAAACATTTGCAGATATTCTCATGGGCCAAGTGGGGTCAGAGGCCTGATTTGAATTGGCTAACCTTGCAACAATCAATCAAGTCCTTGGGGAGTTCATTGAGCCACCTGGGACCACGGAAGGAAAGGGATCACTAGACTTGAGCTGTTCGTTAAAAAGGCACCACCAGCTCCCCCTTATCCTCATTTTGGGTCCTAATAGTAGATTGTGTGGTTATGAATAGGCAGAAGGTTCATCTAGGGGTAAGCCCTAGCAAGGACTTCTTAACAAGTAGGCACATCTGGTATCTAATCCAGTGATGAAGAGAGAGAGCCATCCTGTCTCTTGATAGAGGGTACAAGTATGTGTCCAACGATCCACCCCCAGACCAGGCAACAGGCTTTGTTAAGTAAGGTTTGTATCCTTTTGAGGACAGAGTCGATACCGGCCCCATAGATTACAAGGCCATAGTCTATGGTGGATAAGACCAAGCAACTTGTGACTAGTTTCAGGGCTTCCAGGGTCATAGACTGCTGGTGGTGAAAGAGGACACCAAGTTCTGCATTAGCAATTTTAACAACATGGTCGACATGTGTTCCAAATGATAGGGTGTCATCTAGAAGAACCCCGAGATATTTAAAGGTGCTGTCTTGTTCCAGTGTGTCACCTTTGAGGCTCTGGATCTGCAGAGGCCCAAACGTCTTCCTGTTCTGTTGAACAGAGAAGAGCATGTTCTTTGTTTTTTTTTGTAGTTGAGCAAAAGTTTATCAGAGAACCATCTGCAGAAATTGACTTGCAGTTCAGCAGAGACTGTGGCCTGATTTTTTCCTTTAACAGAGATGACTGAATCATCAGCATAGAGCATGATGTGTACTGGGCATTCTGTGGGTAAGGGGTTAATAAAAAGACTGAAGAGGAGTGGCCCTAATATAGACCATTGGGGGACACCCAGGTTCACTACCCTTGGCTCTGAGAGATTACCTTTGATTTTGACACATTGAGTCCTGCAAGAGAGGTAGCTGTTTAATCATGTCACTACGTCACTGGACAGACCTATAGAGAGGAGGTTTTGGAGTAGGAGTTGATGGTTGATGGTGTTGAATGCCTTCGTAAGGTCTGTAAAGATACACCCCACTGCCAATCCATCATCAAAGGCATTGTATATTTGGGAGGTGCAATCAACCAGGGCGGAGAGGGTGGAGTGATCTCTCTTGAACCTGTGTTGATGGGAACTGAGTAGGTTGTACCTGGATAGATACTCTGTGAGCTGGTCCGAGACCACTCATTCAAGGGCTTTAGATAGGGGGGTGAGGACAGAAATGGGCCTGTAATTAGACAGGTTAGTTGTATCCCCATTTTTGAAGACAGGGGTAACCAGTGCCTCCTTCCACTTGACTGGGAAGACAATTGACCTTAGAGAGGCACTGAACACTTTAGTGAGAGGTTCAGCTACCTCACTTAGTACCAGAGCTATCAATTTCATATCAATGAGGTCACTACCCATCTGTGTCTTCCCTAGTGCCTGTTTAACATATTTTAAGGTTTCATGTTTATGGACCTGCCTAAAGTAGAAAGGGGGAGTCCTCTTTAACATCTTTATAGGTGACATTGCAGAGGGTCTGGAAGGAAAGGTATGCCTCTTTGCAGATGATACAACGATCTGTAACAGAGTTGATACACAAGGGGGTGTAGAAAGGATAAGAAGGGACTTGGCAAGGTTGGAGGAATGGTCAGGCATATGGCAACTTAGATTCAACCCAAAGAAGTGCAAAGTAATGCACCTGGGAAACAAAAACCCAGGAGAAGAGTACACAATAGCAGGGAAAGTACTAACAACAACAAAAATGGAACAGGACTTGGGGGTAGTCATATCAGATGATCTAAAGGTGGGTAAACAATGTGAGAAGTCAGTAAGGAGAGCCAGGGGGATACTGGGATGCATAGGAAGGGGCATCACAAGTAGAAAAAGGGAAGCGGTTATCCCTCTGTACAGACAGTTAGAGAGACCCCATCTGGAGTACTGTGTGCAGTTTTGGAGACCTTATCTACTCAAGGACATAGACAGGATGGAAGCAGTCCAGAGGAGGGCAATTAAAATGGTGCAGGGTCTGCATCACAAATCATATGAAGAGAGACTGATAGAGCTTAATAGTATACCCTTGATGAAAGGAGGGACGGGGGGACATGATAGAAACATTCAAGTACCTCAAGGGAATCAACAAAGTCCAGGAGGGTAGCATCTTTCAGAAAAAGAGATGTGTAAGAACAAGGGGACATAATTTAAAGATAGAGGGGGGACGGCTCAGGGGTAATGTGAGGAAATCTTTTTTCACGGAGAGAGTGGTGGATATGTGGAACTGCCTTCCTGGGGAGGTTGTTGGGGCTAAAACAGTTGGGGAATTCAAACATGCATGGGACAGACACAAGGCAATTATAGTGGTGGGGTTTGCAGGAAGTAGGCTGTTGGTTAACTAGAATCTGCAGCTTATCCAGTAGGTAGGGAAATGGGCAGACTGGGTGGACCAAGTGGTCCTTATCTGCTGTCAAAGTCTATGTTTCTATGTTTCTATGTTACTGGTAAAGAATGTGACAACATGTTAGAGGGCAGATTTGGGGTAGAGGGGGAATAGGTAGTCCCTGGGTAGAACCTTACTGAGGTCAGTAAAAGCCTAGTTGAAAGCATTTGCAATGTCACTAGGCTCCTGGAGTTTCCCAGCTGTAGTGATGATTAATTCAGGAGGAGCTCTATATGGATTCCTGTAAGTGACTGTACAGAGTCACAAAACTCTCTTCCACAGCCACAGCTCTTCTTCAGGAGATCATTGTAATAGGAGGCCTTAGCCAGTCAGATGAACTTGGTGCATTTGTTCCTGGCTGTTTTGTAGGCAATGATGTCAGGTTGTTTACCTGTAGCTTTGACCTTATGCCACAAATTGTCCCTCTGGTGCATGAGCTCATTGAGGGAGTCAGATAGCCATGGGTTGGTCGCCCCTCTTATTTTTTTTAGTTTTGTAGGGGGCAAATATGTCACATGCCTTGTTAAATATTATGAGGAAGTAGTTAAGGGCTATGTTGCCATCCTGCACTCTGCCCAGCTGTGACTAGTCCATCAGGTTGAGATATTACCTAAAGGTATTCAGCTGACCAGTTCTCAGTGATCTATTTCTTAAGACCCAGGGAGCACTTCTAGATAACTTATTCGACCAGGTGCACATGACTGGGGAGTGATCACTAAGGGTGTCAGGTAGGACTGAGACTTCGGAGATGTGGTCTGGGCAGGTAGTGAGGAGATAATCTATTAGTGTACTTGTGCCCATTTTGTAGTTATATCTGGTGGGTTGAGTTATCAGCTGTGTGAGGTAAAGGCCTGAGATCTGGTCACAGACTGCAGATGCATCATTAGACTGCCAATTGACAATGTTGATAGACATTTTTTTCCTGGTGGTTTAGTGGACCCCCACCCCAGCAGGTAGTGCCCACCACCCTGCTGCCCCCCAGCCTGAACCCCGTGCTGGTGACCGGCACAGCACTCCTCTCATCACCACGGCCAGTTGCCGACTGAACAGTCACTGAGCACATACTGTATACTCCCACGTGGAGCTAAGATATTCTTCAATCAGAGCTCTAGACCTCTTTTTTACTAACTGTGTTCCACTTGGTGATGTTTTCCACATAAATCGCCCCAAGGGCTAGCTCCGACCACATCAGATTATCCTCAGGGGGTTCGAAGTGTCAGCAGAGCTCAGTCCAGTCGGATGGGATGCGTATCTGAGGCTCAGCTGCCTGGCTTGATTAAGTATTGATTCCCAATATGTGACTATTCCCAGCTAAACTGATCACTGACACACCATTTGCTGTGTTCACTAAATGTCTTAGTAGTACTGTGAAATCTGGGGGTTTAGGGCTGGCCACTAGTTTGTGAATCTGGAGGGGGGCTGGGAGATGGCTGAAGCTCTCTAAGGTGGTGACCACCTGGATAGCTGATCTATGGGCCATAAAACACTTGCAGTAAATTTTGGAGACAATCCAGATGTTTGACATTGCTGGGAAATGGCACCCAGGGGCCTTTGACAGTTTGATTGACTGTCAGCCTCATGTAATTGACAAGCCTGTGAGTGGGAGGGTCTGACAGTACAATGAGGCAGGTTGCATGCTACTGTTTGAGCAGGCACTAGAGCTCACTCCATTTCGGTACTATGCCCAGGGACCCTCAGGATACCACTTCCCCTCAGCTCTTCCAAACACCAGCTCCAAGGGACCACACAGAAATGAACATCTTTGCTGTGTCTCAGATAGGCATGCTGTTGTTTGTAAGCTCACTTGACCAGCATATGGCGGTTCAGTAGCAGGGTAACCAGTTGTTCTGCCCCTCCAGGTTTAGATCGCACTCTAATCAAGCAAGGTTGTAGCCACGAAGTCAAGTCATGCAGTGCTGCTCAAGGGTGTGAACTTGGGGAGGGCAGGCAGCTGTGAAGCACTGAGCTCAGGTGCTGCCGTTTCACTACAGAATTTTTAACATGAAGCACTTAGTGGGGGATCTCATCCTTCTTGGTGTGATGCCACCTCTGAGTCGACTATCTACATGTGTGGAGACCTCCATCTCAGACTGATTGCTGAAGCACAGCGATGTTGGCGAGCAGTTTCATTTGGCCCACCACATAAAGCATCAACGAGGGACAGGCAACAGGAGGAGCAGGTAGGATTGAGGTAGTGGGGTGCAGAAGGCACCCTGGAATTAGACGGGCTTTAGGGAGAGGTCAGGCATGTTTAGTTCCTATCACCAGGGTTCCCACCAGACCGAGTGGGCAGGCAGCCACAGGGGCTGCATTGTCCACCAACCCCCTGAGGGTGGTCAGAAACAAGACTGCAATTATAGCGGACTTGGTTTCTTTGGTTGATCTGGCTTGCATCATGGAGACCTGGATCAGTGATGATGCTGGCCCAGTTCTAGAGGCCGCCGTATCACCCAGGTATACTGTAGTGCACTGCCCCAGAGTGAAACACAGGGGAGGGGAGGGGAGGGTAGCCATCTGTTTTAGATCTGAGCCGGGCTTCACCCTGCACCCAGTGAGAGCACCACATTCATTTGAATGTGTGGCCATCCGTAGGGGCCCGGGTGCAGGTTGCTTGATTCTCCTGATTTATTGCCCTTCTGGGGCAGATGAGATTACTTGCAGGAGGTGGCCAATTTCATCATCGGGGAAACTTTGGAGGCCCCCAGATGTTTAGCGCTGGGGGACTTCAATGTTTGGGGTGAGGATGAATCTTCTCGGCTTGGTTATAACTTCCTCCAGATAATGTCATCTCTGGGCTTTTCACAAGGAGTTTCCTCCATGACCCATCAGGGTGGTCACATGTTGGATCTGGTGTTCTAACTGGGGCTTGAGATAAATAGTCTCAGCATTGATCGGGTCGTTTGGTCCGATCATTGCATGGTGAAGTTCCAGTTCGGGGCCCCCCTTGATAGCCCTCCCCCTGCAGAGATGGTCAGCTATCACCCTTTGAGGGGGTTTTCCCCTGAGGGTTTTCTGGCAGTGGCTGACCTATCTAGTGTGGACAGTGCATGAGTTGGGGGTGTGTGCACAGCAGTGAATGCCTATAATAAGGCGTTGTCTGGTGCCCTCGACTCCCTCGCACCAGCCCGTGTATGACCCAGGTCTTCTCACCTGAGGTCCCCTTGGTATGATGGGGAGCTCAAGGTGATGAAGACTTTGGGTCAGAGATTAGAGCGCTGCTGGCGAAGGTCTGGCCTAGAGGTAGACAAACTGGCCCTACATGTGCACTACAGTGCATACCAGGGGGCAATCAACCGTAAGAAGGCAGAGTTCCTGTCCAGGGAGATTGCTGCCAGGAGGAACTGACCAACTGTGCTCTTTTGGACTGTGGACAGGCTTCTTCATCCTTCCTGTCTACAGCCGAAGGTAGCCTTTTCGAACGCATTGTGTGAGGAGTTTGCTTGGTTCTTCTTGGACAGGGTGTCTGCCATCAGGTGGGGGTTCTGCCAGTGGACCAGAGTTTGGCAGACAGTGGTCACCATGGGTGACCAGAGAGCACTCTGCCTGGTTGGGATGAATTTAGACTGGTGGAGGTGGCTGAGGTCACTGAGATTGCTTCCAAGCTTCGGCACACCTTTTGTGAACTGGACCCGGTGCAAACTCGTTTCTTAATGAGATGAGTTGACTCCATAGACCAGGTGTTTGCCTTGATTGTCCGGTGCTCCCTGTCAGAGGGGGTCTTTCTCAATGTCTTGAAGGAGGCATTGGTGAGACCCCTTCTGAAAAAAACCTTTATTGGACCCTGACATCAAGGCAAATTACCGTCCTATCTCCAATCTCCCATTTTTGGGTAAGATTGTGGAGAAGGTGGTGGCGTTTCAGCTTGTGGAGCATCTCGTGGTCCATGATTTGTATGAGCTGCTCCAGTCTGGCTTTTGTGCAAGGCATAGCATAGAAACTGTGCTAGTTCGGGTGCATAATGACCTCCTTAGGGCTAGAGATCGAGGGGAGGGGACAATTCTTGTTCTCCTCGATCTCTCTTCAGCATTTGACATGGTGGACCATCGAGTGTTACTTCACCGCCTAAGAGAATTCTGCGGCCTCGCTGGCACTGTCATCTGCTGGTTTGAGTCTTTTCTAGCCAACAGAAGGCAAAGGGTAGTGATGGGGAATTTCTCCTCCTCCCCCAGCCACCTGTTATATGGCGTTCCCCAGGGTTCGGTCTTGTCGCCAATGTTGTTTGCTGTGTATATGTTGCCCCTGGGAGAGCTCATTAGAAAGTACAGTCTGGGTTTTCACAGCTATGCGGATGATAACCAGCTATATCTTTCCTTCACCCCTGGAACATCTTGCGCATTGGAAGTGCTTAACAGCTGCCTTGCTGAGATCAATGACTGGATGGCCTCCAGCTGGTTGCGACTGAACCCCAGTAAGACAGAGGTACTGGTGGTGAGGTCAAACAGAGGGTTTGATAGGTTGGCCTCTAGTACAGAGACAGGGTTTTGTCTTGGCTCTGTACCATTGAAGGCCTCCTCTAGGGTGTGTGATCTGGACATTATTCTTGACAGCGGACTGACACTTGAGTCTCAGGTGGCATCCGTTATCCATACCAGTTTTTATCATCTGAGGAATATCACTAGGAAAAAGCCCCTATTTCCGCCACTGGACTGCCCCACTTTGGTGCATGCCTTTGTGATGTCCAGGCTTGACTACTATAATGTACTCTATCTTGGGGTCTCTGAGAGTACCCTGTGCTGACTGCAGCTGGTGCAGAACGTGGCAGTGAGGCTGTTGACGGGACAGCCTAAGTACTGTCACATCACTCCAGTGCTGCGTCAATTGCACTGGCTCCCGGTTAGGTGGAGGGTCCTCTTTAAGGTGGGTTTGCTCACCTTTAAGGCCCTACATGGACTGGGCTCTGGCTACCTGAAGGACTTTCTTGCACCTGCTGTTTTGGTCTGCTCCCTCCGCTCCTCCTCTAGGAGCCTCCTCGCAATTCCCAGGATGAGGTTAAAAACTGCTGGTGACAGAGCATTTAGTGTCACCGCCCCCGTCCTTTGGAATTCGCTTCCTTCAGCTGTCAGGGAGGCACCTTCTGTGGAGGTATTTAAGGCCCGCCTCAAGGCCTTCTTGTATAATCAGGACTTCCCAAAATGTGTTTTGTAGTCCCTACCTGTTTTAGGAACTGATGTCTGATTTAGTTTTTATTTAATTTATTTAGTTATTGTTGAAGGTAGTAAATTTTGTTTTAACTGTTTGGAACATTGTATTTAAGTTTATTATTGTGTTGTCTTGTATTTATTTTGATTGTTGGATGGTGCCCAAAGCCTCCGGGATGGGTGTCTTTTAAATAAAACCTGCCTTGCCTTGCCATACCTATTCTATGCCTTTTGCAGCTTTGCACGATGGGCTTTGTAGCTTGCTTTTTCTTTTCCTTGAGTAAAGAAAGGAATGACACACACAATTGCTTTGGGTGGTTCCTGTTTGCTGAGATAAGCTGTTATCAAGAAAGCTGTTGTAGCAACTGAAAATGGATTTATTTATTTATTTATTTAACATCAGTTTAAAAACCTTTGAGCCACGGGCTCATTTACAAAGGTACCTCGTCATAAGGAAGACAGAACATACATACATGAAACAATCCGAAATACAGTACAGTAATAAGGCACAGGCAAATTGCAGGCAAAGCCAGACAGTCAGCAACATAAATTAACAATAGGCAAAGTCACATTACAGGTGATGAGTGTCATAACACCATTGTCAGCTAAACGAGATGGGGAACGCAAACCCCAAATTATTTATCTATTTAATTTTGTTTCCATTAGCTTATCATCACGGATGGTGGGGATGGGTGGGGGTCAGGGGCAGTGGCAGGAGTGAGAGGTGAGCAAGTGATTTTTAGGCAGTATTTGAAACTAGCGAGTGAGGGGGCATCAGTGATGCCAGCTGGGAGGGAGTTGTACCAGGAGGGGGCTCTATAGGATTCAGCAGAACAGTGCAGCTTCATGAGATTCAGAGGGAGCAGACAACTGGATTAACTTATAAAGTATATAACAATTGCCTTACATTACATGTAGGATAAACGATTGCCATCTGTGAATTACAAGGGTGTAAGTCAATCAAGGAGGTGCTGGTGACTTCATCAACCATGACAGGGAAATTTGATTGATTTTTTTTGTCACCAGAACTCCAAGATTCAATTGTACCCTTTTAATTCCCAGTGAGCTATCTTTTGTTCGATTTAATATATACTAACATACTAAAATGCCAGCAGAATAGGCCTAACGGTCTTTCGAGTCTGCTCGATTGGTCATCCCCCACCCTGGGTACTGACCTTGCTGCCCTCCTCGCCTTCTCTGGCTTCTCCCTTCCCAGTTCCGGATATTCTTGCTGCATTGGATTTTGCTTCCAGAACCCTTCCCCTGTACCTGTCCCAGCCCCTCTTGAACCCCTCCACCATCTCTGCCTCCACCAGCCCCCTAGGCAGTGCATTCCATGGCTCCACCACCCTCTCAGTGAAGTAGCACCTCCTCCTTTCTCCCCTGAATCTTCTCCCTCCAGCTTCCACCCATGCCCTCTAGTGGCCCCCTCCTCCTTCCTTCGAAGCACCCTGACTGTTCCTCCCCTATTTACCTTCTTCATGTACCTGAAGACCTCTTATCATGTCCCCCCGGTCCCTTCTCTCTTCCAATGTGTACATATTTAGCTCTTCGAGCCTCTCCTCATAGATCCTGTCCCCCAAGCCCCAAATAATTTTGGTTGCCGTCCTCTGGACCCTCTCCAGGAGTTTAATGTCCCTCTTTAAGTGGGACCTCCAAAACTGCACACATTACTCAAGGTGTGACCTCACCAAGCAGTTATACAGAGGGAGTATCACTTCCCTCCTTCTGGAGGTGATCCCACTAGCGATGCATCCCAGCATCCTGTTGGCCTTGGCTGCTGCCCTCCTACAAGTCTCCGAGTTGTTCATCTTGACATCCACCACCACCCCCGGGTCCCTCTCAGCCATCGAGACTTGTAGCATTCCCCCCCCCCGGGTGTACACTTGGCCCGGGTTTCTGACCCCCAGGTGGAGTACCTTGCATTTCCCTGCATTGAACCTCAGTTTCCAATTTCTAGACCATCTTTCCAGAGCCTCCAGGTCCCCTGTAGGGCCACCCTCCCTCCTCCCTCCTCCCCTCCTCCCCATCCACCACCGCCCCAATAGATGACCTAAGGTTATTTTGCAGTCTGGGGGCCATTACTAGAATTTGTGTTAGTGCTACTGAGACTCAAGTGGGCTTGGGAGAAATGTCTGCTTGTGAGCTACAGCATGTAATTCACAGTTCTGATGTCATACCCCTAAATTATGAGTTATATCACACGTGTGAATTACAAGGGAAAATGTGTGTGAACTAAAACTTTTTTTGAGGTTAGGTATATGTTATACAGAGAATAATACATGAGATGGTGTGCATTATGAGAATTTAGTATACACCCGAGGTATGTGATGCTGCATAAACCCTGAGAGTGAAACTCATGGGCTTTATTCAAGCATCACACACCAAGGGTGTGTATCGACCATTCTATGTTTTATTATATATAATCACTGTTCATCAATTCACCTCCCAAAGAAAGATATTTTTTTAAATTCAGTTCTGGAAAAAGGACCGGTGTTGTGGTAACACCCCTAGGCAGAAACATGCTTCAATTACTGTACTGTCAGTTCCTCTTTTTCGCCAGTGAGGAACATTATTACTGACCAGGACTGCTTTCGTTCTGCAGTCAAAATCACATTTGCTTTCTTGGATGACGGGGGACTGAGGTCCATCAGTGGTTTAAAATTTAGATGTTTGAAGAGATCTGCTATGTTACTTACTTGGCAGTTTCTGACTGCAGAAAACTGACTGCTGTGTGACAGAATGGTAGTTTACTCACCTGGTAAAGGTGATTGCATGAGCATCACCTTACAGCCTCCCCCATCCATAGCCATCTGGGTTATGTCCATTTCATAGGTTATTGATGCACATGTGACCAGTTTCAAAATCCAATCTGCCTAGGTCCATCTCCTTCCCACAGGACTCCAATTCGAATTTTCCAAAGCTGTAGATTATTTCTAGAATTACTGTGGTTAGGTTAGTGTCTAAGGATGTTCAACCTGATAATTGCATAATGGCCTTAAAGGAAAATGCCTTTATTTCCTATTCCAGTACAATCTAAAGTATACCAGCCCATATGGCATGCTGGTTCTTAATAGGATCTAATACAGTATGTTAGGGAGGGTTGTAGGATGCTGTAAGGTGATGCTCATGCAATCACCTTTACCAGGTGAGTAAACTAACATTGCATACTGCATCACCTTACAGCAACCCCCATCCATTACTTCTGGGTTGTAAGAAGCAGTGATAGATTATATGGGTGGGATCAGGTGACATACCAGCTAAATTCCTCCATGGTTTAGTAAGATTTTTCTAGCAAAGGTAGCTTTTTCTGCATTTGTTACATCCAGTCTATAGTGTCATGTGAATGTATGAACTGAACACCAAGTAGCTGCTGCACAATGTCTTGAATCAAGGCCCTGTTAAGTTCTGCCCAAGATGTAGATACTGCCCTAGTAGAGTGGGCTGATAGGTTTGGTGGGCTTGGAAGGCCCTGTAACTTGTAAGCCTCAGTTATTGTTTGCTTTATCCAGCTAGATAACATAGACTGTGCTGCAGCTTGGTCTCTCCTCGGACCGGAGTGTAGTACAAATAGTCTGTAAGATAAACGGAAGTCTTTCATTCTGTCAAGATAAATGGTGATGACTCTTTTCATATCCCAATGTATGAATGATCTGTCCTGCTCATTGTTGGTCTGTGAATTCCAGGATGGTAATTCGATAGTCTGAGACATGTGAAATGGCATGGAGCATTTAGGTAATAAGGAAGGAGTGCTTCGCATCTTAACTCCACCATTATGAATTGTTAGGAAGGGAGACTTACAGGAGAGTGCTCTGATCTCACTTATTCTTTGAGCCGAGCATATTGCCACTAAGAACAGAGTCTTGTAGGATACTCACTTGAGATCTGTTGAGGATATTGGTTCAAATGTGACTGTTGCAATCGTATCTAGAACCGTGTTCAGGTCCCATGGTGGCACAACTGGTTTGGTCTTGGGGCAGATGTTGGATACTGCCTTCAGGAATCAAAGCATGTCTGGGTGTGATCCTGGGAAGTAGTTGTCAACCGGGGCCTGCTTTAGCCCCGATGGCTGCCATTTTAATTCTCAGGGATTATGTTGACAGACCCTTGTCTACTCCTTGTTGTAGGAATAGTAGCATTTGAGAAATAGTTATGGGGTGCTCAATCAGCTGGTTCTCAGTTCTCCACTTTTGAAAAATGGACCATTGGCACTTGCTGGTGTTAGTGGCCAATTTGCATCTGGATTGAAGCATGGTATCAATGACTGTGGAGCAATAACCTTTACCTAGCAGTCTTTATCTCTCAGAAGTCAGGCCACGAGATGTTGGGACTGAAGGGTCAGGTGACCTATCAGCCCCTGTGTTAGTAGGTCTATCTGCAGTGGAAATGTCCAGGGTATGTTGATTGCCATGGCTATTAGTTTCTCCTGGGCCAGTAAGGAGTGAGTATTACAACTGTGGATTTGGTTTAGTGAATCTTGTTTAGTACCTGTTGTATTAGAGGTATTGGTGGGTATACGTATGTCCTCTGGAATTGCCATCTCTGGGACATGGCAGCTGTTCCAATTGAGCCCGACACTTTGAATCTGGAGTAGAAGAGTGGCATTTGAGAGTTTTTTGTGGTTGCCATCAAATCGATCTCTAATGGACCCCAGTGTTTGTTCAGGTGGTGGAATTCCTGGTGGTGCAGGGACCATTCCCCTGGTGCAATTTCTTGTCTGCTTAGCCAGTCGGCCTGTACATTTAATTTCCCTGCGAGGTGTACTGGCATGATGGATTGGAGGTTGACTTGGGCCCAGTCCAGAACCTTTTGGGTTTCCTGTAATAGTCGTATGCTTCTTGTGCTGTCTTGGTTTTTGATGTAAGCCACTGTGTCCCTGTTGTCTGATCTGATTAGGATCCTCTTTTGGTGTATCTTACTGTGGAAGTGATGTAAGACATGATACACTGCCCTCATCTCCAGGATGTTGATTGACATTTTTGACTTCATTAGAGACTACTTCCCTTGCATCAGTATGCGATCTAGGGTGGCCCCCCCAGCTGGAGAGACTGGCGTATGTGTCTATTATCATTTCTGGTTCCGTTTCTAGTGCCACTCCCTTGACTATGTTGCTCCCGTTGATCCACCACAGGATTGACCTTCTGGCCAATGGGGTTAATGTGATTGGTTTGGACAGGTTGTGGTTCAATTTGTGGCCTGTCTGTATTGCTAGCAGTTGTAGAGTGCATATATTCCATAGTGACCAAGGTACTAGGCCTATACAAGAAGCCATGGAGCCTAGTGTCTGAAGGATTGCCTTCAGTATTGGAGTTTTGGTTTTGGCTAGTGCTTGCATTTGCATTATCACTTTGTTCTCTTTTGGGATGGCTCCACCAGACCCTCTTCAGTGTTTATGAGTGTGCCCAGATGCTCTATGGTTGACTTGGGGCTAGGCTGCTCTTTTCCCAGTTGAGAATCCAGTCATGGGATTGCAGAGACTTCACCACCATCTGCACGTGATGGTGAGCTAGCTGTGGTGACCTGGCTCTGATTAGCCAGTCATCCAGGTAGGGGATTATGTGAATTTCTTTTTGTCTGAGGCTGGCTGCTAGTGCAATGGATGCTTTGGTGAAAACTCGGGGGGGAGAGGACAGACGCTAGTCCAAAGGGAAGCGTTTTATACTGATGATGGTGACCCAAGATCTTGAATCTCAGGTATTTGTAGTGGGACGGTCTGATGGGTATGTGGAGGTAGACGTCCTTCATGTCGATTGACATGAGGAAGTCCCCTGATCTCAGTGAATGTAGTGCTGACTTTAGGATCTCCATCTTGAACTTCTTGTATTGTATGACTTGGTTGATGAATTTGAAATCTAGTACCGGTCTCATGTCCCCAGTTTTCTTTGGTACCAGAAAAAAGATTGAAACATAGAAACATAGAAGTTGACAGCAGATAAGGACCACAAGGCCCATCCAGTCTGCCCATTTCTTTTTCTACCTTATGAATGTGCCATTGGCCTTTGCTCTGTCAATGGCCTATCTATTCATATGCATCTGTATTGCTCCCTTATACCTATCCCATGACTGTTTGAAGTCCTGCACTGTATTCATATCCACCACTTCCTGCAGTAGGCCATTCCATGCATCCACCACTCTTTCTGTGAAAAAGAACTTCCTCACATTACCCCTTAATCAGCCTCCCTCTAATCTCATGCTGTGTCCTCTTGTCCTGCTATTTTTCTTATATTGAAACATGTTAGACTCTTTCACCTTGTTAATTCCCTTAAGGTGTTTGAATGTTTTGATCATATCACCTCTCTCCCTCCTTTCCTATGTTTAAATGTCTGTTTTAAAGATTTGTACGGTGCCCAGAGCCTCCAGGATTGCTCGTCTTTTAAATAAATTTTGCCTTGCCTTGCCTTTGCTCCAGGGTATACATATTGAACTCCATTAATCTGGTCTCATATGTTTTCTGATGCAGTCCCTGCACCATTTTGGTTGCCCTTCTCTGGACTGCCTCAATTTCATTAATGTCCTTGTGAAGGTGTGGCCTCCAGTACTGCATGCAGTACTCCAGATGGGGTCTAACCAGTGTCTTGTACAGAGGGATTTTTACCTCCCTCTTATGACTTGTGATACCCCAACTAATACATCCCAACATCCCCCTAGCTTTACCTACTGCTTTACTGGTCTGCTTGGATGATTTCAGGTCGTTTGTGATGATGATGTCCATGTTGCTTTCTTCCCTTGTGACTGCCAGCAACTCTCCTCCCAGCCTATAGGTGGTTTCATGGTTTCTCTTCCCTATGTGCATGAGCTTGCATTTCTTTGTGTTAAACCCCAGTTGCCACTCTTCTGACCATTTTGCCAGTTTATCCAGATCTCTTCTCATTCTGTCCACCCCACCTGGATAATATACTCTGTTGCAGATCTTGGTGTCATCTGCAAACAGACAAATCTTACCCTGCAGTCCATCTGCAATGTCACTGATGAATATATTGAAGAGGACTGTCCCAGAACTGATCCCTGAGGTACCCTACTTGTGACTTGCATCTCTTCTGACTATAAACCATTTACCACCACTCTCTGTTTTCTGCCCGTCAACCAGTTTGCCACCCAGTTGACCAACTTTTGACCCACCCTGAGCCTACCCAGCTTATTAGTCAATCTTCTATGTGGAACAGTATCGAAAGCTTTGCTGAAGTCAAGGTAGGCAACATCAACTGCTCCCCCTTGGTCTACCACTCTGGTTACCCAGTCAAAGAAGTCTATGAGATTAGTTTGACAGGACCTTCCTGTTGTAAACCCATGCTGTCTTGGATCCTGTGCTCCTATGGATTCCAGGTGTTGCACTATCCTTTCCTTAAAGAGTGCATCCATAATCTTGCCCACTACTGAGGTAAGACTGACTGGTCTGTAGTTCCCTGCCTCCTCTCTGCTACCACTCTTGTGGAGCAGTATCACATGAGCCCTTCTCCAGTCTTCTGGGATCTCTCCTGTGCTCAGAGACTCACTAAACAGTTCTGATAATGGCTCTGGTAGTTCCACTCTTAGCTCCTTTAGTACCCTGGAATGTATGCCATCAGGTCCCATTGCCTTGTCCACCCTGAGCTTATCAAGCTCTTGCAGGACCCTTTCTTTTGTGAAGGGACTAGTGCACACCTCCCTCCCCCCTGTCTCCATGGTGCTGAGCTGTGGGCCCTGCCCTACCTTCACTTCAGTAAATACTGAGCAGAAGTATTTATTTAGGATAGATGCTTTTACATGGTCCTCCTCCTCACATGCCCCCTTATCCCCTTTGATCTTAGCAGTACCCCCCTCTGGACTGTCTCCTTTCACTAATGTAACTATAGAAAGTATTGTCACATTCTTTTACTGTTCGTGCTAGTGTTTTCTCGGTTTGGGCCTTTGCCTGGCTTACTGCCTTCCCTGCTTCCCTTAGGGAAGTATGGTATACCTCCCTATCTTCATCCCACTGCGTTCCCTTATATTTCCTGAAGGCCAGCGTTTTGGCTTTGACCTTTTCTGCTACTGTTTTTGAGAACCAAAGGGTTCCCTTCTTCTTTTTTACTTCCTTTTCTCTCTAACACAAAACAAGAATATCTGGAAGGATCTAACAGATAATATCCACATCTATGTTTGCTACTAGTAGTTGTTACCTTTTTCTCCCTGTAGAACAGCAGGCTGAGATGGGACATGATCTCAGTCTTCCCATTCTCAGGGGTACTGACAGGACTGAACAAATGGATACGTTCTCCAGCAGGACACAGAAACATGCTCTGAAGGTCACAGATGGCAAGTTTAGGGGAAACATTAGGAAGCATATTTTGTTCCAGAAGCTGGCAGCCTTCTATAATGACCTGCCAATAGAGAATGTGGACATGAAGACAGTAGAGTGGTCCCCAGTGTTGCCCATCCCTTAGCTTTTGACAGCACTGAAGCCATCAGTGTGAGAACCGTGCACTGTCCCTGCCACATGCTATACCTACCCATGTGGATAAACAGAGGGCTTCAGGCTCTAGTGCTGTCACTCTGCTACCTTTCATCAGCACTATATCAATCACAGTGTGGAAACCCTGGACTGTCTGTTCTACACTGCATCTGCCCCTGTGGATTTATAAAGGGCTTCAGTCTCCAGTGGTGCCAGTCCCTTACTGTTCACCAATCACACACTGTACCTGTCACTGTAGATAAACAAAAGGCTTCAGTCCCCAGTTCTGACAGTCCCTCATCATTCACCAGGAGTAAATGCAGACAGTGTGGAAACCAAGCACTGTCCCTGTGGATAAACAAAGAGCTTTAGTTTACTGTCCAGTGCTGTCTGAGCTGTACCTTTTATGAGCATTAAATACATCAGAGTGGAAAAGTCAGTAGTGAACCCAATTCTGTGGATAAACAGAGGTATTGTAAGCCCCCACCTTTCACTAGCACTGGATAGCAAATATACAAAGGTTAAATAGAAAAAAGTATATAAAACACAGAATAAATGGTCTCAGATCCCAATAAATGCCCATAAGAACAAGGGTTAAAACTTCACTTGTCTGGGGGGTTGAGCAATTGCAGGACAAAGTTGTCAACAGTTTCTGACAGTGTTCTGCAAAGACCCACACACAAACACACACATTCTTCAGTTCCAGTTTGCGCACATTTATTTTATACTGCAATACATTTCCAGTTTGCAAATGCATTCTTTTTTATTACAATATAAAAAAAACACAGCATTTCTCCACAGTACTGAAAGCCTAGGTTTTGAATTACAGGGGCAAAGCTGGATCTGGGCTGTCTGTAATTTGACACAGTAGTCTGCTTAATGATACACTGCTTCAGAGCTTAAATAAGGGAAATTCCAGTTCAGTATACAGTACTTGTATGCTTTTTCTTTGCAGCCATTAAGAAAGTAATTTTGCAACTCCTCTGGAGTTCCTCCAGAAGCTTGCTGTGTCCTATGTTGGAAATTAAGATAAAGAGAGACAAACAAGCCTACTCAACAGCGAGAAGGGAGTACTGTATTTCAACTGGCATAGTGATTTGCAGTTGTTGTAGTATACACTGAAAACTCCAATAATTTAGGGAACAAATATCATTTATAGCAAGTAACTGATAAAATCTCACTTGCTGTTCCTGTGTGTGCGTGGGGGGGGAGTGCCTGGAAATGATAGCCAGATAATGAATTAACCCCTAGGCTGCTGGAAGAACAAGAATGAATCTATTTGATTGAGCTGGACAGATGCTCAGTCTATAGCCCTGCAATGGTTAAATTGAGGGGCTAAAAAAGACAGCAGCAGCTTCAAACTTTTTTTGTTGTTGTTTATATCCTGAGAAGTTGTGAGGTACAGTAGCATTCCCCCTCCCTTCAGATGCCTTTAACACAGCAGCAAATAGCAAAAATCAGAGGGGGACTGCACTATTTTGCAATTGTGGATGGATACTTCCAAAAGTCCAAAAAGGAAGTTCTACGGTAAGCTTGTTTTTAGAGCTAATGCAAGAGGGCTACAGGCTCCGCCTACCTACAGCCCTAACAAGGTAAGTGCAGTTACATGTACTTCAATGGGCTTTCAACTGCACTTACCTTATTTCTTATATAGCAGTTGCCAGTTCCAGCAGCAAACCATGTCTTCCATGAGACATTGGATCTTCACAATGGGATCTGTTCAGGTGAGTGAGGGTGTATGGGAGAGGTCTGGGGTGTGGGGTGGTGGGTGCTCAGTGGGAGGTCAGGCTGGGGTTGCAGGATTGCATCAGCGATTGACCTTTTTTGCAGATTAAAAAAATACATTGAGGGACCACGTTCTTCTTTTCAGGCTCCGAGGAACAACAGAGGGTGGGGGATTGCCACTAGACACCTCATTTAAATCAGCAATAACATGCGTAAGGCTGACACTGATATAGATAGCAGGGGAATGTAGACTAGCAATTTTTGCACTAACCACTTAGCCACCTAACTGCACATTCTAATTGTTGTGATACACACACACACTGACTAATACATACACACATATATGCATATATATTCCAGTAGAACATAGCAGTGCACTGTTTTCACACATCTTTACTGATTAAAAAAATACATTGAGGGACTGTTTTCTTCTTTTAAGACTCCGAGGGACATTGGGGGGGGTTGCCACTACACAACTCATTCAAATCAGCACTGACATGCAAAAGGCTGAAACTAATTTAGATAGTGGGGGAATGTAGACTAGCAATTTTTGGACTAACCACTGAGGCACCTAACTTCACTTTCTAATAGTTGTGATAAACACACACCGACTAATACATATACACATATAACCCCCTGTCAGGGGCTTACCTGTGAGTCCCCCAAAAAATGCTAGTTTTCCCCAGGGTTTTGGTTCCACCCCCATCTTTTGGGGGGATTCCTGGCTTGTCCTCTGTTTTCCTGGTCTCTCCTGCCAGCCCCCGAGATGGTTTTAGAGAGAGCGGGGCCAGAGGAGCAAGTTCACAGAACCCCTGGCTCTGGAAAGGATACTGCGGTGCTGACGAGCTCCGTGCATGCGCAGGAAACACAATTTCATTTTGGCCAGTCATGGCCATTTTGGCTGACCTCTCCAGTGGTCCTGGTCTCAGGGTAAGCTAAGAAAGGGATCAGGACCAGTGGCAGGGCTGGCGAGGCAGCAAGAGAAGAGAAAAAAAAACAGGTTTCTATGCGCCAGTCGCACACAAGTATTCGGATGCCATCTCATTATTATTCATAGGAGGCACACCTTTGATGAGCTGGTAGTTCTGTCCAGCACCTAGGGGCACAGATTACTGGTGCTAGAGACAGAAGGGAGCAGGAACAGATAAAATAAATAAATATATGTGTGCAAGGAGAATGAAGAGGCTGCCAGTCTGTGGGGGAAATAAATGCATAAAAGTGTTCACGGACTGCAGCCAGAAATTGGGGCTATGTGTGAGCTGCCTAGGGGATATGTAGAACAGTAACAGCAACTGGAAATGGGCTAAACAAAAATGTAAAGGAAGGCAGTTGCTTTACAGGGCACAAGGGTGGCTACACCTGTGTGGGGAAAATGTTGAATAAAAATAAAGGCTTTGGCTGCAGGAATGCTCAAACTTTGGGACACTGCACAAACTGTGGACACTGATTAAAATGGCCACCATGTATTGCAGCCATGTGACACCAGCCAGCCAATCACCAAGCCAGGATTCTTGCCAGGGACTCTGGGACTGATTTACAGGACCTTTGGGGGACAATACTGGAGAAAGTTTAGGTGCCTTTTTCTGCACCAGTGAGGCATCGAGGGAGTCTCATACATATTATGTTTGCTTAAGGACAGTGGCTCCAGTCAATGGGGCATGAGAAAAGGGCTCCCAATAAAGCAAGGACAGTTGGTCTTTGAGTCAGTTTGGGAGGAATTTCTCCAGAGCTCCTGCCCCTGGAGAGAATGGGGCTGTGAAATGGGCCTCCCTTGGGGCTGCCAACAATTTGTTCCCCAGGGCAGGGAGTGCCTGCCCCATCAGGAAATGGAAGAAGCAGCTTGGCAGAGAGAAAAAGGGAAAGCTGCAGGGTGCAGAAAGTTCTGTGTTGTTCTGAAATTGCACCACAGTGGTGAGAGAAGTGCAGCTCGAATGGAAAAGGGAAAGCTGCAGATTGCAAAAGAGAAGAGGTTGTGTCCTGAGCCTGAATAAAAGGACAAAGGTTGGGTCTAAGCCTGAAAAAGATCAAGGTTGCGTTCTGAGCCTGGAAAAAGAGTGACGGTTGCATCTAAGCCTGGAAAAAGACAGACTACAGGGGACGAGAAACAAGAGAATATAAATGTGCTGAGAAAGAGAAAAGGAAGAGTAAGCTTCTTCAATTAGAGAATTGCTATGTACTTGCACGGTGAGAAAAGGGACTATGAGTGCAGGTGATATGTGTGAGCTGGAGCAAGAATGTGGTTATGTTAAAGTTGAGAGACTGTGAAAGCAGAAGGATGTGCAGGTGCTTTTTGGAAGCTCAAGTACCTGTTTTTCTCCCCTGAGATACATCAAGGAAAAGAGAGAAACAGATTGCTGTGGCTACACACCATAGCAGGAAAGAGAAAGAAAGAGAAGCAGAAAAGAATGTGCTGAAGGTTTCTGCTGACACCCAGGGCCAGGTAGGGAACTCGTTAACCCCCATCAAGTGGGGTCTGCCACTTCAGGGGGTCACGGGTCTTGTACCAGAGTGCTAGGGTGCTCTGATTGGAGGGAGCTGGGCCGTGGGACCACTCCCCAGTCTGGGTCCCCTGTAGTTGGCAGGTCTTGCATACATGCCCTGCATCGGGGGTCTGTAATGGGCTGAAGGGGACAAGCTGCAAGATCTGCAAGCAAGAGAAAGAGAGCAAGCTGCAGCCCCATGCCCCTGTCTTCAAGCATTGTGCCCGGTTCTGTCTGCGATCCATCTATCCCCAGGACTTCAGTGAACTGTGCCATCCAAGGTCTGATTCTGCAGAACCATGAGTAAAATAACATGAATTGTCCTGCCCCCGAGGACTGTAAATATGTTTGCCCACTAGGGCAGGAGGTAGAGCTATGGACTAGAGGGAAAAGATAACGGTTTAGCTCTAAATAAAAGAGAGAGATGAAAAAAGTTACTTAATTCAAGTAAACCCACCAATGCCAGCTACCAGCTGCATCTCAGACCTGCATCTAGAATCTGGGTACCCAGTGAAGGACTTTGGGGTTTTAAGGGACTGGGACCCGCAGGTCTGGGTTTGGGCACTCTGGCAGCAGTTGACTAGTTAGACAGATCAGATGGCTGCATTGATTGGGATCTGGGCTTGAATCAAAGGGAAATGTGGCTTTGGGAAATGCAAGGCTTAGAAATGCAGAATTAAAATGCTTACTTGAACTCTATTCCACTTACCACATCCTACACCCTCTCCACCTGTAAATGAACCATGAAGTTATTGTTTTGCAGCAAAGATGAATCCAGAGCCAAATTTTAGTGAGCCGTTTCACTGTCTGAAATGGAAAAGGTTAAATGGTGTAATGGAATGTGGGGTGGTTCGAATCCTGGTAAGTCCATGCCTGGAGTAACTGTTCAGGAGGTGGGTTGGTATGACATCCCAGAGGATAGTATTGCAAGCAAACAGACCCACTTAACATACTCTGGGTGGAGGCACTGCCATTTTATTTTAGCTTTTGGGAAAGGACCCGGCAGGTCAGCTTTTGGAACCCAGGCCCCGGATACTGTATCCTAGGCAGCAGGAAGTGTACTGGCCCTCTTCAGGACAGTGCCAGAGAGGGGCTACACACATATATGCATAGATGTTCCAGTATAACACAGCAGTGCACTGTCTACACACATTTTTACAGATTAAAAAGAAAAGACATTGAGGGACCATGTTCTTCTTTTCAGGCTCCGTAGGAATATTAGAGGTTGGGGGATTACCACTAGACACCTCATTTAAATCAGTAATGACATACATAAGGCTGAAACTAATCTAGATAGCAGGAGAATGTAGACTATCAATTTTTGCACTAACCACCGAGCCATCTAACTGCACTTTCTAATTGTTGTGATATACACACACACTGACTAATACATATACACATATATGCATATATATTCCAGTATAACATACAGTACAAGTCACATTAAACTGTACCTCCAACTCACTGGTTTAGCATTTTTCAGTGAGTTGCTTAATGTGTGCACTGCTCACTGCAATTAATTAATAAAAGTTTCCTAATGGTTTGCTTCTAGCTGCTATTCAGTTTCAGCTTACTGTATTTTTCAGCTCTCTGGAAACTTTTATCAATGCAGTGCATGATCAGTGCACACATTAAAGGGACACTGTCAGCTTTCAGCACCTATACTGAACTTGTGTGACCAGTGTGCTTATAATAACATCTATGGCAAAATACACTATTCATGTACTCCACTATGAGTAACAGTAAGATCTGTTACCTAAATTTAAAAATATATACTTTAGCTCAGACCAAACACACTACCTTAGTGCTTGGCCGATCTTCCGCCGCTGGATGCCTCTTCTCAATGTGAACACGGATTGCCCGTGTGCGAATTTCCTGAACAAGTGTAAATGATTAGTTGGAGCTAAAAGAACTTGCTCTTCTGAACATGGGGATCTCTGTAAGAACAATGAAGAGCCTGCAAGTATTACTTTTACCACTTTGAAAAACAGGACCAAGATTCTGAGCATGCATGTCACATCCATGGCAACGTGAAGCAGTGGGGAACCTTGGAGAAGACTAGCTGGTAGGTAGGTAGGTACCGTTGTGTTTCAGGGTATCAAGACTGTGGCATTCAGCAGATATGGGGCCAGCTGGTAAGGGAGAATAAAATAAATTAACAGGAACAAAAGCCAACAACCACACAACATCACTGTGCATACCTGATGCACCCAGCCTACAACAGGTAACAACAAAATGTCAACTTGTCATGCTGATCCCAGTACCATCACATGCGGTGACCAAGGTGATGGCACAGAAATGGACAGCCCAGTCAGCATGACAGGGATTTGGAGTACACTGTATTCTGTATACATACATATACACTCTCTCTCTCTCTCTCTCTCTCTCTGTATACAGCCTGTCATGATCCCCAAAGTGGGGCCTACCATACCGATTACGACCGTCTCCGATCAAGCGGTGGTGGGGGGCAATGTGTTTGGGGACCAGGGGCAGAGACCTGCCAGCTAGGGGAAAATAAATTTCCAGCTGATCCATACAGGTTTCAAATTAAGTTTTGCAGCTACTAGCCAGCAGGGTAGTGACTTGCAAAATCTACTAGCCCACAGACTTTTCTACTGGTCCAGCCGATGTACTTATTGAAATATTACCTTTTCCAGTACAAGCCCTCAGGGAGAGCTACTTAAAAGATTTTTGACTATCCCAAAACAATATCTAACAGAATTTGACTAGTGGAGCCGGTGCCAATTTTGACCCCTGCCCATGAATATCTACATGTGGGCACACAGGTGACAGTACAAAAACAGATAGTCAGGGCCACCCTCACAGTACCACATAGGTGACAGTATAAGAACAGACAGTCAGGACCACCCTCACAGTATATACACACACACACACACACACACACCAGAATAGGTAACATATTCAATAAGAAAAAAATGCACAGACATACTTGTACTGCAACACTAGATGAAACCATATCCAAACACAGCCCCTAATAGACTAATATGAAGCACCATCAAATTATGATAAAAATGGGTGCACATGGGTACCTCTGCAGAGTTGCACACACACACACACACACACACACACACACACACACAAGCAATAAACAGTATGACTTGATATATTTTTTTCAGGACGAAGGCACATAACCAACACAAAGTAGCAAACTCCTTTTTCGGTACTTTAGCAACAGAATTTCAACAGTATGGTAAGTTTGAAGATGAAAAAGTGTACATGAACAGTCCACTTCAAACCTCCACTGTAAAAAAAAAACAGTAACTTTTCACACCACCTGCTTTTCAATACTGCTACTACGGCATCTTGAGTATCCATTCCTGAATTTATACTGTCCACTCCAGATCTCCTGACTGCCCGCTCCTGAGTTTCAGCTGCCGCTCCAGAGTTCATGCTGCTCACTCAGCTCCTGGCCTTTAGGTTCTCTGTAATTATCTATACTATTTTTCTCTGCCAGTACCATTGAGCTGCTAACTTGCTCTGCCAACCCAGCGATGCCTCTGGTAAGCTGGCTCTCAAATCCCAAAACAGCAAAGTGGGTCTTTGGGTTGATTGACAGTGCCAACCCTATTTGTCAATGAACTAAGCACTATTACTTCACCACCAAATGAAAAGCAGTGTGCCGAATATGCACTTTACTCTGCTGAAACCTGCTATAAGTTTGGCAAATACACTGCGGAATACGGGGTAATGAATTCAGTGAGGCATTACTGTGCCAGACACAGAGAGACCATCAACGAGAGCAGCATTTGAAAGTTCAAGCTTGATTACCTAAACAAACTTAGTCACACCAGATCCCTCAAAGCTCCTACCACAGCTACTGAAAAAAAAAAAAAAAAACAAGGGGGAGACTGTTGCTACTGATGGTGGATGTGGAGGTTGAGTTAAAAAAAATATAAAACTGCTCAGAGCAGAAGGGGCAGTCATAATCTCTAGAGTCATGTTGGCAACTGTGACTGGCACGATCAAAGCACAGAACCCCAACTGTTGTTCAAGTACATGGGTAGCAAAGCCTTTTCTCATCAATATGAGTGGATGTTCCTCATCCAAATGGGCTTTAGTAAAAGGAATGAAAGCAGGATAGAAAACACCTGCAGATTTCCCCAATTCCTTAGAAGAGTCAGTAGGCAAGAGCTGATACCAGAGGAGCTCATAATTATCATGGATGAAACAGGGGTTAACCTAATCCCATGCCACCAATAGACCACAGCAGAATCTGTTTCAAAGCAGGTGGACATCATGGAACTAGGGGACAAAAGGCAGGTATCATTAGTCCTATCCGTCACTTTTAGTTGGAAAGCACCTAGCTGCACAGCTCATATAGTATGACAAGACCTAAAATAGGTATCCAGCATTCAAATTCCCTACAGACTGGTGCACAATGCATAGTGAGAACCTTTAAGCAAACTGATGTAATAATCCAGTTTGTAGCTTTTATTCTATGCCCCTCCATCAATTTCCAAAAACAGACTAAATCTCTCAGACGAACAATGAACGCTATTGATCCTAGATCTTTACAGAGCACTCTCCACTGAACAGGTGCTTTCAAAACTTGAAGCTTGCAACATTAGTCCTATCTTTGTGCAGGTACGCTGTACAGATTTACTGTAATGACTGGCCCTCACAGTTAATAAACTGTTCAAAGATACTGTAAAAAAAACAAGTTCACTCAATGGTACGGTATGTCATCTCAGAAGAGCTGAGCCAGGGAACCTGTCCAGAGATTATCACTGTTAACCTAAACATGTCAACTGTAAAGTGAAATCACATCAGAGGATTAGCAAGCTCTACTCCTGCTCATTTACCAAATTTAATTACATTTCTTATAAATTTCTCCTTTTTCTAGGGGTGTGCTACTAGTTTATAGTGTATGGTGGAACGTCATTCTCCACCGAAATTCATCGCTGTCGAAATGTTGTTCTCATACACTAGTGATGTTCGCAGTGCAGCAGAATGATTTTTTGTTCTACTGCACTGCACACATCACACACTGTGTCCTCGAGCAGCATTTGACAGTTAGGGCTCAATCCATAGACAGGACACATAGCGAAAGCAGCAATGTCGGTGGCAGTACTAAAGTTTAGCGTTAAAACGTTCAAAATGCAAAGTTCTTAAACAGTTAAAATGTCAAGCACGAAAACATTCAAAATGTAAAGTTCTTTTTTTCTTCTAGTAACCCAGTAAAAATGTTTTGAAGCAGAAACATGCTGTAGTGATTTTTTTTCCCAAAAAAACAACGTTCCACCATACATTATAAAGAAAAGTGCATGGGGAACAGTTGACAACAGGGCTAATCTTTCACCTCGTTGACACTATGATGACAGAATACCTCTCGAGCTGCACTCTCGAGGTAATCTGTCGTCATAGTGCCAACTCGGTGAAAGAATAGCCCTGTTGTCAACCGTTCCCCATGCACTATCCTATATGTTGCCTATATCAAAACAATCAATGAAGTCCCTCACAGATGTTAAAAAGTGCTTGCAATTTTTTTTAAGTTTATTCTTCCTTACTCACATCTTGTCACTCCATGATTTTCAAAAGGGGTTTCTTAGTTTTCAGATGCCAGGCCAGCTGATTTTTGAAATGAGTCCATTCACCAAAGATAAGGTGAAACACATGAATGGGAAACTAACATTTGAAATTATAACTCATTCATCTGAGCCGGAGTTGTCACTGCTTCTCTGTGAGACTCCTCTCTAGCATCCCCATATTCTGTTCTGCTAAGGGAGCAGGTACCTTGCAGCTTATTGCTGGTGTGTGGGGCACTTCCTAACAGATGGGGCACACCTCCCCCAATTAATAATCACATCAGAGGGTTAGGAAACTCTACCCCTCCTCATTCACTAAATTTACCAGTAATCAGATATTTCTTATAAATTCCTGCATTTTATAGGGGTGTACTACTGGTCTGTAGCATATACCAGAACAATCATCAGTGTACAGTGCACACACCCTGCCCCTCACCACAATTTTGTTATTTATTTTTTTTTAATATATACTTCTTCACTGATAAGCAAAGTGCTAGTTTTCACAAGAGACAAGTGCAGGAATACAAATGATAAAAAAACAATGAATATAATGCACAAACAGAACTTACAAAATACAATATACCCAATAAAACATTAAGTGAACGTGCATTCCTTCTTTAAAATGAGCCTATGTTTTAACCTGGTTTTAAAAGATCTAATAGTTGTGCAATTGACAATTTCATCAGGTAGGGAAATGTAAAAAGTGGAAGCCCTAAACAACACAGATTTTTGTTCTATAGATTTTTTGTATAATGGGATTCTAAAAACATACTTGCTTTGTGATTAGAGTACAAGAGACAGTAACAGGCACATGCAGTGCTCTCAGAGAGCTATTCCTTAAAGAGCAGCTCTGAACTTCAGCATGTGCTTTCATAAATAAGATGTTTCAGCTGTTACAATTTACTAGAGAATATATATTTTTTTTCATTTACAATGTTCCTTTCCAAGATTTAGAGCATATCTTGGTAGTCCATCTAAAAAGTGGGTATAGAAAACATCTGAAAACATTTTTCTCTCCCGTTAACCTCAAGTGCTTTTGTTTATGACATCATACTGCTCACCATGACAACAGACTGTGATGTCACAAACAGTAATTGTGTGGTTAGCAGGGGAGAGTCAGACACATTTTGAAAGACTCGGTGAAATAAGCAATGTTTTGTCAACAATATTTAGTAGACCTGAGAAAGTGAAAAAATAACTCGAAAACAATGAAGTTGAAACACAATTGATATAAATCTAATGTTTTAAGCTCTTTATTATACTAGATAGTTGCTCTTTAAGACTTGCTCTGAAGGTAACATGGGATTTAATAGTCTGAATGTAAGATGGAAAGGAGTTCTAGATTTTGGGGCCCTGAAGCCAATGGCTTATTTTCCCCATGGCAGTCTTTACCTGAGAACATTAGTGTAGTGCCACCTATATGTAGTCACCCTCAGTGTCTGGGTCTATATAACATTCCCAGTTTGGGTCTATTCATAGCAAAGACATGTTCAACCTGTTTTTCAAAGAATAGGGAGCGGTTCAGTCAAACCCCCAAAGTATTTGAAATAGTTGCAAGTGACTTGTTATCAGCTGTTGTGATTGTAAGGGGTGTAGTTGATTTGTTCAGCTTTAGTTTTGTTTGAGTTCAGAACTGAGAGTAAAGTCATTGAAAAGATCCTTGACTGGGCCCCACTAAGATAATAGTGTACATTTCTAGTCAGCAATCAGTGTGCAAGAGAGCACACCTGGTTACAGTCAACATGCTTGCCCAGGCAGCATGTCTCAGGGACACACATATGCACATACAGTACACACAGCAACCCACATGCAGGCATGGACAGACACACACATATACAGACACAAACATGAGCACGGGCACACAATTAAGTTGCATCCACTAGTAATGAACCTCAGGGGGCTGTGACTACTTTTTTCAGGGCTACTTCATCTCGGTAGGATGAAAAACATACTGAGACTTTACAACTTACTAGTGTTTTTTTAACTTGCAATGTATATTGAATGTCATAAAGTTACACCTTTACTTACATTACAGCTTTCCAGTGATAACAGCAAGGGCAATTATACAATTGAATAGCACTGCCATGTAATATACGATTTCACAGTCACTGTATTATTTAGTTTTATAGTGCATCTAGTCCAAGACCGAGGTTGGAAATAAACAGATTTGAGTCCTTTGTCCATGGTGTCATATGCTGCACACAATCAGTTTATTTACACACTTGTCCTTTGAGTAACAGTCTTTCTTTGTGAATAAATTGTTATTAAATACTATATTCAAAATCATACATGAAACTCATTTTTAATCATTATACTAACAATATTCACACATCAATAAGAAAGATAAGCAATGTAGCCTAAACAGTATTAACTATAGCCCTGTCTATTAACTACAACAATTTAGTTAGTGCACACTGGGATATACTTTCTTAAGTGATTGTGTGGGGTATTGAAATTGTATCTGTTTGACTTCTAGGTTACTCATGCTGTTTTTAGTATATCCTTTTATTGTACTGTTTGAGAAGAAGGTAATAACTGTTAATAAACACAGACACATGTTACATTGTGCTCTGTCTTTCATTCTATAGTGATTGACCACACCAATATTTACTGATTATGACAGCCAAGTAAGTGTGCTTATACCAATATTTGTTCTAGTACAGTGGTATTTTCCTGCTCTGCTATATAATATGAATATGGGAGCCACCTATATTATACTACTCTTGCTGCAGTCATCGCAGTGCTACAATGGCTTCCATACTTTTAATCTGTTGAATATTATTGAGCCACTGCTGTAGCTGTGGGCAGGTAGCAGTCAGCCAGTGTTGAGTAACGGTCTTTCTAGCATACCTACTAATATCAAGCACAGTTTTCTTTTATGACAAGAGCAGGCCCCTATGGGAGGTGAGTCTAAGACCAGATTTTCAAACCTTGGGTTAAGGGGAGCTCTAGAATTGTTTGCATTGTTTGCTGAACTTCTGACCAAAACAGCTTAAGCATGGGGTATTCCCAAAAGATGTGAAACTGTGTACCCCTCAATCCCACATCCCCTCCAGCAAAGGTCTGTGACACCTGTTCCAAAATGTCTGAACAAAACAGGTGTTATAAAATATCTGTCATTCATTTTCCATCTACATTCTTGCCAGGAAAGAGATGCCATTGTCTGATGTATCTCCTGCCCTATCCTAGCCCAGTACTTTGGTGTAAGCTGCACACTAGTCCCTTCTCTCCAGGTGACCTGTATTTTTCCAAGGGTTTCTACCCCCCCCCACTCCACTCAGTAAAGAATAAGCTCGGGAGAGGAACCCATTTTGTTCTAGTTGTTGAGCCCTAACCCCAAAGGAAAACCACCCCATTTTGGCATTCCTTCTTGCAACGTTATTATTTTCAGGCTTTTCAGTATGTGGTCCGTATACTGTGGTTATCTATGGAAGTCCTTCTGCCACAGCTCATACTCCTGTTCCATTTGTTGGAAGCTTTTAATGGTGTTGCCCTCTGTTACAGATTATGTCAGGTACTGGAGGCTTTTCCTGCCCAGCTAAGAAATCTATCATCTATTTGGACGGGAGTAAAATATTTCAGCTACTGTACTGGTATCTTTGTCAAATGTGTAGGTGTTGCCTTTTCTATGGCTGCAGTGGGTGGAGCCTACAGCCATCTTGTGGTAGCTCTAAAAACGAGCTAGCGGATTGACACCATGGAACGCTTCTGTTCTGGAGTTGCAGAATGATCATTCCCTAACTCCAAAACAGTACGCTCACTCCCCGCCACCCCCTGTGGGCACACTATTTCAGCTGCCAGTCACCTGCCATGCACAAGATGATCACCAATGTTTACTGCACATGCACGAGTTGTTGCACATGTGCAACTCGCCCACGATCATCTTGGGCACAGCAAACTGTTTCACCATGAATCCAGTGAGCATGGCTGCAGCCACGTGGCTCTGGCCAGAGTTTGTTTTATTTGAAGCCACAGTGCCATGTTTATGATGTATCCAGACATGAGAGATGTTTGAAAGTCTTTTCTTTTTAACTTTTTTTCAGCTAGTCAATGTTAAGTGTCTCAGAGGTTGATAAGCATGGGTCTGTTATTCTAAGTTGGTGCAGCCATTGTCATCAGAATCCCCTAGCATTTCTGCCATCTGTACTAACTGGGCTGTTTTATAGTACTGTGAAAAGTTAGGTAGCCCCATACTTCCCTTACTTCTGTGTTCTGTGAGTGTATCCCATCTGATACAGGGTCTCTTGCCCCCCCCCCCTTCAAAAAAATGTAATTTGGTAAACATATGCTTTAGTTCTTTCCAGTTCCCTAAGGGATCTGGAATAGGTAAGGTAGAATACAGGAATAAAAACCAGATAGCACATTCATTTTGACTGTCTTCAATTTATCCCAAAACGTTGAGGGAAGTAAATTCTGCATGCTGAGGACTGAGTAAACCATCTGTTTAAGTGAGGTATAGTTCACATGATGTAAAAGTTCAGCATTACAGGGATGTGTATTCCCAAATATCTGACTTTACTATGCACTCATCTGAAAGGGAACTGACCTTCAAACTGTAAAGTGACAATACCACTGAGCACTGACTATTAGTCTCTCTGTTTTGTTAGACTTGACATTGAATTCAAAGGCCTCCCCAAATGCATAAGATATTTAACAAGGTAGGGACTGATTGATGGGGTTCCCTCAGGTAGAGCAATATGTTCTCAGCATACAATGAGATTCAGTTGTCATATCCATTCACTTTTAAACATTGGAAAGCCTCTGCCTGTCTCATTGCTGCAACAAGAGGCTCCGTGATAGGTGCGAAGAGGAGAGGAGACAGAGGGTAGCCCTGCCTTGTTCCTCATTTGACTGGGAAGGCCTCTGAGATTGTACCATTAACTTTGAATTTCCCCACTGGTTTAGAGTACATCATTTTTATTCAGGACATGAAGCCCATCCCAAACCCCACAATCTGCATTACTATTTGCAGGTAAGACTAATTCGAGCGATCAAATGCTTTTTCGTCATCTAGAAATATGGCAACCTGTTTTTTTTCTGTTTGTTTGTTTGTTTTATGATGTGAGAATATATTTAGTAGACAACTAATATTGTTCAGAAGGCGTCACTTGGGAATAAACCCCATCGGAGCTGGATGTATGAGGTTTCCAATACAGGTTTTGAATCTAATAGCTATGATTTTGTGACAAGATTCAAGTCCTGGTTTTAAAACAGGGTGAGCCCTCTCAGAATGTTTTATAAAATTGGCATTGAAGCCATCTGGTTTAGGTGCCCCCTGCCCTCCTTCGACTCCAGTATCACCCAAGTGATTTTTTCTTCTGTTATAGATTTTTCTAAGTACATTTTCACTTCTGGGGATAAGGAGTTAAAGTATGCCTGTTAGAAATTGTTTAGTGTAATGCTGTAATTCTGTCTGTTTGGGCTTAGCACAGAGGTGAGTGTAAAATGCCTTGAAACAATGGGCACTCTTTCTTGGCGTGACCCACTGTATATGTGGTCCTGCATGCCCTTGATCCCTAGTGCAACTCTGTCTGCTGCTACCTTTTTTAAACAGTTAGCTAATAACTTGATGATTTTGCCCCACCACATAATATTGATGGTTAGCATATCTAAGGAACACCTCTGCCTTTCTTTCCTCTGCTTCTTGTAGTTGCTGATGTGCCTTGGTCAACATCCCCCAGCACTCTACTATTTGCAGGGTGTGCGTTATCGACTGATTGATTGATTTATGTTGTTTGTGTTTAATTACCAGTTGGGTGCCCAAGATAAACCATTTGCATATTTTCATGCATGACCCAGGAGAATTACAAAAACTGAGGTAAACTGAAACATTGTACAGGATACAGGATTACAAAAACAACTGCATATCTGTGAGCACAGGAATATCCAAAACAACAAAAATACTAGATATACTGCAGTAATCGTAGAGACATAGTGCAGGGTAATGAGATGTAAAAACATCAGTAAAACACAAAAAACAATCCCAGCAGAGGTTGTAAATATAATTCCAAGCTCAAAGGTTATAAACTTGGAGTTTATGATCAGCAAAACTAACAAGTGCACCAACTCAGAGATATACTGATTATCCAAGGCAGATTACGATCAGTTAAGGAGGCAGTAAAGCACTGTGGTGTAAGGATCTGAGCTGCAAATGTGGAGACCTGGGTTTCAATCACACAGCTCCCGCTTGCATACTGTATGACCCTGAGCAAGTCATTTAACTTCCTTGTGCTCCCAGGCTGCACCAGGAAACAAGCTTCAGCTTAGTGTGCCTTTCCTGGTTAAACAATTTCCCCTTTCCCCTTCACTGATTACAGGCAGAGACCTTGCAAAACAAGGAGCACTACCCACATTTGAAAGCTAGACCAGCAGAACACAGCCAAACTGAGGCTGGGCTGGAATTCCACAGGTTCTTTTGATTGAGTTATGCCTTTGTTTGAGTTCCACAATAGTACCTCTTGGCTTCTCTTGCATGGCATTGTTTTGCATGTTTTTTGCTGAAGCAAACTAATGATTTGGCCACAAGTCAGGGCCATTAGGCAGAGACGTGTTCAATCTTCAGATAAATTTCTTGTCTCCTGTACCTAGCAGGATTACCACCGATACTACAGCATGATCAGATTAGGTGATGCTGTGTATGCATAAGTCTAAATGGTATGCATGTGAGTTGTCTGAGTAAGCAGAGTGTGCATGAGAACAGAATATGAAATCTCACTTTCCCTCTATACATGCTTTGCCATACATTTATAAATCCTAGCTAAGTTACCAGACCTTCACTTTTTTGGCAGCTACTCTATTCGTCCCCAGGTGTCCCGCAGAGCGATTTTGTGCTAGGGAGAGGGCACAATTAAAGCTTCCTCCAAGAATTATCTGCCCCTCCTGAAGGTTCACCACTTCCTGGAAGAAAGGACCTGCCTGCTTATTAGAAGCATATATGTTTACAAAGTGGATCAGTTCCCAGTGACGTTTATCAGATAATGTAACCAGTCTCCTTACCATTCCAGTTTCATAAGAAACAAATTCCAGAGGAGAACCACTTCTAACTAGTATTGCTGTATCTGCTTTTTATTCATGGAGTTGGATGATGCTGCTACTTGACTCCCCCACATTTGTCTCTATTTAAAATGTTCGGATGGTGATAAGCATGAGGAGATGTCGCTTCTCTGTTTTTTTAAGTAAGTACAGATTCAGGTGCACTTCACCGGTGATTTAACTCCTTCAACATTATAAGAAACAATTTGAAGAGACCCCATAGTTTAGTTATGATGAATAGAGAGTGAATAATCTGGTGGTCTCAATCTCCACACTACGTGTAACAATACAGCACATAAAAAAAACTTGTAACAACACTGAACAAGAAACTGCATGTGCCTTTACCACTTTTTGAAACATCTATGTTGGTCCATTAAAAGGTATCAAACCATTTGCTTCTGGATCTGTTTTTAACAGAACCTAGCACCTAGCCATATTGTAACAATGGTGCCTGCACCCACACTGCAGGGAAATCCCCAATGGTATTATTAGTGGTTTATTGTTATTTCTGGGAACAGTGCCCTGGGGGTACCATGTAGGCTGTTGTCTTGCCTAATTACAGGGGTAGGTAAAAGCCCAGCTTTGCCTCGAATCAGTGTGTCGAGCCATGCCTTCCGCTCCCCAAATGGACTAGATGGGTAGTGTCAGGAATCACGAGCACAGGCTACTGGAATAAAATGGACATGTAGTACAGTGCCAGGTCCCATTAGCCCACAGCCCTCCGCCCTGTGTTGTGTGAGCATGTGTGGCCTAATGTGTCAGGCTTCTGGTCTAGATAAGAGTTCAGTTGGTCACCCATGCCTATCCTAGAGAAATTAACTGGCTCACAGCTAACCTGTGGTATATCTAAGGGTTGCTGCACAGAAACCCTCATTTGCCCCATACCTTCACCTATTGCTGAAGCGGTAGGAGGGAATTTCTTAGGTGACAAAATATCAGGGTTGCCCCCCCAGCACCTAGGCATTACCATATTAGGACTCTGGGGGTATATGCAGGGCTCCAGCCCCTGACACTGACCCTTTTGGAAAGGATTACTTTGCTAAAAGCCCTTTTGCTTCTGTAGCACTGCACTGCACCACCTCAAAAATTACAGTGCTGCAGCCATCTCTGCGTGCCCCCCAACCGTCTTTACATTTCACCAAATCCATCAAGCTACATCCTCACCTGTACACGGCAATATCATCAAGAGGCTCTGCTCAGGCCATCTGGAAAGGCTTTGCTGTGGCATAAGTGAGTGGAGACAGTCGCCATCCCACTTACATGTGGCTCTGCACCCAACACCCCGGCTCCCAGTCAATGCAAATGGTGTGTTTTAGGCCCTCTCTCAGGACAAATCCATAAGGTCTGCAGAACTTTTCAAAAAAGAATTCCACTAAGATCATAAATCCATGCTTCACTAGTGCCACTATGAGGAGTGATGAGGACAGAGTGCACAGCAGCTGTTCCTGTGTGTTAATGTAATCCATAATACAGTGCAGTGTCTCTTCTCTCTAACCCTTCAGAGTGATGCCAGTGCCCACACTCCTGCGATCCCATGCAACAGCCATTTAAGCACACTTGGCTTGGAGGGAAAACTTGCCGTCTGAACTCAAGGGCTCCATATATGGTGCCACATCTGCTGCTTAACTTGGCCCCCTTCTGATATGTGCAGCAACCCCCAACATCAGCATAAGCATCCCAGCTCAAACCACTAACAGGATGCTACATTGAGAACTGTGCCATCAATCATACTTGATTGTAAGGTTCTACATAGGTGATAGCGCATGACTCACTGAAATCTAAAGAAAAATAAATCTGGTATTACTCTTAACCCCCGTAACGCTATCAAATGGAAACTTTACATGAGTACAAAAGTTTTTAGGGTCTCACCAAACCACCTCAGTGGTTATGGGTGTTATGTGGTACCATAACAGTTTTTAGGATTTCAGTATCCTCATTCTGCATTGTTCTTTTGCCCCAGTTGTTCCGTTTCTTTAGCCTTGTCCACTTTTTAAAGTCTTTTGATGATGCCTGTGAGTTCTGGAGTGAGGTGCTTCAGGAGGGTTGCCTTGGGTCTGTTTTTTTTTTTCCTGTGTCTGCCTGCAACCCCTCATGATGTGCAGAGAAGTCTGGGCTCCAGTTCCTCCGTGTGCATGTCTGGGAGTACTACTTTCTACTCCTTAAGCGTGGCATAGAATCAAACAGTGGGTCATATATTTTGATTCCCGATTTCAGATGGAGCTTCAATTTTACAAGGAAATTTAGTCGCACCTTTACACCTACCTTCTTGATTGCCCAAGCTACTGCATGCACTAGTTGCCATCTAGCTTTCAAGTCCATAGAGAAGTAGTTCTCAGAGTAATTTTTTTGATTTTCAGAGTGCATATATTTAAGGTGCCATGCTTCTGCCGGAATCTGCTCTGTGGTTTGAAAACAGAGCATTCAAATAATCCTGGAGCAGGGCCTAGCCTCAGGGTCAGTTGTTGTGGGCCCCCGGTGAGTGGCGGGCATTCTCCATGTTCAAGGAGGTATCGGCGGGCAGATCCAGAGTGGTCCACAAGATGTACTGAATAAAATCTGTTAGAGTCCCAAATCCCTCCTCTGCTCCCTCTTTGATGCCATGTTTTTGCAAGTTATTGTGGTGAGACCTGTTCACAGCATCTTCCAGCCTAGAGTGCATGTCCCTATCTCTTTTTTAGTAGGTGGAGTAGTATGCATTCATGGGCCTCCTGTGTTTCAGCCATCTCCCCTACTTTCACCTTGTTTGTGGTCACTTTTTTGTTGATGCTTTTTAAGTCTATATGCAAATCTGTGATTGATGATTCGGTTTTGTTATCTAAGCATACATTTTTTTGATTGCCAGCTTTGATCTTGTTGGGTGCTCTTCTTTCTCCAGGTCACAGTCTAGTGAGAAGACTGATAAGGATCTGTGGTGGGAAGATGCTGTGCAGCCTGTGAGTCCCTCCATGCCCGCATCAACTAGAAGCTGTTGGAGTTGCCCCACTGACATGCCTGTTTTGCCCAGTTTTGGTTTATTTTATTTTATTTATTTATTTATAAGTTGGTAAGCGGGAAAGGCACACTGAGCCGAGGCTCATTTCTGGGTGCGACCTGGGGAGAAGGGGGTTACTGAATACAAACTGAGGGCAGTGACAACAATCCAGACTTTAATAACAAAAACAATAAGTCAGCATTTGGTTTCAGTAGAGGTGATGAACAATGTCAAAGAGCTGTAATGTATCAAATAGGGTGAGCTATAGCGTCAGGGGGAGTTACGGAGGTTGAGGTGGGAGACAAGAAAGTTAGAAGGGCAAGAGCAAGGTGGAACTGTAGTGAGCTGTAGCAGGTGCTGAAATGCAGGGAGGGACTGGGATGAGCGAATTGAGTGGGGAGATTATTCCAGTGGAAAGGGAAGCAGTATGAAAAAAGCTGATAGTCCAGATGTAGTGCGGGTGTGTTGGAGTGAGAAAGAGCAGGAGTCCCTGGAGCACAAGGGGTAGAAAGATAGACAGATGGGGATAGAAGGGAGGAGAGATCGGAGGGAAGAGTCCTGAACCAATATTTGATAATGAAGACCAGACAGTGGGTCAGACGTCAGTGGGAAAGAGAAGTGGTATGGAGAGAGAGAAGCAGAGAGTGCAGTAGTGAGTGTGAAAGGGGAAGTTTGTAGCAAAGCGACAGAATGAGTTAAGGAGGGTGTCAAGACTAGCGAGGGATACAGAGAGGGCAGTGCCATAGACTATATCAGCACAGTCAAATACTGGTAGAATCATTCTGCTGAATAGTTGGGCTGGCAGTATAGCCTAGAGGTTAGAGGAATGAGGTGTGAATGAGCTAGATACATCCAGCAGACCAGACCTGAGTTTGATTCTCATAGCCTCCACTTGCATACTGTGCGATTCTGAGCAAGTCACTTAACCACCCAGTGCTCCCAGGTCACCCCTGAAAACAGGCACTTGTGCCTAGTGGGTCTTACCCGGTTACCAAAGACTAAAATAAAAATAAAAATAAATAGTTTGCAGCATATTGGAAGGGGCAGACAGTCTTTTCTGTGATACAGGACCCCAAGCTTAGGGCACAGCTTGGAGCAGATGGTGTTGTTATGAGTGGTGCAGTCAAGGTGACTGTCCAAACAGACGCCTATGTATTTAAATGCAGGTATTACCTCAAGACGGAGGTCATCAGGGGTGGAGAACACAGAGGGAGTCTGAAGCCTAGCCAACTTTTGCCTGGTGCCGAAAACCACAGAGACTTTTTTTTTAGTGTTAACTTTAAGCTGGTTGGCTTGAAACCAGCTCAGGACTTTGTTAAAATCATGTTGGAGGGGGCTTGCATGTCTGCAGGTGATGGTCTAGAGGCATAGAATACGATATCATCCGCATACATGTGAATGTGTGTGTTGGTGCAGACAGTGGGGAGATCATTTATGAAGAGGGAGAATAGGATCAGGCCAAGTATGGACCCTTGGGGGACTCCAGTAAGGATGGGAAGTGGAGAGAGGTCTGATGCCTTTGTAGCCATTTATTACTTTAGCATTTAATACTTTATTTAGTACTGGATGAGCTGAGATCTTTAAGAGCAATTTTAATTACCAGATTACTGACAATTTGTACAGACAGCTGTGGGAGAAAACAGGCCTACCCTGCTCCCATGCTCGTGCTGTCACCAGAAGTTCATCAACTACAGGGTTAAAGTTTTGTGAGAGTTGTACTTATGAAAATAAGTAATATCAAGGTCATAATAACTAAGGAAGTAGGGTAGTCAGCTTTTAGTGGGACTGATTAACTCCCAAATTAAAAGTAGGTAAAATTAATGTATCTGTTCCTTTTCTGAAATCCGATGCTATGCTTTTCAGCATGTGCATGCAAAAACATGTACTGTATAAGAAATTCATTATTTTTACTTTTTTATTTTTATTTAAACATTTGATAACCGGGAAAAGCACACTGAGTCAAGGCTCATTTCCAAGTGCAACCCAGGGACTGGGGTAACAGGTTATATACACATAAGAATTATACATACAGGTTATGTACGTATGAGAAAATTAGCATACATACATGATAAATTTTACATACATACATAAGGATACATTTAGATCCATAAAATAGTATGGCTATACAGAGTAATACATTTAAACAAAGTTCATACTTTGGCAGCAGTTTACTGTACATAGTGTATACATCAGCAGTATTTCACTATAGACTATACAGATGACAAACACTGGTACATTTCAGATTAGTTGCTTCAGAGAGAAATAGATATAGCCAGGAGAGATGTTCATGGTTTAACGATTTGTTGTGAGTCAAGGATTGATTGATTGATTGATTGATTAAAGTTTATTTTTTATACAGGAAACAATCATTAGAGGAAACCTCTATTTTCAATGAAAGTCATGTTACATTTGACAATGTTTCATATAATTCTGACATACAATAAAACATAGACAGTATACAATTACATAAAAGCAAATTCATATTCATAATCATGTGCAGCTGTTGCAAGATACCTTAAAAGAGTTTCTCAGTGCTGACTGAAATTATTTTACAGAATTTTTTGCTTTCAGATGGCCTAGAGATGAGGCCTAGGGCAGTGAGGAGCAGGAACAGGAGGGGGGTGGTAGTGAGCGTAGTTGCTGTCATATAGAATTATACGTGGGAGAGTATCCTAGGAGAGAAGATAGTTGGTTCCATAGGAAGGGGAACCTGTATGCGAAGTCGGATATGCTAGCAGCTAAGGAAGGTTTGGGCAGCGAGAAAGAGCGGATGTCCCTTGAGCATAGGATGTACAGGGACAGGTTCACTGTGGATAACCTCTCTGATAAGAAAGGAGGTAGCAGGTTGAACCAGAATTTGGATATTAGGGAAATTGAGTGGATGTAGCAGTGATGGGATAGGGGAGCGATACCGAGAGTGGAGTAGAGGGCGCAGTGATGCGTTCTGAGGGGGAAGTTTGTGATAAATCTGCAGAAGGCATTTAAAAGGAAGTCTAGCCTGCATAAGGATGAGCTGGGGCTGAACTGTAAACAACATCCGCATAGTCAAATATAGGTGTCATAATTTTTGTTAGTAATTCACGCCTCACTGGCAATGGGAGGGAATCCCTGTTACGGTAAAGCAGACCAAGCTTAGGGCAGAGTTTCTAGGCGATGGCTTCAATGTGGGTAAGGAAGTTTAAGTGGGGGCCAAGCCATATGCCAAGATATTTATAAGATATAACAGAATCTAGTGGGGTCCCATCTAGGGAGGTAATGGCAGGGGGTAGAGTAACTCTGGCTAGTTTTTGTGCCATCCTGAAAATCATTGATACAGTTTTGGAGATGTTTTTCTTTTTTTTATCATATCATATTTTATACTCCTGTAGCCTGACCTGCCTATATCCAGCCACCACCTTCATCCCTGATTAGCCCGAAAGCTCACTTACATACTGGCTGGCAAAGCACTGCACCTGCTAGGGGGAACCCCCATGTCCTCCCTGAGCCAGGCCAGGAACCAATACTGCAGTGCGATTCTACGACAGGCCCCCTGGTTTCAGAAGTACGTCCATCAAGCTACCTTAGTCGTCTGCCATTTTTCTTCCTGTATTTCCCCTGAGAAGTGCAGACATGCAATGACATCAAGTCACAACGTGCCTATGTCTGGCACACTTCTCCCCACATGTATCCCCACTCCTGCAGTACTTCCGATCTCCAGCAGGGGCTGTTGCTACGCGATGGATGCCCCAAACCCTCCCCAAGGAAAGGAAAGCAGTCCTATGGATGCTCAGTCCTTTCCCTCTCCGGCCAACCACCGACAGCCCAGGCTCGTTCTCAAACCCAGGTCACCAGCATGGGGCGAGGTGTGGTGTCCAGTGCCTCAGACTTCAGTGTCACTGGGTCAGCCTCTTGAGGGTGTTGATTTTGAGTTGATTTGCCTGGAACCAGGCCTGCATGTTATGGAAGTCCTGCTGTAGTTGGGACTTGACAACATCTAATATTGGCCCGAAGGTGAAGAGGATGGTATCATCTGCATACATATGTATGAGGGACCTTGAACAAACAGAGGGGAGGTCACTGATGAATAGTGAGAAAAGGATGGGACCAAGGATTGATCCTTGGGGGACACCTTCAAGTATGGGAAGAGGGGGAGAGGAGAAGTTTGCAACCCTGATCGATTGTTGCCTGTTGCCAAGGTAGGATCTGAACCACTGAGTTGTGTGGGGGGGGGGGCAAACCAACTGCCTCTAATTTAGTAAGTAGAAGGGGGTGGGAGACTAAATCAAAGGCCTTTACCAAATCTACAAAAACTGCAGCAGTTAGATGACCTTGGTCTGAGGTAATGTGGATGTGTCCTGTGACACGTAGCAGAGAGGAGATTATGGAATGATGCTTTCTGAAGCCTGACTGGTAGGGAGAAAAGGAACTCCGTAGTCATGAGAAAGTCAGTCAACCTGGATTGAACTAGTCATTCCTGTACCTTGGCAAGAGCTGGGAGGAGGGAGATTTGGTGGTAGTTTACTGGAACCGTGGGGGTCACCACCCTTGTGCAGGGGTATTACGCATGCCGATTTACAGGCTAGGAGACAATTCCCATGGAGAAGGACAGGTTTAGCAAGTACACTAGCGGTGAGGCAACTTTAAGGGCTAATATGCATAGTAGTTATGGGTGTGTCCCATCCTGACTGGATTTAGCGACATTTAGAGTCGTTTAGGGAGCAGAGAGCATCAAGGGCTTCCTGAGTGGAGATGGGGGCAAACAGGAAGGAGTTGTGACATGAGTTTTGGGGGGTCCCTTGGGAGGGAGGTGAATGACAGTAGGGAAGTGGACAGGTGGTGAAGAATTTATTTAGGGTGTCTGCTCTGCTGACAAGGTCAACGAGTGGTAGGCCATTTTGTTTTAAGGCAGGTGTGTTTGTTTGTGAGGGAGGATCAATTAGTGAGTGTACCACCTTCCATTAGATTGAATTAAAGCAGATATATAAATATTACAGGTACAATGATGATGATATATCTGTAGAAACATAATTTTTAGCACCTTCTTAAAGCTTTCTTGCAAATTACTGTATGGTAGTGCTTTCTAGCAGACCAAGGCTACTACAGAAAATGTTCAGCTTCCTGCTGCTGCCAGTTGATTTTGGGACTGTCAGTAGCACTCCGTCAGAAGAAAGTAAGGATAATAGTGGGACATAGGAGAACAGAAGGTCACAGAGGTAAAGAGGATCCAGTGTGTTCAGGTCTTTATACATACATGCAAACAATGCAGTTCACATAACACAGGCATTATATGCTCTGGCAGTGTAAACGTTAACAGCCTAACTGCTGCAATCTGCACTATCTGTCCAGGGCGGACTTGACTCACTTGCAGTAAGCCCACATACAGCAGAGCACAGCCACAGGGTCAGAACCCTGTAATATTTCTATATGGAAACCTATTCTGTTCTGTCCTTTATCTGTCCTTTCTATCTTTTTAAAAACTGGTTGGGCAACCATGTTCTTGTGGCACCTAGAAGTTAGCCCCTCCAGTGGTCCGATGACCCTCTCCCATCCCCTGCTCCTTCTCTCTGTGATGATGTAGACAGCCAGTTCTGAGTGCTGGATAATATTTTTTTATATAAAATGTATTATGACGGTCTCTGCTGAAAATCAAATGCTGTAGGAATGATCTCTGTCATCCCCCTAGATTTTAGCTGACAGATGCAGGCCAAGAGAACTGCTGACAGCATTGTATCACACACTCAGTCTTTTTTTTTTTTTGAAATTACTGTTTATTCACCTTCTTGCCTGCCATCCCGACCCTTCAGGAGCCTCAAGGTAGACATCCCTCTGCCTTCCACCCCTGCCCGTATGACACCTGGAACCCCATGGAGCTTGATTTACCCCCAGGCGGGGATGGGGCAGGACCCCATTACCCCATCAATCAACTATCATTGGTCCAGAGGTCATCAGGCGGGCAAAGGCAAATCGAGGGCACGTCTCCGGAGGCTCCATCTTCCTGGCAATGGCAGGCATTTCCACTTTTTCTCCCACCCCTACAGTGTAGGACCCCTGACGTCAAGGCGCAGAGTGCCGACATCACGCTGTATATTGGCAGCCTTCCCCCTTAACATTAGGGGCTTGCAGTACTCCGAGCCTCTTCTTGGAGTCACATAAGTGCTCGGGCTATAGCCTTAACCCTCCCCGGAGTAGGCGAGCTGTCATGGGACGCTCAAGCCTAACCCCCGTCCGGCCCACCAGTGACCCGAGTCCACTCCCGAACCCGGGTCACCAGCATGGAGCAAGGTGTGGTGTCCAGCACCTCAACCCTCAGCGCCACTGGGCCAGTTACACTCAGTTTTTTTAGAGACAGTGTGCTACTGGAATACTTTTATTAAGGATCCTGTTTCTCTGAGCTAATTACAGAGTTGTTAAGTTAATTTTGTTAAGAGAGAAATCATAAACTAGGTTTATGACGTTAAAATAAGGGAAGCTAGGATGTTACATAGAGGTGTAAGGTTGTAAATGACCCTATGAAGCCTGTGTCAAGAGGGTACAGCATGAGATCAGAAGAGGTGTCGTTGAAACTGGAGTTATGCTAAGGTTGCAGAATTATTACATCCTGTATAGCTGTATAGTATAGATTAAGACAATTGCATCCTGTGGTGGTATAAAAATATATTTTTGTTAGATATTTGACCAGAGGAGGGGCTGGATGACTTCATTCAAAAGGGGTTGGCCAATACTGCTTGAAAAGATTATTGTCTTTCACTATAGAGATACATTTGTATCTGACACTGACTAAGGAAACATCTGAGCACTGAAAATAGGTATTTAGAAAACTAGACAAAATCTAAATATAGTTGTAGGAATTTCACTGTTTTAAACCTTGTTTTGTTTTAAAGATTTGTATGTCTTTTGATAGGAGTTCTGTATTGTATGTTTGACATACTATTATATATTTTAGTAAAAACTCTAATTTTAGAGCAAACCTGGTCTGTCTTTGAATTGCTTTCTTTGCTAAGAAATATTTATGGTTCACAGACATATAAGCTTGTATGGTGGTACCAAACTGGAAACAGAAGCATTTTAAATCTGAGGTCTTTATTAAGTTTTAAAGGGTTCATCTCGGAATACCTGGTTAGGTGCCCGTAGGCAAAGATATCTGGCCCCCCGAAGACAAATATATCTGAGCCTGTGCATTGGGTATGCTGGCAAGAGGTTACAGTTTGAATCCCTCCAGAACCGAGACCAAAGGTTGATACGAACTCACAAAAACAGACAAGAGGGTTACCTTGTCTGTTACACTGTTCACAAGACTGCACTCAGAGGTTGGCACCTTGGGAGTAGAGGGCCTGACTTGCTGAGTGAGTTTGTGACAGATTGCTTGGCAGTGGTGGCATAATTTTGGTATCACAAGCTTTATTGTTCTTTCAGCTGAGACCGTAAGCCCTCTTGCAAAGAAAGAAAAAGACAGTTTTATTTTAAAAAGAAAACAGAGCTGTATATCACTTGGTGTACAGTCAAGTTCCTACCCATTTTTTTTTCTAAAGTGCAAAGTCAGAGTAGCAATAGTTAGGAAAGATGACTTCCTACTACAGCAGACATACTGTAGAACAGTTAAAACAGTTGTGCGAGGACAGAGGAGTCATGTTCAAGGTGAAAGCCAGTAAGCAGTACCTCATAGATGCCCTGATGGTAGCAGATACCCAGAGCAGCGAGTCACATACCGTAACTGAAAAGGACAGCAGGGCCACTGTCAGTGAAGGGCCACAGCAGCAGGAGATGGTCACCAGTATCGTGAATCCAGAGGTACTCAAACTGCAAATTGAGTTGCGCAGGATGGAACTGGAGACAGAGTGACAACAGAGGGAGGCAGACCGTGAGGAGCATGAGCGCCAGCGAGCTGCAGAGGAGAAGAGAGAGTGAGAACAGAAGGAGGCAGACCGTGAGGCAGAGCGACAACAAAAGGAGGCGGACCGTGAGGCAGATTGAGAACGCTGTGATGCAGAGAGGCAGAGGAGAAGAGAGAAGAGCTCCAGTAGCAACATGAGCTGGAGAAGATGAGACTCCAACCAGCGGCACCAGAGCAGATAAGTGGCTTGGGTTTAATTGGGACTGCAGGACTGGGTTACAAATTGAATTCTAAATTAGTAGCCGAGTTTAAGGATGGGGAGGATATAGACACCTTTTTAAATTCTTTTGAAAAAGGTTTTATTCAGGCTAAAATTCCTAGAGTCCTGCAGCTTCCAGCTATCCCCGCTACTTACCGGAAAAGCTCAGGATACACTGGGTCACATGGACAATAAAGACAGTGATGATTACAGCAAGTTAAAATCTGCACTACTAAAAAAGTTTGAATTAATTGCTGAATCATACAGAGCTAAATTCCGTAAGCTCAGGAGAAGCCCTGATATGAGCTATGAGGAGCTAGTCACGAAACGTCAGTTTTTAAATGTTGGTGGGAATTAATTGAGGCAAACGCTGTTGATAAAATTGAAAATGTGATTTTATTAGAACAATTTTATTGGGCATGCCCAGCAGAGTTAAAAACCTGGCTAGAGGACCGAGATCAAAAAAAAGTGCAAGAGGCTGCTGAACTCTCGGACCACTATGCCAAGAGCAGACCTGCTCTGAGAGCGAATGGGGCAGGCATGGCAGTGCAGAAAGGGAAAAGCGTGCCTTCAGGGCAGCTAAAACCCTCACTGCCTCCGCCGAAACCAGTTAGCCCCAGGTTTCCAAGAAAAGATTTCTCTGAAGTAAGAAATACTTGTTGGTTATGTAAAGAAACTGGGCACATTGCCAGACAGTGTCCAAGAAGGGCAAGCAATAATACGCAAAGTAGTACCAGAAAAGAAGTGGGTTGTTTGTGTGTTCCCTGAGAGCATGCCAGTGAACATGAGATAACACATGCACCCAGTCATGGTAAATGGCATACAGATGCAAGGGTTAAGGGACAAGGGGGCATCCCTGACATTGGTGAAAGGGGATCTAGTACAACCTGGTCAGCATATTCCAAACAAATACATGATTCTACAGGACTTTGCGGGTGAAGCAAAAACATTGCCACTGGCCAGTGTTCTCCTGGACTGGGGTGAAACATGGGGAACTGTGCAACAGGTGGATGTAGCTAAAATGTTAGCAGTAGATGTGATCCTGGGTAACAATCTCCAACAGGGTATGGTATGTGCAGTTACCCGTAGCCAAGTGGCAAGGGTAAATAGTAGTTCCATGAACCCCACAGAAACCAGTGTGGAAACCACGGAGAGGCTGGTTCCCCAGCATGTGTCTCCAGATGGGGAGACTGATAAAAAGGGAGTAGAAATTTCCCTGTAGCAAGTGACCACACAGCTACAGAAGGTTACTCTGAAGAGGGAGGGGTGACCAGTTGTCAGAGGGTTAGGACTGACAGTGATCCTGAGGGACCTGACGCTAGTGCTAGGGACCCTAGTTTAGTGACTGAAGGGGACTTGTCCCATGCCTTGGGACTGTGTGAGGGGTTTACAGGTTCTCAGAGTGACCCTAGTTTAGAGAAGCTGAGGGCTTGGACAGACTCTGAGGGCACACAGGGAGGTCACGGCAGACATAAGGTTTATTGGGAAAATGGACTTACGTATACACAGGCAGTACAGACAGAGGGAGGGATGCTAGGCAGGCAGCTTGTCATTCCCCAGGGGTATCGTGAACAGTTGCACAAAATTGCACATGATATTCCCTTGTCTGGTCATCTGGGAATCAAGCGCACAATGCAGCAGTTGTCCCAGAATTTCTACTGGCCTAACTTCACCCACCAGGTAAAGGAGTACTGCAGGTCTTGTCACTGGTGCCAAGAAATAGGGAAGGTGGGCCAGAAAACCCAAGCCGTCCTGATCCCCTTGCTCATAGTGGAGGAGCCATTCCAGAGGGTGGGAATGGATATTGTGGGGCCTTTAAATACCCCCAGCTCCTCAGGGAAGAGATTCATCCTGACTGTGGTGGATTATGCCACCCGGTACACAGAGGCAGTTGCCCTATCCTCACTGAGGACAGACAAAGTGGCAGATGCCTTACTTGGATTTTTCTCCCTAGTTGGGTTTCTGCAGGAGGTAATCACCGATCGAGGGGGTTCCCTCATGTCGGACCTGATGAACTGTTTATAGGAGAAGTGTGAGGTGGTGCAGAGATGCATGACACCATATCACCCACAAGCCAATGCGCTTGTGGAACGATTCAATGGTACCCTAAAGTCAATGCTCCGGGTGTTTACTGAACAACATGGGAGGGACTGGGAGAAATACCTTCCCCACCTGTTGTTTGCATACAGGGAGGTGCCCCAAGAGTCAACAGGATTTTTCCCCCTTCAAACTCTTATATGGACGCCAGGTACTTGGGACCCTAGACTTGATCTGCGAGGACTGGGAAGGCAAGCACACCACCCAAGGAACTCCCATTGTGGATTATGTCCTTAGGTCTAAGGAAAGGCTGAAGGCGCTTATGGGGACAGCCCACAGCAACCTGACAGCTGCCCAACAGAGACAAAAGGTGTGGTATGACCGCAGAGCCAGAGCTCACTCGTACATGGTTTGTCAGGAAGTCTTGGTCCTTATTCCGGTCTGGAAAGACAAGCTGCAAGCTGAGTGGGCAGGACTGTACAAAGTGGTTAGGAAGGTAAATGACAAACTACATTGTGGAGTTACCTGACCGTAGACAGACAGAAAAGGATGGACCATGGCAACATGATGAAGCCATATGCAAATAGGGCTGACATGGTGTTCGCAGTGTGTAGTCATTGGGAGGGGATGGATGAAGGAGACCCCCTTCTGGACTTGCTGGAAGACAGTAAATGGGAGTCCTCTGTGGAGGCAGTAAAATTGTCTCCCCAGCTGACCCCAGACCAGGTCCAGAAAGTAAAGGAGGTTTTATCAGACTTTGCTCCCTTGTTTAGCGCTAAGTCTGGACTAACCCCCTTAGTGACACACGATGTAGAGACAGGGACACAGACGCCCATACGGCAGACAGCATATCGGGTGTTGGAGGCTGTTCAAAAGGACATTAGGAGGGAAGAGGAGGAGATGCTGGATTTAGGGGTAATCCAGAGATCCCACAGTCCCTGGGCTACACCCACGGTCCTTGTACCCAAGCCAGATGGCTCAACTCATTTCTGTGTGGACTATTGTGGACTGAATGCAGTCACAAAGTCCAACGCCCACCTGATGCCCCAGACAGACAAACTCCTGGACAAGCTGGGAGGTGCAACCTACCTTACGACCATTGACCTGACCAAGGGGTATTGGGAGGTAGAATTGACAGGCAGAGCTAGGGGAAAGGTCAACCTTCATCACTCCGATAGGCTTATTTGAGTTTAAAGTAATGCCTTTCCGAATGAAGAACGCCCCGGCCACTTTCCAAAGGTTGGTGAACCAGGTGTTGAAAGGTGCTGAGGAGTACGCCGTAGCGTACCGGGATGATGTTGCCATCTTCAGTACCAGCTGGGAGGAACACCTTTCACACCTTAGGGAAGTGCTGGGCAGGATACAGAAGGCCGGGCTCACTGTCAAAGCCGAGAAGTGCCAGTTGGCCATGGGGGAAGTGGTTTACCTTGGGCATGTGGTAGGCCGGGGACAGCTCCGTCCTAACCAAATAAAGATAGAGGTGATTCAGGCGTGGCCCAGACCAGAAATCCAGAAGCAGGTCAGGAGCTTTCTAGGGACAGCAGGGTACTACAGAAAGTTTGTACCTAATTACAGTGCCCTGGCTGCTCCCCCATCTGACCTGACAAAGAAAAAGATGCCAAAGAAAATTACTTGGGGCCCAGCCTGTGAGGAAGCCTTTACCAGACTGAAGGAGGCACTGTGCAGTGCTCCTGTTTTGACAAGTCCGGACTATAGCAAAACCTTTACAATTCAGATGGATGCCTCAGCCGTGGGTATTAGGGCAGTACCTAGCCAGACGTCTAGCCAAGGGACAGATAACCCAGTTTTGTACCTGAGCAGAAAGCTGCTCCCTAGAGAACAAGCGTACTCCACAGTGGAAAAGGAGTGTCTTGCCATAGTGTGGGCCCCGAAGAAATTACAGCCATACCTGAATGGGCAGCATTTTGTGGTGCAGACTGAACACAACCCCCTGGTTTGGCTGATGCAGATGGGAAAGAGCAATGGGAGACTGCCAAGATGAAGTCTTGCTTTGCAAGGATGTGATCTGACAATCATACATATGGCAGGCATTAAGAATCAGAACGCCGATGGGCTGTCTGCGGTCTATGAGGAGTGAACTGATTTGGGACGCTCATCCCATGTAGGGGCTAGATCCCCCAAATTCAGTCTAGGTGGGGAGGAGTGTGACGTAGACAGCTAGTTCTGAGTGCTGGATAATATTTTTTTTTATATAATATGTATTATGACTGTCTCTGCTGAAAATCAAATGCTCTAGGAATGACCTCTCTCATCCCCCGCCACCAGATTTTAGCTGACAGATGCAGGCCAAGAGAACTGCTGACAGCATTGTATCACACACTCAGTCTTTTTAGAGACAGTGTGTTACTGGAATACTTTTATTAAGGATCCTGTTTCTCTGAGCTAATTACAGAGTTGTTAAGTTAATTTTGTTAAGAGAGAAATCATACACTAGGTTTATGACATTAAAATAAGGGGAAGCTAGGATGTTACATAGGGGTGTAAGGTTGTAAATGACCCTATGAAGCCTGTGTGAAGAGAGTACAGCATGAGATCAAAAGAGGTGTCATTGAAACTCGAGTTATGCTAAGGTTGCAGAATTAATACATCCTGTATAGCTGTATAGTATAGATTTGAAAAATTACATCCGGTGGTTGTATAAAAATATATTTTCGTTAGATATTTGACCAGAGGAGGAGCTGGATGACTTCATCCAAAAGGTGTTGGCCAATACTGCTTGAAAAGATTATTCTCTTTCACTATAGAGATGCATTTGCATCTGCCACTGACTAAGGAAACATCTGAGCACTGAAAACAGGTATTTAGGAAGCTAGACAAAATCTAAATATAGTTGTAGGAATTTCATTGGTTTAAACCTTGTTTTGTTTTAAAGATTTGTATGTCTTTTGATACAAAAGTTCTGTATTGTATGTTTGACATATTTATATATTTTAGTAAAAACTCTAATTTTGGAGCAAGCCTGGTCTGTCTTTGAATTGCTTTCTTTTGCTAAGAAATATTTATGTTCAGCCAACATATAGCTCGTATGGTGGTACCAAACTGGAAACAGAAGCACTTTAAATCTGAGGTCTTTAAGTTTTAAAGGATTCATCTCTGAATACCTGGTTAGGTGCCCGTAGGCAAAGATATCTGGCCCCCTGAAGACAGATATATCCGAGTCTGTGCATTGGGTATGCTAGCAAGAGGTTACAGTTTGAATCCCTCCAGAACTGAGACCAAAGGTTGATCCTAACTCACAAAAACAGACAAGAGGGTTACCTTGTCTGTTGCACTGTTCACAAGACTGCACTCAGAGGTTGGCACTTTGGGAGTAGGGGGCCTGACTTGCTGAGTGAGTTTGTGACACTCCCTACTTCCTTGTCTTGCTTTTCATGCTGTATTTGCTTTTCATGTTTTCTTCTTTTCTTCCCTTCTTCTCTCTGCCACAGTACATAGTACCCCCCAAAAAAAATTGGACTTATCAGGTCTGTAACTGCACACTCAAGAATTGTTAAAAGTAAAGTGAATTGCTCCTCAGGTTGTGAAAAGTAGCCAGATTTTTAGCCAGTTTTATTTTCTCTAAAAACTAGGAACTTGTTAAAAGAATAAATGAACTCTTAAGGCAAAATGAGGTTAATGAGTTCAAGCCTGAGCTACGGTTGTCAGTTATTTAGTTTATGTCGGACTGAAGCCTGAGATTTAATGTGGGGGATCGCTCCTCCCACATTCCTAATAAAGGTGAGCCTCGCCCAGCAGCTCTCACTTAGCGCATCGTGACCTTGGGAGTGTCACTGTGCTCTGGGCTGCTGCATGGCAGTGGGCTGAGCCTCCTTTATTTCCACCTGCTTCCTCACCCGAGTTTCTCCCTCCCGTGTGCTCCTGCCCCCCCAACCCCAGTTCTGTCTCTCTCTCTCTCTCTCCTGGTTTGTCTATCCCCTACCCTTCATTCCCATTTTCTTTTTTCCCCTTGCTTCTGGTCCTTCCCTCCCAGTCCTCTCACTCACACACACACACACACACACACACACACACACACACACACACACACACACACACACACCACACTTGCACACACACACACACACACACACACCCTCTGCTTCATGTTTTTTCTTCATGCTTCCCTGTCTCCCTACCGGAGCTCCCCTGTCTCCCCACCTGTTTGTTTTTGTCTCCATCTCCCGTTGTGTCTCTTTTCTTTTGGTTAGTGTTTGTACCTCCTTAGCAGGACTGCCACTCCATTTCTCACCAGTGCATCCAAGTGTGATGTCTTTCCCAGGCACTTGACTTACCTCCACGAATTGAACCAGTGTTTTTGCTGCCTCCTAACATTGCAGTGAGTGTTTGGCTTGTGTGCTACTTCTTCTAGGAGGCAGTATAGCATAATGATTAAGGGAATTGAGCTGCAAACCTGGAGACCATGGTTTGAATCCTATCAGCCCCCACTTGCATACTGTGTGACCTTTCACCCTGAGCAAGTCACTTAACTTCTTTGTGCTCCCAGGTCACACCTGGAAACAAGCTCCAGCTTAGTGTGCCTTTCCTGGTTAAACAATTTTCCCTTTCTTTTCCTAATTTTCTGCCTTCCTGTGCCTGGCATTGCTGTCATGCCAGCTCATCTGTTGCCCTGTTAAAATTATAATTCATAAATCATTTTGCCATGTACAGTCAGGTCCCTCAGTGCAGAAGCACTGAAACAAGGGTTTCCTAGCATGCACAGTGGCACTGCAGTCCAGCTTTCAACAGCTCTAAATCTTCGGACCTTCATTTCATTATTCACCAGTCCTACCTCATGCAATGTTATTTCCCACTGTCAGCTTATCCTCATTTGCTTTACCATATTTATGCTCATGTCTTGTCCCCTCAGGCACCTGCAACCACCCTCAGTCACTGGTTACCATCGTACCTTGATTTGCCTACCATGCCTGCTTTGCATTTCATTTCCAGGTACTACTTGAATTTCTCCCCCTTCATATTTCAGTTATTTAATTCAAATACTTAACCATTATCTGGTGTCCATCTGCACCATATATCATTAGTACTTTCCTTGCTCAGCCACTGCCAGTGGCCTACAAGCTCTGTTCCTAACTCTACCTAGTGGGGTATCGACTGAAGGTTGGCTTGCCCTGTCTACAGGGAATGCAAGTTCTGTGTCTTTCCGCCTCAGGCCTCTACAATCAGCATACAGTCTCCACTCTTACTTCTGCCTACTGAGGTATTGAGTGATGGTGGGCCTGCCCTGGCTACCAAGGGTGAGAGTACTGTTCATTGCTCCAGTTTCCACCATTGATTCATTTTCTGCCATCATTCCACTGGTCTCCAGCTCTGCCTGGAGAGGTATGGAGCATAGATGGGCCTGCCTGTCTACCGGGGATGGGAGCCTGTTTCCCTCAATCAATCTGCTCAATCAGCCCTATCAGTCACTTCTCCCAATCAGTCATCTCCATCAGGCATCTCCATCAGCCCTTTCAACCAGACATCTCCAATCGGTCATCTCATGTTGATCATTTCAAATCCATCTTTGCAATCAGTCATCTCACTTTGTTATCCCGTTCAGCTATTTCACTCAGTCATCTCATTCATGCCTTCAGTTGTTCCTGCCTGCAGTCTGACAGATTCCTTCCCCAGCTCTGCCTAGTGGGGTATTGAGAGCCGTAAGCTTGCCCTGCCTGCCAAGGTTGAGAGCCTGTATCTCATGGTCTGATATCAGCCATCACTCCATCATATACCATCATTCATCAGTCTCTGTGCCAGGCCCATTCCTGGTCAGTATTCAAGTGCCATTGGACTCATCCTGTCACTCAGACAGGAGTCTATTTCATCCTATCGCTTAGTCTACCACATCCTTTCTCCATCAGTATTATCCATTTCCTAGACTGTGCACTTATGTTACTCCATTGCTGCCTAGCCTATTCTGGCCCCCTAGCCACACTCCATTTGCCGAGCTGCTAAACCTTGGATTTGTGCACCTTGCCCTTGATTTCTCCAGATTTTCATCCAGGATTCATCACTGGCTGCCTCCCCCTCACTTCCTGCCTCTTCCATTTTAGGCTCTGTTCCAAACTCCCTCCATGCTGAGAAGTAGTGGCCTTCCATTAGCATGCTACCTCCATCCACCACTTCAGCCTGCTGTGAGGGCACCTGCAATGGATGTTTATCTCACACCGACATGCCACCTGGATTTCTCCTGGATCCTGTTCAGCACCTGCTATTTCTCCCTGTTGGATCAGTCAACTCAGTATCCCTCCTCAGACTTGTTCTTACCTCCATAGTGGCCTCCTCAACTCCTCAACCATATGGTCCTCCTCCTCGCCCGACAGTTTCCCCTCTGAATGGTGATCCTACATTCTGTACCTACTCCTTGATCACCTCTCCTTAGGTGTTTCGGCCCTGACTTATTGCTCTTGCAGCTCGACTTGCAGTTGCCCTGGCTCGCTTCCCACTCCTCCACCTCTCTGACATCTCTGTGATATATTTAGGAGGACCACTGTTCTGTCGTGCTGTTTTTTTCCATTTCCTCCACTCCAATGGCTCAGAGCTTTGGCTCATTCGCTTCCATGTCTTTCTCTGGGCATTCTCCCTATTTGCCGCCTTCCAATACCCACTCGTTGTTTGATTACACCTCCTGCTGGACCTGCCTTATGTTCCTCCCATGGCTGGCATTACTGCTACTGGTTGGTGTTTCAAGGAGTAGCAGTTCCTCTCATGAAAGGGACAATCCCTGATCTAGCCACATCCCTCAACCTGCACTACATCTTGCACTCCAACAATATGGAAGCACTGTTACCTCCCAATGATCTTCACCCGATCATTCCTAGGCACGCTACTGGATCAAACTATATACAAGCCCTTATCTTTTGATTAATTCCACAGGACTGGTCCCCAGAGATTATATTGGATTTAAACCCTATAGAAGCCATTATCTCCTGGTTTAATTCACAGGTCCACGCATAATGGAGTTCTCTCCAAACCAATCCTTTTCCAACAGAAACATGATCTTACATTTCTACCAGGATACCTCATCTGCTTATTATCTATAAATTCCCAAGGGATGTCCTCCATACTCTACCTATCGACACTGGCACCAGCAGTTACTCGAATTGTACCATCATATCAATTATCGGCAATGGTAACTCAAACTTTACCATGTCATTCCACTCATATCATCCTTGTATAGCCTCGGATGCTCTTCAAAGACTCTTTGTTCCCCTCCTAACTCAGAATATGCACCAATGTATCTCTGTTGCATAACTACCTTGCTATTTTGCACAATACTGAATCCTGATCCTCAGCCTCAGGACAGCATAATAGTTCTCGAAATCATAACATCTCCTCTTCAAGACTGTCCAATTGAACCAGTCACCTTCCCAGGGTCTTCTAATACTGTCAGACAGTATCAATCCGTCCTCATATTCATTCCAATGAATATTATCACCAAGGGCAGTCTCCAGATCATCATAGCATACCGCTATGTGCAAGAGACTTGTTTATCTCTTTATCTCAATTCTACACTGCAACCATTCCTCATCAAGTCTATACAAGACTATGCAATCTACTCACATGATATATTACACCTCTCCTGATAGCAGACCTTTTGTTGCCCATCAGTCAAACAGACTTAGTTAAGACTCAGTTAAGATTCCTTTATTTCACATCCCCATATGTGGTGGACTCCATTCACTAGCTAGTCATTGCCTTATGGGCTTCCTTAGCTCCTGCCACAGAGCTACTTATTCATCAGCAGAAAACATATCTGGCATCTCACGCATCTAAATACTTCCTTAATATATGCTCTCCTATACCACGTACCAGCATTTCTAACTCGTAATCAAGCCTCAAAATTTCATGCAGACCATTTCTGATATTCATATCCAGTTACTGTCTTCTGGCTTACTCCATCCTCACCTTAGAAACATAGAAACATAGACTTTGATGGCAGATAAGGCCCTCTTGGCTCACCCCCATCCAGTCTGCCCATTTCGCTACCTATTGGATAAGCTGCAGATCCTAGTTAACCAACAGCCTACTTCTTCCTAACCCCCACCATAATTGTCTTATGTCTGTCCCATGCATTCTTGAATTCCCCCACTATTTGTGACCCCACAACCTCCTCAGGAAGGCCATTCCATGCGTCCACCACCATCTTAATGAAAAAATACTTCCTCATGTTGCCCCTGAGCTGTCCCCCTCTATCTTCAAATTGTGCCCCCTTGTTCTTGCACATCTCTTTTTCTGAAAGATGCTACCCTCTTGGACTTTGTTGATTACCTTGAGGTACTTGAAAGTTTCTATCATGCCCCCCCCTTTCCTTGAGGGTATAAATATTACACTCCTTTAGTCTCTCTTTCTTATGGCTTCTGGTGCAGACCCTGTACCATTTTAGTTGCCCACCTCTGGACTGCCTCCATCCTGCTTTCACCCTTTTTCAGTCCTCCAGTTACACTCTTCAAATAGGCATCCAAGAGCTTCATTCACCTGGACTCTTCGCTGTCTCTCCATAGACGCCTCCATAGTGAAACATGATAAATTTACTGTACTTCAATGCATTTGACTCTGTTTTGATCATTATGGTTTATTCTACTGTTCATCTAGCCTTCTTTGGATTCCAGCATAGAGGATTCACGATCTAACATCCTTAACCAGTTCCACAAAGTTTGCCAATGTCCACAAAATCACCAATCTACAAAAAAGGCAATAATTTATTCTGCCTCCTTCATCTTCAAAAATCCAATCAGTTACAGTAAGGAATTCTCACAACCTATTGTACCTTATCTAATTACTGTACTGGAGTCTGGCAGCCCATCTAGGCAATCTTATCCATTCCTCATGCTCATTACATGTCCTTTATGTACCTCCAACAAAATGATCACCAATATCAAATTAAATCATGGATCTCATTCAAGCCTTCCTTCAACAGCCCTACTTACTCCGTACTCATCATCTAGACATTCATCTGAATCGAATCTGCTTCTTTGACATCGAGAAATTGACCTTCCTGCACAAATCAAAGACTTGGAAGATAGACTTCATCATACTATGAACTCTACATTCTGAACCAAAACCAGAACTTAGTATTTAGGATCATCTCCTCTTAGGTTGCCCTGAGGATGAGCAGGTCAGTAGCCATGAATACTCAGAGGTTTCCTCTTTTGGGGGTTCCCTCTCCTGCATGCTGCTGGTCTCACTCTCCATTAGTTGGAGGAGGTAATCTTTTGAACTACTAAAATTATTATTTGGGGCCCTCTATTCCCTACTCGCTACCCAGCTTACCTACCAAGGGTAGGAATAGAGAAAGGCTAAAGTTCAAATTCAAAGTGTACACAAGCACTACACTATGCACCAAATATTGAATGGGAGGGCTGAAGCCCAAGTTTCAATGTGGTGGAATAGCTCCTCCCACATTCCAAATAAAGGTGAGCCTCCCCAAGCAGCTGTCGGTTACTGCATTGTGAAACACCCCTGCCCCGCCTCCTCCTCCTCCGGCACTCTGCTAATCCTTGGTGCTGGGCCCTCTATTCCCTACTCACTACCCAGCTTACCTACCAAGGCTGAGATAGAAAAAGGCCAAAGTTCAAATTCATAAGTACATACAAGCACTATGCTATGCACCAAACATTGAATTTTGTTTTGTTTGCTTGCTTGTTTATCTCCAGAAGTTCAGAAAGGACAGCTAATTAAATGTGGTATTGTGTGGTGTGTTGGGAAAAAATGGTCACATAGAAGTCAGATCAGGAAACAGTAAATAGCCACAGGAAGTCATTTACCACTTTTAACCACACCATCAGCATCCATATGCTGTGACCTACTATTTTTCATTAGATTGTCTCGTTCAGGTTAACTACAGAGTTGCAGCAACCACTTTTTCCATCACCTGGCTGAAATATGGAAAGCTGGATATTAGTCGATAGTTTGACAGTTTGTCAAGGTCAAGACATTGATTTTAAGAACCAGCCTAACCACTGTTAGTTTTAGGACTGTGAGTACACTTCTCTGAACTCAGGCAGTGACCAGGTATAGCAACATTGAACCCAACTATACACTGCAGTCTTTAAAGAGCAGGTTAGCAGTTGACCATACCCCCAACATATACAGCAGCTTACCTGCCCTGAAATGGAGTGCCCAAAGAAGTTTCATTTATTTCTGGCACTACTGTGAGAAAAATCATTCATAAATTTCACTGTGGCAGTTGGCTAACAAAACGAACCATGTTCCTGGTATGTAGACATACCCTCCCCACAAGCCTGTTTTGTGACATCTCAAAATGAACAGTGTGGGGATGCGCTCCATAAACTTTGATGGGAACACTTTTTAAAACTTTTTTTGTACTTTGCCTTGCTGGTTATGACAAACAAAAGCTACCGCTCAACTAACAAGGACACCTCCCTGACCTGCCCCATGTGCCCTTTTTACCACTGCCATGGTCCCCCTTGGGGTCAGTTCATGTCATTACAACTGCTGAGCTTATTTGTATCAACCTGCTTTTGTCATTTTAACTGAGTATTGGTGCCACTCATAGAATCAACTTCTGTTCACTGTACATGCATCTTGCTGACTTGTTCACCGTTTGCACTTTATCTTTGGAATGTTTCTCTACCGCCGTTTTTGGTTTATTGCATCCCCTTTCCCTGGGTCACACCTGGAAACTAGCCTTGACTCAGCATGCTATTCCAGGTTACCAATTTTCAAATAACTAAATAAATAAATAATATGAATGGCTGTGTAACATCCTTAAACTCACACAGCTTTTGTGACTTTAACTGTTTTGGACTACCAGCTAGGAATGAGTCAGAAATATTTCCAAACTATGTCACAGGTATGCCCCATCAATATTAGAAATCTATGTATATGTTATAATTATTCTTTCCAGAACTCAGCTATTCTACCTGTCAGTGCCAAAAGAAATCTGATACAATCCAAAATATTTTGTGTAATTCTGCATGTGCATATTGAGCTTGCCAAATTCTGCATTGTGTATGAAGAAGCTTGTGCACACAAGGTTGCCAAAGGGAGCAAGCGCAAAAAGTCAATTTGGTTTTCAAAGGGGGAAAAGAAAAGAAGTGCCTCCGCTGAGTGGAACAAGGGGGGAGGCAGCCTGGCAGGAGTATCAGACTAAACTCAAAGAGGTAAGGATGGAGGTCTGGAGGGCAAAAGCAGACACAAAGCTATGGGTTGCTGAAGAAGAAAAAGACAGAAAAATAATTTTTTACTGTACAGAAAACAAGAGGGGGATCATTAGGCCAGCTGAGGGGTAATGACAGTGGAAGATGATGAGCAGAAGGCAAATGTACTAAACAATTACTTCACAGTATTCACAGTAGAGGACAACAGTCCTTTGCCAGATACGGGTATCAAGGTCGCCACAAGGGGGAGCCAGGAAATGGGCTGAGCACAAATCTTAGTAGGCAGAGTACAAAAGGGACTAGAAGATCTCAGGGTAGGCAAGGTGCCAGACCTGGATGGCTCGCACCAGTAAGTGCTAAGGGAATGGCTGCAGTACTGGTAGTACCCTTAACCAGTCTACTCAATAACTCACTGCTGTCTGGAGTGGTGCCAGCGGACTGGAGATCCACCAATGTAGTATCACTTCAAAAGGTGAGAGGGAGACAAGAAGGATCCAGGAAACTTCAGACCTGTCTGCCTTACCTCCATCATTGGTAAGCTTATAGAGATCAGAGTGAAGGACAGTTTGGTGGCCTTCCTAGAGGACAATGTACTGGAGATTGAAAAGCAGCATGGATTTGTGTTAGGGAAGTCTTGCCAAACCAACCTGATTCTATTTTTTTGATTGGGTCACCAAGGTGATAGACTAGGGACACATAGCAGTAAACATTTTATTGGTTGACAATGATGTATATAATTACACAGGTCATAACAATCCATTTAAAAAAAGAGAATGTCTAAGAACTGCGGCAAAATGCAGCAGCCTCTGTGTACAGCAATTGTTACAGCTGATAGCTCTATCCAGAATATTACAATAAACAAATCTCAGCAGCATTTACAACAGTATTAATTTCAGGAAAATATTTCTAACCCAGGTGTGAGTTTCATTGGATACCATAAAGCTTGGCAGGTATCTAAATTCTACTGGGAGGTTAATTGTACAACAAGGTTCTAGAACTTGTGCAATGGTTATATGCAAACATCTATTTGGTTAGAACCAGAGGTTCTACCAGAGGTAGAACCATTAGCTGATGCTTCCAACAGGCATGTAAATCCAAAATTATTTCTCTAGGGGTTGGGACCTCACCTAGTGAATACTTCTTCACTGGATAATCTCTATACTGTACATGAAAGTGTTAATAATTAGCATACAATGGGGATTTAAGTGGGCTCAACCAAAGCCATTTAGTCTATCAGATTTTTTTCTCTTTTAAGTTAGGGCCGTATTACACTTTGCTATTGCTTCTGCCTCAGTAACTAACCTTGGATGGAGTCAAATGAACAATATATCATGTAAAAATAGGTGGGTAGGAAAGTGGCTTAGAGGGAGGCAACAGAGAATAGTGGTTATGAGGCTAAACCAGGAGAACAGAAATATCATGAGGAGCATGCCACAGGGATTGGTCTTGGGACCTGTTCTATGTTCATAAGTAACACTGAGGAGGGAATCTGGGAAATGTTGTGTCTCTTTGCTGACAACACAGATCTATGCAGCTGGAGTAGGGGCAGAGACAACCACCAGCATAAGAAGATGCTTTTCCTGCAGGCTGTTCCTTATGGAGCTCTTTTTAAGTTTTTAAATTTATTTCTGCATACCATAGTCAAGCTTTCTTCAGTCTAATCGGTGCACGAAGACTTCAGGGGATACTGGAGCAAGTTTCAGCCTTTTAAAATATGGGAAACCCAAAGAAAAACCTTGGTGATAGTGGCGGCAGAAAAGGGTAGCAGTCAGCCAGGTCAAGTGGAGTGGGAAAAGTCGCAGCAGCAGACCTCCCAATGAAAGAAGACACCACCATCAGGGACGTACTGAGGGCTGTATCAGCCCTGGATGCCTGAGTAGTTGTTCTAGATGCCAAAGTACTGTACAAGAATTTAACACCAGGCTGCCTGTGAAGCTCAGACACAGCAGGCAAATACAGATGCAAAGGAGACAGCAGGGGTAGCATCTCGAGCCACTGTAACTTCAGCAGGACTAACTGAGGAACACAAAACTCTGCATTTTAGATTGGAGACCCTTAAAAATCAGATAGGGACCTCCAATCTGAGAATTTTGGGACTCTCAGAAGCAATGGAAAAGGACAATCAAGTTAACTTTATGGGATGCTGGCTGGTGGAGAAACTAAATTGGATCCTGTGCCACAAGTGTATCGTGCTTATAAAATTACCCCTTGGAAAACACATGATGGGTCCACCTCCTCTTAGACCTTGCTGCTAGTATTGAGGGGGGATCCTCATGAAAGGGAAAAAGTACTGGAAGCTGCACAGAAAAAAGGACCTTAGCAGATGGAGGACAGCAAAATATCCATCCATTCCAATTTAAACTTCACCACAAGGGACTGCAGGAGGGCATCGGATGCCTTGCGCGTTACTTTGAAGTCCCTGTGAGTCACTTATGCACTGCAGTACCCTGCAAAATTCTAGATAATTTTCTCTGGCAAAGAGTATGCCTTACAAGATCCCAGAGAAGCAGGAGTTTAGTGAATAAAATCAAAACAGACTCTCAATCTCAGGCTCAGCTTGTAATTTCTGGTGGGGAGGACTGACACTTTTTTTATTGATCTTCTAAAGCACTTAGTAGGGGAAAGGTGTGGGAGGAATGGAAACATGGCAGGAAGAGAGTGGGTGGTGTCTTACTAAAAGCACTATATGCACTGCAAGGTGAATTCTTACAATAGCCCAGTTTACATAGGTTTTATAACTCACTTCGTAAATGTTTAAAATGATGATGTGATACCCCGCTGCCCTCAGTGACCACCATATCGTCTATTGTGTGTGTAAGTTTCATTATCCCAAAGCTCCCCCTAAATTCATCTAGATCCAGTCTTTCTGAACACTGGACTTGTCCCAGCTTCATGCTAACCTGGTAGTCACCAACTAGTCTCCTATTTCTACAGCTGGCAACATTGACAATGCCCTCAAATTCTTCAACTCTAAATTCATGTCTGTCTCGGAATCATTATGTTCCCCTTAGAAGAATCAGGGTCTGACAGCTCACCTTTCATGGATATCAGCAGAGTTGCTGGCTTGTCAACATGCCTGGGACCTTGTCCGGAGGACCTACAAGGCCTCTGGTTCAACTTCTGACCATACAACTTTCGGGACCCATTGTAATACCTGTACTAAAGCAACCAGGCTTGTGAAGTTTAAACAATTTGCACCCACACTCCAGAACAATCTTAATCACCCTTGTGAGTTCTGGAAGGTTATTCATGCCTTTTTTCCCCCCTCTATCCCAGTTTCCTATCCCTGTTCTCAAGATGGGTGATGCTCCATTCTCTGGGCCCACTGCAGCTGCCTCATCTTTTAATTCCTTTTTCACCTCCTGTGCTCACACTCTCCTCTCTTCCTCCTTCTCCTCCACTCCCCCTCTCTTCTTCTCTACCCACTCACTCTTCTCTACCTATCATACTGCCCCCTTCTCTTTTTTTCTTTTTCATCTATTACCCCTGCTGCTGCTTGTAAGGTCTTCTTGGCTCTAAACCCACACAAGGGTCGGAGCTCCAATGGTGTTGACTCCAGATTCCTGTATCTCTCTGCTCCTGCCACTGCCTCCCTTATCGCCTACCTCCTCAACCTCTCTTTCTCCTTATCCTATGTCCCCAACTCTTGTAAGTTGACTGCTGTCATTCCCTTCCTATAGGGAGTGACCTTTCTTCCCCTAGTAAATTCCTTCCTATCACTCTTCTGTCCACACTGGTTAAATTCCAGGACACCTTGTTCTCTCCCAACACTCCTCTTTTCTTGAATCAAGCTTCTTCTTCACTCCTTTCCAGCCTGGCTTTAGAAGGACCCACTCCACATCCACCTCTCTACTTCGGCTCACTGATACTATCCTCTCTGGCATGGATCAGGGTCTTTTCACCTCTGCCATCTTTGTAAACTTAGCCAAAGCTTTGGAAACTGTTGCCCACTCCATTCTCCTGGAAGAACTTAAGGCAGCTGGACTATCTGCCTCCTCAGTTGACTGGTTCCACTCCTACCTTGAGGGCAGATCACAAGCTGTCCATATTATTTATTTATTTATTTATTTTTTGGTACATTTTCTCCCTGCCCACCAGTCTGCTTACCTCTGTATGCGTCCAGGCATCCCCTGAGGATTTTTCCGGCCGCCGTCCCAAGGATCCTCGGTTCCATATTCGGGCCCGCAGCTTGCCCCTCACAGTGGGGAGGTGGAGAGCTCCCCTTGCACTCTTACACCAGTAGAGCCACGCACCCTCTGCACCGAGCGAGTCCTTCATGGAGACGGCCATCATGCCGCCTTGACTGGTGCCCATATTTCCTTTTTCTCCTCATGACGTCTGTGTCTTGCAATGATGCCAAGGGACAGAAGCACGCATGCTACTGCACTCGGCCCTTCCTGGCATCTGCCACAGCACATCCTTGAAGTCTGTCTATGACCTGCCATCACCCACAGCCACCATTAGAGGCCACTAGGATACCGAAGCAACCCTCCCCGGAGAAGGAGAGGAGTCCCACGGATGCTCGATCCTCCTCCTCCCCTGCTGACTCCTGATGACCCAGGCTCATTCCCGAACCCAGGTCGCTGGCATGGTGTGAGGTGTGGCATCCAGCACCTCAACCCTCAGCACCACCGGGACAGCCTAAGATATCCATATTAGAGACCTCCTCTCCCCCTACTCCCAGTCAGGTCAGGTATTCTTCAAGCATGTGTCCTTAGAAACATAGAATTTGACGGCAGATAAGGATCACTTGACCCACCCAGTCTGCTCTTTTCCCTACCTAATGGATAAGCTGCAGATCCTAGTTAACCAGCAGCCTACTTCTTCCTACCCCCACCCCTAGAATTGCCTTATGATTGTCCCATGCATGCGTGAATTCCACCACTGTTTTTGACTCCACAACCTCCTCCGGAAGGCCGTTCCATGCATCCACAACCCTCTCTGTGAAAAAATACTCTTAAATTACCTCTGAACCACTCCCCATCTTCAAATTGTGCCTCTTTGTTCTTGCACACCTCTTTTTTTGAAAGATGCTACCCTCTTGGACTTCGGTGATTCCCTTGAGGTACTTGAAAGTTTCTATCATGTCCTCCCTCTCCCTCCTTTCCTCGAGGCTATACATATTAAGCTCCTCAAGTCTCTCTTCATATGTCTTCTGGTGCAGGCCCTGCACCATTTCAGTTGCCCTCCTCTGGACAGCTTCCATCCTGTCTATGTCTTTGCAGAGATTGGGTCTCCAGAACTGTAAGCAGTATTCCATATGGGGTCTCACCAGCTGTCTGTACTTAACCAATTGTTTTCTCCATTTTTCTAAATGACCTCACCATTACCTGCTTTTCTGTGTCCATTCATATGTACACAGACGACACAGTACTCATTATCTCTGGTTCCTCTGCTCTGACCTCATGAACCAGCTCCAACTGGACTTTAACAATGTTCAGCTCTGATTCTGAGAAAATCAGTTATCCCTATATGCAAAGAAAACAGTCTATGAATTTTGGTACCAGGCAGAGGCTTGCTAGAGTCTCTCTCTTTCCTTGCATACCCTTGATGATGCAGCTATTGAAGATGCCCCCTCATTCAAGTACCTCTGGGTCTGGCTAGATCACCATCTTAATTTTTCTGTTTATGTGGATGCTATCCAGAAGATGCTCCACCCCAAACTTGGAGCACTTTGCAGAAATAAGAGAAGTAACCCACTTCCTACATGCAGAGGAATCTTCACTAAGATATATCTCCTCATTTTTGGCTATGGAGATATTCAAATCAAATCAAGATTTATTTGTAAAAAGGCACCTTTTCACAGTTCAAGGCACCTGTACATACAAAATATCGCATCAATAAAGTTATAAAGTTCTAAACAGTATATAAAACCATAAATTATCAGCAGTAAACCAACAATTACTAAAATGACAGTAACGTTATACTTCATCACAGAAGGCTAGACCAAAGAGGTACATCTTCAATTTGGCTTTAAAACTTTGGATGGTCAGGCATTCTCTTATCTGACGAGGTAGAGAATTCCACAGGGTAGAGGCCAAAAATGTAAATGAACGGGCCCCAGATATTTGTAAATGCACCCTGTAAATCTCTAGCAATCCCTCGGTGGATCTGAGAGGCCAGGAGAGGTGGTAGGGAGAGAGGAGATACTGCAAATAGCAGGGTCCCTGGTCATGTAGGGCTTTATAGGTCAGTAGACCAACCTTGAAGGTGATACGCCACTGTACTGGCAGCCAGTGCAGTCCGTGGAGAACAAGGATAATGTGACTGGTTCTAGAAGTACCAGTCAAAAGCCTGGCAGCTGCATTCTGCACCAGCTGCAGGTGGCATATATCAACCCCCAGTAACCCCTGGTACATGGCATTGCAGCAGTCAAGGCAAGTGGTCACGAAGGCATGGACCAACATTGGAAGATCTTCAGGAGGGACCAGGTGTTTCACCTGGGTGATATTCTTCAGATGGAAAAAAGTGGTCTTAACAATGGTTGACACCTGTGATTTCAGGGTCAAACCGCTGTCAAAAATAACACTCAGGTTCCGCACCCAATCTGAGCTGGTAAGCTGGACACCCCCGAGCCAAATGCCTGAGGGTTGTCTAGCTGACACGTCCCACCCCTGATGATCCGGGTCCACCACCAATGCCTTGGTATTGTCTGGATTCAACTTCAGCCAACTAGCACTCATCAAATCCTGAATCTTGGATAGGCAGTTGTTAAACACCAAGAGAATATCTCCCTGTTTGGGCACAAAGGACATGTGCAATTGAGTATCATCTGCATAGTAGTGAAAATTTAAACTGTACCACCTAATAATGTCTCCCAACCATAGCATGTACACAGTGAACAACTTGGGCAGCAAAATGGAGCCCTGTAGTACCCTGCAGGATAAGGGGAGAGGGTTGGAAGAATAAATTCCTAAGACCAGTCTCTGTGTCCTACCCACAAGGAATGATCAAAACCATCAGTACTGGACAGTCCACAGATGAACCACAGGTACTCCAATAGCACACCATGGTCTACCGTGTCAAATGCTGCAGAGAGAGCAAGGAAGACCAAGATGGAACAAGTCCTCTGATCTCTTGCTGTTAGGAGATCATTAAGTACTTGAACAAGGGCCATCTCGGTGCTATGCCTCTTCCTAAATCTGGACTGGATGGCGTCATAGACATCGTGAGTGGATAAATGATCATCCAGCTGCAGTGCAACCACCTTATCAATAATCTTCCCAACAAAGGGAAGGTTAGAGTCAGGTCTGTAGTTGGCAAGATATACCGGGTCAAGGGAGAGTTTTCTCAGGAGTGGTCATACAATTGCCTCCTTAAGGGGACCAGGAAAGACCCCCCCTCCAAAGAAATACAGACTATCTCAGCCAAGACCAGTCCAGTTTGCTCAATACACCCCACAAGGAGACACGTTGGGCCCAGGTCCAAACTACAGCTGGTTGGCTGCAAAACTTGGATGATCCTCACGATGTCCATGATGTCTGACCGGCTAAAGTTGTACCAGACAAACTGGGTGCTCACAACCTTCCGCCGACCTCCGCAATCCCTCACAGAAGGGGCCGGATGGATACCGGACCTGATGGTGACAACCTTATTCATTAAGAATCAAGCAAATTCATCACACCTTTCTTGTGACAAGGCTCTGCCTGACTGCACACAGATTGGATTGCACAATCTTTTGACAGTCCGGAAGAGCTGATCTGGTTGATTTTGCATGGCGGCAATCTCCCTGGACAGGAATTCTGCCTTCTTATGGGTGATTGTTGATTGATAGACCATGTTATGGTGTTTGTGGGTATGGGTGGGGAGGGGGGCACCACAGAACCACCAGGGAATGTGGCCTTATATACACACAGCAATCGTGGGTACGAATGGGGAGGGGGGGACCACTGGGCCACCGGGGACTGTAACCCATACATTACTACAGCTTTCAGGGTTATGGGCAGGGATGGGGATACCACTGGACCACCAGGGTTTCTACGCATACAGTACCTATACCCAGGATCGGGGTGTTGGGGGGCCCATTAGACTGCCAGGGATTGTACAGTTACCATTGCCTGCCATTGGGCTAACGGGGGGGGGAATGACTAGGCTACCAGGGCATGTGATATCTACTGTTTGCCGCATTCATGGTTGTGGGGTAGGGGATGCCCTGGGACCCCCTTGGTCCACATTGCAGCCTGTGCAGGGCGCCAGGCACATTTCACCGGGCTGCCCTGTGCAGCGCATGCAAATGTGACTGTAATGACATGCTAATGGCCCCATTTGCGCCTTACATGCATTACGGCCCCATTTGCATGCCCCAGGCTGAATATCATGGGTGATGCACCTTGCCCAACTGCACTTGCACTGGCGTATCCCCTTGCTCCCTTTCTGCCACTTGTGCTGGCACAGTGCCACTGCACCATGTGCAGTGTGTGTGCACTCCCTGCCATATTCAACGGTGCTGAGCCATGGTGCATCATCGTTGAATATCACCTGGTCCTGGCCCCAGCGCAGCCCAGTTGCACTGCACCCAGGCTTGCACCACTGCCTGGCACAGTCTGAATATCCAGCCCCAAGAATATAGACATGGCACACTTCAAACCTTTTTCAAATGCTGAAGAGTATTTTTCAATAGTCTGTCTAAAAATAAATAAGGCTGCTGGTCCTGATTTAATATCAGCTGAAGTCTTTCTAATTGCCCCCTCTCAATGGACTAACATTATCACAGTGTATTTTTATTTATTGTTGTAGTAAATTAGATTGTCCATCTTCTTTTAAAGGTGTAACAAGTATATCCATCTATAAAAATGGCAACAAACATAATCCATTAATGTACAGATCAATTTAATTTCTGGACAATTCAGGCAATTTTTTTCAGAATAATATTAGAAAGATTAACAGAACAAGTATTGCAAACAGGAGGTATATCAGAATACTGAGCTGGCTTTCATCCTGGTTACTGTACAATTGACAATTGGTTTATAATCAGGCATTTGCTTGAGAAATATCTTAACCTGCGAAAACCAAAATTGTATGCTGCATTTATTGATTTTAGCTCAACATTTGATACCATATCACATGAACTATTATGGAACCACTCACTTCTCATCTATAACCTTCACCACCTTGGTCTTGACAAAAACTCTCTCTCTCTCTCTCTCTCGTCTCTAACTACTTACAGAATAGGTTTCAGTGTGTCAGATGGGCCGGTACCATCTCAGCCTCATCTCTTATCACTGACTGGGTTCCCCAAGGATCAATTCTAGGGCCTCTCCTATTCTCAGTATTCATTAATAATGCAGTGTCAGTGGCTCAGTAGGTAGCACACTTGCCTCTGAGGCCAGGAGATCTGAGGGCTGTGGGTTCAGTTCCCACATCTGGCACTTGGGTTAATATCCCAGTACTGACACTGTAGTGCAGCATGAGAGGGGTGCTGCACTTCTGAGGTGCCATCTTTCCGATGAGACATTAAACCGAGGTCCCATCTGCCTGGATTGGTGGTAATTCAGGTGGATGTTAAAGATCCCATGGCACTTATCGAAAAGAGTGGGGGAATTTTTTTATTGAACCTTTAAAACAACATATACAAAATCATATAATGTTATAGAAAATCAAAATGAAAGAAAAAAACAGGAATAAGTATTACAACATACCTAAACTACATACAAAAAAAATAATCCGTATTGGTATTTCATCCCTACAAAAAGTAGTAGAAATTATATGCATAACTTAAAAATAAATACAAAAAAAATTCCTAAATCTCATACACATCAATAGTCATAAAGAAATATATATAGAGATAGCAGTATGATATTATACAAGCAGCTTTGTATATGGAAAATACAAACAAATCTTCCCCTCACCCTCGCCAAAGGATTAAAGGAGATATTTATTAAGAAAGAAAACACTAAACAGTAGTATCCATATATACAGTAAACGATAATATTAATAAAGAAATTAGATATCCCATGACTTCAACCGGTGTCCAGCCAATGCAACATTTTCCAACGTTTGTTATAAAAGTCATTAGAGAGATGCATTTTATCCTTATTTTATAAATCACGAATAGCAACTTCAGTAGTTAGATATAACTGTTCAGGAGAAATAAAATGTTGTTGTAAAGACCAACGGCATCAAATTTGCCAAATACAGTATTTAATATGACCCAAAATACCATGAACAGTATGCATGTCATAAATATTCCAATGGGCTGGTAAAATACCAAATGGGAGAATTTCATAGGTAATATTAAGCAACCTGGTTTTATACCAATGAGCATCCCAAACTGCCCAAAACTGTCATATATAAGGACAAAGAAAAAAATTAAATGATTCATAGATTCAATTTCATTGAAACAGGACTGAGTTCTAGGACACATCCTTTCTTCTATCTTTTATGTGATAAATTCCCTTTAACGTCTAGTCTCCCATGGATCCCTAACCACATGGTATCCCACATAGCCGGGGGCATATGAGAACTTGTTAACATGGCTTTAATAAACTGTAAGTCTGAAAAAGATCTATGTATATAGTGGGGGGTTTGAAAGAAGAAATGTACTTGAATGAATTTATAAAGTTCCTTATGAGTAGAATACAAAATCGTAGACTTCAAAAGTTTCCGTAATTTAAATTTAGCAAAGCATTCAAAAAAATAGTGAGGAAGCCCCTGAATATGTTTTTGTTTAGTGATTGGAACATCTAATTTCTAATCATCCAGCCAGGGAGATATTACATCAAGAACCCAAGGGAAGCCAGCCACTGAGCCTGATGGTGGAATTTCAACGGCAACCCGGGTTCAGGCGGACCTGATCGTCGGAGGGCCGGCCGGGAGAGGGATGGAGCATCCTGTGGCTGCCTCCTTCTCCGGGAGGGTGGGTTAGTGTTCGAGCACCAGTGACCCCGAGCGGAGGCTGGGAGTCACACAGCTACCGACACTTAAGATGCCTTGGAGGCAGGGCAGACGCTATGCACGTCCCCTGCCTCCCGGAAAATTCAGAAATGGACGGCTGCAGCCCCTACATAAAGCACGCCATGGCTTCAATTAGCCTCTCCAGGCCGGCCTCCGATCCAAAAACTAGTGCCTGCGGGTGCCCGCCTCACCCCCGTAGGCCACGCCTGTGGGGGTAAAGCCACGGGTATCAAGGCTCGAGGCCGCTCTGGAGAGGTGGAAGCTGCATGGGCTGATAGTCCCGGGTGGTTGGCGGTTAGGTGATGAGGAATAAAGCATAAATATAAAAAAATAAAAAAAAAAAAAAAAAAAAAAAAGAACCCAAGGGGACCAGAGGTATGGAGCATCAATCAGCAATGGTTTAACATTAATAAAAACAAATATAGAAAACCACTGGATTTATCATATGCAGACCTCCTTGATCATGTGAGAGATACAAAATACCTCATTTTATAGGATTTAAATCGACTACCCCATATTGCTCAAAAAAAAAAAAAAAAAAAAGACAACACGGTTGTTTCTAGACTTTTAGGAAGCGGATAAATAGCTGCCAGATGTAAAAAAAATACCCTATTAAAAACGTTTTTACCATATAAATCCATTTTGTTTTTGACATTTTCCATTTGTTCCATTGTAGAACTCTAGCTCTAGTGTCCAATAATAACTTATTCCAATTACACTGTTTGATGTCTGGAACACCAGAATAAATTCCTAAAATACATATTGCTTCATGAACAATAGGGATACCCATAGTCTTATTATATGGACAATCACCATTGCCAAGCAAAATACACTTACTTTTGTTCCAATTGATTCCATGGAAGTTATCACCACTTCATCAGTTACTTTACTAGAATAAACATCTGATTAAAAAAAAAACAGAGATCATCAGCATATGCCACAGTTTTTAATTTGACCATATCACTACGAAAGGAAAGACCTCTAATAGCAACAGAATTATTAATTCTCCACAGCAAAGGTTCTAAAGTCAAAATATATCAAAGGGGGCTCTGGGGACAACCTTGCTTAACACTTCGGGTATGCCTATGAAATTTACCTACCGAGCCACTCACAAAGGGGGCTATTTCTGTGCTACCATAATATCTAAAAAGCCAGACAATAAATAAAGGCAGAAATCCAAATTTCAATAAACATTTCCACAAGTACCTATGTGACACTCTATCGAATGCTTTCAATTGATCTCAACAAAGTAAGGACCCCATAATTTCCCCAGAATGACTTTTTTCCATTACTTCCCGAAGCAGAATCAACGCTTCAGTGATTTTTTTTTCTGGTACTGAACAAAACTGATATGGACTAACAATAGTATGCAACACCACAGCCAGTCTCTCACATAATAATTTCGATAAAATGTTACTATCAGAATTAAGCAGCGTAATGGGTCTCCAATTTCTAAGATCTTCTTTAGAACCTGATTTATGCAAAAAAATAACTAAACCTTGATTAAAGTGATCCGGCATCAAACCAGTGGCCAGAATATTATTGAATAAGTCTAACAATTCATGATGTAATATTTGATATACTACACCGTATAATTCATTTGTAATACCATCAAATCCAGGGGATTTTTTAGGGGGAAGCTTGGATATCACCGAAGCAAGGTCCCCGTTTAGTTATGGGACAGAAAATAGAAATTAGGAGGAAGTTGAGGAAGCCTACAAGAGCTTAGTCAATTATCTAATTTTTTATCTGAAATAGTGGAATCCGCTTTAAAAAGTTGCATCAAATACTTATCCAATTCCAACAAAATTCCTTTTCGAGTATCTACAAATTCACCAGATGAAGTTTCTAATCAAAACATTTCCTTCTTTTTTCTGTGAGATGCACGCAACTCAAAAGGGTTACAAGAACCTTGTGTACTAGAGATCCCAAAATTGTGTTTCAAGAGATTTACGTCTATTATATTATAAAGCACTCAATTTTTCTTTTAGGGTACATAAAACCTCAGGAGGTACTATTTCACCCCTATTCAATTTAGAATAAGCTAGCCATAATTGCCGTCATAGAAGAGTATAAGAAGAATGTTTACTATGGCCTAAAAGTCTCCCCATAGTTTGGAAATATTCAGTAATATGTTTTTGTATCTTCCCACCATAATTGTGGGGAGTCATACAAAAAATAAACCGATCTTCTAGCAGTAAGCAATGCTACAAAACCTTCTTTAACCTCATGAATATCAAGAAAAGAAGCATTTAATTTCCAATAACCAGGCCCTTTGGCTATAATATGAAAGTTGGATAAAGTAATTTGTAACATCAAGTGATCAGAAGTGGCCATCAGGATAAGCTGAAGATCACAATATTGTAAACATGGAGAAATAAACCAATAATCAATTCTAGATTTGCGTGTACCAGAAAAATAAGTATATGCAGGAGAAATGCCTGAGGACTCCCAAACATCACGTAACCCAGAAGTACTTAATAATTGTTTAAAAAGTTGGCATCACAATAAAGCTTGGTGCCCATAGTTCCTCTATCTTTTAGGGATCTATTGATGTTAAAGTCCCTTCCAAATAAAACATTTTTCCTAGTAAATAGAAATGGTAGTATCTTTTCCAATAGCTCAATACATGCAGTTTTGAGTTGTGGGCCATAAATATTAATTAATCGGAAATCAGCTTCCTGAACTGAAATATCAAGTAAAATTGCTTTGCCAGGTACAATATCCACAATGTTGGCTACAATAATATCTTGATGCAAAAAGCAAATACTCACTCCAGAACATAGGACTTCCCTATCATCCTCTGACCAGTAACAAACTCCTCTAATCCAATCCCGGGAAGCAGTGTCAAAATCTTCTGATACATACAATTGAGTATCTTGAAGAAAGACAATATCCAAAGCAGAACTGGTAAAAAAATCAAAAGTAGCCAACCTTTTTTTCTCTGATCGAATACTGTTAGTATTTAAAGAGGTAATCCGCAGGTCATACCCCATACGGGAAAAAAAAACTATACATTAATCATTTTTTCCTAGAACTCTTTCCAATTCCTAATCTGCTACCCAACAATTTCTTTTTAACTTTTGCAGGACAAGCAGGTTTAGGGCCTTGTTCCAGATCAGAGGTAGGATCTATTTGTGAAGAAGTTCATGAAGCACTGTCTGAGTCCATCTCTTCTACAGGGAGACCCTCAAATTTATTTGAGAGTGGGATAGCAAGGGTATGAGAAACAGGAAGATCTGCAGCAGTGGTAGAATCAATGGAAACACCTGCATGAGAGGGTTCAACAGGTGGAGGTGGTAGAGGAGCCATGACCCCCGAGGAGTGAGGTGAAACAGGAGAAGCTGACATCAAAAGGGGAGCAGGCTATTCTGTTGCAATCAAATCCTCAGGCATGGTTTCTGGAGGATCAGTAATAATAGGTTGGATGATCGTATTTTCAGCAGGAGGAGAAGGCCGTGGTTGTCGGGGTGGTCTAGGGGCAAATGGGCCTCTGCCTGGTCTGGCAGTGTTAATGTAAAAGTCCTGCATTGCAAAGTCAGCATCTTCAGTATTATGAGAGGCCAGGGGACAATCTGCAAAATTGTGCTCTGGTTCTTCACAAAAATTGCAGTTAGGTGTATTAACATAATCAAGCCCAGCATGTCTCAATTCCCTATATCTAAAACATTGAATCTTATCATACGTAGAGCTAATATGTCATAAGGAACCACATTTGTGGCATCGCCTGGGCTGTCCTGAATAGAACACAAATCCTTTATCCCATCCTAAAAAAAAACAATTAGGAAGATGCTGAAAATCATTGTCTTTCTGAAACAACTTAACTTTTATCCGCCACCCCCCATTCCAAAACCCTTCTTGATCCAAAATAGTTTCCGGTGCACCCTGTATATCACAATGTTTCTTAAACCACTGTAAAATATCTGTGATATAAACCCCTTCGTTTCTAAACAGAACAGTAATAATTCTAAAGGATTGTTTAGTTAAAGGAACAACTTAAAAAGGTACCCATAGAGAGTTGTTTTTTAACAGAGTACTTAGTCAAAAATCTTTCAAGAATATTTGGTGTTCTAAAACTTATATCAAAAATATGTTTCCAAGGGGCATGAATTAGGGCATAGACCTCAGTAGGGGTAAAGCCCAATGATTGTTTCAATAGTACACGACCCACAAAGAAATGATCTGGTAACTCCTCCATGCTTCCCAAATAACGTAAACGGATAGCATTCCTGCGTTTTGCCATTGCTACAGGTTTGCGAAATAACTCTGCATAAGTGCATTTCCCATCCCCGTCCCCATCACCATTAACAGAAGGATCTACATGTGGAGGGTCCGAAGGAGTTCCATTCGCTTGAACTAAAGATGGAGTTTTATGCCCAGTATCTGGAGGGGAGGTTAGAGGGGAATAGGAAGGAGTACCTGAATCAAGATGACTGGAGAAGAAACTGGTGCAGCACGTCTAGAAGACAAGTTAGTTTCTGAAGGCTCTGCATCCGTTTCTGTATGCTCAGAATCAATTCTCTGTCTAGAGACAACAGGTACTGCAGTCGAAGTCTTTGGTTCCGCCGCCCAGGTACCATCACCCCGAGGCGTCCAACCCGCCTGTAGCAAGGCCCCTTCCACTGTCCAACCGACGTCACCAGGCTGGCATTCCCTTGCATGGATTTAACCCATTCAAGAGCTGTAATCACAGGAAAATGAGCAGAATCACTTGTATTAGGTTGAAAAATCTTTGATGTTGAGATTTCAGGAGAATGCGTAGATCCTTGTATGCATTTTCTTATTTTTTTCTTCCCGTAGTAATGTTGCATCTGGTTCTGACACTACTGTGTGTAACTGTGGACTCGCAGCTTGCTGTTGCTGCGAAGTTGCTAAACAATTGATGAACTCTGCATTCGAATCCCTCGGAGCAGACATAATTACAGAACTAGGCAGCTGCTCCCCGCTATCAGTGTTCTCCACGCCCATCGGGGAGCTCTTGCCGCAACCATCTGTTGTTGTCACTAGCTCCAGCCCGAATGGCCACACACACCATCAAACAGCACCCCTACCAAAGAGTAGGAAATTTCCCAGTTCTGGCTAAATTTCCTCATTCACTGAAAAAAAAAAAATACCACCAACAGCTTAAGCTGGTTCAAGGTCAGTTGGCATTCATCTGTATCCCCCTCCCCGGGGTCGTGCCTGAAAATAGGCAGGATTTGTCTAGTGCACTTACCCGATCAACAAAAAACTAAATAAAAAAAAAAAAATGAATGACCTTCCTCTTAATTGTGGAGGGGCATCGGTTCAGCTATATGTGGATGATGCCACCTTATATAGACCCTTCTGTAACGTCTCAAGTATTAACTCTGACCTAACAAATGACTTTTAGACTCTAGAAACACGGTTTAAAAATAACCTACTAGTTCTGAACACAAAAAAGACTAAATCCATGCTGTTCCATCATACCTCTGACACAACCTCACAGCCCCCCCCCCCCGGTTTTCAAAACATCCACTAACATTCAACTTAAAAATGTTACCTCCTTTAAATACCTGGGTGTAGTACTTGACAAGCATCTATCCTTTGATGAGCATATAACCTGTGTCACTAAGGCTACTAATCAGAAACTAAGCCTTCTATATCGCTCTGCTCCCGACCTCTCAAGTAGTGCAAGAAGCACTATTGCCTCTGCCACCCTTTTCCAGGTCTCTTCTATGGTGCCTCTATAATCCTTTCCTCTAAGACTACACTCCTAAACAAACTCAAAATGGCCTATCACAGGATTGCCCGATTTTCTATTAAGGCCCCAGCTCATGCCCATCACTGACATACTGAACAATTTGGGCTGGCCATCTTTCATGGCCAGACTTTACCTCCTGGTATATTGTACCACTTTCGATCTAATACACCTCCCACCTCCTCCAAGTATATCTAACCTACCAATGCTAAAACCCTTCCCACGAACGGTCAGGTCCTCACACCTCTCGATGTTGGGTCTGTCCAGGACTCGCCTAGCTGTTAGAAGAAGATCCTTTTCTTCGCAGCACCACAAAAGTGGAATGACCTTCAACACTCACTACTGTCATGCAAGACCATTACTCTCTTCAAAAGACAATTTAGGGAAATATTTTACAAGCCTCCTGTCTGTAATGGGAACTATACCTAATCTTCTCTAAACTTCCCCACCTGCTTGCCTATACTCTCCTGGTGCGTATGATCAGTGTCTAGGACTATGAGTCTGTACAGAGCCAATTGTCTGTACTCTGCTCTTATGTATTATTTGACTCTACTGTGTGCTTGTATCAACCTTGCTGTTTGTTCACCTATGTTGCAATTGACATCTGTAATTTGTACTGTCTCTCAATGAATGGGATGGCTAGTCTAGTCCATGAATGTATGAAACTGTCCAGTGATATTTGTACATAATTACCTGTATCTGCACTGTTTTCTTATGCTTGGAACATCTGGTTCCCTGGGTTGCCCATGAAAAAGGGACTTGACTGTCTCAGTGGGCCCACTCAGTCATCAAAATTTAAATGAATAATTAAATAAATCTAATGAGAGAATGGGGAATGTCACAAGAAATTGCAGGCATTGTGAGAGAATTGTATACAGATACATGGGCACGAGTTAGGCTAGGTGTTAAAGGTCAGCTCATCTAGATTTGCTACAAACATGGGTGTTAGGTAAGGGTGTGTACTTGCATCCTGTATTCTGTATATATATATATATATATATATATATATATATATATATATATATATATATATATATATATATATATAAACTATTGGTTCAACTTGACCACTCTAGGACTGATTCACCTAAAATTTTGTCTAGGAACTGTGCTGCACTAGCTTATGCAGAGGACTTGGCGCTATTTTCACTTAAACAGTCGGGTTTATTAGCAAAACTGAGAATTTTGTATACTGTACATATGCCAATGATTATAAAATCAAAATTAATGAAGTCAAGTGTCATGTAATGGTATTTGGCTCAAATTGTATCAATAAAATCTGGCAAGCTGGGGTTAAAAAACTGAAAACAGTTAAGCATTATACCTATCTTGGTCTAGAGTTATCTAGTAATGGAAAGTGGACCAAACACATTAACTGTCTGAAAACTAAGTTTAAACAGACTGTTAGCACATTAAATCTATTTAATCGAAAATATGGCAGTAACACTATTAAGCCTCTTATTTCTGCAATAAAAGCTAGCTATAATGCACTAGCACTGTATACTGCTGAGATGTGGGAAATTAATCATTTTGATAATCTAGAGACATCGCTAAATAAACTTCTTAAAGTTAGCTTAGGTTTAAGCTACTCTAGTCCCACAACATTAATATGGGCAGAGTTAGGGGTTGCTAGAATTAAGGCACTTTATTATGTTATAAATGGACAAATTCAGGCTTCCATCTCTGTCTGAAAGAAAAGAATACCTGAAGTAACTTGAGAATTCTACAATCTACCTGGCTAAGTAAAATATTTTGTGTTCCAATAGAAACTGACCCTGACTTCTTGAGAAACTATGTTTCCAGAGGTATTACTGTCAGCTTAAAATATCAGAAATATATCTCAAAAAATAGCTGAGTGCTATAAAGTTCAAGATTTAGAAGCAATCAGTAAGCTTCATATTAGGGTTGTCACAGTATGCCAGTGTGATGGTATACCGTGGTTTGAAACCGTACGATATAGACACCATGACAGATTTTCCAAACTGCGGAAACCATTGCTCACAGTGAACCATGGTATGTTCCAACCGACCATGTTTCTTGAAGTGTGAAGGGGTGCAGTACACGGGCAGTATGCCCTTTGAAAAGTCCCCCCCCCCCGTGATTCAATTGGTGGAGATAGAGGGAACTCAGCTAGTCCCCTTCCATCACTTGAAAGTGGGCATTCTTCAGGGATTGTGAGGGGGAGGAGGAGGAGGGCTGGTGCTGGACCTGGGGGGAATGGAAAGGAGCGGGCGGATAGGGATAGTGGGGTCAAGGAGATGCCCTGGGGCAAAATGGGCACAGGAAAGGGGATCTCCCTGTTTGGTGCCCATATCCAAGGGTTCTGATTATGATCAGCAGGTAAGGCGGTCATCTTTGAGTACATCCCACCAAGCGGTGTTGTGCACCAGGTTCATTAAAAACAAGACGCTATTATACGATCTTGTTGGGTCATTCGATTTGGCATGCATCACCGAGACTTAGCTGGATGTAAATGCTGGGCCAGTTTTAGCAGCAGCAGTTCCAGCCAGGTACTCGGTGATACACCGCCTGAGGCAGGATCGTAGGGGCGGGGGTGTCGCCATATGTTTTAAGTCAGAACTGGGCCTGGTGGAGGTACCGGTGGGAGTCACCAGATCCTTTGAGTGTATTTTGGGCGAGGGTGTGCGGTGCAGGATACTTCTCGTATACCATCCACCAGGTGACGAGAATGTTTTCCTGCAGGAAGTCGCAGACTTCATTGTCGACCTGACATTGGGGTCCCCCAGATGGTTGGTTCTGGGGGACTTCAATGCTTGGGTCGACGAACTCTCACGTTTTGGTCAAGACTTCCTCCAGTTAATGATATCACTGGGCTTCACACAGGTTGTTTCCTCCTCGACCCATATTGGTGGACACTCATTGGACCTGGCGTTCCTTCTGGGGATGGGGATATCTGACTAGGTGGTGGAACCGGTCGGATGGTCTGACCATCACTCCATTAGCTTCAGCTTTGAGGCCACCCCTATTAGGTCAGCCCCTTTGGAGATGGTCCGGTACCGCCCTTTAATGGGTGTGTCCCCAGATGACCTGATGGCAGTGCTGGACCTATCAGGCCTACCGATAGATTGCGCAGATCCAGGTGACCTGGTACATGCTTATAATAAGGCGGTGACAGGGGCCCTGGATTCTATTGCACCTGTTCGTGTTCGTCCTCTCACTCTTCGCCCCAGGTCTCCTTGGTTCAATGAGACCGTGAGGGAGTTGAGGAGGGTTGGACGAAGGCGAAGGCTGGAGAGGCATTGGCGGAAGTTTGGTTTGGATGATGACAAACTTAGTTTGATAGACCATTATATGGCCTATCAATCCGCAATCTCTCGTAAGAAGGCAGAATTCCTGTCCAGAGAGATAGCGGCTGCACAGAATAGACCAGCTCAGCTCTTTCGGACTGTGGACAGAATGTGCAATCCAGTCTGTCTTCAGCCCAGAAGAGCTTTTTCTCCAGAACGGTGTGAGGCGTTTGCTCTCTTCTTTGCAGATAAGGTTGCCAAAATCAGATTGGACGTCCGTTCTTCCCTCTCCAATGGGAGCGGTGATGGTCAGCAGGAGATGTCGAACACTCAGTTTGTATGGTCTGACTTCAGCCTCCCCGCAATCAATGATATTGTGATGATCATCCGAGCGTTGCGACCGACCAACTGTGATTTGGACCCTGGCCCCACACGCCTTTTAGTGGATTGTGTGGATAAAATTGGCCTAGTCCTGGCTTTGATAGTCTGGAAGTTTTTGGGGAGGGGGATCTTTCCAGATCCCCTTAAAAAGGCTATAGTTAAGCCTCTATTGAAGAAGTCCTCCTTAGACCCAGATTGTCTAGCAAATTACAGACCAGTCTCTAACTTGCCTTTTGTGGGTAAAGTTATTGAGAAGGTGGTTGCAGTGCAGTTGGATGGTCATCTGACCAACAACAATATCTACGACTCTCTCCAGTCCGGATTTAGGACAAGGCATAGTACCGAGACAGCACTTGTTCGGGTACTAAATGACCTCCCAATAGCGAGAGATCGTAGGACCTGTTCTATCTTGGTACTTCTCGATCTCTCTGCAGCATTTGACACTGTTGACCATGGTGTGCTGTTAGAACATCTGCGGTCCATCTGTGGATTGTCTGATACGGTCCTCAGGTGGTTTCGATGTTACCGCGAGGGTAGGACTCAGAGGGTGGTGTCGGGAATTTTTTCCTTGGCATCAGTCTCCCTATCCTGTTGGGTACCGCAGGGTTCTATTCTAGCGCCCATGTTGTTTGTGGTGTATATGCTGCCGTTGGGAGCGATTATTAGACGATACGGTTTGGGTTTTCATTGCTATGCAGATGATACCCAGCTGTATATGTCTTTTGTGCCCGGCCAGGATGCTGCCTTGTCGGTATTTAATAACTGCCTTGCCGAGATCCAAGACTGGATGAATGGGAGTTGGCGGAGGTTAAACCCGGAGAAAACTGAGGTGTTGGTCATGGACAAGGGTCGCTGTGAGGCAGGTCTGCCAGATGGATTGCCCTCAAGCTTATGGCTTGGGGGCGTTCAGCTGACGACCTCAGATCAGGTGCGGAATCTTGACGTAATATTTGACGACCGCTTGACGCTTAAATCTCAGGTGTCAGCGGTGGTCAAAACTTCCTTTTTCCATCTGAGGAACATCGCCAGAGTGAAGCACCTGGTTCCTCCAGAGGATCTTCCAACATTGATCCACGCTTTCATTACCTCCCACCTTGACTATTGCAACTCCCTGTGCCTAGGGCTATCTGGGGTTGAACTTCGCCGTCTGCGGCGGCCAGGTTGTTGACTGGATCTTCCAGATCCAGCCATATAATGCCTGTGCTCCGTGGACTGCACTGGCTGCCAGTGTTTTGGCAAATCACCTTCAAGGTCGGTTTGCTGACCTATAAAGCCCTACACGATCAGGGACCTACTTACCTGAAAGAGCTCCTGTGCCCCTACTGTCCTTCCCGCCCCCTCCGATCCACTGACGAGGGATTGCTAGAGATTCCCAGGGTTAATTTAAAAACGTCAGGGTCTAGATCATTTAGTTTTATGGCTCCGACACAGTGGAATTCTCTACCCTTCAGTGCAAATTGCTTCGATTGTCCTAAGCTTCAAAGGAGCTTTGAAGACACACCTTTTTAGTATAGCTTTTAATGATTTATGTTAATTTTAAATTTGGTTTATTTATTGTTTTATGAAATTGTACAGGCGCTTTGGTTTTGAGAAAAGCGCCTTTTAAAAATAAAGATTGATTGATTGATTCTTCAGTGCGATCTGCATGCAGGCTTCATGTGCAGAGGGAGAGAGAGAGATCCAGAAGAAGCAGAGAGGATAGGAGGAGCAAGTTTGTGACCAGGAGAGCACTTTGTTGCACAGAGTGAAGCACGGGTACTAAATTTATTTATTTTATGATCACTGATTGCACGGAGGCAATTTTTGGAGTCTGACCAACAGACCCCCAAGTTCCCAACCAAGTACTTAATCCCCCAAATTCCTGATCGTCTCCCCTGTGTCCCATGTCCCTCCCCAGAACAGAGACTGGGAAAATTATCATTTCCATTCCTGTCCTGTGCTGTATGATTATGTACCTGTATATCCTTCTAAAATCCTACTATCCTTGCTGGGAAGAGAAACCTGGCCTGAAGTTGAAGGGAGTTGGCTTGTTATGTAACTTGTTGTATACTGTCATTGCAAAATAAATGTGAGAGCCAGAGGAGGACTTACGTTCACTGGACTGAGATTGGTGGGATGGGGGGATATTACTGATGGAGGAGGATGATGGTGGAATCAGTGGATCCTTGGTGGGAACTGGAAGGGAAGGGGAAACCTGGCCTAAATTAAATATGAAGGATTATACTGGGGACAGGTTACTAATACTGTACTGATCTGGACAGGAATGGGAAATTAACAGTGCTTTATTATTGCCTTGCCTGATTTAATTTTGAAAACATAAGGATCTTTGGCACAGCATCAGAGTGGATGGGGGGGTGATTGTATGGATGGAAAGGATCCAGTCCAGTTGGTGGAAATGGGAAGCCTGGCCTGATGTTGAATTGAAAAAAAAATGTTTTTCATTGTTTTTTGAGTTTTCCCAAAGGTGCCATGCCCACTGCCCAGTGCTCACTGCCTCTCTGATAGTGCCAGCGCCCATACGAGGAGGAGCTAGAGAGAAACTGAGTTGACCATAGAGACTCCACAGCCTTTGTCAGACTCTCTAGTAGTCTACTCTGCACCCTCTACTAGACCAAACCAGCAGCCAGCAGACAACAGCCATGTTGTCTGCCCTTTTTATTGTGGCACTGTGTGGCAGTTTTGATTTTGGCACTGTGACTGCATGGCTGCACTCACTCACAGGAAACTGGGAGTTGTTGGCTGATGGCATATTAATGTATTATGCATCATCAAGGCTAATAGTAGGCAAGCAGCATGAGGTAAAAGCCAACCAGCCTGAGCCCAAGATGATCTATTGGTGGATTTTTGAGGGGTGTGGTCTGTGGTGGCCTGGGTCATGGGTGGGCGCCAGTGGGGAGGGGTGACAGAGCTTTGTGGAGCAGAGGTGTGCAGTGGGCATTGGGCGTGGGCACACCTCGACACCTGCCTGCCTGCATTTGTTTTCACTTTCCTTCAGTAAATTAAGCTGTCTGTGTGTTGGACTTGTTAGTGTGTATATGATGTAATGTAAAATAATAAAGAGATTGAAACAGAAGAATGAGACATGCAACAGGCATTATTCAGCCTCTTGATGATATCATTATGCAAATAGAAATGATGGCATGCAATGGAGCAAGCAATGGTATTTTATTAATAAAAATATTAGTGATAATTTTTATTATTTGAGAGAGAATGCATCGCATTTCTTAGGCTGGCTGAGGTCAGAATAGAAACCAATGCATGGCATTTGGCAGGTATGGGCAATGTGGTGGGCGGTGGCCTGGTGGCTGGCACCACTGGTGCGCGGCATTTAGTTTTTTATATTTTAAAATGTCACTTGGACACAGGCAGGCAGCAAAAAGCAAATCGGAGGTGGTGGTGAGCATTACAGGTTGCATGCATGATGAATCATGCTCCGCATCACATTCACAGTTCAGGTCGACTCGAGTGACGAGTCACACAAGTAGTACCTAGCTCAGCTGCCTGCCCACCAATGTGCCACTGCCAGTGCCAATGCCATCATGATTGCTTTGCTTGCATTGGTGCAGTCCAAAGTGACTTGTTGTGGCAGTCTTACTAAGTCTTGGTGGCACTGGCAGACTGGAATTGCAGTGCAACTGTGTGTTTGTTGTTTTGTTAGGTTTCTGCTTCTGTGATTTCATTGCCAAATGCCTGCCCATCTCTCTCAGATGCCATCCTCCTCCCACCACACCAAGAACCAAGCCACTGGGGGCTAGTGTGTGGTGAGTGTACATGTGCCTGCCTGGTCAGGTCAAGTCAAGACATCAAGTCACCCAGGGGTGGTGAGTGGCGACAACCACATGGTCACTGTGTCTTTGGTTTTGTGTGTAGTCATGACAAGGTCAGATCTGGTCGGTCAGTGCCACTGCCAGTGATACCATTTGATTTGTCAGCAGCAGTGAGTCAGTCAATTTTTTGAGTAGCTCTCGTCTCATCTCATCTATTTTGTTTCAATTTCATGAGCTGCTGAAAATCGTAATCTTTTTTATTGTTAGGTTATATTGGTAAGGTAGGTAATCAGACTTGATATTGTAATTGTAGGACCGGGAGTAAAAAAAAATTCGTTCTACTCTTGAAACATGGCAGATGTGGAGTTGGTACTGTTATTGGAAGACTTGCAGCAGCAGGAGAAAAGCCAGAATCAGAGTAGTAGTCAGAGCCAGAGCTGTGGCCATGACCAGACTCAGCGGCAGAGTCAAATCCCCCACCTCTTTCTCGTGTCTCTGAGACCCAAAAAGAGTCTGATGGGAAAGTGGATGAAAACTGTGAACTTTTCCTGCCCAGAAAAATAATAAAATCCACAGTGTGGACCTACTTTGGTTACAAAAAAATAGTGATGGTATCGTGTATGAGGATGGGAAGTCTATCTGCTGTACGTGCGATGATATTCTCCCGCAGTGCTGTCTCAGGCCCCCCCCCCCAATACCCTTGCCCAAGACTTCATTGTCACCACCCTAAACGAGCCTCTGGAAGTTGTAACCAAATTTAAATATCTAGGTATCTGGAGCGACAATAAATTATCTTTCAGTGACCACATCAGATGTCTCTAGAAGGTTAAAAGCAAGGTTAGGTTTCTTCTACAGAAATAGGCCCTTTTCCCTTGAAACTCGAAAATGCTTTGTACAGGCCACTTTTCTCCCTACTTGACTATGGCGATGTAATCTATTCCTCCACCACTCTTGCAAATCTAAGTAAACTGGACATCCTTTATCACCGATACGTTACGGTTCATTACTATCCCCTTACCGTTCGCACCACTGTGAGCTTATATGCAGCTGTTGGTTGGACATCACTTACTACTAGGCGCCTGCTCCATGCTGGGCTATGGACTCTTAAACTGCTCCTGCAGAAATTGCCAGCTATCTCTCTTCCCTTATTAGTATCTCACATAGTGCATACTCGTTAAGAAAATCTGACTTTCTTATGCTTGACATACCAAGGCATGAGACTTCCTTTAGTAAGCGATACTACTGCATACCCTTCCCTCCATTTGGGAACAATTACAAACCGTACTGAAACTAACTAGCACAGTTTCAATAAACTTCTCCAAATCGCTAAGTTTAGCCAAAATAAAGACACCTGTAACTGTCATTAAGTCTCTTCCTTCCCCATGTGTGCCATATTTATCCACTGGTAAGGTATAATTGATTTGTCATATTAACTGCTTTCCCTTTCCCTTCTACTCCTGGCTTTATCTTTGCTTACGCTCCACTGCTACTCTATCAAATCTCTCCTCCCCTCCATATCAGTTGTAGACTGTTTGTTCTAGCTGCCAAAATACTGTATATGTATTGCACACACCAGTCATCATGTTTCATTTATCAGTATGCAACCTGTAAGTCGCTTCCCTGTCTCATATCAATGTTTACCACCTGCAGTCACCCTATGTGGTACCCTTGTATGTAAATCCAGCCTGTATCATGTAACATGCATTTCATGTATATACTGTTATTACCTATCTGTGTTTGTACTTTAAGTGTTTTTGTCACAGGACCTCCTTGTGAATGAGCTTGCTCAATGGAGTTTTCCTGCAATAAACTTGAACTTGAACGTGCAAAACAAGAGTTGCAGCTCATGGAGGGAACACTTCCAGTTTGTTTACCCACCTGCAAGATTATCAACCACTTCAATACATTGCAGCTCAGGTATCAGCCCGGTTGTTTTTTTGACTTAGTTTGAATTTGATTTTGAATTGAACTAACGTCAATCATTATCACACTCAGAGAGATCCAGGTGAACTGAGAGAGTGTCTTGCTCTGTTTTCTGCTGTCTAGGCTGAAGTCTTCTTTTACCATTAAAAGTTGTGGTGGACACTGGACAGGGACTGGTGGTGGTCCTGGTCTGTCCTCTTAGTCTGTCAGCACCGCAGCCTTATAGGATGGGGCCGAGCCGCCGGGGCCACTGCTGCCCAGTACCCCGTTCTAACTGCCTGCCCATGTCCACCCACCCACTGCCCAGAGGGGGGGAAGCCAGGGAGGGGAAGGGATATAACTACTAGGCACGTATGGAATACAGATTGAGGAGGGTCATCGGGGACCAGTGGACGTGAGCGCCTGTGTGGTGTGCTTGGGTGGTGTGAGGTGCTGCACTGCTGGCTCTGGGTATTCAGGATTGGGAATTGGGACTTGGATATCATCGGTTGGTGGAATTGATACTAGGATAACAAGTAGATCACGGTTGGACTTGGATCATGATGGGAGGGGATCATGGTCTATTCTGGTGGGTGGGAGGCTGGGAGTGAGAGAGGGACAACAGGACAGGACAGGGGAGGACTCAAAGATAGGAGGAGTCGGGGCAAATGAATGACAGCAGCAGCAGCACAGTCATTCTTTCTACAGCGTAGTCAGGACTCGGAGGGACCACCATGGATGTAGCAGTAGTGGCGACTGCCCATGCCCACTGGGGTAAGGAAATAGGGAAGGACCCCTGTGTCCCCCACCAGTGTCACCTACTACTACCACTCACAGTAGTACAGTGCTGCAGTGCCAGTGCAGTCCATGCCATGCACACTTAGCATACCATAACAGACAGTGCATGAGTGCAGTACTAGTGTGAGTGGTAGAAGACACTGGTGGCAGTAGTGGGGGATGGGTGTCCACCTATTTTCTATCGCGGCCGCAACCCACTGGCACAGGCAGCCATGCCACTCACTACACCCGTGGTTCACTGTAGAAAGAATGACTGTTCTGTCCTTTGCCCTGGCCCAACTCCTTCTGTGTGTGTTGAATCCTACACTGTCCAGTGAAGTTGTTGATTCATACTGTGATGTCCTTCCTCGAACTCCAGAGTCCCAACTCCCTGCTACCCAGTCCCCCAGACCATCCATGTTTCATCATTCCATGATGATCCAAGATTACAAAATGAATCCAATGATGACCTGCTAATTCAGCTAATGCTTAGGTACTGCCCACTGCTGCTCTTTATGCCCATTACCATTGGCCTGGCTGCCAGAGCCAAGTGCTACTGTTTTGTGAAAGTGAAATGAAGTAGTAGAGAACTGGGGTGCACATTCAGTAATAGTTTTGTTAGTTATCACATTTTTTTCTTGTTTTTTAATTTTAGAGTGGTGGAGTAAGTTCTGGTCCCAAATTAGGAGAACGGCCAAGTGATGGAGGTGACAGCAGTGATGGGGGTCATTGTTGCAACGGTGCAAAACTAGATGCCAACCAGCCAAGTGTGGTCACAGTTCTTGAAAGAGGGAAAAAAATCTGATGCCCATTCTAAGCAGGCCCAGGAACTTAATGCAGCAGTGGCTTACTTTTTGGCCAATGACATGCTGTCATTTCACATAATAGAAAAGCCTGGTTTCTGTTAATTGATGCAGAAATTAAACCCTAAATATGACCTGCCATCCAGAGTTTATTTCAGTAGTAAAGAGGTGCTGAAGTTATGTAATGAAGTAAAAATGCAAGTTGAAAAATCACTGCTGGGTGCAACGTGGTATGATGTCACTACTGATATGTGGACTAGTCATGGTGGAGCTGGTGAGCCATACATGAGCTTAACAGAGCATTACATTACTTCTGAATGGAAAATCAAGGCTCCGTGTCTGGAGACCACATTCGTACCACACTCTGCTCTCTACTGCACTGCACTGCTATACAGATTTTTATAGCAAGGTAAGGTTTAGGTGTCCTCACCTGTTCAATCCATGAGTGGACTGATGATTTTGGTTGACTTCAACTAAACGTAAGTCAGTCTTTCGACTTCTTCATTTTTTGAATTGTCAGTGTTCCGTTTCAGTAAGTTTTTTTAGTCATCGTGCAATTTGTGCGTGTCACACACACACACACACACAGTGCCACACAAGGTACACAGAGGCCAAGTGAGTGTTAAGCTACCAGTGACACATATAACTGCTTCCTTAATGGTAAATGGTGAGGACAGGCCATGTGCAACTGCGCACAAAACTGTCAGTGAGCTAGTGTGAGAGTGACTGCATCACTCACACACTGCAAAGTGAGTGCAGTAGTGCACACTGCACAGTCACTGACTGTGCTTGCCTTGTGCAGTGTGCAACCGCACACCGAGTGTAGTGCAACACACTGAATGTAGCCTTGCACAAAAAGCCACACTTTTAAATGCACATAATTGTCCTCTCCTCTGCTGTTCTTTTGGAACAAAAACAGAAAATGATGCAGAACTGGTTTCAGAGCGAGTGACATGATGACATCCCTATTCCCTCCAGAGAAGTTGAACAACAACTAAACACAAGTTTGTTGTTGATTGAGCTTGTGCAATGGGAATGGAATGGGGGGAGAGGGAAGGATCAGCAGCAGCTCCCTGGCCCAGCATGAAAAATATGTTATGTTAAGTTGTTAACACTACTAGTAACGCTGTGTAATAACAAGAAGTCTCTCCATCATGTCATGTAATAATCATCATGTATGTTATGTTTTCTTAACTACATGGGTATTGGGTAACAAAGTGTCTGTGGCTGGGGTTGGACATCACTGACATGTGTACAAACTCAGACTCGTCATCAGTCACCTCACCGGCGGGGTCAGTGAGTGACAGATGAGACGGCAGTGATCATTTCATTCACGTTACTGTTACTTGTTGTGCTGCTGGTGCCCTGTTTCAAGTGGCCATGCATGTTCATTCGGAATCACTGTAAGTCTGAACAGAGAGTAGTAGACAGTCCTGTCAGTCTGTTAGAGGCACACAACTGTAAAGGTTAGTCAGACAGAGAATGGGATATACACACTGAGAACTTTTTCAGGTAAATTTTTTTATTGTTTAATAATACCACAAAAATTTGATTTGCCATTAGGCCAAATGTCAATGCCATTTGCAAATTGCAATTTGCATTACACTGTCTTACACTCGGTGTTTTTTCAGTTTCAGTGACTGATAAGAATTGGCAGGCCCTAGTCTGTGTGTTCCTTCAATTTTCATTCCCAGTTGCTCCCCGATTCCCCTCCCTCTATCTGATTCTGACTAACTCAAAGCTACTGCTGCACAGCACACCTGCAGTGTAGTGATTAGAATAAGTAATTTTTATTTGACGCCTGCCCACCAACACATAGAAACATAGAATCCCTGTCGGCAGATAAGGACCATACAACCCACCTAGTCTGCTCATTTCCCTACTTGGTTTGGCAATCCCTACTCTTATCTGGATTGCCTTTCCCCCGCTTCGCTATATAGCAGGGTGCCTTTATGCTTATCCTATGCACTTTTGAATCCCTATACCATTTTCGCTTCCACCACTTCTGCTGGTAGGCTGTTCCATGGATCCACCACCCTCTCTGTGAAAAAATACTTCCTAGCATTCCCCCTAAGCATCCCTCCCTCCAATCTCATGTTATGTCCTCTTGTCCTTGTGCACTTTCGTCTCTGAAATATGCTCCCCTCCTGTACCCCGTTTATTCCTCTAAGGTATTTGAAAGTCTCTATCATATCCCCTCTCTTCCTTCTTTCTTCCAGTGAATAGCTGTTTAGTTCCTCGAGTCTTTCCTCATAAGGTTTGTGGTGCAGCCCATGTATCATTTTTGTTGTTCTTCTCTGGACTGCTTCCATTCTGCCTATGTCCTTCCCAAGATGTGGTCTTCAGAATTGGACACTAGTCCAGATGAGGCCTCACCAGTGATCTATACAGCGGCATCACCACTTCACTCCTACTGGTTATGCCCTTTCTTAAGCACACCAGCATTCTGTTTGCCTTCCCCACTGCTTTTTCACATTGTTTGGCTGACTTCATGTCATCGGATATGATAACCCCCAGGTCTCTCTCCTGACTTGTGGTGGCTAGAACCTGCCCCCCCCATCCTGTATTCCTCTCTTGGGTTTGTGTGTCCCGGATGCATTATCTTGCACTTCTTAGTATTGAAACCCAACTGCCAAATCCTTGACCATTCTTCAAGTAGTCTTAGGTAATTTCTCATTTTATCTAGCCCCTCCTGTGTGTCGACTCTGTTACAGATCTTGGTGTCATCTGCAGACAAGCATACTTTCCCCTCCAGTCCCTCTGCAATGTTACTTATGAAGACATTGAATAGAACTGGACCCAGCACTGATCCCTGTGGAACCCCGCTGGTCACCTTCCCCTCTTCTGATTTTGTGCCATTTACTACCACCCACTGGGTCCTGCCTTTTAGCCAGTTACCAACCCATTTTACCACTTTAGAACACATGCCATATCTGAAGTGCACTCTCCGCTCAGTAATCCAAATTCTCTCTGACTCTGACATCTGCTGCTGTTGCTTTCTGAATTCTGACTCAGAGTCTGAGTCCTCTCTCCCTGTCCTTCTGATGTGATTTGTGATGATTACTTCGTACTCAGCATTGGCAATTCAGCTGAGCTTGCACACTTAGTGAAGTTGCTGTCTCTCGTCTCACCTGTCTGCTAAGCTTGTCTGCTTGATGCACCCTCGAGTCCCTCCAGTAGTCCAGTTCCACTGGGGACCACTTCCTGTCTTTGCTCACCTGACGGCTGATGCATCCACTACAGTGGTTCCTGGAACATGACGGAGTGAGTCTGACTCTTGATGAGTCCTCCTCTCTGACTAACTCAAATCATCTGTGTCACAAAACTTTGGTTGGCTCAGGCTGGCTCAACTGAGCTCTTGGCTGACTGTGGCTGGGGGTTGCCTAAAACCAAACCAATAAGATAAATTACTTTATTGCATTTTGCATTCATAATTAGCCTTATTGGCATAGCTGCTAACCTAACAATTACAGTCACTTCTGACTTGACTCAGTCAGCACCAGTCACAGCAGCCATCAAACATGGCATCGAGGATATATAGGCTACTTCCTTTAATGCCACCCTGATGACCCAGGACTCCAGTCCTTCTGAGTCACTCTCATCATGTCACAACTCGAGTCTTGATTTATTTGACTCATGGATCCTGAGTCCAAGGTGGCAACAAGACGACTCAAGTCACTCGGGGGGGGGGGGCTACCTAAAACAAAACCCATGGGAAATACTAGTCTAAATTCATAAATTCCTAATTATTTATTGTAGATGATAAGCTAGTAGTAGTACTTTAAACAAACAAAAAAAAAAAAAAACACCACCACCAAGAGTGGATGGAGTGAATGTGTGGACATGGGCATTCCTTTCATCATCTCTCATCTATCTAGACTGTAAGTTAGGACAATTTCACATTACATTAACAAAAATGTAAATCAAATGGCCGATTTACTACTCATACTCAGACAGTGTGCTATTTTTGTATGCTATGGTTCTGGTAAGGTACTTTTAGTATTGGTAGGTAGTGGTACTTAGCATTTTGTGCTGTAAGCTAAGACAAGAGTGCACTAAACAAACACTTTTCTATAATGGTATGTCTATGTCACTCACATGTCAGACTGCAATGAAATGAAAAAAAATAAATACTTGTAGTGCTTGAAGCTCCGTGCTCATCATCAGGTCAGGAGGAATCGGACTTCCAGTCAATAAAAAAACATATTTCTGTATTTTGTACATGGTTGCTATTTCTGATCTTATAACGCCCTATTGATTGTAACCCTTCTGCTCTCCACTTACATCCTGTCTAGGTTTGTGTTTTATTATCAATACATGTATATCAAGCTTCTCCAATATGTTTACCCTAAAAGCTGTTTTGTTAAGTGCTATTTTATACCTTACATAGAGTATAGTCTTCTACTGTATTAGATGTGTGCTTTCTTAGATACTCGAATTTCAATAAAAAGATAAAGTACAAATATATATATATATATATATATATATATATATATATATTTTCTTGCATATACTTGACTCATCTTTCTTTTCGCTCATTAAATTCATAATGTGTCATTTACAAGTAATTTAACAGCTTTTACATGTAAAATTTGGTTAACATTGCATTATTTTTGAATATTTTAGGTTTTCCCATTGGAATGCATTATATCAATATCACAATAACCGTGGTACTACACACTGCAGTCATCACACCATCAAAATTTCATATCATGACAACCCTACTTCATATTTCACCATGGTTAGTACAAAACAACATCTCACACCATTACAGATATTATTTGGACGTCTTAAACTATAATCAAAGAAAACTGTATACTAAATATAGGATGAAACTATTCCTGAGTAATGTTTTATTTGTGAGATATAACAACATTTACACTCCCCAATCTTGATATTGTTTCTGCAACCAACAAATAGAAAACTTATATGCTTATTTTACTTAAAAGCATGTAAACCTCCTTAGAAGTTACAGCCCTAAGGTGGAAGCTTGGTACTGGAACAATTTTTATAGTGGGGTGCTGAAAGTCATTGAACAAAAATGTATAGGAAGCTATAGGGAATTGTACTTCAAGCAAGGGGGTGCTACCACACCCCCAGCACCCCTAGTTCCAGCATCTATATGCTATATGTAAACAGGCCAAGCTTCCACCTTAGGGCTATAACTTCTAAAGAGGTTTACATGCTCTTAAGTAAAATAAGCATAACAAAGGTTAATGGCACTGATCAAGCGGAGGCACAATTTCTAAAAATGGCTACCAAAGAACTATCTTTGCCTCTTAAAAAAGGTTTAAGCTATCTTTTGTCTTACACAAGGTTCCTGACTTATGGAAGATAGCATTAATTGTACCAATTCACATAGGGGTATTGTTGAATTACTTGTGAATTACAGGCCCATCTTGTTGCACTCTGTTTTGGGTGAGCTACAAGAAAAACTGGTTCATGACCAGATGATTCCTATTCTTGAGCTGTATGGGATGTTAACACCTGCACAGCATAGCTTCAGGAGGGAGTATAGTACCATAACTGCCTTAGTCAGGTTCGTAAATGACCTACACAGGAACATGGAACAAGGCAATTCCACATCAAAACAGCGAGTCCAAAACCACCTGGAGCATACACAGTGAGTTTAAAACAGTGAGACGCAACAGCACTGTGCAATACAGTGCTGTACAATGACAGCAAGACCACAATTATAAGTGATTTGAGGGGGGGGCTGTGCCCCCCTGAACCCTCCATAACTAAATATAACCATCTATGAGCTGCACAAAGTCAATCAAAAGAGTAATTCTCCCAAAAGGGAAAAGAAGCTGTATACTTTGGGGACTGGGTGGAAGAGAAAAAGACAAGGGGGGATTGCAGAAGGATGAACAGATTAAAGGAAAAATTAGATCAGATAAATTTAGCTCCTGCCCCACAAAACTGCTGAGGACTGACACAGCTTGCTGCATGGTATGATTTGGTTGGTGCCTTTATATCTTAGGGCAGATGACCATGGGGTCATACATGGTTTCTGAGGTCTGATAGATTTGTATCTAAATAAGCACAGTGTCTCCACGCTCCACCTGATGGGATCCTTCTGACAACAAGGTGCCAGGGTACTGCCCACCTGGAAAATAATAAAAATACCCCACCTCTGTCAGATGGCAGATTATCAGTAACTGTATGCAAATATCCCACAAGCAATATGTAATGCAATGTGATACAAATTAATTTTGCAAACAGGAATGAAATTTATTGGGGGAATGGAACACAGAAATAGTGATCTAGCAAGGGAAAATGAGGTACTCTAAGGCAGATAATCAAATAATATTCAAGCAAACGCAGTTTCAGATCCCACCACCTTTCAGACAATAATCCCCAGACACAGATATAATTATGCAGTTCCAAACAACCACCTCCCTCTGGTGCACCAAATGTCACAAAATCCATTATGGGAGCTCTTACAGACCACTGTAGTGAATGGTGCAGGCTGTGATAAATCTGCTGAGACTCCAGGTCTTGTCCACCCACTGGGAGCCTTTTTTCATCAACCCAAGGGCTGGCAGTCACACCAGACGGTGGTGATTAGGCTCTCTACGAGGATGAATCCTTGCAGCAGAATGTGAGAAAAATAGGCTAGCTTCTCTCATGCAGAACCAGAGCTTTTTGCAAGGCAACACCTGCTCCGAAGGATGAAGTCCAAGGCAAGCACACCAGTCCTGAAACTCTGAAACTGCTTCTCTGATACCCAGGCAGGGAGCTCTTACTGAAATGCAACCCATAGGATTAGCTATAGAAAGCACATCTATCTCTCTCTGACAGCCTGGCTGATCTGAGCTTGCTGGGCACTCCGAAGACTAGGGGTCACCAAATCTCAAAATAATGTACTTGTCCCAGGATAACTGGTTGTTCCAAAAATTGTAGTCCCTGTGTTTGAGATGGTAATCCATAGTCAGAATATTTTGAGGGAAACTAAAGACCTTTATTTATCAATTTCACTGCAGTCTATTAATACTGTAGGTATGGTAGGAAACATAACTATTTTTACGTTTCCGTCTTACAGGAGTGTCAGTAAACTGTCAGAACATTCAGGCATTGGAGAAATCAAATGAGATACTAGGATTAGAACAGACAGAACTAGCAAGAGTAGGATGAGGACTTGGAGTAGAAGCAGTCAGTCAGCAGCAATAGATCCAGAGACCACATTAGTATCAGCATCAGTTGTGGCAGTAGTAGCAGCAGCATGGCCATGAACATGCCAAGTGCCAGGACCAGAGAGCAGTCAGTGGCTGATGGCGGATCAGGATCAAAACTGTTTGGTTCCGGACCCTCTACAGCTATTTGCAGGAGAGACTAGAGAGTATCATCAGCCACCCGTGTCCTTAGTTTTGGTTTTATAAGATTTTGAATGGGAAAAAAAACTTCTGTCACATTTTGCAGTAGACACACTCATGGCCAGAAGTATTTCAACTAAGTCAAGAATATGAACAATCTGGGTCGGTCTTTCTGGTAGTAGTTTGGAACAGACTTAAGTGATTTGCCATATAATAATTTTAATGGGAATGCAATACTTTTTTTTTTATCATTTTCAGTCTTTATGATGTAATTTCATCTGACCTGGGCACTGTGTTGTTTGAGCTCATTTATTTTATTGGTTATGTCTGTTTCTTTTATTTCAGTGATGTTACTTGTGTGTGGGGGGGGGTGCTATTATGTTAATAGTTTCCTTTGGTCTTTGAAAAGACAGAACAGAAATATTTATTAAATGAGTTGGCAATGTTCCACAGTTCAGTGATCACTTTGTTGTTTTCTACTAATGTAGTTAGTTTAGTGTCTGATTTATTAGGGTGTTGATATAAACATAAAACATCTTACATTTTGTTTATTTGCATTTTTTGCCAGTTGAAGTTCCAGTTTTCTTTTAACTTTATTAATGGTATTTTTTATATTCTTTTTGAGTTTTTTTAAATAATTCCCATGATTCTGCTGTATTTGTCTTTTTATATTTTGCATACAGTTTAGTTTTCTTTTTAATGTTTATTATTCTCTTGTTTATCCATCTATGCTTTATAACTTTACTGGCCTGAGTGTCAATTTTTTTTCATTTCACACAAACAGGGGTTAAGTCACACAGTACCAGTTCTGTCAGATGACAGACAAGCTCTATTCTCCTAACTGGGTACTGCTATTTGAATACTTTTAGTTTTTTGTTTTGTTTTTTTTAACTTGCTTGGTTCTGATCAGAATAATCTGTTGCTTCTATTGCTACCCTGCTCCACTATACTGATACTGGGAATTGAGTGAGAAGAGAATACTAGAGAAGATTAGAAGAATCAGTAGTACAGAGTATTCAAAAAAGTTTAGTTCTCACTCCAAGAACTTAGGGGGGGAACACTCAAATTGTGCCATAGGATAAGTTCTGTGATTTTTGTTCAGATGAACAGTAGACAACAGTTATGGCTACAACTCCCCCTCTACCTTGGCCAAACATGTTCATGCCACAGTCTAGCACTTCCTCAGGACCTACGTCACCAATGAGTGGCCACAAATTTAAAACAGGCATTTAAAGACACAGTGCTACTTGTGTGCAAATACGCAACAAAGATGCTACTGTATATATTTGTTTATCATTTGTTTATCAAGTCTAGGATTACAAATACCTTTGAGCCTTGGCTCTTTTACAAAGGTTCCACGTCAGAGAAATACAAATTATGGGGAACATCAAGACAGACATTACAACAATGTGGACATTGCAAACAGAGTACAGATTAATACAATTCAAGGGTAGCATTGTAACAAGGCAGCCAGTGGCATTTGTCAGAGAAAATAGACAACAGATAAGAAGTGCCAGAGTCATAGGGAGAGGGAAGAGGGAGGGGGAGAAGGAATGTAGGAAGGGTGGGGAGAGGGTGAAAAGTGCAGCATTGGGTATACCAAGATGTGAGGGTAGAATCCAGTGAGGAGGGGAGGGGGGGAATATATCATGTGCAGAACTAATGTGCAAAGCATAGCTGAATGTGCAACCTAGTGACAACAGAGCCAGTTCAAACTGTTATCTATTTATATATTTTAAACCCTTAATGCAGCGCTAACATAGAACTGGAAAAAGGACAGGAAAGGATGGGAACAGGAAGGCAAAATGCAGGGCAGGGAAGACTCTATCCACAGACAACACAGGGTACAACAACTTGGCAAAAATCACAGGTGAAACAATACATGATGAATCACTACATAGTTTCATGATTTCATAAATTGCTACAATAGCTGTACAAGGCTTAAAGCAGCAGAACATTGTGTGCACAAGAGACTAATTATCTCTTAGTATGGTAAACTTCAGATCCATAAGTGACTTTCAAAAGGAAAAGCACTAATTTAAAATGGTAATTTAGTCCCGGTGGGCTACCTACTTTCATTTTATGTTGCCAAAATGAGTCTCGCTTCAATAGCTTCCTATCTATAAGAAGCCACCTTCAGGCCCCAAATGTCCCCATTAATGGCCTCAATACACACTGAGAATGCCTGGTTACAAAGGTAACACTAGGCAAAGAGAATAAAAATTTGCAGATTTTCACAGTCTACATCCCCCGTAGCGAACAATCGGGAATCAAGTCCTTCAGCCAATACTACCAGGAGGTGAGCCCATCATAGGAAACATTGGTCTTAGGTGACTAACATCAATTGAAACTCATAGTCAAACAGTGCACATAAAGATCTAATGAATAGCCTATACATGACACAGGTAGTAAACAAATGCACCAGAACTAACTATAAAACTGGAACAGGCACCCTTAATTAACTGGGTCCTCATCACCCACCCAGAAAGATTATTAAAATTTTTTCATTGTGTTTGGCCAAAGCACTGATCCCATCCCTTTTGTTAAAGGGAATGTCTCATGTGCCTGCAGTGTTGTTTTCTTATTCCTTGCACTTCTGTCAGTAAGATCACAACATAAAATGTTATGAAAATGTAAATACCTGATGTTATTTTTCATTTTTAATCAACCGTGTTGTCCACCCTCTATTCTGAGTGCTCTGTGATGTCCCCGAAACTGGAAGTGACATTTGTGACGGGCTGGACAATCCCTGAGCCTTTCAGAAAATCTTGTCGCACTGTACTGTAATGTAAATGCTTGCTGCGTACTTTTCTGAGTCTGTCTGCTGTATTATAGCCCTTGGTGAGCTCTTGCCAGGTCAGTGTTACTCACGGGCACTCTATTTATTTGAAGTTCCTTTTCTTTGCTTACATTATTTGTTTTTCATACTGTGATTGACCTCCGTGCCCTGCTGCGCTGCTATTCAGAATCAGTTAGTGTCAATGTTCTAATGTTGTAGCTTGTTTTGAACGCTGCATAAATGTGTTGTGCAACCATTGTTTATGTCATTTTGAAGGTATTTGTAAACATTCATTTATTTAAAAAAACATTGATCTTCGAGTGTTTTTACTTATTGACACGCTCTGTAAAAACTGTCATGGAGTGCATTCACTGAACAATAGATCGTGATGCCTGTTCTTTAGTAATGTGCTGTGCGTTGGTTTGTAATGTTCATAGATAGCAGATCTGTCCATTGTCATCTGTATTCCACAGTTACACTTGCCAAATTCATAAATAGTACATATATCGAATTCTTCAACATTTTCATACTTTATTTACCTGTACATGACCCCCCTTCACAATATATGTGGAATAGGCAGACACGCATTATCTCCAACCTGAGTCTCCAACCTACTGGCCTCATAATGCCCCCCCCGTGGACCCCTCCTCTTCCAGCTGGAACACCCTATCTGATTTGCCCTACTGATCCCCTTAAGATATTTGAAGACCTCAAGCATGTTCCCTCTGACACTGCTTTCCTCCAGGTAGTACATGTGTAGCTGCTGAAGTCTCTCCCCATAGAAGTTTTCCCCCCGGCCCCATATCATCCTGATTGCCATCCTCTGGACCCTCTCCAGTAGTGCAACATCCCTTTTTAAGTACGGATGCCAAAACTAGACACAGTATTCAAGGTGTGGTCTAACCAGACAGTTGTATAGTGGCAGTAGCACCTCCCTGCTTCTCGAGGTTATCCCCCTGGCTGTTCACTCTTGCTGCAGCACTCCTAGACTGATCTGAGTTGTTCATTTTGGCATCCACTACCACCCTGATGTCCCTCTCCCCACTTCAAGCCTGAAGTGTCACCCCTCCCAAGGTGTACACATGAACTGGGTTCCTGGCCCCATGTGGTCCCAGGTGGACAACCCTGCACTTCTCAGTGTTAAATCATAGCTTCCAGGTGCATGACCACCCCTCCAGAGACTTCAAGTCCCCCTGCAGGGCTAACCTACCCTCGTCCCCAACCACCACCATCCCCAGCTGGGAGTCATCAGCAACCAGGCTCATCTCACTCCTGATACCACCTGTGATATTAAAGATATAAGCGTTAAACAGGAGATGCTCCACTATTGACCCCTGCGGGACACCACTAATGACCCTCATGGAAGTTGAAACTTCCCCCTCCAACTACCACCCTCTGGAACTTGGAAGCACAATCTTACCTGAGATTGTGCTGGGATGATGTTGCTTGTTTGATTCGAAACAGTTTGACAATATATGTTGATTTGTTATATTTTTAACTTACATATTGCATAAAGTTTTGATTATAGCCATTACTGTCTGCTGCATATGAGTGATGTATGTTACTGTGATGTTGCGTAGACTGTAGTTTTACTTTTTTATGTGATTCAGTTACATGGTGTGAACATTACAAATTAAACACTTGGTTGTGGAACGTCTAGTAGTACTGCTAGAATGGGGTTCGACTCCCTTCGAGTGTCAGTAACTTCACACTTTGGTGAACTGGTAAGTATTTACAAGATTAGGATGGTAGATTGAAGTGTGAGAAGTGTGTGACTGCCCGCAACAGTGGCAGTATGTAATCAAAACCAATTAGAACAGGTAATGACTGTGTAGTTAATAGCCTGAAAGGAATAGATATTATATGGTAAGAGGAGTGAGGAGGATGCATACCTTAATTAGTTGGCAGGATCGAGGGTCGTGAGGGCCTGAAGCAGGCGCCCTCCCGAGTCCACCGAGATCGCCCACCCCGAGGACACCATTCCAGCTGGCAGGATCAAGGTCATGAGGGCCAGAAAGCAGGCACCCTCCCCACCCCCACCCCCGAGTCCACCGAGGTCCCCCACCCGAGGACACCATTCCAGCTGGCAGGATCGAAGGTCATGAGGGCGGAAAGCAGGTGCCCCGGTCCACTAAGGTCGCCCCACCCCCCGAGGACACCATTCCAGCTGGCAGGATCGAAGATCATGAGGGCCGGAAAGCAGGCTCCCACCCCACCCGGAGTCCACCAGTCGCCCACCCCGAGGACACCATTCCAGCTGGCAGGATCAAGGTCGTGAGGGCCAGAAAGCAGGCGCCTCCCCACCCCCCAAGTCCACTGAGGTGCCCACCCCGAGGACACCATTCCAGCTGGCAGGATCGAAGGTCGTGAGGGCCAGAAAGCAGGCGCCCTCCCTCACCCCCACCCCGAGTCCACCGAGGTCGCCCCACCCAGGACACCATTCCAGCTGGCAGAATCGAAGGTCATGAGGGCCAGAAAGCAGGCGCCCTCCCCACCCACCCCGAGTCCACCAAGGTGCCCCACCCCCGAGGACACCATTCCAACTGGCAGGATCAAGGTCGTGAGGGCCGGAAAGCAGGCGACCCCGAGTCCACCGAGGTCGCCCACCCCTTGAGGACACCATTCCAGCTGGCAGGATTGAAGGCGTGAGGGCCAGAAAGCAGGTGCCCTCCCCGAGTCCACCGAGGTCACCCACCCACAAGGACACCATTCCAGCTGGCAGGATCAATGGTCATGAGGGCCGGAAAGCAGGCACCCTCCCCACCCCGGAGTCGACTGGGGTCGCCCACCCCCAGGGACACCATTCCAGGTGCGGCAGCCAGGAAGCCCCACTGTGGAGCTGAGGAGCTCCAGCCCTGTGGCGCACTTCAGACTTGGGTTGTGTTGGCGCCTTTCTTTTTAATTAATTCTGTTGGTGGCGCACCTTGGCTTTTGTTGGCGCCTTTCTGTTCGAATTTATTTTATGTCGGCTCAGGCATGGAGATAGTCTCTCCACAGGGGTCTCCTTCAGACTGCTCCAATAGGCTGCATGCCTCCTTCAAATGTGCTTTAATACTAATTAATTAATTAATTTTAGGTTAATTACAACCAGTTTCCTGCATGGCTTACCAGCTATGCTCTAAGCATATTTAAAGGTTACTGGTTATTAATTTTCTTTGCATCACTATCCTGATAGCAAAAAAAAAAAAGAAATGCTCTGCTCATGAACAAAAGGTAGAGTTTGGATTATAGCACAAATGAGCCTCGTAGGAATGTTATGCTCGATACTGTGGCCAGACAGATTGCATTGCAATTGAGAACTCCTAGCTCCTCCCTCACATTACTCTGCTCTATATAAATTCTTACCTGCTCTCTTTCTTTCAGCTGGCAGGAGCGAAGGTCGTGAGGGCTGGAAAGCAGGCTCCTTCCCCCACCCCAGAGTCCATCGAGGTTGCCCACCCCACCCCCCGAGGACACCATTCCAGGTACGGCATCGGGAAGCCCCGCTGTGGACCTGAGGAGCTCCAGCCCTGTGGCGCACTTCAGACTTGTGTTGGCCCCGCCGACGCTGCCCGTCTGCTCCCCACCATCCCCACCACTGCCCTTGGTCGACACGCCCTTTTATAGGTCTGGGCTGAGGCAGAATTGGTGATTTTTAACCAATCAGTCCATTTCTCCACTAGCAGCTTATAGCGGCTAGCCTCTTGGGGGCAGCACTATTCTATATCTACAATCTCTTACTCCTGGGAACGAGTATACCTTTCTTCCACTCTCCCCTCCAAATTAAAATTGGCTGTGTCAATTAAGGCAGCTACTGCTCTGTAGTGATAGTATAATATGTTGATCATTGTCACTCCATTTTGTATGCTATTTCATGTAATGTATGTCATTTTATACTCCATTTTGTATTGTGTGACTCCATTTTACATGCTGCTTCATTTAATTGGTGTTTTGCTCTTTAGATAGCCTCATTATTATGTTTTGCTTCAGACTTGAAGGTTGCATATTATCAGGCAACCTGTTTTTGTAGTTTTGTTTAAACTTCTGCTTAGCTCATAGTGTTCTAGGCACCCGGCCAGTGTTTGGAGCACAGTGACCTAGCAGGTGTAGGAATTCTGAGCAGTCCTTATGGTGTGAATTTGCAGCATCCTGGGAGCCCGCCAGCTTCTAGAATGTGGAAAACAACACTATGAAGGCTGCACGGTTATTTTTAGCATAGAATAAGATATAAATGTAGCTTTCTCAATGCCTGGTTGGAAGCCTCATCTGCAGGGTGGACGCATCGCTGTGGAACTTTCTCCCGGTTCAAGACTCCTAGCCAGGCTGACAAGGGGGCTCCCCAGCTACTGGGAAAAGGCTTGGATGTAGCATAGAATCGGTGATGTATCATGTTTTGCTTAATTGAAGTATATATTAATGCTGATAGTAATATTGCTAATGAATGAATGCTAAAGTGTAATCATTAATGCTGATAGTGACATTGCTGCTAAATGAAGTGTAATTATCTTTTGCTTGCAATAAATTGTGCTGATGTGTGAATGCCAAGTGTGATTATTCCTTTGTGACTCTTCGATTAGGCAAGACAATTTTGGCATAGTCGGCAGGATTCATAAGGGAAAGTACACACTAAGGTGAAGTAAAAATGTTTAAAAGAAAAGAGTCTAATGTTGCATGTGCACAAGTGGAAATTCCTGGTTGGGAAAACCAACCTTATGCTGATTTAGCCACTGAGTGGTCATGGTGTGCAGGGTTGAGTGAACACTGGGAATCCTGTTTAAAGGATTCTGAGCCTGCAGATGTTGTTACATGTATGAAAAGAGTGCCTGTGGCAAAGGAAAGAATGTGCTGCCTTGGGGCTGAGGGTGGATTTTATTGTCTGCCTATAGGAAGATGCATGAAAGGTAGTGGGACTCTTAGTGAAAAGGCAGAGTTGGAGCAAAGGTTTGTGATTTGGAAAGTAAAGCTGTGATGTTACAATGTCAAAATCATTTGCTGAGTGATAAATTGGATACCTATCTGACAGTTGCAGAAAATGCAGCTGTCCGAGTGGCACAGTACAAGTATAAAGAGGAGGGCAGAGTTAGTAGGAAAAAGGTAAGCCTAGCAATAGCTAGTGCAGGAGCCACTGGGATCCTGAAACATGGGATGGAGATATTTGGTTTTCTACAGATGAGGAAAGGTCAGCCTCAGATAAAGAAGAAAAGGCTGAGGGACGTAAGGTTCCAATATTGCATGCACAGCCAGCGTCTAGAAGACGTACTGAAGTGTTGGATCAGGGAAATCCTAGGAATCGAGATGTAGTGGAGGATTTTTCTCAACAGGAGGTATCAGACCTCCTGGAGCGGTACACCGGGGGAGAGTTTGTTGAGATGGCTGGTGAGGTTGTATGACACAGGGGTGGATGGAGTAAGCTTAGATGAAACTGATGCCCCTAGGTTTCTGTCACTAAGCTATGACCCTGTGGTGAAGGAGGCGTTTCGGACCCTCCGAATACAGGGGCAGGGCTATGCCACGATGCTGGACGTGGTGGCTATGGCTTGCAAACACAAGTATCCGACGGTGAGTGACTGGCCGGAGGATAGTAAACCATGGTTTACCTTAAAGGACTGTATACAAAACATTAAAATGGAAATGATGAAAGTTGCGGTCTCCACAGAAGACCATGCTGATTTAATGAGTGTTGTTGTGCCAGTGTCTGTACGTAATAAGATTATCAAAACTGCACCACCTGCATATAAGGCAGTAATGATGACTTTGATTAATCAGACGGGGAAAACAGTAGGTGTAGTGCTAGAGGCAATACGGCAGTTAGGGGAACTGGGAGATTGGGGCCCAAAGGGGTCTAGTTTATATGATTCTTCAGGACAGGATAAACAGCGGTCCAATCCTGAGGGTCGAGTTTCTAGGAGAGATATGTTCCTGGCTCTCTTAAAGGATGGGGTGGCAAGGGAAAACATTGATGGGATCAGTACCCTGATATGTGGAAATGTACAAAAGAGGATTGAACACTAAGGCGAGTAAATAAGCAGATCAATTCAAAGTTAAAGACAGATGTACATGTCTCTTCAGGAGTCTGTAAGTCCAACTGCTCCCCGGCAGAGTTTGATGATGAAAGTATGTCCCGGGTGGTGGGGGCTCCCACTCAGGGATCCATTGAGTCACCCCGACTGGAGCAGGGAATATGCAGATCTGTATCCTAGTGATTTGTACCCGTTAGGAGTTGCAGCAACTGAAAACCTAAAATATGACTGAAATGAAGGCCAAGCCCCAGTAGAAAGGTGGGCTAGGAGGATTTTAGACCTCATGTAGAATTGGAAATTAATTGGAAGAGTGGCTCACCCCAAAAGTACGAGCTTTAATTGACACTCGGCGGAGGCCTCATTCATTTATGGGAACCCAGCAAAACACAAAGGTCAGCGAGTGGTAATTACAGGATTAGAGGTAAACAAATTGAGGCAGTACAGACCATTTTGGAACTGAAAATAGGTCAGCTGCCCGGAGAAAATATTGTGTAATGATTGTTCGATTCGGAATACATTATAGGAATAGACATACTAAAGGGGATGACGTTGCAATTGTCTGATGGACAATATCAATTTGGAGTAAAACCTTACATTTCAGCAAGACCAGTAGTAGTGGGGAAGGTGCAAATGCCTCCAGTAGCCATTCCACCTGCTACAAAAATTATCTGTATGAACAGTATAGAATACCAGGAGGGCATGAGGAGATAACTGCCACTATAAAAGATCTATTAGAGGCAGGAGTGCTTAAACCCACAACAACAGCTTGGAACAATCCTGTGTGGCGGTCAAGAAAAGTAGCGGGTCATGGCGGATGACAGTGATTATAGGAATTGAACAAGTACACCCCTTCATTGGCGGCTGCCGTTCCAGACACATCACCCTGATGAAACAAATACAAAGGCACAAAGGGGTATGGTATGCAGTTATTGATTTAGCTAATGCATTCTTTACTATTCGATTGAGGAAAAGTTTTGGGACCAGTTTGCCTTCACATGGCAGGGAGGCAATATGCTTTCACTAGATTACCTCAGGGATATGTACATAGCCCCACCATCTGCCACCGGATGGTGGCAGAACACTTGGATGAGTTGAAGCTGCCGGATGGCATGCAGATTTCTCATTACATTGATGATATCTTGATCCAGGGGGCTGATCAAGATAAAGTACAGCAGTTACTAGATGATACCATTGATCATATGAGGAAGAACTGTGGCAGGAAATATGGACTATGGTGCAAAATACTCAGACCACTGTATTTCATGTTGATGCTCATTGTGCTTCAGATACACTAGAACGATGGTATAATTCTATTGCAGATGAAAAAGCTAAGATTCTTCCAGTGGATATTGAAGAAACTCAAAGTCAGCATTTATCAGGGCTGGCAAAATGGGCACATCAAAAATGTGGACATTTGGGAGAGAAAGCCACTTACAGGTGGGCATATAGTAGGGGTGTACCCCTAACATTGGATTTGGTTAAAACTGTTATTGCTCAGTGTCCTATATGCCAACATGGGCAACAAAGACCAATCCCTCATATTGTGAAAGGACAATTGGGGAGGGGAAAATTACCGGGACAAATTTGGCAGATTGATTACATTGGACCTCTACCCCTTAGTGGAGGATGTCAATATGCTTGCACAGTTGTAGATACATATTCAGGGTATTTATTGGCATACCCTTGTAAACAAGCTACACAGAAAAACACCATTAAGGCAATTGACTTAATTATGTTGTACTATGGAATACCCTTGCAGATACAAAGTGACAATGGTTCCCATTTTAGGGGGAAAATGGTACAAGCTTATGCTCAAGCCCATAACATACAGTGGGTATTTCACATCCCTTATTACCCGCAGGCAGCAGGGTTAATTGAGAGAATGAATGGATTGCTGAAAGAACAGTTTAGGAAATTGGGAGAGCCTACGAAAATGGAAAGAAATTTGCATGAAGCATTACAGATTTTAAATAATAGACCAATTGGAGAATCTGAGACCCCTTAATCGAATGATAACTCCTAATTTGCAAGTGCAGGCTTACTCAACTACAGAAACAGTGTTATATTGGGAAATTACACCAGGAGCTCTGTCTCCTTGCAGGGCAACCCAGAAGCTGCTGGACTTGATTTACATGCCCTTCAAGAATACAGAATAAACAGCAGAAACATTCAAGTGATAGAAACTGGTATTGGAATACAAATTCCACTGAGACATTTTGGTTGGATAGCACCTAAATCAGAACTAGCCCTCAAGGGAATACAAATTTTGGGAGGGTGATTGATTGTGATTACCAAGGAGAAGTGAAAGTAATTTTGTTGAATAGTAGAGAACAAAATCTGTTAATTCAACAGTATGACAGAGTGGCTCAATTGTTAATTATTCCAGTTAACAAAGTGACCCCTATAAAGGGACAAGCCCCCACACTCTTAACAGCAAGGAGGGATAAAGGTTTTAGATCTACAGGAGGTTTTAACAATGGTGCCAAAATATGGGTTACAAACCCAAATGGCCCTCCTGAACCAGCTGAGGTGATAGCCACGGACGAGACAACACAGTGTTAATTATCAGGTCAGGGAAAGAGATGGGAATATGTACCAGCGAACATATGTCATCTTCGAGAATAATCAGTCTTGTATTTTCTAGGTTCTTCAATGGATTCTAAAAGAATAACACTCTCTCTCACGGTCCATTGGTAAAGCCTATTACCCAGGTGGAAGAATATTGAAGCTTAGCGACCCACTTGTACAATGGGGTTGGAAATCTTCCACCAGCTTACGGGTGCAAGACAACTTTACTTGCCCTGAAAACCAAGGATGTCCTATAGTGAACATTACTTTTCACCAGATGTGAACATTTGGAAACCAGTTGAGACAATGGCAGGACGATTATATGTCCAACCTATGCAGGACACAAATTGGATTAAATTACAGAACCAGACTGCTATTACATGCTGCAACTTACCGAATAGTTGCATGGTGACTGTACAACATAGACTTGATTGCTGCATGAATCAAACAGACATTTTCAATGCAAGTATTACTTTGATTGACATAGACACGTTATTCTGCATGATGCTACTGCAATAACTAATAGAACTACTTGGGCAGATCACATTACAGTGTTGAAAAATCATCCTGTAATTAGCAATGATAGTATAGTTAAGGTTCCATCCACATGTACATCAATGGCGCAGCGGTATCAGAAAAATGTAATCCATTTTAACATAACGTTTATGTTTAGTAGAAAATGCAAATATAAAAGTTTGGTATGATACGCTATTAGGTGGAGTAGGGGCAGGCATGGGAATTTAAATAGTGTTGATATAGAAACACTGACTAACAGGCTTCAGGCAGCAGGAATTGATGTATTTAGCTTAATTAACTACAAGCTCAATGGATGCCAACTGTTTCTTACCCCAAAGATTAACTTTGAATTATGATTTTGAGTTCTTGCAGTTATTTAATGCTTCACAGGTATGGGAATGGGAGTAGCAGAAAATATTTCGTGATTTATTGATTGGACAGAATACAATCGACATATGTATTCTATAATGCAAAGAAATAAGGCCCAGAGTGATTTAATGAGTAATAATGAATATGTATGGAGGACCGTGTTCAAATCATGGATTCCTAGTAATCATTGGATTGTAATGTCATCCACCACAGTAAAATGCACAGATCCTGATAATGAGCAGAAGCTTATTTTGTATTGGCAGCCCAATATTTTAGATCACTCAAGATTGAGTATCTCATTAAATAAAATTAAACAGATAATTCAGGAAACAGATGTAATGCAGGCTCATTTGGCAATAAGAAATAAATCATTAGTGCAAAGTCAGGTGCAAACTACGATAGTTAAAAATAAAATGATTGATTTAAGTTCCAAGATTCAACAAGAGACTACTCATTATTGGTGGGATATTTTTAGGATGGTCTCCATCAGCTACAAAAGTGTTAAATATTCTGATACATCCTATCATAATTATTGCTGTAGTGACAATTATCTTGCTTATTTGGACTTATTACTTATGTTATATTAGTAGTAATTTTGCTATGGTACCAATATCATACAAATCGTATTCACAATAATCAAAGGACCGAATGTAGTGATAGTATAATATGTTGATTATTGTCACTCCATTTTGTATGCTATTTCATGTAATGTATGTCATTTATACTCCATTTTGTATTGTGTGACTCCATTTACATGCTGCTTCATTTAATTGGTGTTTTGCTCTTTAGATAGCCTCATTATTATGTTTTGCTTCAGACTTGAAGGTTGCATATTATCAGGCAACCTGTTTTTGTAGTTTTGTTTAAACTTCTGCTTAGCTCATAGTGTTCTAGGCACCCGGCCAGTGTTTGGAGCACAGTGACCTAGCAGGTGTAGGAATTCTGAGCAGTCCTTATGGTGTGAATTTGCAGCATCCTGGGAGCCCGGCCAGCTTCTAGAATGTGGGAAAACAACACTATGAAGGCTGCAGGGTTATTTTTAGCATAGAATAAGATATAAATGTAGCTTTCTCAATGCCTGGTTGGAAGCCTCATCTGCAGGGTGGACGCATCACTGTGGAACTTTCTCCCGGTTCAAGACTCCTAGCCAGGCTGACAAGGGGGCTCCCCAGCTACTGGGAAAAGGCTTGGATATAGCATAGAATCGGTGATGTATCATGTTTTGCTTAATTGAAGTATATATTAATGCTGATAGTAATATTGCTAATGAATGAATGCTAAAGTGTAATCATTAATGCGGATAGTGACATTGCTGCTAAATGAAGTGTAATTATCTTTTGCTTGCAATAAATTGTGCTGATGTGTGAATGCCAAGTGTGATTATTCCTTTGTGACTCTTCGATTAGGCAAGACATGCTCTGATCCCACAACCCTCTGTCCTCTGCACACTAGCTCTTGCACTAGAATGAACATCCTTATCTTCACCTCCCTTGTCCTCCTGCTACAAGGAATGCCCAAACCCTCGTCAGCTATCCAACCTTCTGTGACCCCCCCAACGCAACACAGACTCCCACCTACACTAACATGCACTGTAGCTTATCTGCCCTTCCCCATTCACCTCCCACCACCACCCACCGTGTCTACTCACTTTACTCTCTGTCTCTACTCTTCTCTCCCTGCCCATTCCTAGCTCCTGTGACAGAACTGCAAAGAAGCATCACAGCACCAGCAAGCAGCAAATGCTGGCACTCATCAGAATCATTTCCTTACTGCTTCTAATTTCAAGCAATGTCCATCCCAACCCGGGTCCCATATCATCAAATCCTGGGTCCACCAGCCTAGGGGTCAAAATGTGCGCTATGAATATCTGCAGCCTGCCAAAAAAACTGGGGCCACTACAATGCTGGCTACTGCAGCATCAGCCGGATGTACTCACTCTCACAGAAACCTGGCTATCAAAGAAGACCCCTGACACATTTGTTGCTCTACCTGGCCTTACCCTTGTTAGAGCTGACAGAATTGGCAAATGTGGAGGGGGGTGTGCATTCTAAGTCCGAGACTCCCTCCTATGCCAAAACCTTCCAGCTCCCTCGCTGGAGCATGGGGCACAAGCCCTTACAATAAAACTCATTCCTGACCCCTCTAGAGCCCCTGTAACTATGACTGTGGCTTACATCCCACCAAGAAACCAAATCCCAGCCATCCAATCCCTGGCCAACTACATCTCCAGCTTCCCTCCGAAAACCGAGCACATTATAGTGGGGCATTTTAATGTGAACTAGTTGTCAAGCTCGGCCTCCACTATAAAAGACACCTTCACTGCCCTTGACCTGGCCCAGTTAGTTAATCAGCCTACCAGGTGGAATCCCAGAAATGGAACTAGCTCCCTCATCGATCTCCTACTTACCAATCATCCAAACAAAATCTCAAACCTGACTGTACTTCCGGATGCATTAAGCGATCACTCCCCCATCCTCTTCACTAGGTTCTGCCAGCGGCAAGCACCCCAACCTAGCAGTTATACCCATCGCCGGTTGCAACCTGGAGGCCTTACTAAACTAAGGAGGCATCTAGCACACTGTGACTGGTCCCCAATTAAAATAGCCCCAACCATAGACAAAACCCTCGACCACTTCACTCGCACCTTCAACAATGCTTGTGACAAATTTGCCCCCCTCACTAAGGTTCTATCCAAAAAACATAATGCCCCCTGGGTCACACCTGCCCTTCTTAAGCAACTAAAGAACCGTGATGATCTATGGCACAAAGCGGTTGCCTCTGGTGGAACAGCGGATAGGCTTGCCTACAAGACGGCTCGCAATAGTTGCACCTGGGTAATATGAAGAACCAAATCAGATTACTACAAAACCACTCTCGCTTCCTCCTGGGGGAATGCCAGGCTGTTCTGGAGCAATCTAAAAGAACTGAATGGAAAATCTAGAACACCACCCCCCCTCCCAGCTTACGGTCAACAATGACAATACTACTGACCCCCTCCTCATCGCCAACGGCCTAAATGCTGCGTTCTCTGACCTGATTGCAATTCTACCAAATAATTTCTTTGACCCCCACCCCTACAACACCTGAGCCTAGCAATGCCTACCCTCCCTTCCACCTGAGGGCGATTACTATGAACGAAGCCAGGCCATACCTTGCAAAGGCCCTCGGGGGCTCTAACCACTGCAATGACTCCTTTGACTTGAAAATCCTTAACTTGGTGCTTGACAGTGTGCTCTCCCCACTGACTGACATCCTTAACCTCTTCCTATGCCTAGGACAGTTCCCCACTGACTGGAAGATGGCTACGATCACGCCGATACTAAAGAGCAGGGACCCTACATCACCCAACAATTACCGACCCATCTCCATTCTCCCACCCCTCTCAAAAGCCTTGGAAAAAAATCGTCGCCACCCAACTCACTGACTACCTACTAACACACAATATACTCTGTAAGGAACAGCATGGCTTCAGAGCAGGGCATAGCACAGCAACCGCCCTCACAGTATTTGCTAACTCACTGCACAATGCCCTGGATAAGAAACACCTAGCAGGAGCTGTATTTATAGACCTATCAAAAGCTTTCGACACTGTCTCACATGCACTACTCATAAATACTCTCCACCTCTCCGGGCTGTCCCCTGGACCCATATCATGGTACACAAGTTACCTCTCAGATAGGTCCCAACGTGTTAAGATAAACGGCACTCTCTCGTCTCCTTTGCCAGTATGCTCTCGGGTCCCCCAGGGATCCATCCTTGGTCCATTACTTTTCAGCATCTTCCTGAACACCCTTCCTAAATCCTGCCCAAATAATCTGCTACTCTATGTAGATGACGCAGTTCTGTTTGCCTCCCACCCAGATCCAACAATCCTACAGTCATCTCTACAACTCGCTTTCAACCACATCGAGAACTGGTTTACGGAACACAGACTGGTAGTCAACGTAAAAAAAAAAAAACTAAGTCAATGCTCTTTGCCCACCGACAGAGCAAGGACTGCGATGCCCAATTAAAAATCTTTTCAAAAGCCCACCTCCCGCTTGAACAGGTTCATACCTATAAATACCTGGGCCTTACATTTGATTCCAACCTCTCATTTCATCCACATATTAATAATCTCACCGCAGCCATAAATATTCGTACTGGGTTACTATATCGACACAGAACCTGCCTTCCGCCAGAAGCCCTTAACCTTGCTGTTACCTCCTCTGTTCTCTCCCTAGTAGATTATGGACTAACTGTATACTCTGCCGCCGACCACACTGCTCTAAATAAAATCCATCTAGCCATCAACAAAGCATGTAGACTCATCGCCGGAGTAGACAGGAGCACCCACAGCTGCTCCCTGTATGCCCTAACAAATATCCTCACCCTTGACGAAAGAGTCCACTATCAAACTCTTCTCCTCACCAAAAAAATTCATCTAGGTCACTCCCCCTCAGGAGTTACTGCCTCCCTTTGAACCGCCTACACTACAGTGCACACCCGCTCGGCTAACAGACAGATATGGACTGTTCCCAAGGTCTCAACCTCGCTTGCCCAAAAGTCCTTCTCATACCAAGCACCACTATGGTATAATGATCTTCCACTGGCTGTTACCTCTATCACCAGATTAGGCCCATACAAAGTAGCCCTCAAAAACCACATACTATCTGCTTGTCGCTGCATTTGCACCAGCTAGTTTTTTTTTTTTCTTTCTTCTGTTTCTACTTAACGACCACTACCAATAGCTGACTCCCGGACCCTGATAGGCCTGCCTTGTCCGATCACAGTAATGAAGCTGATACCTAGATTCTGGCAGGCACTTAAAGCCTAAACCTCAGGTTAAACCTACACCACTTGGATTAAGTATGGAAAATACTGCTCTGTATCCTATTTGCTGTTAATTTCTTCACCTAGATTGACTGTGTTTATGACAATGTCAGAAACCCCGACTGCTTGAACCTTGGCAAGTTCAAAACTCTTTAGCCTGGTCTAGCCAGCTACATAATTGTATAGGCCATACACTCCTACTCATTATATATTTTCTGTATGTTCTCCTATACCATGTAATAAGCATATGTATTGTACTAAGCGGTCAACCTGTCTTCTGTTGTGTTATTGACGTGGAGCCTTTGTAAATGAGTCTCTGATTCAAAGGTTGTAAATCCGATTTTCAATAAATAAATAAATAAAAATAAATATATCGTAATACAGGTAATGGCTCAGTTGCAATTTATCATAGAGGAAGATAGGCATAGTATTTATGTATTAATATAAGCTTAACATTAATGCTATCAACAAGAGAAGAGAAGGTGAAGACAGAAAACTAAAGAGAGATAAGAGAGATATGACTTTAAGAAGTGGCAAAAAGATATACATCATGGAAGTTACAATAGAAGAAACATCCATACAGTTAAGATCTGGATATACCAGAAACATTTAGAAATTTAAAGTTGTCCTGCCAACATCTATCATATTCATTAAGTCTATCAGAAGAGACGTGGGATAGCCAGTCTAGGGAGGCATATTGAGAAAGGTTTTGGAGAATGTCTGGAAAAGTTGGTATGGTAACGGATTTCCAGTTCATGAGAATAAGAAGTTTAACTAGAAGGAATAGTATGTTCAGCCACCTAAAGTGTGCATGTGATAATATATTATTATAGGAGGACAGGCTACAATGTTTGACACGGTCAAGCAACTGTTCATAGTATATTATGAACTTCTTATTACCAACAAGTAATGTGCTGCTTTCATCTTCTTGTTGTTCATCTCCATCTTCAGACTCACTTAGGTCTTTTGCGTCACTATCCTGTTCAGATGGTATGTATTCGCTACAACTTGACTCATCATCTGTACAGTTATCGCTGTAGCTGTCAACAGAGCTGATGTCAGTAGAACATTCATAAAATCCAGATGTTGATGCTGTCGGTTCCTCATCCTCCAAGCAAGATGATGAGAAATATGAGTGGTCCTTGATCAACTTGCTGTAGTCACCTAAGTAATTGAATTCACACTCTAGCCACTGAACCCCTTTATCCAATGCAAAGTATTTCGTTTGAGTCCCCACTGTTGCAACAGACTTTCTTAGAGGACAGTGACAGCAGCACGTTGATACCTGTTGTGTGGTTTAATTACAAAAAAAGGATCAACATGTTAATATTACCATTAATTTTTAAATTGGTAAAACAGACTGAAAAGTACATGATAACTTATTCTTACTGTATTCATAAGCTCCATGTTAGTAGAATGCAGAGTGCTGTCAGATGAGGGTACACAATTATCCTGATCTACAATTCCAGACTCGATGAAATTTTCAGCTTCAGTGCTTTCTGGAATTGGGTCATCGTTGTACTATGCGGGAAGACGTTTACTTAAGTTTAGAATGTCTTCCAACACCTAATGATTAAAACAAATTAATGCCAATTAAATGTGCAGTTTGGCTTACAATGGATAACATACCGGGAATTTACATATGAACATATGAAATTGGCAGCAGATACAGGCCATTCTGTCTATCTAGTCTGCTCGAGTGTGCAGCACTTCAGTCCATTAGACTGCAGCTGCCCCCCTCCCTCATATGCCCTTCCCCCATCTCTCCCACCCTCCTGAAGCCCCCAACCCTCTGCAACAATACAACTTACTCTGGCAGAGCGTTCCACACTGACACCACTCTTTCTGTGAAACAGTGCCTCCTCAGTTCCCTCTTGAACCTGCCCCTTCCAGCTTCATAGAGTGTCCCCTGGGCTCAATCATATCCCTTCTCTCATGTACCTCCATGTGTCTTTTCTGCTCAGCCTGTCTCTCGCTCGACATGCGTGGCCTTCATTGCTTATCTTTATTGTGTGGAAAGATAGAAGGGACTGCATCAAGCTTCAGCTTTGGAGGCTGTTTCAAATTCAATTTTTCTGCCTGCAGTGAAAAATAAAAACATGCATATATAGCTATTGATGAAACAGTATAAATATGGAGAAAAAAAAATCACAATTAAGTCATGGGACAAAACATGTACTCGCCAACAAACTGAACAGAGGGACAAGGAAGACAGACACATTCTGGTGTATTTAACACACAGGAGAAGGATATTAGTGGGAAATTCATGAAAATAAAATTAGCTTTTCAACTAAACTCACTTTAATCTTAAATTCTTTTAAAAACAGTGACATGGCATAATCACAGTAAATGCCTCAAGGGTGTAGATTATGGGGGGTATTTACCATGGCTGGTGATGATTTCACACCATGGCCAAACAACGTCATCCATGGTAAATCACCCCATAACCCACACCCTCTCAGTGTTTATTGCTTACTTATAAAAAGGTTCTCAGAAATGCTGCAATGTGATTGGCTGTTACGATTCCAACTACTGAATGTCTGGAATGCTGCATTCTGATTTTGAACTAGCATTCTTTAACTGTTGGTGGGAGAACTATTTTATTGAAAATGTCTCTGTAAATGAGTAAAACATTCAAATAGTATACTTTTAACACTTTTCTTTTGGAATAATTTTTAATAATAGCAATAAAGGCACTCCCAGGGGTTAGTTTAATAGTCAGTTAATCACCCCAAGTGTCAATATGGCACTTGGCTGTGCCTCGTGCCACATTACACCCTTAGGGGGTGATTAACAGACACTGCTCATGCCTTATTGCTTAATTGAATATGACTGGTAAATGCTGTATTATAGAAACATAGAACTATAGAAACAAAGAATTTGACGGCAGATAAGGACCGCTTGGCCCACCCAATCTGCCCATTTCCCTACCTAATGGATAAGCTGTAGATCCTAGTTAACCAGCAGCCTACTTCTTTCTACCCCCAACCCCTAGAATTGCCTTATGGCTGTCCCATGCATGCTTGAATTCAGTCACCGTTTTTGACTCCACAACCTCCTCCAGAAGGCAGTTCCATGCATCCACAACCGTCTCTGTGAAAAAATACTTCCTTACATTACCTCTGAGCCACCCCTCTATCTTCAAATTGTGCCCCCTTGTTCTTGCACACCTCTTTTTTTGAAAGATGGTACCCTCTTGGACTTTGTTGATGCCCTTGAGGTACTTGAAAGTTTCTATCATGTCCCCCCTCTCCCTCCTTTCCTCGAGGCTATACATATTAAGCTCCTTTAGTCTCTCTTCATATGTCTTCGGTGCAGACCCTGCACCATTTTAGTTGCCCTCCTCTGGACAGCTTCCATCTTGTCTATGTCCTTGCAGAGATTGGGTCTCCAGAACTGCACACAGTACTCCAGATGGGGTCTCACCAGCTGTCTGTACAGAGGGATAACAACTTCCTGTTTTCTACTGGTGATGCCTCTCCCTATGCATCCCAGTATCCCCCCAGCCCTCCTTACTGCCCTCTCACATTGCTTGCCCACCTTTAAGTCATCCGATATGACTACCCCCAGGTCCCTTTCCATTTTTGTTGTTGTTAGTATCTCACCCCCCATTGTGTACTCTTCCCCTGGGTTTTTGTTTCCCAGGTGCATTACCTTGCACTTCTTAGCATTGAATCTAAGCTGCCATACATTTGACCATTCCTCTAACCTTGACAAGTCCCTTCTCATCCTTTCCACCCACCTTGTGCATCAACTCTGTTGCAGATCTTTGTGTCATCTGCAAAGAGACATGCTTTCCTTCAGTCCGTCTGCAATGTAAACACAAAGACATTGAAGAGGATCGGTCCTAATACTGAACCCTGCGGCACCCCACTAGTAACCCCCCTTTCTTCAGAGTGGACTCCATTTACTATTACCCTCTGTGTCCTATTCTCCAGCCAATTCTTTACCCAGGCTATCATCTTGGGACCCACTCCCAAGCTGGCTAACTTGTATATTAATCTTTTGTGTGGGACTGAGTCAAATGCCTTGCTAAAGTCTAGGTAGGCCATGTCCACAGCCCCTCCCTGATCTACTACTTTGGTCAACCAGTCAAAGAAATCTATTAGATTTGTCTGGCATGACCTTCCCGCTGTGAATCCATGCTGCCTTGGGTCCTGTGCCCCTCTGGCCTCTAGGTGCTCGACAATTCTGTCCTTCAGAAGTGATTCTATCATTTTCCCTATCACTGAGGTTAAACTAACTGGTCTGTAGTTTCCTGCTTCTGCCCTGCTCCCACTTTTGTGAAGGGGAATCACATCAGCCCTCCTCCAGTCCTCAGGTACCACCCCATCCTCCCATGATTTATTAAAGAGGGTAGTCAGTGGTGTCACTAGTTCTACCCTTAGTTCTTTTAGAATTCTGGGATGAATCCCATCAGGCCACATGGCTTTGTCCACCTTCAGTTTTAAGAGTTCTTTCAAGGCCCTTTCTTCTGTAAATGGGCTGGTATCAACTTCTGTATCCAGAGTGTTTCTATTGTTTGTTTTAGGTACCTCCCCCTCTTCGTTTGTAAATACTGAGCAAAAATATTTGTTTAGTATCTCTGCCTTTTCACAGTCACCCTCTGCCCACCCCCTCCCCATTATTAAGCCTCACTATCCCTCCCTTAGTCTTCCTTCGCTCCCTGATGTACCTAAAAAAGGTTTTATCCCCCTTCTTAACTGAGTTGGCTATCTTTTCCTCAGTTTGGGCCTTTGCTGTTCTGACTGCCTTCCCAGCTTCCTTTTGCTTTAACTGATACACTTCTCTGTCCTGTTCCTTCTGTGATTCCTTGAACTTTCTGAATGCTTTATTTTTCTCTTGAACCTTCACTGCCACCTCCTTTGAGAACCATAGTGGTTTCTTACATCGTTTCATTTTGTTTATTTGCTTACCACAAAGGCTTGTTACCTCTGTGATGGCAGTTTTTATTATTCCCCATTGTTCTTCCACCCCTCCTTCCTGCCCATTTGCTAGTGCATTCCTTAGACACTCACCCATTTTGGCAAAGTCAGCCCTCCTGAAGTCCAGTACTTTTGCCTTTGTATGGCTTGACTCTATTGCTGTGTTTATTGTGAACCATACTGTTTGGTGGTCGCTAGTTCCCAGATGGCTACCCACTTCTACGTCTGTGATCCTCTCTCCATCTCCATTTGAGAGGACCAGGTCTAAGATTGCTCCCTCTTGAGTGGGTTCCAATACTAGTTGTCTAAGGCATGCCCCCTGTAGGGCATCTAGAATAACCCCACTCTTAGAAGTGGCTGCTGCAACTGCACTCCAGTTAACATCTGGCATATTCAGATCACCCATCAGCAATATCTCCCCTTTATCTGCCATTCTAAGTATACTTTCTATCATTTCCTTGTCCATTTCCTCCCCCTGAGAGGGGGGTCTGTATACAACCCCTGTGCGGATTGTGGTGCCATTATGTCTGAACAGTGACTCTTAACACCTGTATATGTTCTCCTGCCAGGCTATGAATGCCTCCTGGTCTCAATGTTGACCAAATGAAGTGCTGACATTAGCAATTGCCATCTATTCTGGAGCGGGTCAGTAACTGTCTTAACGGAATGTGTGTGTTTTGAACGAATGTCAAAGCAGATCACCGGCAGTATAGATTGCAATGTGTAATTTCAGCACTTTCAGGGGAAGGGGTGGTGTAGGAGATGTTTTGGCTCACTGGGAGAGGTTCTTTCTTTATTCCTGTAAATTACACTGCAATCAAAGTTCTCAATTGATGGGTTGCAATGATAATATTTGCAGCACATCTAAAGGGGGCATGCCCATGCATATGCGGCACATCCTGATATTCAGCCCATGATGTGCGGTGCATAAGCTGGCACAACCCTAAGATGAGCCACATAACAAGGGGCACAGTTGAGCTGGAAAAAAAAGGCTCAAACGATGGCCACTCACAGGCGAGCTGCTGTACTGCAAGGCGCAACACATCAGCCACCAGCCATGGATGGCCACCCGCCCACCCAGTACACCAAGCAGAAATACCCACACCATCCCTGGTGGTCTAGTGGAGCCCCCCGTCCTCCCTGTAGCCCCTGATCACCATACTAGAAAGATATAAAATGTGTCCCTGGCAGTCTAGTGGCACCCCCCCCCGCCGTAGGCCTGGTCGCAGCAACATAAATATGTACATCCTCCACCACGGCCACATGGGGGCCCAGCAGGGCTACAGGTAGGTTAAGGATGCAGGGGTGAAGCCACAGGCGTCTCACGAAGATGTGGTGCTTGGTTACAGGAGGTGGGGAAAAACAGCAAGTTGAACCTCCCACCCACAAAAAAAAGAAATACATTGGGCAGAATTCACAAATGTGATGTGCTTGGCACATCTCAGCTGCCACGGCACAGAGGACATGTGCCAAGTGCCAACTGTGGCATTCACCGAAGATGCGCAGGGAAATGCCCCAAAACATCCCCTCTGTGAATACCACAGTTGCGCCCAGCCATGGCTGTGTCAACGCATCCCCCAATTCGGGCTGGGAATCCAATGGGGCAACGTATCTCAGGATGCGCTGCCACCAAACTCACCATTCACAGCCACGAATATGCAAATAGGGTCATTAGGCATGCACTGCGCAATGGGGACATTTGCATGCCATTATGGACTAATTTCCATGCGGTCCACAGGGATGTGTCTGGCGGAATGCGCCAACTGCAGGGCTGTCAGTACAGCCACAGCCCAATATCATGACCAGGTGGTATAGTGCCACCCCCTCCCCATCCATAGCATGGAACACATAGAAACACCACCATACCATGCCCTCGTGGCACAGTGGTAGCAGCACTGACAAAGTTTTGAATGACAGCAAACAGTACACGCTGCAAGCCCATTGCTCAACAAGGTCTACCAATGCATTTTCAGTTGTACTGTATGCTGTCATTGACGGTCTTGTGCTGCCCGCTGGTTGGGTACTACAGCTGGGTCGTGGGACTGTGTTTGGGGGAGTGCCCGAGTGGTTGGCGGGGCACTGCACCACCAAGGATCTTGACTGAGCTGGTGTTGCAATGTGGGCGGGAATGGGGGGGGCAGCACTATACAACCAGGGTTCATTATGGCACTTTACAAGGGGTTCTGTGCTTTGGGTGGGGAGGGGTGACCACTATGCCACCAGGGTACAGTACGGGGGTGTTTCTTGGTGTTCCAAAGTCACATCGCTGGTCTTTCATATGGCCAAAGACACAGCTGCTTTGCCTTTTTGGCCAAAACAGTTCTGCTTATTGGAGTCCTTATACAGAAACATAGAAGTTGATGGCAGATAAGGACCGCTAGGCCCATTCAGTCTGCCTGTATACTCTACATATATCAGCCTTGTCGGGCAGCTTGTGTTTCAGAACATTGTATCTATTAGCAGGGGCATCACTTATAGCTAGCCAGGGGTTGCAGCTGAGACCCCTATTATGTTTCTTGCATCCCCTATGAAATCTCTTACAATCCCTATGAAACCGTACAACAAGCCTTTCCTAGGGTTTGATGATATAAATATTGATGAGCGGGAGAGCTTTGCAACCCCTATGATTCTTATGAGATGACACCACTGTCTATCACTAGCCCTTCTGGTGGCAGATGTTACAATCTGCTCAAGGGGACGGTGACAATAGAAGAGTCTTGACTCATACAAATAGCATAGCGGTACATCATGGAATTAGTGTACATTACAGTATACTATTACTATGCCACCTGCTACTCTGCTGATTTTATCATTAGTGGCGATATACGGACCAGTTAATAATTCTTGAGGTTAATTGATATGGCTGTTTGTTATTTTTTATCTGTGTTGGATGGCTCTGCCCCCTTCCCATATTGTTTTCAATTTAACATGGGGGTGTGTGTGGAGGGGGGCAAACCCCCCAACTCAAATTGATAGACATGACCTACAGGGTCATACCGACTAACCCCTAGCATCAGTAGCACAACTAGTGAAAGTGGGTACGTAGATATAGAGTAATGCTGACATTAGCAGCACGGAGCAATCTGAGCAAAAGTGCATGGCACGGAGAGTAACGTTTACAAAATAATGTAAGTGGGTTTGGAGTACTCCACTGTCACCAAGGGGACTGCATAACTATGATCCATACAATGCAGCAGGGTCTGTGAGGAGACTGTGTGCCACCAGATACTGAGTGTTGGGCCCAGGATGGCAGGGGGGAGAAGAAATGCCACCCCCACTGGGGAATCTTGCTTAAACATGGCTAGAAGGTCCACAGGAAGCTGTACCCTAAGAAATGCTGGGACAGAGGTAAGACACGGGGTAAATCAACAGAGGACACTTTCATGCTCTTCTTGATTAGAGTTCATATTTCACTTCTGATGACCATCAGTGTCCCCACTGGTTCACTGGACCAGAAGGAATTAAATTTTTAGTAGTCCAAGACAGAAATTCAGCAGGCATCACACTCCGGAACAGTGGTATTAAGCTCTGAGTGGGATTCTAATCTAGGGTCTTGTGGCTCAGTACTCCAACTACTGGGCAACACTGCCTGACTAAATCAAGAGCAAATCTAGCCACTGATTAAACCCTTTTTAGACTCTTCGAACACAATACTGGCTAATTAAAAGTGTGCATACCATTTTTGTTTTATGTAATGATTGCGATTTCTGTTTGTGGTGACTTATGGGATGTGTATATATAAATATAAATATATATAAAAACAAAGCTGCAATACAGTATTGGCCCAATATTCAGACTGCGCCTGGCAATGGCCCAAGTGGAGGCGCAGCACAACCGAGGAGTGCCATACCAAGACAGGGAGATATAGTACATAATGCACAGGGAACATATACAGTGCACTGGTGCATCCCCCAGACAGGTAGGACTGGGAATGCTGCAGTGCAACAGTAGCTGCACTGGGTGAAGTTCCCAGACATTCAGAGCTGGACATGTAAATGGGGCCATAATGTATGCAAGGTGCAAACTGGGCCATTTGCATGTCATTATGGCCCCATTAGCACGCGTTGAGAAGGGCAGACTGGTTAAATGTGCCTGGCACCCTTCACAGCATGCGGTGCCCCCAGAGGATGTCATGCGGAACCCCCTCCCCTGAGCGGCAAGCACCAGATCGTAACAGTGCAGTCCCTGGTAGTCTAGTGGCACCCCCTCCCTCCTGTACCTCCAATCACCATGGTTGGAATTAATAAATGTTCCCTGGTAGTCTAGTGGCACCCCCCTCCCCAACACCTCCGATCGCCCGTGGTTAGAATTAATAAACGTTCTCTGGTAGTCTAGCAGTACCCCTCCACCTCGCTCATGACCAGGAGTGCCGTTGAACCTATCCGAAATCACTCTGGTGGTCCAGTGGCCCCCACCCTCCTGGGCCTCCCACCCACCCAGCACCCCCACCAGCACCCCATCATCGGCGGCGGCTGCAATCTGCCCACATACCACCCGGCCAGCCATCGAATGACAGCGTACAGTATGAACTGTAAGCACATTGGTCCACACCGTGGACTAATGGCCTTGCAGTGCATACTGTACATATCACTCACAAATCACGTGAATGAATGACCTTCATTCACATATTTGTAATGACATGCTCGTCATTCACTGTGTGGACCAATGGGCTTACAATTCATACTGTATCAGCTGTCATTCGGGCGGCAGCCGGGCATTATATGGGCGGGATGCAGCTGCCCACCAATGACGGGAGGGGTGCTGGGTGGGCAATGTGGAGGGTGGGGGAGCCACTGACCACCAGAGTGAATTCCCATTAGGTTCACCGACACCCCGGTCACAGGCGGGTGGGGGTGGGGTTACTGCTAGACTAACAGGGAACTGTTAGTTAATTCTAACCATGGCGATCGGAGGTACAGAAGGGAGTGGGGTGCCACTAGACTACCAGGGAACTTTTATTAATTCTAACCACAGCAATCGTAGGTATGGGAGGAAGGGGGTACTGCTAGACCACCAGGGACTTGGGGGTTGCGTTCATTAATACACGGATCTGGGCTTAGGGAAGGGGACTACTAGACTACCAGGGAGACTGATTTTATGTCATAATGACACAGATTAGGGCTTTGGGAGGGGAGACCACTGGATGACGAGGGACTGGGGTTGTTTATATTAGTACATGGATTGGGGCACAGGGAGGGGGGGTGCCACTAGACCACCAGGGTACATATGTGTGCTTGTGGACAGTGTTCTGGGTGGGCGGGTGGCCACCCACAGCTGGCAGGTGCTGTGTTGCGCCATGCAGTACAGCAGCCCGCTTGTGGGTGGTCAGCATTTGAGCCTTTTTTTTTTTTTTCCCGGCTCAACTTTGTGCCCCAGTATGCGGCGCATCTCAGGGTTGTGCCAGCTTATGCACCACACATCACGGGCTGAATATCGGGATGTGCCGCATATGCATGGGCACGCCCCCTTCAGATGCACTGCATAAATTACCATTGCACCCCGGCGCAGCTGGACTTGTGCTACGCAAGTCTCCCTTTTGAATATTGCCCCGGGACGCATTACTGGGGTTGTGCTGGGGCAACTCGGTTCCGCCAGCCACAATCCCTTTGAATATCTGGGCCTATAAGTTTAACAAACACAAAGTGTGTGTACAAAATACAGTGATCTCAGACCAGCCAAAGCAGCACACGCTATATGCCAAAACCAGTATTATAATTTCTGTACAATCATAGGGACAGCAAAGTTACATTTCTATAGAATGATAGAGAAGGTCAGCAAAAGTACTTTTCAGTAGAACTAAAAGGGTTGCAAAGCCACACTTATTATAACCATAGGAACTGCAAAACCCTGTCTCAGTCAAATCAGTGACTGCCACCCCCCCCCCTTCAGTACAATGATAGGGGCTGCAAAACCCCATTTCAGTAGAATCATAAGGACTGCAGACTGCTATTTCAGCAGAATTATAGGGACTGTAATGCCTTATTTTTAGCAGAATAATAGGGGTTTCAAAGCTGCAGAACCATGGGGATTAAAAAAAACACTATTTGCAGCAGAATTATAGGGGCTGCAAATATCAGCATAGAAACATAGAAACACAGACTGATGGCAGATAAGGACCACTTGGCCCACCTACTCTGCCAATTCCCTACATATTGGATAAGCTGCAGATTCTAGTTAACCAACAGCCTACTTCCTCATACCCTCCACTATAATTGCCTTATGTCTGTCCCATGCAGTCTTGAATTCCCCCACTGTTTTTGACCCCACGACCTCCTCAGGTAGGAGGTTCCATGCGTCCACCATCCTCTCCGTGAAAAAATACTTTCTGATGTTGCCCCTGAGCTGTGCCCCCTCTATCTTCAAACTGTGCCCCCTTGTTCTTGCACATCTTTTTCTCTCAAAGATGATCCCGTCGTCTTGGACTTTGTTGATTGCCTTGAGGTACTTGAAAGTTTCTATCATGCCCCCCCCCTTCCTTTCCTCAGCATCAGATGTCTGTTAATATACACAGAGATAGTGACAGAAATACAGACATAGAGATATACAAAGATGCTCTAAATAAACATTACACACACAGCATTTTAACTGAATAAAATATTTATTTTAAAAAGTAGTGCTGATCACATCTTATGTACAACTATATGTCACTACCGAGCGGACAACACAGCATGACACAGCTAGGTCTGCATGTCTTCATAAACACAGAGCAAGTATAACAGCTTCATAACACATGCATGGCCTATCCTAATGTGAGCATGTTTGTCACAGTGCAGTGCAGCAGCTGGGTAAAAAATGACAAATATCGCTGTTACTGTTGTCACAATTCAAACACAAATGAATGTACCAAAAACCTGAACCACCTTTGTGTAACAAGGACTGCAGTAGTTCCTATGTGACGGTCCTCATCAAGGAACTACACTCCTTGAATGAGTGCATTATAAACCTGGACTGGTGGGGCAATCATTTAGATGAGGGATGAACTACTCTTTCAAATGAATATCGGGGTCATGTGGAAGCTACTTGATTACTGATATACATGAATTTATATCCCCTACACCCTCAGAGTCAAGGTCAAACACAGACACAAAGGGATGGACAACAGCGGCTGGGTGTCATCATGAGCACTTGGTGCCAGATAGTACAAAAACACTGCAGGGAAACACCCATTTATTTGTGATTTTAGTGATCCTGCATGCCTATACTGTGTCTCACATATACAAGACCAGGCCCACTCGTGGCTGGGCATTTAAGGGCAGGCTCAGCTGCTTCCTTCATTACTGCTGCAGACACAAGTGGGGTACTGGGCGACCACAGTGGTGGCTGCTGAAGGGGGTCCCAGTTTTGTCTTTTTTGGCTGCAACTGCGACGGGTTGTTCAGGAGAGGCAGCAGGAGGGAGGATGGTCATATCAGCAACTTGCTGACGGTCGTAATTGGCGACCAAACGAGGAGGAGGAGCTCCAGGGTGCCTGTGCCTATCAAGAGGCCATGCACCAAATTCGAACACTTGCGGCTGCCTTGCTGACTTTGCTATTGAATTACTTGAGCTTTGATTATTGTGACTTGAACTTTGACTATTGTGAACAGTAGAGCAGCTATATTTACAGTAGAGCAACAATATTCTTCATCACCCACCCTGGCCCCGACCTCTATTAAATGGGCAGTGGAGGTGTGTCCTAGGGGGAGGTAAAGCACTGATTAGCTGGGGGTAGTATAAAGGGGTGGCCAGCGACCTTGGTTGCAAATTTACTGTTTAAATCCTTACTTGAATGGGGAAGGGCTGGGACTCTGCTCCTTCCCATGGATTGTAATACTCTGCTAAAATATTTGTATCCTGGTTCAACATTTGGGTCTCAGGCTATGCTCGTTCTGCAGAGCTGTAAGAGAACTGCAAATATATTGCCCTGGTTAGGAGCTGGATAGGGGGCAATGTGTAAAATAGTTTTTGTTCTGTTTAGTTCTAGGGAGGTGCTCAATCTGTTGAACTGTTAGATGCTTAACTGTTTACCTAGTTTAAGCTCTCAGAACTGTTAGAAGCTTAACTGTTTACCTAGATTAGGAGCTGGTTTCTAGGGCTGGGATCTTATCTGCTAGTAGGGTTGCCACCTTTGGATGAGGCAAAAACCGGATCCTAAGCTCTGCTCCTAGCACCACCCCTTTTCATGACTCATTACGCACTGTTTCTCCAATAAAAGACAACACTTAAAGCAGCAGTGAAATAAAAATGTTATGATACTGTACTGTGCGCCTCTCAAAGTTACTTTCCTAGGTTCTAATTATTTATTGACATTGGTTAACCAGATAAACATACAGAGATAAAAGAAATCTAATTTACAGATATGATCTGGGGGGAGGCAGGGGAAATACTGTAAATAGCATACAACAGTATACATACTTTATATCTTTGTCTGCCTCCATTTCGTGTTCTTGTCCACAGTACTATTTCAAAGCCAAAGAAGTGATTATACTTTTTTCTTGTGGGAAAAATAATTTAAAACATTTAAAAATGCCTAAATTCTGTTAGAGATGAAAATGTTTACCAGCAAATGAAAGTGGCGGACAACTGGCTCTGTTACTGTTACAAACGGCGGGGGCAGCTTTGCTGCTATGCCACTTTAAGATGCAGTGGAAAGATTAGGTTAAGTAAGTGTTAATGGTGTTAACGGCCATAACTTTACACCTCCCAGGGTGACTACATTCACAAAGGCTACACTGACAACAGAACTTGTTTGTAACCTGGACATGTAGCTTAAACAATGAGTGGTATGACAACATTTGTTTCAAAAGTATGTGAGCACTCAGAATGGCTCAAAAACCTGACCAGCACAGAGCAAAACCGGATTACCTGATAGGGACCCTGAAAACCTGATCACCAGGTAAAAAACCTGACAGATGGCAACCCTATCTGCTAGAAGTATTTAGTTTAAATTGATTAGAACTGTTAGCTGCTACATTGTTTATCTAGCCTAGGAGCTGGTTTCAAGAGCTGTGGTTTATCTGCCGGAATTATAAGGGGCTGTAGAACAAGATCTCATACCACCCCAGTATGGCCACTTGAAGAGGGGTGAGGGGTAGTATTTCAGGGGGAAGAGGCAAGCAAAGGGGGATGGTCCCAATATGTTTAGAGAAGGACAATCAGGGTGGTCTTCAGCAACCACGGCAGGCATCTTAGGAAGGGTCGTAGCCTGCACAGGCTGTGGGGCAGCAATAATACTAAATTGGGCCTGGAGGGAGGGAGGGAGGCTGCTCACTCTGCAGACAGTTACTGCAGATCAGGGGGAGGTACACTGGCTAAGGAAGCAGCTAGAGGAGTTGGGGGGCAATGAATGAGAATGGGTGGAGCTATGGGTGGCAGGGGGTGGGGTTGAGGAAAGGCAGAGACATGGCTCAACAAATAGGGGGCACGTCTCAACAATCGGGGGAGAGAAGTTGGAGATCGTGGACTTTTCGCCAGGAAAGCAGAAGCCAGGGGAAAAAGCAATGGGGTAAACGGTCCAATTCAGAAGAGGAGGGAGGTGGTCAGGTTAGAAGAGACTGATAAGGTGCAGTCTTGAGGAGCAGACAGAGGGAAAGTAGATCAAAAGGAGGACAGGTCAGGAGAGATTGGCAAGAGGCAGACTAGGGGAAAAATAGATCAAAAGATGGGGGCTGGTATAGAGTGTCATAATAAATTTGAGCTATTATGCAACTTGGAAGGTGAGAAAGGGGCATGTGGAGATGAGGAAAATGACAATGAGTCTGGTGGGAGGGAGTTGGAAACACAGAGGGGGTCAGGGACTGGGAAAGGAATTGCTAGAAATAGTTCCAATGGGGGAAGAGGGAAATGAAATGTCAAACAGAAGGGGGAGCGTCTTCAGATTGCAGACGTGGGGGTTGAGGCCACGATCGGTAAGAAACCAGAAGAAAAGGAGGAGAGTGAGGGGAGCCCCTCAAGGAGGCCAGACTGTACCAGAGAAGGGACCCTAAGTACAGGGGACCCACAGGGAGGCACAGGAGGTAGAAATTTTTTTTTGTATGATCTATTTTTCCGCCCCGTGCTCGCTGGTCCTCCACTCCTTCAGGTTCTTGCCAAGTTCCCCCGACCTCTGCTGTCCCTGTGCGGCCCTCCTCTGATTCCCCAGATCACAGCCTACCCCCAGGAAATTCCGGTGTATCCTTTCACCTTGCAGATCCCTCTCCTCCGAGAGGGAAGGCACCGTGGGGAGGATAGCCCCAGCGCACACTTCTAGGGCCCGGGGATGCTGCTGGGGAATAGGAGGTGCAGGGAAGGCACTGGAGGTCCCCAGGAACAGAGAGTCAACATCTGGAGGCCAGCGAGCAATTTTCCTGGCTTTCTTGAGGTGTGTGACGTCCAGACATCAAGGCGAGAGCCGACGTCTGTCACGCACCACCCCTCATGACCCCGAAGTGCTGCTCTATCACCGGCCTCTGCCAGTGGTCACTTCAGCACCGGGTCATGACCCCTACCCTCCCTGGAGGCAGCGAGCAGTTGTGGGATGCTCAAGCTGCCTCCCCCCTCCCCGGCTGGCTCTCCAGAGCCCAGAGCTCATTCCCGAACCTGGGTCGCTGGCGTCCCAAGCAGAAATCCAACCGCTGTGCTGACAGGCCGCCAGAGGTGGAAATATTAATATGAGTGGGAATGAAGATGGTGAGAGAGAAGGGATTATGATCATGGCCAGGGAGAAAGGCGCGGACATGAGAGGGATCAAGGGGATACCCAGTCTGGGGGGATCTGAGGAAGGTGGGCATATAAAGGGTGGCAGGAAGAGAAGGGAGACAATGGGTTCCCTCACAAGGAGGTAGGAGGACACCCAGGGGAAACAGAAAATGGATAAGGGGGGAAGGGGTTGGGGCAGGAGCACACAACAAAGGTAAACAAAAGGCCGAAGAGGTCACTAAGGCGCTCCTGCTGGGGATTCCATGATAAGGGGTATACAGTGGGAGGGACAGGGGGGGAAAACCCAGCCAGGTTAAGATAGTGGGAATCTCTGGTCTGACGGTGCACAGGGCAATGTTCATGGTATACGAGCTGGTAAAGGATTGTGGAGGGTCACTGAACTTCCTGGTGCATCTGGGGACAAACGATATAGAGGGAAATAGTGTTTGTCAGGATAATGGATGCACCAGTACCAAAGGCCTCTGTGGAGAACAAAATGAAGATTTGGAGGTTAATGACTAGCTCAGAAAGTGGGGGGATGAAAGGGGGCCAGGGGTGTTGGGAGATGGGGGGGGAGTTTGGGAGGATAAGGGACTGTACACCAGGGATAGGCTTCACCTTAATCCGATAGGGAAGGAAGTCCTAAAATGGGATGGCAGACTACATTCAAGCTATGTGGGGTTTAAACTTGTGAGGGGAGGAGGGAAATGGAGGGGCTGGCCGGTTGTCCTTACCTGTCGCAGAGGGGCTTATACTTCAGCCTCTGGGGGGGAAGTCAGGCAGAAGACTAGGGGAGGATGATACCATAGGTGAGGAAGGAGGGCAGATGCACAGGCTATCCGGTGGGGGCATGGCAAGGGGGTAGGAACAAGGGTTGGGGGGGTGGCGTTAGTAAATGCCAAGAGCCTGGAAAATAAGATGCCGGAGTTCCAGGCCATGCTGTTCAAAGGAGGGATAGATGTGGCGGCGGTCATGTAAACTTGGGCCAACCCTAGCCACGACTGGGATCTTAATTTGAGTGGGTACACAGTGCTTAGGAAGGATAGAAAGGAGGGCAGAGGTGGTGGGGTGGCATTGTTCTTTAGAGATGGCATAGAGATTATTAGGGTGGCAGAGGGAAACGTGGAGGCCTTGTGGGTCTCCATGCCAGCTCCTGCAAGAGGTAAGGTCAAGCTGGGTGTGGTATAGAGGCCCCCAGGGATGGGGGAGGTTCAGGAGGATTGTCTGCTGGATAGCATTAAGGGTCAGTGTGGGCAAAGAAGGGAGAGAGTGGTGTTAGTGTGGGACCTAAATATGCCAGCTACTGACTGGGAAACTATGACTTTCACGGTGGCCAGGGAGCAGAGGCTGCTGGATGGCTTCCAGGATGTGTTCTTCACTCAGCATGTGTTGGAGCTTATGAGAGAGGGGCATGTCCTGGACATGGTGCTTGTGGATGGGGATCTGGCAAGAGATCTGCCAGTGGAGGATCCCCTGGCAGGGCGTTACCACAATACTGTCTGGTTTTGTCTAAATTTGGGGGGTGGAGGAGATAGTTCTTGGACACTGGCTGTGGATTTTAGGGGGGCAGATTTTAGGGGCATGGGTGAGATTCTCAAGGAACATTTGAAGGGGATTACACCAAGGACGGATGTAGAAGGGAGATGGGAGGTCATAAATCGAGGACTTCAGGAGGCCATTAGGATCTGTGCAAAGGTGAAGTGGAGGGGGGCGAGGTCACATAAACCATGCTGGTGGTCCAAGGAGGTTCAGGAGGTGGTAAGGGAGAAGAAGGCTGCCTACAAAGGATACAAAAAATGAGAGGGGATAGGGACAAGGAAACTTACCGTCTTACATCCAGACAGGTCACCCGGATGGAAAGGGGGGCGAAGTCCAGAAAAGAGCAGCGGCTGGCACAGGGGATACAGGGTGGGGGAAAAAGGGTCCTATAGCTATATTGGGGAGCAGAGAAAAACCAGGGGCCAGATCGTCAGATTGAGAATGAATGGGGGTGGGTGGGTGGAGGAGGCGAGAGATCAGGTAGAGGTATTAAATGAGTACTTTGCCTCTGTGTTCATTAGGGAGGGAGTTGGGAAACCTAATAAGCAGGAGCTGATGGAGTTGGAAGGGGCGGGTGGGAGAGTTACCTTAGGGGTTTCACATCAGGAAGGATCGGCTAATGGGGGGAGGGATCAATGATGCTATCCCCATTGAACGGATGTGGAAAGCCCTAAAAAAGGAAAAATCTCCATGGCCGGATGGCATACATCTGAGAGTTCTATGGGAGTTGGCAGATGTATTGGCAGCACCTCCGGCGAATCTCTTCAGCATGTCACTTGAAACGGGGTGGGTGCCTAGGGACTGGAGAGTGGCTCATGTAGTGCCTATCCATAAAGGGGGATCGAGGGAAGTGCCGGGTAACTATAGACCCATTAGTTTGACATAGGTGGTGGGTAAAGTAATAGAGGGTATACTTAAGGAATGCTTGGGAGGGGTCTTGGAGGAGATGGGATTCCTGGATAGTCGCCAACATGGGTTTGTGCCAGGTAGATCATGTCAAACTAATCTTGTGGAGTTCTATGAATGGGTAACATTGGAACTCGATAGGGGAAGACCTGTGGAGGTACTGTTCTTGGACTTCAGCAAGGCATTTGACTCGGTCCCTCACAATGGCCTACTGGAGAAACTGAGGGGAATGGGGGCAGGCCCATTGATGGTTAAATGGATAGGAAACTGGCTGGTTGAGTGCACTCAGAGAGTGGTGGTCGGTGGGGAGTTCTCAACTCCTAGAGGGGTTATTAGTGGGCACCATAGGGCTCGGTCCTGGGGACAACCCAGTATAATGCCTACATCTCAGATATTATGGAGGGTATAGGCAAGGCCCCTAGAATTCTGCAGCCGCAGAATTTTGCGCAGAACTTGCAATCTACCGCAGAACTGCGGTGCCGCAGAATTAACTCTTCTTGTTGATTTTTTATTAATATTTCTGTTTTTCCATAGAATCTGGTTCCCTTCCCCTCTTTTTATATCCTAATCCCCTATATGCTCAGAATGTGATGTTATCATTGCTATAACATCATACATTAGCTAATGAAATGGCTGCATTCTGCAACAGAAATGAACAGTCACTTATCTACCACAGCTCCCACTGCCAGAGACGGTGGCACAGCACGTCATGCATGGTGATATTTTCTCAACCTGCACTACAGCCTAATACAGTTTTCAGTCTTACATAGTTGCACTAGGGCCAACTTAAACAAAACCTTGTCAATAGCACAGGCCTGTTAAGTCCATACCTCACTTTGTACAAACCTATTTGTGCCTTTAAGGTATAGAGATGCCATCTGAAATGAATAACTGGTAAAATTAATTTAACTGTCATTTTTAAGAAAAATAAAGTAATTATGCCTAGAAAAGTGAAATATAACAATGTGTAGACCTGTTCAAAGAATAGACCTGTTAAATAAATAATTGCATTGTATGCATGTTTGCCAGGGTTATTGATTACATATTGTCATTGGTTGATAGAATCACCTAAAAGTTATGGAGAAATGTTGTGTGCAGGGACAGCTGTTGGGCCAGAGAGTAGCATGCTGTGTTTCTGTGCCAGCAACTCAGGTTCAGAGATTAGCTCTGGGAGCTGGCTGGGCAGCACAAGGATTGGTGGAACACATCATTGCTCGGAGCCTGGGAAGGTATGGTGCAGTGTTCTGTCACATGGTGGACACATTGTGCTGGTCTGGAGAGCTCTATCTCACAATCGGTTCACATGCATGTCATGGCCTGATGGTGTTACGCAGTGTGTCAGGGAAAGCAGGTTTACATCAAAAATTAGTTTTGCAATAACTCCTCTATTCCATTTGTAATGGGACCTGTATGAATGGATGCAAGGTCAAGGAAATAAAATATATATATATATATATATATATATCTAAATATATATATATATATATATATATATATATATATATATATATCTAAATATATATATATATATATATATATATATATATATATATATATATATATATATATATATATATATATATATATAATATATATATATATATATATATATATATATATATATATATATATATATATATATATATATATATATACACACACACACACACACACACACACACACACACACACACATACAGTATCTCTCTCTCTCACCACACACATACGCACACATACACATTTGTATGTATGTTACAGATTGCATATAATTATACAAGTGGTACACAGTGGGAACCTCATGAGTGGTGTAGAAAGCACACACAAATATATAAGTTATAGACAGTGGAAACCTCATTAGTGGGATAGATAGCATGCATATAAAAATACCTTATTTATCACATAAGATCTCCTCTGCATATGTCATTTATTTAACAGGCTAGGACCTTAAGGGAGAGACATTTGTTTTGCTTTTTTAGGCATAAACTTATTTTTATAATTCTGTTATTTTTTGAACTAGTGTTACTGTGCTTTCCACCATCCTGATTGCTCTAAAAACTGCCATGAAAGTGAAGTCAGGATGACAAGCTGTCACAGTGATGTGGTAGTTTGTTAGTGCCATAGAACTTCATAGAATACAAACCACCGCCGCCAGGCGTTCTCGCGACGATGGTCAATCTTGCAGAACTTGGTCCCACTGTGCCGCAGAAAAGTAGGGGCCCTGGGTATAGGGCGTGAAATGAGTTTCTTTGCAGACGACTCCAAGCTGGGTGCAGTGGTTGAGGGGGAGGAGGGGTGGTTGGCCCTGCAAAGGGACCTGGAGTCCCTGGATAGGTGGGCTCGCACCTGGAAATTAAACTTTAATGCCTCTAAATGCAAGGTGTTACATCTAGGGTGGGGGAAACTCAAATATGAGAACACCCTAGGAGGGAAGGAGTTGGAGGCCACGGCAGGAGAAAAAGACCTGGGGGTCCAGGTGGATGCCAGCATGAATAACTCTGAGCAGTGTAGGAGGGAAGCAGTAAGGGCAAACAGGATGTTGGGCTGCATTGCATGGGGGGATTACCTCAGGGTTCAGGGAAGTAATTCTGCCTCTGTACAATGGCCTGGTTAGACCACACCTTGAATACTGTGTGCAGTACTGGAGACCGCACTTGAGGAGGGACATCCAGCTCCTGGAAAGGGTTCAGAGAAGAGCAACCAAAATGATCCGGGGTCTAGGGGAGTTGACGTATGAGGAGACTACAGGAGCTCGGCCTGTTCTCGCTAGGGGAGAAGAGGGACCGGGAGGATATGATTGAGATCTTCAAGTACCTCAAGGGAATCAACAGGGTAAATCAGGAGGGGATTTTAGGATAAAGGAGGGTGGTATCACCTGCAGGCATGGTTTGAGACTGGAGGGAGGTAGGGTGAGGGGGGAATGAAGGAGGAGGTATTTCACTGAGACGGTGGTGGAACCATGGAATGCGCTGCCCAGTGAGCTGGTTCTGGCTTCTATGGTGGAGGGGTTCAAGAGAGGGTGGGACAGGTACAGAAAGGGGCTGAAGCAGAGGTTGGCTTGCCCAAGGGGCTGGAAGGGAGATCAGGAGTAACAGTAATGAGGTAAGAGGGGGATGGCTTCGGTACCGACCCTGGGTTCTGAGGCATGAGCAGACTTGATAGACCTTAAGGCCTAATCCGTTGGTGACTAGTATGTTAGTATGTTATAGCCAATATGACTTGAAAATTAGTACATTCCCTGTGTGTTACTAATTCATGTAATAAACTGTTGCTCTGTGACTGTCTAACTGTCATACATTTTGTGAGCAGTACATAATGCATAAGAACCCCCACCAGCACCACAAATACTGGCATAAATCACACGCTGTGAACTAGCATGTGCACTTCTGACATATAACTGTACCTCGTAAGATATATGTACACGATCAGAAAGAAACACAAACAATATGTAACACAGGGGATAGGGGTGACCGAATACGCAAATGAAAGAAACACAAATATTTACAATTTTTATATGTAATGCACGTCTAATATACCTTAAGATTCCTTTCATAAGAATCAGGTGCAAAATGCAATGAACACAGAACAGTATTGTAACTAGACACATCTGGTAAATTTTGTCTCTTTACTGTGGCAACCCACTGAGCCAAAACCTGTAGCTGCTTCGGTATCTGAAGAACGAAAGGGAATGACATTCTGGCTCGTGAGAGGCACTCGCACAGCCGACCGCAGAGCAAAACACCATCGGATTAAAATTTATATTGGCACTTCAAATAAAAAGGCCAGATCAAAATATTGCTGTATGGTCTATCCCTTTGTACAGACTCCAGTCGAGAACATGCATACAGCTGACGTGTGGGATGAATTCCTGCTTTCTGACAATCAGCTGCAATACACAGAGCCCGTCACTTGCGTCACTCTTCAGTGGAGCAGTACTTACTTTGCAGTGAAATGGAATGCTGCAGACCGCATTTAACACAGTAGTAGTGGTTGCTGAATGTTGAATAAATAACAATATTGGCACTAATTGAGCCACTAGAAAGGTTCAGGGTGGTTGTCATGCCAATAATAAACACTGTTATACTGCTCAGCCAAGTGTGAATTTCCCTTTAGCATGCAATGTAATTTCCACATTGCTGCAATGATGAGCACTGTTTTTTATTTGCCCTTTTTGAGTTGCTGTTTTGACGGGACACCGAACAAGAAGGCTTATTGATGGGTGCTGTTCATGGACCTAACCAAGGCATTTGATTTAGCTATTCACCCCCCACACACACACACACACACCCCTGGAGTCAAGGCTGCAGCAGGTTGGTTTTGGTGCGCTTGCGTCAGGTTGGATAGCAAGTTAGTTGAGGGACAGAAAACAGATTGTTAAGATTAACAGCGTTAGGGCCACTGTATGCTCAATAACACACCATGTCTGACAGATTTCTTTGACTGGTGACCAGAGAATTAGATCAGGGTGGAGTGGTGAATGTGGTCTACTTATGTTTCAGTAAGGCCTTCAACACCGTTCCACATAGACTCGTAAACAAGCTGGACCGCCTAGGAGTCATGAGGTGGTAAACTGGGAAAGATATTGGTTGGGGATAGGCAACAGAGGGTGGTGGTAAATGGAGTTCACTCCGAGAGAGAGAGAGGGTGACCAGTGGGGTTCCACAAGGATCGGTCCTCTTTAGCGCCTTCACTGGCGACATTGAAGAGAGGCTAGAAGAAAAAATTACTCACCTTGGTAATGTTGTTTCTTCTAGTGGAGTCTTGCTGTATTCTGACAATTGCAATTAGCCACAGCCTTTAAACTGCCCCAGAGACAAAGGGTTAACTTTTCTATGCATGGCATAGAATGTTCATCTCGAGCTCGGTTGAAGTCTGTGCCTGTTATTTGAACTGCAACCGTCAGATCTTTACGAGCAAAACTCACTAGGTGTTCTGTGTGGAAACTGTAAAATTTTAACTAGCCAACTGGCAGAAAAATAATGTTTTGGGTCCTCAAAGGAAGACTCAAGTCAGGAAACCCGAAAACAAAAACCAATCAAATGATATAACATTCCACCCAAAGAAAAAAGAGGGTGTAAAAGGGGGCACCTCTAGGGTGCCAACACTGTGCCTGCCCACCCACATCCCAAAAATCTAGGTTCTGAGAGGGGAGGTGGGGGGGAGATCAGAATTCAGCAAGACTCCACTAGAAGAAACATAATTACTAAGGTGAGTAATTTTTTCTTCAAACAACATGAAGTCTTGCTGTATTCTGGCAATTGCAGACTACCAAGCAGTATCTCCATGGAGGAGGGACAGAACCTACTTTGGGAATAGGCTCTGAAGTACTGCTGTGCCAAACTGAGCATCACTCCTAGCCTGGATATCCAGAGAGTAATGCTTGGTAAAAGTATGGACTGTTTTCCAGGTGGCTGCTTGACAAATTTCTAAGAGAGGGATATCCCTGGCAGCAGCCAGGGAAGCAGCTGTACCTCTTGCGGAATGAGCCCTCAGGCCTGAGGGTGGAGTTTTACCCAGTTTTTCATAGCAGAATTGTATACAAGAAACAATCCACCTGGCAATAGATCTCTTGGTGGCAGGTTTGCCCTTCCCAACTTCTCCATAAGTGAGGAACAACTGGAAGGAGTCAAACCTGTGACCCTTGGTACGCTTTATGTAGTAGCTAAGGGCTCTTTTAACATCCAAACTGTGTAGCCTCCTCTCTCCCGAGGAAGAATGATCAGTGAAGAAAACAGGGAGAGATATAGACTGATTGAGGTGGAAATCTGAAACCACTTTAGGCAAAAACTTTCTGTTAGTTCTAAGGACCACTTTATCTCTGTGAAAAGAGATGAAATCAGATTCCACTGACAGGGCTTGCAATTCACTGATACATCTAGCAAAAGTAATGGCTACCAAAAACACAGTTTTCCAAGTCAAGTACTTAAGTTCTGCTGAGGACAAAGGCTCGAAAAGGGGGTTGCATAAGCTGAGCAATGCAAACATTAAGATCCCAAGCAGGAGCAGAAGCCCTAAAGGGGGGGGGGATTGGTGTGAAGCAATCCCTTGAAAAACTTACAGAATACAGGATAGGATGACAGAGAGGAAGACTTGCCTACTGACAGGAAAGCAGAAACAGCTGCCTAGTGTACCTTGAGAGTAGCTGGTCCGAGACCTAGGCCATTGAGATGGACCATATAATCCAGAACCGTAGGTAATTCAGCAGAGTCTGGAGAAATATTCTTCTTAGAACACCAAATGCTGAATCTTTTCCATTTGGAGTTGTAAGTCTTTCTGGTGGAAGGCTTTCAAGAAGCCTTAAGGATATCCAGAACCCCTTGGGAAAGATGCAGATCTGCAAACTCTAACTCTTCAAGAGCCAAGCCTTGAGATTGAGAGACTGAAGATTGGGGTACCAAATCCTCACCTGAGAGGATGTTAACAGGTTGTAATTCCTGGGAAGAGACAGGGGAAGATGGACTGCTAGGGACAGCAACAAGAGATACCATGGCTGCCTGGCCCAGTCTGGAGCAATCAGAATCACTTTGCATGGTTGTGACCTTATCTTAACTAGCACTTTGAACAGGAGAGGGAAGGGAGGAAAAGCATACAGAAATTTCCCTTCCTGTTCAGAATCAGAGCATCCAGGGGGACTGAGGCCAAGACTGGGGGTCTGCAACAAAAAAGAGGAAGTTGGTGATTGTCTGGGGCTGCAAAAAGATCTATCTCTGGAGTGCCCCATCTTGAGAAAATCACCTTTAATACCAGAGGATCTAGGGCCCATTCGTGATGGCCCTGGGATATTCTGCTCAGTGCATCTGCTAGAATATTTTCCTTTCCTGGAAGGTGAACTGCTATCAGAGAGGTTTGCAGGGAATAAGCCAGGGACCACAACTTCATTGCTTCTGTGCACAAGGCCGTAGACCAAGTGCCTCCTTGCCTGTTGATGTACCACATGGTGGTGGTGTTGTCTGTTCTGAACTGAACCACCTTGTTCTGTACTGATTTGGAAAAAGCTTGCAGTGCCAGAAACACTGCCCTGAGTTCCAAGAGATTGATGTGTAGAAGAGATTCCTGAGGCGACCACAGTCCCTGGGTGGTAAGTTCCCCCAAATGCACTCCCCAGCCCAGCAGGGAAGCATCTGTGGTGAGGACCACTGAATGAGACTGAGTGGCAAATGGAACCCCTTGCCTCAAATTGTCCTGATCCTGCCACCATTGCAGGGCTTGGATCAGAGTTCGAGTCACTCTAATTAGTTTGGTAAGGGAATCCTTTCTTTGGAACCAAAAAGCTCTTAAGTGGAACTGAATGTCCCTCATTTGGAATCTTGCGCCTTGGACCACTGCTGTAGAAGTTGCCATGTGGCCTAATAGCTGAAGGAAGTGCCTTGCTGATCGAGACACCTGAAGGCTGAATGAAGAGGCCAGCTCCATGAGAGCCCTTGCCCTGTCCAGGGGAAGGAAGCGTCTTGCTTTTACTGTATCCAGCTCTGCCCCTATGAAGGTGAGGAGCTGCACTGGTTCGAGAACTGACATTGGTAGGTTGAGAAGAAATCCTAAAGAAATGAGCACTTGCTGGGTCACTTGCAGGTGAGACTTGACTTGGTCTGGGGACTGGCCCACTATGAGCCAGTCGTCCAAATATGGAAAAATGGAAATCTTTTGTCTTCTTAGGAAGGCAACAACTACTGCCAGGCACTTTGTGAAGACCCTTGGGGCTGATGTTAGGCCAAAGGGCATTGCTCTGAACTGATAGTGGCCTGAGGGCAACTCGAACCTGAGGTACTTTCTGTGGGAGCACCTGATGGGAATGTGAAAGTAGGCATCTTTGAGGTCCAAGGAGGCTAGCCATTCCCCTGGCCTTAGAGAGGGAAGGATAATTCCCAGCGTTACCATCCTGAACTTTGGCTTTAAAAGATGTTTGTTCAGGTATCTTAGGTCCAAGATGGGTCGTCACTCTCCTGTCTTTTGGGGGGGGTTAGAAAGTACCTGGAGTGCAATCCTTTGCCCCTGTGTAGGGTAGGCACTCTCTCTATAGCTCTTAGAGCTAGAAGAGAAGAAACCTCTGCCTCTAGAGCAAGGGTTTCTGAGAGATTTGCAGGTGGAAAAGATCTGCCTCTCATCTTGGGAATTTTTTTGAAGCTGAGAACCAGTCCCTGGCTTACTACTTCCAGGACCCAATTTTCTGATGTAACAGACATCCAGTCCTGGACAAAGTAAGCCAGCCTGCCCCCTACAGGGATAGGAGAATCGACCCGGGCAGACCCATCAGGGCATCTGCTTGCAGGGGCTTTAGGCTGAGGGATGGATGCAGGCCTGCTCATCCATGCCTCTCCCTCTGAAGAACCTCCTCTGTGAAAAGGAAGAAGAGGCCTGTGCTTGGTAAAAAGGCTTTTGGAAAGGCCTGCCCCTGCCCCTGGACTGCTGCCTTTGAGGAGTTGCTTGCCTTTCCTCGGCCTGAGCACTTCTGTAAGTGGTCCTGTATTCATCCATCTTCTTCATGTAATTCTCTGTCTGCTACTCAAACAGAGAATTACCGACTATAGGAAAATCCATGGCCTTATCCTGGGTATCCTGTGAGAGGCTAATACATCTGATCCAAACCATTCTCCGAAGAGCCACAGATGTAGCCATGACTCTTGATGATACATCATTGGAGTCTACAGCAGCATGAAACTGAACTTTCGATGCCTCAGTCCCATCTGCAGCCACCTCCTCCAGCTCCTTGGCAAGCTGGGGGGAAGCCTGTTTAGCCAGTGCCAGTACAGTGTCCCACCTGGACTTCTGGTACCTGGCTGCATAGGCCATATAATGAGCCTGTCTGAGTCCCAAGGATGATGCCATGTACTGCTTGTTTGCCATGGCATCAATCTTCCTAGAGTCCTTGTCTGGGGGTGTGATGCCAAGGGAATGCTTGCCTTATCACAGGCAGCAGCCTGTACAACCCCAACATAGCTGCATTGCTGATAAAGGAACTCTGTATCTGAGCCTGAAAGAGTATACCTCTTGTCCATTCTTCTGTCCACAGGATGTATGGAATTGGGAGACTTAAGAATTTTTTGTGTCTGTTTCCCAAAAGATTTGTGGAGGGGAATAGACAGTCTCCTGGACTCTGGGATGTCCATCATCTCTACATAGTCAGGCTCTTCCTGATCCTCCACTGCCTCCTCCACAGGAAGCTGGAGGGTATCAGACATCTTTCTGTAAAACATGAAGTGTGAAGGGGAATCAGAAAGCCTAGGAGAGAAACACCTGAAGGTCTGTCTGGGGAGACATCCTGGTCAATAGGCACATCCAGACTTTCGCCATCACCATAATCATCTTCCAACTCTCCTTCCTCCTCAAACTCCGGTTCATAAAATTCTTCCAGGGTATAATCCAGAACTGGGGGAACCGACCAAACCGAGCCCCTGCCAAAAGGTGCCGGATCAGTTGGAACCGATCGAAGAGATTCCACAATATGAATCGCTTTGGCTATTTCATCGGCGGTCGGAGTATGAGTTTTTTTTTTTTTGAAATTGCAATTTTTTATTATTTCCTTTTTCCAAGTTACAACAGGGTACAGAAGAAAAAGAGGGAAAAAGGGGAAACATATGGAGGCAAAATACATTTTAGCTGGCCAAAGATGAAATATATACAATCGATACACAAAAATTAATCCAGCCCCAACCCTGCTAAAAGTACATTCTAAACAGCTTGTCAAGTTAAAGCCCAACCAACTTTGAGGCCGATGGCCCAATTAGTTGGCCACTTATACAATTCAGGCCGTAAAGCCTCCCAAATAAAATAATGACAAACCCAGAAAGGACTAAAACTACATGTAACCCCTAGATGGCGCCATCCCAGGGGCTACTACCCCTGCCTGATTTGCCACTAACAGGTTGAGGGGTCTGGATCCGATGGCGGGTGCCTCCACGCAGAGGTCAGGGTTTTCAATAGTTAAACTAACTTGGTCACAGCCCTCTGGGACACTGCAACCCCCCTTTCTTCCCACTAGTGGCCCACACAGTATATCAGAATTACCTTCACAGTATACACTTACCCCCAGGACTGGTTCAGGCACTGGGACCCCCTGTAAAGTAAGAAGATACAGTGCAACAATCATAGTACAATACTTTAACATAGACAAATACCTCAGGCAGTATAACTTTGCTGAAACAAGCAGCTCTGATTTATTTAGGGGACTATAACAAGGACAGGGAAATCAGGTTAATTAGCTTATCACTTTACTCATCTCATTTGGTACTCTGTGCATTAGGCCTATCCTCTACCAGTTACTGTCCCTGGGTACCCAAGCCCTAGTGGCTAGTCCAAACCGTGGCAGCTGGTAGGGGCCCTTTCACACAGAGAAAAAAAAATTAGTTAAACAGTCAGCAGTACAGTAATTCCATTTGGATTCAATGTGGCAATTCAACAGGAGCGACCCTGAATTAGTACTCACAACCTCCAAACAAGATAGGGTCCTTCAACGTCAGCAGGGCTACTCTTGAGCTCCACGAGACTCTCACACATTTATATGACAAACTGCAACAGGCAAAAGTCCTTTAATGGCAGCAGGATTCACTTGAGCTACACAAGCCTCTTCACACATTTATATGGTAAACAGAAAGTACTATACCAGGCAGGCTGCTTCTCTATCCCGATCGCAATTACTGCACAATACCCGGGAGAACACACAGCAGATTCAGTTCCTGACAGACCAAGCGCAATTCAGCAATTTCTCCAGTCTTCTACAGGGTGAGCCTGGTTTCTACTCTTCAGATATCCTTTGATTCTCTTCACAGGACGAATTCAGTCCTAACAAGCAGTTACACAAGCTGCAGACCGGAACTCAGGGCCGTACACACGTGTCCCGACTAAAACTGCACACCGAAAAAGCACAGGGCTCCTTCCCTCTTCACTGCCAGAGCTCAACTGAAACTCCAGCAGACAAAACCGGGCACTTCCTTTGAGTTCCTCCCAGTTCTTGGCTGGATTGGCTGTCACTCACAATAGACTGCCCTGTTGGTCCAAAAAGGCGCTGAAGTCCAAACTACATCTCCCAGAGTCACTGCCCATACAATCCTCTTGTGGCTGGCTCAAATTACGAGTCCAAGTTCTGATTCGTCCAAGGCACCATTTTAGAGCTACCTTAACCCACACTGGTTGGTCCAGTTCAGCAGTTCAAAACTAGAATGGGGAACTAGGCAAACACAGTTCTGACTGCAAAGAAAGCAGATTAGACAAACTGTATTTTCATTATTACTCTAAATGATTTCTGGCAAACAGTTACATCTTCAGATAGGTTCCCTTTGCACTCTAGTGACTGCAAAAATGGAGTGAGATTGGCAGCAGCTCGAGTGGTACTCAAGCAGAAGCACACAGTCCCCCCATACAAACTAATTATGTCTGCAAGCAGACAGCTCTTAAAGAGACAGTACCAGAGGCTCTAAAAACACTCACTGATAAATGGCTTAAACGCCAAACACCATTCAGGCTTGGAGCATTCAAGCAAGCTCCTGGAAGTCTTTTGGGAACCCCCATTTGCAGGGGGGTTACATACATACATATACTCCAAGCCCATCCCTCACTAACCACCCTTCCCTTTTCCCCAGACCCGTGGTGAGAGTACTCCTTCTGATTTAATAGTTGGGTTAAGGCCTCTCATCCAGGCTAACCTTTGCCCTTGGGTTCACCCCCATCGACTCATATTGGCCCTTTAATCCAGAGCTTCTCTAGCCAAAATTTCAACAACTGTGATTCCCTCTTCAACGCCCAAACATTCGAAGAATGGGAGCCAGCGAGATCTATGTAGGTCAGACTTTAAGTTTAGGTTCGCCTTAAGCCTTTCCATTAATTTAATCTGGTTGCAGCAAGATAGCCAATATTCTCCACTAGGAGGGATCTTAGACAACCACAACCTGGTAATTGCCTTCTGGGATGTGGCCAAGAGGATTGGAAACAAATAGTAAGCCTTGGACCCTGTTAGTCCTTGTGGGGGTTCCCCCAATAACAAATGACAAGGATGATCCAGATTTCCCACCTGCAAGATCTATCTCAATCCCTTGTTGATACCCTCCCAGTAGCTTTAAATAATCGGGCATCCCCAAAAAATGTGTTCATGCGTCCCCCTCAGCCCACAGCCCCTCCAGCAATCCGCTGAACGAGAGTGACCAAAGTGTTTAGTCAGTGCTGGTGTCCTGAAAAATCTTGTGAGTACTTTCCACCTGAATTCCCTCTAGGAATTTGACGCTGAAGTTCTATGAGCCATTTTCCAAATTGCCTCCCATTTTACCTCCCCTTCTCTCAGTCCCAGTTCCTCTTCCCAGATTTTCTGAATCCTCTGCCTGGGTTTCGGCTCCAGTGGTTCCCCTGCCTGATAGATCCTGGAGATCAAGTGGGTCGTCTGCGGCATTTCCCCCAACCATCCAGTGAGCAATTCTACAAGGGAATCTTTAGGCGCAGATCCATGGTTTCCCCTCTGTCCCTCCTCCTCCCGCAAGTAATGTCTAACCTGCAAATAGGCAAAGAAATCAGAAGAGGGGATTTTAAACTCCTGCTGAATCTGTGTGAAACTTTTCACAACATCCCCACTGAATAATTGAGCAAAATTACCCAACCCTGACTTCTGCCACCTTAAGAAGAATGGATTTTCTGCCCCTAATTTGAACTCAGGCCTTTCCAAAATCTTTCCCTGTCTTAACACCAATGCCTGCGCCTTGTACCCTGATTCTTTCACCATCTGGAACCAAAGCGTAATTAGTGTTTTGAGCCCCGGGCTGGGCAGGCTATGAATAACCCTGGGGTTCTTTCTATTAAAGAGAATTGATGACAGGGAATGAGGATGTATATGCTGCAAGTCCATTCTGGCCCAGCTCTGAACTGGCGCCAGGGATGTGTAGACCAGCAAGAACTGCAACTGGGCTGCTCTGAAATACCTCTTAAAGTCTGGAACTCCCAGACCCCTCTTTCCTTTGGATAACTTCAACAACGACAGCTCAGCCTCGTTTTTTTCCCAGCCCAAATAAAATTACGTATCACCTTTTGTAGGTCAGCCAAAATTTTTGGGGGGGGTTTAGGGGGATGGCATCAAATAAGAACAGCATCCTTGGAAGGACATTCATTCTTATCGACTCTACCCTACCAGAGATACTAAGCGGAAGGGACGCCCAACTGGCGCAATCGTCCCTCACACAATCCAGTAGTCTCAAATGATTAACCTTAAAGAGTTTACCCGCATCCCTCGGGATATGCACTCCCAGATAGCGGAATTGGGTGGTGTTCCACCTTAACTCTGTCATACCCCTTACCTGGGCCGAAACTCCTGTCCCCAAAGTAATTGCCTCTGACTTGGATTCATTAATCTTAAAACCTGATACAGAGCCGAACTCCTTTAATATGTTCATCGCAATTGGTAAGGAGCAATGGGGGTCACCAAGATACAAGAGGGTGTCATCCGCATACAGAGATATGCGGTTGTCCACCCCCCTTCACTGGAATCCCCGCAATGCCTTCATGGGTCCGAAAGGCCTCAGCCAGTGGCTCCATGCTTAGTGCGAAAACAAGAGGCGAGAGGGGACATCCCTGCCTCATGCCCCTTTTGATATAGAAGGGCAGAGAAAAGAGACCGTTCAATCTAATCCTAGCCGAGGGTTTAGCATATAGGGTGCCCACCCACGCTTGAAACTTGGGGCCGAAACCAAACTTCTTCAGTACCTCATTTAGGTAACCCCACTCTAGGCGATCAAAGGCCTTTTCAGCATCTAATGTGATCACCACTGCTTGCCTTCTCTTCCCCTCGGATTGGACATGGGCCAGTATGGTGAGCAGCCGCCTGACATTGTCATGCAGGTGTCTGCCCGGCATGAAACCCGACTGGTCCGGGTGGACCAGCATGGTTACCACTGACTGAAGCCTATTCGCTACCATTCTAGCAAAAATCTTGACATCCAGATTTAGCAACGATATCGGGTGGTAGCTGCCACACAAGGACAAGTCCTTGTCTGGCTTAGGAATGACAGATATTAAGGCATGCGCCCAAGTGTCCAGGGCGTCCGAGGCTATATAGGCTCCATTACAGACCTCTAGAAGTAGAGGAGCTAACTGCTCACTGAACTTTTGATAAAACTCTGCTATATACCCATCAGGGCCTGGGGCTTTGTTATGCTTCAATTTTTTAATCACCTCTTTTAACTCTAGCATGGAAAATGGTCTGTCCAGTTCTTTTTCGAGGTCTTGCGTGAGTTTAGGCAGTTTAAGACCCTCAAGAAATTGCTTGATCAAATCCGACTGGTTCGCCCCAGCCTCGGATTTGTACAAATTTTCATAAAACTCCCTAAAGCAGTCCGCTATCTGGGAGGCTGCTGATATATATTTCCCCAGGGATGAGGGGTCTTGCACCCCGGAAATAAACCTGGCCACCTCTTGTTTCTTCAGTCTAAAGGCGAGCAACCTGCCCGCTCTATCACCACCACTATAACATTTTTGTGCCATGAACCTAAGGGCATTTTCCATTTTTGACAACAGGAGGCGCTGTAACTGCTCCCTTGCCACTTGAAGCTCCTTAAGTACACTTCTTGCCCCGCCTTTGTGAATTCCTTCTAACTCCTTAACTTTCTGCTCCAGGACCTGTTGCTATTGTCTGGCCCTCTTTTGTTGTGTTGAATATGAGATTACCTCGCCTCTCACTACTGCCTTTAGCCCGTCCCAAAGGTACTTCACCTTTGACACCGACCCCGTATTCTCCCTGAGATAATTTGCTATTACCTCTTTGATCTTGGACATGAAATCTTTGTCCTTAAGGAGTCCAGCATTTAAACGCCATAAAGACTGTTTACTCTGCCGGCCAAGAGAGATGGATAAACTGACTTTGGCATGGTCAGAGATGTATATGGGGTATATCTGTTGATCTACAATGGACTCTACTCTGGATTTAGGCATGTAGAATCTGTCTAACCTTGAGTAAGAGTCTTGTGGGTGAGAGTAAAAGATGAAGTCCCTACTGGAGGGATAGCTATCTCTCCACGTATCAACCAGTCCCAATTCCCTGCGCAGGTGGGACAATGTCCTGGGGCCTGCACCTTTCTCCTTACTTCCCTGACTTCCTGATCTATCCAGCCTAACCTCTTCCACACAATTCCAGTCCACTCCTATAACCAAATGGCCCTCCGGAAGTGCCGACACTACCCCAAACGCATACCTGAAGAACTCTGGGTTAACAGGCTTGGGAGCATAAATGTTGACAATATGAATTACCCTGTCTGAGATCTTTCCTGAAAGGATCAGCAGTCTGCCTTCTTCATCCGTAAATGAATTTAGTGGGACAAATCCCAGTCCCTTTCGCACTAAATTAGCGACCCCTGCCTTCTTTGGATTTTTATTGGATGAAGAAAAAAAACTTCCCCTACCCACATACGGCGTAATTTACTATGTTCCAATGTTGATAGGTGGGTTTCCTGCAAGAGGCCAATATCACAGCGCACCTTTGCTAAATCTTGCAAAATACTATGCCTTTTAGCAGGAGAACCCAAACCCTTGACATTATATGTCACTAATTTTATGGTCCCCATATTGGTTTTTCACCAGTTTCATCCACTCCCACCTTCTCCTTTGCCTGATATTGCAACCCATGCCCTCCTCAGCCTGAAGGGCAAAGAGCAGGACCTCATAAGTGCCTGTAAAACAGTCTTCACCACGGGCCACCCTCTCTCCCCCCCAAGCACCCCCCCTTCTCCCCCAACCCCCCCATTTCAACAAACCAAGTACAAACATGCCATGAGAAAATATCACCATAGAAGAACTATATACAGTGTAGTCCAATCGGACTATGGTTGGAGAGAAGCTCCCTCCACCCAGGAGCATGGGCTACTGCTTAGCCCTCAAGCCCCCCCCCTTCAGTAGGGCAGCAGGGGAAGTGATCTCCCAGGGTGTCGTTACAGCAGGAAGGCTAAAATGCCTGGGGTGTCGGCACGATCCACGAGAAGCACAGAAAACTGAATCGTGGTCGGCCAACTGACGCAGGGATGCCTGTCCCCTGAACCTACTTCCGGTGATGGCGGTGCAGTAGCTATTAATATACAAGACGGGGGGGCCACACAGGGCTGTAACCGTCACTGCCCTCCAGACTACGGCTGAAACTGAAACCGGTGCCCATATAAATAATAAAGTAAAAATAAAAAATTAAAATAAAAATAAAACTAGAAAAAAGGGGGGGATACAAACTGGGAAGGGGAAAGGAAGGACAAAAAATGGTGGGGGAATGGGAGCATGGAAGGGGGAACAAACATGAGGGAGCTGGGAAGGGGGAGATTAACGTAATAACGTAATGAGCAATTAAGGGGGGTGGGAGGCACTGTACAGGTTCATTGGAGCCTCACTACTGATGTCACAGCCAATCCTCCAGACGTCCACCTTCACAGCCTAGCAGAGGCCCCCCCATCCCCCGTAAAACAAAACATAACTTCTTTGCGTCTGCCTCCTCCTATGTACCAATGGGGAAGAAAAATGAATCCAGAGCCAGTAAACCCGAATCCGGGAGTGGACCCAACCAGGTGTATAACTAGACTCCTGTGGGAGAGGCCTTCCTGATGTTTTATCTCCAAGGCACTCTTAGATATACAGGCCCAGATTTAGGGCCAGACTGGTTCACTTCGTCCACTCGCCAACCGCCCCTCACAGCAGGGTTGAGACCCCGAAAACCGCGGGCGGAAGGCCCTCCTGCCCTCATATTAAGTTACATAATAAACAGGTGTGATAATTTAGAGCAGTCTATCCGGAGCAAGGAGCCCAGGAAGTAAACCACCAAGTCCATCTCAGTCTCCATCAGGTCGTCTTCTTAGCACGCAGGCCTTTCCCCAACTGACAAAGATCCTTGCACAGTTGATCATCCAGGCCCCCAGACCTACTCTCCTTCCCTCCGGCCTCCTTACTTATCGTCGACCAAGTAAGGTGCAGCAAAGTTTGTTCCCGAATGTCTGGTTGCAGGTCTGGGAGTACAATTCCGGCTTTTTGGAGCGGCCTTCTCGCTTGCAAAAGGGAGTCGTAGAGCTTGCTGCCGGTAGACCAATGCACCAACAATTTAGCTGGGTATCTCAAAAATGCTTTTATCTGCTTTTCTCTTAGCTGCTTAATAGCAGCCAGGACCCTTTTCCTCTTCTGCATTGTAGCCTGGGGGAAATCGTGATCTAAGTAAACCCTTTTTCCATCCAGGTTTAAATCTCTTTTACCCCAGGCCTTGAGCAATACCATTTCTTTGACTGGATATCGAGTGAACTTGACCAGAATCGAGCGAGGAGGGGCATCACTGCTTGGCTTGGGGCCCAAGGCCCTGTGTACTCTTTCCAACTCGAGGGGTTCTGCATCAGGAATATCCAACTCTTGATGAAGCCAAGATTTAACAAATTCGACCTGGTTGTCCTGTTCCATTCCCTCTGGGAACCCAAAGATTCTGACAGTTTTCCTCCTCCCCCTCGACTCCGCATCTTCAGCTCTGGCCGTTATCTCTCTTTCCCTTCTGGCCAGGTATACCACTGCCCTGCTAAGTCGGATGGAATTCTCGTGGAGCTCCCCTAGGCCCGTCTCTAAATCTTGCGTTCTTCTCTCTAACAGTTTCAATCCTTGCTTAATATCTTTAACATTGTTGTCAATACGTTGAAGCATTTTCACAATATGGGCTGTCGCCCGGCCGTCCAGGGAGCTCCCCCTCGAAATAGTCTCTTCATCCTCCTTCCTCTCTGTGCCTGCCGCCGATTCTGAGGCCCTGGAAGGCAATACACTCGGGCTACAATAGGCTCGAAATCGACGCTTTGTCTGGTTTTTTTTGGCACTTCTGCCCCGAGTATTCGCTAGCTGGCTCATTATTAGAACTGCAGGTTTAGCAAATAATCAATTCAAGTGTCTTAGGGCACCGGATTAACTTTGATTTTGCAGCACCACCGCAGAGCTTAGAGTTAAGCTGCCATTCGGTTCGATGACGTCACCGGAAGTTCTCGGAGTATGAGATTCTGGATCCGAACCGGACGATTTTTATTTGCGTTTTCTTTTTGTCAGAACCGACCCCTCAGGATCAGCTCTCCTTTTGCCTGAAGCAGTATCGCCCTGGTCAGAGGGCACTCCTTCTGGTTCGGTCGGAACCGAACCGGGCTGGCCATCCAGGTCAGCGGACTTCTCGGCCTCCCTTTCCCTCAGTCTACCTAATCTCTTTTCCAGGGTAGATTTGGGAAAATTTTTGCAAATTTGGCAGTCTGAATCAAGGTGGTCAAACCCCAGACAATAAACACAGGTGGTGTGGGGCTCGGCCTTAACAAAGACCTCCCCACACACACTGCAGTGTTGAAACCCAGTGGGACCAGTTTTTTTCTTGGGTTTCTCAGACATGGCCAACCTAACCAAACTTGCCCTTTTTTCGGCAACCGCCAGGCAAGACTCCTCGGTTCCCTGACACGTGTCCCAGTCTTGGAAAAATACTAAAACCAGTTTTTTTTTTTTTTTAGAACCGATACGGACCGGTAACCACACACTAAAGTAAAGTACAAATTTTACCTCAAAATGATGGGTTCAGCCAAACCAATACACACTTTTACAAGTTCCATACAGAAAACAGAACAAAACCTATCTAGTACCCACGGTACCACAGACAGAAACTTGAACCAACTATGCGGAAACAACAATTTCAGTAGAAAAACCGACCAAAAACCGACACTTCAACTGACTTTGAACCAAGCAGCAGGAGAAATCTCCGGAGCGACTGTTCGGTGAGGCGGAGTAAAGAATCTGACAGTTGCAGTTCGAATAACAACAGGCAGTGGCTTCAACCGAGCTTGAGATGAACATTCTATGCCATGCATAGAAAAGTTAACCCTTTGTCTCCGGGGCAGTTTAAAGGCTGGGGCTAACTGCAATTGTCAGAATACAGCAAGACTTCATGTTATTTGAAGAGAAAGTATGCCTTTTTGCAGATGACACAAAGATCTGCAACAGGGCTGACACTCGGGGGGGGGGGGATTAAAAGGGACATAAGGAAGCTTGAGGAGTGGTCCAGAGTGTGGCAACTGAGTTTTAATGTAAAGAAATGCAAACTCATGCACTTGGGGTACAGAAACCCAGAGGCGGAATACAGGGTGGTAGGAATGGTATTGATGACCACCAAACATCAAAGAGTCCCAGGGATAATCATATCTGATTACCTAAAGGTGACTAAACAGTGTGACAATGCAGTGGGGAGAGCCAGTGGGATGCTAAGATGCATTGGGAGGGACATTACTAGCATAATATAAATCATTGGTGAGACCTCATCTAAAGTACTATGTCCAGTTTTGAAGACCAAATCTCCGGAAGGACATAGACAGTGCAGAGGCAGTCCAGAGGCGGCAACTGAAATGGTGCAGGGTCTGCACCAAAAGCCCCATGAGGAGAGGCTAAAGGACCTCAATACGTACACCCTGGAGGAAAGAAGGGAGGAGAGGTATGATAAAGACTTTGAAATACCTCACCTGTATAAATAAGGTACAAAAGGGAAGCATTTTTCAGAAAAAAGATATTCAAGAACAAAGGGTCATGTTATGAAGCTGGAGGGGGGTAGACTCAGGGGAAACGTGAGGAAGTACTTCACAGAAAGAGTGGTGGATGCATGGAACAGCCTCCCAGCAGAGATGGTGGGGGCCAAAACTGTAATGGGATTCAAGAATGCATGGGATAGGCATAAGGGAACCTTAGCGGATAGGAAATGGAGGGTAAAGCTGGAGATCAAGTAGGGTCTGTGGTATTACAGTAGGTATGGAAAATGGGCAGACTGGGTGGGCCATGCGGTTCTTATCTACCGTCAAATTTAATATTTCTATGTGTCCCTCAGGGGTTAACACTGGGCCCACTGCTGTTTTCTTCATTTATAAGTGCTACACCCCTGATGTGTGAGAATGCCAGTGTAGTTTTATATGCTGATGATGCAGTTATACTGCAGCAAGGGATGTGACGTCATTGAAGGAGAAATTAGAATATGAATTTGGAAAAGCTGTTTCTGTTTTAGTGATACCTGTCTGGTTTTAAATATGAAAACAACACAAAACATGCTATTCATCACTACACATACAGTATATACAGACATGGCACAGGATCCTTTAAAATAATTATTAATGATGGTACCTTTCTGCTGCAGAGGAATTTAGATACTTGGGAATCATCCTGGATCCCCATTTGGCATACAAGAAACATGTCTCAGGTAACTGCCAATTCACATAAAAGACTGGTGTCCTTGTACAGGATAAAAGACCTGTTAACTGATGAGACTAGTAAGGTGACTGCCCAAAGCGGCCTACTTCCCATTCTAGATTATGGAAGTATAGTTTGGGGTGAAGCCTCTGCTAAAGTGTGTTCAAAACAAAATACAATTTACAATGCAGTTTGCAAATTTGCCTTGAGGACAAATAGATTTGCGCACCATTGCAGTATACTAACATACTAAAATGCCAGCAGAATAGGCCTAACGGTCTTTCACATCTGCTCGTTTGGTCAGCCCCCACCCTGGGAGCTGACCTTGCTGCCCCCCTCACCTTCTCTGGCTTCTCCCTTCCCAGTTCTAGATATTCTCGCTGCATTGGATTTTGCTTCTAGAACCCTTCTCCTGTACCTGTCCCACCCCCTCTTGAACCCCTCCACCGTCTATGCCTCCACCAGCCCCCTAGGCAGCACATTCCATGGCTCCACCACCCTCTCAACGAAGAAGCACCTCCTCCTTTCACCCCTGAATCTTCCCCCTCCAGCTTTCACCCATGCCCTCTAGTGGCCCCCTCCTCCTTCCTTCGAAGCACCCTGACTGCTCTTCCCCTATTTACCCCCTTCATGTACCTGAAGACCTCTATCATGTCCCCCCGGTCCCTTCTCTCTTCCAATGTGTACATATTTAGCTCTTTGAGCCTCTCCTCATAGGTCCTGTCCCCCAAGCCCCAAATCATTCTGGTTGCCCTCCTCTGGACCCTCTCCAGGAGTTTAATGTCCCTCTTTAGGTGTGGCCTCCAAAACTGCACGCAGTACTCAAGGTGTGGCCTCACCAAGCAGTTATACAGAGGGAGTATCACTTCCCTCCTTCTGGAGGTGATCCCCCTAGTGATGCATCCCAGCATCCTGTTGGCCTTGGCTGCTGCCCTCCTACAAGTCTCCGAGTTGTTCATCTTGACATCCACCACCACCCCCCAGGTCCCTCTCAGCCATCGAGACTTGTAGCATCCCCACGGTGTACACTTGGCTCAGGTTTCTGGCCCCCAGGTGCAGTACCTTACATTCTCTGCATTGAACCTCAGCTTCCACTTTCTAGACCATCTTTCCAGAGCCTCCAGGTCCCCCTGTAGGGCCACCCTCCCCTCCTCCCCATCCACCACCGCCCCCAGTTTTGAGTCATCCCCTAAGAGACTCATCTCACTCCTGATACCTGTCCTTATGTCAGAGACATAGGCATTGAACAGAAGGGGCCCAAGGACTGATCCCTGTGGGACCCCACTAATGACCCTCCTTGGGGATGAGACTATCCCGTCAAGTATATACACAAAGGTTCGGTGGCTCCCTTTACAATAGTGGAACCCCCCCCCCAAACACACACACACACACACACACACACACACACACACATTTTGGGGCTTATTTGTTCTGCCTCCTGTATTGCCAAGACAGTGTCTTCACCCTCCAGTCCCCTCAGGACTGCAAAATGGGGACTGGCAGTGCCAGCAACACTTCAGCCAGGAGCCCCAGTGAGAGTTTAACCAGGGTTCCACCTGTAGAATCCAGGGCCATTGCTCCCATACCCCTCTGTCCCTGGGCTGTCCAGTCTTCCTGGAGCCAAGGCAGGGGGCAGTGAACAGAAGCAATGACCTTGTTGGTGTTCCCCAATCCCAAGATTTGCAGCTGTCTGGGGAACAGTGAGCTGGAGTAGCGCAGTAGCAGTGGATATGCTGACACACATGTGCAGATGTGCTAAATGAAGTCAAAGCTCTGTGAGTGAGATCAGCCTGAGCACCTGCATCCAATGACTGTCCCAGCCTCAGGGTATGCAGCAGAGTGGAGAGCAAAGATACATTACACCATTAAGTGCCTATCAAGAGTTCTCTTGGCCCCTGAACAGCACACGAGGATGAGAAAGGAAAAGAGGACAGTATGCATATGCACAGACAGCAGGCGAGTGGCACAGGATGGCCGCCTCGCAAATAAAAGTTCCCGACTCTGAAATGGGCTGTGTGTCCAACAAAATAAATACAACCCTGGGCCAAAAACAGCAAGCAGGGGCCAGGACATGCATAAATCAACTTGGGTGGAGGGGGGGACTATAAATAAAGCTGCAGTGAGCTGCTGAAATTGGGGAACTAAGTGTAAATAAAGATGGTGGCCCCATGAATGACCACAGCTGCATAGCACCAAGAGAAGGAGTTGCAGGTCACATCCAGTTTGCCTGCAAATTTTGGCCAATGAACAAGCAGCATCAGCCAGAGACAGTTCGCCTGTGAACAAGACCAGCCAATTAGATGTCACATTTTGGCCAGGATAAAAGCAGACGTTTTCCAAAGTATGTGGCAGTTCAGTCAGACCTTAGGAAGAGTGACTGTGTGTTAATGTGTAGGCCGGCGTGCCACGGTCTATCCAGGTCTGGCCTGCCTGGCAGACCACAAGGGTTGGAGATCCCAAAAGTAAAGTGCATGTGTATGAAAGAAAGAAGAAGCAGGAAACTTTTTGATTAAAAGGCAAGTTGGAGCTGGGGTTTTCCTGTCCCTCCATAGACTTTTCCCCTCTGGGAGGGATCAGCTCCTACAGTATTTCCAGTCCAAACCACCTGCCTTCATCCAGGTCCTGAGCCTCAATGAGACAAGCGGCAAGTGGAAAGAAGCCACCAGCCAATCTGGGGAAGCAAACGTCCCACTCAGAAGCACCACATCCAGTCCGCCTGTTCCAGCCACCTGTAGCAGAGGTAGTGTTTGAGGCACCAGAACCATGAGTACAACCAACCTGGGGTTTGACCCTGCAACTGGGAAGAGAGTTACTGTGCCAGGAGTTGAGGGAGGAGTTCTGGTCAGGACTGTGCCAGTGACAGAAGCCCAGACTGAAGACCTGGTGAGGCCAGCTTGACACCAAATCCCATTTGGATTACAAATAGGGGTTCCTTTTTAATTTCTTATACTAGTTTAAAGTTTGTGTTCAGCAACAGCTGTGTGTTTTAAAAATTATTTTACCTGCAACGCTTTGCAGTGCACCATCAAGCTCCACCCTGCTAGCAGTATCAGCATCCTTATTCTGGTACCCAGTACAAATATTGAGAAATCTTTCACCCATGGCCTTTGGGGGGGAATTGGGTACACCCACACTAGGGTTTCAGCACTGCTGGGGGTGGGCAGAGTTTATGTGGCAAAATATTGAACTGCTTCTTGCCTTGAAGTCTGCATACAGAGATATTCCTACCCCAATTGCTTCCACTTTACCCATGCCACCCTTTGTCCTTTCCGTACCTTCCATTTTAAATAAATTGTTCATTTGCATTGTAGTTTATGGTTTTGGGACTATCACTGCTTGCTGTGTCACTTGCTTTGGGGGAGGGACTGTGTGGGAAGTTTATGCATTATTTCCTTGGGGGGGGGTGATAGCCTTGTGTTTCAGCAGCCAGGTACCCCATATCACTACCACAGGTGGAGGCACTGTCCGTGCCACATTAGGCCAGTGTAGCATATCCTCAGGGAATCAAGGCCAGCCTCCTCGGGAGGAGTGGAGAGGTGAACCCTGAGGGCCCTGGTATAGCAACTGCTTACAAGGGAAAGATAACTCAGCCTGGGACAGTTAATATTTAAAAGTAGCAAAAAGGGGAAAGAAAGTCCACATAATGAATTGCTTTCCTGACGATACAGAAAAACGACGGTGCTCCAAGATCAAATGAAACCTGTCATTGGTTCTTACCTTGTACAAATCGAAAATTACACAGAAAGCATGTTCTTATCACGCACCTTACCTGTGACATCACCCATAGAGCATCCATGTACCCCCTGGTTCAATTAGTGTTTGATTCAGCAGTTTGCTTCTAAATAATGTTTAGGTTGTATGTTTTTATTGCATTTTGTACATATGATTAATTTATGTCTGTATTTGTATATATTGCATTGTACACAGTGGCCGGGATATCCAAAGGGGTTGCATCTGGAGCAACAGTGTTGCACTGGCGCAACCCCACATTGAGCCCTGGTGGGATATTGAGAAGTCTGGCTGGCGCAGCGCAAACCTCGATGCACCGGGGCGCAAATGTAGGGGGCGTGCCCATGCATATGCGGCACATCCCGATATTCAGCCCGGGATGTGCGGCGCATATGCTGGCACAACCCTGCATTGCGCTGCATGGGGGGCTCAAAGCTGAGCCCCAGAAAAGATGGCAAAACTCCTGGCCACCCACAGGTGCGCTGCAGTATTGCAGAGTGCAACACAACAGCCCAGCTGTGGGTGGCCACCCATGCACACCCAGAACACCGCTAGCAAGCATGCACATCCCTGGTAGTCCAGTGCCCCCTTCCCTCCCAAGTACCCAAATCCTCGAATATTGTAATGAACAGCCCACCCTGTTGGTCAAGTGGTCCCCCTCTCACCTGAGTAATGTAATAAGACCGTCCCTGGTGGTGTAGTGGAACCCCCAGCCCCTAGCCACGGTAATCCGCCATATGGTTAAGCCCTGGTGATCCAGTGGCACCCCCACACCGCACCCTTTGCCCACCCCACTCCCACCCCGCCAGCGTCATTCACATATTTGGGTCTGTCTGGTACAGTATGCCCTGCAAGCCTATTGGTCCACACTGGGACCAATGGGCTCACAACACACTGTACCTGTCAGTCAGCGGGCAGCCGGGCAGTATGCAGGTGGGTTGTAGCCACCCGCCGCTGAGGGGGGGGCAGGGGGTAAGGGGTGAGGTTTGGTGGGGGGTGTACTGGATCACCAGGGCTTATCCATACGGTGGATTACCATGCTCACAGCTAGCGGCAGAGGGGGTTACACTAGACCACCAGGGATGGTCTTATTACATTACTCAGGTACTCGGGTGGGAGGGGGAACCACTTGACCACCAGGGATGGGCTGTTACTACATTATTCAGGGATTCGGGAGTGGGGGGCCACTAGACTACCAGGGCTTTGTTTGGTTACATTGCACCGATCGTGGCTTCAGGCGAGGATAACCCGGGATCCCCACTACTCATGTTATGCTGTGCTGGGCGCCAGGCTGCCCTGCGCAAGGCATGCAAATGGGGCCATAATGACATGCAAATGGCCCCATTTGCACCTTACATATCTTATGGCCTCATCTGCATATCCCCTGCTGAATATCGCGGGTAATGCACCTAGCACTTGCGCATCCCCGTGCGCCTTCTCTGTGGCTTGCGCAGGCACAGTGCCACTGCTCCATATGCAGTTTGTGCACCGACCTTGCTATAATCAACAGTGCTGCGCCATGGCACATCACCGTTGACTATCGCCTGGTCCTGGTGCAGCCCAGTTGCGCTGCACCCAGGCTTGCGCCACTGCCCGGCAGTCTGAATATCTGGGCCAGTATGTTTCTGGGTCCTGCCTGTAAACAGTCCTTGTGGCCAACTCCCCCACCCCGTGACCAAACAAAATTGAACCGAAAGTGTCCCAGCCTTCCAGGGTATTACCTATGAGGTGAAATCATTTACTCTGGTCAGTTTACTTTTTATTGTGGTTGGTAACCCTAAATTATCCCTCGGTTGTGCACAATATGGTGTTGAGTAAAGCCATGGGAGACCTCAGGCATAACACGGAAAACAAACATTCTATTGTGCCATGCAAGATAAATTTGGCACCAATCGGCCCATTTACCTTGCGGGACTCGTCAAGCCAAAAGTAATCAGTCACTTTCGAAAGAAAAAGTGCAAGTGCCAGAAACCATCGCCAATTTTCCAGTCCCGCCCCTTGCCGCGGTGTACTCTGGGTTTGTAGTTCTGGGAGAGCGAGCGCCCTACGCAATTACTGTAGGTCGTGGAAGAAACACACTACAATTCCATAAGTGCGTCGGCACCAGAGCGCCCGCGGCAGCAGTACGTCGCAGAACCTCAGTCGACGTGTCTGTCACCCGCCGCGACCTTTCATTCAATGTGTTCCTAGGTTCCGGTGCCAAGTGTATGTGTGTGCCTGGCTGCATCTCCTCCATGTGGACACGGTGGAGTGCGTTGTATTTTCTGGGTTGGTGAGACGACAGAGGGTAAGAAAATGGGGGCAGTTGCAGCCATTGGCCTGGTTTTCCTGGGTTGTTGCAGCAACGTAATATTTCTGGAGCTGCTGGTCAGGTGAGTGAATTAGCCGTTTTGGCTGCCTATGGGTATGTGTGTGTCTCCCGGCTGAGTGAAGCAACACCCGGTCTCCTGTCAACAGAGCTGTCAGAGTGCAACTCGGCTTAACTCTCAGGAGTTGCACACACAGAAGCTGTCAAGGACAGAAAATCGAAAGTGAGGGAGGCGTTTACCCTATTCCACTGCAATACATTGTCACTCTCTTGCTTTTTGGGGTGACTCAACTGAATTGTATTATCAAGCTATTATTGTTAATAGTAATATTTTTGCATCACAAAGAGTGAGCCTCACTCTGAATGAGCAAGCTTCACAGCATTGTGCGTGTGTGTGTGTGTGTGTGTGTGTGTCTGTCTGTGTGTGTGTCCCTTCAGTTCAAGGTTTTAAGATTGGACCCCATTCTTAAGCTGGGGCAAATCAAAGTCTGCAAATCAGTACTGTTTTACTTTCTTATATCTGCTGTGAGACCTCTTCATAAAATGTGTAATGTTTGCATATCATTTCTTTCTGTAGTTGGTAGGGTTTTGCAGTTATTGGTAAGGAGAATGTCTCCAAAGTTCAAGGTTTTCTAATACCATGATAGGGATATGGATCACATTCTTTAGCTGGGGCATTCTTAAAGACGTTTCCTGGCGTTTCAGCAACTCCATGTCAAATTCATATTTTTTTGGTGCCAAGTACACGATTGATGATCATATAAACATTTAATATCCACAACAAAAACATGGGTTGCCATGCTTGTGTTTGGTGAGACAACCCCTTTTTATGTGTGTAGACTCTTATCTTTTCAACATGATTGAACTGTTGGGACTTTAGCAGCCCTGTTTACCAAGTTGTCCTGCTAAGTGTAGTTTGGACTAAGTGCGTATTCCAGTTACATTGTGTCTAAGATTACAATTTCAATTTCATACAGTCATTTGTCACTTCTGACCTCTACAGAGTATGTGCATTCCAGATACGGTGTGGAGATTGTCATAGGTACGTACAATCACTGGTTGAGAAGTTACCTCTTCCTACAGTTAGGTTACATGGAACATGTCAGGCAACATCCGTTTGTTGGTCATAACATCCACGTCAGTCATGCGAGTTTACGAAGCTCCAGATTCGTTTCTGTGCAGCAGCAATTGGTGTTTGTTGTTGGGTTTTTCCAGGGAGTGCTGGAAACTTGATTCAGATTATACACAATTACAAGAGACTGTTAGGGTTTTATTCAGCCTATGTTTAAAACTGTGTATTGTCTGTGCTTTCCTCAGCTCCAGGGGGAGAGAGAGTTTAAGCTTTCCTTATGATTTTATCATTTTTGGGATGGTGTCTCCTCTGTGCCTCACGTCTCTGAAAATTATGAGTGTGCTTGGGAGTTTCTCTAGAGCCAGACTTGGGGTTGCTTATGAGGCCTTTATACAGTTTAAATGCTGCAACTGCTCTAGTTTTCTGCTTCCTGACTTCTAGAGATTCCCAGTTTAATTCTTTGCACATTTGACAGTGGTGTCTTTCACATTGGCACCTTAGCACAAATCTTGCTATGTTATTATATACCTTGTCTAGTTTGCTTAATGTAGCCCCATTTGTGTGTTGGTACACTATATTCCCTTATAAAATGGGCTTAAAAAAAATCCAGAATGCTGACTGTCTAATACCTAGTTTTAGCCGTGTCCTTATCAGCATGTATTGAGCCAACCGGTACTAATTCTGCCAAGCTGACCACAGCACACAGAAATATCACTGTCTCCAACACCATCCTGTCTCAAAAAAATGACCTGCAGCTCCATGCCATGCTAAGCAGACGTCAGTTACTATGCACTAGACAAGCTGCTCAACACTGTCGCTCTGCCCCTGACCTCAACATACACAGACAGCTCACAGTAGGTACTGAACACTCTACTCCCCCTTCCCGATACATAGACTACGTCAAGTCCGTTTTCCCAGAATAAATACACATGTATTTTTCTACTGTTCTAGTTGTGACCTGCGTTGAACAATGTCCTGATAGCAAGAAATCCAGCGAGCTGCGGGTTTGAAATACCCGACCTCGAACACCTCCTCAAATTCCATCCTCCTGTCCTGATCCACAAAATGAAAACTTCCAAAAAAAAAAAAACAACTCTGACTTTACATTCCTCCCTTCAACAGTCGCAAACACCTGTGTCCATCGAGGCGAACACACTAAACCGCTTTTGTCAATGGCGGCCTATACAGGACACGCTCGCTTTTACTCGGGCCACCTGCCACTGTGTAAATCACAGAGGAACCATGAAGAAAAGTAAAATAAAGAAAACGCAGGAACAGAGATGGAAAAAACTAATTCTACCTGCCTTACAACATACCTACTACAACAACAGGTACCATTACAAAAATTGCTTTCTACAGCTGCTAACATACACACACAGTGTAACACTCAAACTTGCTAAACCCTGAAATAAAAACAAAAACTCAAACAAAAAGAAAACAAATTAAAAAAACAAGTGTTTCTGTTTTGCAGAACGGGGGGGTGGGGGGTGGGGGACAGATATATTACATCATACATGACCTATGCAGTACTGAGGGACTATTTTTCTATGTCTTACAAATGTAACAGTTTTTAACCATATTTTCCTAAATGTATACATATGTTTTTTTTCTACTGGGCTACTTATACTGACAGCCCATTTTATAAGTGCAATAACACACTCAGAGGTGTGGGTTACGTGCTGATGAGAGACACCCAGGGGCATAAGGCACGTAGTACACCCCTGGGTGTGCTCTTATCAGCATGTAACCCACACCTAGTCATGTGTTATTGCTTGCATATTCTAGGGATGGCAGTAGTAGTTGTGTTGCTGTTGTTTTCCTGTCCCACTTTGGGATATAGAATGCTTTCTTTCTCAATGCCACCAACCTTCTGTTTACTTTTTTAATAGTACTGGTGATGTGGGACTTAAAATTTAGTGATTCGTTTATGAGCACGCCCAGGTATTTGTACTCCCATTCGTCAGTGTCTGGCCATCAGACATCAGTATATTCAGGTTTGAATCCCCCTTATCCTTATCTGTCTTTTACCTGAACAGTGTCACCTGGATTTTCTTGGCACTTAGCAGTAACACAATGTTTGACTGTGAGAACCACTCCTGGAGCCAGTTAAAGTCATACTGTAAAATTATTTCTAATTCCTCATGCGATGTCGCTCTCCCTGTGAGAACGGTGTCAGTGGCATATAGTTTATTTCTGCTTTAGTGATGTGTTTTGGCAAGTTGTTTACATATATCAGGAATAATAGAGGTGCCAAGATAGAACCTTGTGGCACTCCCCTACTTAGAATTTGTGAGTTTGAGAGTGTTCTGTTCACCATGACCTGCTGTTTCCTGCCTCTCAATTATGACTGAAACCAGGAGTGCACCCTCTGCGACAGTTTGATTTGGGCTAGCCTGTTGCACATTATGGTGTGGTCAGCGATGTTAAAGGCCTTGTAGAGGCTGACATATACTGCACCCACATAGTCCCCATTATCTAAGGCTGCTGCCACTGAGTTGACATACTCCATGAGCGTTGTGCTTGTCAATCTCCTTGACCAGAATCTGGATTGGCGTTTAGTTAGCAGACCGCGACTGTCTTAAGTATTCATTCAGCTATTTCCCAATCAGCTTCTCAAAGATTTTAGAGACAATGGATAGTAGTGCCACTGGTCTGTAGTTAAATGGGTTGTTGTGGCCCCCAACCCCTTTGTATAGTGGCACTACCTTAGCTACCTTACACTGGTCTGGGTAGATACCCTTGAGTAAGGATCTTTTGTTAGGACTGGGGTTATTATTTCTGTTGAGCGTCTCAGGAATTTTATTTCGATCTGATCTGACCCACTTGCCTTTTTTGCATTCAGATTTTTTATTTCTTTTGAGACCTCAGCCTGTTTGATGACTCTAAAGTAACATTTTGGAAGGTTTGTATTATTATTTGGGTCAGGTACCAAGCCACTGTTTAGTCCTTTTGAAGGTGCCCTACGCTCTGGAATTTTTCACGTCCGGAAGTGCGCTGAAGTAGTTATTTAATATGTCTGCCATCTCCTTTGATGGTATCTCTTTCCCTTTTTTGTCTGTAAATTTTATTTTAGTAGCTGCTGTTCCTTCCGTTTCTTTAAATTAGCTGCCAGTAAGAAGAGAGAGGGATCTGAAGTTTCCTCAACCTTCTTTTTGTAAAATCGTTTTTTGGCTTTCCTGATCGCCCTTTACATGTTTTCCTTAGCCTCTTGAACGCCTCCCAGTCCTGTTTGTTTAGGGCTTTACTTGCTTTTTTCCAGATTGTGTCTTTTATTCTGATCAGTTGTTTTAAAGAATTGGTCACCCATGATAGACGGTGTTTTCTATCCTTTCCTTCCCTTATGGGTGCATGTTTAACATCCTGATAAAAACAAATTTGTAAAGTCTGACGCCACAAAGTCAATGTCTGGAATGGGATCTAGCCTATCCCATTTAATATTTGATCTCTCGTAAAGCATGATATGTCGACGCTTTTAAAGCATCTCTTTCTAGAGTTAGGCTCCTCATGTACCCTGTTGATCTTGTCATTGTGCATGTATGTGTTTTATGGAAAACTGAAAGGGATCAGATTGTTTTGAATAGTCATAACATCATTGTTTTAAGTGTCGTCATGAGTGTGAAACAAAACGTGTAACAAGAACACATGGTTTGTCATAATTTTTGCTTCATTTGTTCCACAAATGAAAAAAGAAAGAGTGACTTACCGATACTATGACACCCTCTTGAACTAACATTTCTAAAAATGTGGGACATGTTTCTATGTTTTTATGCATAAAACCATTTAAACCCAAGATCATTTTTATAATATGATTTTGGTGTAAGTAGAATATAGCTGCAAATGTAGCAAAAGAAAGAAATATAGGGGTTTCCATGCTGCTTTTGGATACAGCTGCCTTCAGAGTTGCAGTTTCAGAACTGGTAGGCTTAGGGCAAACATAATAGAATAATGTATGGGGTGTTGTATATTATGAGTTATTCACACACCTGAGGTGTGTGATACCACATAAGCCACCAGTATGAAGCAGGAATGTTTGGTGATGGTATCACACACTGAGGGTGTGTAAAACAAACAAAAGAATAATGTCAGCACCTCATAGTTTATTTTTTATAATTATTTTTTTATTGTAAACAAAAAATATTTGTAAAAGCGTTGTGAAAGTTTAAATAATTTGCTTTGCCATTTACTGTCTTTAAAGAGCACCTTTCGTGCTCTGTTACAGAATACTACCCCCCCCCCCCCAAATGCCACAAAGGAGCCTTACCTGGCTCTGAGTCAGACGGTATAAAAAGAAACATCTTTACATGCTGCCATTTTCGGGAGTGAAGGGATCGTATTTTTGCTCCAAGGAACTGAGCAGCTGATCCCTTCCACTTCCCAGTTTAGAGAGACACACCCATGCTGTTCCATATTCTGACATCTCAGTGTGCTTGCATTGGGGATGCTCTCCAAACATGCCTGTGGAGCACGCCCCCATGCAAGCACATTGTGATGTCAGAAAATGGAACAGCATGGGGGCGTGTCGATAAACTGAGAAGTGGAAGAGATCGACTGCTCGGCTCCTCAGAACAAAATTACTGTCCCTTCATTTTCGAAAATGGCAGCATGTAAAAACGTTTTTTTATACTGTCGGATTCAAAACCAGGTAAGGCTCCTTCGTGGTTGTGAGCACTCACACCATGCAAGGTGCTCTTTAATGATCAACACAAACATTTACATACTGTGTAAAAAAAAAAATTACAAAAAACATGCACTTGCAAATATTTTTGGCATGGGAGAAACTTATTCTGAAAATGTAGCAAATACCCCTAAACACACCCCCAAAAGAAAACTATGTCCACTAAGAAATATATTTTTACAGATTGAGGGAGTGCTCCTAACCAGTCGGAGAGCTCCTTTCCTCTGCATCCAAGACTCTTGCATTCTGACATGCGTGATGCATCTCTGCCATTTGAATATAATGCTTCTGCGCATTTTCCCAGATGCATGATGCATCTCCATGTCTCAAAGCATGGGTGGCATTAGTGTAATGTCTTTGGCTCCGAGTGGTGTGGGTCTGGCATGGGCGCGATGTGCACCTATGATGTACCCTGCGGGTGTGTGCCAGTGGTCGGATCCTAGACCATGCCATGCTGCCACCAGTACTGCCAGGCCACCTGGGCACCATTGCTCCAGAGGTCACCATGGGCACATGCCACCACCGGGTGGTGCCCAGATGGCCACATGGGTGCAGGCCCTGGCACATGTGCTGCACTGTGGCTGTCAGCACCGCTGGTGTACCAGGGGTGCACCTGACAGTACCTACATGTGACAGGTGGGTGATTACATCCCTGGGGCAGTGTAGAGGGATGGCTGTCTGGGTTGTGCCAGGGGCATCACAGCACCTGTGGCTTTGGGTACTGCCTTCTGGGTATGCCTGCTGTGTGTGGGTGTCTGGAGCACATCCTGTTGCACCGCCAAGGGCTGTCTCAGGGGCGCCTATCTGCAGTTCCGTGGCCTACCTGCAGGTGGCTGGCCAAATCAGGCCATCCTTTTCTCAGCTATCTTTGCGCGGCACATCTCTGGGATGAATATTCCCATGTGCGGCACATTCACATACTCGCCCTGTTTTTGCGCTGCATACATTATCTATGCATGATTATGCATTCTGACGTGCGTGATGCATCTCTGCCATTTGAATATAATGCTTCCGCGCATTTTCCCAGATGCATGATGCATCTCCATTTTGTGCCGTGCATCTCTTTTGAATATGCAGGTCTCACTGCACAGGACAATAAACTTCCTTCCAAGCAAACCATGATATACTACCAATCACTGTGACACCTTATGAACTGCAGAAGGCAGTTATTAGTGGAGCACTAACCATACTAAGAAGAGCTCTTTCTGCATATACCAGAAACTAAAACAGTACTGAATTCCAGATTTTGTAGATGTTCTCTGGTGTTTCAAATCCGCATTTGTGATGTACCCTATTATGGTTCTAATGCTTACTGTCACAAAGACATTCTTAAATTTATGGCAGCATTGTTAGAATAATGATTTATCAAATTACGTCACTTCCAGCTAGAATATATACAGTGCAGCTGTGAGGAAAGTAGTTCTTGCATTTGCAGTTGTTGGCATTGTTCAAGGCACTTTGTGTATACATCCATCTGTCTTTTGGTTACTACGTTTCTTTAATATGAAAGTCTCTGCCATTCTGATGTACTTTTGAATTTTCTGAATAGATTTCAGGCAAGTTTTTTTTTTTTTTTTTTTTTATTTGGATATAATTACTGGTTAGGTCATTTATCATCTGGGTTGGTAGCATTTTCAAATATAATAATAACTAGCTTTTGACACAGTAACCGGCTGGTTATTACAGCACAGCTGTCAATCAAATCCATTCAAGTAAACACTTTTTCTTCATGCGCTTTTAAGCCATTTAAACAAACCGCCATGTTGAATATTTGTGCACTACATAGCATCTGCTTTCAGGATAAAAAGCCTTTAAAGAGCAACTGACATCTTCTTTCACTGGGGCAAGCAACTCTTGTCCAGTAGCTGCTTGACTCAGGATCTAAACGAGATATATTTGAAATGTTTCTGCTCAGTGAATCATTAGTAATTTAACTTTACTAACAAACAATGCGATTCTCCTTTACTACCCCCTTTAGCATGTGCCAGTGCCTTTTGAGTTGTAGTAGTATGCAAAGGTCGCTCCTGCTGCCAGTAGCATTACAATGCTATGTACAGCCCTGCAGTCCCTTCCCCACTCCGTATCATCAAAATGCTGTTTTGTGGAGGGGCTGCAGCGGGCACTCGGGGGCTTCAACTGAAGTAAGATGTAGGATTGCGCTGTTAGTACGTTACATTACAAATTATTCACCGAACAGAAAAAATTCCAAATATATCTCATTTAGGTCCTGGGGCATGCAGCTACTGGACATAACTCGCCCACTGCAAACATGTCATCTGCTCTTTAAACAAACGACTGTCACAAAGTTTGTGAAGTACCATACTATATGTTAACATGTCCCCAGAGCCACTCGTTGCTGTATAAAAGTGGTTTCATACACGTTTGGCTGGAGCGAGAACAGCAAAGCTGAGCAGTTCTGGCTCAAGCTGAACGCAAGCGAAACCACTCTTATACAGCAATAAGTAGTGCTGGGGAACATATTTATATATTATTGATCAAGCTCGATCAATAATATATTATATATATATTTTTTAAAACGGTCTTGGAACATGCATGGTGCCCATTTCAAGGGCATCTTCAAATGAGATACTCTTCACAGAATAAGAGAGAACATTCTATGTCCCGAGCGTTGAATATTCTCCGTCACAGTACAAAATGCGATCATTTTTTTCTTTTTCTCATTGAAGAGATAGAGTCAGAGACACTATACAACCTTTTTTTTTTTTTTTTTTTTTTTTTTTTAATAATCCATTCTGCTTCCCTCTCCCAAATACAAGTTGCGTCTGATACCGCTCCCATTTTGCGAACCCCACTCCTCTGTCCCGTTCTGATCGGCTGTTACAGACTGCTGCCACAGGGTTCAACCTTCCAAACTTTATCCTTCCACTGTTCAAAGCACACCTTGGCTCAAAACTCTGCTACCGACAACACATACCGGCGCTGCTTCTCACTCCCTCGGTAATCATGACGGACCGCTGGGCACTGCATCCGCTGCTGCTTCCATTCTGTAATCACTCCTCCATGATCTATCTGGATGGGTGGGTGGGATCTGGTCCCTGCAGTGACCGCAGCAGCACGCTGGAACCCACGGTAGGAAAGGGTGCGACCTGTGACTACTCATTGCTTCCTGGTAACCCTGTTGTCGCTGCTGCTCCCATTCTCTGACCGCTCCATCCTCCACAGTCCATCTGGGTGGATGGGTGGGACCTGGTCCCCGCAGTGACCGCGGCAACACGGTGGAAGCCACAGCAGAAGAGTCACCGACCCGCAAGTGTTACCACCGAAAACAGCCACCGACTCAGTGACAGGGGATGGATTTCGGGACTTCAGCTGCACAGGGGAGGGACTCCTAGGATGACAACAAGTTCTGACTACCGAGCCATATACCTTCCAGCTAGACGTGAGTAGGGATTTTGGCTTAGACCTACTCACTCTAGTTGTTGGTATAACAAAGATTAATGTATGGCCACACACAGTCAGTCCACCAATGGCATTACACGTTTGTAGGCGCCCATGTTATAAATGTTTATACAACAAGCAAAACATGAAGTGCAAAAGTAGACCACAATAAAATAAAATACAGTATAAATGACTATATAGTATATGCAGCAAGCAAAATGTGCGGGTCAAAAGTCAGTCACAGTAAAATAAGATACAATATAAATGGCTGTACAGTATATACAGCAAGCAAAGTGTGCAGTGCAAAAGTGAGCCACAATAAAATAAGATACAATATTAATGTGTATATACACAATATATACAGAAACCAGTACAGTGCAAAAGTCCGCCACTATAAAATAAGATACAGTATGATTGGTTATACAGTAAGCAACACGTGCAGTGCAAAAGTTGGCCACGCCTCCGCTCGCCTTGGTTTGATGGCTAGCTGAGGATGCTGAAAACCAGGGGGCAGCGGTTAGAGAGAGGCTGAAGGAAGACCAGGTCCCAGGATAACAAGCTGGTTCTGATTGCATTCTGATACGCATCATAATGAGCAATCACCCCAAAATAAGCAGCTTCTATATCTAGGATGATTGCAGCTGGGAAGAATCGGCCAGCTCATCTCTTTTGGGCTGTAGACAGGCCATTACATCCGGCCTGTCTGTAACCCATTAGAGCTTCTTCCGCTCACAAGTGTAAGGAGTTTGCTTGGTTCTTTTCAGACAGAGTGTCCTCTATTAGGGCTGGGATTTCTCCTAGTGGAATACCATCCTCCAACAGTGACGGACCTTGGGTGGGCAGATGCGTTCGGTCACATTGGGGAGATTTCTGACCGGTGACAGCGGTGGAGGTCTGTGGGGTGATCTTGGGGCTTAAACCAACATTCTGCGATCTTGACCCAGCCCGACGCGATTACTTGTTAGTTGTGTCGGGGTCCTGGGTCTGGTTTGTGCAGAGATTTTCAGGAGTTCACTTGCAGTGGGGGTCTTCCCAGACTCCCTTAAATAGGCTCTGGTTAAGCCACTGCTGAAAAAAACATCTTTGGACCCTGATGTTTTGGCGAATTACCGACCTATTGCGAACCTTCACTTTTTAGGGAAAGTTCTTGAGAAGGTGGTCATGGAACAACTCGAGAGCCATCTCATGGACTTCCAGATCTATGAACCATTCCAGTCCAGATTTAGGGCTATACACAGTACAGAGACTGTGCTGGTTAAGGTGCTAAATGATCTGCTCAGGGCGAGGGATAGAGGAACGTGATCGATTCTCGTGCTCCTCGATTTGTTATCAGCATTTGACACTGTGGACCATGGGGTGTTAGATAGGCTGAGGGAATATGTAGGACTCACTGGCAGATCAGTTGGTTTGAGTCCTTCCTTCAGGGCAGGTCTCAAAGGGTGGTACTGGGGAATTATTCTTCTGGCCCAACAGCTCTGCCCTGTAGAGTACCCCAAGGCTCTGTCCTCTCCCCCATGTCATTCGCAGTGTATATGCTGCCCCTGGGCAATATCGTAAGATGGTATGAGCTGAGTTTTCATTTCTAGGCTGATGATACCCAGCTCTACCTGTCCTTCACACCCAGGAGGTCTGATGTGGTCGACATGCTGAATAATTGCTTGGCTGAGATCCAAGCTTGGACATCCTCGAACTGGCTGCGACTAACCCCAGGGAAGACTGAAGTGTTGGTGGTTGAGCTGGGTGGATATGGGGGAATGGGGGCCTCTGGGGCTAGGTTGGGGCTTCTTATTGGTCTGACTGAACTGGAGGCTTCCCCTAAGGTGAAGAATTTGGGTGTTGTTCTGGACAATGAGCTGACACTTGAAGCTCTAGTGTCGGCTGTTGTCCGGACTGGCTTCTGCTATCTCCAGAACATCGCTCGAATTAAATCCATTATTCTCCCAGACAGCCTGACCACGCTGTTACATGCATTTGTCACCTTGAGGCTTGACTAATTTAACACAATCTACATCGGGGTCAGAGGAGGTGCGATGCGGTGCCTGCAGCTTTTGCAGATCGCAGTGGCCTGGTTGTTGACTGGACACTCAAGGTTCAGTTATATTACACCGGTGCTGCGTGAACTGTACTGTCTGCCAGTGTGCTGGTGCATCACCTTTAAAATAGGTCTTCTGACCTATAAGGCCCTATACGGGTTGGGTCCGGGCTACCTGAAGGAGATTCTGCACCCCTACACCCAGAGTCACACTGTTAGGTCAGCAGGGGAGGCCTTCCTGGAGGTCTCTAGAGCTAGGCTGAAATCTTCTGGGGACCAGGCATTCAAGGTGGCTGCCCCGGTCCTTTGGAGCTCATTGCCGGGGTACCTCCAGGAGGTGCCTTCCCTAGAGGTCTTTGAAAAACATCTTAAAACATTCCTCTTCCAACAGGCCTTTGGGGCCTGAGGAATATCATTGAACTGCTAGACAGCTTAGGACATAGCCTGTATGGAATTTTAATGGGTTGTACATATTGATTTTTACATATTTGTATCATGAGTTTTATGTTCCTAATGCTGTTTGTTTTATATTTTGTAAGGGCACCCTGAGCAAACAGGGAAGGGCGCCCAAAATAAATAAACTCTACTTCTACTACTACTAAAATAAGATACAATATAAATGGTTATACTGTATTTACAGCAGACAAATCGTGTAGTGCAAAAGTCAGCCACAATAAAATCAAACACAATATAATTGGTTATAGTATATAGCAAGCAAAAAATACAGTGCATGGAGGTACTGGAGGCAGTGACAGTGCTGGGGAGTTTAAAACATGGGTTGAATTGGGTGCACTGGTGTAAAACATGTGGGTCTAAAGAGGAACCTACTGGGTCAAAACATCAGTTGCAGATTTTGAACAGTTCACTTTCCCTTTCATTAGCTATTGTTATAGAACAGGGCCCCCATTTTCAAAGGAGATGTGCAGCGCATCTCAGTAGAAAACTGAGATGAGCCACGCATCCCAAACAATGTGCCGAAAGGAGGGAAGATGGGCCTCCCAAATTCAGATGGGCCATGGCCCAAAAATAATGTATGCAGCCCATGTAGAGAGGGAAATCCCATGAATATGCCATGCATCAGCATATTCAGTGGGAATGAGCCCCCACAAGGGCCAGAAATATGCCGCGCAGAGATAGACTGGCAAAAGGTGGCCTAAATTGGCCAGCCAGCCCCCCACAAACAGGCAGCGGCATTGCAGACAGGTGCACAGCAGCTTGCCAGCCCCGGTAGTCAAGTGGCATCCCCCTTCCATCCTGGAGCCACAATGTAGATAATAAATATGTGCCCACCTCTGGTGCCAGAGTGTAGTGTACCCCCCCACCACACGACGATCCTCGTTCAAACCAGTGTCCCGACCCCTACCCTTTTCCATAGTGTAGTGGTAACGCCCCCCATGTTCAATCGTAGCATAATCCCAGCCCGGACCTGATCGAAGCAGGATGCTCCCCCCTACCATGCCCGAGGCCTCTGTTTACAAGATAGCCATACCAATCCAGTATTTCCATAGTGTAGTGGCCCCCCACCCTGTCAGGATGGGACCCTCCCAGACCGCTCACCCCACAGACCCAGCCAGAGCAGGTGACTGACTCAGCCCTCTGCACACCAACACGGCCAGCCGCCGACTCGAACTGGTCAAAGAATGGTACCGCATAGTACTCACTCATTGGTCAACCAATAGCGCATATGTACGAAGCAATCATTGACGGATCCAGTCGATAACTTCTTCGTATCATTAGTGTCGCGAGGAAAACTGACCGTCGCCCGGCTCCGTTTGGAATTTGGGGGAAAGCGGTATGAAGATCGCTGTCCTGATGGGGTAGAAACCCACTATAAATACTGAGTAGTATGACTATTGTGCAGACATTGGGCCTCGGGTATGGGTGGGGGGATCATTCTGCGTCACACAGAGTTCAGGCTGGAATTATGCTATGATTGGGGATTGGGCATGGGAGGGGAGAGCATCCTGCTTCGAACAGGACAGGCTGGGATTCTGCCACAATTGGGGATCTGGCATGGGTGGAGAGGTACCACTACACTATGGAAAAGGGTATGGGTCGGGACCTTAGTTCAAATGAGGATTGGGGGCTAGGAGGGGTACCACTACACTATGGAACAGGGTACAGGTTGGGAACTTAGTTTGAACGAGGATAGGGGCCAGGTGGGGCGGATGCTACATTATGGAAAAGGGGGGGGTGGCTGCAGTATGACATACATTGGGGATCGGGGCCAGGAGGGGGGGTACTACTGTACTACCGGTTCAGACAGGGGATGACACTTGTGCTTCCATAGGATTGGGGCCAGAAGGGGACTTGCCCAGCGCATGCAGCCCGGCGCAGCCATGCTAATGAGCTCAAAATTAGCATGCATGGGGCCCAGTTGCGCCATGCATGCCCAATTAGCTCATTGTCATGTTTTGGCTGCATATTGCCCTTGGGAGAATGGCCCATCCAGGTATGCACCACGCATTCCCTCTTTGGCGGTGTTCAGCCCTGACCCTGGATGCGCTGCACCCACTATGGCGACCGCCTGCTTTGTGCCACTCATCCAGGTCCCATATTCAAACAGGATGCACGATCTGTACTGATTCGTGTTCTGTTTGAATATAAAATCTGTGCCGCCAGCATTCAGCTTTGCACACAAACGCACTGTTAAGTGCGCATAAATCGGCCGGCACTGAGTATGTCCCCCTAGGTGATTCAATTTAGACCCACTGGTAAAGGGAAGAGGTTTCAGTTATGGGCAGGATGCAGTTTTTGCCCTTTTGGTGCATGTTAACACTGTCCCTGACTGGAGGCCTTGGGGACAGAACCAGCAGCGCAGGGTGAGTCCAGCAGGCAGCAAGGGAGAGTCTTACGGAGTGCCTGAAAGAGTGGGTACCCAAGGCAGAAGGAGCCAAAAAAGTGCAGTGCAAAAGTGGGCAACTATAAAATACAATAAAGTATAAACTGACACTATACAGGTGGGATAGCAGTTTTGTGTTAGGATTTACTTAGTATTTGAGACGAGCACAGGGTTTTTCACAGCTTATTTCAGCACTGTCTGAGCCTCTATTACTGTGAAATTTGGAATGCATAGTCTCAGTCCTGGGGCAGTTTTTTTTTTTTATTTTGGCAAATTTGACTAAAATCAGGTCTGGCGGTTTAAAAGTTACTAACTTCCAAATTTTTGTAAAAGGCCTTACTTTAGTTTTTTTGATCGTGAAAAAAACTATGCAGAGTTAAATTATGACACAGGTTCATTAGAGTTTGTTCCCAGAAATTGCCTTGGGGTGGGTTAATGTGAAATTTTATTTGCTTTTAAGTTAAAAGGTTTAAAAAAAAAAAAAATGCCTCTGCTGGTTCTGTGGTGCTTAGCGTTGCGGCAACTGCTCAGTATGCTAATGCACCTGGGTTAGGGTCCCAAGCCCAGGAAGATTGGAGCTGAAGGACATGGGGTCATAATGTCACGTGCAAAACCACGCACTGCGACAGTGCTGCACGCTAAGCAGCGTGCGGCAAAATAACAGCACAATAGTAAACCAGCGCACAGAGTGCACACAGCAGCAACAGTTTTGTTTTTGCAGTGGGGCTCTGCCTCTGCACTTAACGTGAGGGCTTCGCATCCCACATACCCCTGGACTAATTATAATCAACTCCGGGGCAGAGGCAGGTGCTCTAGCCGTTCCTCCACGGGAGCAGCTCGGCAAAGCACTGCCTCGAAGGCATCCTTCACCTTCCCTGATGGCAGCCTACAGTGACAGGGGTAGCAGTTTCTACCACATGCTGTAAAACCCCTGTCGCTGTAGAGCCATAAGCGCTTCTTGCAGCACTGTATTTCATAAGTGGTTTTATCTGCGCCACCTTACCCCAGTACCGAGCTGAAGCTGGTGCAGGGGAGGGGATTAACTGCTCCCAGCGGCGGTGAAAGCATGCCCTACTCTGCGAGTGGCTCCTGGTGGTGGTGCTTAAAGTCTGTATCCGCTCCAGGGGAAGTTCTCTCTCCTAAGCTGGTCTCCGGGCTTCCTTAGTCCTGGGCTGCACCTCCTGATACCAACAGGCAAGCAGGAGTCAGACCTCTGCAGCAGGGGACATCCAGCCCTCCACTTCCTGTCTCCCTCAGTTTTTAATTTTTTATTTATTTAGCTTTTGTTGACCGGGTAAGTGCACTAGACAAATCCTGCCTATTTTCAGGCACGACCCGGGGGAGGGGGATACAGATGAATGCCAACTGACCTTGAACCAGATTAAGCTGTTGGTGGTATTTTTAGTGAATGAGGGAAATGTGGCCAGGACACCGGGGAAATTCCCCTACTCTTTTCGATAAGTGCCATGGGCTCTTTAACATCCACCTGAACTACCACCAATTCAGGCAGATGGGACCTCGGTTTAACGTCTCATCCGAATGACAGCACCTCAGAAATGCAGCACCCCTCTCATGCTGCATTACAGTGTCAGTACTAGGATATTAACCCAAGTGCCAGATGTGGGAACTGAACCCACAGCCCTCTGATCTCCCGGCCTCAGAGGCGAGAGTGCTACCTACTGAGCCACTGACACTGCACGACTTCCTGCCTTCAGTGAAGCAGGTACTCTGCAGCAGAGCCCTGTCACACATGGCAGGGCTGAAGAGACTGTAAATTGTACATTTTTTATTCTACATGTGCAAGTGGATTTCTTGGATTCCTAGGAGTGATTTGGGGATGCTCCATGAAGGGACCCAGTCTCAGCCGTGCAAGCTGCACAGTCTGGCCCCACCTATCAGAGTCTCACTAGTTTTTCCCACGAATTTGGGCTCCCCCACAACGGACGTTTTTAAGTCTCAAGGCTAGGGGGACCTCTAATTTAAGCACTGGATTGCTTTCCTTTATTATTCTTCTGGGCTAGGGGAACCCCTAATGTAAGCACTGGAGTGTTTTTCTGGGGTCGACTGCCTGTTTACCAATGAGCGGCTCGGATAAATTTTCAGCCGCTCGTCTATGTGCAGCTCCGCCACGCGGATTCAGGCAGCGAGTCGCAAGGCTAGTGGGACCACAAAGTTAAGCACTGGAGTGCTTCCAGAGGACGAGGGCCTGTCTAGCGATTAGTGGCTTGGCGAAAATATCTACCGCTCGTTGATGCACAGCTCCTCCACGCGGATTCAGCAGCGTGTCGAGTGGCTCCTGTACGGTCGGCTCTCTCATAGAGTGTGGAGGAGAGCGCCTGGCCTCTCATCGACAAGCGCTGACGATGAAGGGCTCTGAGGGGAGCGCCAGGCCTCTTCGACGTTCAGCAGTTGTCCCAGTCGTCGACTGGGCTGCAACGCTGGAAGGATTCCCTCATAGAGGAGCGCTTAGGATAGCCAGTAGCACTATAGGGACATTCCTGCAGATCACAGAGCGCAGCGCTTAGGGCTACAAAATGAGCAGGCATCCCAACTGAATGAAGGGCACAGCACTTGGGGACCCCCCCTTAAAGGGACCAACGGAGCTCAGGCCTCCCCAAACAACATCAAGGGGCAAGATGGATCTTTGTCAATATAAGTACTGCTTAGCAGCAATCCATGCAGCTCAAGGGCCAACAGCATTTCATGCCACTTTAACCTCATGAGAGAGGGAGTACGCTGTCCGTACAACCTTCCAGGGGCAAAAACATGCCAGCGAGGATTCGTCTCCACTTCTAATCCTTTTGCTGGGTTTCCTTGCCTAAGAAGTAAGAAGACAGCATCTGCGAATGCCAAGGGCTCAAAAGAGGTGGCTCCTTCCTCGACTCAGACTGATCTTCTCTGACTCTAGGCCTCTTTGACAGGTAAAATCAGGGTCTTTGCCCTGGACCCAGCATTCCTCATGGGCAACCTCTTTGGTCACCAGATGGGAGACCGCACAAGAAGGCAAACAAAGGCCCCGTCCTCATTTGAAGAGGAGCAGTAGTCCTCTCATTAGTGTTGCAGGGAACATCCACCATGGATTTCTCAGTCTTCAGTTTATGGCATTTATTTTCAGACTGGAGGACCTGAGTCCTTTTCGTAATGTGTTTAAAGTTATAGCCGGGATTCACCTTGCACCTTTCTTGGAGGCTCCCACCCGGCTGAAACAGGCTATCACCTTACAGCTGCAACAAACCGGCTTCAATCTTCCATATTCCCCCAGCCACTGGGGACTTGCTATGGCGGAGTGGCAAAGTCCACAATGCACCTATCCAGTGGTCTAGTGGATTTCTAAGCTTCTCGAGTCTGACAAGAAGCAATCTAAAAAGTGGTTAGACTGCCCCAGCATTGACCCTCCAATTTCAAACCTGATCAAGAAGTCTGTCATCCCAGCCGAAGGAGGGGCTTCTCTGAGACCCAGTGCATAAGGATGTGGATGCCTCTCTCAGCTGGGTCCTGCAAGCATCAACAACATCTCAGGCCAACAACCAGAGAAAGCTCTGCTGGGATCCCAGTTTTAGCCTTTTATTTGCCTGTAAGTGATCCAGAGAGGAACAGACATATTTTTCATCGGCTATTGTTCTTGGGGAGGTGGTCAGGTGCGGACCATGTATCGAACTTTGGCTCGATGCAGCCCCTGACTTTGGGTCTGGCAAGCAACCGCCTCTACAAGAACCAGTCGGTTAACTAACCCAGTGTAGGTAATCTCCTGTTTGGCTCCGACCTTAAAGAGATAGTGAGGGATTACGAGGAGAGGCTAAGGTGCACATCCCACATCAAGAGGCAGGGGCCAGTTTTCCTCCTCAGGCCCCAGATGCTTTTTCCATTACCTAGGTTACAATAAGGGGGCAGGTTTCTAAAAATTCAAGGAATAAACATGTTATCCGGGCACATCCCTCAGTAGGGGCAGGTTTCTACAAATTCATGAGGAATGGGCCCAAACTAAGTCGGACAGAGGGGTCATAGACCTTATCAACTCCTAATACAAGCCCCTACTACCTTATGTCTTGCCCTCCACCATCACTGCCAACCCATCTGAAAGGCCGGCAGCGCTACAGGCCATTATGGGATTACTGCAAATGGCTTAGTTCCCATTTCTCATCGTGCCAAAAGACACGGGGGAAATCAGGCCAGTCCAAGTTCTCGAATTCTTGAATAGGTTTGTCCGCAGCAAACCCTACAAGGTGGAAACCTTGTTATCAATTCAGGGAATTGTGAAAAGGTTTTTTTTTTTTCCTGGCATCCATAAATCTACAACAGGCCTATTTACCTTTTCCACTCAGTAACGTCACGCTCATGATCTCGGGTTCAGAGTGGCAGAGCAGTACTTCAGTTCAGACTCTGCCATTGAGGTCGTTCTTAGACCCATGGACGGAATCGAAGGTGCTAGTACCAGTCATAGTCCACATAAAGGCCCCACAGCTCAAACAAACATTTCAAGCAGTGGCAGAGGTGGTCTGTACCTGCCGGCACATGGTTCTCTCATCAACTGGAGAAAGAGTTCCCTAATTCCAAACCAGACCTTGATCCTTCTGGGGGCAGACAGCATGACGCAAGGATTTTTCCCCCCGAAAACTAAATTTCGGATTTGGCTAAAGCTCATCAAGGAGTTTAACTCTTCAGCTGCCTGCTTATTTTTTTTTCATACAGCTCTTTGAGACTGAGTAAATCCTCCCTCCCTCCAGTGATGGTCTTGAAGGACGGAGGTCATGAAGGGTCGCAAGTTCGGCCATCCTCACCAAATCTGAATTGCGACCGACGCAAGCCTCGGGAGCTGGGGACGGCTCACCTGCATCAGCTGTGGGCACCGGGCAGGTGGTCGCTGTTAGAGGCACAAGGTATAGCATAAAATGTTCCCGACATGTGAACAGTAGGCCATGCCCTGAGGCAATCTGAACAGCAATTCCCCAATCGGGATAGTCTGGTTCCAGCTAACAATCCATTAACATTGGCATATATCAACCGTCAAGGTGGCACAAGAAGCTCAAAAAAGCTAAGGGAACCCCTTCTCTTTCAGTGGGCTGAGCATCACCGAGTGATTTATATACCAGGACGGGTAAACGACACGGCAGACTAGCTTAGTTGCAAAGTTGGCCAACCAGGAGAATGGGAGCTGAAGGATAGTACCTTCTACATCTTGACATGGGGGCAATCCTCAGATGGATTTTTTCGCCTGCTGGCGGTACTCCAAGGTAAAACAATTCTGCTCCCTGGCCAAGGTTGAACCAGTGGTGGCTCAGGACACCTTTTCCCCTAAACTGGGATGAGTTCGGTCTCCTGTATGCTTTTCCTCCAATTCCGCTTCTATCAAGAGTCCTTCACATAGTGGTTCGGGGCAGGACAGTCATGATTCTAGTCTACCCCTTATGGCCCTTCCGCACATAGTTTCCGATTATCATTCGTCTGTCAAGGTGACCATGTCGAACATTCAAGTTCAGCCTGGGCGTTCTCCATCAAGGTCTGGCTCTGCATCCCGTTTAAACAACTTATCTTTCAAGGCCTGGAGATTGAGAGGGAAAAACTTTAAAGGAGCTTGACTACACAGCTCCTGTTATTGACATGATGGGGAACTTGTCTCTCTTTTTCCTCCAAAGAATATTATTGAATCTGGAGAAAACTTTGGTTCTGACTTCATTCAAAACACATATAGAACTATCCAATATAATTGCCTGTTGTACTGCAGTTCCTTTCAGATGTATGGACAAAGGACTGCAACCAGCCATCTTACAAGTTCAGGTTTTTTTTACACTGGGGGCACTCTTCTTGTCAGATTCAGGGGAATCGTTGGATTTATATACCCATGTCTGTAGGTTTCTAAAGACAGCAATATCAAGATGCCTTCCATCCCACCAAAGCTGCCGGTTCTCAAGGCTGTGGCCAAGGCCTCCTTAGGGCCTATCAAGGAGATATCCATCAAGTGTTTCGAAATAAAGGTCACCTTTTTTCTCATAGCTATTGCTTTAGCCAGGAGGATCAGTAAACTAAAAAGCGTTGCTTACCCAAGAGCCATACACTGTTTTTCATCAGGCTCGAACAGTTCCAGGTTTTTTGCCAAAATTGTGCTTCCCTGCCTTTGCAATCAAGGGTTCATTCCTCCTTCCTTCTGCCCACTCTCCAAAAGCAATAAGGAAAGGGAATTGCATCCTCTAGTCCTGGGAGGTGTGATAGAAACATAGAGACATGGAAGTTGAGGATGGGGACCTCAAGGCCCATCCAGTCTGCCCCTGACAAAAATGTATGTTAAGAGAGAGGAAGTTATTCACAAAACTTCAAGTTTGTTCATGTCAGCTATGGGCCCAAAGTATGGGTAACAAGGATTCAATAGGCTCTATAGCCAGACAGATTCTTTCAGCCACTTCCAGGGCTTACGAACAGGCCGGAGTAGCTTGCCTGGCCCAGGGAGAGCCCATTACACCAGAGCTATGGCCCCTTCGTGGACGTACTTCAGAGAAGCATCGACAGCGCACTTATGCAGGGCAGCCACTTGATAATTCATTCACACATTTTCAACATTTTATTTGCTGGAAGCGATGCCCTCAGATGAGGCAGCCTTTGGCCGCAGAGTGCTTCAAGCGGTGGTAGATCCTTAAGGGCTCCTGGCATTCTTCCCACCCGCGACATCTGGGGACGTACTGCTTTTGTATATCCCAGGAGTAAGGAAGCCCGGAGACCAGCTTAGGAGAGAGAAATCGAAATTTAAATAACTGTAAATTTTCTTTTCCGACGGTTGGTCTCCGGGCTTCGGATTCCCTCCCAGAATGTATATAGTTGGCTGGCCGCATGACCATATATGCCTTAAAATTCTTGTTTTCGGTTTCCAGGTTCTTGTAGTATAGCCACATTTGACTGCTTTAGGAAGAACTGAGGGAAACGGGAAGTGGAGGGCTGGATGTCCCCTGCTGCAGAGGTCTGATTCCTGCCTGCCTGTTGGTATCAGGAGGTGCAGCCCAGGAGTAAGGAAGCCAGGAGACCAGCCGTCGGAGAAAGAAAATTTACAGGTATTTAAATTTCGATTTCCCCATCACCCTCAGGTTTACCAAATGGGGACACAATTTTTTTTAGGGAAGGGAGGGAGGCATTTTGAGGAAAATTCCTAAAACAGCTGGTAATTTGTTTGCTGATGTGTGCGAGTGTTAAACATTGTATTTATAATTTGGTGTCTCTTGGTCTTCCTGTCTTCCTTGTTTTGGGGCTTCAGAATAGAACGTGGATGTCAGGCACAATGGGCAGTAAGGACAGACTAATTACAGAGACTAAACGCAGTTGAACAGACAGTCAGTGAATTATATCATCAACCAAATCAAACCACCAAAATACTGAGTTAAAACCTAAGGCTCTGAGCTGCAAATCTGATGACATCTAACAGACCAGACCTGGGTTTGAATCCCACAGCTTCCACTTGCATACTGTGTGACCCTGAGCAAGTCACTTAACTTCCCTGTGCTCCCAGGTTGCACCTGTAAAAAAGCTTTCAGCTTAGTGTGCCTCACCTGGTTAAATAACTAAAAAAAAAATAAAAATAAAATAAATAAATAGCTGCTGACACGAACAGTGCTACACTTCACTGTTAATTTCCATAGGGCTATTTATGTTGCATATTGTATTTTTTGTTCCCCCCAAAATATATATATTTTTTGCATTATTTCTTTATACCTCCTGTGACACTCCCGCTGTCGTCCTCTCCTTTGGGCGGCCAAGTCCTGCTGTTGCCTCCTCTGGCCGATCCACCATCCAGCTGCTCCGATGCCCCAGTTGTCCTGGTCGTATCCCTTTGCCGGAGAGGGGGGCTCTGCCATATCCCGCCGGGCCATCGGGAGGAGAGACTGGAGCACATGTAGTGCTCCCTTGCAGCTTTACTGAGGAACGGAACTGCAATCTGGAGGTTTCTCGGCTGGGAGACACAGGGAGGCGGGCTGCTGTCATCTGGACGGCATGCATGCATTTTTACGCTTTTCTAGTCCCCTTTTGCGCTGCCGCTTGTAATACCCTGGGTTTCCATGGGGGACACTACAGAGCGGGGCTTCCCACCCACCCCACCACCCCAGGAGAGAGCGCAGTCCTCGGATGCTCAATTCTCTCCTTCCCTACCAGCCCCAGTGCCCCAGGTCTGTTCCTGAACCCAGGTCGCCGGCGTGGTGTGAGGTAAGGCGCCAGCGCCTCAGCCCTCTGTGCCACCGGGCAGGCTCCAAAAATATTTAAAATTACCTTTTTACTCCCTGTTGCCAGCTGCTGATATGAAGCGCACTCCCACTGTGTGCTGGCGTTGCTACTCCCGCTTTTAAGATGTGATGATGTCAGGTAAGGGAAGTTCATTCATTAAGCAGGAGCAGCGCACAGCTCTCTCTCTCTCTCTCTCTCTTCTCTCTCTCTCTCCATAGCAGGAAATGGAGTGCACACTCATGGCAGTGAATGCCATTTTTTCAGTACATATTTGGCTAAAATCTGCAGTCTGAACACTGAGTACTTTTATTTGTAACACACAGATGATCAGAGTAGTGTCCGAGGGTATTCTTAGTACAATATGGCCAGTAACAACACATTAGTAAAATTGCAATGACTATCAGTTTTGCTTACTTGTAACTATACAGAGAACAGCAGTACTTATACAGACCCAAGATAAGATACCTGCAATTTAAGCAAAATTAGAACAGAAACTGAAATTAAGATACAGTTTGGGGAGGGAGGGAGAGCAGATTGAGCAGAGCCATCCAAGCGGCACCATCTTACAGATAGGATATACCCATCTATCAACATTACTCTGTATCTCACAGGCACTGGGAAATAATTCTACATTTGTGAAAACAAGTAGAATTACTGGCTCCGATTTGCCCATCAGTTCACACACACGCCCCCAGCAACCTCTTTCCTCATAGTGACAGGACCCAAATTACATGACACCAAGTAAAGAAAAGATCAGTAACAGTCCTTTACTCGGCTGAGCCCTCTGCATTCTCCAGAAGGGCAGTTGAACCAAAGTCTTGCTTGAGTTTAAGAAGCTCTCCTGCCTCACTGGGATCCCCAAATATAAACTCTTTACTCTCATAACTAATTTTCAGTTTTGTGGGATAATGAAGGGAGTGTAGCACTCCCAAGTTCATGCAAGTTGGCTGTCAGGGAGTTGAACGCCTTGTGCCTGTCCAGAGTAATGTAACTTAAAATCGGGAAGGAGGGAGATTCTCCTGTCCCATTTTCAGCATTAGAGGACCGGTCCATCGGGCAGCCTCCTGGCTGTAGTTGTTGACAACTGCAGAAGCAGAAACTATAAGTAGTTTTAGTGGTGGTCTGTATTAGCAAGTCTGCGGCACAGCGTTTTCCTGCATGCCTTTAGAATGTCAGGTGGTTGTTCCAGCGCTACGCTGGTGACCCAGGTTCGAGAGTGAGCCTAGGTCGTCGGAGATTTGCTGGGGGCAGGGGGAGGTAGTGGGATTGAGCAGTCAAAAGGCAGCTGTCCTTTCCTGGGGAGGGACCTTGTTGCCCCTGCAGTACAACTGCACCCAGGTGGAGGCCTGAGGGTAGTGCAGGTGGGTGAGCAGCACAAATAGGGAGGGCATTGTGGAACCATGGCGTGCATGTGCTTCCACTCACGTATGCGCGGCCGTGGCACAGGGGTGGGAGAAAAATGGAGCTGGTGGGCTCCATGATGTCACAGTGGCATTCCTGGTGATGGGGACGCCAGCCAGGGACAGATGTAACCCCCTCTAAGTGGGGGGGGGGGGCTGAGCCCTGCCCACCAGCTCCCTGAAAAATGGGGCCGGAAAATGTAAATTAAAAATAAAAAAAATGTGGTTATTCCAGCTGAGAGTGTTCTTAAGTTGCAGTCATCATGCATCAGAAGTCGGCGAGTCCTCTCCCTCAGCAGCTTCTGGGAGGCCCAGCATATGAATGTTTTTGTACTCTGGCATGTTTTTTCTAAGTTTTCTGGCATGCATCTAGGCAGTTCTTTCACTAGACCTGCTGCTGATGCTGTTGCTCCCTCTGCAGCACCAGTTGTTGACTTATCCTTTTCCATACAAGGGTAATCGCAAGCTACAGATAAAATCTGGTGCTTGAAATCGAGTGACCACACTCCTTGTGTTGCCGTCCTGTCTGCACAAACTTAGCCATTTTTATGTTGCTTGCATGCATGTGCAAGAAACATAGTGCCATCATCCAAGTTTTCCGAGGTGTGGCAGCCCTCTTCCAATTCAGTCAGTGTGTTGGCAGGTGCGGCCCCAGTTCTCCAATGCCTGCTGGAGCTGTCTATGACAGCTCCAAAATGCAGTGGAGTACAGTTGAAAGGGTGAGCTACGCTTCAGTGAGCAGTGATAAGATATCACCTGCTCATGCACGCCTCCCCACACACACACACACACACACACACACACACACTACTGTGCTCGCCCCCCCCCCACACTGTATAGCCGACGGGGGATTGCTGCGCTCCCCCCCAAACAGAGTTGCACATGCCACGCTGGGTGCCCACCCCAGTGTGGCAACTCATCAGATAGCTGATGGGGTGCCCAATCCCCGCTCTGCTCTCCGCCGAGTACACGGTGCCATGGTGGGAGCCCACCCAGTGTGGCAAAGCTTGTTATGGCTGACAAATTCTGCCTGCTCCAGCCCCCAAACAGTTTTCTCAGATGCCACGCTGGGAGCCCACCCCAGCATGGCAAACGTCCCGTGTCGTCTTTTAAAACAAAAAAACCCTGTAAATAAATAAATAAATAAATAAATAAAAAAAAAAAGGTCTCCCTGGCCCCACCCAGTGCGCATCCTGCCTCCCCACACCCCATACTTACCTCCGGAGTCCGGCGCAACGATCTTCGGTGGACCGGGAACATGTCTGCACTCTTCAAAGCCGACCGCGAACTGAGGAAATGTCGGTAAGCTGTATAATGGGATAGATAGAGTTTTTTCAACTTTGTTGCATATCTCAGGCATTTTTTGGAATTTTTGCACCAAATTTTCAACATGGGGTTTTTGGGACCCCTCCTCATGAATTCTTGCACTGTCATGGCGTTACTCGGGCCCGAAGGGTGATTTCGCAGTCACTACGCAAAATCACCTTTCCGCACCGATTAACGAAATGACACTGCCAGTATTCATAAGCCTATGTTGAAAATTTGGTGGAAATATTCCTAAAAATGACTGTTTTACGAGCGTGTGTTGCGCAGTTCCTACGCACGCTCATAAGTTCGCGAATTTTCAATATTTTCACTCCAGATTTTCAACATTGTCATTTTACCACACCTCCTATGAGCAGCACAGCTTATTTTTTCACATCTCACTTCAAAATGTGTTTCCGCCCATGTAGCGCACAATGGCGCAGTCGGTGTGCAAAATCACTGTATGGGACACATTAAGAAAATCACAGTGACACTGTTAATGAGCAGAGGTCATAAAATGGCTATGTTGAAAATTTGGTCACAAAATTCCTAAAAATGACTGTTTCACGAGCATGCGTTGCGCAGTTCCTACGCGCGCTTGTACATTTGCAAATTTTCAATATTTGCACTCCACTGACTTCCAAATACCTACACAGCACATACAAGCAAGCAACATTCGGCATTGACAAATGCTTGTTTAGTTAAAGGTCCGCATTTTTATTGCTCAGTTTTGACAGTGCAACAAGTAACCTGAACTTGTTATGTCACCACTAGCTAAAAATCATCACCAAGTGTATATGGGGCATGCAGCTTTTTTAGACTGCCAAGAAAAAAAGTTAAGTCACTTTACCACATTACTCTGTTCTTCATGGCCACGTTGCCTAATCCATGCGGAGTTCAGTGACTTCTAATTACCCGCAGTACCTGGGGGTAATTATATCAGATGACCTAAAGGTGGGCAAGCAATGTGAGAAGGCAGTAAGGAAGGCTGGGGGGATACTGGAATGCATAGGAAGAGGCATCAGTAGTAGAAAACAGGAAGTTGTTATCCCTCTGTACAGACAGTTGGTGAGACCCCATCTGGAGTACTGTGTGCAGTTCTGGAGACCCCATCTCTGCAAAGACAGAGACAGAGTGGAGGCTGTCCAGAGGAGGGCAACCAAAATGGTGCACAGTCTGCACCAGAAGACATATGAAGAAAGACTAAAGGAGCTTAATATGTATACCGTTGAGGAAAGAAGGGAGAGAGGGGACATGATAGAAACATTCGAGTACCTCAAGGGAATCAACAAAGTCCAAGAGGGTAGCATCTTTCAGAAAAAGAGATGTGCAAGAACAAGGGGGCACAATTTGAAGATAGAGGGGGGACGGCTCAGAGGTAATGTGAGAAAGTATTTTTTCACAGAGAGGGTTGTGGATGCATGGAACAGCCTCCCTGAGGAGGTCGTGAAGTCAAGAACAGTGGAGATATTCAAGAATGCATGGGACAGACATAAGGCAGTCCTAGTGGGGGGTAGGAGGAAGTAAGCTGTTGGTTAACCAGGATCTGCAGCTTATCTGTTAGGTAGGAAAAATGGGCAGACTAGGTGGGCCAAGCGGTCCTTATCTGCCGTCAAATTCTATGTTTCTATGCTGATTTCATATAGATGTTGAAGAGCGAAGCAAAGTAATGTGGTAAAGTGATGATGTTGGTGAACTAAATAAAATCAGTGGTCACTGAACTCCATGTGGATTAGGCTGTTGAGCCATGAAGAACGGAGCAAACTAATGTGGTAAAGTAACTGTACAACTTTTTTCTTGGTGGTCTAAAAAAGCTGCATGCCCTGGTGATGATTCTTAGCTATTGGTGACATATAAGGTTTGGATTTTGTGTGTTGCATTGTCAAAATGGCTAATTTCCATTGGTAAAACTGATTCTGACAGAAAGGGACTGTGCATGATTCCCTTACTTGACATGTCAGAGTCGCACATACGCAAACGTGACTCACTCGGCTGCAAGGACAGCATAGTCACAAAAGGAGTTTACTAATCTTCGTATAAGTACTTAAAAAAGGAAATATATTGAACAAGCATTGTGATTCACCTGGTTGGGGTGCCATGGGCATCTCACCAGAAGATTGGCAGGTACAAACTTCATGTCTGTTGCTTTTTAAACCTAAATTGGCCTCTTTTTTTTTTTTTTTTTGTTTACGATAATTTTTTTATTTTAAGTTTAAGTTTCACAATATAATAACTGCATATAATAAATTTACAATATATTTTACAGAAGTGCAACAATTTATAAATGTCACATTAATCACAACAGCTTACATATTGATTTGTTGGTTAATGTTCAAACAGCATTATCTTCCAGATTTTATAAGATGACTGATAAGTAATTATTGATCTTGTTACAGTAAGATAGGATAGCCAAAGCATATTAACTCTTGTTAAATGTATATCAGCATTCCTTTTCCTAATCTATGTGTCGAATCAAGTTATTTGTCTGTGTAGAACCTTTAAATAGTAGTTAGTTGTAAGAAGGGGCCCCATATATTTAGAAATGTATCCAATATATCAATAAGCATATATTGTTCGATATTCTCTCATTGTTCGTGGTACAACTCATCATTTTGTACCATTCAACCAATGGGGAGTTTTGGGGGTCTTTCCAGTGTTTAAGAATAAAGCGTTGGTGCATACCGATGCTACCGACAGCAACAACCTCTGTTGACAGCTAAGGGAGTATCATCTGGGAAAATTCCAAGAATATAGATTAATGGTGAGGATGGTATGGTAGTTCATACAGACTCACCACAAACTTTTTGAATCTCTCTCTCCACAGTGTTTTCAGTAACGGACAGCTCCACGTCGTATGTGAAATATTTGCGTCTGGACTCTGACATCTCCAACAATCCGAGTTTAAAGACAGACCTACCTCATACAGTTTCAAGGGTGACATATAAAACCGATGGATAGTTTTACACTGAATGAGCTTACCTTGTGTATCTCGGTTCCCATAATATACATGCTCCCATGCTGAGTTCCAATTCCAGCCTTGTTCTGATATGGACACACACCCAACCCCACCTTCCATTTTTGTCTGGCTGAGGAAGTCAGAGATAAAGATGTAAGAGAATTTGTTATAATTTTATAGGCAACGCTAGCATCTTTTTTAAGCGACACTAATTTTATCATTTGTTCCCAGTCTGGGTTACTAGGTAGGGAAAAATCATCCATAAGGACATATTCTTTAAGTACATTACGGAGTTGTAAATAGTAATGAAAATGGAATCGTGGTAGATGATATTTTTCTTTTATTTCTGAAAAAGACATCATTGTAATCAAATCTTGTGAAATAACATCACTGATTCTATTTATGCCGGCCTTTAACCAGGCCTTGTTTGGCAGCAGTAAGGTTTTTGTTTTTTTTTTTTTTATATAGAGGGTGCTGGACCAAAGTGGCATAGATTTCAAGGGAAGAAGCACATGATTAACAACCTTATTTATCTATTTTAGCATGCTAACAGAGCCTTCTAAACATGGGGTGCCATTTAACTCTTTTGGAAGGGTATGTAGATAAACTCAGTTAACTGATTGGATTTTAGAATATTTCTTTCTGTTTGCACCCATAATGGGACCAATGGTGAATTATCTGAACTGATTTGCATATGCATAGAAGTTTGCTTAAATATGAATGCCCACTGGTACCATTCCCAAAGAGGTAATGCCAACCCTCCTAATTCATGTGGTGCTCTGATTTTATTTATACTAAGTCTTTGGCATTTATCATCATAAAGAAAATTTCTAAATATTGAATCAAGCTTACATCACATTTTATTTTTATTTTTTTTTTTTTTTTTTTAAATGGAGAATTGGTATGTTCTAAAAAAATGAAATATTTTTGGCGTAATAATCATTTTTATTGAGTTAACTTTACCCAGAGGGAAAGGTTAAGATTTTTCTAATGTTTTAGTTCAGATTCTATATCTTGTAATAATGGTAGGTAGCTAATGTTAGCCAATGATTCAAATTTACATGTAATCTGCTGGCCCAAGTATGTTAATTGATCTTTCACCCAATGATTATCAAACATTTCTGAGAAACCTCATAAAATAAATGGAGTTGGGTTAGGACATAGTGCTTGTGTCTTATCCCAATTTATTTGAAGAGCTGACAAGGTACCAGAATATGAAAGAAGTTGTTTAAGTGCATTATACGATTGCACCGACTTGGAGAGGGTCAGTAGAAGATTATCTGCAAAGGCAAATGTTTTATGTTGTAATGTGTTGGTATGAATCCCCGATATTTCCGGATGGTTGACAATATCTCTGATTAATGTTTCGATTGCTAGAATAAAGAGGTATGGGGATAATGGGCATCCTTGTCTGGCTCTACATCCTAGAGAGATGGGCTATGAAATTATTCCATTAGTGAGGATCTGTGTGGATGCATTTTTATACAGCAATGAAACCCAATTACTAAAGTCGCCTCCACAACCAAAGTGAACTAGGGCCATGAACATGTAATCCCAGGACAATGAATCAAAGGTTTTAAATAGCTCCAATGAGAGTACTAGATATGGGTCTTTAATTTTATTAGCCTGCCATATCACATTTAAAAGTTTCCTTACACAGTCAGCACCTGATCTGTTTTGGACAAATCCTACTTGTTCTTTCCCAATCAAATCATGTATTATACTTTGTAATCGAGTAGCCAGTATTTTATAATCTGTATTCATAAGTGACATGGATTGATAACTGGCACAAGATGGGGATCTTTATTCTTTTTATGGATCAGAGTCACCAGAACCTGAATAAGAGTTGGGGGTAAAGTGTCATTATCCCAAACTCCATTGTACATTTTAAGTAAGCGAGAAGAGACTTTCAAACTTAGTGCTTTAAAGAATTCACCTGGGAGTCCATCTAATCCTGGGGTTTTCCCATTAGGCATTGAATCTATTGCCGATAGAATCTCTTATGTACTTAGCTCTTTGTTAAGTTGCTTCAGAGGAGTCTTGGGGACTTTCATCAAAGGGATGTTCTTTAAAAATAGGGATAGTCTTTGTACATCTACACTTTTATGAGCATAGATCTGGGCATAAAAATCTCTAAATAAAGATATTAATAACTTATTTCCCCTTAGTATTACTCTTGCTTTTTGAATAACTGGTGTAATATTTTGATCCTGTATCTTCCTCAGTCTGCATGTAAGAAGTTTCCCTGCCTTTTCTCCTGATTCCCAATACTTCTGTTTTGTGCAGAATAAAGCGTATTCAGCTTGTGCTGAAACTAAAGTATTAAAGTAATGCTATTTTACGAAGCAGGTTATGATCCAGTATCTTCAATTTTTTTATTGTGTTTCCAGTGCAGATAGATCAGATTTTTATTGCCTAGCCTTTTGATTTTTTTCGAGATGCAGGAAAGCTAATTATTCTACCCCTTATATAGGCTTTATAAGCTTCCCAAAGACAAGCATCAGTAACTTCCCCATTATCATTATTTTTAAAATATTCATCAATTTCATTAAACACCCATTCAATAAACTTTTTTTCCTTCATCAAAGAGGTTTTGAGTCTCCATCTTCATTTCTTTAGGTCTACCTTCCCCTAAAACTATGCACATGTCTACTAATGCATGGTCCGATATGTTGACAGAGTCAGTCTTAGCATCTACTACACAATTAACCAGGTCAGAAGATAAATAAATAATCTATTTGACTGTAAGTTAGTTGTTGATTAGAAAAAAACGTATAGTCCTTTTTTTGTGGATTTACAAGCCTCCAGATATCAGTTAACACCAGAGTTTTAGATTGTGCAAGGAATGGCATGCCGTAGTTACTACAAGGGATCCCTTAGAAGGTTTCCCCATCTATGATGTGGTCAATAACCTCATTGAAGTCTTCACCCACAATGAATTTATATTCTTGGTAGCTAATAAGTTGTGCAGTTCTCCGATCAAAAAATGTGTGTTGACCAGAATTGGGGCATATATGTTACATAAAACCACATTAATATTATCCAAAGAGCCTAACAAGATTTGATATCGACCTTCTGGGTCAGACACATGACCAGTTTTAATTAAATTAACACTGTTTCTAATTAATATTGTGACTTCTCTCTGTTTGGAGTTAAATGTGCTGAACTCCACTTGTGCCACCCATGACCTACGTAACTTAACAGATTAATTTTGATATAGATGGGTTTCTTGTAGAACAGCTATATCAACTCTTTTCTTATTTAAATATGTTAATACTTTTTACCTCCTAATGAGGGACCCTAAACCATTGGCATTCCACAATACTATTTTAGAAGGATACATATTTAAAAAAAAAAAAAAGTCACTTTAGAACACAGTTAACAATGTAATACATCACCAATTAACTATTATAGATTCTATGATCAAAAGATTAAAAAGAAGAACACCAGGTTGATGCTATCTATCCAGGTTGAAGCTATCTATCCAACCGAATGCAGGCTGTAGCTTTTAACTCAGCCATGTCCAGTCTTTCTCCTATACTCATGGGGGTTCCCCAAGGGTCCATACTTGGCCCGCTAGTTTGTTCAGTTTTTATAAGTCACCTCTCATCGTTTGCATCAGCCTGCTCCTCCTTGCTGTATGCGGATGACCTCGTCATTTACCGTAGTGGTAGTAATGTCGTGGATATTAACCACTCCCTAGCCATTGACTTCTTAAGCATTCAATCCTGCCTAATAGAAAACAACCTTGCTCTTAATGCAAGCAAAACTCACTCCGTGCTTTTCAGCTCTCCAGCTAGACTCAAAGCAAATCGCAACGCCCTTCAAATATCAAGTGCCGATGGTTCCCCAGTAGTTAGCACCAGCTCCTTCAAATATCTAGGCATTCTCCTTGATGAATCCCTGGATTTTGACCTCCATATCACTGCCACCTGCAAATCTGTTAATTCCAAAATCGGAGGTGCCTACCGTACTAGCTATGCCCTCACACCATCTACCAGGCTTGCCGTAGCTCTAGGCCTACTGCTCCCGGCCCTGGCCTACAGCTCAGTCGCCTACCTAGGGGCATCAAAGACCTTCCTCCATAAATGGGACACCACCTAGAACAACAACATCTGCCACTATGCCTCTGCATCACCATGGTTCAAACATCACTGTCAGCTTTATGCTGACCTAAAATGGCCCAGCCCTGCTGCTCACCGGCTACAGTCCTATGGCTCTCTAATTGACGGTATAACTAGATCAGGCCTCCCCCAATCCCTCACCTCCTTGCTATGCTCCCAAACTCCCTCCTATGGTCTCCGATCTAATGGCCATGCCCTCTTTTCATCCCCAGATGCAAAACCACTATGGGTACTCGTGCTTTCTCTTATGCAGCCCCTAAGTACTGGAATTCCATCCCTCAAGCTATTCGCCTAGCTCCTACCCATGCTGGTTTCAGGAAACTTCACCGTGAACATCTATTGGCTTCAAATCCTTGTACATGCTTCCATCCACCTTAGCTCATTCATTCCTTCCATCCTCACCCTTGTCTTTTCCTGCAGTCTCCCTCTTACCCTTCCCTTGCACACCTTCATTCCTTCCCACCCCTTTTCTCCCTGATCCCTACTATCCCTCCTCCTCTTTTACGTCTCTATGTTTTGAGCCTCGTGATGGCACTTTCTGTATTTTGTACTTTTCCTGTTTGTACCTGATACTGACTTGTTCACACTTGTTTATATTTTTGATTTTTTCCTAACTTTACTGTGTATAACTTTGACATTGTCTAACTCTGTATATCACCCAGTTGCCTAGTTGTTGTATTTTGACCATCCATTTGTTTACGTTTTCCTTGTGCTGCGTCACATTGTACTGTTCATGTATTTTTTTCCCCCTTGTATTCCTCCCGGGTCATGCCCGAAAATAGGCATCTCTATGCCTAGTGCACCCACCCTGTTACCAAAAGCAAATAAATAAAATGCTAATCCCTCTTTAAGATAAAGTCTATAAGATTGAAGGAGCTGTGGTTGCTGATCAGAGCGGAGGTTGCTGGCCGCATTGGCGGCGGTAAATCTTGCTGGGGGCTGCAGTCGGAGGAGTCTGAGCTGCATCGGCAGCTGCACTGACGAGGACGGATTTGGGGCTGCATTGGCAGCTGAATTAGGCACCTGACTTCCCAGCGGCTGTAGTCAGAAGTGGGCCAGGGTTCTTCAGGAGCTGGTGAGGAGGGCATCGGAGGGGCTTCCCGGCGGCTGCAGTGGGCCAGGGCCTGAGGGAGCTGTTCTAGAGGAGGACCAATAGGAAGAGAGGGCGCCAATTTTTGAACAGCGGCAGGGCTACATAAGTTTTGCCCAGCCACCTCACGTCTCAGGAAGGAGCTGTAATTGTGTCCGACACCACCCACCCCAGCCCCGACCTCTATTAAATAGTCTGTGTGGGCGGATCCTTGGGGGGAGGGCAGGGCATATGATTCATATACTGTGTTGCTGGAGATTGTGTGTGCAGTATAAAATAAATTGGTGGGGGGCTGATCGAGGAGAAAGGGCATAGATACATATACTGTGTTGCTGGAAAGTGTGTGTGGGGTTTAGTATTAATTGGTGGGGGCTGTGTAAGATTGACAGTGTAGTATTGGTAGTAGGGGCTTGTTCACACCTATAATGAGGGGGCTTGGGGGCATCCAGATCGGGCATCTTCGGAACGGTGATTGAGTGTACGGGGTGTGGGGCAGCCATAATGTTATACAGGACGTGGAGGTTTGGAGGTTGCCCAGTGTGTTTTCAATGGGAGGGTTTTAGGGAGGCGATAAGGGGGATCAGAAGGTAGCTGGAAGGGGGAGGGATGAGGGATGGGGAGGCAAGGAGGGATATGTATCAGGTGTGGGTAGACGTGGGCAACATCAAAATGGCATGCCTCCGGGGATAACAGGACAAGGCAAATGGAGCATACCTCCAAGGATAGGTGGATTACATGGTAACTCTGGTGGTGTGGGGGGTGGAATAAGCAAAATACGAGAAGTATACCACAGGGAGGGAGCTGCCAAGAGGGAGCATCCGAGGGAGGAGGAAGTAGGAGAAAGCAAAATTGGAGCGAGCATCAAGCTTGCTAACCGTTTCACATATTATACCCGGGAGATGAAATGAAGGAGGATGGTGTGAGGGGGGTGCATGTGGATAGGGAGGATTTGTACAGTAGGCAGAGGAGGGAGGGAGACAGAGGAGGGAGCCCGATCCAAAGGAAAGGACGGAGGAGGGAGGGACATGAGCCTAGGGTGGAGGGAACTGTGATAGATGTGGGGACACCGAGGGAGGACAGGGTGGAAAGAGGTGAGATTGGGGACAAGCCGGTGTCAAGCTTGGGAAATTCTGTCAGTGAGGAGGGGGAGGTAGAGAGTTCTCTAGTTAGGTCAAAATCAAGACATAAATCACTGGGGAAGGTGGAGGATAGGGTAGGGAATATTACAGCTGATGGGGGGAGAGAGGTGCAGGTCCAGAGGAAGGGGGGGGAAGCAGTGGGAGGCTACTCGGGTGGGGGATTGGAGGATTATAGCTCAGGAAGGGAGATGGGGTGATCTCTGGTTACCCTAGAGATTGGGGGGCAAGGAGTAAACTTGCAGTTGCAGGGAGTATGAATATAGTAGGGCTTGCATATGAGAGTGGCCCCCTGGGTGATGGGGGGGGAGGAGCAAGCAGGGTGTCGTTGACGGGAGGAGCAGCCTGGAAGGTACTAAACAGGTTAGTAAAGACCCTCAGGTTGAAGGAAGAGGTAGGAGCAAACAAGGGTTTGATGATAGAAGGAGGAGTCTGGAAGGAATAAAGAGGAATAATAAAGTGGGGGGTGAGGTGAAGGTGATATTGCTAGGGGGATTCTATGACAAGGGGTATCCATTGGGAGGGGGGAGAATAAAGGCAGCCCTGTCAAAGGCTAAATGTATACCAGGTCTATCAGTACACAAGGCCAAATTCCACCTATACTTGATGGCATTGGATTGGGTTGATCCCCACACTTCCTAGTACATTTAGGAACAAATGACTTGGAAGGGAATAGTGAGCTAGAAATACAGGCTTGATTCTGGGAGCTGGCAAGGGTTTGTCACTCGATAGGAAGCAAAATCTCTTTCTCCAAGATTCTGCCAGTACCAAGGGCAACTGGTGAGACCAAGCTAAAACTTAGGGGGGGTGAACCAGTGGCTCAGGGACTGGTGCAGTGCAGAGGGGTATGGGCTGGTAGGTGACTAGGGGGATACTTGGGAGGACAAGGGGCTATATGCCAGGGATAGGGTATACCTCAACATGGAGAGGAGGGAGATCTTGAAATTAAAACGTGCTGGATTTATAAGTGAGAGGTGGGGTTTAAACTTGTAAAGGGTGGGGAGGTCACATAATAAATTGACCCCAAGGGAGATGTTTGAGGGTCCAGATCTTGGGCATGCAGGGGGTGAGAAGGAATATGATGTGGGTCCAGGTTTAGGGCATGCGAGGGGTGAGAGGGAATATGTTGAAAATTCAAGGAATACTGGGCAAAAAATGGACAGCGTAGGGTTGGGGGGTCTGGAGAAAGGGGAAAAGTCGGGGTGGAGGGCAGTCCTGATTAATGCCAGGAGTATGAGCAATAAAATGCCTGAGCTCCAGGCTATGTTGGCTGAGGGAACAACGGATGTGGCAACAATTACAGAGACATGGGCCACTCGGAGAAATGATTGGGACCTAAACTTAGAGGGCTGCAAGATGTTCAGGAAAGATAGGGATGTGGGAAGGGGGGAGTTGCACTGATTGTCAGAAATGACATAAAGGTTTGTGGAGTTGAGGAGGCTGGAAGGGGTGTGGAGGTGATTTGGGTTACCCTGCAAATGAGGGGAGGGAAAAAAGTGAAGATGGGGTGGTTTACAGGCCCCCTGCAATAGAGGAGGATCTGGATGATAAGTTGGTTGAGAACATCAAGTGTCACTGTGACCTTGGAAAGAGTAGGTTGGTGGTTATGGGTGATCTTAATATGCCGTGGACAGACTGGGATACCATGACATCCTCTGTAACTAGGGAACAGAGATTGACGGATGTCTTTCAGGATGCCTTCCTGGTACAACAGGTTGAGGAACCTACTAGAGAGGGGTGGATATTGGACGTTGTACTTGCGGATAGTGAACAAATCAGGGGACTGCCGGTGTGCAGTCCACTGGCAGGTGGTGGTCACGCTACGGTTTAGTTCCTGCTGTATCTGGGAGGGAGGAAAACCACACTCATACAGTAGTGGTTGATTTCAGGAGAGCAGATTTCGTGGGTATGGGTAAAATCCTAAGGGAGAGGTTGGATATGATAAAGCCGGATATGGATGCTGAAAGTTTGTAGGAGACCATTAAACAAGGGGTGCAAGAGGCTACTAGGTCCTGTACTAAAGTAAGGCGTAGGTGGAGGAACTAGCAGGCCATGTTGGTGGAACAGGGAAGTGCAGGAAGTGGTGAGGGAGAAAAAGGCTACCTACAAACGTTATAAATGCTATAGGGGGATAAGGAACAGGGTGGGTATGAATTATTGGCCAAGAAGGTTACCAGTGTGGTGAGGGGTGCTAAGGCAGGGATGGAGAAAAATCTGGCTAGGAATATCCGGGGGATCTTTAGATACATAAGAGAGAAGAGAAAATGAGGACACAGATCAATAGGATTACGATTGTGGGGATGGACTCGGGATGCAGGGCATCAGGCAGAGGTGCTAAATGAGTACTTTGCCTCAATCTTGCAGGGGGTGACAAGGGAACCCTACAGTCTGATGGGTGTGATGAGGAGACAGCAAAAGCAAGAGGTCAGTCTCAGTCTGAGACCAGAGTATGGAAAGAGGATAGGGTACAGGCTGGGCTAGACCAAGAAGGAGTAGGAAGGTTGCACGAGGAAGTGGACTGGGGGGGGGGGGGAGAAATCACAGTGGATATGGTGAGGGAGGCCCTTCAGAAATTAAAAACAGATAAGGCACCAGGGCTGGAGGGTTTACATCCGAGGGTTATGAAGGAATTGGCGGAGGTACTGGCAGCACTAACGGCTCTTTGCAGATGGGATGGGTGCCACAGGATTGGAGGGTGGCTTATGTAGTGCCTATACATAAGGGGGGTCTCGGGAGGAAATGGGGAATTATAGGCCTGTCAGTCTGACGTCTGTGGTAGGCAAAGTAATGGAGGGCTTTATCAAAGAGAGGCTTGGGAGGCAGTTGGAATGGTTAGGACACCAGGATGATAAACAATATGGCTTTGTCCCGGGGAGATCATGTCAGACCAACCTTGTAGAGTTTTATGACTTGGTGACAGGAGCCTTGGATAGACATAGGCCAGTGGATGTCCTATACCTAGATTTCAGCAAGGCGTTTGATTCGGTGCCCCACAATGAATTGGTCAGGCTGCAAGAGGTGTGCAAGAACAAGGGAGTACAATTTGAAGATAGAGGAGGGGCGGCTCAGAGGTAATTTAAGGATGTTTTTTTTTCCACAGAGAGGGTTGTGGATGCATGGAACGGCCTTCCGGAGGAGGTTGTGGAGTCAAAAACAGTGGTAGAATTCAAGCATGCATGGGACAGTCATAAGGCAATTCTAGGGGGTGGGGGCAGAAAGAAGTAGGCTGCTGGTTAACTAGGATCTGCAGCTTATCCATTAGGTAGGGAAATGGGCAGACTGGATGGGCCAAGCAGTCCTTATCTGCCGACAAATTCTATGTTTCTATGATAGCAGAAATGGGGGAGATGGGGGTGGGAGGACAGGAACTCAGTTGGGTAGATAATTGGCTTTTGGGGCATCTACAGAGGGTGGTGGTGGATGGGATACTCTCCTCCCCCAGAAAGGTAATCAGTGGGGTCCCTCAAGGTTCAGTGTCTATGTCTTGGATATAGGGAGGGGGGGTTAAAAATAGGTCGAGTCTCTTTGCGGATGATTCAAAGCTGGGAGCACTGGTGGATTGTGAAGAAACAAGGGAGTCAGTCCAGCGGGATCTGGATACCCTGGAGGGGTGGTCAAGGAGGTGGGGACTGAAATTTAATGCTTGGAAATGTAAGGTACTTCATTTGGGGGTAAATAAAAAAAAACCCAGGCCATGTATACACCGGGGGTCACACTGCAAGCCATATTGGGAGAAGGGGATTTAGGGGTGGTGGTTTATGTCAAAATGAATAACTCTGAGAATTGTAGAAGAACAGTAGCCAAAGCAAACAGGATACTGGGCTGTATAGCCAGGGGTATTGCGTCCAGAAGTAGGGAGGTGATCCTCCCTCTGTATAATGCCTTGGTCAGGCTGCAACTGGAGTATTGTGTACAGTTCTGGAGACCTCATTTGAAGAAGGACATAGTGCTGCTGGAGAGGGGTCAGAGGAGAGTGACCAGGATGATTCAGAGCATGGAGGGGAGGCCTTATAAGGAAAGGCTGAAGGAACTTGGGCTTTATTCACTGGAGGAGAGGAGGGATAGAGGAGACATGATAGAGGTTTTCAGGTATGTAAAAGGAATAACTAGGAGTGGAGTAAAGGAGCTGTTTAGGTTAAAGAAGGGGGGAGCTACCAGGGGTCATGAGTGGAAGCTGGAGGGGGGAAGTTACAGGGGGGAGCGTAGTATGCATTTTTTCACTGAGAGGGTGGTGGAACTGTGGAATGCGCTGCCTGGGTGGCTGGTGGAAGAGGGCACAGTGGAGGGCTTCAAGAAGGGGTGGGACAGATACAAGGGAAATCTGAATAAAAAGACAACTCTCTTGGGGGCTGTGGGGGTGGTGAGGCGAGAAGCCACTAGGTTGCTGGCTTTCGCGAAGACAAGACAGACCATTTGGCTTATTCTGACGGCTCTTTAGTATGTTAGTAATTAACAGAGTGTTAAATAACTAGTAGATCAGCAATGTTATTTGTAACATATTCAATGTATTTAACAAAATTATTTAACAATAAATTTGAAATTACTTCAGAAGTAATAAAAAAAAGGAAGGGGCAAGGAGTAGTAATACGAGTGGGTTGTTACTAACTGTAGTGCCAAAAAGGTCCACCGAACTCCAGTCCAAGGTGGCTTTGGCTTAGATATTCAGATAGTTCTTGAACAACTGTGTATGCAATGCAGAATAACCCATCCCTGTTATTCTAATAAATTTGCTCATTATGAAATTATTCAGATTCTTCCAAAATGCATAAGTAGTCAGCAGTATTATGAAAGGCACATGCGTTTCTAACCAGATAGTGCCAGGCAGCGAGAAACAGGTATGACATAGGGTAGAGTACATATAATGGCAGGACAAACATAAAACAAAACACTTTCAACATTTCTAATGAAGTCAGATAAAGAGTTTAGATAGTGTCTGTTGTACGAGGACGTATTAACTTGACTTGCCTGTTGATGCATTATAGCCCAGCGAGATCACTGCATACAGTTAGAACATAAGTGACTTTTCCTCTTAGCACATTCGTTTGTCAGCTGAATCAACACTAGGGACTGCAATATAATGAATATGTATTTAACTTCATTAGGCAGCCCTTTTTATTTTAAGATTCAGACATACTTACCACACTGTACAAGAGGATCTAACTTTTTTGTTGTCTGCTAATAACAGCATTTAGTTTACTTACCAAGCCTGCATGCGCTAAAATGCATTAGTGACATCATAATAGTCTTCACCTTGACAGCTTGTCATACGGAGTAGCAGTGAAGATAGAGAGACTAAAATATGCATGGCCCATTTAGCTTAACCAGTCAACCGTAAGTCAGAGGTTCATATATATCTCTTACACACATACTGTCCCCATCAATAAACCCATATGACACCATCTGTAGTACTTTATAGCCTGACCAGGGACGATCAAACTGTAGTTGGTTACAACATTATACCTTTTGTCATTGCCATCCACAAAAACATTTTGCATCTAATACTCTCACCACATTTTTTAAAATGTTAAATATAACGTGAGGTTTGGGAACAGTGTTTCATCTTTTCAATTTAAAAGCTTTTGTACACAGAAAGATGCACTCAAAGATACACAAGTATGTTATTCAGCAAAAAAATCAGCTTGAGCAGCTTTGCCTCGTATGCAGCTATCGTTAAAACGAGTAAAGTGCCAGCCAGTCGATCCAGACACAATGTTAGCATGAATCAGCTCTATGATGTAAAATCCGTCTGACCTTGCTACGATTTGGAGGTGGTCTTCTTTTAGATCTTTGTATTCATGAGGAAATTTTAAGGAACCTCGTTAAACCGGAAGTGAGGGGTTACTAACAGATTGTGCAGCAAAAAGAAGTGAATCATCAGGGACAAAGCCAAGGGCTTCCTCGTTTCATTATGTGCAGTGTGGATTGCCATTGGCAGATTAGGAGGAACTGAGGAGGTAGAGGGCGTGGTGTCCATATTGTGTTGTACTTCCAGATCAGGAGGAGTGTTAATCGGTGATGAAGTGGATTAGCTTTCTCCACTACGTTCCCTTTTCCTTGGATTTTGCTGTCTCGAAGGACGAGGTATGCTGGAGGGTCTTCCTAGGTATTTAGCCTTCCTCTGTATCTCTGTGCTGCACCACGAATGACCAGCTTTCTGCACTACATCAGAGTAGAGGTGAGGTATGGATTCTCTAGGTTGCGATGTTGTGTGCATATGAATACAGTGATCCCTATTGATTACTATTGAGAGGCGGTCTGCCACGTAATCCTAAGCAGCCGCCTCTCATCTTGTGCAGCCGCCACTCTTTCAGGCTGCAATTTGTGTGTGTTAGGCCTTTCAGTTTGTGCACTCGCACTAGGAACGTGTGCGATCAGGCATGAGAGGCAAGATGGACGAGGAGCCGATTATGATCGAACGTGGTTGGGATTTCTGGCACAGCTCTCAGTGGGTGGCTGCGGAAGGTTTTGTTTTTACAAATGAGTAAACCCTGTGTGGGGTGGGGGCAGAGTTGGGGCGGGTTAAACACACTCTCGGGGGAAGGGACCTCTCAAGAGATCAAGTGGCAAGAAAAAAAAGAGCTCATCAGCTACTGTACCTCATACAGTCAGCGTAGTAATTGGGCTCTCCGCGGATGAAACTATTTTAACACTTCATCATGTTGTGCGGTTGGAAACCATGATGTAGGTCCTTTTCGGATGCAGAACGTCTGCAGGCTACGCCCACTGCAGACGTAAAAATATTCCACGCTCGCAGCAAAACAACTCACCCACCATCTGTTACCTTTAGTTTGCATGGCAGTAGGTAATAATAGATTGTCTCCACAGGTGATTGATTGGTGTTGGTAAATACTGGAAGACTGACTGAAGTATTTATTATATAAATAAGTATACTCGCACCTTGGACTAAGTGCAGTAACTTGCCAGCTCACCCTCCAAGCAAGGTACGGGCTGGAACTCTGAATTTTGGCATCTACCCCTGGAGGAATCTCACGTGCTCCTGTTTGCCAGTGTTACTCACACTGTGGCAGCGATCCAGAAGTCTTCTAGGAACTGCTGCCAAGAAATTCATGCTAGGACTAATCTCTGCTTGAAAGGTTTTGTTTTCTCACTTTAAGTAATGTTTAGTCTGATGTAGAGATTTCTTAGAGTTAATACAAGTTTTGAGATAGTTTTTTTTTTTTTTGCCCATTTTCTGATTTGCAGTTTAAACTGATCTGCCACTAGAGGCATCTTATTTTTCCTATTAATCCTACAACCTTGCCTCTGCCCTTTTCCTGTTCTAATCACCGTTATCCCCTGCCTTGTTCTTACTTTTAGCATATTGTACTCTGAAAAAAAAAAAAACTACTCCACAGCGGCAGTCACCCTCACTGAAGGTCAGTTATTCCCCTTACCCCCCCAATAGAAATAGCAATGGGCACCACAGCTATCACACTCAGCCTACTCATGGTTACCTTTTTTGCTCTGCCCATGTTCCATCCTGCCCCCTACCCCTCACCCTGTGCCCCACCCCCTACCACCCCATAGCGGCCAACCGCCACCCCACCCTGACACCCTATTTCTCCACGGCACCCACCTCCAACCAATCCCTCCCCCGGACACCCTGGGCCCATTCTTCCTTGCCATACCTACCCTCCACTCCCTACCCATCCCTTGTACCCCCACTAGTATGACCTCGCATTGGTACCTGGCTAAGGGTCCTGGTCTCCACAGACTGCTCATCAGATTAATTGCTCTACTCCTTCTGCTCTCCGGGAACATACACCCCAACCCTGGGCCGTTGTCAAGTAGCCACCCCACAACCCACTCTAGTATTGGCCTCAGCATTGCATCCATGAATATTTGCAGCCTCCTAAAAAAATCCGCCGCTCTCCAGTGCTGGGCTGTGCAACACCATCATGATGTTATAGCACTGGTCGAGACCTGGCTCTTGAGGAAAAAACCAGACTCTGTCATCTCCCTTCCTGGCTTCACTCTGTTCAGGGAAGACCGTATAGGCAAACATGGCAGCGGGTGTGCAGTCTTTATGCATGACACACTTTTAGACCATGCTCTCCCTGCCTCCAAGCTCAGTTTTAGTGCCCAAGCCCTCACCCTTAAGGTTACCCCTGACCCAGCCAGTGGCCCTCTTTTTTTCACAGTCTCTTACATACCCCCGAGGGACCAGGGACTAGCTGTCCACTCCCTCATTGATTACCTCACCACACTCCCACACAAGGCAGAGCAGCTCATCCTAGGTGACCTTAATGTCAAATGCCTGAGTACCACTACCCCCCATATCAGGGACTCCTTTGCTGCCCTAGATATGACCCAACTAGTTACCTTACCCACTAGATGTAACCAGTCAGGTGGCTCCAGCACCCTCCTAGAAGTAATTTTGTTGAACCGCCCCCATAAAATCAGGGATATTAATGTATTACCAGACTCTCTTAGTGACCACTCTTCTGTCCTCTGTCACTGGTCATCCCCTTCACCAAAACCAGTGTCCCAGGTCACCTCACGCCTGCGCTTTCGCCCCGGGGGTCTCAGAAAGCTAAAAATGCACCTAGCCCAGCTTGACTGGTCCCCAGTCCTACTCGCAATGGATATTGACTCTGCCCTAGCCTATTTCTCCAGTGCCTTCAGCAAGGCCTGTGACCTTTTCATCCCCCGACCAGAATCTGTACCAAGAAACACAATGCCCCATGGATTTCCCCATCCCTCATCCAGACACTGAAACAAAGAGATAATCTCTTGCATACTGCTGTCAAGACAGGCAAACTGGCTGACAGACAAGCCTATAATGCAGTACGTAACAAGTGCACCTGGGCTATAAGGCAGGCTAAGGCCAAATATTATTAAACCACCCTTGAATCCAGTTGGGGCTCATCCCGTGCCTTCTGGGACAATATGAAAGAGCTCAATGGAAAGACCCGCTCGTCACCCCCCACTATCACTACTCTCCATAGATGGTACCGTCACTACTGATCCTCCCCGCATTGCTGAGTGCCTCAATATGGCTTTCTCAGATCTAAGCTCTGTCCTCCCTAACTACTTTTTCAACCCTATCCCTGACTCCACCTCCCCCACCTCGGATCGCCCCCCCTTTCTACCTTCGTGACATATCACCCCTTGAAGACAGGCCTCATCTGCAAAAAGCCTTAGCTAGCAACAACCCCAGTAGTGATCCCCTTGACTCCAGGATTCTACGATTAGTCCTAGATACCGTACTAGCCTCTCTCACCAACCTTTTAAACCAGTCGCTATGTCTTGGTCAGTTTCCCAGTGCCTGGAAAATTGTAGAAATCACCCTTATCCATAAGAGTGAGATAAAACCTCCCCAACAATTTCAGGCCCATCTCCATCTCCCCCACAAGCACTAGAAAAATAGTGGCCATTCAGCTCTCCGAGTGTCTGGCCAAATACGACCTGCTGTGTCCAGAACAACATAGATTCCACCCTGGACACAGCACCACTACAGCCCTCCTGGAGTTCTCCCAGGACCTCCACTCTGCTCTCGACTCTGGTCATGTTGCGGGTGCAGTATTCATTGACCTCTCCAAGGCCTTTGACACGGTCTGTCACCCCCCTCTTATTTGACTCCCTCCACCAACTTTGCTTCTCCCTTGGCCCACTGGCTTGGTTCACCAGTTACCTCTCTACCAGATCACAGCGCGTGAAGGTAAATGGCACACTGTCCAATACCCTGCCTGTTCGCTCGGGGGTCCCCAGGGTTCCATATTGGGCCCTGTTCAGTTCAGCCTATTTCTCAGTACCCTTCCCAGTTCCTGCTCGGGCAATATGCTACTCTGTGCCAATGATGCAGTTCTCCTTGCTCCCCACCCTGACCCCCAGATCTGTACAGGAATCCTGCAGCACACATTCAACTAAGCCAAAAAGTGGTTCCTTAACCACCGGCTGGTCATTAACCTCAAAAAAACCAAATCTATGCTTTCTTCGCATCACCAGAATAAGGCCAAAAATGCCCCCTCTGCATTCTCCAAGTAATGTTCACCCTGTCGAGCAGGTGTCATCCTATAAGTACCTGGGCATCACCTTCGACTTGGCTCTTACATTCCACACCAACATCAATACCCGGTCATCAGTCATAAACTCTCAGATTGGCCTTCTGTATTGCCACAGAGATTGCCTCCCTCAAACCGCCTTCTAACTGGTCATCAACTCCTCCGTCCTGTCCCTAGTGGACTATGGCCTACCTGTCTACGCTGAGGCCGACAATACCGCCTCACCAGAATCCAGACCATGATAAACAAAGCCTGCAGGCTCCTGATCGGCACATCCCTCCGCACCCATACTTGCCTGATCTATTCCACCACCAACCTGCTCACCTTGGAGGAGCGCCTGCGCTACCAACCCTGCTTACTTGCCAAAAAATCCCTGCTAGGACTCTTTACCCCCCCCCAGGGATCACCACATCACTGCGGCTTGCATCCCCATCTGTTGCCACCCGTAGCTCAGTTAAGGCCACCTTTCTGGTGCCCCGTACCAAGACCTCCCTAGCCCAAAGGTTCTTCCACTATCGCTCCCGCACATGGTTCAACTCCCTCCTGCCCTTTGTCACTAAGTCTACCAAAACTGGTCCCTTTAAAGTCACTATCCATAACCACCTCTTTTGCGCCCGAAGCTGTAGTTGCCCTTAATCAACCTAATGTTGGGGTCCCTCCCCATTTCTGATCCATAGCCTTGACAGTGTCCACTGGACTGCTTCCCCTTCCTTTTTTTTTCTCCCCCACCCTTCCACATAGGTATTTCCCCAGTATGACCAGGGTTGTGACTTTTATTATTTTTATACTTTATACGATTGCTATTTACTGCATGTAACTTTATTCCGTAAACCACTGTTATATTGTGTTATTTTGTTATCTGTATTGCACCTGTATGTTACCACTATTGTATCTCACACTGTAACCATGTCTACCCTCCCTGCGACGAGGTGCTTTTGTAAATGAGTCCCTGACTCAAAGGTTGTAAATTCGACTTTCAAAAATAAATAAATAAAGTTACCCTATTTGTATTCTCCGCAGTAAGATACTGTAAGTACTTAGTTGTGACGAGTACAGTACGACTCCTAGTCACCCACCAGCTCTAGGAAATTGCAAACTTCAACTCTGGTAACTCCACGTCAGCCAATCAGATTACTTTTTCAACACCACACTATAATGTACTGTATGTGTAGAGACTCGTATGGTAAAACTTCTGTGCTTCTTGCCGAGAGCTGTTACAACCCCCTCTCTCAAAGCAATCAATCTAATGCAAATGTTTTGAATATCTAGCCCCAAGCTCTTTTATTATGTCCTTGTGGTCTTTGGTATTTCGCCATGGCAAGGATACACAGGACGTGGGAATCTGAAGCATCCAAACACAATGCAATCCAGGTATTAAAGAAATACATAGCTGTGAACAGAAGATGTCCCCTTTACCAGGTATACAGATACAGTACTATAACAAACAAACAAAAAAACAAAAAAAACAGCAGGGAGCCTTTAGTGGTCAGGGCAAGTACCTTGCCTCTCAGCATTAAAACGCAAACGGGTAGACTGTATAGCACTTTCATATTTTAATTATGGATTTTAATTATGGTTAAGGAATGTTTCTTTCAAGTTAGTCTGTTTTAATAGTTTGTGTACCCAAAAATAGGTCTAAAATTAAGAGGAATATCGGTAAACCTTTGCTAAGCAAGGGTAAATTTGAGTGTAAAAATCACAGTACTATGCGAAATTCATAGCAGTTGAGAGAGAGATGTCAGCAGGACAGTTACAGTAGTTGTAAAAACTGTTTCATGCTAACAGCAAAACCAGCTCAGTGCCAATTACATTTAATTGTTTATGGCAGCATTAGTGACCTCACGATGCGATCTGTGTTTATAAATACTGAAGACTGCCTAAAAGCATTGTTGTTATTATATGCGTTAACTGTATCGCATCTAAATCATATAGACTCACTGCAGTGGCTTGCCAGTTATCCTTGTCTGTAATTACCCTCGTCAGTCCTGGGTGAGATACTGTTAGTACTCCGCGACAAATACGTACGGTGCCAGACTACTCTGAGCAGCCACCCACCAGCACTGGAAAATCGCAAGCTGCAACTCTATTAACCTTACATCTGCTGCAAAAAAGCAAACCTTTCACCTGCAGACTAGTTCTGCATCCTTCAGCATGTCAGTGAGTGAGAGAGAGAGAGACTGTATCGAATCCGTGCAGAGTCTTTAGTGAATCGGGAGTGACCCAGAAAGAAAAAAGGTACAAAGAAAAGTGATGGCGCATATTTCAGTTGTTTCAGGTGGAGTGGAGATAAAGAAATTACTTAGTTCATCTCCAGTTAGCCATTGCTTTGTTTTGGTAATGGGGTGGGGCTAGTGGTGGTGGTGGTACTGGTCGGTGGTACGTTGGTTCGACGCTCTGGAGCAAATCATCTAAATTGGGGGAACTCTGCTCTGTGAAGAGGAGGAGGAGCATATGTCTCGCCCAGTGTGGGTGGATTGGAGGCAATCGGGACCACTCACAGAGCTAGGGTGAGTGACTTTAGCGAGGGGGCAGTCCTTCGGTGCGGCAGTAATTAACATTGCAGCCCCACATTAGTCAGCCAGAGAGCTCATTTTTCCCTTCCCACTTTTGCAAGTCATACAGCCCTACATAAAACCATTGGCTGGTGCAGGGCTACTCCTCAGATACTCTTGCACTGAGGTGATCTGTCCCGGAGGCGGCGGCAATCCGGATGGAGTGAGAGCAGTAGTGACCGCCAAACTCCAGTGCCGTCTGAATGCTGTCTGTCTGTCCCTTGGGACCGGAGGGATGGGGGCCTACTGTGCACAGTGGGCAGCTGCGGGAGGGTTTGTTTTACAATGAGTAAACCCCCGTGTGGGGTGGAGTGGAGTTGGGGTGTTAAACATACCGGAAAGCCGGCCTGGTGGCACTGAGGGCTGAGGCGCTGGACGCCCAACTCGCACTATGCCGGGCACCCGGGTTTGGGAACCAGCATGGACTGCCAGGGTCAGCCGGGAGGAGAAGGATAGAGCGCCCAGCTGCTGCTCTCCTTCTCCGGGGGGGGGGGGTTAGCTGCATGCTCCCACTGCAGTACCGCCATCTGGGAGAGCCCAGGTGGAAGGTGCGGTAGGTGGAGAAGCAGTAAGGGTATTGGGCAGAAGTCGGCAAAGGGCCGGAGCAGGAGGCACATCTCAGCGTGCCTCCTAGCTCATTGGCCCTCATTACACGCCGACGTCTGGGGAAGAACAAGGGAAAAACACCTTGGTCTCTCCTTGGCATTTAAACCTCTGGGGAGGGTCTCCAGGCTCATCAGACAGACTCTCTGGTTACACTGATTCCACAAACACACAGTATGTTGGTTTGGGGAGGTAGGCATGGGGGGTCCTCTCATTCTCACCGGGGGTATACTGGGAGTAACTAGTGTGGAACCAGGTGTTCTAGGGCAGATCACGGACGAGTGGAGCCTGCAGAAGAGGATGTCAGAGAGTGGAGGCAAGTAGGAGCATAAATACAAGGTTTAAAAAAAAACATACTCGGGGTGGGGACCTCTCAAGAGATCACTGGAGGGTGGAGGTATAGCTTACAGTGGGCGGCTCGCGGAGGGTTTGTTTTACAAATGAGTAAACCCTGTGTGGGGTTGGGGCGGAGTTGGGGTGGGTTAAACATACTCTCGGGGGAGGGGACCTCTCAAGAGATAAAGTGTCAAGAAAAAAAAAGCGCTTCAACTACTATACCTCATACAGTCAGCGTAGTAATTGGGCTGTCCGCGGAAGAAACTATTTTAATATTTCATCATGTTGTGCGGTCGGAAAACATGATGTAGGTCCTTTTTGGATGCAAAACATCTGCAGGCTATGCCCACTGCAGACATAAACAAGCTCTGGCAGAGCCACTACAACTGTGAATGCATTAACGAGATAATGGTGTTTCATGGGCTTAAACATAAACATTTATTTATTTAAAAATCAGGTTTGCAAACCTTTGTGTCAGAGACTCAGTTGCAAAGGCACCTCGTTGAAACTAATACAAAGACAGCACAGTTAACAAGTCAAAAAACAATGGCTCGGAGAGCAGACTGTTATAACAGTCATTCACTGGAGTTGCATGGGTAACAGTAGATAAACAGATTACATAGTTTAGGCACACAGGCACCACATCAAGAAGACCAAAGCAGTTCAAACAATATACTATAGCTAAAGCAAATAGACATCAGAAGTCAAAGAGAAGCCCAGAGTGTTCACATGAAGGCTGTTGCAGATTTACTAACTGAATCAAAGTACAGTACAGTGAGAAAGGGCATATTTAAGCAATAAAGCATGACATGGTGTGTGTGTCATGTAATAATGTCACTCCTGGGGTGGGCTGAAGCATGAGGCAAAGCCGAGTGCTTCCACCACCCCAGGAGTGACAATATTACAAGATAACACACACCTTGGAGTGCCTTATTGCAATTATACAATGGCTTGTTATATACAGAATAAAAAATAAATTTTAAAGGATGTTTTTGTTAGTGTGGAAAAATATTTCTTAAGAGAAAATGCAAGGAATGATCCAAATCCAAAGCTACGGTGATGTTGTGTAATAACATCACTGTTTCAGTGGGTCAGCAGCCAGCTTCTTACATTTTTCCTTGCCATTGTATAATTAAAAAATAATGCCACCATCTGTATTACAGTTACCTAAATGTTTTGCATTTTATTCTATGCACTGTTATAGCAATCAACTCAACAGAACCAGGCCATCATATACATGAAGGTACTGTACCCTAACTGAAAACAGTGCTGAGACAACTGTATGTTGTGATAGGGTAGAAGATAAACACAATGTTGAGACAAGTTTTTGAAGACATTTGGTGAGTTTCATTGTTTTTTTTGTTTTTTTTTTAGAACTGATATACAGTTCACACACAAAATTCATATAATATAAAAGTGCATATGCCCAAATGTCAACGTAAATTTGACACATTTCATTATAAGCTGTTCTGTTGAAGGCAGATATTACTATATAAGGCCTAAAAATGGGCATCAGGTAAATGTAAACTGGGGTAAGTGTGTTATTGAGGGTATTGCATAGTTTATCTTTTATTGCAGCTCCACCAGATCAGCAATATTTGCACAAGCTGTGCCCAGTCCAGATTTTACAGCTCTGGCCTGGGTCTGGTGATGTGGGTTTTACCCATACCCCACTGCATGTGGCTTAGTGGTATACTGTACAGAGGGCTACAAAGTCTAAGCCATTGAAGGTTGAAGTTTCAGAAAACCATTATGCTAAAAATATCAAGACTCATTCCCTCCCTCACTCCCCAGTCACAATTAATCCTCTACCAAAGTCATGCTTCAATACTGGTGCCTCTACATCCACGTCACTAAGCTTTTAATGCCAACATGCTTCTTCTGCTGCTGTGACCAATTCAATGTGTGATCTGCTCAACTCTGGCTTTATAAATGTATTTATTTTTAGAGGGGCTCCTGGTTGTGACCAATATCAAACAAACAACTGAAGTCCAGTCTGCCCCACCCCCCGAACTACCCAAACAGGCCTGTAATGGAGGATTTTTCCATCTTTCATGTTCCAAATAGGGTCTCTTAGTTATCAAACTTTGGCCAAAATGTGAACATGCCAAACCACTACGTCAAAGTGGCCCCAATCGGTTTGGTCCTGCACTTTAAATAATGTAAACAGTACCTTGCTGATCTGAGTTAGAGTCCAGCCGTTTCATTCTCTGTTTGCAAAGACAATGCTCCAGCTTCCTTGTCTCACATTTATAAAGTGCAGTCTGCTAGGTGTGGCTGGGAGTAAATCACTAGGAAAGTGATCACAGCTTTCCCCTAATCATAAACCAGTTCAATGTGTGATCTGCTCAACCCTGGCTTTATAAATTTATTTAATTATTTTTAGAGGGGCTCCTGGTTGTGACCAATATCAAACAAACAACTGAAGTCCAGTGTGCCCCCCCTCCCCAGAACTGCCTGCCTGAGAATGAAGTTGGTATATTATTTGGAAAAATGCAAAGCTGGGTCTCTTATTATGCAGTGTCCAGCAAAGATGGTGTTGTCAAATGGCGTAATGAGGTGCTGTGAGGTGCCTATGGGAACTTGTCATGTAGAAAGTTCCAGGGACACAGTCGTAAAAACTGGAATTACAGGTTCCAAGAAGTAATTAACTCAGGAGGAATGTTACAAAGTCAGCTCCACTATAAACTGAGCTAGGAAAAAAGTAAATAGGACAAGAAAAAAAACAGAATTTTGTTTCTAAAATGAGTTGCTAATTGCAACTGGTATTTTTAACATGTCCAAGTCAACTCCACTTCTCAAACTTAAAAAGAAAAATGCGCTTCAACACAGACTGTATTTACCAAGTACTGTGCCCATTTTAGTATATACTGTAGATGTTTAAGAAATACCTGAAAGCTGTCTATTTTCCATAGAAGGCGAATCCCTTAGAAGTTTCAGACACTTAGTCTTTCCCTTTGAGACACCAGGTGACTCTGATAATCATTTGTTCCAAGGGTTTTTAAGTCAGTTTGTGGAATCCCTGCATTTTTTTAAGGAGTATGAGAACATAAAATACTTAATGCCTTCAGGCTTCTTGTGTTCCTAGGTCCAGCTCCCAAACTAGTGAATCGTATTTCAACATAATAGATCCACCTCATGCCCCTCCCACATGAGTTAAAAAAAAAGGTGGGCTGGATCTTTAGGAGCTTCTTGGGTGGAAGGGGGTTGGATCTTACCCCCCCCCCCCAAAAAAAAATGCTGCCTCCCACTACTCAGGTTCCAGTTCTTGTACAGCCCATTTAAGAAAGAAAGTAGTACCCTGCAACCACTGAGTAACATGAAAGCATATTTATTTGAGGGCGGAAAACATTTCTTGAGGGAGGGTAAGGCGGAGGAGACTATTTACACCTTCAGTCAGTTCCACGGACAGAAAACATGACATCACTCCTTTTGTACGTGCAAAACTCCTGTAGGCTCCGCCCACAGTCGTAAAAAAGAAGCTGTTTATCCCTTTGTACAGACAATTGGTGAGACCCTATCTGAAGTACTGCATGCAGTTCTGGAGACCCCATCTCTGCAAAGACATAGACAGGATGGAGACAGTCCAGAGGAGGACAAATAAAATGGTGCAGGGTCTGCAACAGAAGTCGTATGAAGAGATACTATGTATACCCTTGAGGAAAGGAGGGAGAAGGGGGACATGATAGAAACTTTCAAGTACCTCAAGGGAATCAACAAAGTCCAAGAGGGTAGCATCTTTCAGAAAGAGATGTGCAAGAACAAGGGGACACAATTTGAAGATAGAGTGGGGACGGCTCAGGGGCAGTGTGAAGAAGTATTTTTTCACAGAGGGTGGTGGACGTATGGAACGGCCTTCCTGAGGAGGTCGTGGGTCAAAAATAGTGAGGAAATTCAAAAATGCACGGGACAGACATAAGGCAATTCTTGGGGGGAGGAAGAAGTAGGCTGTTGGTTAACTAGGATCTGCAGCTTATCCAGTAGGTAGGGGAAATGGGCAGACGAGGTGGGCCAAGCGGTCCTTATCTGCCGTCAAAGTCTACGTTTAATGATAATTTACAGTGACAGCCATCACCATTAGTAGTACTAACATGTCATGGCATTTGCCACCACAATGCTGATGGCGTGCGCTAAGCATTAAGTTACATTCTGGATTGCATTCGCCGTCACATTGCAGTGCGTTGTAGCGATTAGTGTTGTGGCTGATGGTGCTGGCAACCACTGTATCACTGCAAAAAAAGATACTGAAATTATTGTGCAGTACAATATACAGTTAAAAAACATTTTAATATTCCTTCCTTTGCTACTCTGTCATTGCAACCATCACTAGATATAACTAAGATCTCCCTTCCCCCAGTCACTCTTTTTACCAACATTAGTAATGCTGTTAACAGATTAGAGCAGTGGCAGTGTGTGTTGCACTGCTGCCCGTGGAGAATGGAGTTCACTTATATTCCCTGGAATCCCACACTCGAGCTGGCAGGGAAATATCAGGTAGGCTGCACTGCATCCATGCATAATGCTTGTAGCCAGGCAAACTGTTACCTGGTATAGGATAGTGAAGAATGATTCGTTTTTTATTGATAGCTACACAGAGTAGTTTATGTACAGTAGCACTTACGTGCTACACATCTGACTTGACACAGAAGGGTTGTACAGGTACTTTGCATGATTACCTGCAACTTGCTACACATATTTTTCCCTACTGTTTCTCTAATTATGTTTTTGTGTCACAGCAATTGCAATACAATTTTTTTTAATCTAGCTTTATTTATTTATTTTTATAACCTGGTATGGCCCACTGGGCACAAGGCCTGTTTACAGTATTGAGCTGGGATCACAAGCAGGTTAAGTGAGTTGCTCAGGGTCACAGAGTATGCAAGTGGAGGTTGTGGGAGTCAAACCCAGGTCTGTTGGCTGTAATAAGCTTGTTGCTTAAGGCTATAGCCCTTTTATCCTCAGCTGCCATCATTTTAGCCCTTGAGTCATTCGTCTGGCAACCTCGTAATCCTGAATATCGTTACCCTCAACGGGGTGTCCTTGGCATAGTGCCTGAAAGTACAGGGCACTGTCATTAAGATGACAGTGTGTCTCTTTTCCTCCCCCCCAAGCCCTACCTCATCCCCTTGGCAGCACGCATACTCTAGTCAGTCTCATGGACACGCTGCACACAACAACAAAAAAAAAACCTGCTCACCCACCAGCAGTGGCTGTTTTGACGGCAGAATGCGTAACCAGTCCTTCCCAGTCTGGGACGCATTGCTGTGGGCTGTGCTGTTTTCAGCTGGCTGCTCGATCGCCAGCCTCTCATATCTGCTTCCCAACCAGTGTTGCTGCCACCATAGTGCAGTGTACTGCTGCTGGTGGGCTACAGGGGGGCCGTGCAAAAATGTTTTAATTAAATGTTTCTTTGCCTATATCTAAAGAACAGATTATGTATGTGATGACATGCCTTTACATTTTATTACAGAGCACTGCGGTTGCGCCATTCAGAAAATAAATAGTAAAAGCAACCAGATCGTAATACACCTTTCTGCTCATTTTTTTATTGTCGAAGTGTCAATATGACTTTTCATAACATTATAGTTTTGGAGATAATTCTGTTTATGTTGTGGAGCCATTAGTATAAAACCACTGGGCTAGCTGGCATTCCTCCAAGCTAACATAAATGTGGTATTTGTTTGAGAATGAACCAACTGCCTCTAATTAGAGAGAGTAAATACAAGAAAACTGCTGCATCATGCTTACCCACTGAAGCAACTCTGAAGGTCATTTCAGGTGTCTTGGCTCCCCTGGTGTTGAATTGAATCGAATGGTTCAGCTCAGTGACATTTCAAGGCAACTCCAGCAGTCTGCAGCATGAAATGCATGTTAATACTGCCACCAAGACCACTCTTATGGCTGTAAGAGTGGTCTTGCACACACTCGTATGATATCAGAACTGAGAACCAAACGTAAGCAGTTCTGATACCCTAAGGATGTATTTGAGGTTACAACCATAAGAGTGGTCTCTGTGGTGGTATTAAGATAGTATTGATTAAAATTGATCAATAATGTATTCAGATTAAAAAAAAAAAAAATAGCCCTGAACAAGGCAGCTGCATGTGAGATGCTGTTTGTAGAATAAGTGTGTCTCTCGTGCAGATGAAAGGAGCACCCATTTGGTTGGGAGCGTTCCTTCGATTTATAATGTAAAACAGAATGTCCAGGCCATCTCAGTGACGCAGCTGCAGCACAGCACACTGTCACCTGGTAGACTGAGGTTTCTCAAACTGGGATAAGCTGGGAGTTGGGTGAATTTTTTTTTGCTTTTGGGGGAGGATGGCATGGGCAGCATGGGGGCCACGCACCTCCTGCATGCCGACCATGGTGCAGCGTTGGTGTCATCTCTGGAGGCAGTTGCATGCCTGTTTCCCTGCAACTGCAGTAAAGGTGCAGCTGAGGGAGCCCCATTTTTAGGGTAGAAGGCTAGAGAAAAATAAGGCCAAAAATGGGGAGGGAGCATAAAAGAAACCCTCAAACCCCTTAATTTCTAGCCATACTCACTGGTTGTGGACTGATGAAATCATAGCAGCCCCTATGTTGACGCTGCTTCCCCTAGTTCTAAATATTGTAAAACCAAATTTTTTTTCCATACAGATTTTTATTTTTCTTAGCCAGTGGCCCCACATCAGGCTCGTCTTCCAAGGTGACTGTCCAATTTTGTCACCTACACTCAGCTTTTGCAGTGCTCCCCAAAGCTTTCCCCCCTTGGCACCTACATGAAGGCTTTTCTCTTTGTCAGTGACGCAGTCTGGCTTGGGAGCATTGGTGCGAATGCAGGATCCGAATGTGTCCTGCGACCATCGTGTTGGTGGCCGCTATTTTTTCCTTATTCTCCACTTGGTCCCAGTTCCTTCCACCTCCCCAAAGTCAGGATTGCCTTTGATGGTCTTGCATAGTGCAGTGCCTCTTAATGTGCACCCCCCCTCCTTTGTTAGGACCTTGTTACTTGAGTGGTGGCCTTGATTTGTCAAAACTGGAACTCTAAATTATACTAAAAAGCACTTAAGAAAACATCCCTGTTGAACTGTATGGAGCGCACCGCCGCACCCTCCCTGAACTGACATCATAAAACGTTCTAGCGCAGGGGCCTGTCTCTGAATAGGGAAGTGGAAGCGACTGGGCTCTCTGCTCATCTGAGCCAAAATATGATCCCTTCCCTCCATTAATACTGGCACCAGAAAGTTAAAACTTATACTGAATTACACTTGGGGCCTGGTAGGCTGCATTATATGTTTTAGGGGCAGATTTTTAAAAAGTAGAAACCTGCTCTTTGAGTCTTAGGCTTGCACAGAATCCTCCACTTGTTTATTTTCTGGTCCCCAGACCAACTCTAAGGTGTCTTCGGTCTGTCACTCAGCATTTACTTAGTGGCGGGAATGTTTCAGCCACTATGGGGCACAGAGCATTTTTCTCTTTTACATGCAGGCAGTGGAACAACCTGCCCAACAACTTGCGTGAAGTGTCTGGTCATATCTTATTCAAAGTCTTAAAATGTATCTTATTAGACGTTCTGTATGTAATTTAATTTTGTAAGTGTAACATCTTTGCTGTATTCATTTGTATTTAGTATGTTTATAATACTTACTGTAACAGTAAAATAAATAAGCACCCACTACTCACTGGGGGTTCAGAAAGACAAATCTGGTTTCTTGTAGTAAGCACTGTTATAGTGGACCTGTTTGCACCATGTAACACTACCCCAGTGTGGACCACCTCTGACTCTTATAGTATTTGCTTCTACTATTACCTTTTTTACCTATGGTGCTAGGTTGCCAATGAAAACGGGCCTTTGGCCTTGGTGCGTCTTACCCAGTAAACAAATGATAGATGGATGGATATAAACAGATTTTTTTTTTTTATTTTCTGTTTTGTTCCCCCATTTTCACCTCACCAGCTACCAGGACCTCCTTCCATCTACCCAAGTCCTTTGACCCACCACAGGAATCCTTCAGTGTTCCAGCCCGCCTCAAGCCTTTGCTTGACAACCTCCCCGGGTGTCTGACTGTAACCCACGGCTTATCGCCATCGGGCAGGACCTCGTTCCCCAAGCTAGGAGCAGGATTCTTTCATTCAACTGCTGGGGCCAGTGAGGAGGAGCCAGCAAGGTGCAGGAAGAGTCCAAGAGACCCTGCTGTGGTGTGAGGGGCAGGGCGGCTTCAACTGCCCAACACTGCTGGGGGTATTTTTCCCCTGCTAGGCCCTCCCCTTATCCCACCCCAGGGCATGGTCCTAATAGATGACCTGGCGAATCAGTATTAGGACCATCGGAAGTAGGGTTGTCAGAACCCTCTGAAGTTCTGGGTTCTAGTTCTAGTCTAGAACTTTTGAAACAGTTCTAGGGTTCTAATCTTTTTTAGAACTTTTTAGAACTCGAACCCTATTTTTTTATTGTGCTGGCAGTAATGAAGATAGTAATAAAATACATGTAAAGGAAAAACTGTTCAATATAAGGAGGAGAGAAATTATCATGTGTGACATTGATAGGAATACAACTAGGTTTATCTATGGTTTCTTCTGTTTGCTAAAGCCAGCTACTATAACGTAACAGGCCCACCCACCCACCCATATGTTAAAAGTTTTCCTGCTGCAGCTGCATCATAGTTCCTTAGTGAAAGAAAGAGGCACATTAGCCATTTATGTAGTCAGTTATATGTACTCGTCATGAATTATGAGAAAAAATAACTGATATTACGTAATCTCAGCTATTTGCTGCTTTCTGTTTTAAATGAGTAACTCAAAAGTTGCTATGTTTAAAAGAAAGCTTTTATAACAAAGTCAAGCCAAGGTACTACAGCAGTAGCATGTGGAACTGTTGCAAAACATATTATGTCATAACGTAGTCAGTCAAGATATTTGAATAAAAAAATATGCCAGTCATTGTTGTCATAAAATGCATGCAATTTTCTAAGATAATGCATACATATAGCAACATTTTGTTGGCAAATTGAGTAATACATACAACTTTCTAAGATGATGCATTTGTGCAGCTGATACTTCAATAAAATCTGTATTTCAGTCACATAAATAAAAAAGTGGTTTCCTCACCACATTCTAACTTAAGGAACATTTAATGTAGCTGCAGCAGTTGGCCTGTGATGTTTAAGGGACAGCGTCTGTCAACCCCATTATGTATCAAATTATCACTACTTGTAAAGCAAAAATACTTTATGATAGGTCACATTCTGTGAAAACTACTGATGCAGATTTTCTTTATTTCGTTCCTTTATTCTTTTTTAAAGGGGACAGGACAATTGTGCTAGGTGGCAGCAGTTTGCAATATATTTAATAAATAAAAATATATATATATATGTGTGTGTGTGTGTGTTTGTATGTATATATATATATATATATATATATATATATTATATATTATATATATTATATGTACACAGTAGGTTCGGTCTGTCATCATTTTTCCTCACCATCCCCAGCCGATCACGAATCTGTAAATGAAAGGACTAAAACAACACCCACCTTTCACCCCATCACCCATTCCACTTTTCTTCCACCACCCTCATCTGTGCAGTAGCACCCATACCACCCTTGCACCCATGTTTAAAACCAACCCACAACCCTCACCCATGTACTAGCATCCATTTTTGGTTTATGGCTAACATTTGTGTAATTGGAAAAAATAATAAACAGCTACCAATTAGAACTCATTGTTTTGTCCTCTTTAAAATTGAAAAATAGACCGTCCCCGGTCCCAGCCCATACTGATGCACCACAAAGTCACAGAAGGTAAATCCAAAAATATATGTTTGCACTTTAACTATAAATAATATGATAAAGGATTGACGTGACAGTGTCCCTTTTATGCCAAATTTAGGCCTGTTCCCACTGATGTTAAAATTGCCCTGTATATAAAACTTGTTGACTTTAGTTTAGACCCTAGCTACAATTTAAAGCAGTTTGCCATGAAATGGTGAAAGTTTTGGGGGGTATATAGTCCAAGGTAGTAGATCGAGAAAGGAGAGAGACAACTAAAGTCATCACAGTCTGTAAAAGTTTCCTTTTTGGTGCACAGAGACTCTGTCCCACACAGTATTCACCAGCCACCACCATTTGAGTTGTCATCACCATCAACATCCACAACATCAATCACTTCAGGATCAGTTTGTATACTCTTGTAGGGATACGAAAATCTTGACTTATTAACTTTAATAAAAGTTAACGTGTGTACATTTTCTGGCAGCAGCCTATTTCTGGTGTCTGTCACAATATTGCCAGCTGTACTAAACATGCGTTCTGAAGAGACACTTGTTGCAGGACAACCAAGATATTTACAGGCTTCATCATACAGCTCTGTCCAAATTGACTTTTTGATCTCAGTATTCAAAGGGCATGCATATAGGAATAGGCAGTTCCTGCAGGTAACTGTCTACCATGATGGACAGAGACCGCTCAGAAGAGGAATCAGCAGAAGCTGGTATGGCAGCAATTTGGGAAAGGTTTTGTCACAGATTTAGCTTGCTACTAAGAGTTGAAGAAGTGGCAGTTGTGGAACAACTACTGTTAATGTTTGGTGACTTTTCCAGTTCTGTATCCCTTTGTGAAGATGAACCTGTATGTTGTGGTGATGACAACCTGAGGGTACTGTGCGTGTCTGTGTTTGACTCCTGTGAGTGCCGCAGCTCATCTAGCAACAGACATTTGTACTACTCTATATCATCTGTTTTTGGAAGATGTATAGCTTTGAACCTGGGATCTAAGAGAGTTGCAAGGATGTAGTGTTTTGATTTCGTCATTGCAACTAATTTGTCATTGGTTTTGAAGCGCTCGCTCATTCTCTTTACGAGATTCCCATGATACAGGCGACATGTTGTCTGTGCCTCAGATCTGTCTTTTTCTATTTGTAGATTTAGAACACTAAGATGATGTGAAATGAGCATTATGAGTGGGATAACCTGACTCACAGATACGCCTTCAGAAGACATGTCCCTTGTAGCTGTCTCAAAAGGAGCTAGGATGCAGCACACTGTCGCCATTAATTTCCACTGGAGCACAGACAGCCTAATGCCATCTCCAATAATGTAACTGGAGCAATACTCATGTACAGCTTGCTTTTGCTCCAAGAGGTGCTGCAGCATATAAAGTGTTGAGTTCCAACGAGTGGAAACATTTTGAATCAGCTTTTGCTGGGGCAGCTTGTGTTTTTTTTGCAGTTCGGACAATGTCCGTATAGCCTTGGTTGAATGTGAAAAGTGAGTCACAATTTTTTTGCAAACAGCAATCATACCATCCACTTGTGTTTCATTGCTGAGAAATCCCATGACAATTAAATGTAAGCAATGTGCAAAGCAAGAAGCATGCAGAAATCCTCCATCCTGTACTGCTTTCAAGATGTTGGCTCCATTGTCACTTACTATGAAGCCACATTTTAGACCGTGAGAATAAACCCATTCATCAAGGAGGTCATTTAGTTCCTGTAAGATGTTTGCAGCAGTATGACTTTGCCCAAACTTCTTTATATGCAGCAGCGCCATCTTTTGGGGTGTCTTTGTTTTTGAAGAAGCACAAGAAAACATGACCCCATGACCCAATGAGCGGTAAGGGACATGTAATCTATGTTTTGAGTGCTGGTCCACATATCTGTTGTGACATGAATAACCCCACCCTCCACAGTTTTAAGTGCAAGCATCACTGTCGCTTTTAAAGCCTGATAAATGTTTGGTATTTCAACATAGGAAAAGTACCTTAGATGAGGAACATTGTAACGAGGCTCTGCTAATGTCATGAGCTCCCTAAAATCCTCATGATCTACCAAAGAGTATCCGGCTAACAGTTCACCAATTCAGTGATTAAGATGAAGGGTCTTTGGATGATTTCTAGTAAAGGTATTCTTCCTTTCAAATGCCTGAGACAGTGTTAGCTGTTTACAACATGTCCCTGCTGGTTTATTATACACCGTGCTTCAATGGGCAGATGGATGCAGAGATGGTGGACTAGGACTTATACTTTCAGTGCCATCACTGGATGTGCAACTGGTACTAATGGTGCTGGCATTGGTGGTAACAGTGATCCTAGGGCTGGCAGTGGTTCTGCCCGCATCAAGTTCAGACAGTTCAGTATCCATTTCAGATTCCTGACCCTTCTCACGTGCGGTCTGAAAGATGGAGGACATGGGTTTTGAATGATCAAGCAAAACTGAATGCTTTTTCAGATGGTATTTAAGAGCTGTAGTGCCAAGGCATGACACAACTTTACCACGGCTTACACAGGGAACAAATTGCTCTGCATGGATCAGTTTTACTGACAGAGAAATAATTCCACACCTCAGATGTGACAGATTTTGTTTGAGTGCTAGGAAGATAGCTAAAGACTGTTTGTGTCTTTTCACTTGTCCTAACAGAACCCGGGACATGCTCCTTGGTGCTAGAAGAGTGGGCAGAAGACTCTGATGGATTTTCATTGCTGGCCAACACAGAAGTGGTGGATTCAATGGATATGTCCTTTTCATTGCCAACAGTGCTGGATGTATTTGCAAGTGCACTACCTGATTCATTGTCAGCAGACTCGCTCATTTCACTTTGTTGAGGAAGTAATGATTCGTCGCGAGACACAACAGTGTCGGACTGAGACAAAGAGCTACTGTCTGAGTCAGAGAGGGACTCACTGTCACTTGCATTATTGCTGCTAGTCACAGGGATCTTAACAGCATGAATGGCATACCTTATGGTGCCTCTCTGTGTGACCCCAGCCGCTGTACAGGTTTTCTTAAAAGGTCCCCCTTTACCACACTTCACTGTTGCTCTTTTGTTGTTTCTTGAATTTTTATCACATGAAACATTTTGGTTATTTCTGCTAGCACCAGGATTACCACTACCACCAACACCTACTCCAACACCATCACCAGATGCTTCATCTATGTTGTTGTCAGCCAAACAGACAATACAGTACTACCCAGTATACTGCGGTGAACACACCCACATCCAAACAATTCCTGTGTGAAAGCAATGTGATCTGTGATGTGGCTACAACTCCAAATTTTATTTTGGTTGTGCGACACTGTGATGCAGTAGACTGAAAGTAATAGAAGAATATGACGGTTTGCAACTAAAGGATCCCAGGTTCAAGGCTTACAGAATGATTGGGCTGCTGGGCATAGGCATACACATAGCAGTCAAGGGGCGCACAGCAGCAGGGTGATGGGTTGACCACAGGAGATGGAGTCACATACACAACCCAGGGAATGAGAATTATATTTCTACGCTTCTGTCATGTAAGGTTAATGCCACCACACAACTGGCCACTGGGCTTCTCTCTGTAACACACACTGGGTAGGGTACAGTGCAGTCAAGGGGCACACAGCAGCAGGGTGATGGGCTGACCACAGGAGACGGAGTCAATTACATAACCAACACACAACTCAGGGAATGAGAATTATTTTTCGCTTCTGTCATAAGGTTAATGCCACCACACAACTGGCCACTGGGCTTCTCTCTGTGACACACACTACACTGGGTAGGGTACAGATTTATTTGCCTTTTTGCCCCCTTGTTATATGCTTGTTGCTGGCAGCTGCTGTGTGCACCACTGTGCAGTGCTGCAGTTTCAAATAATCACAATCACATTTCACAAAGGTTCTTCTTTTATTTTTATTCTCTCCTGAGTCCTGATATTGATTGATCTGGTCTCGATCCTCCCTATTCCCAATCCCTTCCCAATTCTTGATTAATCCCTCCACCTGAAGCTCCCCTAGTCCCTCTCCCACCGACCGTTAATTTACTGAGCCTTTTTCAGCCTTTCTCATTCTCGGTCTCACAGGAGAATGGATGATGGAATTTTTAAATAGCACTGCAGCAACTAGCAAGTGCTGCGGTCAATGCGACCACATCGACCTGGGCCCTGGCCTATAAGTACAATGTCGGGCAAGAATGCCTGGCTCACGGTAGTAGAGTAGCGATACGCTACAGTTAAATGAAAGCTGCTGCTGGTGCCTCCTGAAATCCTCAGCAAATGGCGCCTATTCTGGCTTGCATCTGGGTCAAATACCCCACAGATCCCACGGCTCGCTGCAGCATACTAGACCCTACCTGACCACATAGTATTGGTCAGGTGGTGAAGGAGATGACTTCACTTGAGCGTCACGTCGTCAAAGTCGTTATGCAAAGCAAACTGAGACAACTCGAGGTGGATCTGGCAAGGCTGGCAATGGCAAGTTCAACCCCCCCAACAACACTGCTGCTGCTGCACCCCCCACCACCACATCGGGGCTGCCACTTGCCTGCTGCTGCTGGGACAAGACTCCTCCAGTCCCCACACATACTCCTACACCCCCCCCCCCTTCGGGGCTGCCTGCTGGGATGTGCCTCCTCCGGCCTCCTCTCCACATACACGCTGGGACTCAGATTTGAACCCTTTTGCGAACCTTTTAGTGTTCGAGTTCTAGGTTAGAACTCGAACACCAGGGTTCGAAGAGGGTTTGAATCTTTGACGAACTAGTTCTGACAACCCTTATCGGAAGGGTGGATAAGCCCCACCTTACCTGCAGTACTCCCCTGCTGGCCCACTGGGCAGGTAATGCCTCTATGCCACCTTCCAGGTGTGTGGGTACGTGCCAACATGAGATCACCATAGAGGGATCACTTATTCTTTCCCACATGACACCCCCCCCCCAACCCCCAAGATCACCAGGGGGTGGTTGTGCTACAAAACAAATAACAAGAAAGACTCGCATTCCAGAGTCAGGGGAGTGTTCCCCAGTGAAGGTGGCAAGTAATGCCAAATAATTCTCAAAACAAATTATAGTAATCCAAAACAGATTTATTAAGCTGAGATGGCTCCAGAACATGGTGGTTGTGATACGGAAGGATGAGCCTTCCCTCCCTGAGGCAGGAGACATCCAATGGATGCCCAAACCCTGCCTTACTGGTCAGCACCAGATGTCCTGGACTCAAGGCGTGAGCCCGGGTTGTCTGGATGGCAAGTGGTAACTCTGTCACTGCGTACAGATAACATGCATGTGGTAAACATGTTTGCTTGCAGTAACATATTCATCTTAACTACTAACACAGGAACATGGGGGAGTTAAAAGAAACTGGGAGGTGGAAGATTCTGAAGGGATTTCCGCAAACACTTTTTCACCAAAAGAGCAGTGGACAAGTGGAACATGGTTCCAGAGGAGGTGGTGGCAGCCAAAACAATGAGTGGTTTCAGTGTAGGGTGGGACAGGCCCATGGCCACAGTAAGAGGGCAGAGGTAAGGGTTGGCCATTAGGGCCTACATAGGGCAGTTAGAAAGGGTGGGCAGAGTGGACGGGCCACGGGGCCTTTTTCTGCTGTCATTTTCTGTGTAAATAAATATGTTTCTAGGGACATGGATATGTTGTTCATCCACACTTATTGGCAGGTTCCTTGCCACTTTAAATCTTGCCGGAAGGTCTTCAAGCTGGCTCCTTCCACCCACCCGGGTGGTAAAACTCTCGGCTCCGCCCCATGACGCCAGATCTTCCTTACGCTGAGCTCAGGTTCCTCATAGCGCTCAGCGTATAAGACTAGTTCTAATTTTGAATTGAAATCAAAAGTTTTGCTAAAAGACTTGGTCTTCTTCCTTCATTAGCTGCGATGGACAAATCGACTTCGGTTTCGGAGGTGCCCTTGCGGGCAGAAGATGTCTAGAACGGATCCGCACTCCGATGCGTCTACTGTGGGCCTTGAGCACGACCCATGAGCCTGCGACTTGTGCTCTTCCTTTTTGGCCTCGTCCTTGAAGACCGTGCTGCCCGATTACAACTGGGCGCGAAAGAATTCCTCGGTTAAATCTAAAGGCCGGTTGGTGGTGTCGGCGGCGGGCTCAGCGGATCAGCTCGAGCAGATGATACGCCCTTGAAGAGGAGGCAGCGTGAGCGCTTCTACCTCGGCCGTGGCATTTGTCCCTCTCTCTTGGTGCCTCGTCTTTCAAGCTCTTCAAGGGCTCTGTCCTGACCCTCTCTACTAAAGGTGAGGTCCAACTTCTTCTGGGCCTTTTCCAGGTCCAAAAGAGCAAAAGTAAGTCTCTCCATTCGATCCCCTCCCCTTCTTCCAGTCGACAGTGCGACCCGGTCGACCCCTCAGCTCCCGCCACTGGCTTCATGGTGTCCCGTCAGGCCAGTTGACCGAGACTCCGTTGACGCGGTCGAGATTTTTCTCGATCCGTTAGACGGGTTGTCGGCTGGAGAAGCTGAGAGTCCCCTCTCCCCGGTTTCCCCGGTGGGAGTTGAGGATCCCGTCGGCTCGTCCGTGCCTCCGGTTCCGGAGCCTTCGGTGGAATCGTCCGAGCCGAGGGGAGTGCCGATTCCCGACACTTCCCCTCGCCGTCCTCGGCCTAGCCGAGACTCTCAGTCTCGGTCTCGGACATCCTTGCGGTCCAGCCGATCCCCGCCGTCATGGCGATCTGGGTCTCGCACCGCGTGAAGCAACACCGCCGCTCCTCTTCCTCCTCCTCGGATGAGGAACTGGCGCAAGCTGCGTCGGAGTATAGGAACTCATGTGGCGGCAGCTCCTTTGACGGGAATAAGCCGATGATCGTCTTCGGCCATTAAGTAAGCTGTCACGGAAGGACGAGACAACCCCTCGTTGTAGCCGAGGAGCCTGTTCCCAGGCGGTTGTTCGGCCAATTCCAGCTACCCCACGACACCTCCCCTCCACAGCCGTTAGTTGGGGCTCCGACCAAAATTCTCGGTCAGCTAAGGGTTTGCCCATGGGCTTTGTCACCCCTCCTCCCGATAAACCTCGGCAGGTGGAGGGTGGCTCAGGCCGAGGCAGCTCTTTGGGGACTCTTGAGTCCGAGGATGATTCCTCCCTTTTCTCCAAGCCATGGACTTGAGTCCTCTGGAGGACAGTCAGTGGGCGATGGCCCTTCGTCCTTCTTAGGGGTTGCTTTGGCTCATCTCGAGTCCACGGGATGAAGCTCGAACCCGTTCTAAGCAAGCCAGTGCCCCTCACGGAGATTCTGGACCGGGGGATTCTCTCTCGGAGGCCTTTCCGGTGGCGGGGCCATAGTGGGTCGACCTTGGGCTTTGGCAGCGCCCTGCTTCCTGCCCTGCGCCTTGACCAGATTGGCCAGGAAGTATGCAGTCTCTACCGGTTCCCTGTCGGTTTTGGAACACCCCTCTGCCGGGGTTGGTTACCGACAGCGTTTTCCGGCGTGCGAAACGCCAGGGATGTGGACAAACCTCCGACAAAGAATCCAAGAAATTGGATTATGCTGGCGAAAAGTCTATACTGCGTCCTCTCTCTGCCTACGTCAGGCCAGTTCAGCCGTCCTCATGGCACATTTTTCTCATGCCCTGTTGGGCTCCCTGGATAGGTCATCCCTCATCTTCCCGTGGATCTGCAGACTACGGTCAGGCGGAGTCTGAGGGACCAGGGCAGGGCAGTGGCCAAACAGCATCTCCAGACTGCTTTAGACATTGGGGACTCATGTGTGCCAGGTCGGTGGCGGCGCAGTGTCACATGCGTCGTCGGCTTGGCTGAGGATATCCACCTTTACCTCGGATACCCAGCACAAGTTGGCGGATGTTCCCTTTGGGGACTGACCTCTTGACCCTGGGGTGGAAGGTCACCTGCAGAGGATCGAGAAGTCCAATGCTACCTTGGACTCGGTCTCTTCCGCTCAGAAGGACAAGGCCATGAAGCCACAGCCTAAGCCCTTTCGTCCTTCTGCCTTATGCCTTGACCCAACAACGTCAGGAGCCAGCAGGCTCGAGCTTGGCATCCCAAACCCAAACCGTCGGCTTCCTCCAACAGGAAGCAGGAGGAAAAGGCCCAGGAGGTCCTGGCCAGTCCCTCCTCCAAGCCTGCCCAGTGGCCAGGCTGAGGGTTATCTTCATCCCCGTCACCTGCCACCCCCCTAGTTCCCAGTAGAGGCAAGCTCCGCACTTCCTTTCCGCCTGGTCCGCTGTTACCATGGACAGGTGGGTTCTGGAAGGTGGTGGAAAGGCCTGCCTCTAGAATTCGAGCAGGCCCCGCCCTTCAGAGCCGTCGCACCTCAGGGGGCCTCGGGGTCCGCAGCCTCACTGGCGGCTCGTCGAGCCGACATCGCTCTCCTCCTCCAAAAGGAGGTGATTAGGGAGGTAGATGACCCCACCTCAGACCTGGGGTTCGTGTCCAGGTATTTCCTGGTTCTGAAACGGACGGGGGGCTGGCGCCCCATTCTCGACCTGCACGACCTGAACAAGTTCCTAAGGTCTCGAACCTTCAGGATGGTCACTCTGGCGCAGATAGTACCATCTCTGGAACACGGCATGTGGTTCTGCTCTCTGGACCTACAGGATGCATTCTTTCACGTCCCTATCCGTCCGTCTCATCGGAGATTCCTTCGCTTTCGAGCGGAGGGATCCCTCTTCGAGTTCCAAGCCATGCCCTTCGGCTTATCTCCAGCTCCCAGGGTCTTCACCAAATGCATGGCAGTGGTGACAGCATTCCTCCGGCGCGAGGTCCAGGTGTACCCTTACCTGGGACGATTGGCTGATAGCAGCCACCTCCAGACAGGAGGTGGGCGGTCAGAGATCTAGCCCTCAGGTCTGCTCTCAAGTTGGCCTTCTCATCAGCGAGGCCAAGTCAGACTTCGAGCGAAGCAGGTGATCCTGTTCATCGGGGCCAGGCTCGACTTTCTTCGAGCCAGAGCACGGCTCCCGGCGGACAGGGCCGAGGTTCTTACCTCCTTTGCCCAGTCATTTCTGATTGGGCAATCGCGCCCTGCCAGGGACTTCCTGCGCCTCTTGGGTCTCATGGCGGCCTGTACCAGCGTGGTCCGTTGGGCATGCTGGCACATGCACCCCCTTCAGTGGGGACTGGCCAGCCAGTGGTCACAACGCTGCGATCCATTGGACCAGCTAGTGATAGTGACCCAGGAGATGTGGAACTCTCTCCAGTGGTGGACCGTTCCATTTCATCTGCAGGAGGGCATCCCGTTTGTCCGCCCGAGCCAGCGGTCTCTCTGTCGACCAATCCTCTCTGATGGGTTGGGGTGCCCATCTGGGGAACACGAGTGCGCCTCTGGTCCCAGCGGAGTCCCGATGCCACATCAACCTGCTGGAGCTCCGAGCGGTCCGCCTAGCTCTCACCGCCTTTGCTCCGTTTCTCCGGGGTCAAGTGGTCCGAGTCCAGATGGACAATACCACGACCATGTACTACCTGAACTGCCAGGGCGGGACGCGCTCCATGCTTCTGTGCAAGGAAGCTGTCCACATTTGGTCACTCGTGCGCAGCCTGGAGGCGGATCTCCTAGCCATTCATGTGGCAGGAGCCTCCAACACCCTGGCCGATGCCCTGAGCCGGATAGGGGCTGCATCTCACGAGTGGTCTCTCCTGCCGGAGGTAGTACAAGATCTGTTCTCCCACTGGGGCACACCTCAGGTGGATCTGTTTGCCTCCAGGGAGAACGCGAAGCTGAGGCTGTTTCATGCCCACCCCCTCAGCAGGGCTCGCTGCAGGGGGATGCCTTCTCGAGGCTCTGGACCCCGGGCCTCTTTTACGCCTTTCCCCCATTTCCCTTGATTCACAAGGTGCTTCTCAAGGCAAGGAGGGACAAGGCGCAGGTGATTCTGATAGCCCCAGACTGGCCCCGCCAGTTCTGGTACCCAGATCTCCTCAGCCTCAGCTCCAGGCTCCGAGGCAGCTTCCAGCTCGCCCGGACCTGCTCTCAGTCAATCAGGAAGGTGTTCCATCCGGACCTTCAATCCCTGCACCTGACGGCCTGGTTCCTGGAGGCTAGAGTTCCAGGCCTTGGGTCTTTCGGCGAGGTCCTCAATGTTGTTGAGGCGTCCCGTGAGGAGTCGACCAGAAAATGCTATGCCTTCAAATGGAAGAGATTTTCCATTTGGTGTCAAGTGAAGGCTTGGACCTTCCTCCTGTTCTATGTCAAGCATTTTGGACCATTATGTCCTTTCTAGTCAAGGGCTTAGGTTGGCGACCCTAAAGGTGCACCTGGCAGCCATCTCTGCTTACAGACGCGGGCCGGGAGCAGTCGGTGTAGGCAGGAGAAGGTGGTCTGGCGCTTTTCAAAGGCCTTGATCACATTTCCCCTCCGGTGCGAGAACCTCCACCTCCGTGGGATTTACTGCTGGTACTGGCAAAGCTCATGGTCAAGCCATTCGAACCAATGCACAGGTGTGAACTCTCTCACCTGTCGTGGAAGACCGCCTTCTTGGTGGCTATCACGTCAGCCAGAAGGATGGGAGAGCTCCAGGCGCTCTGCATTGAGTCTCCTTACCTGGTCTTCCACAGGGACAAGGTTGTCCTGTGCCCCCGAAATTCCTTCCGAAGGTGGTGTCGGAGTTTCACCTTAACCAGGTGTTGACTCTGCGGTGTTCTACCCAATCACACCTCGGAGGCGAATACAGGCTCCATACTTTGGACCCTAGAGGCGCTCGCTTATTATAAGGCGCTTACGGCTGAGAATCGGGAGAGGTTCGCCAGCTGTTTGTCACCTACGCTGAAGCCGCACCTGGCAGACCTGCAGCCAAGTGGACGATAGGCAGGTGGGTCACCTCCTGCATAGATCTCTGCTATAAGTTGGCGGGCATGGAGCCTCCCAGAGGGACAAGAGCTCATTCTACCCGTCATACTGCTGCATCGGTGGCTGCTTCCAGGGACGTCCCTATCCAGGAAATCTGCAGGGCTGCTACCTGGAAGTCAGCACACACCTTCATCACCCATTACCACATCGACCTTGAGTCACGCCGGGATGCTGGTTTTGGGGCCTCGTTTCTCCAGTCTTTATTTCCCAAGTAAGTATCGGGGGTGTGCGCCTTGCCTCCCTCCTCCCGGAGAACTGCTAGAGGTCTGCCAATAAGTGTGGATGAACAACATATCCATGTCCCTAAATACAGGTTACTCACCTGTAACAGGAGTTCTAGGAATGGTATATGTTGTTCATCCCACATTTCCCTCGACTTTCTCGGCTTGACGCTCAACCTGAGCTTCCAGCGGGCCAGATCTGGCGTCATGGGCGGAGCCGAGGTTTTACACACCGGGTGGGTGGAGGAGCCAGCTTGAAGACCTTCCGGCAAGATTTAAAGCGGCAAGGAACCTGCCAATAAGTGTGGATGAACAACATATACCATTACTAGAACTCCTGTTACAGGTGAGTAACCTGTATTTTCTGTATGCCTTTTTTTTTCTTTAATGCAGGGATTTTCCAGGATGTGGGAACATAGTGACGTTTGCACAGTTCTTATTCATCGCTGTAGAAGGCTTCATCTTCGAAGCAGATTTTGGAAGGAAGCATCCTGCCATCCCTCTCAGGTACAGTACTGGATGACAATTGTGCTGCCTCTCGACTGGACAGAAAACAAGCTGTGAAGGTCTTGTTTTTGATGTAAGACCAAAACGTACTGTAGCAATTGCACCAGAGAAGGGTCCCTTGGCAAGTTTACAATTTTGCCTACCTGTCACTGCAAATCTTTGATTAGCGCTCTTTAAAACTCCAGCCCCAAGTCTAAGGCCCCGGCCAGATGACAGTATGATTTTCAAGAACTGTTCTTCAAACTGGTTTAGTCAAATCCAATTACTGTGTCCTTACCGAAAAGAAGGGTGGAACTGAAGTGTATTATAACATCAAGACTGTTGCTATGGATCAGTTTACAGTTTAGTTCACATCCTGTTTCATCGTGTGAAATCCCATAATGACCCATGGCTGTTGTGAGAAACATGCTTAATAATCATTTCAGTTTCTAACTACAGTACATAAAGTATGTGATAAATGCTGTCAGACCAGTGCATCAAGTCCACGTCTGCATGATGCTTCATTGAAACATAGATTTTATTGGCAGAAAAGGACCGCAAGGCCCATCTGGTCTGCCTTCACCCTACCTACCCTGTGTGGAGGTAAGTGGCCCTGTGCATCCATCCCCCAGCTTCCCCCACCCTCTTTGTGTGATACTTTTGAACAATACGCATGTGCTTGTCTCATACATGTTTGAAGTCTGTCATTCTGTCTTCCCTCACCACCTCCCTAGGTAACCTGTTCTATCTATTCACCATCCTTTCCAGGAAGAAATGCTTCCTCATCTCCCTCTTGAATCTTCCCCCTACTAACTTCATTGTGTTCTCTCTTGTAAGTGTGTGTGTTCAGCCTAAAAAGCTCCCCTTACAGCTGGCCCAACAGCGCAACAGCAAGGCGTGTGCTTGTGGCGCCAACATCCCGGGTTCGGGGACGGACTTGGGAGTCGGAGGGCCAGCTTGGCGGGGGAGGATTGAGCATCCCAGGGACTGCTGTCCTTCTCTGGGGGGAGAGGGGTTGAGTGTCCAGTGCAATGCAGACCTCTTGGGGTGCCGCCATGGCTGGTGCCACACGTCAGGGAGACGGGGCGGACATTGGTCATCATTGCATGTCCCCGCCCCAGGGGGTTCTGCAGCAAAGAAAAAAAGCGGCCCCGCACATGCGCTGGCTCTGCCACCTCCCGCTGCCTACCCGTGTCCGCTGGGAGGGTCTTGCTCCGTGGCCCTGACCCGGGGGGGTAAGCCGAATCCAGCCTACCCAGTATCTGTGGGAGGGGTGCCCTCCCTGCGGTAAACCTGGGCATGGGGGACAGTGGGCAGAGCAGGGCTGAGCCTCGGTGGTGAGGCAAAAAAAAAAAAGCTCCCCTTACTCCACCCTGTTTATCTCCCAGATGAATTAAATGGTTTCAGTCATGTACCCCCTGAGGATTCAAAAGATACCCTCTACTTAGTACTGGTCATGAGTGCCCCATCGCTCCAACAGTAGATCTTCTAGTTTCCATTGACTAGAATGGTTGTATTGATTGTCAATCCACAATTTTACTTGGCTAAAGTATTAGTTAAGCCTTTATAAGTTATATTTTTTATATAATTATTAATATAAGGTTCACTTAGTTACCAAACTTTTTTCCCATGATTTCTGACTTCTATTGTCCTTTTATTGGTTCCCAGAACCATGATTTTCACTGCTTTTTTTTCATTTGGCTTGCAATGACTGTGGCTGAATTGTGGTAGAAATATATTTGAAGCCTACTGTCAGTTCCTAATGACTGGTGCTGAAATATTTATCAAATATGTGCTTCCTACCTTGAGAAAAGCACAACAGTCTTACAAAAAATGGTCTCCCAGTGACTGAGATAAGTATAATAAAATGAAGCCTTACAGCTTCTTTAAACGTAAGCAAAGAGTATTGAATATGTAATCCCCTTGTTACCCGGGGTTACTATAATCCCAGTAAGACCTAGTGGTAGGCAGGGAAGGCAGTTTGTGAAACTCCAGTTAAATGGATTTCACGCTGTCTCACTCTGTTCTCAGTCTCAGCTGAAACTGAGGGATGACATCACCATAGAACTATCGCAGCTGCATGAACCACAATGGAATCTACAGCAGGGAATTGGAGTAGAATGTTGGGAGGTTTGAACAGTCAGTCTGTAGTCAGTTGGAGTTTGGAGCTTGTTGTGAGAGGAGCACAGCAGCTCTGTGATTAGGCTCTTGGAGCCTCAGCCCTGAAATAGGGCTACAATTAGGGAAAGGTGTGTGTTTCCACCTAAAGAGACACACATTGAGCTATTTTTAAAGTGGTGGAGACCGCTGATTCGGGTCTCTGTGACCATCCCTCAAGGGATGGGGCAGGAAGGTTTGCCTGCATTTCCAGGGGCAACCCCCTGGCTACTGCTAGTGAAGAAGCTGCCTTATTTTGTCCAAGAGTCTGGGAAACAAGAAGATTTCGTGATTCGCCTGTGGGGCACCTGCAACCGGAGGGTGAGTTGTGCTCTTCCTAAAGGGCCCATGTTTCACCCTGTACTTGTGTTAAAGTGGGGATTGGACTACTGAAGTAGTGGGAGGCCTAGAGTAATAGGCTTAGCCAAAAGTAAAGGTATGTTCAGGTCCAGCACATAGGGGAAGTCAAGACATGTAGAGGAGATGTGACATACGTCTACCCAGTAATCTACATTGCCCCCTGTGCCGAGTAACCTAGTCCTCCCCGAACCCAGTCCCCACCAGGTACTGCTGTCAGCTTCAACAGCATGCCACTTGTCATTTTGCAAAAAGGCTGGGGTCCGGGGGTTACAAATATAAATTTGTGGTTCTCTTGTCTGAGCCCCAACAAAACATAAAGATTAAAAAAAAACAGGACCCACAGGCTTTTAAAAGTGTCAGTCTTATGATTACTACAGTATATGCCGGAGGCATATAGCATACATTTGTTACAAGTGTCTGCGCTCTGATAAAGATTTTGAAACTTCTGTTTCTTGTAAGGTTTTTCTTTCCAAAGACACAAGAAAGGAGAAAGAATAAAAGGATCTTTATCGAGAGTATCTCCTCTGTAGTGCAACACACATTGGTCTGTAAGCCAACAGTGTCCAGACCATGCAGGAAACTTCATAGGTGGCCTGTCCATGGTGGTATCCACACATATGAAGTTGGATGTCTCTGTGTCAACTACATAATGTGGCAGCTCCCATACACATCAGTTCTTTTTTACCCTTCACCGAATGCGCATCAGACCAATGGAGACGGTACTTGCCATCGTTTGTTCACCCCCGAAGCTTTTCTACTCATAGCAACTCTGCATTTACTTTCTACCTGACCTCAGTGATGTCCTACCAGATCGCGATCGCCTGCTTTTTCTGGTATATTATTCTGTCAAAGTTGCCCTCGCTAACCAAGGGACTGATTTTTTGATTGTGTTGTTGCGGCAGTAATATTGTTTGCAAGGACTGACGCAACCAATGCATGAAGTGCCTTGGCCCTGACCAATCTTTTCACCATTGCCTGATTTGTCAGGAATTCAGCCAGGCTGCAGGGAGAAACAGGTGAAAGTCACTTGAGTCATTTCCCCAGAAAAATACGGAGAAGACCACATCGCAGGTAAATTGTCAGCGCCTCCTTCAACTTCAGGAAAGAAGTCGCTGCTGATGAAATGGGCATCATCTGCCCAGTCACAAAATGCCAGAAAGGACGTATCTGGGAGGCCAGCCTCCAGGTCGCTTTTGTTATCTGCTAAGCATTGTTATTTGGCGAGACTCCAGGGGTCGGATTTTCAAAAGGTGGTGCAGTGCTTTCAGCAAGCCCGGCACCAAACCCTTTCTATACACCATTCCGGTTTGCTGCAGCTGCGCCAAACTTCCAGTCTCGGGCACAGTTGCGACATTTTACCTGCTTTATGGCAGCTTATGCAAAATCTCAGGTGCAAGCTCCATGAAAATGGTCCCTGGTATAGACGCAAGTTAGGCCACAAAAAGATGGTCTAGCTCACGTCAGTTGCCACAAGGAAAAGAAGATCACTTTAAATTGCCGCAGGCCCGGTATGCTATATCTTTCATACGCTCGGGGCTTGTGGCAATCAGGGCCATTTGAAAATCCAGCTCAAGGGCTCCAGTCACTGTCCACAGGCAGGAATACTAGACCACCAGCAGACAACAGGTATCGAATCCTGGTTTAGTCACTGAACGGCCAGAGCAACCAGTTGGATTAACACCCAACACTATCAGCAGTGTCTATTAAAGCCACGAGTTCTATATCAGCACTGAACTTGAACCCCAGTTCAGTTTCAGTGGCATTTTGGCTGCCATGGTTGTTATAGTCTACATCAAACCTAGCAACTGCCAGTCCCCTTGAGTTGATATGGCAACTGCTGCCCTAGTTACTGTCGCTGTCATCTACGGCGACAGTACATGGCCCATTAGTGACACTGCAACCCATAGGAGTCTACTCGGACTCCTACACTGTTAAGGTCCCAGCTCCTGGTCTGGAACCCCACCTCCCTCCCCTGTAGAGGAGGAGAAGGAAGAGGAGTATAACCCAGACCTGGTGCAGGTGGATGTCTGGGGAGAAGAGGGGGAACTTAAAAAAAAAAAAGTGATGCTAAGTGGAGAGATTGCTCAACAAATTGGCGCACGGGGTTGTAGGTGCTATAAAGTGGTGCAGAATTCTAAGTAAAGCACAAACATTAATAAATAACCAATTCTGTCCCCCACCCCCCACCCCAGAAAAGGCCAGTTCCATTTTTCCCTATTGTTTTTGAATTTTGCAGAAAATGGTAGGTGTACTTGTATGGAATTATGTTATTGGTTCATGAGGTTTGTGATGGCTATCAGAGTAGATGTATGACCTTATCAACCCCAGTGCTGTGATTGGTTGAAAGGTCACCTTGGAGAATAAGACTTTTTTCCAAACTGTGGGAGTAAGGGATGGGTATACCTTTGTACGTTAGCTATCAGCATTCATATGTTATTTTTCTTTCTTTTACAGGAACTATATGATTATGGTGACCATGTTCTTCACAGTGAGTGTGATAAACAACTATGCCCTCAACTTTAACATTGCTATGCCTCTGCACATGATATTTAGATCAGTAAGTACTGGCTCATGCTTGAGTTATTTTTCTCACCAGCCCTTATTAGGGGTGTGCAAGTTCCTTTTCCCAAATACACAGTACTTAATACTCAAATACTCCACTATTCATTACTGCAGTGCTTAGTGTTTGGCCAAAATGTAAAACAAAATTTGAAAAAAAAACTACATTTCTTCCCTAGGGGGTCAAAGCTAGTCTCGTGGCCACCTCCTTCCCCAGTTTGGGTAATCCCCTGCTGTCCACCAACTGTCTCATTCTCCCAGAGAGAGAGAGAGAGAGAGAGGGAGAGAGCTCAATTTAAAAAAAAATAAATTGCAGGCTCCTAGCAGAGTGCCAGGAGCCATTTCAAAGATCCCCAGCCCAGCTTACTCCTGACTTCCAGTCCATGATTGCGGTGGGGTCAGTAGTCAGAAACCCCAGCTAGCCCAGTCACTCATCCCCCTGCAGCATGCTATCGCTCCCATTCTTTCTGTATCCTTCTCTCATGTAGTGCAAAGGAGCGCAAGGCTCGGGGGTGGGGGGAGACTTGTGTGTCTTTGACAGTAGGCAGACTGATCCAGTCAATCTACCTAGTGTCATCGATGATGCACACAGCTCCATTCCCCTGTTGGTCACGTGCTCCCTTGAGCAGTATCAGAGACTGATGCAGACAAAGATGGATGACATGCTGCGGGATGTGGACGACTGAGTTTGTTGGGATTTCTAACTGTTGCCCCCCCCCCAAATGTGTGGATGTGGGTTTAGGATGGAGACCCATGGTTAAAATAATGAAATTTTGAGGACTGGAGGGAGTCTGACTAGGAAGGGGAGAGGTTTTGAAGTGACAGTTTGGTTTGTGGCAGAGTGCTAAGAGGTCCAGCTTTTCTCTGCAGATCTCTCAGTGGGAGGATGGGGAAGGACCAGTGGACAGCAACTAGCCTTGGTCAGTTATGGATGGATAGGGCTTTTTTAGTTGTTTAACTGTCCCAAATATAGTTTCCTAAACACCATGAATAGGGAAAACTACTCAGTATTTACATCGGAATACAGAGTAACCTACCATTTATGGTATTTGGGAATTAATATTTGGGGCTTGCACGCCCCTATCCCTTATGTTTTGTACATTTTTTTATTTTATTTCAAGGAGGACTAAGGGGGAGACTGGAAAAATATAGTCCATTACATTTATACCAAGACATACCAATGTAACGTGCCCCTGGACCCTCGGGGGGGACTAACCGCACCAGATATAATGGGGATGGTCTGTGCTATATTTTAAGGACCTGGGCAAGCCAAACACTCAGACATCCACAGCTGTGCCACTCGAAACAGAAACTCGGCATATCACTGTAGTGCGTCAAATGATTTCTTTTACTGTTCCTCCCTTGACAAATGGATATCAGATTCACATTGCAGAATCACTACACTTTGCCTCCCCAAACAAAATCAAACATTCAGAGCAACCCAACAAAATGGTGTTATGGACTGCATAAGCACCCCTGTAGTGGCACAAAATCCCAGTGTGTCTCGTGGTCCAAAACCAGACCATGAGGCTCCAGTGCCCACCCTCCTTGTGCCTGGGCCTCAGCCTGTCTCATCTGGGAATCCTACTAATGTCCCAGCCTGAAGGCCTAACGAGAACTTTCCACCAGTGTGCCCTGAGCCCCCTAAACACCATGGGTAGCCAGATATAACCAGTCTTCCCTCTTGTCCTGTGGCAGAGGGTTAAACTGGTGCTGTGGGCTCCTCCTCCTCCTCTTCCTGTATGGGGTTCTAAGACCCCTGGTCTGCACTTCAGGTCTAGAAGCCATTAGGTTGCCTCCCTTGAGGGAAGACCCCTACTGCAGCTCTTCTGTGAGCTACATCTTGCTGGCCCCCCTCCACTCACACTTCTAGAACCCATGAAGTCCTCTTTAAAGCTGTAGCTCCTCCACCATAAGATACAGCTAGCTCCGGGCATACCAGATCACTGCAGGCAGGTGAGCACAAGTAGCACAGTAACACACTCGCAGCCCCTAGTGGATGGGAGTAGGTGTTACATGAACAATTAGCAGCAAGTACAGATTCAAGTACAACTACAGCTACGAGCATTGTTCAGTATATATATACTTCATTTTTGAATGTGTTCTTATTCATCAGTGGCTTTTGACAATGCCTTTGAATCTGTGGCATATAATTAGCTTCTGGTCAACGTAAACCCATGCGGTATACACAAGACCTACACAATGTGAATTGAGTACCTTCTTGGGGGCAGGAAGCAAAGGGTGGTAGTGTATGGGCACTGCTCGGTGTGGATACATCCAAAAATGTGGAGTTAAAAGCAGAGGGAAAGGGAACAACATCTACAAAGGGGAACGCTTGCTAGGTAGCGAGATGATTTTTGTGCAAAGCCAGTGACAATGCTTAGGGGCTTAAAACGTGTGTCAAAATGGACCAGTGATGTCAAAATTGAGGGTCGAAACAAGCACTTAATGGGTCACAAACTTAATGTATGTAGTTAAAAAAACTGTGTAAAAAAAATACACATACTGTAGTTCCAAGCACTGACAGTATTCAGGAAAGAACTTCAACAGTTATTTTGGGGTCAGTGAGATTTCTTTATAGGCAGTGTTAACCTGATTTGTTACAATGTTTTTATTATTGAAATGTGTGGTACTGTTTGAGATGTTTTTTATTCATTTATTATACAATACCAAGGCATTTTTAGCTAGTGCAGTTGGAGATGTATGTGCAATTTCTGAACATTGCAGTCAGTGAATAATGTTGTAGGTAACTCAACTGGCAGCTACTGAGGAGAAGTTGTCTGCCTCGAGTGTACACAACAGCAGCATGGTTGTGCTCTGTTGGGGTTCCCAGAGCTAGATTAGGGGATACTGCAACCCTTAAAATTGCACTCCTTTCTTCTAACTGACCTGTCTCTCCTTCTTTTCAAGGGGTCTCTAATAGCTAACATGGTTCTAGGGATCATCATTTTAAAGAAGAGGTAGGTTTCACTTCTATATTCTTTACAAAAAAATGGCCTGTGGTCCCTTGGTAAACATGCTAATAATGATGCTTTTATTAGTCAGGGTCAGTAGTTGACAATAATGCTGGTGGAGGCTGTGTGATCTAGTGATTAAAGCACATGCCTGTATGTTTCAGTACGCTTAGCTGTAAAAATCGGCAAAAGCAGGACCCCGCTAAAAACACGATGTTACAGTCTAACATACTTCTGTGTAAAGTGTGGTTTAACATGGTGACTTAGCATTGTTTTGTGTGGTACTGTAGGGCTTCACTTATGTGGGAGCCCTCAAAATGGTGGATCATGTCTGCGCCCACCCACATATGTCCAAAATTTGGGCAATCAATTTTGCTTCAAAACTTCTCAGTTTGGTCGGGCCTTGTCATGACAAGTGATGGGAGATTGCTCTGGTATGCTGACGACCTGGGTTTGTGCTTTGATCCCAGAATGTCAGGAGCAGAGGTGGGCAGGGAGTGCTTGAAGCATCTAAGAGATACTCTCCTCGGTGGGGGACCGGGTGTGCATTGCACAGCTCTTAACAGCAGCTCCCATGCCATCCACTAACATAGGCAAGTCAGTGGGGAGAAAAGCAGTGAAAATACCATGACAGTGTGCCAGATGATGGCCCTTGTGGCCCCCATGCCAGCAGCCCTTCAGGGCACCGTCAACACCCCTCCAGACAGCACCCTGTGGGTTGCTGTTGGCACTGGAGGTCTGGTAAGATACTCAGTGTCATTGGGGAGTGGCAAAGTGGGAGTGTGGAGGCAGCTGTAGCACATAAGGTAGCAAAAAAAAAACACAAACTTAATTTGTGTCAAAAATATATATTTTAAATATATTAGATCTTCTGTTCCTCCACACAAGCTATCATCATCATCCCTCTTCAGGCATGTCAGCCTGCCAGCTCCAACACCATGGTTTTGTGGCATGGAGCCAAATAGTACTGACTGTCCTTCAGATGCTGGCGTTTATTCCCCACCCTGTTTTCATCCTGATCCTCCCTTCATGTGCCACGCTGTTGGTACCATGCCATAGCCTCTATTAGCTTTGTGGAGCAGACAATGCAGTACAACCATTCCTGGTCAGGGAAGTACTGCTGCTGGCACTCAAGACCAATTTTGGTATAGGTCTCCTGGCCCGTGCTTGTTTTCTCCAGAGCTGCTTATCCATGAAGCTCCCCTCTTGTGCACAGGCTCATGCCAGGCCTAATAGCCTTTTAGCAATATTTATTTGAAAACTGGTGACTGGGGAAGGCACACTCAACGTAAGCTTATTTCCAGGTGCAACCTGGGGAAGAGGCACAGAGGAGAACAGTTATGATATAGTGAAGTAACACCTATGCACTTAAGCCAGCAAACAGTAGCTATTTTAACCTAATCTGAGTTTCAGAAGGGATTATTTTATATTTTAGGGAGGTAAAATGCTACTTCCTACTGCCACCTCTTTAAAAATAATTCTGGATGTGCCCTTGACCAGGCCACCTCTTTCCTACCTTCAGTGTTGGTATGCTTCACAAGGAACTGGAGCAGAATGCTTCCCTTAGACACCACTTCAGATGCCCTCATGTCTCGAGTAGGCCAGGCTTCAGCAGTTAAATTGTGTGTGTGTGTCTGTCTGTCCCCCTATGAGTCACCAGGGAACAGCAACACCCACCTCCCCCTTCAAAGTGCTGAATGCATCCATGCTAACTGTATGGTGCAGCTTTTTAAAACGGTTGATTTTGTGGTGGTGTGAGTGGCTTTGTGGGACAGTGCATCATGCATGCTGCAAGCCATACTGCCACAGAAATTAGCAAAAACCCTGCAGATGATAGACATTTGTTGCACAGGACCTTCTCAAAACATGTTGGGAGGGCCTGTACCTGGTTAAAATAGTTAGCCTTGTGGGACTACAAATTTACAGCCCAGAAGAAAGCTACAGGTTGTTAATCCCCTTGTGCAGCCTTTGGAATATTTTTCTTGACGCTCCATTGAAAATGTGGTCCCTGGTCACGGAACATTATCACATCGCAGACTGTCCCTGTTACAACCTCATTAAATAACAGTTGAGGTTATCTTAATTCAGTTTCTTTTTTTATACATATTCTTTTATGATTTCTTATAAAATAATAATATTTAGCATTTTTAATGTGTTTTTTGCACACCTTGGGCAGGATTCACAAAGCATTTGCACTCGGCGCATCTCAGCTGCCCTGGCGCAAATGAGATGCTCCAAGCCCAAACTGTGGTATTCACAGAACATGCGACAGAAGATGCTCCTGGCGCATCCCCTTTGTGAATACCACAGTTGCGCCCAACCCAAGATGCATTGGTGCAACCCCCGGTCGGGCAGGGAAACCTATGGGGTGTGCCCAAGGTTGGAATTCACAGTCCGAGACATGCAAATGGGGCCATTAGGCATGCAGGGAGGTGCAGTGGAGCTGTTTGCATGTTATTATGGCCTCATTTGCATGCCTCTGGCAGGGATGCGCCAGGCCGAATGCGCCCGGTGCCCCGCAAGCTTATCAGTGCACACAAATACAACAACCTAGGCTGGTGGTCTCCCCCATATCCCGGTACATGTAATCACAGCTGAATGTGCCCTGACAGTCAGTGGTACCCCCTCCCCACCCATATCCCCAGTAATCGTAATAACCCATCTGCAACAGCCCTGGTAGTCTAGTGGAACCCCCACCCGCCCGGACCATTGCAACACCATTCATCATACCAGAGTCTCCCTGGTGATCCAGTGGACCCCACCACTCAGGCACCTCCCACCCTCCCGGTCCCAGCATGTGCCAAATGTCAGCGGGCAGCTCAACCCACCCGCACACTGCCACGGCTGCCCACTGACAGAGCTGTCAGTGGTGACAACGTGCTGTACTACTGTAAGCCCATTGGTAGACCATGTGACCAATGGGCTTGCAGTGATGCTATGTGCTATCAGTCACAACTTTGTGAATGACACAGGTCATTCACAAAGTTGTGAATGACAGCTTGACAGTATTTCTCACCGCAATGCCCATTGGTCGGCATGGTCCACCAGTGGCTTACAGTAGTACAGTACATTGTCATTCACTGACAGCTCTGTCGGCAGGCAGCTGTGGCATGTGGTGGTTGAGCTGCCCGGCCAACATTCGGCACAAGCCGGGATGGGGAACAGGGTGGGTGGGGGTGACTGAGTGGGTGGGGGTCCACTGAATCACCATGGAGACTTTGGTATGATGAATGGGGTTGCGATCAGGTCAGGGTGGGGGGAGTCTACTAGACTACCAGGGCTGTTGCAGATGGGTTATTACGATACTGGGGATACGGTTGGGGAGGGGGTACCATTGGACTGCCAGGGCATGTGCAGCTGTGTTTACATGTACCGGGATATGGGCGGTGGGGTACCATTTCATTTTTTCATTTCATTTATTTTTTATTCTTGTAGGCCTGATGAGCAAAATGCCCGTTTTCATAGGCAACAGGATGAGGAATACATAAACACATGTAACATTACATACATAGAATCTTAAATATGTAAGTTTACAAATAGACTTACTACATAATACAAATTTATGTCACATCACTCTAACAAGCACGGTTGTTCTTGTAAATACAGCACACGTCGTCTCTTAAATACGTGAATTGTTTTACAACTTAGCAGCTCTGTTGGAAGTAAATTAAAAAAAAAATTGGGGTCCTATAAACGATAGATTTCTGACCAATAGCTTTACGACATAATGGGAGTTTATAAGAATACCTGTCTTGGGATCTAGTCCCACAACTATTTGCACCCCTATTAAATAAACTGATAACTGAATTGGAAAAATGACCAAAGGTAATCTTGTACATGAAAACACCATAATTATACTGAAATCTATTTTCATAAGACAGACATTCGGCCTGTTGAAACAGGGAACAATGATGGGTGTACGATGTGGAGCATTAAGCATGAATCAAAGAATTAAATTATATGTAACCCTAAGTCATGATAGCAAATGATTATTGGTGCCTGTGTAGATAATGAGGCCGTAATCCATTAGGCTCAAAAGAAAACTATAGGACAACAATACGCGGGATTCCTGGGTTAAATGAGTTTTCACCCCATATAGCCCACCTAATCTTTGATGGATGGTTTTCCTCAGACCATTGATATGGTTTTCAAATGCTAAGTGAGAATCCAGAGTCAGCTCCATGTATTTAAATTGATCAAAATATTCGATTACATTCCCTTTCGGATCTAAAATTGGATCTGACCCCATTGTTCCTTGTTTGTTTGAAAACATCATAGCTTTTTTTTTTTTTGATATTCATTACCATATAATTCTGGAATAACCAGTTCTGCAGGAGATTAAAATCACCCTGTACTTTTCTGATGGCATCAGATGGCTTTGGGCCAGTCCCGAAAAGAGCTGCATCATCTGTATACACAATAATAGATGTTTGTACAAATACTAGGAGCCAAACTCATATACAAAGAAAAAGTAAGTGGCCCCGGTATTGACCCCTGGGGAACACCACAAACTATGTGTTTAGATGAAGAAAAATGTCCATGTTCTGTTTTATGCATTCTATTACTTAGATAGTCAGCATACCAGGTGGTGACATCAAGAGAAATGTGAAGTTTTTGGAAAATCTCAGTTATTAAGTTACGTTCAACCAAGTTGAAGGCCTTGGTGAGGTTCACAAAAACAGCTGCCACAGAATGCCCCTTATCTAGGGCACCCTAAAGGCAGCTAGTGAACCCCACTAAGGCCGCCGTCTCTGTGTTATGTTTCCGTTTAAAACCATGTTGTTTTAGAAATTCAGTAGTCTGATCAAAGATAATCTTCTCTAGTATCTGTGATAGTGGGGAGAGAAGGGAAATTAGACGGTAATTTGAACCTAAGTTTGGGTTCCCTGATTTTAAATATTGGTTTAACAATAGAACATTTCCGTTGAGCAGGAAAATATCCTGAACTTAAGGAAGCATTAATGATAAGAGAAAGGGGATAGACCAGAGATTTTATACCTAATTTAATAATTCTATAATCTAGTACATCAGAACACAGGGAGGGACGAGGTTCCCTATTCAAGACATATTTCAACACATCTTCGGGGGTAACTTTTTAAAAATAAAACTTAGGGAAAAGATCATCTCCTTCACCAGGAGGAGATTTGCTATCCATCGAAGAAAATGGAGACCCGTAGCAATCTAGATCCCCGAAATAATTATTAAAAACTTCCGAGACTGCCGCTGGATCACTAGTTAGTGCATCACCAGGGTACCACTGGACTGCCAGGGCATGTGCAGCTGTGTTTACATGTACCGGGATATAGGCGGGGGATTACACTAGACTACCAGAGATGCCTGGTAAATGTTTTGCCACCACGAGGATAGGGGCGGGGGACACTGGACTGCTAGGCTAGGCAGGCTGCCTTGCTGCTGTCTGCAGCACGGTAGCCCTGTCTGTGGGTGGACACCCACTTAAATCTACCTGTTGTAGACTTTTCTTTTGGAGGTGCAGCTCCGGACTTGCTCCGGAGATGCACCTCCAAGGTGGGTTGTGAATAGGGCTGTGCTCCACATGCATGGGCACGCCCCCTGCACAACCCCTCCAGATGTGTCGCATAACATTATGGGTGGTGTGCGGCACATCAGTGCCCTTACAGAATCGCGATTGGGTGCAAGTCAGAGATGCTCCAGTGCATCCCTTTTGTGAATCCCCCTATGTATTCTAAAGCAGTTTACAAGCAATGCTAGACTGTTAGTGAAATGATAAACATCTAGTGGCAGCCATTTTGCTCAACATCCACACACAGACTTGGACAGTCGCATGAACCAATTTTGTGGGAACAGGAATGTTGGCCTGGGCACCAGGGAAAATCCCCATCTCTTATGTAAAGCGCCCTGAGGTCCTTTACTTCCACTGGGCATCAGAGATGGGCATCTGAGACCTCGGTTTAATCTCTCATCTGAAGGATGGCACATCTCGACAGTATTGCAGCCCCCTAGTACTGCACTGGAGTGCTAGTGTTTAGAGTGTAACTCCTGCTGTTGAACTAGAACCCACTACCTGTGAGGGCGCTGTGCTACTGACTGAGCCATGCTGATGGTTTTACATTCAATATGTCATTTCAAACTGAGGCACCCCCGAGGGGTCCTGTCTACCTGCAGGATCTCCTGATTCCTTACCGTCCAGCTCGGGCACTCCGTACTGCCGAGGGAGGCCTCCTTGGGGTTCCCAGGGTTAGGCTGTGGCATTCTGGAGATAGGGCGTTTGCGGTGGCCGCACTTACCCTGTGGAACTGCCTACAAGAATATTTAAGGAGGGCCTCCTCAGTAGAAGCCTTTAAAAAAGAGTTAAAAAGCCATCTGTTCCAACAGGCGTTCTCAGATTTTTGATTATGGAATGATAATTGTATAATTTTATGCTATGATTATTATATGTGTACATGTTCATTTGTATGATTTTATGCTATGATTATTATATGTGTACATGTTCATTTGTATGATTTTATTGTTGAATATCTGTATTGTTGTTTTGTACAGCGCTCAGAGTCCCAGGAATTGGGCGCTCTATAAATAAAATATCTATCTAAGTACAGACAATAGGAGCATTTTTTGTTTGCTTGAAGCTGCCGATGACTGCAGTTTCAGAGCGAGTGCCGCACTTGAAAGAAATCTGCCGCTCCAGTCAGGGACAATTTCGTCATTGCAGCAGCAGATCTCTCCCACCCCTTCCCAGCAACCAGGCACATTCTAGCCATGCGCATTACAGTGCACAGTAATGTGCACGACTGGACTTACGTGCAGCTCGTTTGCTTAGTGTGCCTTTCCCAGTGAAACATATTAATAAATAAACAAGCAAACATAATAAATGAGCCCCTCTGGGGCTTTGCATAATTTGTGGCTCCTGCCGCCCACCACACACACACACTCTCTCCTCAAAGCCAGCATCGGGGTGCCCAATCCCCATGTCGGTATGTATCCCCCCTTCCCCCATTAATGTGACATACTGGGAGCCCACCCCAGTGTGCCAAACTAATTATATTTCTGACACCGGGATGCCCATTCCCGGTGTTGGACTCTTCCCAAGCCTGAACATATCTTTTGCCAACAACGGGTGCCCAGTCCCCATGTCGGCATGCCTCCCCACCCCCAGTATTATGGCACACTGGCAGCCCACACCAGTGTGTCAAAGCACTTTATCTTTTTCCCGATACCAGGATGCCCACTCCCAGTGTCGGATGTACCATCCACACCCCGCCTTTTTTCAGCCAACCTCGGGTTGCCCAGTCCCCATGTCTGCATTGACCCCCCCCAACTAGTCTGGCACACTGGGAGCCCACCCAGTGTGCCAAAATGTATTTTTCATACTATTTCACCTGTAAAAAAGAAAGCCGTCCCCCAAGGTCTTTTCTATTTCTTTAGGTTGGAAAAAAAAAAAAACGAACAAAAAAAAAGGTTCCTCGTCGTCCTCACTGCTCCTTCCCCCATCCCGCCCCTCCCTCTGCACACCCCACTTCCCTGCAATCCACCAGCCCACCCATACTTACCTCTGGAGGTCCAGCGTTGCGATCTTCTGTAGACCGGGAATACATCTGCACTCTTCAAAAGCCGACTGCAAACTGAAAATGACAGTAAGCCCTATAATGGCAGTCAGTGGGGGGTTTCAACGTAGATTGATATCACAGCCATTTTTGGGAGATTTGGTCCCAAATTTTCAACATTGGTTCTTGAGACCCACCCTGAACACCGTGGCACTGCCATCCGCCAGCCCCAAAACATGATTTTGCAGCTGCTGCGTGGAATCACCTTTTGGGACGGATTAATGAAACAACAGTGCCACTGTTCATGAGGTGGGGTCCCAAGAACCCCATGTTGCAAGTTTGGTGAAAAAAAATCCAAAAAATGACTGTGTTTCGAGCGTGCACTGCTCAGTTTGTATGCACACTCATAACTTTGCCAGTTTTTAATATTTTCTCTCCAAATTTCCAACATTATCATCTTTTCACACCTGCTTATTATGAACAGTACAGCTGTCATATTTTGCATCCTGCCCAAAATGTGTTTTCGCGCCTGTGGCGCATAATGGCACAGTCTCTGTGCGAAATCAACTTTTGGGACAAATTAATTAAATCACAGTGCCACTGTTCATGAGGGTAGGTCCCGAAAAGACCATGTTGAAAATTTGGTGAAAAAATTCCTAAAGATTACTGCGTTACAAGCGTGCATTACGCAGTTTCTACGCATGCTCGTAACTTTGCCACTTTTTTATATTTTCACTCCAGATTTTCAACATTGACATTTTTTCACACCTTCTCATGAACAGCACAGGTGTCATTTTTTCACATCCTGCCCAAAATGTTTTTTCGCACCTGTTTCGCCAAATGATGCATTCACTGTGTGAAATCACCTTTCGGGATTGAGTAACGAAATGATAGTGCCACTGTTCCTGAGGTGGGTACTGGAAAAGCCTATGTTCAAAATTTGGAGTGAAAATACTAACAAACGCCCCACCCTGTACAGACTGACAGACGTCGGGGTGTGTGACTTGGGGTCCTTGGCCATAATGTTCACTCCATTCCACCCCCAACCCGCAGCCACTGACCGGCATTAAGGTGTGCCTTGGGGTCTTTGGCCCTACTGTTCACCCCATTCTCCTATATTGCACCCATCTCAGCTTATTTCCTTATGGAATGGGGTGAGCGTAAGGGCCGAAGACCCCAAGGCACACCGTGACACCTGTCAGTGTCTGCAGGGTGGAGTGAGGTAGAATGGCATGAGCATTATGGCTGACAACCCAAAGACACACCCCAGCGTTTGTCAGTCTCTGCAGGGTGGGGGTGGGAGTCGGGGTTAATTCAGTGCTTTATTGCCATTCCTATTATGCATCTCTCTAACTCCTTCAGTACCAATGCTAATACCAGCAAGCAAACATTCAGCATTGACAAATGCTTGTTGGTTTTTACAGTTTTATCATACTGACAGTTGCTTCTCTATGAGATGTAATTCTACTTTGTTCTGTTAGAAAAAGAAAAAAAAAACATTCAATCAAATGTTCAAAAATAAAGAAAGGTAGACAAACAAACCGATGTGTAGCCTAACATAAAACTCCTAGTAAGTATTCACAGTTTAAAGCAACAGTGCGATGAAATTGGTCAAAATAGTTGACAGTACCTTTTTTCATTATTAAAGATTCCAGGTGTCTTCCTATTTAATTTGGTGGTAACATTTTCCAATGCCACCAAAATTTGAGTATTTTTATTAATAGTTGAATTTAGTCTTATCTCACAAAAAAAAAAAATATGGTCACTGCATTTGGCTTAGAAAAAGCATTTTAGACCTAGTATGGATTAGTATCTAGAAACTAAAAAGAAACTCATGATGAACAGCCTAGAAAAGTAGATTTAAAAACATAGAATTTGACGGCAGATAAGGACCGCTTGGCCCACCTAGTCTGCCCATTTTCCTACCTAACAGATAAGCTGCAGATCCTAGTTAACCAACAGCTTAATTCCTCCTGTCCCTCACTAGGACTGCTTTATGTCTGTCCCATGCATTCTTGAATTCCCCCATTGTTCTTGACTCCATGACCTCCTCAGGGAGGCTGTTCCATGCATCCACACCCCTCTCTGTGAAAAAATACTTCCTCACATTACCTCTGAGCCATCTCCCTTCTATCTTGAAATTGTGCCCCCTTGTTCTTGCACATCTCTTTTTCTGAAAGATGCCACCCTCTTGGACTTTGTTGATTCCCTTGAGGTACTTGAAAGTTTCTATCATGTCCCCTCTCCCTCCTTTCCTCAAGGGTATACATATTAAGCTCCTTTAGTCTTTCTTCATATGTCTTCTGGTGCAGACCCTGCACCATTTTGGTTGCCCTCCTGTGGACAGCCTCCACTCTGTCTATGTCTTTGCGGAGATGGGGTCTCCAGAACTGCACACAGTACTCCAGATGGGGTCTCACCAACTGTCTGTACAGAGGGATAACAACTTCCTGTTTTCTACTATTGATGCTTCTCCCTATGCATCCCAGTATCCCCCAGCCTTCCTTACTGCCTTCTCACATTGCTTGCCCACCTTTAGGTCATCTGATATAATTACCCCAGGTCCCTTTCCATTTTTACTGTTGTCAGTATCTCACCCCCCATTGTGTACTCTTCCCCTGGGTTTTTGTTTCCCAGGTGCATTACCTTGCACTTCTTTGCATTGAATCTGAGCTGCCATACATTTGACCATCCCTCCAACCTTGCCAAGTCCCTTCTCATCCTTTCCACTCCATCTGGTGTATCAACCCTGTTGCAGATCTTTGTGTCATCTGCAAAGAGACATACTTTTCCTTCCAGTTCCTCTGCAGTGTCACTTATAAAGGCATTAAAAGGACCGGTCCCAGTACTGAACCCTGCGGTACCCTGCTAGTAACCCTCCTTTCTTCACTGTGGACTCCATTTACTACTACCCTTTCATGTCCTGTTGTCTCAGCCAATTTTTATCCAGGCTACCACCTTGGGACCCACTCCAAGGCTGGCTAACTTGTGTATTAATCTTTTGTGTGGGACTGTATCAAATGCCTTGCTAAAATCTAGGTAAGCCATTTCCACAGCCCCTCCCTGGTCTACTATTTTGGTCACCGAGTCAAAGAAATCTATTAGATTCATCTGACATGACCTTCCCATCATGAATCCATGCTGCCTTGGGTCCTGTGCCCCACTGGCCTCTAGGTACTCAACAGTTCTTTCCTTCAGAAGTGATTCCATCATTTTCCCTACCACTGAGGTCAAACTAACTGGTCTGTAATTTCCTGCCTCTGTCCTGCTCCCACTTTTGTGAAGAGGAATCACATCCGCCCTCCTTCAGTCCTCAGGTACCACCCATCCTCCCATGATTTGTTAAAGAGAGTAGTCAGCGGTGTCACTAGTTCTACCCTTAGTTCTTTTAGAATTCTTGGGTGAGTCCCATCAGGCCCCATTGGTTTGTCTACCTTCAATTTTATTAGTTCCTTCAGAACCCTTTCTTCTGTAAATGGACTGGTATCGACGCCCGTTTTCAGAGTGTTTCTCTTGTTTGGTTTAGGTACCTCCCCCTTCTCTTCCTTTGTGAATACTGAGCAGAAATATTCGTTCAGTATCCCTGCTTTTTCACTGCCACCCTCTACCCACATTCCCTCCCCTTTATTAAGCCTCAGTATCCCTCCTTTGGTCTTTCTTCGCTCCCTAATATACCTATAAAAGGTCTTATCCCCCTTCTTAACAGAGTTGGCTATCCTTTCCTCGGTTTGGGCCTTTGCTATTCTGACTGCCTTCCCAGCCTCTTTCTGCTTTAACTGATAAAGGTCTCTGTCCTGCTCCTTCTGTGTTTCCTTATATTTCCTGAATGCTGTCCTTTTCTCTTTAACCTTCCCTGCCACCTCTTTTGAGAACCATAGCGTTTGTTTCCTTCATTGTGTTTTGTTGATTTGCTTTACAGAAAGGCTTGTTGCCTCTGTGATAGCTGTTCTGATTACTCCCCATTGTTCCTCCACCCCTCCTTCTTGCCTGTTTGCTAGTGCTTTTCTGAGGCACTCTCTCATTTTCCCAAAGTCAGCCCTCCTAAAGTCCAATACTCTTGCTTATGTATGGCTTGGTTATATGGCTGTGTTTATCCTGAACCACACCATTTGGTGGTCGCTTGTTCCCAGATGGCTACCCACTTCTAAATCTGAGATTCTTTCTCCGTCCCCATTTGAGAGTACCAGGTCTAAGATTGCTCCCTCCCCAGAGGGGGTTCCAGTACTGGTGGATGTGCCTGCAGCAGAGTTGCTCCAGTTAACATCTGGCATATTCAGGTCCCCCATCAACAATATCTCCCCATTTTCTGCCATTCTGAGGAAGCCTTTTATCATTTCCTTGTCCATTCCCTCCCCCTGAGATGGGGGTCTGTATACAACCCCCATGCGGATTGTGGTGCCATTTCCTGTCTCCAGGGTGACCCAGAGTGTCTCATCTGCTCCCTGTTTACTCTTTCGTTCTGTTGCTTTGATCCCTTCATTTACATAGAGAGCTACTCCTCCTCCTCCTCTTTTACCCTCCCTGTCCCTCCTGTAGATTGAGTATCCTGGTATGTTGACATCTCAGTCATGGTTCTCTGTGTACCATGTTTCTGTGACTGCCACAATATCCAGGCAACCCTCTTCCATCAAGGCCACTAGTTCAGGGAGCTTGTTACACAGACTGTGGGCATTGGTACTCATCACCCTCCACTTTTTGATGGCCTTACCCCTTTTAGCCCCATTCATGTCCTTACTGCCGTTGCCTTTTTTACATTTACCTCTGTCCTGCTCCCTAATGACTTCTCTACCTTGGTGTTTACCTCACTAATTACCATGTTTTGTGGGGGGAGGCTGTGATTTCCCTACTCCTTTTCAGTGCCCCCCCCCCCCAGCTAGTTTAAATGCTTGCTAATGAAGCATTTAAACCTCTCACCTAGGATCCTGGTTCCCCCCCCTTCCCGGACAGATGCAGACCATCGCACCAATGTAGGTCTGCATCCCTCCAGGTGGCTCCCCAGTCCCCAGTGAAGCCAAAACCCTGAGCTCCACACCAGTTTTTCAATCATTCATTGAATTTGACAGGTATGCTCAAATAAATACCGAGAAAAATAATTTGTTCAGTATCTCTTTTTCCCCCTTGTCCCCCTCCTTCCCACCTCTTCCTTCTCTCTCGTCTCGCTATATATTACTCCCTTTGACCATGTGCTTTTCTCAGATGTACCGGAAGAACAAGTTATCCCCAGAGTTCTCCCCTGTTGCCAGACAGAACTCTGTCTCCATTTTGGCCTCTCTCACCTTCATAGTGATTTCTCTTGATGCTTCTAGGTAATTTATATAGGGCCTATTGGAAGACTGGATGGGCCTAGCTGTCCTTATCTGACGACAGTTTCTATGTTTCTATTTACTGTCTTCCTCCTTTTGACTTCCCATATATGTGGGAACTGCCCTCCTATTGGTTCTTGCCACTGCCTTTACATCAGATGTGAACCACAATGAACCCTTAGTCCTTCTGCCTGATGCCTTCAGAATTGAACTGTCTGCTGCTTCTGTCATTGCAGTTTTAAATACTTCCCACTTTTCTTCTGCACCTCTTAATGCCCACTACATCCTTCATGCTTATTTCCAATTTTATCCTCATTTTGAGCTGGCAACGTTTCTAGTTGTTCATCTTGTACCAAAGCAGTTCGCTTCGGGTGTTTTCAGGCTTGCCGATATCATTATTATGAGGAATCTGCAGTGTAGGAAAGCAGGAAGAATCCTAATAGACATGGGATTTTGTGCTGTTGTACCACACAAATGACATACAGTAGTTACAGTGGTACTGTACCTACTCTGCTTCGTAATGAAGGCACTGTTACTCTGTCTGTTTTACAAGGCTTTGTGCTGCGCTGTATCATTGTATTTGCGTTATTGCTTCCTGTGTACCTTTCCTCCAGGACACCTCTGGAAACAAGCTGCTTCACAGCTCAAAATGCCTTTCCTGGTGAATGTTTTAAATAAATAAAAAATATATGTAAATGATGATTTAAGGAGAGAACTGGGTATTGCATACAGGGTGAATATGAAGAACTTAAGATCCTGTAACATACAAATCAAAATTGACAAAGTTAAACAAACAAACAAAAAATAATAGAAAAGCCTATTTCTGCGTAAGGGCAAGTTCAATGTGGATGGTGCTCCACAGAGAGGTCATAGAGGCGGAAACAGAGCAGTTCAGAGTAAGATTAGTTACATATGTGCTGGAAAAAAGGAAAAATAAGTAGACCTGCATGGACAGCAGCCTTCTTCTGTCTAAAAACCTAGTACTGTACCACAGTACTGTATGTTGTTTTATTCAAGCAGGATCATTTAAATGCATGGTACAGTAACTTAATATATGCAATAACATCTTACCAGGTTTTGAGTAAAGCGTGGTTGTCAATTTTAGAAAAAACTCTGGAAAAACTGTTAAAAGAAGTGTGGACTAGTTGTTGGAGCACTGGCTTGAAGATTGCAGATTCAAACCCTGCTAGAGCGAAATCTTCACTGTTTGACCTCGGGCAACTAACTTAAATTCTCAGTGTTCCAGTCCACCCAGCTGTGGAAATTGGCAGAAGCAAGAACCCACTCGAATTGACATCATGCGTTACAGTTAGGCTATCCTGGATGAACAAACTGTAATAAATAAATACATCCATCCGTATGTAAATAAATTAGTATAATAAGTTATGCTGATTTTGAGGGACACAAGTGGTGAGAACAACATGTCACTTATTCGCTACTCCTGATGAATATCAGTGGTCAATTTTTTTGTGCAAAACCAAACCACAGCATGCAAAAAAACAAATGTCAAATTGCAATTTAGAATCATTGTGGCATATTTTTAAATTTGTAAAATAATAGAAATTACAGAAAATTAGTACATGGTCTTATGAATCAGAAACACCAATACAGGAATTCCATTCCTGGTCACATGTACCTGACACACCAGGTCGCTTGTATAAGAAACACCAGTACAGGAATTCCATTGCTGGTCACGTGTATCAAACATCAGTACAGGAATTCCATGCCTTGTTACGTGTATCAGAAACACCACTGCAGGAATTCCATTCCTAGTTACATGTGTCAGAAACAACTGTACATGAATTCCATTCCTGGTCAAGTGTATCAGAAACACCAGTTAAGGAATTCCATTTCTGGTCACATGTATCAGAGACACCAGTACAGGAATTCCATTCCTGGTCACATGCATCAGAAACACCAATACAGGAATTCCATTCCTGGTCACATGTGTCAGACACAACAAGTACAGGAATTCCATTCCTGGTCACGTGTGTCAGAAACACCACTACAAGAATTCCATTCCTAGTCATGTGTATCAGGAACACCACTACATGAATTCCATTGCTGGTTACGTCTATCAGAAACACCACTACAGTAATTCCGTTGCTGGTTATATGTATCAGAAATGCTACTACAGGAATTCCATTCCTGGTCCCATGTATCAGAAATGCCAGTACAGGAATTCTATCCCTGGTTACATGCATCAGAAACACCACTACAGGAATTCCATTGCTGGTCATGTCTATCAGAAACACCACTACAGGAATTCAATTGCTGGTTACATGCATCAGAAACACTACTACAGGAATTCCATTCCTGGTCACATGTATCAGAAACGCTAGTACAGGAATTCCATGCCTGGATACACGTATCAGAAACACCAGTACAGGAATTCCATTGCTGGTCACGTCTATCAGAAACACCACTACAGGAATTCCATTGCTGGTTACATGCATCAGAAACACTGCTACAGTTATTCCATTCATGGTCACATGTATCAGAAACGTCAGTACAGGAATTCCATTCCTGGTCACATGTATCTGAAACGTGAGTACAGGAATTCCATTCCTGGTCACATGTATCAGAAACGTCAGTACAGGAATTCTATTCCTGGTCACATGTATCAGAAACACCACTACAGGAATTCCCTTCCTAGTCACATGTATCAGAAACACCAGTAGAGGAATTATTTTCCTAGTCATGTGTCTCAGAAACAATACAGGAATTCCCTTCCTGGTCACATGTATCAGAAACACCAGAAGAGGAATTATTTTCCTAGTCATGTGTCTCAGAAACAACAATACAGGAATTCCATTCCTGTTCACTGTGCTTGTTAAAACTCTTGAAATTAATAGCTTGGGAAATCTTCTAGTAGACATATGCAGAATACCCTATTTCCCCTTTTTCTTTAAAGTACTTGTTGACTCTTAGATACAGTCCAAGTATCCACCAGGTGTTCCGTGAAGGCAGTCAGAATGGTTGCATATGCGGTGCATTTGGGCTATTCGAAACCCAGCCCCATGTTTTAACTAAGAAAAGTTTGTTTTAGTATAGTGTGTATGTGTGTTAGTGTTAATAGAACTCAAAATAATCATTTTTTGTCTGTCCATAGAACAGCACCTATCTGCATAGATACGCATTTAAAATTGCTGAATTTCCTTCTGGAAATGTATTTTCCATTTTGTTGTTATGCAGTCATTGGGGCATGAGGAGGATCCCACAAGTTGAAGTAACAGTAGAAATGGAGTCATCCTCATGTGGCGTAGAGTGGATGGCATGGCGCTGTCTGTATGGAGTTGGTATTCGGTCAATATGGCGCAGGTATTACAGGGGCGTACAAAACCACGCAGACAATGTAGCATTAGTGAAAACAGCAACAGGGAAAGTATAGAGTGGGCAAAACAGCACTATCTCTGTGGCCGTTTTCACCTTCAGCATTCCATGTTGCCAGCGTCCCACTGCTGTGGCTCAGTGGATAGAGCCACAGGCTGTGGAAGGCGGCAGTGCCTGCAGCCGTCCCGAGTTCGGGTCTCACCTCCCTGCATTTCTTTTTCTTTTATTCATTTGTTCTTCATTTGCCACGCGGCCACCCCCCCCCCTTGCCTTCCCTTCCACAGGTGCTTCACACTCCACCTTCCCCAAGCTGTTCATCCTCCCAACTTACCCCCAGTCTTCTTTCTCCCCACCCAAGTTGCCTTCACTGCACAGTTCATCCTGTAACTGGCCACCCACCCAAATTACCCCCATTCTCCAACATGCGTCCCTCCTTGGAGGTGATTATAATACAGGTGGGGGGTGCAGAGGCTGAGCCCCCCGCAAAACATTATTTTATTGACATGATGTCCCCAGCACTTGAACATAGCCAGACGTGAGGCAAGTAATCTTTATGGGTCAGCTCAAGTAATTATCGCAGTTAGCACTGGAATCCTGGGCAAGATTGTACGCGCAATGGAGAATGAGAACCACAGCCACCATGCTCGTGACAGTGTGGGGAGCGGGGAGGAAAGTCAAACACTACAATCATCAGTCACAGCGTAAACTCTAGCAGCTTAGGGCAACTGACCTGTTAGGGCATTTTTAGCCTGCAAGTCACTCCAGAGCTGGTGAGTGAAAGACATTTATGTGTCTGATTAGCACAGGAGAATTCTTTATAGAAAAAATAAATATCAAATGTAGGCAGAGTGGTTTTATTTCTTTGGCCTCCCCTTTCCCTGAGGCTCAGGGTGCCATACCCTGAGCACCTAGGTGAATACTGTGTGATCCTGAGCAAGTCACTTAAGTACCTTTTGCTCCCGGGTCACATCTGGAAACAAGCTTAGGCTTAGTGTGCGACTCCTGGTTAAACAATGTTCCCTTCTCTTTCCTGTATGAAAGAACAAAGCAAATCAGTGACTCAAGGAAAATACAAAAATGTGGCAACGGCAAAATAAAACAATTTAAATGATAATTAAGTAGTTTCATGGAGCAGAACACATTCAAGCTAGCCACAGTTCAGACACATTCTGTAAAATTAAATTCGGCAGTAGACCGATTTAAAAAGATGGAAAGTCAGGGCCCCCACCATACTGGCAGATTGAATGTGGACATGCAAGGAATTCCACAGTATCTGAGCAGCCACCATAATAGATCGGGGGCCAGATTTTCAAAAGTGAACAAAGTATGCACTTGGCGGGAGAAAAAGTTACACAAGGTAGGATTTCCTTACACAACTGCAATTTTTTCCACATGCACACAGTGTTCAAGAAGTTTGCCTTTTTGCAGCCTTTTCCACTATTTATTGCAGCTTGCACATATCGTTTGCACCGCTGCAGAAAAGTGCCACACCTGGTATTACCAAGGGTATCTTTTTTTCTGCAGTTGTGAGAAAACAAGAAAATGCTGCCTGTGTGCATAAAATGCTGAAAATAGCGTTTTCCCAGGTGTAGGGATTTTTCTGTGCACCAGAGAGTTGTGTGCAGTGACTTAGTGCCTGGGCTGTGTCAGGCCTCAAATAAGTAGTATCTAGTTTAGGTGAAAAACAGTGGCAGTGGGTTTTTTTTTGTTTTTTTTTATTCTTTTTTGTTAAGAAGAGAAAGAAGTCCTTTTGTGTTGCTTTAGTTAGCTGAAAAAACACAGAATACACTGTCTGGCCCCATCCAAACTAGATGGCTTAAAATGGTTTATATCGCTTAAACCATTTTAAATCTGTCTAACAAGGATCGTGTCTACAGTACCAGCTGGTTTAAACACAGGTTCAAAACCTGGTTTTCGAAATGGATGACCGTGAAGAACCATGTTGCCTACAAGTCTGGAAATGCAGGCACTGTTCCATCTCTGCTTAAGTCCCCCCAGAACTGTGTTTGGCAAGCCCCACTGAGCACAACTGGAGTAGCAGGTGTGGATCCTGCAGCTTGGATGTTTTATCCATGCTAAGACGTGGCTGAGCTCAGTCAGGGCACAGCAACTTGGTAAGTAGTAAACATTTTATAAAACTTTACAACTTACTGAGTTGTAGTCTGGGCACAGCTATAGAGACGGGGGTCTGTGAGGCTGCTGCTCCGCTACTACTAATAATAGTTTGTCTAAATAAAACAATTCTAACTGGCTAATGAAATAAATTACTAGGCAGTGAGAACTGAGTTGTTTCTAAGAGTCTGACTGTTTTGCTGACCCTGTGCAGCTACTGAAAAAGACCCCTGGGTCAAAAAAGACTGGAAGAGGGACCATGTTCTGTGTCCGTTGCTGCAAAACTCCAGTCTGCACTTGTGTCAATTTTTGGGGGGAATGTTATTCTTTTTGCAACATAAATCGATATGCCTTAACACTACTTTTGTTCTCGAACTGCTCTTTGATCTTTTTTTTATTTTTATTTAAATTTTTAATCCCATTTTGAATATGTAAATGTGACATTAGCTCAGGAAATGTCAACTGTCAGACTTGCATTTCTGGAGAAAATACACCAGCAGTGTCACTATTTCAAGCTGTGTGTGTATATGTGTGTGTCATCACTTCCATGAGAAATTATCCTGTATGTCAGTCATCTTATGGCTTGCATCAGTCAGACTGTTCTACAAACGGGGGTTAACCCACCCCCTGTTTTCACAAAAAATGGGATCTACAGCTGTACCAGTAAATACTGTTGCCAGGCACCAGTTTACAGGAATCTTCTCAATAGTCACTGATTCTCACAGACTGCTTTCTGTACTCTCAGAGCAGAATTTGCTGTAAAAAGTGTGCAGAGTAGCCGTTTCAGTGGCCCAGGGAGCTGAGGCACTGGGTGCCACCCCATCCGCCACACCGGTGACCCGGGCTCAGGAATGGACCAGGGTCACTCGGGGGCCGACAAGGGGAAGGAGGGTTTAGAGTCCATAGACAGCTCTTCTCCTTCAGGGAGCGGGGACAGCGTGTGCCGTTGCTTGACTGACACCTAGCAGAGACTGGATGGTATAGCAGCAGGACCAGCCTCTCAGAGGGCCAAGCACAAGCAGAAGCGTACGTTTGCATCGTCACTCCGTATGCCTGTGCAATCGCACGAGTGACAGCCTTGGGGAGTGGGGAGAAAAGTAGGGTGGAAATATCCCGAATGACAGGATGGCTCTGGCTGCTCGCAGGCCCTGCATCCAACAACTCGGGCTCCACCACCATGACTGTATCCATGACTCACCGGAGGTGGGAACCCACGTCGACCCCGCTTGGGGGGGGTAAACCCTGAAGAACACGGGGGGGGGGTTAAGGAAAGTTGTGGTGACAGGGTTGGGGTGGCCAACAGGATGGGGGCTGGACAGATGGAGAAGAATCAAAACATTGATCGCAAAAAAAAAAAGAGTGCAGATTACGGAGGTTAAAGCTTCACACCTTAAATTGCATATGCCATCACCTTCGTAACCTTTAAAGTTGTACTAGGTGAGTACTGTCTGACTTTTCCCCCCTCTTCTTTATTAGATACACTATAACCAAGTATATCTCAATCATCCTGGTGTCGCTGGGGATTTTTATCTGCACCTACATGTCTGCAAAACAAGTGGTAAGAAATATTTTAGTATGACTGTCTAAGCTGCATAGTGCTGCACAAATTCAGCTTGATTAGCATCCTTAGGGCCTGGCAACAACACACACACACTCAGTCCAGCAGGCTGCAGGGTCCACATGAGGATTATACCTCCTGACTGTCCACCTGACTTGTTCAGCCACAGGGATAGCAGGTAGAGGGGGAAATTATCCAGTCCCATGCAACTTCTGTTTAGTTTCTGGGGCATGTGTCCCCATAGCCTTCCCCCTTCTGTCTTATTTGCAGACTGATCTTATCTGACGTCTCCCTCTCCACAGATGCTTGCTTTGAGTGTAGGTTTTTAGCAGGATTGCGGACTGTTTATAAGACAGGTCATGAAAAAAGTTATGCAAGGTTCACAACTGGCCAGCAGTTTGACACTTTTAAACCCATGTCATTTTTTTTCTTTTCTGCAAAGCTTCTTCTCCCCTCGTCATGTTTGTCAGGGTTATACCATGGTCCCAGGGACATACCCTGTTCATGCCTGTTGATTCCCCCCCCCCCCAGGTCCTGTGGCCACCCAGTGTCTCCCATGTCTATCCTTCTGTGGTAGGAGCTCTGAGGGGAGGGCAGTCCACTTGTGTGGACTAGCATCCACTGTTGGTAGGCACTGTGACCCAGGGGATTCCAGGAACTCCAGCCGTCCTATAGATGGTACAAGGGTTTTTCTCCCTGTTTTTCTTTTTTTTTTTTTTTTTGCCCTGTCCTCCCTTCTCTTGTGGCATAGGCATAGCCTCCTGATGGTGTCGCTGCTGACAGTGATGTCCTGCGGAGGGAGCAAGTACCCTTTGCCTACCACAGAGGTAGCTGTGGCACCGGGGTTCCAACGCTGTCCCTTCGCATTGAGGCAGCTGCTGCAGACTGGCCTGCATGCCGACCACAGCTTCCTGAGCTCACTTCTAAATGCTGGTTGCCAGCACGACGTGCTGCCGATGGGCCATTGGGACTGCTGGGCCATCGGGACAGCCGTGTACCAGTATTTTAGGGTTTTTTGGTTCTTTTGTTAGCACAAGTCTGTTATAAAGGGGTGCTATTTCCCTGCAGTATGCAGAGAGGCATTTACGTAGGAGAACACAAGTCATAGAAGCACCAGTGGAAGCAGCATTTAGCATAGCTTCTTCAGGACAGCTGGGATCTGGAAAGGGTGTGCGGACTGTAGAATCCTTCCTTGTACCCCTCAGCTGCCCCGTGTGGCATGGAATGACCTGATTGCAGGCCATTTATTATGACTTTTCTGTGGATTCTTCCTTCTCTCAATTAATGGAGAACTGCGCTAAAACAGTACGTCATTTTTTTCTTGTAGAAGCTGCTCTTCTAAATGCTGGTTTCATTTCTGTTATTGTGCCATCTTTACTGGTCTTTTAGTAAACTCAGGCATTTTTGATTTACATACTAGTGGTGAGGACTGTTTTAGAACTGTGTGATAAAACTCTAAGTAATAAGCCATGACAGGGTGTGCATTATAGAATTTTAATGCATGCCCTAGGGGTGTAGTAAGGCACAAGGCCAAAGGCATATGCCTGTGCCATAGCACATGTGACAACCTTACATCCCTTGGTAGTGCATTAAAAAAATCCTATGATGCACACCCTGGATGGGCTTATTACACTTTTAAAAATGTCTTAAGTATTTTTTTTTAAGGGAGGGAAATGAGATTCGGCACCTGACTGTGCGGTTATAGAGATTTAATCCATGGCAGGTGACATTATTCAGCCAATGAAATTTCTAGATTTTTTCTTTCCATTTTATAAGTCACTTTTAACTGCATAATTCTATATTAGAACACAAATGCATTGTGCCAACAATCTAAGAGCTTACTTAACAAGGGCATAGCTTTCGTCATACAGTTCAAATATGGTATTTGCCACCACTGTGTAAGTCATTATAGGTACTGTGTTTGTCATTGACCAATCACTGTCTTACTTCACCTAGCATATGAAATACTCTTATACAATGAATAGTGTTTCACAAGCTATGTAAAACCCCCACATTTGCAAGACACAATAAATCAAATGCAGACTTCCAAATCATAAGCCGCGCAGTGTTTCACCAGTCACTATCCACAAAGAATAACCCACCAGGAGATTGCAACATCCACAGAAGATGTTTGCTTCCTAATTATTAGTATGTTGCAGTAACCTGTGGCAGACTTACATGCACCAGCATCAAGGTGGCATAAATTCAACAGTGAGTGCAATAAAACACTTAAATTATGACTCTGTTCTTAATAGTATTACTCCACAGCAACAGTTTTTATGTTCGTTTAATGTACTGTAACCAAGAGTTTTGTGGGACCTATAATTTGTTAATATGTTCCTCGTCACTACTTGTTGCTGGATAAGAGTGGTTTCACTTGGCATTCTGCTCGAGCCAGAACAGCTCAACTTCGCTTAACTGTTCCCTCTCAAGCAGAACAAAGTCTAAGTCAAAGGCATTTTTATTTCTAAAAAGCATTTTTCACAATATCAGAGCACTTGTACATAGGCATAAAGCATAATGAGATTAAGATAAACAGTAATCAGTTAAAATTAGCAAAATTCCAAATTAAAACACATCTGAAAAGGCTGACTCAAATAAGTTTTTAGAGCAGCTTTGAAGGTCTCAGTAGACGGGCACTCTGTAATCTGATGAGGTAGAGAGTTCCACAGAGTCGGGGCAATTTGTGCAAAAGATCTCGCTCCTGAGGTCTTCAGATGGACCCTGGGAAGCTCTAGCAATCCCTCTTCAGTAGAACGGAGGTGGCGGCAGGGGTGCAGGAGATCTTGCAAATAATGTGGTCCCTGTCCGTGTAGGGTGTTATAGGTCAGCAAATTGATCTTGAAGGTGATCCTCCACTGCATTGGCAGCCAGTGCAGTTTGTGGACCACAGATGAGACATGGCTAGATCGAGGTAAGCCCGCCAACAGCCTGACTGCCGCGTTCTGCACCACCTGCAGGCGGCGGATGTCCACTGCCGGAACCCTAGGTAGAAAGCATTGCAGTAGTCAAGCCAGGAGGTCACAAAGGCATGGACCAGACTAAGAAGGTCATCAGGCGGAACAAGGTGTTTTATCTGGGCAATATTCCTTAGATGGTAAACTGAGGCCTTGACGGTGGCTGACTCCTGTGATTTAAGCGTCAGCTCACCATCAAAGATAACGCCCAGATTCTGTACCCATTCAGAGGACCTCAGCTGCCTGCCCCCCAGAACAAGCCCAGAGGGCTGAGCAGCCAAGGACCCCTCTGCCCGATGAGCAGGGTCCACAACCAACACCTCAGTCTTATCTGGGTTCAAGCTTAACCAGCTGGCACTCATCCAGTCCTGGATCTCAGTGAGTCAGTTTTTAAAGACCGTGACAGCATCATCTTGCTTGTGCACAAAGGACAGGTATAGCTGAGAATCATCTGCATAGCAGTGAAAACTCAGCCCATACCACCTTATAATGTCTCCCAGTGGCTGCATATACACTGCAAAAAACATGGGAGACGACAGTGAGCCCTGCGGCACCCCACAGGTCAGAGGGAAAGGGGCAGAGGGAAAAAAACGACACCACTCTACTAGTCCTGCCCATGAGAAAAGAATGGAACCATCTGAGGACCGTACCAGACAGTCCACAGATCATCCGCAGGTGCTCCAGTAATACCCCATGGTCTACGGTGGCCAACACTGCTGAGAATTCAAGGAGAATCAAGATCGAATGGTTCTTCTGATCTCTCACTGTCAGGAGATCATTAAGCACCCGAACAAGCACCGTCTTGGTACTGTGCCTCTTCCTAAATCCAGACTGGAGAGAATCATAGACCACATGGGTGGTAAGATGGTCCTCGAGCTGCAACGTGACTACCTTCTCAATAACCTTACCCACAAAGGGATGGTTAGAGATAAGTCTGTAGTCTGTGAGACAATCTGGGTCGAGGGAGGGCTTCTTTAAAAGGGAGGTCACAACCGCCTCTTTCAAGGGGTCAGGGGACACCCCCTTCTCCAACGAACTCCAGACTGTCTCAGTAAGGACCAATCCAATGACATCCACACACTCCACCAGGAGGTGGGTTGGACCATGATCCAAACTACAGCAAGTCGGTCGCATACCCAGGACATTCTTCACAATATCAGTGATTGCCAGCTGATCAAAGTCGGACCAGACAAACTGGGCATGAGCGACCTCCCACCGTCCACTGCACCGCTCATCGGAACATACAGAACGAATGTGTGACCTGATGGTGGCAACCTTATCTGCATGACCAAAGTAGTAGATCAGGGAGGGGCTGTGGACATGGCCTACCTAGACTTTAGCAAGGCATTTGACACAGTCCCACACAAAAGATTAATATACAAGTTAGCTAGCCTGGGAGTGGGTCCCAAGATGACAGCCTGGGTAAAAAATTGGCTGGAGAATAGGACACAGAGAGTAATAGTAAATGGAGTCCACTCTGAAGAAAGGGGGGTTACTGGTGGGGTACCACATGGTTCAGTATTAGGACCGGTCCTCTTCAATGTCTTTATAAGCAAATTGCAGAGGTACTGGAAGGAAAAGTATGTCTCTTTGCAGATGACACAAAGATCTGCAACAGAGTTGATGCACATTGTGGGGTGGAAAGGATGAAAAGGGACTTGGCAAGGTTAGAGGAATGGTTACATGTATGGCAGCTTAGATTCAGTGCTAAGAAGTGCAAGGTAATGCACCTGGGAAACAAAAACCCAGGGGAAGAGTACACAATGGAGGGTGAGATACTAACAACAACAAAAATGGAAAGGGACCTGGGGGTAGTCATATCAGATGACCTAAAGGTGGGCAAGCAATGTGAGAGTGCAGCAAGGAGGGCTGGGGGAATACTGGGATGCATAGGGAGAGGCATCACCAGTAGAAAACAGGAAGTTATTATCCTCTGTACAGACAGCTGGTCAGACTCCATCTGGAGTACTACGTGCAGTTCTGGAGACCAGTCTTCATAGAAGACATGACCGGATGGAAGCCGTCCAGAGGAGGGCAACTAAAATGCTGCAGGGTCTGCACCGAAGACATATGAAGAGACTTAAGGAGCTTAATATGTATAGCCTCGAGGAAAGGAGGGAGGGGGGACATGATGGAAACTTTCAAGTACCTCAAGGGAATCAACAAAGTCCAAGAGGTAGCATCTTTCAAAAAGAGGTGTGCAAGAACAAGGGGCACAATTTGAAGATAGAGGCGACTCAGAGGTAATTTAAAGTATTTTTCACAGAGAGGTTGTGGATGCATGGAGCGGCCTTCCAGAGGAGGTCGTGGAGTCAAAAACGGTGGTGGAATTCAAGCATGCATGGGACAGTCATAAGGCAATTCTAGGGGGTGGGGGTAGGAAGAAGTAGGCTGCTGGTTAACTAGGATCTGCAGCTTATCCAGTAGGCAGGGAAATGGGCAGACTGGATGGGCCAAGCGGTCCTTATCTGCCGTCAAATTCTATGTTCTAGGGACATGGATATGTTGTTCATCCACACTCATTGGCAGTATCCTTGCCGCTTTAAATCTTGCGGAAGGTCTTCAAGCTTGCTCCTCCACACCACCGGGTGGTATAACTCGACTCCGCCCCATGCGAGATCTTCCTTACGCTTGGAGCTCAGGTTCCCTCACTAACGCTCTGCGTTTGTGACTGGTTCTATTTCTCCGTTTGCGGTTAAAAATAAAATTTTTGCAAAAGACTTCAGTCTTCTATCCCTGGCTACGATGGACCGAATCGACTCCAGATTTGGAGATGCCCATGCGGGCAGAAGATGTCTCGACGGATCCACACTCACGCGGTGTATACTGCTTAGGCCTTGAGCACGACCCGCGGCTTGCGACCTGTGCTCATCTTTCTCGGCCCGTCCTCGAAGACCGTGCTGCCCGATTGCAACTGGGCCGTCCGAAGCGTTTCCCTCGGTGAAGTCAAGGAGGCCGGTTGGCGGTGTCAGCGGCGGGGTTCGGCGGATCAGCTGGCCGGATGGTCGCCCCTCGAAGGAGGCGCGGGAGCGTATCTTCCTCGACATGACATTTATCCCTCTCTCTGGGTTCTTCCTACGGCTTCTTTTAAGGAGCTTTGTCTGTCCCTCTCCACTAAAGGAGAAGGGCCTCGTCTGCTGGACCTTATTCTCGGTCAAAAAGAGGGACAGGGTAAGTCCCTCCGTCGGCGCTCTTGGGGGCGGGAAGGTCCCTCTCCCGGGCCGTCGACCGTCGGCCCGGTCGACCGCTCGGCTTCGACCACTGGCCTCACGGTGTCCCGTCAGGTCAGTTGACCGAGACTCCCACCGATGAAGTCGAGATTTTTCCGACCCATTGGACCGAGCTGTCGCTCTTAGCAACGATTCCCTCTCCGGTTCCCCGGAGGGAGTTGAGGATCCATTGGGCTCGCCTGTGCCTCGGTTCGGAGCCCTCGGATGGACCATCGAGCGAAGGAAGTGCGGTTCGGCCGACACCTCCCGCACCGACCTCGGAAATTCCGGGACTCTCGGTCTCGGACCTCTTATGATCCACCCGATCCCACCGTCATAGGCGGTCTCGGTCTCGGCTTGCACCATGATGGCCGGCTTGCTCGCCGCTCGTCCTGTCCTCCTCCTCGGATGAGGGGAGGCTTGGCGTCATTACGTCGCTGGTCACGAGACCTTATGTTATAACAGCTCCTCCTGGCCGAGAATAAGCCGACTCCGTCGCCTTCGACCATTAAGTGGCTGTCACGGGCAGCCGACACAACCCTCGACTTATCCGAGCCTATACCCAGGCGGTTGTTCGGCAAAACCAGCTGCTCCACCGATTCGGTGGAACCTCCGCCTCACAGCCACCAATTGGGGCTCCGACCAAGAGATTCTCGGTCGGCTGAGGGTCTACCCCATCGGCTGTCAGTTACCCTCACTCCCGACCGACCTCGGCAGGTGAAGGTGGCTCAGGCCAGAGAGCAGCTCTTGAGGACTCTTCCGAGTCGAAGATGATTCCTCCTTCTTCTCAGCGACTGGACTTGAGTCTTCAGGAGGTCAGTCAATGGACGATAGCCCGTCGTCCTTCCTAGGACTGCTTGGCTCATCTCGGAGTCTACCGGGATGGAGCTCGAACCCGTTCCAAGCGGGCAGGTATCCCTCAGGAGATTCTGGACCGAGGTTCTCCAGCGGAGGCCTTTCGGTGGCCGAGGCCATAGTGGGTCCGGCACTGGAACTTTGGCAGCGCCCTGCTTCCTGCCCTGCGCCTCGGCCAGGATGGCCAGGAAGTATGCGGTCCCACGGTTCCTTGTCCGGTTTTGGAACACCCCTCTGCTGAGGGTTGATTACCGACAGCGTTTTCCGGCGCGCCCGCAGCGCCAGGGATGTGGACAAACCTCCTGACAAGAGTCCAGAAATGGACTGATGTCGGGCGAAAAGTCTACGCTAGTCCTCTCTCAAGCCTTCGTCAGGCCAGTTGGCCGTCCTCATGGCACATTTTCTCATGCCCTGTTGGGCTCCTGGATGAGGTCATCCTCATCTTCCGCCGATCTGCAGACTACGGTTAAGCAGGTGCGGGACCAGGGCAGAGCAGTGGCCAAACAGCAGCTCAGACTGCTTTGGATATAGGGGACTCATGTGCCAGATCGGTGGCGGCGCGGTGGCTATCTTGTCGGCGGAGCTTGGCTGAGGATATCCACCTTTCCTGGATACCCAGCACAAGTTGGCGGATGTTCCCTTTGGGGACTGACCTCTTAGCCCTGGGGTGGAAGGTCACCTGCAGAGGATCGAGAAGTCCAATGCCACCTTGGACTCGGGTCTCTTCCGCTCAGAAGGACAAGGCCGCAAACCACAGCCTAAGCCCTTTAGGTCCTTCTTGCCCCGGTAGCATCCGGCCCAACAACGTCAGGGCCAGCAGGCTCGACCTTGGCATCCCAAACCAAACCGGCTTCCTCTAACAGGAGGCAGGGAGGAAAGGGCCCAGGAGGTCCCTCGGCCGGTCCCTCCTCCAAGCCTGCCCAGTGACGGGCTGAGGGGTGTCCCCCATCCCCGTCACCTTACCCCTGGGTCCCCCCATGGGGGGCGGCTCCGGCACTTCCGTTCCGCCTGGTCCGCTGTTACCACGGACAGGTGGGTCTTGGAAGGTGGTGGAAGAGGCCTGCCTCTGGAGTCGAGCAGGCACCACCTTCAGTAATGCCGCCCCTCGGAGCTTGGATCCCCACCCTCACTGGCGGCTCGTCGAGCCGACATCGCTCTCCTCCTCCAAGGAGGTGGTAAGAGGTGGTGGACCCTCCTTCAGACCCAGGGTTTGTGTCAGGTACTTCCTGGTTCGAAGCAGACGGGGGCTGGCGCCCATTCTCGACTCTACGACCTAAACAAGTTCCTAAGGTCTCGAACCTTCAGGATGTCACTCTGGCTCGAATAATACCATCCTTGGAAGCAGCGTGTGGTTCTGCTCTCTGGACTTGCAGGGCCAGTTTTTCCGTCCTATCCGTCCGTCTCACCAGAGATTCCTTCGCTTCCGGCGGAAGGATCCCTCTTGATTCAAGCCATGCCCTTGACTTGTCTCCAGCTCCCAGGGTCTTCACCAAATGCATGGCAGTGGTGACAGCATTCCCTGCGGCGCCGAGGGTCGGGTGTACCCTTACCTGGACGACTGGCTGATAGCAGCTCCCTCCAGGAGGGAGGCGGAGTGGTCAGAGATCTGGCCCTCCAGGTCTGCTCTCAACTGGGCCTCCTTATCAAGCGAGGCCAAGTCGGAACTCGAGCGAAGCAGGTGATTCTATTCATCGGGCGCAGGCTCGACTCTCTTCGAGCCAGGCGAGCTCCCAGCGGACAGGGCGAGGTTCTTTCCTCCTTTGCCCGATCATTTCTGGTTGGGCAATTGCGCCCTGCCGGGACTTCCTCGCCTCCTGGGTCTCATGGCGGCCTGCACCAGCGTGGTCCGTTGGGCCGCTGGAACATGCGTCCCTTCAGTGGGGACTGGCCAGCCAGTGGTCCACAGCTGCGATCCCTTGGACCAGCTTGTGTCGGTGACACAGGGGATGTGGGCTCTCCAGTGGTGGACCGTTCCAGATCATTTGCAGGAGAGGCATCCGTTCGTCCGCCCGAGCCGGCGGGTCTCTCTCGACCGATGCCTCTCTGATGGGTTGGGGTGCCCATCTGGGGAACACGGGCTCATGGCCTCTGGTCCCAGGAGTCCGATGCCACATCAACCTGCTGGAGCTCCGGCGGTCCGCCTAGCTCTCCCGCCTTTGCTCCGTTCCTCCGGGTCAAGTGGTCCGGTCCAGGCGGACAATACCACGACCATGTACTATCTGAACCGCCAGGGCGGGGCCGCGCTCCATGCTTCTATGCAAGGACTCTCCGCATTTGGTCACTCGTGCGCAGCCTGGAGGCGGATCTCTGGCCATTCACGTGGCAGGAGCCTCCAACACCCTGGCCGATGCCCTGGGCCGGATAGGGGCTGCATCCCACAGTGGTCTCTCCTGCCGGAGGTAGTACAGCATCTGTTCTCCCTTTGGGGCACACCTCAGGTGGACCTGTTTGCCTCCATGGAGGAAGGCTGAGTCTGTTCCATGCCCCCCCCTCAGCAGGGGCTCGCTGCAGGGATGCCTTCTCGAGGCAATGGACCCAGACCTCTTTCGCCTTTCCCCATTTCCCTTGATCACAAGGTGCTTCTCAAAGCGAGGAGGGACAAGGCGCGGGTGATTCTGATAGCCCCAGACTGGCCTCGCCAGTTCTGGTACCAGATCTCCTCAGTCTCAGCTCCAGGACTCAGCGGCAGCTTCCAGCTCGCCGGACCTGCTCTCAGTCAATCAGGGGAAGGTGTTCCATCCGGACCTTCAATCCCTGCACCTGCGCCTGGTTCCTGAGCTGCAGAGTTCCAGGCCTTGGGTCTTTCCGGCGAGGTCCTCAATGTAGTTGAGGCGTCCCGTAAGTCGACCAGAAAATGCTATGCCTTCAAATGGAAAGGTTTTCCATTTGGTGTCAGAACAAGGGCTTGGACCCTTCCTCCTGTTCCTTGGCAAGCATCTTGGACTATTTATGGTCCCTTTCTAGTCAAGGGCTTGGTCAGCTGACCTAAGGTTGCACCTGGCAGCCATCTCTGCTTACGGCGCGGGCCGGGGAAAGCAGTCGATGGCGCAGGAGAAGGTGGTCTGGCGGCTTTTCAAGGCCTTGATCCATTTCCCCTCCAGTCGAGGAACCCCCACCTCCGTGGGATCTACTGCTGGTACTGGCAAAGCTCATGGGCAAGCCATTCGAACCTATGCACAGGTGTGCTCTCTCTCACCTGTCGTGGAAGACCGCCTTCTTGGTGGCTATCACGTCAGCCAGAAGGATGGGAGAGCTCCAGGCGCTTTCCATCGAGTCTCCTTACCTGGTCTTCCACAGGGACAAGGTTGTCCTGCGCCCCCACCCGAAATTCCTTCCGAAGGTGGTGTCGGAGTTTCACCTTAACCAGGTGTTGACTCTGCCGGTGTTCTACCCCAATCACACCTCGGAAGCCGAATATAGGCTCCATACTCTGGACCCTAGAGGCGCTCGCTTATTATAAGGGCGCCGGCTGAAATTCGAGGAGAGGTTAGCCGAGCTGTTTGTCACCTACGCTGAAACCCGCATCTGGCAGACCTGCAACCAGCGGACGATAAGCAGGTGGGTAACCTCCTGCATAGATCTCTGCTTATAAGTTGGCAGGCATGGAGCCTCCAGAGGATAAGAGCTCATTCTACCCGCCATACTGCTGTAACGGTGGCTGCTTCCAGGGCTCCCTATCCAGGAAATCTGCAGGGCTGCTACCTGAAGTCAGCAAACACCTTCATTACCCACTACCACATCGACCTTGAGTCACGCCCGGGATGCTGGTTTTGGGGCCTCGGTTCTCCAGTCTCTTTCCCAAGTAAGTATATGGGGTGTGCGTCTTGCTCCCTCCTCCCGGAGAACTGCTAGAGTCTGCAATGAGTGTGGATGAACAACATATCCATGTCCCTAGAAATACAGGTTACTCACCTGTAACAGAGTTCTAGGAATGGTATATGTTGTTCATCCTACGACCTCGACCTCGGCCGGCGCTGTACAGAGCTTCAGCGGGCAGATCTGGCGTCATGGGGCGGGAGCCGAGTTATACCACCGGGTGGGTGGGAGGAGCAAGCTTGAAGACCTTCCGGCAAGATTTAAAGCGGCAAGGATACTGCCAATGAGTGTGGATGAACAACATATACCATTCCTAGAACTCCTGTTACAGGTGAGTAACCTGTATTTTCTGTGTTTCTATGTTAAAGAGTTGAGCGAACCCCTCACACTTAAGCTGTGAAAAAACTCTCTGATTCTGAAGGCAGGTTGGATTGCACAACCTGTCAACAGTTCAGAAGAGCTGGGGTGGTTGATTCCTTGCAGTGGCACTCTCCCTGGACAGGAACTCTGCCTTCTTGTGGGAGACAGACGATTGATAGGCCCATTCCAAAGAGCAACTGTCCTTGACCCTGGCACATACCTTGCAATTGTTCAGCCAGCTGGGGATCACAGTCAGTCTGTCCAAGTCTGTATTGATGCTCGGCCAGCAGCCCCAGTTCATAGGAGCTATACTGGACACAGTCCTCAGCTCAGCCCCCAGACAGGGCTTGATAGTGCAGACCCAGGCCATTTATCACAGCCAGGATATACCTCAGACTCCTGGGTCTGATGGCTGCTGCCATTGCCACGATTCCCCTGGTGCGGCTACACATGCATATCCTTCAGTGGACTTAGAGGGTACAATGGGATCAGTGGACCGATGATCTGGAACAGAAGGTCCTTGTCTCTTCCGCTGTCAAGAAATTCCTCCTGTGATGATGGAACCCAGCCATTTGCTCAAAGGGGTTCCTTTCCGCATACCCGCTCCTCAGCGGATCCTCGCCATGGATGCCTCTGGGATGGGCTGGGGTGCTCATCTGAGTCCTTACCAGACTCGGAGGGGAAGGGGGATGTGGACTCCTCTCGAGGTGCAGCTCCACATCAGTCTCCTTGAGATGAGAACTGTTCTCTTCGGCCTGCAGGCCTTCCAGTCTCATCTGTCCCCAGGCCCTCTGCTAGTGCAGACGGACAATATCAGTGTAGTACACTACATCAATAAGCAAGAAGGAGCCCATTCTTACCAGATGAATCCAGGTGATACTGCGCCAGGAGAAGAGAGTGGTGGAGGTTATGGGTGTGCTACCCAAAGTCAAAACAAAGCAAAAGTAACTGCACTCTGGAGCTGTAGTCTGTTGTGAAATTCAAAAAGGGTAACAAGCCAGGAGATATAACTAGAAATTAGTCAACTGAAAGACAACAGTACTATGAGTTGCAGTTACAGAAAGCAAAAGTCAGAGTAAACCACGGTCACAATAAAACCAGCGCTTCACGCTATGGAGCTTCCTCAGGGGGCGCTATACTGTGCAGCAGACCTCCCTTAAATACCCAAAGTCTGTTGCTGTAAATGACATCACAACAGGGCAAAATCTCCAAAATGCATTGCAAGAAACAACATTGTAGTGGTTCGAGACACATAAAGTAACAGTTTCATTTTGAATTATATTCTGAGTTGAAATTCTCAGTATTTTAGAAGGGTTATGTTAGGCCACAATCATACAAAATAACACATAAACAATATGATAAATAAAAATGGTAATAATTGATATTTAGAAACACATAGGAAGTCAGTAAATGCCACTGACCCCGTAAATTAGAATTAGATACATTGAATCATACAGTTATTACATAGTCTAAATTGTGGCATCATGTATCAAAGTGCCAGTAATTAACAAATAAAAATACTTCATAGTCCAGCTTGATTTACTTATTTTCAGTTTTGTTAAAAAGATCAGTGGACCCAGTGGAGGCGATTTAGGGGCGTCTAAGGATATTCACCAGCTCCCTTGCCATCGGAGGACTGTGAGTGGTCCTTGGGACTATGTTCGTAGAACAGTATTATCGGGACTTTGCCATGAGCCATTAATGCTGCAGCAGTTTGTGCTGTTGTGGCGCGGGTTGCGTTTGAGTCCAACACTTGATTCAGCTGTTCTGCCTGTGGTCATCTGCCGTTGTGCGTTGTTCCAGACAGCAGATTAACACTTGAAGCTTAGGTATCATCTGTAGTCAAAAGTGGTTTCTACCAATTGAGGAACACCACCAGGATTAAGCCCCTAGCTCAACCCAAAGATCTGCCATCACTAATGCATGCCTTTGTGGCTTCGCGGCTGGATTACTGCAGTGCTCTTTACTTCGGGGTCACTGGAGGGACCCTCTGCCGACTACAGATGGTGCAGAACACAGCGGCTAAGTTGTTGACAGGCCTGGCAAGGTCCAGTCACGTGACCCCAGTCCTGCAGATCTGCACTGGCTGCCGGTCAGGTGGAGGATCCTCTTCAAGGTGGGCTTGCTCACCTATAAGGCCCTATATGGGCTGGGGAAAAACCAAGCAACTCACACTCCAGAGCCAAGGGAGTGATACCTCAGTGAAGGAAGCAATAAATGCCACAAATCAGATTTCAGTGAAGTGAGTTTCTTTTTATTTTCCTCAATCCCAAGTCACTCAGGCACATACAAGTGTTCCGTAAGACATGGGTCAGGCTAAAAACATCAGGCGACTGCACCTTTAGTGTCGCTGGGCTGACCCTGAGGAACACTTTACCAGCTGTCATCAGGGAGGCCACAACAGTCTAGCTGTTCATAAAGGGGCTAAAGGCCCATCTGTTTCACCTGGCATTACCTGACGAGGGTGACTAACCTGTATTTTATCAACTTTTAGTCTGGCTGAAATTATTTATTTATTTATTGCAATCTGATTGTATGTTGCGTTATTTTCTCTGCCTTTTATTGTAAGGTGGCCAGAGCTTCAAGGAATGGGCACCTGATAAATAAAATTTGCCTTGCCTTGTCATTACCAAGAAACTAATGGAGGGAGTTCAGTGGCCTTCTCAGAAGTTCTCCCAGTACCTAGAGCAAGTACTGCAAAGAATCTGAGACTAGAGGAGTTCCAACTCCTGGCTGGGGGCCTGGTGTCAGACAAATGGGTACTGGCTGGTCGGGGGATGGGATAGAACATGACATAACAATTCTCTGTATGCCGAGGACAGGTTACATTTGAGCAAGGAGGGCTCTGAGGTCCTAGAGCAGAGACTGGGGAAGTACACAGCAACCAAAGTATATTTAAACTAAGTGTGGGGGGAGACAAGTGCGGAATCAGAGTCCCCAGACTGGGGAGACGTACAGGTTTACCCTATACTAGTAGGAAAGGAGCAGGGGAGAACTCATTCAGAGTCACTAGAAATAGGGTTCAGAAGGGGGGGAAGGAAGGGAAGGGCATATGTTGGAGAGTAGTCTCCTTGAATGCGAGGAACCTGGGGAACAAAGCAGCTCAGTTGTAGGCTCTGATGGTGGAGGGAGAGGTGGACATAGCTGCCATCACTATAACCTGGGCCACCCAGTACCATGACTGGGACCCGGTGATCCCGGAGTACAGGCTTTACCGCAGAGACCGGGACAAAGGGAAGGGAGCGGGGGTAGATATTTATGCAAGGGAGGGGATAAGATGTGCCAGGAAGGAGGGTGATATTACACAGATTACACAGAAATCTGATGGCAGAAAAAGACCACAACAGCCCATCTAGTCTGCCCTTTACATCCTACCCTGCTCCCCCCCACCTTTTATACTTCCACCCTGTTTCCCAACCCCTTATGTCTGTCCCATGCTCTCTTGAATACTTCCACCATTTTGGCTCCAACTACCTCTTTCAGCAGCCTGTTCCAGGCTTTCACCACCCTCTCCGTGAAGAACTGCCCTCTGACATTAGCTCTGTATTTCCCATCTTCCAGTTTGAGGCTATGTCCTCTCATGTTTACTCCCTTCTTCATTTTGAACAAGCTTCCTTCCTTCACCCTGTTTATTCCCTTCAAGTACTTAAGTCTCCATCGTGTCCCCCCCTCCCTCCTAGTCTCCAGTGGGTACAGATTCAGCTCCCTTCATCATTGCTTATATGGTATATCCTGCATCCCACGTACCATCCCTGTTGCTCTTCTCGGAACCCTTTCCGTCAGCTCACTATCCCTGCGTAAGTGAGGCTTCCAGAACTCCATACCTCATTCTCCAGGGTGCGGCCTCAGCATAGTTCTGTACAATGGCATTAGCACTTCCCTCCTCCTGCTAGTAAAGCCCCTCGCAGTGCAGGCCAACATACCATTTGCCTTACCCACCACCTTGCTACACTGGTTCCCCACCTTAAGATTCCTTGATACCATAATCCCTAGGTCACTTTCCTGTTCCTTTTCCTTGATTTCCTCCCCAGGAGGTAAGTTTCCTTCTTGTTTTCCACCCCAGGTGCATCACCGAACACTTTTGTGCATTAAATTTTAGTTGCTAGGTTTCTGACCACTTCTCCAGCTTCTGCCTTATGGCTTCCACTCCCCCTTGTGAATCTGCCCTGTTGCAGACCTTTGTATCGTCCGCGAATAGGCACACCCATCCCCCCAAACCTTCTGCTAGGTCACTAATATAGATGTTAAAGAGTAGTGGTCCCAGGACTGACCCCTGTGGCACCCCACTGATCACTGTCTGTTCCCTGGAATGTGTCCCATTTACCACCACTGTTTGACACCTTCCTGTCAGCCAGTTCTCCACCCACCTAGTGAATCTATGGCCCACCCCAAGACTGTCCAGCTTATTCACCAGCCTTTTATGCAGAACGGTGTTGAAGGCCTTACTGAAATCCAGATGGGCCACATCCACCGCTCCTCCCTGGTCCACTGTCTTCATCACCCAATTGAAAAACTCTTATCAGGTTAGTCTGGCAGGACCTTCCCTCGGTGAAGCCATGCTGCCTTTCGTCCTGTATGCCATTTATCTTCAGGTGTTCCACCAACCTTATCTTTGGTAATGTTTACATTACCTTCCCCATGACCAAGGTGACACTAACAGGGCGGTAGTTTTTGACCTTGTCCTTTCTCCCTTCCTTGTGTCTTGCAGCCACCTCCGCCCTCTTCCAGTCCCCTGGCACCACGCCTGTGTCCAAGGACAAGTTAAACAGTCTCGCCAGATGCGGGGCCAGCTCCTCCCTCAGCTGCTTGAGTACCATTGGGTGTAGGCTGTCAGGCCCATTGCTTTATTCACGCAGTCTACCCAGTTCTTCACTTACTCTATCAGCTGTGAAATTTATAGACTCAATCTGCCTGTGGTTGTCTCCTTTCCCTTCCCACACTGGCCCTCTGCCCTCGCCCTCCTCCCTGAAAATTGAACCAAAGTAGTTGTTTAAAGATCAAATGCCAGTGTTGTACAGATTTACAATTAACACAGGACTTCAGGTCCCTGTGTCATGATTAGAGTGCCCCGAAAATATCTTGCTGTTTGGTTTTGTGGTTTTCTGTAAATCAGTCTGTTAATGTGCTCTGCAGTAACTGAAAACAGTGAAGATATTTCTTTCCTTATTGGAGAGTGATAACATCATTCCTACCCAGCCTGTTGGTGCAGCAGTGAAGTCCTTAATTGCCTGTAGTAGCTTCCCAGTCAGAGTAATCTATAGGGCTAACTGTCTTTTCTCCAAGCGTGCTACTAACCCACCTGGTTTGTGTTTAGATAGATTAGGTTACAATCTAGCATTGTGTTCTCATAGAGTTGGTCAGCCAGCCCAGTGGCGCTGAGAGTTGATGCGCTGGATGCCACACCTCGCGCCATGCCGGCAACCCGGGTTCTGGAGTGAGCTCTGGCTGCCGGGGGACGGCAGGGGTGGGTGAGTATTGAGCGCCTGCTGGGCTGCTCTCCTCCCTGGGGGGGGGGGTTGGAGATCGTCCAGCATGCCAGCGCCTCCTGATGGAGACCGGGGGCACTGCAGCTCTCTGGGCTGCATGTAATCAATGTGGCCTGATGCAGGTAGGGGTTGCCATGCACCAAGCATCGGGATGTGCACACGCATGGGAGGGGGGAGTGATCGCCAGAACAAGGAAAAGCCTGGTCTGTGGGGTAGGCAACGGCACCTGCCCTCATGCCCATGGCTGGGTCCATCCTGGCCTTCCAGGTTCCTCCACCCAGGTCCTTTCCCACATCAGAGTCTGACTGTAAGTGCACCCAAGAGGAGGGGGCGGCTCCACCCCAGAGGGGTTAAGCTGGGTGTGCCGATCTTTGACAGAGGAGAGGGGAGAGAGGAGGCACAGGTAGGAGGACTTCAGGCAGGGCTGGAGCAGGCAGGATGCCTGAGAGAGGCCCCACAGATTGTGACCGGAGGGAAAAAGATTAGTAAAAAAAAATATAGAGTTGGTCATTTGTGTTTCAGTAGGTAACTGAAGTGGTACAAATAAATGTTTGTGAGAAATCCCCTGTCTGTATCACACCTGAGTTCTATCACATAAAAACTCTGCATTGTCATTTGCCTATATAAATCCAGGGTTGTGTAATGGATGTCAAATAAATCTAAAGTTTAAGCCATGGAAGTAGTGTGTCCCTGATGTAGTCTCCATACATATGTTTATGTGAGAACAGCATTGTTATGTCAGATTGACAAACAGGTGTCTGCCACACTTTGCTATTTTAGGCACCTGTATTGTATGAACTCTCAATTTCATTTCTCTGAGGGATTCTATGTGGAAATACATAATGCACGTGTGTAACTAGACATACTATATATCATCCTGATGCCCCTGTCTTTTGCTCCTCAGTTGAGGTTTCTGCACTCTGCTTCCCACTGCCCCCCTCCAGTCAGGGCCAGTGCCTCCTGTTCCCCTCCCTGTTCCAGTCTCCACAGACAGGACTGCTATGCTCTGCTAAGCCCTAGAGTCCCAGGGCCTGTGCCTCCACAGTTGGGGCTGCTGCACCATGCTGCCCAAGGCCACCAAAAGTGGAGCTTTTGCTGCACCCTGCACTGCCCCAAATGGGCAAGGCAGCTGCAACACATGCACATTGTCTCAGTCAGGGCTACAGTACTCTGATGCTCCAATGTGTCCTGCCCCACAGTCATAACTTCTACACCAAGCTGTCCCCTAACCCCTGCCACCACTGTGCCCTGCTGCATCATAGATCCTCTTGACTCCACAATTAGGGTTGTTGCTCCATGATGCTCCCTGCCACCAGTCATGTCCTTTGGTACACTACCCAAGCTGCTTGATGGAAAAAACAAACGCTTTCATCTTGTGTTATAGGGTGGGGACAGAGGGTAGCAGGACACAGCAGCCCTTCCTGTGGAGGCATGGAGCTGTAGGGCACAGCAGCCTTGAATGTGTGAAAATGGTTGCAGGGTGCAGCAGTCTTGGATGTTGTGGCAAAGACAGAGGACAGCATCTTGCAGATGCCATGAACATGTGGCAGGACAAAGGAAGGCACCAGGTACAGCAGCCCTGACTGTGAGACAGACTTCACATAATGCAGTGGCCCTGCCCATTTGGGGGCAGTGGAAGTGGGTAGAAGGCGGCAGCAAATGCCCCACCTTTGGTGGCCTTGGGCAGCATGGTGCAGTAGCACCAACTGTGGAGACAGAGTCCCTGGGACTCTAAGGCTTAGCAGAGCACAGTAGTCCTGTCTGTGGAGACTGGAACAGGGGGTAACAGGAGGCATTGGCCCTGACTGAAGGGTGGCAGTGGGAAACAGAGTGCAGTAGCCTCATCTGAGGAGCTAGAGACAGGGGCATCAGGATGATATATAGTATGTCTAATTACACCCATGCTCGATGTATTCCCACACAGAATCCCTCAGAGAAATTAAATTGAGAGTTCATACAGTACAGGTTCCTGTAATAGCAAAGTGTGGCTGGCACCTGTTTGTTAATCTGACATAACAATGATGTTCTTACATAAACATATGTATGGAGGCTACATCAGGGAAACACTACTTCTATGGCTTAAACTTTAGATTTATTTGATATCCATTAAACAATCCTGGATTTATATAGGCAAATAACAATGCAGAGTTTTTATGTGACAGAACTCAGGTGTGATGCAGACAGGGGATTTCTCACACACATTTATTTGTACCACTTCAGTTACCCATTGAAACACAAATGGCCAACTCTTTATGAGAACAGAATGCTAGATTGTAACATAATCTATCTGATCACAAACCAGGTGGTTTAGTAGCACAATTGGAGTAAAGTCAGTTAGCCCTACAGATTACTCTTAACTGGGAAGCTACTACAGGCAATTAAGGACTTCATTGCTGCACCAACAGGCTGGGTAGGAATGATGTCATCACTCTCCAATAAAAAATAAATATCTTCACTGTTTTCAGTTAGTGCAGAGCACAGTAACAGACTGATTTACAGAAAACCACAAAACCAAACAGCATGCTATTTTCAGGACACACTAATCAAGACACAGGGACTTGAAGTCCTGTGTTTATTGTAAATGTGTAAAACATTGGCATTTGATCTTTAATAGCTGCCCATAATTTCTCCACATCCTTTATATTCCCCATCCTCGACATTTGTTCACTGAATACCCTCCCTCATCCTGTTAAAGTCTGCTTTCTTGAAGTCCACTGCCCTGGTTCTCGTCTTATTCCTTTCCGTGCCCTTTCTCACCCTGAATCTGACAGCTCTGTAGTCACTTGTTCCTAATTCTTCCCCGACCTCCACCTCCTCCACACTGTACCCATTTGTGAGGACTACATCCAAAAGGTTTTCACCCCTAGTGGGCTCCTTGACCTGCTGCTGTAGGAATATGCCCTGTAGTGCATCTAAGTTGCCCCTGCTTCTAGATGATACTGCTGTCTGGACCTCTCAGTCAATGTCAGGGAAGTACAAGTCCCTTATTAGCAGAATTTCCCTTCATGCGCCATTTTTGTTACTGATTTTACAAAATGTCTGTCTCCTTCTTCCCCCTGCATAGGAGATATGTAAACTACCACAACTCTCAGATTCTCCCCATTTCTCTTGTCTAGGGTGACCCACATTATCTCAGTTTCCCCTTCCTCTTCCTGCCCCTCCATGGCCCCAATTTCTTCCTTGCCGTATAATGCCACCTCTTTTCCCCGCCCGGTCTTTCCTAAACAATTGATACCTAGGAATCGCTGTCTCCCAGGCGTGATGCTCATTCCACCAAGTCTCACACACTGCTACTATGTCGAGATCCTTGTCCACCATGGTGGCCTCTAGTTTGCCCAGCTTATTCCCAAGCCTCCTGGCATTTGCTACCAAACCTCTCCACCATGGAGCCCCATCTTCCCTATTCTCCCTTTTCAACCCCTCCCTGCTGCTGTCTGTTCCCTTTATGACTGTCCTGTCCTGGGGGAAGGCTGATAGCCTCTCTGTTCTTCATCCCATAAGGGTGGCCCTGTCTGTAACCCCTCTCCCCAGTTTAGTTTAAATTGATTTTCCGTACTGTGAAGTCCCCCAGTTTATTCTTTAGTACAGTTGCCTCTGCAGAACTGGGGAGCAGCCTGTCGGGGCATGCAGCCCCTTCTCTTCCCACATTGAGCCCCAGTCACCTATCCAACCGAACCCCATCTGACTATACCATCCTTGCAGCCATTTATTGAATGCCACTGTTTTGTTCCTTCCTGGGTGTGCTCACTCTTACTACTGGCAACACCTCCGAGAAAGAAATGGAAGGAAAACCCGTGTTACTACAGAACCTAGCAAGCTCCTTGAACCTTGCCTGTACCTCCATCAAACTGTTTCCTTCCATGTCATTTGTACCTAGGTGAAACACCAGATGCGTCCTCTCATCTTGATGCTTGCCCCAAGAAGGAATATGGTGCCTCACCTTGAGCTTTGTCATTCCTGGCATACACTGTACCCATACTGCACTGTTTTTTGCTCCCTTTCTCCCCCATCTGATTCCCTTGATTATCAAGTCCCCTACGAGTGCCACCTTAATGCTCTCTTCCTCCTGAGTGTCCTTTTGGTATTCAGATTGATGTCCTGGACTTGACTTCCCTTGGCCTCCTTGTTCCCAGTTTCCAACTTGTTCTGATTTTTGCCCTCACTCAGCATTTTTCCCCACCTCCTCCCCCCTTGGACCTTCCCTCAGACCCCCCTCCTCCTATACCTCCTCTTCCTTTGCACTGCCTCTTCCTCATTTCCTGTGGGTCCACATCCCCTGCCTGTATTACTATTGGAGCATGTGCTAGCCCCCATCAACCCACATTGGCTCTTACCCCACCTGCTCCTGATCTACCCACTAATGTTCTGAGCACCGCGTCCCCCTTGAGGGAATCCTTCTCCTCACCACTTGCTCTGTTTGCATATCTCCCAGTGCATGCGCTTTACCCGGAGCATCACCAATCATGTTACTTCTGCTTTTTCCCTGCTGTATGCACCTGTTTTCATTGATGACCTCCAAAGAGTCCATTCCCAGCTCTTCTGGTTTCCATGCCATTTTCTTATTTCTGCCTCTTGTCCTGTGAATCTGCTCCTCAAGTGCCACCCTCTGGTGTGTTCCCAAGTGGTCTGTCCTCTTTTCTTTTTTTTTAATGCGCCTCCCCTTTCTCCCTGGCTGTCCACTCCTTCAGGCCCCCTAGGCCCTTCCCGACTGCCTGTCCGTCCCCACACCAGCCACTTACCTCATATTGTGGCTCTCCCGGGTAACCCAGCGTATCCTCTTGTCGGACGGGTCCCTCTCCTCCGAAGGGGAAGGCACCGGTGGGGCCAGCCAGCATACACTATACTTGGCCCAGGGTGTCGCTGAGGTGTGCCAGTCGTAGGTTCGGCAGTAACTGAGGGCTGGAGACCGTCATCCGGCCAGCCAGGGAGAATATTTCTCTGGTTTTCTTGGGGGAGTGACGTCCTGACATCAAGGCTGACACCGACATCTGCCACTCCCCTTGTGCACCGAGCTCGATGTTCTGCTGTGTCCCCAGCCTCCACCGGGGGTCAGCAAGTGCCAGTGCACATCCCCACCCTCCCCCCAGAGAAGGAGAGCTGTCCCCAGATGCTTCATCCTTCTCCCCCACCCTGCCGGCCCTACAGCGACCCAAGTCCGTTTCCAAACTCAGGTCACCGGCATCACAAGCGGAAATCTAACCGCTGTGCCAATGGGCTGGTACCTGTCCCCTTTTTAACCATTATCCCTGCACCTGAAAGCACTTTCCCCACGTCTACCAGCCGCCTTGCCCCCGCTCCCTCCTCAGATAGCTCCTCACAGTTGCTGTCCACCCCAGTGTCCTCGACTAGTATACAGTATCTAGGGGTGCAAAACTGGGTTTTTTTTTTTTTTGGTTCTGCTCCCATACTATCTTTTCCTATGCCAGCTTTGCCCTGAATTTCAGGCATCCGCCTCCTTTTTCCTGAGCCTACTGTCTTCCACACCTCCTGATCCCCAGTTTTCTCATTACCTCCTGTCTCAAGCCTCTCTGTCCCACCTCTGGATTTACTGCTGTCATGTACCACTGCTGTATTGCATCCTCTGGGTCTCCTGCCATCCTCCTCCTTCCAAACCCTTATCTTCTCAAACCGTGAATCTGATCCTCTGGTGGGTCCCCGTAACTCCTCCCTCTCATTTTCCAGCTGGTAATGTCTCCGTTTCTCCACCCCTTCTCCCCTTTGCTCCCCCCTGTTCAACACCAACCTAAGCCACTCCACTTCCTCCCTCAGCTGTGTAAGCTGCTTACACATCATGCATCCTCTCATCCTCCAAGCCCAGTTCATAACCATAGCTGCTCCACATCTGTTGCACCCCACCACTCTGCCAAAGAACCCCCTCCTTTGGCTGCCCTACCAGCTCCGCTGTCCTTCCATTGTTATGGCAACACTGTCACCGGTTTGGGGTATGCCAGTACCTAATCTTATCAGACCATTTAACTGGCAGCACTGCAAAATACCTAACCTTAACAATCCACTATTCAGCAGCACAGTACAGTACCAATCCCCACTGTATGGAATTTAGTCCCAAGACCATCGCCCCACAATAACAATCCTATAGGCTAATAAGCACAGCAAAATACCTAACCTTAACAGACTAGTATATTGGCAGCACGGTGCAGTACCAAGTCCCACTTTATGGAATTCAGGCCCTGGACCTTCACCCCTCAATAACAAACCTGCAGGTTAATAAGTTGGAATAAACCATAGTCACCACGTTGAGGTATGTTCGGCCCAGCTCTTTATGCCACCTCCCTTATCCTGAGTCCAAGAGATCTGCAATTACAGCTCCCTTGCATTGATTTCTGCAGTTCAGACCAGTACAGGTAATCCCATGGGGAAGTTCAACCAACTACAGGTAAATTCACTGAGTTCAAGCAGTTGCAGGTCCCTTCCTCGGTGAAGCTCTCTGCTCATCCAGCCACCCTCTTTGCTACTTGGCCACACCCCATTACTCCAGTATTTGCCAACTCCACCTCCATTTGTTTGGCTCCTCCTCCCTCCCGCATTTAATAGAGGCCGGGGTTGGAGGTGGGATGAAAAATAGCTCCCTGTGTATAGCTCCGGCAGTCTGGCTGGGCTTTTAAAGCCAGATTACGTTGGCACCTCTCTCCCTGATTGACTGGCCGACTGCTTCGGCTACTACTGCTGCCAGTCAGGTGCACCCTCAGTTCTCCAGCAGTCTCTCCCAGCAAAATCCCTGCCGACTACAGTGGATTCCCTCCTTCTGCTGCTCGTCACCTCCCAGATCCGACCCCTGCTTGCTGCTGATGCTACCGACCTCCTCTGCCCTGCTGCCAACTGTGGTAAGACGTCCTTCACTTCTGCAGCCAACTGCGGCAAAAACCAGCTCCCCATGTACCATGCTGGCTAGGGTAGAACTGAGTCATTATGGTTACAGTTCAAGGAATTGAACACTCAGGATGGGGGTGGTGTATCAGCCACCTTCTCAGATGGAGGACTTGGGCAGGGAATTGGTGGAGCAGATTAGGAGGGTCAGCGGGAAGGGTAACACCATGATAGTGGGGGACTTCAATCTGCTGGGGGTAGATTGGAGCACAATAGCCACCTCGAGTATTAGGGAACAGGTCCTCATGGAGGCTTTTCAGGACGGCTTCTTGGTACAGATGGTAAACGAGCCAACTTGCTGACCAATGGGGAGTTTGTCAGGGGAGCTGGAGTTGGAGGATCCAGTGGTGGGGAGTAACCACCATACAGTGTGGTTCACACTTAACATGGGCAGGGTGGCAGCAAGAATGGAGACCAGGGTGTTGGACTTCAGGTGAGCCAACTTTGGTAGGATGGTGGAAATAGTGCCCAGGCACCTAGCCAGCATCCACCCACACATGGATGCTAATCGGAAATGGGACGTCATCAAGCTAGGGCTAGCAGAAGCCACTAGCTCTTGTACTAGAACACAAAGCAAAAAAGCTAGGTCCAAAAAACCAAGTTGGTTAAATGGAGAGGTGCTGGTTAAGGTGAGGGCAATATTCAGAAGATTCAAGGGATCCAGTTGGGGGGGGGGGAGAAATCAAGAGAGGTCACCAGAGCAGTCAGGGCAGCAAAGGCGTCAAGGGAGCTTAGACTAACGCAAGGTGTCAAAGAAGGAGAAAAGGACTTCCTCAGGTACATATTGTAAGGATCAGATTGTGAGGATTAGGAAGGATGGATGGGTGGGGAAGCGGTGGATCAGGTAGAAGCACTCAACGATTACTTCTGCTCTGTATTCACTAAGGATAAGGATGGGTCACTGCCTCAAGGTAGGAAGGGTAGGTGAAGGAGGGACGGAGATGACAGATGGGGCAGTCTTAGTGGGCAGGGTACTGGAGGGTCTAAGGGCACTGAAGGTGGATAAGGCACCTGGCACAGTCGGCATACACCTCTGGGTATTGAAGAAGTTGGCAGAGCTCCTAGCAGAGCCATTAGCTGACTTGTTCAATACCTCACTGGGAATGGGTTGCATGCCTCAGGACTGGAGGTTGGCTCACATAGTACCCCTCTACAAAAGCAGACCTAAGGATGAGACAGGCAACTATAGACCAGTAAGCCTAACATCCATTGTGTGGAAGTTAATGGAGATGATCCTTAAAGAGAGGTTGGTAACTTTTCTGGAAGGCAGCGGTCTCCAGGATGGAAAGCAACACGGGTTTGTCTCTAAAAGATCCTGCCAGACCAACTTGATTGACTATTACGATTGGGTGACTAGGGCACTTGACAAGGGTCATGTGGGCGGATGTCCTGTATCTGGATTTCAACAAGGCCTTCGATTCAGTGTCACATGGGAGGCTGATTTATAAGGTGCAATACCAGGGAGCAGGGACAAAGATGGTGAATTGGATCAGGAACTGGCTGCAGGGGAGGCAGCAGAGGGTAGTGGTGGTGGGGGCACTCTCGTCTTCAAGGGATGTGACAAGCGGAGTGCCACAGGGCTCAGTACTAGGCCTGGTGTTATTTGGCATTTTCATGTCCGACATCTTACATGGCATTAAAAACAAGATCAAACTTTTTGTGAATGACACGAAGATCAAGGTGGTGGTGGATAACACATACAAACATACGAAATTTGCCAGCAGATAAAAGCCTTGGTGGTCTATCAAGTCTGCTCGAATGTGCAGCTAGCACACCTTATTCTGCAGCTGCCCCTCCCTTCAGTAGGGTGGCAGGAGCTGCAAGATGATCTGAATAAATTTGAGTCTAGTCAGACACATGGCAGCTGGGGTTCAAGGCAAAGAAGTGCAGGGGTTGCACTTCAGAGCAAGGAACCCAAGGAGGTGTTATCAGTTGGGAAGGGTGCAGATAACCACTACAGAGGAGGAGAAAGATCTTGGGGTGATAATAATGGGGCAGATGAACTACTCAGCACAGTGCAAAAAAGCAACAGCGAAAGCCAATAAGATGCTGGGGTGTATTGCTAGAGGTATCACCTTCGGGAGAGGGGAGGTGCTTCTGTGAAGGTTCAGGTCATTGGTGAGGCTGCAGCTGGAGTACTGTGTGTAGTACTGACACCCATACCTGAGGAAAGATTTTAAGTTAATGGAGGGGGTACAGCATAGAGCAACAAGGAAGATCCAGGGAATGGAAGGCAAACACTACGGGAAGAGGCTAAGTGAACTGAACAAGTATTCCCTGGAGGAGAGGAAGGATAGGGAGGATATGCCAGAGATCTTTAAATATATGAAGGGTATAAACAAGACTGGTAAAGACTTGAGGGAATTTTCAAGCTAAAGGGGAGGAGGGACACGAGGGGGATTGGGCTGAGACTTGGGGGGGAGATTCAGGAGGGAGTTGGAGCATTTTTTCCACAGAAAGGGTGGTGTCTAGATGGAATACACTGCTCGAGGAGGTGGTTTCTGGTAAGTTGGTGGGCAGCTTTAAGAGGGAGTGGGACATAATGAGGGGAAGGGTCACCGATATGCTGGTGGATGAGGGAGGGGCAGCTGCAATGTAAGGGGATAGTTAGCTGCACACTCGAGCAGACTTGATGGACCATGTAGCCTTCATCTGCTGGCAGTTTTGTGTGTTCGTAGAGTGGAGACAGCCAGAGTAGGGAGCTTAACAATAAATATTGCTTGTGCTGGTGCCTCCAGTGCTCGGCCATGCTCATTTCTGTAGAGGAAACGAGAAAAAGAAAAAACATTAGGAAACACCAAACATCACATGCTAACCAGTTTGAAGAGTAATAACACATTGGTGCACATTTTTAACAAATTAATCTGTCAATTTTAAATGAACGTGTGTCTGGGGCCAAGAAGTGATGTAGATCCAGTCACAAATATGGCTTAAACTCTCTTTCCATATTCAGTTCATCTGGTGTTAGAGCATCTAGTACGTATATCAAGAAGATCTCCCTGTACAAAAGGCATTGTAGCCTATTGCCCCCCCCCCCCACCTATTCGAACCTGTTCTAGGCCCATGAACTTCAAGCCATTAACATCACTTTGAAGACCATGAAAATTATTACTATTTTAATTTTATTTTTCATATTGTTTAGGTGTTATGTATATGATTGTGGCCCCTCTAACATAACCCTTTTAAGATACTGAGAACCTTAACTCAGTATATAATTCAAAAAGAATATGTTACTTTATGTAGGAGAGAGAGAGTCATAATTCTGGGGGACTCAATACTTAAGAGTGTAAGATGGGGAGGAAGGGGTGCCAGGAAAAGCAACATCTGGGTAGAGTGCATGCCTGGCATAACAGCAGGACGGGTGGGTCAGCATATTGGTAGATGTGTAAGGAAGATGGGGGGGGGTCACACATCGTTGTGCACCTGGGAACAAATGATCTGGAAGGAAGAAGGATAGAGGAGGTTTAGCATAGCTTCAGGGAAGTGGGGAGTCTATGCAGTGAGAGGGGAAGAACAGTGGCATTCTCAGAAGTTCTGCCAGTGCCACGAGCAAGTACATAGAGGAGGCGCAGAATCATGGACTTCAACAATGTGGCTGAGGGAGTGGTGTGAGTCCATGGGGTATGGATTGGTCAGAGAGTTGGGTAGCATATGGGAGAACACAGATCTATATGCAGGGGATAGGCTACATCTCAGTGAGGAAGGTTCACAGGTGACAGCAGAGGCGGGGGAATTTATCCACGAAAGGTATAATTTAAACTAGCTGGGGGGGGCAATGGAGGTAGATTGAACTAGGAGAGAGGGGGTCCAGGGGACCCCTAACCCACAGCAAGGAAAGAGCCAAATTTGACTTGGAGTGGGGGTGGAAAGGAGGGTAGGGATGCAACAGGGAGTGGTTCAGGGTGGTTGATGGTATCACTAAATGCTAGGAGCCTGGGGAACAAGATGGCTGAGTTGCAGGCAGGGGGGAGGCAGACACAGCTGCCATTACTGAGACATGGGCAACCCAAAACCATGACTGGGACTTGGCCATCCCAGGATTTAAATTATTCAGGAAGGACAGAGAAAAAGGGAATGGGGGAGTAGCCACTTATGTAAGAGAAGGGGTCGGATGTATTGGGGAGGAGGGCAGGTCAAAAGTCATCTGGCTGCAACTTCACGCCCCTAATGTCTAGTGTCTGATTGGGGGTTGTTTATAGGCCCCCAAACCAGAAAGAGGACACGGATAGGGAACTGGGGGAGCAGTTAAGGAGACTCAGTGGCAAAAGGGAGCACTGTGGTGGTGAGGGACTTGAATCTACCAGGGGTGGATTGGAGCATCCGAGCTACCACATGCATCAGGGAGCAGATCCTCCTGGAAGCATTCCAGGATGGCTTCCTGACCCAAAGGGTAACAGTGTCAACAAGAGAGGAGAACATTCTTGACCTGGTGCTGGGGGATGGGGAACATGTCAGGGATGTTCAAGTGGAGGAACCACTGGTCGGTAGTGATCACCGCACAGTGTGGTTCTCAAACAACCTGGGTAGGGAAATCATCACTACAAAAACTAAGGTCCTATACTTCAGAAGGGCAGATTTTAGCAGGATGGGTCACATACTGAGAAGACACATAGCCAGCATCCACCCAGACATGGACACAGAACAGAAATAGGCAATCATCAAGCTGGGACTGACTGAATCCACCAAAGCTTGTGTCAAGAGCCAGTGTAAGAAATCCAGGACCAAAAAACCAAGCTGGATGAATAGGGAGGTAGCGGAGAAGGTGAAGGATAAGGGAAATGCATTCCGAACCTACAAGAGAACCAATAGGGCACAGAACACAGGATTATATGAGGAAATCCAGGGAAGTGAGCAGAACGGTAAGGGCTGTAAAGGTGGCTATGGAAAGGAGATTAGTGCAAGGGATAAAAGAAGGGGAAAAGGATTTCTTCAGATATATCAGGGAAAAGAGGACGAGCAAGGATCAAATTTTTAGGATTAGGAAAGACAGTGGGTGAGTAGGTAAGGGGGCTGAGAGGGCAGAAGTACCCAACGAGTAGTTGTACTTAGTATTCACAAGGGAGAGGGTGGACCTGTACCTCTAGGTAAAGTTGGGGGGGGGGGGTGAGGCAACAATGGATGAGGAAATCATGGAGGAAAGGGTGCTGGAGGGCCTTAGGTTCCTGAGGGTGGACAAGGCACCTGGGCCAGGCAGAGTTCATCCCAAGGTGCTGAGGGAGCTGGCAGGGCCATTGGAAGACCTGTTCAACATCGCTCTAAATACAGGGTGCATGCCCAGGGATTGGAGGGAGGCGCACATGGTACCTCTCCATCAGAGTGGACCCAAGGACAAACCGGGGAACTATAGACCAGTGAGCTTTACCGCAATTGTAGGAAAACTGATGGAGGCTAACCTCAAAGAAAGGGTGGCGCAATTTCTTCAGGATAAGGATGTTCAGGATGACAGGCAGCATGGGTTTGTCTCTGGCAGATCCTGCCAGACAAACTTGGTTGACTTTTTGGATTGGGTTACTAGGGCACTGGATAGGGGCCATGAGGTAGATGTCCTGTACCTGGATTTCAGCAAGGCCTTCGATTCAGTGCCACACGGAAGGTTGACCTGCAAGTTGAAGAGTCTGGGAGTAAGGAGCAAACTAGTAAGATGGGTTGAAAACTGGCTGCGGGCGAGACAGCTGAAGGTAGCGGTGGGGGGGGGGGGAGGATGAGCCATCTCAGTGCCCAGGGCAGTGACAAATGGTGTCCCACAGGGCTCGGTACAGGGACTGGTCCAGTTTAACATTTTCATTATAGACATAGCAGTAGGGATCAAGAATAAGATCAGTGTCTTTGCAAACAACACCAAGATCTGTGCTGAGGTGGATGGGGGTGAGGGGGGCAGAGTACTTCAGGATGATTTAACAAAACTAGAGAAATGGCCGCACATCTGGTGGCTTGGGTTCAATGCCAAGAAGTGCAAAGTGATGCATTTGGGAGCCAGGAACCCAGGATACAGTTACTGGATGGAGGGTGTCCAATTATCCATATCCAAGGAGGAGAAGGATCCGGGGGTGCTTGTGACCAGGGAAATGAACCACTCGGCACAGTGCAGAAAGTTAGCGGCAAAGGCAAGCAGGACGCTAGGGTGCATAGCAAGGGGGATTACATCTAAAAGTAGTGAGGTCATATTGGCCCTGTACAGGTCCCTGGTGAGGCCGCACTTGGAATACTTTGTGCAGTTCTGGCGCCCCTTCTTAAAAAAAACATCAAACTGCTGGAGGTGGTACAGCGCAGAGCAACAAAGATGATCCTGGGGCTGGGGGATCGACCTTATGAGGAAGGACTAAGAGAGTTCAATATGTATCCACACAATCAATCAATCTTTTATTTAAGCATCTTTCAAAACTGAGGTGCTGTACAATCTTATGAAACATCAAGCATAAATATATAACTTAATCCAGGTAAGCCTGGAAAACAAATACGTTTTTAGCATAGTTTTAAAACTATTGACGGTCAGGCGTTCTGTTAACTGGTGAGGCAGAGAGTTCCACAGGGTCAGCACCGCAAATGAAAACGCGCAAGCCCCAGAAGTTTTCAAACAAACCCTAGGGAAACTCTAGCAATCCCTCGTTGGCGGATCGGAGAGGACGACTTGGGGGAGTAGGGAGTCAGGAGATCTTTCAGGTAGTAGAGTCCCTGTTCATGTAGGGCCTTAAGGGTAAGCAAGCCTACCTTATAGGTGATCTGCCACTGAACTGGCAGCCAGTGCAGTTCGCGCTGCACAGGCATAATATGACTGGGCCTAGAAGTGGCAGTCAACAGCCTGGCCACAGCGTTCTGCACTAGCTGCAGGCGGCGGATATCAACCCCAGGTAGCCCTAGGTAGAGGGCATTGCAGTAGTCAAGACGGGTGGCAGTGAAGTCACGGACCAATGTTGGAAGGTCACCCGGAAGAACCAGGTGTTTCACCCGGACGATATTCCTTAGATGGTGAAACGAGAATTTAACCATGGCCGACACCTGAAATTTCAGGATCAGACCGTCGTCAAAAATAACGCCCAGGTTTCACACCCGGTCTGAGGTAGTGAGCTGGACACTATCAAGCCATAGGCCTGACATGTGTCCAGCTTCAGAACCTGCCCCATGCGACCTGGATCCACAACCAACACCTCCGTCTTATCCAAATTCAATCTTAGCCAGCTCGAATTCATCCAGTCTTTAATCTCGGAGAGGCAACTATTTAGCATAGAAACAGCATCAATCTGTCTGGGCACAAAGGACATATAATAATAATAATAATAATAACAATAAATGTTATTTCTAAAGTGCCTTTCAAATTTCCAAGGCGCTGTACAAGCATAATAAAACACAGATAAAAACTTCAATCTCAGAATAATACATCACAATTAATAATCTAAAAAAGCAGACTGATACAAATAAGTTTTTAAATCCCTCTTAAACTCCTCCATGGAGGTGCACTGCCGTAACCGATGGGGTAGAGAATTCCAAAGAGTGGGAGCAGCATAAGAAAAAGCTCTGCAACCAGATGAATTTAGGCTCACTCTTGGAATCTCTAGCAACCACTCATCGGCCGAGTGGAGTAATCAGCCCAGGCAGTAAGAAACCAGAAGATCTTTCAGATAAGCTGGACCCTGATCATGTAGGGCTTTAAAAGTCAATAAACAGACTTTAAAGGTGATCCGTCACCTAACAGGAAGCCAGTGCAGATCACGCAGCACCGGGGAGATGTGGCAAGACCTGCTTGTCCCAGTCAAAACCCGTGCTGCTGCATTCTGCACTAGCTGGAGGCGGCGGATTTCAATCCCAGAAAGCCCAAAATAAAGGGCGTTGCAGTAGTCCAAGCATGAGGACACGAAGGTGTGGACCAAAGTTGGTAAGAAGTCAAACAGAACAAGGTGTTTCACTCTAGCAATATTCCTAAGATGGTGAAAGGAAGTCTTGCCGACCGCTGACACTTGTGACTGTAGTGTCAGCCTGTCATCCAAGATAACCCCTAGGTTACTCACCCGTTCAGAGGTTGGAAGTGATACACCCCCAAGAAAAATTCCTGAGAGTGCGCCAACTGGTGACCTCTCTATCCAACAACCCAGATCCACAACCAAAACCTCTGTCTTTTCTGAGTTCAACTTCAGCCAGTTAGAATCCATCCAATCCTGGATTTCTTTCAGACAGTTGTTAAACAGTGAGAGAGCTCTATCCTGGTCAGGAGCAAAAGACAGGTATATCTGGGTATCATCCGCATAGCAATGAAACCTCAGCTTACGGAGTCTTATAATGTCTCTGAGGGGCAGCAGCTATACCTGCTGAGTAGACATGGGAGATAGCACAGAACCCTGAGGCACCCCACATAACAGAGATGTTGGGCCAGAGGAGAAAAGCCCCGACACAACTCTTTGTGATCTCCCAGTGAGGAATGAGGTGAACCATCGAAGGAAGGTTCCTGATATTCCACAGATCTGTCTCAACAACACCACGTGATCCACAGTGTCAAAAGCTGACGAGAGATCAAGAAGAACTAGAATAGAACGTCTCTTCTGGTCTCTCGCCCTCAGGAGATCATTAAGCACCCGAACCAGCGCAGTCTCAGTGCTGTATCTTTTACAAAAACCGGATTGGAAGGGTTCGTATATGTCATGGATGGTTAAATGGTTCTCCAATTGGACCGCCACTACTTTCACAATCACCTTCTCTATGAAGGGTAGGTTTGAGATAGGTCTGTAGTTTGCAAAACAGTCTGGGTCCAAGGTAGCTTTCTTCAAGAGCGGTGTCACCACCACCTCTTTCAGGGAGCTAGGAAACTCACCCGAGTCCAGGGAGCACCAGACTATTTGCACAAGGATTGGACTGATGATGTCACAACAACCCAATATTAGGGAAGTCGGTCCAGGATCCAAACTACAGCTCATAGGGTGCATACCATGGAGAATGCTCATGACATCCAAGAAATCAGGTCTGCTGAAGGAATACCACGAAAATTGAGGCACTGTGAACTCACGCTGTTCAACCACATCCCCCTTAGAAGCCGCAGGACACAGATTCGCCCTAATGTCAGCCACCTTATTAGCGAAGAAGCAAGCGAGCTCCTCGCACTCTAATTGCGAAAAAGCTCTCCGAACTTGTAGACAGGCTGGGTTGCACAGTTTGAAACAGCTGAGCCGGTCGGTTCCTAGCAGCAGCTATCTCCCCGGACAGGAATTCTGCCCTGTTGTGGGAGATTGCAGATTGATAGACAGAGTAATGGTCCATCAATTTAAGGCGGTCGGTATCACTGGTGGATCTGCGCCAACAGCGTTCTAATCTTTGCCCCTGTCTCCGCATCTCCCTCAACGTCCCATCAAACCAGGACGAACAGGAGCAATAGTGTCCAGAGCCAAAGTAACTGCCCTATTATAGGCCATCACCAAGGTCTCAGGACTACTGCTGATCAACACGGGGGACGAGAGTTCGAGAACCGCCGCAAGGCCTTGGGGAGAAATATCCCGTAAAGGGCAGTATCTCGCCATCTCCACAGGGGTAGGCCTTCTCAGGGGGGTATTAAAATTGAACCCCACGGTACAGTGGTCTGACCATATGACTGGTTCCTCCCCCAAATCAGTAATATCAATCCCTAGGAGAAAGACTAAGTCCAGGGAATGTCCAGATTTATGGGTAGCAGTGGAAACCACCTGTGTAAAGCCCAAAGAAGTCATTAATTGGAGGAAGTGATTACCAAATTGTGAGAGTTCATTGTCGACCCAGGCGTTAAAGTCATCCAGAACCATCAATCTGGGCGACTCCAACGACATGTCAACGATGAAGTCTGCCACTTCCTGTAAGAACCGTTTCCCATCACCTGGTGGATGGTAGATGAGTACGATTCGAATGCCAACACCCGCTACTACTGTACACTCAAAGGACTCAGTGTCCCCCACAACTACACTCGTGAGGTCCAATTCTGTCTTAAAACAGACTGCAGCCCCCCCAGCCCTGCGGTCCAGTCTCGGGCTGTGTATAACCAAGTAGCCGGCCGGAGTCATGGCTTCCAACGTGGGGCCTGGGTTTTCATCCAGCCAGGTCTCGGTGATGCAAGCTAAGTCCACCGAACCAACAAGATCAGCAATAATGCCGGTCTTGTTTCTGACGGCTGAATATCATCTGCGTAGTAGTGAAAACTCAAGCCGTATCATCTGATATCTCCCAGTGGCAGCATATACACTGCAAAACAACATGGGTGCCAATATGGAGCCCTGTGGCACCCCGCAGGATAGGGGGAGGGCATCAGAGGAATACATTCCAATGACTACCCTCTGAGACCTACCTACGAGGAAAGATTGAAACCAACTTGGAGGATGGAAGAGAAAGAGAGAGAGAATATGATTGAGACCTTCAAGTACCTGAAGGGGGTGAACAGAGTGGGCACCAGGTGTGTGTTCACTCTTTTTTTTTATTTTTTTTTTTATTTTAGTTGTTTAACCAGGAGTAGCACACTGAACTGAAAGCTTTTTTACAGGAGCAACCTGGGAGCACAGGGAAGTTAAGTGACTTGTTTGGGGTCACACAGTATGCAAGTGGAAGCTGTGGGATTCAAACCCAGGTCTGGTCTGCTGGATGTCACCAGATTTGCAGCTCAGAGCCTTAAACCACTGCACTATACTACCTCCTAAGGGTGGAAGGAAAACCAGAACATACTTTCTAAAGCTGGAGGGGGGGAGGAGATTCAGGAGGAAAATAAGGAGACACTATTTCACCGAAAGGATGGTAGCAAGGTGGAATACACTGTCAGAGGAAGTTGTGTCGTTACAGACAGTAGGGAGCTTCAAGAGGGGGTGGGACACATTCAGAGGGAGAGTACAAACTGGGAGGGGGCAGGGAGTGGGGAGGAAAGAAATTGAGGGGGGGGGGCAGCTGCAGTCTAATAGACTGATGTGCACACTCAAGCAGACTAGATAGACCACAAGGCCTGTATCTGGTGGCAATTTCGTATGTTCATATGTTTTCTCAAACTGTTGTGACATAATTTCTTGCAATGCATTATGGGGATTTTGCAAGATGATGATGTCATTTACAGCAGTGGACTTTGGGTATTTAAGTAAGGTCTGTTACACTGTATAGCGCCCCTTAGGAAGCTCCATAGCACAAAGCGCTGGAGTTATTGTGACCGTGGTTTACTTTGACTTTTGTTTTCTGTTACTGCAATTCATAGTAATGTTGTCTACCAATAAACTAAGTTCTAGTTATAGCGCCTGGCTTGTTGCCCTTTTTGGGTTTCACAACAGACTACAGCTCCAGAGTGGAAACCCAATACTGCCCCCTGTGCCAAGAGGCGATCAGATTTTGGTACTGGGCTCTGGCTCACCGCCTAGAGCTATCAGCCGTCCATGTTCCTGGTGCCCAACATGTCCTGTTAGACAGGCTAAGCTGGTTGTAGTCCAGAATGCACAAATGGGAGTTGCTCACCTCAGTAGTAGAAGACCTGTTTGACAGGTGGGGTCACCCGAGTTGGAACTTTTTGCATCCCTGCTCAATGCAAAACTGCCACTTTTCTTCTTGCTCGATCCAAGGCCTGGAGTGTTCTGGTGAGATGCATTGTCCCTCTCTTGGAAAGGGAGGTTCCTTTATACCTTCCCTTCCTTTCCTCTGATTCAGAGTGCTAATCAAGCTCCAGATGGAGGGCACCACTCTGATTCTGGTGGCTCCCTTTTGGCCTTGGCAGATTTGGTTTCCACTGTTTCAGCTGTTAGGAGTGGAGCCTCCGGTGCCTCTTCCCCTGTGCCTGGACTTACTGTCACAGGAACAGGGGACCCCTCTCCATCCAAACCTCCAGTCTCTTCACCTATATGCCTGGCTCCTGAAGACATAGTAATTGCTAGGTTTGGTGTCTCACCTAAAGTGGCCAGCATCCTGGTGGCCACCAGGAGAGGTGACTTATTCCATGAAATGGAAGTGCTTTGCTTTGTGGGCAACTTCCCATCATCTAGACCCTTTCACTTGCCTGGTGAACCAGATTCTAGAGTACATGCTGGCCTGAAGTATTCTTCACTAAAGGTGCACTTGTTTTCCATATCAGCCTTCCATGTGCCTACTGAAGGTCATACGGTAGCCCAGTTAGATGTGGCCCATACCTTTCTGAGAGGCATCCTGCACTTAAAGCCTCTCATCTGTAATCTACTCCCAGCCTGTGACTTATTTTGGAGAAACTTACTTTGGCTCCTTTTGAGCCTGCTGCGACTTGCGAGCTACTCTTTCTGTCATGGAAAGCGTTATTTTTAGTTGCTGTTACCTCTGCTCATAGGATTTCCGAGCTCCAGGCACTCATGTGAGCAGCCCTATTTGATTTTCCACAAAGACCGGGTGTCTTTGTGTACAAACCCTACATTTTTGCCAAAGGTGGTGTCTGAGTTTACCCTAAATCAAGTCATCATCCACCTTCTTGTCTGTTATCTGGAGCATGCCAGTCCAGGGGAAGCATTGCTCCATACTTTGGATGTGCATAGAAAACTCTGATATTATGTTCATCACACAAAGGACTGCAGGAAGCCCTCACAGCTGTTTGTGTCCTTTGCCCCTGGGAAAGAGGGCATAGCAGTTTCGAAACGGTGCCTGTCCAAATGGTTGCTCAACTGTATTATTTTCTGTTATACAGTAGAATGTACAGTGAGGAATTTCCTAGGCCTGTAAAGGACCGTTCCACCAGAGGCATGGCCACTTTTAGTGCCTGTTTCAGAGTGGTCTCAGCAGTGGAGATCTGTTCTGCTGCCACCAGGAGTACTGTCCATACTTTCACTAGACACTGCAGTCTGGACAGCGCCTCTTGATGGAGGGCAGGTTTTGGTCTTGCAGTGCTACAGGGCCTCCTTTTGTAGGCCATCGCCTTCTACCACCCTTACTATTGTCTCTTCTGTGGTACCGCTTGGGACTTGTTCCTAAGGTGTGACCTGCTGCAAGAGATATCCTCGAAGAAGCTAGAACAGTTATGGAAAGACTTACCATAGCAGTAGATCGAGAGAGAGAATCCCTTGCAGGAAGTCATGCTGTCCCTCCTTCCCCCTTGTCACTGTTTTCTGCTTTTCCAGGTTGGTGTACTTTCTGTCCTACATAATGCAAAGCATCATGGGCTGCATATGCAAATCACCACATAATGTTATGCTGGTCCAACTTTAAGCAGAATTGCATGGTGCCGAAAGGCCTCTCACACAGTTTGCAAAGGGTGCTAACAGAAGACATAGACACGTGTTTCATCCTACCAGGACTCATCAGTATGCCTCATCTGTTTGACACCCCAGTGGAATGGACCAGCTACCCTAAGACAGTGTGTCTTGGATATGTTGTGATGAACCCATTAAAATAAAAAACTATTTAAAAGACAAAGAACCTCTGTGCAGAAACACTGAGGCAAGGGTTACCCCAAAGGGCATTTGGCTGGGAAGCCAAGTTTCAAGAAAATACAAAATCACACATGCCCACACAATGCAAAGCATCATGGGCTGCATATGCAAATCACCACAGAATGTTATGCTGGTCCAACTTTAAGCAGAATTGCATGGTGCCGAAAGGCCTCTCACACAGTTTGCAAAGGGTGCTAACAGAAGAACATGAGACCGTGTTCTGTTGCACCTTTAACAAGCCTTTGAGAGTATGAGTTCATCTGGCACTCAAACACAACTGTTTCGTTAGCTGGTCCATTCTTTGAGTGTCAAACAAGCCTCCATGATGCTTTGCATTGTGGGTGTGAGTTCATTTTCTTTGAAACTTGGCTTCCCAACCAAATGCCCTTTGGGGTAACCCTTGCCTCAGTGTTTGTGCACAGAGGTTCTTTGTCTTTTAAATAGTTTTTTATTTTAATGGGTTCATCACAACATATCCAAGACACAACAGTCTTAGGTTAGCTGGTCCATTCCACTGGGGTGTCAAACAGATGAGGCATACTGATGAGTCCTGTTAGGACCCTTTGCAAACTGTGTGAGAGGCCTTTCAGCACCATGCAATTCTGCTTAAAGTTGGACCAGCATAACATTCTGTGGTGATTTGCATATGCAGCCCATGATGCTTTGCATTGTGTGGGCATGTGTGATTTTGTATTTTCTTGAAACTTGGCTTCCCAGCCAAATGCCCTTTGGGGTAACCCTTGCCTCAGTGTTTGTGCACAGAGGTTCTTTGTCTTTCTGTCCTACATGCTCCTTTGGGCGGGACTCTCTGGCTCTCTTTCAGTTCCCTTGGGAGCACATTCTCTGTGGATGGACTCTGGTGGGGAACTGAGGAGGGCATGGGTCCATCCACTGCTATATAGGGGGACATCGACGTGATGACAACGCCATGGGCAGCCCCACTTAGTCCACTAGCAAAAATGTGTCCATGGGGTCCTGGTACCTGGCGGTTATAGTTCCTTAGGAGTGACCTACTGCACGAGATTCTCTCAAAGATCTACTGTTACAGTAAATCCTTATGTATCTGTTCTTTTAAATCCCACCCCAGTCACTGACTGACTGCAGGTCCCATGCTTCAGTCCCTCTTAGCTGTGAAGATGAGAGTTTGCCTGGGTAATTAAATGTAAAATAAATTTTAACAAAAGGAAGTCACTGATGTGTATGTCCTGTAGATATCGCACATTATCCTGGACATGCAAGTTGAAGGAATGAGGGAATGGCCATGGTTTAACTAGTCCTTTGCGTAACGTTAAAGTTCAGTTCTACCCATCTGTACCATCAGTTCAGACAAGGCCAGCTGCAGTTTTCTCAGTTAGTTGTTGGGTGCTGTACCTGCTCTGAAACTTCTTCATCGTAGTTTTAAAATATGGAAAACTTGATTGTTCTAATTCATAAGGCTTTCAGACTGTTGCCCTTGAAGTGCCTGCCATATGGTAGGCAGCTGGTCATGTCCTCTTAAAGGGTATCCGTGACATCAAAGGCTTGTTGTACTATTGTTCTGACATCATGATGCTGTTGTACTTTCATTCTGATACTCCTGTAGATGGGTCAACAACATCCTGACATCAGTAGCTGTCGAGTTAATGTTTGACATTTTTCTTCCCCCAGTTCTTTTTTCTGGCTTTTTGATCAGGGTGGGGATGTACCCCATATCTGTCCCAGGTCCCATAAACCACCGACATCCCCCCCCCCCGCGCGCTTCCCCAACTACCCAATCAGGAAGGACTGTGACTTTTCCTCTCATGGAGTGACTCCCCACAAGAAGAGACCTAAATCACCTTAAGACCTCAGCTGAGACTTGCGCTAAAGTCATTTCAGTGGTGAGTGAAGGTTGGGTATGGGCGTCTTGCTGCTTCTTTGCCAGAGGGTTTCCTCTTGAGGATCCCCCAGAAGCGCGACCATGCATGCTCCTATGCACCAGTGTCTGCTGCCCCCCCCCCGCATGTGTGGTCCCAGGCTGGTGTTTGCTGGGGGTCACCATATCACCAGGCACCACAGTCCAGAGGAGAGCAGTCCCACGGATGCTTATGCTCACCCGAGCTGAGCTTGTTCCTGAACTGGGGTCATTGGCATGAGCAGTAGCTCTACTGCTGAGCTGATGGACTGGCCAAATGTTAGAAATCCTGCACATACTTGTCGTTTTCTACTCATGGTGGGGGGTGCAGCAAGCATTTTGAAACCTTGAACAAAGAAATTGCTGGGATGATCCCTTGTGACTTCATTTGTAGAAATGTGACCAGTTCGTATTTAACAAAACGAAAAGCTTGCACACGGTAGTGCTACCAATTGCAACACAGGCCACCCATTTCAGGAGCGAGTCGGGACACTTCTTTCCTGTGGGAGGCAGAGGCAAATTCCTGCCACTATACCACTTCCTGGGTGACTGTAGGAGGAGGTGCAGTGGGAACTGTACGGAAGGGGAGGATGTCTCTAGTGTTGCCACAGTACGCGCACACATGCATGGAATGATGCCCTTGTGTAAGACTTCCTTGAGGAGGTGGAAAGAAAAGCTGGAAAACCTTCAGTGTGCAGAATGACAGCCCTGCTGCACCCACAGACTTCTCACCTGCCAACCTGGGCACTCCTCTGGCAACTGGATGTATTCTCCTGATGACCTTGACCAGCCTAAAGGCCCTGTCATGGGGGGGGAATCCATGAGGGCAATGTAGGGGATGATAGGTTTCCTTCATTCCCCCTACCAGATATCTGTATTTATGTAACTACTGTTTTATGATATGTACAAAATATATCTAACAATGTCTATATACTACTGTGTAAAATCTGTGTAAATGTGTATGTCAACCTATTGTAATATTGTAAGACTGTTGTCCTCTCTGTGACAAAGTACCTTTGCAAACGAGCCTCTGGCTTAAAGGTTGCAATTCCGATTGTATAAATAAATAAATTAAATAAAGAAATAAAACCCCAGGTGAAGACTGGGTGATGGGGTTGGTGTGCGGCAGGACTCCTGAGAGGGGGGGCCAAGTGCCGGTTGAGTGCAGAATCAAGCAGATCATGGCGGTGAGGTGCTTTGCTTCCAGGGAGGAAGGGTGCAGGCAGTCTGATGCTTGTGCAACCCCTGCTGGCTGACCGTGGAACAACATTGGAGTTGGCTGTGAAGGCAGCTGCATGTCTGCCCTCCTGACTGGAGAAAGCGTTCACTCACTATGATCCCACTTTTGGGCTCGAGGGCAGGGGAATCGATGGGAAAATGGGCAGGGACAGACAGACAAATGAGAGAGAATGCACATAAAGGCTGCTTTCCTGTATTGTGGATCCTTGGGATGTCATAGGTCCTTTGAGTCTCACACCAATGGTTTATGATGTCACAAGAATCCCCTTGATAGGAACACAGACTTGATGCACCCCCTTTTCCATCTTATTCTGTTCATAACTTATGACAGTGTGTATTTTTTAAAGTGTAAATGTTTTGTCTATTTTATCTATTTTTGTTTTCATTTCATTTAAATTTCTAGACGTCCAAGCCAAGCTCAGATGATGAGGAAGGAATCCTTGCTTTTGTCTGGTGGCTGACAGGTAATACGACGCAGTGCTGCCTGTTGGATGTGCATTTTGCAAGCAGGTTTAAGGTATAGTTGTTGCTAAGAAGAGTAACAGCAACAGCTAGGTAGCTGGGTTCGTTCTAGATTGGGTAGTGGAACCGATAAGTTGTAAATGACAGGATGAACCCCACAGGCTGATTTTGACCCTTTCAAACTGATGTGGGAAAGGGAAGGAGTAATAGTGTCTCGGCACCAAATTTATTAGTGTTTAGTACCTTTCAGAAAGGCTTGTTTTTTTTTTTTAACTCCATTTATGAGTATGCCTGCTATCCCTGATGTAATCCCCCCAGCCCCATCATTGACCCATCTAGTGGACATACAGTTTAACCACCACTTATACAGAGCTGTACTGGCGGGTGGCCTGCCACGTAGGGTCATGCAGTTCCTGTGGGTGATGCGAAGTGAGCTGGGGCATTGTCCTCCTTTTTCTCCCTGGGGCATCTGATGTGATGTATGCCCTTGCGTATTGACACGAGTGCTGCGTCTGCACATGCTGCTCCCTCTGTCTGTTGTTCCCACTAGAGCTACCACCTGGCTTCCGCTAGGTGTCAGGCAAGTGGTGGGACTCGGAGTACCCCCTCCCCGAGGGAGGAGAGCATCTTGGGAAGCTCAGTCCTCTCTCACTCAGCCAGCCTCCAAGAGACTGATCTGTTCCCAAACCTGAGTCGCTGGTGTGACTAGAGGAAAAGCACAAGCCCTTCAGGTGCCCATGCCCTAAGGTCATGATTTTTTTTTTTTGCTTAAGAAAAATGTTAAAGAGCAGCTGACTCCTTCAGGAGAACTTTGACAGAACGTAATATTTAGAAACAGCTCAGCTTGTTTTTTATATCAGTTCTGTATTTCTCCTCCCCATTATTGATTATGGAGGTTGTTTGCATGAAAACAAGAATTTTGCTTCTGAAGAGTTAACCTGTTACTGTTGCTTCCCCCTACCTGAGGCCATAATGCCCTGCTTGTGACATCACGGTTACTCCCATGGCAACAGACTGTGATGTCACAACAGAGGGTTATGATTTACAGTAGGGAGTGAGCTATAGAGGCACATGAACGTTAAGGAAGAAAGATACTGTATTCATGCAGATTTCCTTAGTAATACATAACAGAGAGGAGAAATCTATAGTGTGTATATGTATATATATATATATATATATATATATATATGTGTGTGTGTTAATACAAGCGAATTGTACCTAATTATTATGTTTTGCAAAGTTTTCAGCAGCTCTTTAAAAACAGGGGATCAATAACTAAAGATGATTTTTGGTTACTGATTTAGAAAATAATGTATATATTCTTTCTTTTCCACCCTGCTCTGATACTCTGACGCTGCTGATGTTTCATAGCCTAGCGCCACTTTATCAGTACTGGGGGTACTTCTTTTTAGTTTTTTTTTTCAAAAAAGAAACTTCCTTTGTATCCTATTTGGCATTCTCATTATGCAGTTTTAAGACACTAATATAAATTAGCACTGCCTGACAATTCTGGGTTCACCTGCATTTCTGTTTAAGTGTCTGACTTCCGTAGTAAAGATGCGTGCTTGATAGGAGCCACAAACTTCTGTGCCCTTCAAAATTTGTCTGCTCCTGTCAGACGCTAGATCATGAAAAGTTAGCAGTGCCACACCAGGATGAAAAGTAACTTATTATTTTATTTATTGAAAAGTTTCACCAGGAAGGCACTCTGAGCAGTCAGAATTGCTCGTCTCCTGGTGCATCCTGGGGGAGGGGGAGTACATAGGGAGCACTTGATACAGTTTACAGAGCAGGTTACATGGTATACTAAGATAACATTATTTTACAATACAAAACCAGGCAAGATGAAAAATAGGGTATTACACAATAAAAGAATAAATGAAGACAAAACTTACATTTTTCATGAGTAGGATCTAGCGCTTGACAGGAGCTGTCGAATTTTGGAGGGCACAGAAGTTGGTGGCTCCTATCAAGCACACATCTTTACTACGGAAGTCAGACACTTAAAACAGAAATGCAGCTGAACCCAGAATTGTCAGGCAGTGCTAATTTATATTAGTGTCTTCAACTGCATAATGTGAATGCCAAACATGATACAAAGGAAGTTCCTTATTAGGAGTTGAACCTTCGTTATCTTTGTTGGGGTATCTGCTTTGTGCCTTTGGAAGGTTCCTCTGAATTAGGCTGAGCAATCCTGATAACAGGAATCATAATTCTGGACCCCCTGTCTTTTTTTAATTACTTAACAACGGGGGACACCATATTGCCATGGCTACACCAGAACACTGGTGCCCAATCAGTTGTATCACGTGCTTTACTGACGTGTAAACAGTGGCAGTTGGACCATGCAGCACTATTACATTAAAAGTAATACATTTTATAAACCTAGAACCCATAACAAACTTTTGAAATACAAAATTTACTGCCACGCTGGCGTCCCGGGGTTGGGCGTGATCTTGGGTTGTTGAGGGTCGGCCAGGAAGAGGAGGATCAAGTGTCCAGAGGACAGCTCTCCTTCTCTGGGGAGGGCCAGCACCGGCCCCAGCAATAGCCTGATCACTAGTGGTGGCTAGGGGTACAGGCAGCCAGGACCACAGCGTGGGGAACGGAGGAGCGGTGGCCATCGATGTCCTGCTCATGGGAACATGCGTAGGCACGTCTGGCTGGCACTGCATGTCTGCTCCTTCAGTGGGAGGAAAAAGGCTGAAAATGGGCAGCAGTGGGGCAGGGTGATACCGACCCCTTGCAGGCTCAGAATCCAGGCTACAGGGCCCTGTCCCGGAAATCAGATCCATTCCGTTGGGAGGCAGGAGCTGCCAAACCCTGCCATGGGGGACAAGCCATGGCGGAAGACCGGGATTGAGGTAAGTCCCTGGGATGCCTGGTGATGGGGCTGGGGGGGTCGGTAGAAGCAGCAGCCCACCCTGGCAGGGAGAGAAAAAGAATTAGAAAAAAAGAAGGAACACAAAATGTTATTTTGTCTTTAGGACACTGTCCTTCCCCCACATTGAGAGACAGTTTGACCTCGTAGTTAGAGCACAGAGAAGTGCACCTAACAACCTAGGTTTGAGTATTAAAACTGTCATGCATTTGATGTGTGACTGTAAGTAAGTCAATTAGTCTTCCTGTGTTTAACCTTTCCAATCTTTCTCTGCGCTGTTCAAATCTCCTTGTGCAACTTTTAAAGGGGTGTACAAAATATTTTCTTCCCCGCTTGCCAGCTGGTTAGTTGTTGAATGGGGTGGTGCCAGATTGGGACTCTGGGGTGCACTGTTATGGTTCAAAACAGTGTTATTGGTATGTGTGTGTACACATTCAGGCTTCAACCAAAACCTTTTGACTTAGCCTGCCGCCTACCATGTAACAATTTATTTACCCAGGTTTGCCATCTGATTGGACTAGAGCACTGAGAGGTTAAATGACTTGCTCAGAGTTAGATGGTGTGGCTTTGGTGGGGTTTGAACCCAAGATCTCCCAGCTCCCAAAACAGTGCTCTAACCATTAAACCTTACAGCCTGTTCCACAGTACAGTGTCTGGTCAATAGTAAATTGTTGCAAAATGCAAGGCGTTTGGCGAGAGGTATTTTGATTAAACAGCCTCTGTGTTACACTTTCACATTTTCTACTGTTACAAGAAGGGCAGCAGCAGCTTGCGGAGGGACAGAAAGAACTCTGGGTCCAAATTCAGGGATGCCTCTAGCATCAATATAGTACAATACAATACAATGCAGTTGTATATTTTTTGTTGGCAGGGAAAGGAGGCTACACAATACAGCATATGTTCTTCCTCATCCCGGCCAGGGTGTGTGTGTGGAGGTGGGGGGGACAGATGCAAGCCAACTGAAAATTGAAAGCAAGTGAGGGGGAGGCACTGATAAGCAGCAGGAAAATCCCAGCCTCTCCCTACAAAACAGGGTACTAAATGAGAAAAAGACCGAGGTAGAAAGGTCAGTGGGGGATGCTGCAACAGAAGGTAAAGCCATCAAAAAATGGAAAGCAATGAGTACCAATGCCCGTAGTCTGGGTAACAAGCTTCCTGAATTAGTGGCCTTGATGGAGGAGGAACATCTGGATATTGTGGCAGTCACAGAAACATGGTACACACAAAACCATGACTGGGACATAAACATACCAGGATACACTATATACAGGAGGGACAGGAGGTAAAGAAGAGGAGGAGGAGCTCTTTACAAGGGAAGGAATAAAAGCAACAGAACAAAAAGGGTAACGAGGAGAAGAAGCACTGTGGGGTAAATTTGAGACAGGCAATGGCGCCACAATCCGCACAGGGGCTGTGGCTACAGACCCTCTCTCAGGGGAGGAAATGGACAAGGAAATGATAGAAAGTATACTTAGAATGGCAGAAAAAGGGAGATATGCAGATGGGTGATCTGAATATGCCAGATGTTAACTGGAGTGCAGTTGCTGCAGCCACTTGAAGAGTGGGGTTATTCTAGATGCCCTACGGGGCATGCCTTGAAACTAGTATTGGAGCCCACTCGAGGAGGGAGCAATCTTAGACCTCGTTCTCTCAAATGGAGATGGAGAGGCTCACAGATGTAGAAGTGGGTAGCCATCTGGGAACTAGCGACCATCGAACAGTATAGTTCACAATAAACACAGCAATAGAGTCAAGCCATACAAAGGCAAAAGTACTGGACTTTAGGAGGGATGACTTTGCCAAAATGGGTGAGTGCTAAGGAATGCACTAGCAAATGGGCAGGAAGGAGGGTGGAAGAACAATGGGGAATAATAAAACTGCCATCACAGAGGTAACAAGCCTTTGTGTGAAGCAAATAAACAAAACAAAGCGATGTAAGAAACCACTGTGGTTCTCAAAGGAAGTGGCAGTGAAGGTTCAAAGAGAAAAAGCATTCAGGAAGTACAAGGAATGTAGAAAGACAGGACAGAGAACTGTGTCAGTTAAAGCAAAGGAAGCTGGGAAGGCAGTCAGAACAGCAAAGGCCCAAACCGAGGAAAAGGTAGCCAACTCAGTTAAGAAGGGGGATAAAACCTTTTATAGGTACATCAGGGAGCGAAGGAAGACCAAGGGAGGGATAGTGAGGCTTAATAAAGGGGAGGGAGGTGGGCAGAGGGAGTCTGTGAAAAGGCAGAGATACTAAACAAATATTTTTGCTCAGTATTTACAAATGAAGAGGGGGAGGTACCTAAAACAAACAGTAGAAACACTCTGGATACAGAAGTTGATACCAGCCCATTTACAGAAGAAAGGGTTCTGAAAGAACTCTTAAAACTGAAGGTGGACAAAGCAATGGGGCCTGATGGGATTCATCCCAGAATTCTAAAAGAACTAAGGGTAGAACTAGTGACACCACTGACTACCCTCTTTAACAAATCATGGGAGGATGGGGTGGTACCCAAGGACTGGAGGAGGGCAGATGTGATTCCCTTCACAAAGTGGGAGCAAGGCAGAAGCAGGAAACTACAGACCTGTTAGTTTAACCTCAGTGATAGGGAAAATGATGGAATCACTTCTGAAGGAAAGAACTGTCGAGTATCTAGAGGCCAGAGGGGCACAGGACCCTAGGCAGCGTGGATCTCACAGCGGAAGGTCATGCCAGATCTAATTGATAGATTTCTTGACTGGGTGGCCAAAGTAGTAGATCAAGGAGGGGCTGTGGACATGGCCTACCTAGACTTTAGCAAGGCATTTGACACAGCCCCACACAAAAGATTAATATACAAGTTAGCCAGCCTGGGAGTGGGTCCCAAGATGACAGCCTGGATAAAGAATTGGCTGGAGAATAGGACACAGAGAGTAATAGTAAATGGAGTCCACTCAGAAGAAAGGGGGGTTACTGATGGGGTACCACAGGGTTCAGTATTAGGACCGGTCCTCTTCAATGTCTTTGTAAGTGACATTGCAGAGGGACTGGAAGGAAAAGTATGTCTTTTTGCAGATGACACAAAGATCTGCAACAGAGTTGATGCACCAGGTAGGGTTGAAAGGATAAGAAGGGACTTGGCAAGGTTAGAGGAATGGTCAAATGTATGGCAGCTTAGATTCAGTGCTAAGAAGTGCAAGGTAATGCACCTGTGAAACAAAAGCCCAGGGGAAGAGTACACAATGGGGGGTGAGATACTAACAGCAACAAAAATGGAAAGGGACCTGGGGATAGTCATATCAGATGACCTAAAGATGGGCAAGCAATGTGAGAGGGCAGCAAGGAGGGCTGGGGGGATACTGGGATGCGTAGGGAGAGGCATCACCAGTAACAAACAGGAAGTTATTATCCCTCTGTACAGACAGCTGGTCAGACCCCATCTGGAGTACTGCGTGCAGTTCTGGAGACCCAATCTCCAAAAGACATAGACAGGATGGAAGCTGTCCAGAGGAGGGCAACTAAAATGGTGCAGGGTCTGCACTGGAAGACATATGAAGAGAGGCTAAAGGAGCTTAATATGTATAGCCTTGAGGAAAGGAGGGAGAGGGGGTACATGATAGAAACTTTCAAGTACCTCAAGGGAATCAACAAAGTCCAAGAGGTAGCATCTTTCAAAAAAGAGGTGTGCAAGAACAAGGGGCACAATTTGAAGATGGGGGGCAGCTCAGAGGTAATTTAAGAGTATTTTTCACAGAGAGGTTGTGGATGCATGGAGCGGCCTTCCGGAGGAGTTGTGGAGTCGAAAACAGTGGTGGAATTCAAGCATGCATGGGACAGTCATAAGGCCATTCTAGGGGGTTGGGGTAGGAAGAAGTAGGCTGCTGGTTAACTAGGATCTGCAGCTTATCCAGTAGGTAGGGAAATGGGCAGACTGGGTGGGCCAAGCGGTCATTGTCTGTCATCAAATTCTATGTTTCTATGTAAGTGAGTGCACTCCATTTACTCCCGAAAGTGCTGTTGTTGGGAGGACTATGCAAAAAATGAAAGAACAGCACACACACCAAGGCTCAGATGCAATAAATGGCTTATAACTAATTTATTTTAAATGTGGCAGACCTTAACATCGAAGACTGCCTGTTTGTTGTTTTTTTATTTTTTTGCTATTCTACAACTCTGTGATGTTGGAAGGAAAATTACTTTCTTGTCTCTTATGCAGTGGCCATCAAGTGAAATGTTCATTAGTCAGAGAAGTAATGTTCTGAGCATTATTTCTAGCCAGCATGAGTCAGACACCTTTATCTATGGTCTGTGTTTTGTGATGCTTGGCTGTCTTGTGTTACAGGTATAACTATGCTCACCTTCGCTCTTCTGATGTCAGCTCGAATGGGAATCTTTCAGGAGACACTCTATAAGAACTTTGGAAAACATTCAAAAGAGGCCTTGTTTTACAATGTAAGGAACGGCTTATTGTACTGAGAGATTTAATCGGTCAGACCAAGGAGAGCATCAACCTGCTCACACAGTGGCCCTAAGTAAGCAGTAACCCATGACAGGGCATGGGTTTCTGGACAATTAATGCATGTCCTGGGTGATTTGGATGGCATGAGTCTGTAGCTGAATGCCTTTTAGCGCACACAGGAAGTGCATTAGTTCTCAAGAAACCCAGGCTCTTTAGTGGGTTATTGAAACAAGAAGGACCCTGCCTTAAGAGCCTCTGTATACCCCACCCCACGCTGCCACGGGTCTCAGAGCCAGGACAACCTCCACCAGGAAATGCCCCATTCCCAATTCTCCCATAGGAAATGGATTGTTGCCGCTTCAGGCATGCGAGCTGCCAGCACAGAGTGCACTGATGTCCTCTCACCCAGTGCTGCTGCACTACTGTACAGCTGGTGGCAATAGCAGAGGGGGCAACAGCATACCCTTCTTTCCGAGAAGGATCACGTTCTCTGGGATTCTCAGTCCTTCTGTCCCCAACGGCCCTTCACCTGCCCAAACTCGTTGCCAAACCTGGGTTGCCAGCATCACGGGCGGCAGTGCTGCCACTGCACCGATGGGCCAGCATTCATCATTTTTCAAACTTAACACTTCTTTAATGAGGACGCTGACTTGGGCTGTGTCATGGCAATGTTTGGAATTGTTTTCCCCTTTGGTACTTAATGAACAGTGCACTGTAATTCTAATTATGTTAGTCTTGTTGTCTGAGTCTACTCTGAAGACTAATCTCCACTATTTCAGTTCAAGAAAATGTTGATTTTGTTGGTTAAAGGTGGTCATTCAATAGAAATCTCACATGTTCTTGCATTTCTATTTCCACCCAGCACTTCCTGCCGCTTCCTGGTTTCCTGCTCCTGGCTCCCGATATTTACAATCATGCCATTGTATTTACACAATCAGGTATGTACTGTTAGCAGTCTTCACTTTTATTATTGAATACAAAAACAGTGCTTGACAGTAGCTGAAATAACTTAAACAAACTCTGGTCAGAGCCACTATAGCTGCCAATACAGTAACTTGATAAGATTGTTTCATGGCCTTAAACATCAAGATGAATTGCCGTAGTCAGCACTGTGTTTATATTTAATTTTTGGTAAAGGTAGATTATTTATCTGGTTGATCCTGTGTTTCCCGTTTGATTAAATGTGAGTGCAAGTGCGTGTTGTACTATATGTGGAAGGAGAGGGAGCTCCGCACCAAGGCCTTCAAATAATGGTAGAAGGAATGATGCAGCGAGGAGAGGTGTGTCTACATTGGGGACTCTGGGCCAAGCTAGAAGGATAAGAACCTGTACTGAGGTGATGGCCTGCTTTCATCCAGGAGGCAACCACAGTCCTCAGTGGATGATTCAGATGCTACTTCGATAGATATTTAAAGTAGCCGGGGGGGGGTGTGGAAGAAATAGGGGAGTCAGAAAGTGGGCCAGTACAAGCTGAGATAGTAGAGGGAGATCCCATGGGAAGAGAGTCCCACTAGGATGAAAGTTATTCAGTGAAGCAGGGGTTAGCAAAGGAAGAAGGAGGCAGTCAAACAGGAGAAAGGTGTAGAGGGAACAGTTGGAAAAAGGAGAAAGCGGCAAGAAGAAAGGTGAACGGTCTTAAAATGGTGCAAGGTCTGCATCAGAAGCCCTGTGAAGAGAGAGAGAGAGACTGAAAGAGTTCAATATGTACACCTGGAGGAGAGGAGGAAGAGTTGGAATATTATGGAGACCTTTAAATACCTCTTGGGGGTTAACAAGGTACGGAGGGAGATATGTTTCAGAGAAAAAGGTACTGTAAAACAATGGGGTCATGATATGAAGCTGGAGAAAGGCAGATTAAGGAGATATTTGAGGAAGTAGATATATACCAGGTCATGAATGGTTTATCTGCATGTACCCTAAACTGAAACAATTGGAGCAGGGAGGGTAAGGCTCAGCAGGGGGACAGCTGCATGCAATACAGGGCATATACAGTGACACCACTGTCCACAGACTTGACACGCAGCAAGGGTTCCGCAACCTGTGTAAGACCTCAGACAATGACATGACCATAATTATCACTGCTGTACAGCAGGATGATGTTTCCCAATCATATCTAGTACATAGCAGCCAATTCCCAAATCCCCATATGTCATACACGATAACCACAATACCATCAAGCACTCCAGCATAACCCACACGACAGCCAACCTACAGGGGCGCACAGCCAACTGTAACAGATGATGACTAATGCCAAGCACGTCCAGTGCTGTGTACACAGTCCAGTCACATGGCAAGGGCAGGGGCAATGCCATTGGTAGGTTCATCCCATCCTAAACACCCACTCAGAAGTCATCCCAGACACCAAAGCCAAAAAACACATGACCTAATGCCTCATCTGAATGCAACACAGGCTTTAATGCTGAAGAATTGCCATCCACCATCAGATGCATGTGGACTTCACTTCATGGGTCCCATGGTCACTTACAGCAGAGGGATGGGAGGTTGGCAGCAAGGGGCAAGCTTGGGGGGAGAAAGAGATCACTCAAGTCCCTGGATGCATCAAAGCCCAGTCCCTCACTGTTAGATGAGGCCATTCAATACAAACAAAATGATTAATACAAAACAGCACATGTACCTCACTGTTTCTTTTATGATAAAGCCAGGATGGTTAATTCATATTGTTTTGTTGGCACTAACTGTCTAGGTCCCTCGGTCCTGGCCAAGTTCCTACTCCCAGCTTGTGAGAATTAATCCCTCAAAGGTTCATACAGCTCGACTAGTCAGCTGCTTCCCGCTCGCACTCCACATAGTACTAGCCGCACCTCCGTCACACAGGTACAGCTAGCTGCTTGCTGGGATGGAGGATTTCTGCAGGTCATTCCCCAGACTGCAGATCTATCTTTCACATGAACAAAAAGTACCACCTTCAAGATGAGAACAAAGTTATCACTGCCAGGTTATTACGTTATTAATCCTTTATGGAGAAGACATTTAAACATGCACTGCTGCTTTGCCACATTAAATAAGTTAAATAAGTCCACCATACTACTCTGTCCTGGAAAAATACATAGTAAAAGCTGGACCCCACTGAAAATGAGAAATTGCCTTTCACTTGGGCTATCCTGGGTAAATACATTATAAAAATTGGTAAAAGGAGGACCCCACTGAAAAAAAAAAGATCTTGCATCTCCACTGTACTATCATGGGAAAATACAGTGTAAAAACTGGGTCAAACAGAACCCCACTGCAAACAGAATATTACAATTCATCTGGGCTATCCTGAGTAAATATATTGTAAAACTGTAAAAGCAGGACCCTACAGCAAAACCCTACTGAAATGCAGATGTTGCATGTAAGCTGATCTGTCATGGGAAAATGCATTGTAAAAGCATTCAGATCACTCATCTTGTATCTGTCTAGTATATTCCTGGTGGTCTAGTCACCCCTCTGACTCAGTCTCTCAGCCCCCCCAGCCCCTGGTCACAAAATGCCAACTGCAGCAATAGTGATGACTGGCACAGCCCTCTGCTCACTACTCAACTGGTTTCAATCTGATGGTCTCTGAGCAATCGCAAGTATTATACAAACACCTGTGTCTACTGTACTCATGATCACTCACTGGCAACCAGACAGTAGCCAGCCAAGGTGGTGAGCAGAAGGCTTTGTAGGTTGCTGTCACTACTGCTGTACTTCGTCTTAAGTGACACTACTGCTGTACTTCGGCTTAAGTGACTTGAGTTGTGGGGGTTCTGGGGAGGAATGTACTGAGAAGGTGGGTTGACAGAGGATCAAATGCCCTTACGGGGGACAACTAGACTACCAGGAATATTCGAGACAGCTACAGGATGGTCAATTGGGGGAGCAGGAACTACTACACCACCAGCAATGTTCGAGACAGCTGCAGGACAGGTGATCGGGGGTGGGAGACCACTAAACTATCAGGAATATTCAAGACAGCTACAGGGCAGTCAGTCGGGGTGTACAGGAACCACTACAGCACCAGGAATATTTGAGTCAGCTACAGGACAGGTGAATGGGGGAAGGGGCAGGGGGACCACTAGACAACAAGGAATATGTAAGACAGCTACAGAGAGGGGGCCGGCGGCAATGCACACGTTAATGGGCCCGTAATGGGCATGTAAATGGGCCATAGTGCCTTCCATGCCCAAAGGGATCATTAGCATGGTAGGGCTAAATATGGCCCATAGGAGCTCTGCCACTATCCCATCTGATCTGCGCTGCCTCCATTGCACTCTTGTTGGCCATATTCAGTCTGGGCCTGTGTTTGCATAACACATAATAACTATGCACTATACTGACATGGCCCCATATTTAGACAGTTTGCACACTCCAGTTGCAGTGAGCTAATTGTTTGAATATTGCCCCCCAGGCAAGCTGTGCGGAAATTGCCACAGACCTCACATGGCCAGCTCTGAATATGGGAGCCTATACTCCTTAGCCCAGTGGAACCCAAAGTCTATGAAACAATGGCTCATGGGGGTATGAAAGGCATGCTTATAGCCTCAAGATACTGTTGTTCTAACTTGTAATAGCATGAAAGCAAACATGTTTGGTACTGACTTACGTTTGTTCATTTGGACAGCAAAACATACATAGCATTACCACATCAGCCAAATGCTTCATTTAGTACAAGAAGAAAACTATCACACAAGTAGATACATAGGAGACAATATGACAAGTCAAAGCAGAGGAGTGCAGTCAACTCCAGGGTCCGTGCTATCACAAGTGCATAATTAGGCACCACCATAGAGCAGGTATCAGCTAAGTGTAATCCCAGTTTAATGTTACAGCTACTCTATCTTACTGTTTACATGTTTGACTATAGTACTAAATAGAGGAGACTTTTGCTTACAGTACCTTGCAAGTCTCAGAGGGGGGAAGATAGTGTCTAATGGCTATCACCAATAAAACTGTCACCTTATTATCAATCGAGCAGCATTTCCAAATAAACTCCTTACAAATGCAAATACAGTGTAACCACCCACATTCTTCCACAGAATTGTCAATACAAAATCTGGACAGAGTGTCACAAGACCTTTACTTACCTCAGTAGGGAAAGTAACTAACTTAGCAAACAGATTTACTGAAAAATTAGACTGCCTGTTTTACTCAGTTGGAGGCTCATCACAGTGACTGCCTGTCCCAGCCCAGTGACCCCACCGCCACAAGCTGAAACCTGATCTCAAATCGACTTATGCTCATCTGTGAAAGAGTTAAGCAGAGAAGCTACAGTATAAACACAGTTCCCTTACAGCTGTGCTACTAGACTGTCCAGTTGCTGATGCAATACTGCTGCTTGGAGAAATACATTAAAAAAATCATTGAAGACTTTAAGAAGCAGGGGAGCACTACACCCCTGCCAACAGGGCATTGTTTAGATAAAAATGTGACAGTGTAAAAAGAGGGTTTAGGTGTTCTTTAACACTAAAACAAGCTGCCTGTGTTGTTTACAATCCACCATTTGTAATTTGAGTTGGCAAGAGAATGCGACATGCAGGAAATTAACTGCCTTCCACCCCCCAAGTGTAGTGATTTCAGGTAGTGGAAGGACTGTGGTTCATGTCCGAAATTGTGCTTCAGAAGGAGTGATAGAAAGACATCTGCAGGTCTCCACCCCTACAGCCATAAAAAAAGAGCACAGCACACAGAATTCTAGTCTCTCATCCCTTTAAATTGGAATACCATCTGTATACAGTTCTGCTGTCTCCAACACCGTGTTGCAGTTTTGACACTTTTACATTTTTTTAATTTATGTAACTGCATGAAATCAGAGGCTTGCAGAAGATTTCTTTAGCAATATCAAGAAAAGGGTCTCATAAAAAGTTAGTGTTTATGATCAACAGGAGACATTCATGTTACTTTTTTTTTTTTTTTTTCATTTAACACCTCATCCGTTCACTTGGTAGCAAATGAACAAAAACTGGTAAACAGTAGTGCATTAGTGACATTTACTGCATTACATGGTAAGGGTCTCTTCTGGGCCACAGCCTACACCAGTTGAAGGAGAGGACCCCCTTACCACATATTAGAATAAAATCAAATTTGGTTTTATAGTATATTAACAAAAAAGTGCCGTGTCAGCATGTGAGCTGCAAATAAATGAAAAGTATTAAATAAAATGCATGCTAAAAATAGAAAATTAGAAAGTTAAGCAGGTCTAAATTTATTTTCTGTTGCCAGCATCTTTTTAATCTAACTTGATGTATAGCTTCTGCCACATGCTTTGTATCCCAAAGTGCTTTGCAGACCCAGTGAGTTAGATGCAGTACTAGGAGTGAGGTAGACAAGATAGGGCTGGAGGGAGGCAAGGCCTACCCTAATGCTTTCATTTTTGGTACCCATTTCTTGCCTGCTGACAAAGTTGCCACTTCTGCACCCATCCTTCAGTTAAGATGGCAGTTAAAGGGCTGTTTGCACTGCTGACGTAAATGCCACTCATTGGTTGGCCTTCAGGGAGTGAGCAATTGCTGGGAATTACCCCCTGTGTCACTCTTGATCCCCAGCTGACTGCAGCGGGGATTTTGGGGCTCACATGCGAACCCCAGTCTTCCAGGTTGCCGCTGTCATGCTGCCCCCATGTCGGCCCAGTCTCCCCTAATTCCTGCTGGGCCCACACTAGCAGCCCAGTGGCGGAATAATGTATCTAGCTCACCACTTTGTCTCTTTTCTTTATTCTACACAGGCACTTTTATGTTCCACTCAGTGAAAATGCAGGAATACTCAGATAAATATCTGGTATTAGCACAACTTATTACCCAGCATGCATCGTAGTCACTGATATCGTTTGCCCACATTTTGTAAGGTATTACCAGAAATCATTACCCAGCATGAACTGTGATCGCTGCTCATGTTTGTCAACATTCTGTATGGAATGGACAGAAATCATTTCTCAGCATGCCCTGCTGTCACTGATAATGTTTGTTAATATCCTGTAGGGTACTGACAAACATCACTGGAAGAAGAAGAATTTGCATTTTGTACAGCGCTTTTCATACACATTGCATCCCAAAGTGCTTTCATTCCTCAGCATGCACTGCTGTCACTGAATTGCGATTTAAAAGTAATTAGAGAGACCAGTAGTAAAAGTACTTTAAATGTGCAGTGGCAGCCATTCAACTTATTAACACCAACACACAGTCATGGACAATTGCCTGAACTGGTTTTGCGGAAAATTAAATGTTGGTCAGAACACCGGGGAAAATCCGCACTCTTGCCAGAAGTGCCTTGGAATCTTTTACTTCCACCTGGACATCCACCAATACAGTACCAGATATGGGCAGAAGGGGTCTCAGATTAATGTCTCCTCCGAAGGACAGAAACATAAAAATTGTTGGCAGAAAAAGATTGCTTAGCCCACCCAGGCACACCATGACAGTATAGCACCCACGCTAGTACTGGACCACAATCCCAGCATGGGACTAGAACCCACTGCTTTCTGGTCCAGAGGCGTGTATGTTGGCAACTGAGCCAAGCCGACAACATATAGTCCAGCATGCACTACAGTCACTAATTGTGCTTCTCAGCATTCTGAATGATTTGACCAAAATCACTACCCAGCATGCAGCACAGGTATTGAAAGTTTGTCAACATTCTGTACAGTATTTTAGAAAAAATATAGCCAGCATGAACTGCTTAATGGTTAAAAAACAAAACCCCCCAAAAAGTGCTTGGAGCTATAGCCAGAAACTTGTGCGATGGACAGTGTGAGATATAAGAATTCTCTGTGGGTTTTTTTTTTACAAAACAAAAGTTTTTAAATAGTTAATAAAATTAGGCGGTTGTGAGTAATGAAAACTGGTCTTGCTTTCCTCACTGTAGAACCTTTTTTTCAAACCTTTCAAAGCCATTGTTCACGGAAACTGTGTGAAAATGAAAGATTGTCATGTAGCTTGTCTCAGAAAATGACTTTGGGGCACACACAGGAGTTTTCACACAGGCTGCATGATAATGAAAGATCGTACTGCAACTTGCATGAAAGCAGTCCCCTTTGTGGCACTAACTGCAGCCACCAGGTGCCCAACCCCGGTGGCTCGCTTCAGACACCCCCCTTTGAGTTTCCAATCCTGCTGTGGGGCAATAAATAGCTATACAACCCCCTACAGCCACTATTATCCATGCCACCCTCCTCCCCATGAAAGTAAAAAAATACCCCAACCCCCTCCCCCCAGCTTACTTAGCACTCCTACCCACCCGCCTTCATCCCTGTCACCCCTTCTGAAGAAACCATTGTTCGACCCGGACATCTTGGTGAATTATAGACCTATCTCTAATCTCCCAGTTTTAGGGAAGGTTGTTGAGAAAGTAGTGGCTCTGCAGCCCCAGGCACACCTCGTGACCTTTGACATCTATGAGTCGTTTCAGTCTGGCTTCAGAGCTAGGCACAGCACTGAGATGGCATTAGTTCGGGTGCAGAATGACTTCCTCAGGGCGAGGGATAGAGGACAATGGTCAATTCTCATTCTTCTCAGCATTTGACACCATGGACCACATTGTGCTATTGGATCACATTAGAGTGTATTGCGGACTCAGTGGATCATTCATCAGATTTTTTGAGTCCTGTCTCTCCGACAGAAGGCTTAGAGAAGTGATGGGGAATTTCTCCTCCTCCTCGAAGCCCCTGTCGTGTGGAGTGCCTCAGAGTTCAATCCTTTAGCTGATATTGTTTGCGGTGTACATGCTGCACCTGGGAGAACTCATTAGACAGTGTAGTCTGCGGTTCCACAGTTATGCAGATGACACCTAGCTGTATTTGTTATTTGCCCCTGAAACAGGAAATGTTGTTGAAGTGCTAAATAAATGCCTGGCCGAGATTCAGGATTTGATGTCCTCTAACTGGCTGAGGCTGAACCCCGACAAGATGGAAGTGCTAGTGATTGAGCCTGGTCGATGGTGTGATGGGGAGGCCTCCGGGGTGGTAACAGGTCTGGTCCTGGGATCCACCCCATTGATGGCCTTCCCCCAGGGTGAAGAATTTGGGCATTATCCTTGATGACAGACTGACTCTGCAAGCCCAGGGTGTCATCTGTTGTCAGAAGTGGGTTTTACCACCTAAGGAATATCACCTGAATTTTTGTTTTGTTTATTAGGGCTAGGATTACAATACCTTTGAGCCAGGGCTCTTTTACAGAGGTTCCACATCAGGTTACAATTCAAAACATAAGACATGTACGTCAGATTACAAATTCAATATATAGGATAAGGTTACAAAAGTGGAAGCTAAACAGAGTTACAAAGCATCTGAGAAACAAAAGTTTTGGAGGCTAGGTTACAAGGAGATAGCAGATGATGAGCAGAGAGGATAGAGGATGAGAGAGGAAGAGTAGAGAGGCGTGGAGAGCTATAGAGGAGGAGCGCAGCCAGAGTCGTCATCATAGACATAATGTGGGGAAGTGCGTGCTAAGGGGTAACCAAGTGCTAATAGGAGAGAGAACTGCATAAGGTTAGGGAAATATTCATGGGGTCAACTAGTGGAGGCAGTCATAGGAGCTAGATGCAGTGAGAGAGAGAGGTGGAGCCTTGATTTAAATGCACCTAGGGTAGGAGTGGATGAGATGTAACTGTTTAGACCATTTAGCCAGCCAGGCACCCTATAGGCAAAAGATCTTTGACCTTGTGAGGTACGACAGCGTGGAACCTGTAGGAGCTGTGATTCAGACCCTCTGGTTGAGTGGGGGTTATTGCTAGGGTGCAGGAGTGCCCCTGATCAAACCCCTGATTCCGCCCGAAGAGTTGCCATCACTAGTACATACCTTTGTGACTTCCAGGCTGAACTACTGTAATGCTCTGTACTTCGGGGTCAATGGAGGGATCCTCCGCCGACTGCAGCTAGTGCAGAACCCAGCAGCCAGGCTGCTGGTGGGCCTACCAAAGTCCTGCCATGTGACCTCAGTCCTGCAGGATCTGCATTGGCTGCCTGTCAGGTGAAGGATCATCTTCAAGGTGAGCTTGCTCACCTATAAGGCCCTGTACAGCCTGGGCCCTAGTTACCTGTCCGATCTCCTAACTCCAGCCGTCCTGGTATGTTCCCTCTGCTCCTCCACTGAGGGCCTCCTGGTGATTCCAAGGGCCAGGCTGAAAACCTTGGGGGGATCGTTCCTTCGCAGTGGCCGGCCCAGCCTTCTGGAATTCACTGCCAAGATCTTTAAGGGAGGCCCCAATGGTGGAAGCATTTAAAGGGTGCCTGAAGACCTATCTTTTCCAAAAAGCATTTTATGATCATTTATAACTGATTTTATAGATATATACAGTTGTAGAAATTATAATAATATTGTTTGTATTATCCGAACCCTGCCTTTGAATGTAGTGGCGCCCAGAGCCTCCGGGATTGGGAGCCAAAATATAAATAAAGTATTATTTACTTTCTTACCCACTTTTTAATTAAATCCATCATGGAGAGCCGGCCCAGTGGCATGGAGGGCTGAGGCATCCTTGTCTTACCTCCTGCCATGCCAGCAACCTATGTTTGCGCTGCAAGCGGGCCACCTGGGGTCAGCGGGGGAGGGAGAGGATCGAGCATCTGGAGGACAGCTCTCCTCTCCCGGGGAGGGGTGGGGATGGAGTCCACTGCTTGCCTGTCCCCTAGCGGTAGCTGAGGGGTGGCACAATGGACCCAAGTGTAGGGGGGTGGATGCTGGGAAGACGCCCGACGTGCTGCATGCAGAAGTGTGTGTGGCTCAGCCATTGGCGTCATTGCACACCTCCACACCACAATTGGGGGAAATGGGAGAAAAGCAAGAAAACATCCTGACTGGCGAGATGATATCGGCCCCTCGCAGGCGCCACACCCGGCTAGCTGACACCTTGCTAAGATCTAGAGGTGAGTCCAGTGGATGCTGAGGTGATGGGGCTGGAGGCGGTCAGGAGAGAAGAATGGATTAACTAAAAACAAAAAACGAGACTGCACAACCTCCCTTCACTTGCTAACTGTTGTCTTCTAAAAGAAAACCCGAAAAAAATAATGGTGCTTTTGGCGAGTCTTAGGTTTTTATTTGTGTCATTTCTCCTCTGCTTATAACTTGGCCATTTTAGGCTCATACTTGTAAGGTGACCAAGTCACCTCCCACAGACCACATAATTTGCACCCAGTAAATCCAGCCCTAAATCTGTTTCTGAGTTGTACCCATTGTTTGGAACCCAAAATGAGGTGAGCTACTTCAGGTAATTTTCAACGTTTGCTACAGGTCCGGCATAACATGTGTGATGCTGCAGCTACTTTTTGGGTCTCTCATAAAGTCTGCCACAGGTCTGGCACAACATGTGCAAAGACATAGCAACTTTGGGCCCCTTGCGAAGTTTGCTACAGTTTCATCGCAATGTATGTGATAATGCAGCTGCTTCGGGCCACTTGCAAAATCCTCTACAGGCACAATGTGTGCAGAGATGTGGGTCACTCATGAAGTCTGCCACAGGTCTAGGTCAGTGTGTGTGATGATGTAGGTGCTTTGGTCAAATCCAGTGTTCATCATGGGGTGTTAAAAAAAAAAAAAAGTGAAATGTGAAAGTGACAGTTGTACAGTATATCTTTTTTTTTGTTTGGTTTTTTGTTTCTTTATTTAGTTCGCCTTACCTCCTCGGCTGGAGTGATCCTGTGGTCTCCCCAATCTGATCCCCTGCCAGCTCCTGCACCGGGCGTCATGCCCGAGCTACGACCTCCTTCCATCTCCCTCTCTGTAGGCCACTTCACGAACCCCAGTGCATAAGACCAAGGGGTCAGGGCCAGAGGGAGCTCCTGGAGTGTCCAGTGCAGCGCCGCAGGGAGAACATCATGAGCAACGGAGGTTTCAGCTGATTTTTTTCCCCTGAGGTCCCCAGCGTAAGCATGCAGGGACACCAAGGATGCTGCAGCACATGCTCCCGTGTGCTGCATGTCAGCCATCCACTGGTGCCGACCCTTTGCACTCCATGGTGCACTACACCCTCTGCCAGGGCCAGCGCCTCACGATTAGTCCCTTCCCACCTTGCCGGAGGAGGAGGAGAGCAGTCCCAGGACACTCAGTTCTCCCCCCGGCCGACCCCCCGACGACCTGAATCCGCATCCGAACCCGGGTCACCGGCGTGGTGCAAGGTGTGGCATTCGGCGCCTCAACCTCAGCACCACTGGGCCGGCTTGTCAGTTGTATATCTTCAAAAAAAAAAAAAAAAGAAAGAAATTGAAAAAAACTTTGTTGCTGCCTTTGTTAGGGTTAAAGCACTATGCATACGAAGTAGGGAAATTATAAAATTAAGGTTAAAAGGTCCTGCCACCTTGCCACCAGTTTCTGATGTTGTGTTCATCAGGGTTTAAACAATCATGCAGTGCAGTGTTAGCATTAAAAATGGTACTGCCTTGACACACAGACTGAAATATTGATGCAGCAGTGCTTGAATAGAGGGTGCCAATATTAAGGTAATGCCAATACTGGGTCACATGATCATTCAAACTTTGATGCACACCACACCAGACTTACCAAGGTTCCAGGTACTTTTAACCATTATTTTTTCCTTTCCCTACTTCGTACACTTTCAGCTTGAACCATAACAGATGCATTAACATAATATTTTTTATATATAGGAAAGGCCCACTGAGCTGAAACTTATTTTTATGTGCAGCCCAGGAAATAATTAAGCACAGAGAGGTTACCGGTCTTTGCTCACGTTCATACAGTATGCAAATGGCGGTTGTGGGATTCAAACCCAGGTCTGCTAGGTCTTTAGGTTCAAAGCTGTGTGCTCTTATTGCCACTAGGCTGTACTGCCTCCCAAGACAGGTAGGTAGGTAATTAAACTGAATTGTGTGAATATAATTATAGTTTCTAATTACAATCCTTAGAACAGCTCAGTCAAATGTGTGCATCATCACTGTGAAGAGTATCTTACTGTAGAACTTAGAATCTTTTTTAAAGATGGTCTTGCTTACTGTGCTGGTTTTGAGCCTCCCAGCATTCCATGTGTAGATCATTAGTTTCTGCCAGAGAATGAACACTCTGGATGGTGCTCCCTGCTAATTTGATGGCTAAGTCCTAAATATTTATTGTTCTACATAGTTTGAAGTGTATTTAGTTAATATATGTTTGCTTTTGCTTCCGATCTGTACTTTAGCATAAAATAGTTTGTGGTTTAGATTTTCAGCTTAGTGGTTCCATTTTTAATGGTTTCTCATAAGCCCTATAAGGAGAGATTGCGGGATCTCAGTATGTACACCCTGGAAGAGAAGGGGTGAGGGGGGACTTGATAGAGACCTGTAAGTACCTCACAAGGGGTGACTAAGGTACAGGAAGGGAGTGTTTTTCAGAAGAGAAGGTGCAGAAGAACAAAGAGGCATGCAGTGAAGCTGGAAATGAGTACATTTAGGAGGGATGTGAGGAAGTGCTTTTTCACTAAAAGAGTGGTGAATGCCTGGAACAGTGCATAGATGGTGGGGGCCAAAGCAGTGGTGGGCTTCAAGCATGTATGTGGTAGGCACAAAATAATCTTAGTAGGAAAGTGGGGAGGAGTACCAGAAGTCATGTAGGGTCTATTTATTATTCATTTATTGAAATGTTTTACCAGGAATGGCACACTGAACAAGTTGCTTGTCTCACTGTGCGTCCTGGGGGGGGAAGGGGGTTGTAAGTGAGAACACTTAATAATGTACATACACAGAGTAGCATAACAGTTGACAGATTAAGTGAACAGATTAATGGTGTAGACATACAACATACTACACAATATATACATCAGCCACATTAAGACTGAGGAGATTACCACAGTGTACTTCAATAGAGGGTGCAAAATATATATGACTGTACGTTGAAGTGCTGTGTAGAAAACAATTCTATCTTTTATGTCAGACAATTATGTCTGCGGTGACAGCATAGGCAGGGAAAAAATGGGCAAACTGGGTGGGCCAAGTGATCCTTATCTATTGACAAATTCTACGTTTCTGTGTTCCAATCTGAATAAAAAAGATTTTAATGTGCTTCAGCCTATATTTTTTGAGTGCTTTGTGCTGCCTTTTGGCTCGTAGAGACTGTGGTCGAATGTAACTAAATTGATGGGCTCACAATGACTGTGGTCAACAGCAAAGTGCTTCTGCCTTGTTTTGTGTTTTTATAGCACTTTTAAAACGTTTTTGGCTCACAATGACAGTGATAAAATGAACTAACACTGGTCAGCTCATGACTGTGATTGGCATAATAAACCTACTTGCCTTCAGTGACAGAGGTCGGAGATTTTACTGTAGTGCCTTTTTCCTACACTCCTGTCCAAGCCTGAATTAAAACAAAAACCTAAACAAAGGAACTGGGCCCATAGGTTTCAAAAACTGCCAAAGTGTGACCACTGTTTGCCTAAGGCAGATTGACAGAGTTGTTTGGGTATAGAGCACAACTGACTGAAAACAAGCTAAAATGCAATCACTATCAGCCCTAGCACCTCTTGTCTAGCTCCAAAGAAAGTTCCCTCATATGGTTGAGAATATCTCTTCAGTATCAGCTGACACAACTTTCCCTAAAGACCAGTCTAAAGCCGAGACTGCAAGGAAGCCTACAGAAGAGTATAAATCCTCAGCTGAAGAACACTCAGCTAAAAAGGACTCCCAAGAAAAGGCAGGCAGAGGAGTCATCCTCTCACTCTAGCCTTAAAGGAAAACTGTACAAACCGGACAGCTCCTGCCCCCATAAGGCTTACCCTCCAGTTTAGCTGTAGCCCACAAAAGCGGCATTTTTCTTGAGCCGCAATGGAGTTTATTATATTTTCTAAAAGTCCGCAAACCAGAAATATGGCAGACGCTGGGGGGCTCCATTAACTGTAACAGTGCAGCGCTGCTCCACTCGCTTGTATTGAAGCGAGCGGAGCAGCACCGCACCATTACAGTTAATGGAGCCCTGTGACAGGGTGCCCTGTCATGAGTAGGGGCTCTGATATTCTCCCCCATTTAGATCTGCAGTGTATTGACAGGCTTGGGGTAGAAGGTACAAGAGTGCATGTACAACAGAATAAACATGTTAATAATTCAGGCAATAAAATAAAAGAAACAAAAGCCACTGTAAAAGCTTTAGCAGCTCTTGCTGCTTTGATTACTATATGCCCTGATTTGAGAGAAGGGTATAGTTTCCTTCCCGCCACTCAGATAATGTAAAATGTAAAATTAATCTGCTTTCATATAGGACTGTCCATAGAAAAGGGACATTTCCTATTTGAGCATCATTGCTCAGAAACCCCACCTTCTGTCCCCCTATTGAGTTAAAAGAATCCTGGTCACTGGCTTTTAGCTGTTAAAAAAATAGCCAGCTTGCTGCAGGAAAGCAAATCATGCCCAGCTAAGGAGGTGCGTTAAACTCCCGAATAAGTAAACTACCACTGGGAACAGAGCCGCATACATGTTTAATTGTGCTGTTATTTGCCCTTCGTGGAGTTACCAGATTTGAAGAAAATGAGAGCTGTCTAGAGAGAGAGTCTTGTAAAATAAAACAGGAGCACCTTTGCTCCACCCTGTTTTCTGTCTCTCAAGTAAACTGCTGAGAGGCGTTGTTTTTTTCTCCTTAGCCAGCAGTTCCAGCTTTGGTCCTTGCAGTTCACTCCTGGAGTACATGACATTTTTATTGTAAGAACAGTGCCCCTTTCTGTTAGACATACCCTTTGGGATTTAAATATATGTATATATTTTGAGAGAGCCTGTGAAATAAGGAATGAGCATGATTCTTGCCTACATCTCTTAATGAACGTCTCTGTTGCAGTTATAAATCAGGACACTAGTAAACTTTCACTTTCAGACGTGGAGTCTTAGCTAACGCTGAGTACTCTGAAAAGCAAATGCTTAAATGACAGGCAGTAGAATTGTGAAACGGGGGTTACCAGAAAACCTGATATTTGTATAAAATGCTGTCCTGTTGCTTATTGAAAATGTTAAGGATTTAAAAGGACAGAAGCACACCTGAATAGCTAAGTCCTTCTATTTAAACAGGAAATAAGGTATTAAAAGGCTAAACTGAAAAGTCAAGCCGACGGCTTGAAACCCACAGCTGTGACCCTTGATAAGAAGAGCTAGTTTTTCTGCTCTATTTCAAGTTACCATGCTGCTCAGACTTAAGATAACTTAGCAGAGATATACAGTATATGAAGTTCAGATGTTTGTTTTTACTAAAATATGTTATGTGAATAAATGAGAATGCAAAGTCTTATAGTCTGACCTGTGCTGTAGAAAGGCTCCAATGAAATGAACCTGTTGCTATAGGGAACAGCGGCCTCTAGAGGCCTATATTTATACAGATTCTAGCTGCTTTAATTATTGATTGAGGGAGGAGCTTACAGTAATTAAAAAGATAATCAAGCATTTATAGTCACTTTCTAACCAGGATTATGGTGTATAAAAGAGATGTTGGAAAGAAATAGTTATTAAAGTAATAAGGCTTAAAAGCAACTTTTTGTACTATGTATAGGAGCAAGTTGTGAGCCTAGAAACTAAAAAATGTACTAAATTGGAAATGAATTGATGTCACTTGACAGTGATGTCATTGATAAAAACATATATAAACCTACCACTAGGGTGGATTTATTAGATAAGGCGTCAGTCTAGAACTGACTGTGAGAGGTGTAAGACCTTAAGTTTAGAAGGCTTGTGTCTACACCCTAGACAGCATTGATGTTATTGACTTAATGACAATTTTCTTATTTTCTGTTCTGAATAATTATCATTTTATGCTGCAAATAATAAAATGATAAATGCCAGCCTGGCATTTTTTATGCACTGATTTTGATGTCTGCCTGAAATTTGTTTTCCGGAACAACAACCCCGCTACAAGCCCCCAGCGTACACCATACTTCCTGTACGTGGACTTTTAGAAAATATAATGAACTCTGTTGCAGTGCAAGAAAAATGCTGCTTCTGTGGGCTAAAGCTAAACCGGAGGGTAAGCCTTACGGGGGCAGGAGCTGCCCGATTTGTACAGTTTTCCTTTAAAAAATAAAACAAAAAAAACATTTTGAGCCTGAAAAAGAAAAGGCAAATGAGACCGTCATCCACCCTGCTGGCGATGCTCAGATGCCCTGAATTCAAACAAATGTGGCAGCTCTGCCAACCCATGAAATAACTAGCATCTGAAATTCCTCCCTTAGTTCCATTAAGTGTTACAAAGGATGGATGCTGCTTCGAAGAGGAGGATGAGAAGATAGGTTGACCCCTATGTCCTCTGGAGGATTTTTCTTCATATTCTGTCTTCCATAGGAGTATGGCAGCAGTGATTAAGCCCCGACATGAAAACTGATTCTGAAGTTGGAAACAGATTTCATAAGCAAGTGAGAATGACTTCTTCTACAAAAAGTGTCATTATCCCCATCTACAGCATTTTTAAAGAGATGAGCAAAACAATTCTGCAGAAGCCTGCTTCTGCAACAGCAATGGATAAGAAAATGGAAGACAAATACATAGCAACAAAGTCTGCTTCTGAATGTCTTTACCAATATGCTCAAGTTTTGCTAATCTTTTTATGTAATGTTGTACTGTATTGTCACCTGTAATGATGTTCCTCTGTCTGTAACTCTCCGGGGTTGTGCCTGAAAATAGGCAACATTTTTGCTAGTTCACCTACCCGGTTCACAAAAACAAAATAAATACCCTAATCCTAAGGGTCTAATACAGGCTGCTGCATGTGAAAAGGCAAAGACGACCTTTTCTACAAACCCCCAAAACAAAAGACATGGACTCAGAAAATTGATACACTTGGCAACAATTCACAATCAATCAATCTTTATTTTACCAGGCGAAACACCATTGAGTGAACTAATTTTCAAGGTGGACCTGGGAAATTAAGATAAGTATAAGGCACAATAAGAAAACAGTATACATAATACAGAATATGGGTACACAGGATGAATACATAACGATGTGAGACTTATACAATAAAGAAATCTGGAGAACAATAGTCTGAGAAGGCAAAACAGTCTATAAACAATATGTACAAGGAACCTGCAATTTACAATATATACAAATGCCTGCAGGCAGTACTGTAAGAGTATCCTTAAGGCAACATATAAATAAATACTTGGTTACCCATTGAGCGCCTCACATATGGGGAGGGAAGAGGAAGTGGGGACATTATGCATAGTAGGAGGGAGGAGGAAAGAGCAGGATGCAAGAGGAGACGGGGAAAGAAGAGATACAAAGCGATGGTAGGCACCAGCTTTACTTAGCGAGGATAGTGTCAAGTGCACCAAGGGAGGCAACTGCAGACAGGTAATACCAGGCCACAAGCAGGGGAAGCATTTACATGCCCCCTTGATAGATCGTGAATAAAGTGTCTTGAATGAGGCCAGGGAGATAGGGTGGGCCACCTTAAGAGTTTTTTGCAATGTATTCCACTCTTCTGACACCCTCATCATGAGGCAGCATTTTTGAATTACACATCAGATTACCAGGAAGCACTCTGTAACGCTGTGCTGCTTTTTCATATCTGCCTGCCCTGTGATGACTGGTCAGAGTTGCTACAGCTTATAAAAGCAGGTCTGGATACAGCCAAACACCAGTTACAAATGGCTGTGGACATTAATGATACTGCATTTGCCTGGCTGTGGATGCTGTATCTACTAGAATATATGCATTGTTAAGAGCCACAGCTTTATATGTGGAGCTACAGAATAAAGCTGCAGAATCACACACACACACACACACATGCACCTTTGAAAGAACATCTCTGTAGTTCACAAAGAGAGCTACATAAATAAGGCTGATAAAAAAGCAAAAACATTTTTTATTTGCATCCCGAGTTTCTGATAGAGGTAGAAGAGGCAATGCACGGCCCTAACTCATCCATCACAAACAAACAACCATTAACCCCTGATGAGTCACAGGTTGCCCCATCTCATCTTCCAGTTGGAGGGCCTCTCTCACCACATCCAGAACTGGAAGTCTTGTTATAACAGACAACTGAGTGCTGGAGATTGGGATAGAAGGCTTCAGTCTGTCTTTTGTTACAAGTACAAAACAAAAGAAATTCAAAATATTCAAGAAAATTCATCAGCAGAGGTGCAGCAGTTAAAACTAGAAATGCGAAAGCTGCAAGATCCGAGTGCTGTGGAGAAGGTACCAGTAAATCATATCTTACACGGTATCTTGAACAGTAACGCCTATAACAGCTAGTTGGCAGTAGACTCACCACATCTGGGTGTAGAGTATGATTTAACTAAGTGATATTTAGTAAGATTCTCTCTTGCCAATACAGTTCCTTGTAGGACGTGGTTCAGGGTGAGGCACTCAGTTGTGTGGATTGTGGGGCACTCTTCTCCAGGGATGTGCTCTGGAGGAGGAGCACTGCCCCTTCTGCAGGACCATAGCAGAGCTCCATGCTCAGCTAGTAGCACAAAGATAAAGATATCTCAGCTGGGCACTCTACACTCCCACATTCCCGGAGACCCACTGGTCCAGAGGGGTGGAAGGTGGTAGGTGCGGGGGGGCAGCCATAGGAGGTTGTCCGGCCCAGTACCATCCAGGCAGCAAATCACTTAACACCCAGCAGAGGAGGAAGGGCAGGACTGGTTAAAAGACTGGTGCCGCTCATGGCGCGATCGTCGTGGCTGGCGCGAGCACCACTCTGTTCCAAAAACTGCTTAGTTCTGTGAAAGATCTTAAATTATTTAGATGGCCTGTTACTTTTAAAAGTTAGTTAATTGGTATTATTTTAGTATTTACATTTTTCACACGTGTTTACCCACTCATTGATATTGTGTTTTAATTGTTCCTGTTTTTATTAAATATTTTGATTATTAGTTGGTCCTAAGTGTTAGTGTTACACTGATAAATTGACTGACCAGCTAGTCGCCAAAAAACTACCAAAGTAATATCTGGCCTGCTTAAACTGCTATTTATACGCTAGTTGCCATAGAGTTATTAAAGTAATACTTGGCCGAGCCGGCCCGCTGGCGCGGCGGTTGGATTTCCGGCGCATGGCGACCGGGTTGAGGAACAGCCCAGGTCACTGGAGGGCTGGCTGGGGGAGGATCAGGTCCTATAGACAGCTCTCCTCCAGGGGGAGGGTTGAGGGCTGGTCCAGCGCCTGCTGGCTCCTAGTGGAGGCTGGGAGTATCACAGGACGCACGGCCCAAAGTTAACTGGGGGAGGAGCAGACGTCGGCGTATGCCATGACATCACTATGCTGTCCCCAACAGAAAAACAGAAAAATTGCTTGCTGGCCGCCGGATGACGACTCTCCATTCCCTGAGTGCCTCCAGTACCTTCCCAGGGCCTCCTGTTCCTCAGCAGCATCCCCGGGCCCTAAAGTAGTGTGCGCTGGGGCCTTCCCCTCTCCCCAGTGCCCTTCCCCCTCGGAGGAGGGGGACCCGCCCGGTGAAGGGATACGCCGAGATATCCCAGGGATCGGCTGCGATCTGAGGACCAGAGGAGGGCTGGGTAAGGGCAGTGGGGCCGGGGGGAACTTGTGGAGCCTGAAGGAGTGGGGGCCAGCGAAGCATGGGAGTCGGAAAAAAAATTAAAAGTAATTCTTGGCCGGTTAACTTCTATCTATATCCCAACCTCCCTTGGTGTTATATACAGCCTAGTTAGCAATATAGAACAGAGGTATAACCTGTTTTATGTTATATGTTGCTATTTTTTGTATAATAGACCCATTATTTCAGAATATTGATTTGGTGGATAAAAATGGTGACTATGATAATGGGTTAGGGCAGGACATGTTATAGAAACATAGAAACATAGAATTTGACGGCAGATAAGGACCGCTTGGCCCACCTAGTCTGCTCATTTTCCTACCTAACAGATAAGCTACAGATCCTAGTTAACCAACAGGTTACTTCCTCCTACCACCCACTAGGACTGCCTTATGTCTGTCCCATGCATTCTTGAATTCCCCCACTGTTCTTGACTCCACGACCTCCTCAGGGAGGCCGTTCCATGCATCCACAACCCTCTCTGTGAAAAAATACTTCCTCACATTACTTCTGAGCCGTTCCCCCTCTATCTTCAAATTGTGCCCCTTGTTCTTGCACATCTCTTTTTCTGAAAGATGCCACCCTCTTGGGCGTTGTTGATTCCCTTGAGGTACTTGAAAGTTTCTATCATGTCCTCTTTCTCCCTCCTTTCCTCAAGGGTATACATATTAAGCTCCTTTAGTCTTTCTTCATATGTCTTCTGGTGCAGACCCTGCACCATTTTGTGCCCTCCTCTGGACAGCCTCCACTCTGTCTGTGTCTTTGCAGAGATGGGGTCTCCAGAACTGTACACAGTACTCAGATGGGGTCTCACCAACTGTCTGTTCAGAGGATAACAACTTCCTGTTTTCTACTATTGATGCCTCCCTCTGCATCCCAGTATCCCCCAGCCTTCCTTACTGCCTTCTCACATTGCTTGCCCACCTTTAGGTCATCTGATATAATTACCCCAGGTCCCTTTCCATTTTTACTGTTGTCAGTATCTCACCCCCATTGTGTACTCTTCCCCTGGGTTTTTGTTTCCCAGGTGCATTACCTTGCACTTCTTTGCATTGAATCTGAGCTGCCATACATTTGACCATTCCTCCAACCTTGCCAAGTCCCTTCTCATCCTTTCCACTCCATCTGGTGTATCAACCCTGTTGCAGATCTTTGTGTCGTCTGCAAAGAGACATACTTTTCCTTCCAGTTCCTCTGCAATGTCACTTATAAAGACATTAAAAAGGACTAGTCCCAGTACTGAACCCTGCGGTACCCCACTAGTAACTGTCCTTTCTTCACTGTGGACTCCATTTACTACTACCCTTTGCGTCCTGTTGTCTAGCCAATTTTTTATCCCGACTACCACCTTGGGACCCACTCCAAGGCTAGCTAACTTGTGTATTAATCTTTTGTGTGGGACTGTATCAAATGCCTTGCTAAAATCTAGGTAAGCCACGTCCACAGCCCCTTCCTGGTCTACTTCTTTGGTCACCCAGTCAAAGAAATCTATTAGATTCGTCTGACATGACCTTCCCATTGTGAATCCATGCTTCCTTTGGTCCTGTGCCCCACTGGCCTGTAGGTACTCAACAGTTCTTTCCTTCAGAAGTTATTCAATCATTTTCCCTACCAATGAGGTCAAACTAACTGGTCTGTAGTTTCCTGCCTCTGTCCTGCTCCCACTTTTGTGAAGAGGAATCACATCCACCCTCCTCCAGTCCTCAGGTACCACCCCATCCTCCCATGACTTGTTAAAGAGAGTAGTCAGCGGTGTCACTAGTTCTACCCTTAGTTCTTTTAGAATTCTTGGGTGAATCCCATCAGGCCCCATTGCTTTGTCCACCTTCAATTTTATTAGTTCTTTCAGAACCCTTTCTTCTGTAAATGGACTGGTATCGACTCCGTCTTCCAGTGTTTCTCTTGTTTGATTTAGGTACCTCCCCCTCCTCTTCTTTTGTGAATACTGAGTAGAAATATTCATTCAGTATCCCTACTTTTTCACTGTCACCCTCTACACACATTCCCTCCCATTTATTAAGCCTCAGTATCCCTCCTTTGGTCTTTCTTCGCTCCCTAATGTACCTATAAAAGGTCTTGTCCCCCTTCTTAACAGAGTTGGCTATCCTTTCCTCGGTTTGGGCCTTTGCTATTCTGACTGCCTTCCCAGCCTCTTTCTGCTTTAACTGATAAATTTCTTTGTCCTGCTTTTTCTGTGTTTCCTTATATTTCCTGAATGCTATCCTTTTCTCCTTAACCTTCCCTGCCACCTCTTTTGAGAACCATAATGTTTTTTTCCTTCGTTGTGTTTTGTTGATTTGCTTTACACAAAGGCTTGTTGCCTCTGTGATGGCTGTTTTGATTACTCCCCATTGTTCCTCCACCCCTCCTTCTTACCTGTTTGCTAGTGCTTTTCTGAGGCACTCTCTCATTTTCCTAAAGACAGCCCTCCTAAAGTCCAGTACTCTTGCTTTTGTATGGCTTGATTGTATGGCTGTGTTTATCGTGAACCACACTGTTTGGTGGTCGCGTGTTCCCAGATGGCTACTCACTTCTAAATCTGAGATTCTTTCTCCGTCCCCATTTGAGAGAACCAGGTCTAAGATTGCTGCCTTCTGAGTGGGTTCCAATACTAGCTGTCTGAGGCATGCCCCCTGTAGGGCATCAAGAATGACCCTGCTCTTGGATGTGCCTGCAGCAAAAGTGCTCCAGTTAACATCTGGCATATTCAGGTCCCCCATCAACAATATCTCCCCTTTTTCTGCCATTCTAAGGAAGCCTTCTATCATTTCCTTGTCCATTCCCTCCCCCTGAGATGGGGGTCTGTATACAACCCCCATGTGGATTGTGGTGCCATTTCCTGTCTCCAGGGTGACCCAGAGTGTCTCATCTGCTCCATGTTTACTCTTTAGTTCTGTTGCTTTGATCCCTTCCTTTACATAGAGAGCTACTCCTCTTCCTCTTTTACCCTCCCTTTCCCTCCTGTAGATTGTGTATCCTGGTATGTTGACATCCCAGTCATGGTTCTCTGTGTACCATGTTTCTGTGACTGCCACAATATCCAGACAACCCTCTTCTATTAAGGCCACTAGTTCAGGGAGCTTGTTACACAGACTACGGGCATTCATACTCATCATCCTCCACTTTTTGATAGCCTTACCCCTTTTAGCCCCATTCCTGTTTTTACTGCCTTTGCCTTTTTTTTTTACATTTACCTCTGTCCTGCTCCCTAATGACTTCTCTACCTTGGTGTGTACCTCAGTAATTACCGTGTTTTGGTGGGGAGGCTGGGATTTCCCTGCTCCTTTTCAGTGCCTCCCCCCCTTGGCTAGTTTAAATGCTTGCCAATGAAGCATTTAAACCTCTCACCTAGGATCCTGGTCCCCCCCCAGGACAGATGCAGACCATCACTCCAGTATAGGTCTGCATCCCTCTAGGTGGCTCCCCAGTCCCCAATGAAGCCAAATCCCTGAGCTCCACACCAGTTTTTGAACCATTCATTGAATTCCCTGGTGAGGAGTACCCTAGCATCACCCTTGCCATAGACAGGCAGCTCCTCCGAGAAGGTTACTGTATGCGCTACTTGTTTGAGGCCCATCCCCAACTCTACAAACTCCTCTTGCACTGCTCTAATCCCATTCCTAGCCAGGTCATTTGTCCCTAGGTGGACAATGACATCCAGCTCCCTCCCTCGTGCAGCTGCTCCCACGATCCTGATTATACAGTGAAAAAAATAGGGAATGTTGGTTTGTTGATTGTGGGACTCTTAGCAAGATGAGAAATGCGAAGTTTGAGTGTTCATTTATGTTCTTGTAGGATTGATCTAAATTTGATTTACTTGATTTTTAAAAACTCCTTGAATGTGGTGATATCGAGGAGAATCCAGGACCCCTGTTCAGTGAACCATTTATTAACTGGTCTAAATCTCCCGGTTTGCGATTGGCACATTTGAATATACAGTATATAGCTTACTACCAAAAAAACAAGAACTGGAGGCCTGGATTGTAGCTAACAACCTTGATATTATGTTTATAACTGAGTCGTGGCTCAAACCTAGAATTGACAGTGGTTTATTGTTGATAACGGGTTATGGTCATTTACATAAAGACAGATTAGGAAAAAAGGGAGGTGGCTTGATTATTTACTACAAGACTTGCCTAGAAGTGAGAGTGGGTCTAATCACATCACCCGAGTCAGGCTGTGAATGTTTATTTGTGGAAGTAGTGTTGGGGAAAACCAAGAAGTAGACTGGGTGTACAATCCCACAAAATCTAAGCTACAGGGTTTAGAAAATATTATTGACCTGGTCGAATCCTTTAAAAATAAAGAGTTGATTAATATGGATGATCTACATTTAAATTGGTTAAGTCGGGGAAGTGAATAATTATAGGAAGCTGTTGCAAAAAGTGAACTTGGAACAATTAATTACCAAGGAAACTAGACCAAATCATAAAACCAAATAATCCTCTCTATTAGATTGGGTTCTGGTGAATAATAAGTTGAATATAGGTTCCTTTTGGAGTTTTTACAGATGTAATTAGTGACCATCTGCTAACTTTTTGCACCTGGAGCAACAAAAGACCCAGGGGTAGATTTAGAATTGTGGAAACCAGGGCATTGAATGAAGTCAAATTATTTGAGATAAAACAGGACCTATCACAGGTTAATTGGCATCAGTTGTTGAATACTAAGTAAGTGACTGAGGCTGTTGATTCTTTCCAATTTCCAATCTTTCCAATTTGAATCAATAATTAACAAAAGGTCCCCAAAAAGGAGGAAAAGAGTTCAAGGGGCCTGTAATACATGGTTAAACAGGAGGCTATTTACTTTTTTTTTTTAATTTAAAATGCTTTATTAATTTTTAGATGCTTCAAAAACAGACATAAAACAAACACAAATAGTAAAACAATACATACATTACACCCCCTAAAAGACCAATCCCTCCCAGCCTTACAACACCCCCCCATCCCCTTACCAAACACCAACACCAATAACATGAATGTATTCCTAGCCTTCCTTGAGAAAGAAACTTACAGTCTGGTAGAGAGTAGTCCAGACTTAGCATATATAAGATCTTTAAGCTATCTAGAAGAATGTACCAGTAATAAAGATTCCAGTTTACTCCATTTAATAGTATAGACTTGCAGGCGACCTCTCATGCTGGTTATAATTTTCTCTAGCCGTAAATTATACAAAATATCTTTAAGCCATTCCTTAAAAGAAATGGCGTCTTGATCCAGCCAATGGTGCAGGACGAGCTTTTTCTCTGTCAAAGAAATTATAGACATGTGAAACCTCCTTTCTTTAACAGGAATCACGGACACATTACTCAGTACACAGATTTCGGGGACAAAGTAGTCAGACAAACCCAACAGAGGATCTAGTGTATGCTTTAGTTTATCCCATATAGGCTTCACCTTGGAACACTCCCACATAATATGTAAGAGATTCCCTTCAGCCTTTTGACATCTGGAACAGATAGGTGTAGGCAGCTTGTCCATTTTGTGCAAACGTTTGGGTGTGTAATAAATGTTATGTAGGATATAGAACTGAGTAAGGCGCAGTCTGTTACTTGGGATATATTGGTAGGTGTCCATCCATATCCATTCCCAATTCAAGGGTGAGGTAGGCAAAGCTTTTTCCCAATAGGACCCTCCTGTGAACTGGGAGTATGCATGTGAGAGGAAGAGGGGAGTTAATTTTGAGATTGTGTGTGGCTGCCAGGAGGAGGATTGAAGAATAGTGAGAAACTCCTCATTGTTGATGTCCCATTTCTTGGGTCCAGACCATTTGATTAGTGTATGCCTAAGTTGGTAGACTTGAAAGAGCTTGGTGCTGGGAAAGTGCAAACATTCCAGCAAGGCATGACTGTCAACCAGGTGACCATCAAGCAAGAAGTCCGAAACCCATTTGTCGGAGAGCCCCGGTAGCCAGTGGGAAGACAGAGGCTCCCCAGCCATATTAAAGATAAGGTTATGAATTATGGGCTGCAAAATGTTGTGGGTATTATTATAGTGTAAGGCTTTACACAATTGTGAGTGAGCTTTCAGAGGTGTGTGTATTACCGTTCTCTTGAGAGCCGGGGGTAGTTTTGTAGGAGACACAAAAAGGAGACTGAATAGGGAAATCCAATTGGTTAGAATGAGATGTCTTTCTTTTTGTACCCAGACGGGCAGATACCCGGGGATGGTGTCTAAATCAAGTGGAACAGGCCACTTTGCATATTTTGTGGCATGACTGGCCAGATAGTAAAAGAAAAAATTAGGGGGTTTGGTTCCTCCTAGGTGTTTGGGTGCTACCAGGCGATGGTGGCTCTACGGGGAGCATTACCCTTCCATAAGAACTGAGAAATAATGGAGCAGAGTTTTTTAAACCAGGCATAAGGGAGAGTGAGACTGAGCATATTGAGAGGATAGCAAACTCTAGGGAGGACAGTCATTTTTTATAACCTTGATCCTGGCCTGAAGTGATAATGGGAGCTGAGTCCATCTAGCCAAGTCATGCGTTATGGTAGTTATTATGTTATCTAAATTGTCTCTTTTGATGAGGAATTGTTTTTGATGTAGAATAACACCTAAGTAGGTGAGTCTAGATTACCAGATCAAACCTAGATTTCTGCACCTTGTGAACGAGGCATATTGATTCAGTGGCATAATTAAGGAATTGTCTACATTTAGTTTATAGTTGGAATAAACACCATACTGGGAAATAATACGAAGAGCAGATGGAATGGACGTGGAGGGATGGGAGGTCTGAAGCAGTGTATCGTCAGCATACGCTGAGATTTTAGCATTCAGGGGACCTATCGGTATACCTTGGAGGTCTGGGGAAGCCTTAAGAACCCTAATCAAGGGCTCTAGATAGAGATTGAAGAGAAGAGAGGAAAGAGGGCAACCTTGATGAGTGCCGGATTGGAGGGGGAAACCAGCTGAGAGAACTCCATTACAGTAGACTTTAGCCGTCGGGTTAGTATGTAACACCCGTACCCAATTAACAAGTTTAGTTGGGAATCCGAACCTCCTCAGGGTTAAGAAAAGAAAATTCCAGCACACTCTGTCGAATGCCTTCTTCGCGTCCAGGGAGACCAGCACCATAGGATCCTCAGACTCCCTGGCAGCGGAGAAGGCGTGGTCCAGGGTCCGTAGATGGTCAGCCGAAGACTTCCCCTTCATAAAGCCCACTTGTTCCGGCCCAATTCGGTGGTCCTATACCTGCGTAACTCTAGCTGCTAGGATTTTGGGAAAGATTTTCTTATCACAATATATGAGGGAAATGGGACGGTAGCTGGTTACTCTATCTATGGGTTTATTAGGTTTGGGGAGGACCACAATAAGAGCAGCTAGTAGAGAGGAATCAGATAGGCCGTTAGCACAGAGGAATGAAAAAAGTAGGGACAGAATGGGGGCCAGGTCTTCAGCGAAAGTTTTATATAGATTGGCAGGAAAACCATCAGGACCAGGAGACTTGTCGATTGAAAGGGAACCTATAGCACTAAGAATTTCGGAGACAGTTATGGGACGGGTGACCAGCTCTTGCTGAATAGGGGACAGAGCAGGTAGGGGGATAGATTCCAGGTATGTTTGAATCTCAGGTTCACTGGGCAGATCCTTGGGGAGGCTATATAAATGGGAATAAAATTTGTCAAATTCTTGGGAGATTTTAGCAGGGGAGATCTTGGGAGTAGTAGAGCCCTGGGGAGTTATAGAGGTTATTAGACATGAGGCTTCTTGCTGACGAAGACGCAGAGCCAGAAGGCGACCTGCTTTTTCACCATGGTCACTATAAGATGCTTGAGTTTTAAGATGCATATGTTCTGTATTCTCTCTTAGTAACTCTGCATACTGATGCCTCAAGGTGGTTAGTTGTAATTGCTCTGGTTCACAAAAAAACTGCTCTAGTTTCTAATCCTGCAGTCTGGCTAAGCAAGTAAGGCAGTGCAGACTCTTTTTTTCTTTTTCTTGATAACGGCCAGACGAATAAATTCTCCATGTAAGACACATTTCAAGGCAGCCCACACTTTGTCTGTGTCAGCAATGGAGTCTTTATGCTGTACCCAGTATTACCCTATTAGAGATTTTATTTTAGTTATCACCCAAGAGTCTTTTAAGAGTCGTGTATTAAGTTTTCATGTCTTGTCTCTTTTGATATTGGAACTGGGAATATGAACTAACCATACTGGGGAGTGGTCTGAAAGCACTCTAGGGGTTATATCGCAGTCCATTACCCCAGGGAGCACCGATGTACTTATTAGGAAAAAATCGATTCTAGAAGATGATTTATGGACTGGTAACTAAAAGGTAAATGCAAAGTCCCCTGGATGAAGGACTCGCCAAGGATCACAGAGGCCTCCCATATTAATACGTTCCCTTAGGGCTTGTTGGATAGTAGAGAACTTATTAATACGTCCACCTGATTTGTCTAAATATGTTGTGATAGTGGTATTCCAATCCCCAGCTAGAATTAGGGGAAGCTTTGCGTAGGGTGCTATTATATAAAGAATGTCCGTAAAAAAGCTTGGTGAGGGAGCATTGGGACCATACAAATTCCCCAGTAAGGTTTCTACATTATCTATAATACAGTGTAGTACTAAATACCTACCATACGGGTCCCCAACTTCTTTAAGTAGTTGAAAAGTAACTCCCCTATTGATAAGGATAGCAACACCCCTCTGGTTTGTGGAGTCTCCTGCTGCATACATGTGACCCACCTGTCGATGCTGGAAAAGGAGTTTCTCTGACGCCAACAGGTGACTTTCTTGCAGAAAGGCTAGTTGACATTGCATGAGTTGCAAATGTTTTAAAATCTGGAGTCTCTTCGTAATGGCACGTGCCCCTTTAATATTCCAAGAAATGTATTTTATCATATTTAGTATCTGCTTGTTGAGTAAAAGAAGTCGAGCTGGGTTTGGTCATTTGAGAAAGTAAGGGTGCTGGTGCATAGGTTGCTCTCCCACCCCCAATTATATATAAAAAAGGAAGATTAACCAAAAACAACCCCCCCTCTTCTGACATCCACCAATTCTTTGATACAAAAAACTACCCGGTGTCATCCATTTTAACTCTGTAACCGAGCCGCAATGTCATTAACAACCCCCAAACATTTGCTAACCACTTACCCCCATACCTGCCCTCAACAGTAAAGCCCCAATTGAACATGCAACAGTGGAGAAAGGTTTCCAAATAACCTACTAACCAAAAAATTGTTTTTAGCTAAATCTTAATAAAAGATCCAACATCCGAGTAAACAGATCATGCACTTTCTGAATTGCCCACAGTGGTAGAAATATGCGATGTAGGGAAGCAAAGGAATCCTTTCTGGGTCAAAGGTAATATCAGTAGTTACGGTCACTTGTTGCTATTTAGGCAGTGGGCGCCACCGGTGATTATACAAGCAGTCATCCAAGTTAACTTGCTCAAGCTATCGCTGCCGCAAATATAGAGGGTGGTCACAGGGCTAATAGTGAGCCATCGCCCGGTGCATATATAGAGAAGCGTGGACTCCCTAGAAGGAAATTGTTCTGAGGCGGAACGGTAGACCGTATGTTCAGAGGAGAAAGAAATCCGCCCGCATAGGAAAAAGGCAAAAATGAACCATTATCAGGGTATAGCGCCCGTTATATAGAGCGAGCTTAGTAGCAGCATTAGTTTCCCTGGAGTCGAGTGCGCCATCAAAGGAGAGTCCCAGTCTGTTAGATCACACTGCCACAAGGACTGAGGTGTGCTTGCAGGAAGATGTTGGGATCCATACAAAGTGATCAGTTAGGGGGGAAAGCAATCATCAGGAGCAAAGCTGCTACCCAAGATAAGACACTCCAGCAGAAACAAAACATTAAGTCAAAGCTCACTCCAAAACTTATGGGTCTCAATGTAAATCATTAACAATCCGAAATGCAGTTGTTGTCCCTGGGATCGTAGCACCATATGTTTCAGAAGGATGAGTCATTTAAATAAGTCAGGGAAGAAGCCTTTCAAAGCCGTCATCGCTTGCTTTTGTGTATCAAAATTATGCCATACTGCCTGGTGATGGATTTGTAAGGCAGCAGGGTACCTAATTCGGAATCGGATGCCATCTGCTATTAATTTAGTGACGATGGGGTGGAAGTCCGTTCTTTTCTGTCTAACAGACTTGGGAAGATCTTGGGCAATGCATATTTTCCTCCCCTCCCATTGCACCTCCTGCAGATCTCTTCATTTGCTCAAAATGTGTTGTTTGTCTAAATAAATTTAGCAGCCGGAACAATAAGGGTCGTGAAGGAGCACCTTGAGGTGGAGTGGGCCTTAAGGAATGGTGGGCCCGTTCAATGATGTAGTTGGGGCCATTAGGTGAAGGCCCAGCTAGTTTGGTGCACAGTTTTTGTACAAACACAATGGGAGACGGCCCCTCTTCGCCCTCCGGAAGACCCAGAATCACCAAGTTGTTCCTGAGAGATCAACCTTCAAGGTCTTCCATTTTGCTTTCCATGGCCTTCAGGCACTGATGCAGTTGGGGTAGTTCGGGATCTGTTCTCGCTCTCTAATTGTCTAGCAAAGAAATGCAAGCCTCATTATCCCCAGTTCGAAGAGACAGTTCAGCAAGAGACGAGTTCAGGTTTTGCACCGAAACAGTCAGTGCCTCCAAGGTGGATTTAATGAGTGAGATACCTTCTAAGAACTTTTCTTCAGTAAGTGCAGTCTGCAAACTAGTAGTAGTGTCAGTCCTAGCCGAGGAGGTCTTAGACCGCTCAGCATTCTTATCGCAGTTCGGTGTGTTCGGTGGAGTGTGGTGGGGCGGGCTATCCCGCATTTCAGATTCCATGTGTTGAAACTTCTTCCCCAGGGAGGTTCTGGAGCCTTGTGTTGATATTTTAGAAGCCAGATTGAAGTCAAGGAGTCGCAGAAAGTTGTATATAAAGGATATTTTAGCAAGGCAGGTTGGGAGCTAGAAGAAAGCGTCTTGCTCAGGCGGCCATCACGTGCCTCTCCGAGGCTATTTCCTTTAATGAAAGATCGTGACAGTGCCAGTCAGACTTATAGGGCAATTAGACTTGAAAGGGACTGGAACTGTTTTAGGCAACTCAGAAATGAGTGTAAAAGAGAAATAAAAAGGGGCCCAAGTAGATCACTGTAATAATGAACAGTGTACTAATTTTCAAGATAAAAGAAAATTCTGGCAGAGTATAAATAATTTGCTTGCTCCAAAGATTAATAAAGATTTTATGAGTTTATTAAAAGATGATCAAGAAATAACTGATAGTAAGGAAATGGTTGATTATTTCAATGAGAAATTTACTAGTTTATCAGAATATATACATGATTTTGGGGTTTCAATAAAACCTGATAGTCTTAATTTAACCATACCTGTACCAAAATTCTATTTTAGGGAAATTACTTTGGAGGATGTATACTTTGAATTAATGGGACTGAATGAATTAAAAGGCCCAGGGCCTGATAATTTGGATTCAAAAATATTGAAGTATGCTGCAAGGGAAATTTCTTATCCATTGCAGGTTGTATTTACTATGTCTCTAAATACAGGTAATGTCACAAACATATGGAAAAAGGCAATAGTTTCTCCAATATTTAAGGGTGGCCAAGTGAATTTACCTACCAATTATCGACCAATTTCTTTATTGTCCTTGATAGGAAAAATACAAGAAAGATTGCTGCACTGTCAGATTGTGGAATATCTGAATAAGTATGGATTGTTGACATTGGCTCAGCATGATTTCTGCGAGGGGTGTGGCACGGCGACGGCCTTGGTCGGGTTCACGAGCGACCTGCATAAAAGTATAGATGAGGGGAGATATGTTGGTGCGGTGTTCGTGGACCTGACCAAGGCCTTCGATCTCGTGGAACACCCCTTAATGGAGACTAAACTTAGGGAGCTGGGCTTTTGGGACCCCGTGGTGCGTTGGTTCCAGTTATTTAACTGATAGGGTACAACAGGTCCGTGTAAATGGATTACTGTCTGACCCAAGGGGGGGTGGATTACGGGGTGCCCCAGGGCTCGATTCTGGGTCCGTTATTGTTTTCAGTTTTTAAATGGATCACCGTCCATCTGCACTGAGTCATCTGTCATTTTATATGCAGACAACGCTGTGTTATGTGTTGCAGATAAAAATATTGTTACGCTCCAGGAGAATCTGAATAAGGAGTACAGTAAATTGGCATGCTGGTTTAAGGACAATCAACTTGTTTTAAATCAGAAAAAAAAACAAAAGGAATGTTATTCTGTTCCTCCTTAAAGTCTAAAAATTTACAGGAAGCCTTTACTATTACAACAAAGGACGGTACCATAGTTGGTGTTGTTTCTAATTTAAAATATTTAGGCATGACTTCAGATAATGAACTGGGCTTTAAAGTTCATATTGATAATGTAACTAAGCAGCTACATAGGAAACTATGGGCCCTTTATGTTGTTAGGGACTATTTAACTGATGAGACCAGGAGAGCTATTGCCACAGCCTGCTTGATGCCTATACTAGATTATGGAAATTTAATTCTGGGGCTGTTTCAGAGAAAATTAGGTATCAAAGAATAACTTTGTACAATTCTATCTGTAGATTTGCCCTTAGGGAAAAGTCCAGGGAACACCACTGCAGCCTTACAACAGGCTGGGGTGGTTATCCCTGGATTATAGAGATATATTTTAGAAATGGTGTTTTGTATATAAAACAATTCATTGTATGGGATTTAATCCTATGCATAATTATTTTCAGCAGAGAGTTTTGTCTAGAAATCTACAATCCCAAAATTCAGTTCAGCTGACAGTCCCGATTTGTAAAACCTCTGAATACCAAAAATCCTTCAAACAAAGTGCAATAAAAACTTGGAATGAATTACCATTTGAAATACAAAATGTTTCAAATCTTCATCAGTTTAGGACAACTTTAAAAAAAACTTTATTCAAGGTCTATATGCATTAGCACATAATTTTATTATGCACGATTAACTTCGGTATTTTCGATTTTGATGTGTATTTATGTCAATTAACATGGTTTTTATCTCTTGTAGTCATATGATACTATTGTATTTCATTTTTGTTGTGTATATGAGTGTCATTGACTCTCACTGGGTCAAGCCTATAAAAGGGCAATGTGGCCCAGTTGCTTTTTACCTGGTTATCAACATAAAAATGAAAAAAAATGAAGTGGCCATGCTTCTGGTGGAATGGTCACGAACTACCCTAGGAAGTTCCTTACTGTACCTCCTGTAACAGAAAAAAATACAGTTTTCTAGACATTTGGACAAACACTGTTTATAAACAGGAGCACCCTCTTTCTCAGAGGCGAATGAAACAAAAAGCTGTGAGGACTTTCTGCAGTCTTTTGTGCAGTGTATACTGTGTCTGAATGTATATACATCTGGAGTATGGAGCAATGCTTCTCCTTGATTTGCATGCTTAGGAAAATAAACTGGTAGGTAGATGGTTTGAAGTAAACTCAGATGCCACCTTTAGTATAAACTTAGGATCAGTATGCCAAGACACCCTGTCTTTGTGAAAAATCAGATGAGGAGGCTCACACATTAGAGCCTGTAGCTCTGAAATCCTTTGAGCAGAAGTGATTGCAGCTAAAAACAATGCTTTCCTAGAAAGGAAGCTTAAGCCACAAGTCCCGGCGGGCTCAAAAGAAGCCAAAGTAAGCTTTTCCAAAACAAAATTCAGGTTCCAAGCCAGGACTGAATTATGGATAGGAGGCTACAGATGAAGAATGCTTCTCAAACATGTTCGGGCCACCTCCAGCTGGACAACCGTGCGAACCTCTGTAGGCACATGGAAAGCTGAAATGGCAGCCAAGTGCACCTTTATTGAGGAATACTGCAGGCTTGCATCCTGTAAGGACAGTAAATACTCCAGCAGCTGGTCAACTGGGCAAGTGAATGGATCCAGGTGATGAGAAGCAGACCATACACCACTTCCACGTCATATAATAAGTGGATCTGGTGGAAGGCTTTCTGGCAGCCACCAGGACATCAGCCACTTTCTGGGAAACCCCAAACCAGGCAATGACTATGTTTTCAGGAGTCATGCATGAAGATGAAGAGATCTGAAGTCTGGATGGACCAGGGTTCCCTGATCCTGTGACAGTAGACCCTTGCACAGGGGCAGAGGCACTGGTGGTTCTGCTAGCTGTCGTAGTTGGGGGAACCAGCTCTGTCACGGCCATATGGGAGCAATAAGAATCAGAGTTGATCCCTCCATCTGGAGCTTGAGTAGCACTTTGAATTAGTGGGAAGGCATATAGGAACCTCATTTTCCAAGAGAGAACAACGCGTCTCCCAGAAAAATCCAGTCGCCAGAGCGAGCAAACAGAAAAGCGGCAGTTTTGCGTTGTGTGGGGACACAAAAAGGTCCAACTGTGGACGACCCCATCTGTCGAACAGGTCATCAACGACTGAGGTCAGCAGTTCCCATTCGTGTATCCTGGACTGTGACCTGCTTAGTCTGCCTGCTAAGACATGTTCGGTACCGGAAACTTGTATTGCTGACAGTTCTAGACCGTGTTCCAGACCTCAATACCAAACTCTCATCACTTCCCGGCATAGGGGGTAGGAATGATTCCCCCCCCCCTTGCTTGTTGATGTAGCGCATCACGCCGACATTGTCCGTCTGCACTAGCAGAGGACCCAGGGATAGATGAGTCTAGAAGGCCTGTAGCCCATACAGGACAGCTTGCATTTCTAGAACATTTATGTGCAAGGTGCTCTTCACTGGGGTCCATGTACCATGTGTCTGATGAGAACACAAGTGTATGCCCCAGCCCATCCCTAGGGCATCGGTTGTGAGAATCTGGAGAGGGGAAGAGGTTAGGAAGGGAACCCCCTTTTACAGATTGTTGGGTTCTCTCCACCACTTCAGCACTTTGCACACAGGAGAAGTGACTAGAACCTGTTCTAGATCATCTGTGAACTGATCCCACTGGACTCTTAGGGTTCACTGGAGTATCCTCATATACAGTCTGGCCAATGGTACTGTGACAGTGGCTGCCGCCTTGAGACTCCAGAGCCATAGAAATGTCCTGGCTGAGACTTACCATCTGTTGTCTACCAGCTGTGCCTGGGTAGTTAGGCATTGGGCCCTGTCCAGAAGCAGAAATGCTGAGCCTTGAGTGGTGTCCAAGACTGTTCCTGTATATTATAGTCATTGACAAGAGGTCAACACTGATTCGGGCATGTTGACAGTAACCCCTAAAGCATCGAACATCTGTGTGGTTCAAGCCAGTGTGTGCAGGAGCTGGTCCCTGGAGTGGGCTTTCAAGAGCCAGTCCTCCAGGTAGGGGAAAATCAAAGGGGCCTTCCCACGAAGGGCTGCTGCCACTACTGCAAAGCATTTGATAAAGACTCATGGCACAGAAGACAAGCCAAAGGGCAATATTCTAAATTGTTAATTTTCCCTTTGGAACAGGAACCTTAAGTATTTTCTGTGAGACTTCCAGGTTTTGATATGAAGGTAAGTATTCTTCATGTCTTATTTTTTTTTTATTTTGTTGTTTAACCAGGTATAGCACACTAAGCTGAAAACTTTTTTACAGGAGCGACCTGGGAGCACAAGGAGGTTAAGTGACTTGCTCAGGGTCACCCAGTATGCAAGTGGAAGCTGTGGGATTCAAACCCAGGTCTGGTCTGCTGGATGTCACCAGATTTGCAGCTCAGAGCCTTAGACCACTGCGCTATACTGCCTCCATAAGTCTAATGTCTAGGGAACAGATCCAGTTTCCTGCCTGTAGCAGTGGGAGTAGGCCTTGCAGGGTGACCATTCTGGACTTTTTGTACTCTTTGAAGAAGTTTAGTTCTCTGAGATCCAGAGTAGTCTGCAAGTCCCCTGTCTACTGAGGGACTGAGCAGTAACGTGAATAAAACCCCATGTGCCTTTGCTTGAAGAGCACCGGTTCTATGGCCTTTTTTTGGAGCAGAGTCAGAATTTCCTCAAGGAGCAGATGAAGATGTTCTGGAGGATAGTGGGTTAGCACTAGCGGATGATCTGGAGGTGTGTCCAAATGTTCCAGAGCATGGCCTTGTTCTTAGCTTTCTAGGTCCCAGGCATCTGCTGTCACCTCTTTTCACTGAGTTCAGTGGTGGGAGAGGCGACCCCCTACAGCCATCCCTGGTGGTAATGGTGGTTGGGGGGTGTATAAGAAGTCAGGTGGTGCTGGTTGGGGGGGTGGGCTCCAGCTTCAGGGTTTTTGAATAGGCACCCAGGGTGGATAAGCTCCTGCTCCCTTGCCCCTACCCTGCGGTCTGGTTGCTGGGTGGTGCTTGACACCAGCCGGACAAAAACCCCTGTGCCTATCCCTTGGTTGGGTATGGTAGAGGGAATGCACTGACTTCAGGGTTCTGCCTGAGGCCTGAAGGATGGAGAGAATATATTGGACATCAGAACCAAACAGCCTGTGTTCTCTGAAAGGGGCACTGACAATAGATTGCTGTACGCCATTCACAACCCCTGCCACCCTGAGCCGTGAGTATCTCCTGATACGGATGCCAGAGGCAGCAGGCCTGGCAGAAGCATCTGAGACATCATAGGCTGTGTGAAGCAAATGTTTGCCCACATCTGCTCCAGCAGTAAGAGCCTTAAGAAGCTGTTGTTTGGGGGTACCCTTTGGTAAGACTTGTGCAGCTGCCTTGATCTTCCTCCTGATGCTGTTCTGGTACTTAATCATATAGGCTGGTAGTTAGCAATACGAAGCCCCAATGAAGAGGAGGCAAAAGTTATTTTTCCTAATATATCCAACTTCCTGGATTCTTTATCAGGAGAGAGGGAACTCAGGTGCTTAGGTGCCCTTGACCTTTCATGGGCAGCACTAATGACCACAGAGTCTGCCTCAGGCTTGGTGGGAAAAAATTACTTCCCAGAAGGGGCCATGTGCATTTTATCTGCCTTCCTAGGTACAGCTGGAATATTGTTGGGCCTGTAACAGTCCGGCAACTCAAGAAGATCTGTTACATTTTTCTTGGTAATGTCCTGCTCTTCCAGGTGAAAGCCCATGGCAGCCTGTAACTGCTGCATTATGATGAGAAAAGTAGGGCCCTCTGGAGGGGACGTTGGAGTGTGGACCTCTGAGTCCTCACTGCAAGTAGACACTGTAGAGCTGGTGCCCCTCTCATAGTGGCTCTCAGCATAATCCTCAGTGTCTTCCTCCTCATGCTGCCTTATTAAGTCAGGATTATACTCACAATAAAGAGCGTGCTGGCGAAGTTTGCGGCGCCCTAAGAGACAGTTGAGGTAAGGATCTACCTGGCATCATTGATGGAGTGGTAGTGGTCCCCATTGACAGACCTCTGGAACAGGAGGAGTAGGTAGCAGGCATCTACCTGATCATGTCTGTGAAAGATGACAGAACTGTGTGAATGTCAGTACCTGTGTGGTCGACAGGTGCGACTAGAGGAGTTAATGGGAGAGGCTGAGTGCCCGACAGTGACATACCAGCCGTACTAGGCCTGGTAGTACTGTCGTCAAACCCTGACCTTGCTGTTGTGTTGATAGTTGGGCAGGTGAGCAGCATCACCACGATAGCGGATGGTGGCACAGAGGAGGTCGTACCTGCTGTGTGGAGGGTCGACCTGGAAAGCACCAGGAAGGTTTTCTCCTTGTCTGACTGCTTGCGTTTGTAACTCCCTGACAATTTGTCCTGGGATCTTGAAGACCTGGACCATACACTGGACCAGCGACATGGCGGTGCTCTTTTGCTGGAGCTGCTTCTCCATACTAGCCACTTTCTGTTTAAGGGGGAATGTTTCTAGGATTCCCTTACAGCGTTGCCTGGTCACATAATTAAAGGCTTGACAAATTCCGAAAGCTTTCGCGTTGTGACCCAGGCCTAGGCAGCAGACAGACGGAGTCACTGGTGTAGATTTGCTCACAGTTGCAGTACCAGAATAATTTCAACAGTTCCTTCGACAACATACAGGTTGTCGAAAATCACCGTAAAAGTGATTACCTCTCCCTACAAAAAAAATAAAATGGCGGGTATTGCTGCAGCATTTTCTTCAGTGGTCCAACGATTATGGTCAGCGGAAAAAGAACTGAGGAAAGGAGGAGCTGCCCACGTTTATATGAAAGCCGACATCTGACATCATCGTGGGAGGCCCCTGGTGGACTGTTTACAAAAGTTTCCATGTGGTCCTAGCACCTGGTAGCTTATAGTTCTGTAGGTGTGGCCTGACATAAGATACACCCTAGAAGATCTTTGTCTTTAGTAGCTGATGAGACACAGGGCGTGCACTCCCACCACCACCACCCAAAGTGGAATGGTCTGCTTTTTTTAAACTGTGAGACATTACCTCTTTTGCGTATAAGTGGTACTTTTGTGCAAGGCATTCCTTAGCAATAATTGGTCAATTCAGCCCTAATGATTTATAACTAAACAGAACATTCTGAACTAAAGTGCCGGTTAGACTCAAATGAGTGCAGTAATACCTGTTTGGTGAGTATAAATGTAATTTGTACGATATAGGTGAGGGTTGAACCTTACATATAAATTGGTTTATGTCAGCCTAAGAAGAATCTAAACTTACAAAATGAATCAATGTTGAGTGCATCTTCAGCATTGATCTCTACTTTGGATAGGTCACCAAGGAACCCTTAACCACTGGGAGATCAGCTTGCACAATGCTTGATGACATTACAGAGGCCTCTCCTGCATTCAGAACCGAACACTGAAATCGAACAGAAACCGTCAAAGCAGCAGTATTTATTAGTCGGCAAAAATACTATCATATTGTGTTTTAGCAAAAATGTATTTCTGACTTCTTAAGATTCATGCTCATATTTTTATTTCTGTAAGATGATTTAAAACAGCCCTTATTACCAATTTTGTAATTAATGACTCGGGCAAGCCCTTCCTGTGAGGTAATTTTCTGACACTGGTGGCATTAGGCATAAGCAACCCATGCATTTGCATGGGACCTCGAGGCAGTGGTGGGGACCCTTGCCATCATAACTCGATTACTGCACGTGTTAGCTGACATGTGGAGCGTTGCATGTTTGAATGAGCCTGACAAGAAATTGCAGGGACTGTTTTAACGCAGTAGAGAGCATATCTGTATGAACAGAGACTTTGTCATTTACAATAGCGATTGTATTAACCAAATAGAGAGCCTTGGTGGATAGCGAGTATTTCACAGCAACGCAGTAGCAATTTGTTATTTACATTAAAATGCAGTACACCTTTAAAAAATAAATATTTTAAAAATGTAATAGCGCCACATATTACCGTGGTAATGCAGAACTCAAAAAATGACAATGGTTCCATGAACTTATATTCAAAACATATCACAATAGTTGTTCTAAATAATAAAAAAAAAACACAAAACCTTTATTGGAGATCTATTTATACAGATGCATTGTTTTGTATGGGTGCCATATGGACATCAATTGAAAGTAGCTGTAAACTTGAATATAGAACTAGCAATGCGCTAACAGACAACACATCCCTTTTGGTGATTCTGAAATTCAATTAGTTATCTAGATCTTACTGGTAAGATCTAGGCTCATATGTATAAATAAAACTCGTACATATGATTAGATGTGCTGTAATTTATTTCTTACCATTGACAGCAGCTATAGTGATACGTTTTCACGGAGTCTTTGAAAGTTTTTTAGCCATGCGCTATTAACGTCATTTGCAGTGTAGAAACGATTTTACACTTTAAACATTTTTAAAGGTGTACTACATAGTAATTTTAATGTGACAAATTGTTGCTGCGTCGCTATGAAATACTTTGGCTGTATAGGATCCCCCACTGGTAGGGGCCCTAGAATTGAGCTTTGTCATGCTTTGTTTACGCAATTAATTCATACTGTTGACATATCAGAACGGTGCTAGCACACATTTCAGATGTTAAACAGCACAGCATCACACCAAAATGTCTTAATGTATTCGTAGTGAGCATGGCCAGAGAGCAGGGACTTTTAAAAAAAAAAACTTTAAAACCCCATATCTCAGTTCAGGAGTGAAATGCAGTGAAAAGGAAAATGGATATATTGATGTCTTGCCAGAAGTACATTATTACTTAAAAACTAGCTGCTAACAGATACTGCTGTTTTAAATCTTTATGAAAAACAGAATTAATTAAAAGCTTTACATTGGACATACAGTAACTTGTCGGAGAATGTGCCCTTTATTATCACTTGTGAGGGAGGAGGAATTTCATAACTAAGTTGTGGTCCTGCCACTCATGAGTTGTTATCCTTCCCCCTCACTCATGAGAATTGATGGCATTCTCCAAGTCTGACCATTGCATATCCCATATTACATGACTTCCAGTTTGCTAGGCACAAACAAGTCGCTTTTTTTCTTTTCAAAAAAGAGATGTCCCAAACACCAGCATACTAATTTTTCACAATGAAAAGAGCTTTCAAATCAGGGATCACACGTTTCTAGCATTTACAGTTTTTTTTTTTTGTTTGTTTGTTTTTTTTTAACGGTACCTGCAATGGAGAAAAATAGCATTGTTTTCACTTTTTAACCAAAATTAAAACCTAAACAAAATCTGAAAGGTAGCAAATGTGTCCGATATAAACTCTGTATTCTGGTAGGTAGGAATGTTTCCTACTGACCTGCACCTTCCAATAACCTTATCCCTGATTGGTTGATCCAGAAAGTGCATAAGAAGTGCAGGACACACTTATGCGCTCTGGGGATGAGATGAAGTGAATACCTGACGCACATATGCGCTATGGGGACTAAAGGAATTTTCCTGATGATGCACATATGCACTATGGGGCTGAGTGAGTTAAAAGAATAGGGGAAAGGTGTTTGCCCAGTACTAGACCCCTCCAGGTTGCTGAGAACCCGGCCAGGGGGCTTGGCCAGGCTCGGGTGAGTTGGTAGTGGGGGTAGATGGAGAGCAGGGGTTGAAAATGGGGTAGGAGTAAAGAAGAAAAGTGGGAGTGCTGGGTGTCAGGCTCAAAGGGGGGAGAGAGGATTTAGCAGGAGAATGGTAAGCATGTAGCAGAGCATTAAGGCGCTGTTGGTGTGTCTGCTTGGTTTTAACTCAACCAGCTTGAGGCAACCATTTTGAATAAGGTTGAGCACAGAACATTTTGATTCGTACATATGCTGCAAGGATGAATGAGTTTTAAACCATGTGCTTGAACAGTATTGCAGTTGTCCATGCATGCAAAGATTTCATAGGTTGCTTTTGTTCTCTTTTTCAGCTCCATTTGAAGTCCCAGTGCTGGGTGTGACAATGCCAATCATGTGGCTCTACCTCCTAATGAATGTTATCACACAGTATCCTTTAATGCTGCAGATATTGTGGCACAAAAGTGAATTTTAAAGAACTACATTGAACCTTTAAATCATTTTTATGTTTGCTTGCACGCATGTTCAAGAAACATAGTGCCATCATCCGAGTTTTTGTAGGTGTGGCACCCTGTCTTCCAATTCAGTCAATGTGTTTGCAGGCTCGGCCACAGTTCACCAATGAATGCTGCAGCTGTCTATGACAGCAGTTGAAAATGCAGTGGCATACAGTTGAAAGGGAGAGCTCCGCTTCAGTGAGCAGTGATAAGATAGTGTTGATTAGCATATTGCCGACAGTCCTGCTTGTATATGTCGCTGCTTTCTCTTCCTGGAACATAAATTCAGTTTGAAGTGAACTTTTCCTAGGACTATCTTTCTGGGAGGAGGCAAGTGACTAAAATGTCATCCTTGGAATGTTTCCAAAAAAAGATCTAATTGCCATCCTCGGAATGTTGAGTCAGAGTTCAGGGGCAGGAGCGGCATTGACAAAAGCAGGAAAACAGAACCCCAAAGAGACTGAAAAAGTAGACGCAGTTGTGTCAGTTGGCACACCTGATCAGTATTGTAATAATATTCCCCAACCCTCTGAGTGTCTCTGAATAGCGCTCCCCCTTGCCTGCTGCACACAGTATGGCTGATGGAGGTGCCCAATCCCCCGTCGGCTCCACGCTCCCCCCCCCAGAGTTCTAGGTGCCACGCTGAGCCCACCCAGCGTGTAAAGTGAGAATAGCGGCGGTGCCCAATCCCGTCGGCTCAATTAAACCCCACAAAGAAACAGACTTCCAGTTACCACGCTGGGAGCCCACCCCAGCATGGCACACTTCTGAGTGGCCGACGGGGTGCCCAATCCCCGCCGGCTCCACTGACTTCCAAAATCTTCCAGCTGCCACATTGGGAGCCCACTCCAGCGTGGCATAAGTCCTGCATCGTCCTCCTAAAAGAAACAAACACCTGAAAAGAAAAACGGTCCTCGTTGATTGTCTTCCCCCAACCCACGCCCACCCTGTGCATCCACCTCCCCACACCCACACCTCACCCCATACTTACCTCTGGAGGCCAGCAAGACGATCTTCAGTGGACCAGGAACACGTCTGCACTCTTCAAAGCCGACCGAAAACTGAAGAAATGCTGGTAAGCTGAATAATGGAATAAATAGGGTTTTTTCAACTTTGATGCATATCTCAGGCATTTTTGGGAATTTTGGCACCAAATTTTCAACATGGGACTTTTGGGACCCCTCCTCATGAAGTCTGGCACTGTCATGAGATTAATCCTAAAAGGTGATTTCGCGGTCACTGCGTAGAACCACCTTCGACTGATTTATGAAACAACAGTGTCACAGTTCATGAGGTAGGCCCTCAAAAACCCTATGTTGAGATTCTGTGAAAAATTCCCAAAATGACTGATTTGGTAAGCATATGCTACAGTGCCTACGCACTTCTCATTAAGTTTATGAATTTTTAATATTTTCACTTCAGATTTTCAACATTGCCATTTTACCACACCTCCTTATGAACAGTACAGCTGTCATTTTTCACATCTCGCCCAAAATGTGTTTCTACGCATGTAGCGCACAATGGCACAATTGTTGTGCGAAATCAATGTTTGGGACAAATTAAGAAAATCACAGTGACACTGTTCATGAGCAGACATCTTAAAATGGCTATATTAAAATTTTGGTGACAAAAGTTCATAAAATGACTGTTACGAGCGTGCATTGTGCAGCTACCACACACCCTCGTAAGTTAATGAATTTGTAATATTTTCAGTCCAGATTTTCACCACTGGCATTTTTCCACACTTCCTTATGAACAGTACAGGTGTCATTTTTCACACCATGGCCGAAATGAGTTTTCGCACTTCCAGCACAGAAATACATGGTCGCTGTGGGAAATCACTGTTCAGGACAGATTAAGAAAATCACAGTGACACTGTTCATGAGCAGAGGTCCCAAAATGCCTGTGCTGACAATCTGCTGTAAAAAATCCCCAAACTTATTACATTACGGGTGTGCATTGCACAGTTTCTACGCACGCTCGTGACTTCACGAGTTTGTTTTTAATATTTTCACTGCAGATTTTCAACATTGCCATTTTTTACACTTCCCCACGAACAGTACAGCTGTCATTTTTCACATCCTGTTTGAAATGTGTTTTCGCACCTGTGGTGCCAAATAGCGTAGTCGTTGTGCAAAATCAGCTTTCGGCTAGCAAACTGATATTGCCACTGTTCATGAGGTGGGGGGGGGGGTCACAAAAAACCCATGTTGAAAATTTGGAGTGAAAATACCAATGAACGCCTGAGGCATTAGGGTTTCCGACCATAATGCCCCACCCTGTAGAGACTGACAGGCATCGGGGTGTGACTTGGGATTGTCACCTGTAATGTTTATACCATTCCACCCCCACCCACACCCTGCAGCCAGTGAGAGGCATCGAGGTGTGCCTTGGACTGTTCGGCCCCAAAGTTCACCCCATTCTCCTATACAGCACCCGTCTCACTGTATTTCCTGATGGAATGGGGTGCGCATAAAGGCCAAAGACCCCAAGGCACACCGTGACACTTGTCGGTGTCTGCAGGGTAGGGTGTGGTGAAATGGCGTGGCTGTTTTGCCTGACGACCCAAAGGCACACCCCAGTGCCTGTCAGTATCTGCAGGGTGGTGGTGGGGTTGGCTTCAGTTCAGTACTTCACTGCCATTCCTATTATGCAGCTCTGTAACTCCTACACTACTAATGCCAGTGCCAGCAGGCAAACATTCGGCATTGACAAATGCTTGTTCCTGTTGAAGCTAGTTTTTAAATATAGTAACCAGTGGTGATACGAAATCACCATAGTAACCAGTGCTGATGGAAAGTCACCATGCTGGAGGAGGCACTATCTTTATTAAGCAATTCACTGACTTTAGATTACATCAGATGGCCATATCCCTAAATTATTCCACTTTAGACTTTTATCTCATGCAAAAATGTGACTGATGGATAATTTAAAAATTACTACGAAAGGGATAGGGGAATATCCTGTATCCCGAATGGTTGAAAGGGTTCTGATGCAGTGTTTTGACAGAATGACAACAGTTGGTTCAGGACTTATTTTGACGACCAGGATGCAGCACACTTGGGTATCCATATCTCCCTGAGGCTTTTCGGAAAATAATTTGTGAATAGCCTTTTTTTTTTTTTACTTTATTTCTGCACCCTCCCCTAGAGGAACTCTCTAGCTACCTACCTGCCCAATCTTTACCTCCCGCTGTGGCGCTCTATCCACTGTCCTCACTCCAACCCGTGAAACCCCCAGATTTGAACCCTCACAGGGAAGGGCTGCACTATCTTCCCAGGGCATTCTATCTTGAGTGTAGAGTGCCGCGCCGGAGTGGTGGGGGATGGAGAGGGTAGAACGCCCAGCGCTGGGAGTGTGAATTGGGAGGCGGCGCCTTCGCCTATCCTCCAGAGAAGGTTTCTTTTTTTTTACTTACTTTCTCCCTATTGGCTGGGAAGTGCAGTGCACTCCAGCATGCTGTGTGTTTGCTCCCAAGCACGCCCACAGATGTGCCTCCGAGCCAATCCCTGACCGTCTGGCCCCTGACTGCTGTGAGCCCCTGGAACCACCAGAGGCCACTAGATGGGAGCAGGAAACCCCTCTCCCCAGGGAGGGAGAGCTGTCCTCCGGACGCTCAATCCCTTCCCTCCCCTGCCAGCCCCCGATGGCCCGCTCTCATTCCCAAACCCAGGTCGCCGGTGTGGCACAAGGTATGGCATCCAGTGCCTCAACCCTCAGCGCCACCGGGCCGGATGTGGAAAGCCATCTTAGTATAGGAAACACCCTTTAACCTCCCATTCACAACTTTTAGAAATACAGCTTAAATTATGTCAGTCTCCTCACCACATACACTATTGCTCAAAAACATGAGAAATTCTTTTTACAGCTTATTTCATATTTAGAAAAATTGAATAGATGGTAGAAGAGGACCTCGTGACCCACCTACTCTACCCATTTTCCCTACCTGTTTCATATACCTCAGATCCTACATGATCTGTGGCTTATCCTCTCTTTCTTATCCGATAGTTAATTTATGTTTGTCTCATGCATGCTTGAACCCCCTACAATTTTTTGGCCCCACAGCCTCTGCAGGAAGGCTGTTCCATGCATCCACCACCCTTTCCGTAAAAAATACTTCTAGGAGCGTGGATATGTTGTTCATCCACACTTCTTGGCATGTCCCCTTCCACTTTAAATCTTGCCGGAAGTCTTCAAGATGGCTCCTCCCACCCACCCAGGTGGTAAATACCTCTGCTCTGCCTCATGACACCAGATCTTCCTTTCTACTGGAAGATAAAGGTTCCCTCATGCTCTTGCAGCAATTCGTAGGCCCTGGATTCAAAACATCAGTATTTACCGAAACTACTTTTAAAACTTGTTCGAGTTAGCGATTGCGATTCTACCGTATTGGATATGGAGTAAAAATCTTCCCCTGGATTTCACCGGTGCCCCTGCGACCAGAAGATGTCGCGCAACGATCCCCACCTAACGTGCATTTACTGTTTAGGTGCCGGACATGACACCTCGACATGTACTTTTTTATTGGCCTTCCATCCCAACGTCCTGGATGACCGCATGGCACGTTTGAAGCTGGGGAGACCGGAGAAAAGGAACCCACCGGTGAAATCGAAGGAGGCGAGGTAGGCGGTTTGCACAGCCGCAGGATCCGCAGAGCAGCTGGAACAAATGAAGGCATTTGAGGAGGAAGCAGCTAAAGCTTCGGCCAATCAAAGCTTCTTCGTTCCACTGAACCTTGGCTCCACCTTTTCGGGCTCCTTCAAGGAGTTGTGCCAGTCTCTCCCCACCCGGGGTGAGGCACCCTCGGACTCGCACTCCTCCTGCTCTCGGAAGAGAGACAAGGACCTGACGTCTTCGTCCCGACTAAGACGTTCCTGGGACTGAGAAAGGTCAGAGTCCCGTGGAACCGCGCTCTCGACTTCAGTTGAGATTGCATGCTCGGCCGCTGGCTTTAAGGACATTCCATCTGGCCAGGGGACCGAGGAAGTGGTCGACGAGGTTGAAATAGTCCTCGATCCTATTGACCCTTTATCGCTGGCTCTGCCCAACGATTCCTTGGAGAGGAATCCTGTCCTCATTTTTCCTGATTAGGAGACCCAGCCTGCTGGTGTCCCCATCAAAGAACCGGTTCCAGACCCTCGAGTCTCACCGATCCTAGTGTCTCCTGATTAACTGAGTCGGCCTCACCGATCTCGATCGAGATCTAGAACCCCCTCGGCCGAGCGACCGAGGAAGAGCAATTAACGTTCTAAAAAGAGACGACACCACAGATCGTCCTCATCCTCCTCGGACGAGAAGAATCTTCGGCGGAAACTACGTTGACGCTATGAGGACATTATGTGGCAACAGCTTATTTTGACTGGGCAAAAGCCGGCTCCACCATCCACCCATGCCATTACTTGGCTTTCGCCTCCTAGGCTGAAGCCGCCTCCCTCAGAACCGACTCCCTCGGTTCCCCCGCCCACGGGGCTGGCCCATGTTCCGGTTCGGCCAAAACCGTTTTCTCCACCTATCCGGGTGGAACCACTACCTAAGCAGCCTCAGAGAGGGGCTCCCTCAAAAGAGGATTGGCCAGACACCTGGCTTCCCCAGCGCCTGTCCAGTACGGTCACCCCGGATCGCCCCCAGCACATCGAGAGTGACTTGGGCGGTAAACCACTTGATCCCAACTCTTCGGACTCGGACGTCACAGGACTGCACTCGCATCCCGGGGATGATAAGTCCTCCATGGCAGGGTTAGAGGAAGGTCCTTCCTCTTTCCAGGGCATCCTCCGCCTCATCTCCGACTCTACCTGAATGCCCCTGGAATCCATCCAGAAAAAGGCAGAGTACCCTCTCACCAACATCCTTAAGAGAGGGGATGCCGCGACGGAGACCTTTCCAGTAGCCAAGTCTATTGTGGGCCCGGCTCTTGAACTCTGGCAGCACCCTGCTTCCTGCCCAGCACCATCTGCCCACATGGCCCACAAGTATGCGGTACCCATGGGGTCCCCTGCGGGGTTCACAGAGCACCCTTAGGCTGAGAGCCTGGTGACCGCCTCTGTGTTCAGGCGTACTGGGAGTTTGGCCAACACGGACTGACCCCCCGGACAAGGAGTCCAAGTATATGAACCATTCTGCCTGTAAGGTCTATGCGGCCTCTTCCTTGGGCCTTTGTCAGGCCAGCTCAGCGGTTATTATGGCACACTTCTCTCATACCCTTTTGGGGTCATTAGACGAGGTCCTCCCTCATCTCCCAGCGGACATGCAAACCACGGTTAAGCAAGTCCGCAAGCAGGGCTGTGCTGTCGCAAAACAGCAGCTCCAAATGGCCTTGGAAGTGGGAGATTCTTGTGCCCACTCTTTAGCAGCCGCAGTGGCCACTCGCCGCAGGGCTGGCTAAAGCTTTCCTCCTTTCCGGTGGATACCCAGCATAAGCTTGCTGCTGTGCCCTTCCTGGGTACAGACTTGTTCAGTCCAGGAGTGGCTGGTCACCTTAAGTGTATAGAGCAGTCCAGTGCCACCTTGGATGCCACTTCTGCTAGGGGTTCTTCAGGCAAGAACCAGCAGAAGACGAAGAAGAAGCCATTTTGGTATTCTTCCCCTGCAGTCAGGCAGCCCTCCTATCAAGGAGCTCAGCAGCAACAACAGCAGCAAGTTCAAGCTTGGTGCCCGCGGACCAAGCAGGGCCCTCAACAGAGGCGCAGGGGCCTCCTCCTCCTCCTCTTCCAAGCCTGCCCAGTGACGGGTTGGGGGTTACCTCCCCCATTCCCGTCATGCCAGCATTGGGTCCTCCCGTGGGGGGGCCGGCTCCACCACTTTCTTTCTGCCTGGTCCGATAACACTTCAAACAGGTGGGTTCTCGAAGTGGTCGGTCAGGGACTGCCTCTAGAGTTCGAGCAGTACCCTCCCAGATGAGTCCACGCCCCTTGGGAGGAAAGGATCTCAGCTTGCACTCATTCGGCTCTTCGAGATGACGTAGCTCAGCTCCTCCTCAAGGAGACTATAGCTCCAGTGCCGGATCCTCCGACAGACCCAGGCTTCATTTCCAGGTACTTCCTAGTGCCCAAGCAGACGGGGGGTTGGTGCCCCATTTTAGATCTCCACAACCTGAATCAGTATCTCAGGTCTCCCACCTTCCGGATGTTAACTCTGAACCAGATCATACCATCCCTGGAGCGCAACATGTGGTTCTGTTCTCTGGATCTACAGGATGCATTCTTTCACGTTCCTATCCATCCATCCCACCAGCAGTTTCTCCGCTTCAGGGTCGAGGGGACCCTGTATGGGTTCCAAGCCATGCCATTCGACCTGTCTTTGGCCCCTCGGGTCTTCACCAAATGCATTGCAGTGGTGGCAGCCCACCTTTGACGTCGAGGAGTCCGAATTTACCCTTATCTCAACAATTGGCTCCTAGCAGGTTCCTCCCCTTCAGGAGGTGGAGAGGTCCAGGGATCTGGCCCTCCAAACCTGCTCCCAACTCGGCCTCCTGATCAATGAGGCCAAGTCGTAACTCGTGCCTTCTCAGCTGATGGTCTTTATCTGGGCAGAGCTCGACTTTTGTCAAGCCAGAGCTCGGCTCCTGGCAGACAGGGCAGAGGTTCTCTCCTCCTTTGCCTGATCATTTTTGGTTGGGCACTTGCGCCCTGCCCGGGATTTTCTGCGCCTTCTGGGTTACATGGCGGTGTGCACCTCAGTGGTCTTTTGGGCCAGGTGGCACATGCGCCCCCTCCAGTGTGAGCTGGCTGCCCAGTGGACTCAGCGCCATGGTCACTTCAACCAGCTGATCACTGTAACCCAGAAGATGTGGGACACTCTCCAATGGTGGACCACCCCAGAACGGTTGCAGGAAGGGATCCCGTTTGTCTGCCCCGAGCCGACCGTCGTTCTTATGACCGATGCCTCTCTCATGGGGTGGGGAGCCCACATGGGGGACAGCAGAGCCCATGGGTTCTGGACCCCCCGAGGAGTCCCGATGCCTCATCAACCTGTTGGAGCTCAGAGCTGTCAGCTTTCGCTCCTCAGCTCTGGGGTCAAGTGGTTCAAGTCCAAACGGACAATATCATGACCATATACTGCCTCAACAAACAGGGCGGCAAGCACTCCCGTTTGCTATGCAAGGAAGCGCTCCGCATCTTGACCCTCGTAAGTTGGTTGGAGGCAGATCTCCTAGCCATCCATGTGGTAGGAGCCTCGAATCAGCTGGCAGATGCTCTCAGCCGCATAGGCCAGACGCCCCATGAGTGGTCTCTCCATCCAGAGGTAGCTTACAGCCTGTTCTCCCGTTGGGGCAAACCAGTGGTGGACCTGTTTGCCTCCAAGGAAAACACTAAGCTGAGACTGTATCATGCCCACCCCCCTCAGCAGGGCTCGCTGTATGGGGGATGTCTTCTGGAGGCCATGAACCCCAGGCCTCTTCAACACCTTCCCCCCATTTCCCTTGATCAACAAGGTGTTACTCAAGGTGATGCGGGACCAGGCGAAGGTGATCCTGGTAGCACCAGACTGGCCGCGCCAGTTCTGGTATCGAGATCTCCTCAGCCTCACCCCCCCGAAGCAGCTTTGTACACGCCTGGACCTGATATCTGTAGCTCACGAGAAGGTCCTTTACCTGGACCTTCAATCCCTACACCTTACAGCCTGGTACCTGAGTGGCTGGAGTTCCAGGCTTTGGGTCTTTCCGACTATGTCTACACCGTGGTGGAGGCATCCCGTAAGGAATCAGCCAGGAAATGTTATGCCTTCAGATGGAAAAGGTTTTCCATTTGGTGCCAGGATAAGAGTCTGGACCCCTTATCCTGCTGTGTGGCTAACATTCTTGACTACCTTTGGTCTCTCTCTCCAAAGGGGGTCTACGGTCATCAACCCTTAGGGTGCACCTGGCAGCCATCTCTGCTTACCGGGCGCGGGCCGGTCAGTCGACGTTGGTGCAGGAGACCATGGTTGGGTGCTTTTCAAAGGCCTGGATCACATTTCCCCTCTGGTGCGTGAACTCCACCTCCGTGGGATCTGTTGCTGGTTTTGGCAAACCTCATGGGCAAGCCATTCGAACCTATGCACAAGTGTGGGCTCTCACACTTGTGGAAGACGGCCTTCCTGGTGGCTATCGCATCAGCCAGAAGGACAGGAGAGCTCCAGGTGCTTTTGGTGGACTCACCTTATCTGGTCTTCCACAGGGACAAGGTTGTCCTGCGCCACACCCGAAATTCCTTCCGAAGGTGGTGTCAGAGTTTCACCTTAACCAGGTGTTGACTCTGCCAGTATACTACCCCAATTACACCTCGGACGCCGCGTACAGGCTCCATACTCTGGACCTGAGACGTGCTCTCTTCTATTATAAAAAGAGGATGGCAGAAATTCATGGAGAGGTTCGCCAGCTGTTTGTCACCTATGCGGAAGCCGCTTCTGGCAGACCTGCAGCCAAACTGACCATAACAAGATGGATTACATTATGCATAGGTCTGTGCTATGAGCTGGCGTGCAAGAAGCCTCCCAGAGGGATAAGGGCTCACTCTACCCGCCATACTGCTGCTTCGGTAGCTGCTTCCAGGGACATCCCTATCCAGGAAATCTGTCGGGCTGCTACCTGTAAGTCAGCAGACACCTTCATTACCCATTACCACATCAACCTTGAGTAACACCAGGATTCTGGTTTTGGGGCCTCGGTTCTCCAATCTTTATTTCCCAAGTAGGGGGTGTGCACCTTGCCTCCTTCCTCCCGGAGAATTGCTTGGAGTCTGCCAAGAAGTGTGGATGGACAACATATCCACACTCCTAGAAGAACAGGTTACTCACCTGTAACAGTGGTTGTAGGAGTGGTATATGTTGTTCATCCACATACACCCAACCAACCTCCCCAAGTTCGGCGCACAACCATGCTTCCAGTGGGCTAAGATCTGGCGTCATGGGGCGGAACCGAGGTATTTACCACTCGGGTGGGTGGGAGGAGCCAGCTTGAAGACTTCCGGCAAGATTTAAAGTGGAAGGGGTCATGCCAAGAAGTGTGGATGAACAACATATACCACTCCTAGAACTACTGTTACAGGTGAGTAACCTGTTCTTTCTCACATTACCACTGAGTCTGCCCCCCTCTATTATCATATCATGACCCCTAGTTCTTGCACACCTTATTTTTTTTATGAAAGATGCTACCTTCTTGTATCTTATTTATACCTGAGGTATTTGAAAGTCTCTGTCATATCCCCCCCTCACTCTCCTTTCTTGCAGGGAATACATATTGAGATTCTCTAGTTACCCCTCATACGACTTCTGGTGCAGCCAGTTTTACCTCCATACTTACTACTCCTGTATAATCACAAGTTTCCATGCCTCTTAAGCTGTTTGTCTTCAGACATTAAAAAAAAAAAAACCCACAGTCGGTATTGTTTTCTCTTGCTTCCGCTCCGGCATGTACCCTTGCCACAGCTTACTCCTTCCCTCATGAGCCAGCTGCCACGCCTCTTGATCACTCCTTAAGCAGTCTTCTGATCCATCAGGACTTAAAGGACTGCTACACCTTCATATCTTGTAAATGTTATTTCTTTGTCAACAGACAGCTATTTTCGTGTAGCTGTTAGATATATGTAATTGCTTCAGTTTATTTTCACTGTTCGTACCAGTCCCCATAAATATCCTGGGGAGGGTGTTCTCCATTTTCTGGTTGTTGAAATCTCATTGTGCCTGAGAGCTGAAGTAGCGTATGAGAACAAGACGTGTCAGCACCCTTTAGACTCCACAGTATACCTGTCTGCATACTTAGAATTCAACAAAATAAGTTGCAGCATTGTGTGAAATACTACATGTACCTTCAGTTAGCTTTACAAATGGTTTTAGATGTTATATGTTTTTTTCCCCATTAAATTTCAGTCAGTATGTACAGTGCATTCAGAAAGTATTCACCCCCCTTGGATTTTGTCACATTTTGTTGTGTTACTACCAGAATTTTTAATGCATTGAAATGATTTTTCCCCCTTGATTCACACAGCTTACTCAACAATTTAAAGGGGCAAAAATATTTTTATTGTGTTACAAAAATTTATGAAACAGTAAAAACTGAAATATCTTGTTTACTTAAGTATTCACCCCCCTGAGTCAATACTTTGTAGAAGTGCCTTTGGCAGCAATTACAGCTTTGAGTCTTTTTGGGTATGTCTGTGTCAGCTTTCCACATCAGGATTTGGGGATTTTCGCCCATTCTTCCTTGCAGATTTGCTCAAGCTCTGTCAAGTTGGATGGGGAGTGTCAGTGAACTGCAGTCTTTAAGTCTTTCCACAGATTCTCAATGGGATTTAAGTCTGGGCTTTAGCTGGGCCACTCGAAGACATTCACCTTCTTGTTCTGAAGCCACTCCAGTGTTGCTTTGGCTGTATGCTTGGGGTCGCTGTCCTGTTGGAACATAAAACTTCGACCCAGTCCAAGGTATATTGCAGACTGATGCAGGTTCTCCTCAAGGATGTGTCTGTATTTGTCTCCATTCATTGTTCCCTCTATCCTGACAAGTGCCCCAGTCACTGCCGCTGAAAAGCATCCCCATAACATGATGCTGCCATCACCATGCTTCATGGTAGGGATGGTGTTACATGGGTGATGAGCTGTGTTCGGTTTACGCCAGGCATAGCGCTTTGCATTCAGGCCAAAGAGTTCAATTTTTGTTTCATCAGACCAGAGAATCTTTTGCCACATAGTTTCAGAGTCTGCCACGTGCCTTCTTGCAAACTCCAGGCATGCTATTATGTGGCCTTTTCTCAGGAGTGGCTTCCGTCTAGCCACTCTCCCATAGAGGCTACATCTGTGAAGTTCAGAGATTGTTGTCCTCTGGACAGGTTCTCCCCATCTCAGCCATGGAACTCTGTAGTTCTGTCAGGGTGGTCATTGGGTTCTTGGTCACTTCCCTGACCAAGGTCCTTCTTGCCCAGTTGCTCAGTTTGGGAGGACAGCCTGCTCTAGGAAGAGTTTGGGTGGTTCCGTAATCTTTCCATTTCCTAATGATGGACTTGACTGTGCTCCTGGGTACTTTCAACACCCTAGAAATGTTTTTATACCCCTCCCCAGATCTATGCCTCCTCACAATTCTATCACGGAATTCTACGGACAGCTTCTTGGTCTTCGTGGTAGAGTTTCTGCTCTGACATGTACTGTCAACAGTGGGACCTTATATAGGCAGGTGTATTTCCTCTGAAATCATGTCAACCATTTGAACTGACCACAGGTGGACTCCCTTCAAGTTCTAGAGTGATCTCACAAGGAAATTGGATGCACCTGAGCTCAATTTGGAGTGTCATAGCAAAGGGGGTGAATACTTATCAAATCAAGACATTTCAGGTTTTTATTTTAAATTACATGTACAAAAAATTCCAGAAGTTTCATTGCACTTTGACATTATAGAGTAATTTGTGTAGATACTTGACAAAAAAATCCCATATAAATGTATTTTAATTTGAGTTTACAACATCACAAAATGTGACAAAATCCAAGGGGGGTGAATACTTTCTGAAGGCACTGTAAGTTTTCAGAGAGTTTTTCAGGTTATGTGTGCTTTCAGCATAGAGATACTACCTTGTGTAAATGGGTGCTATGGAGTCCCATGAGGCGTGCTGGAGGTTGCGAGGGTCCCTGGACAACCCTCCCCCACCCCCATTGCTGACTGCAGGTACGCTGGCATGATCTGTTCTCTTGGGACTCAGGAGAGCTTGTGAAATCAGCTCCTGGTAACAAAGCCTTGCTGCACCTTAATGCAGTTTTTTTCTGTGAATGCTTATATCCCCTGCTACAAATCGCAGCTTTAACTAGGGATCCTTACTTTATTTTAATTTTGTGCTGAAATCAGCTCCTGTAACAAAGCCATGCTGCACCTTAATGTAAATTTTTTCTGTGAATGCATGTATCCCCTGCTACAAATCGCAGCTTTAACTAGGGATCCTTACTTTATTTTAATTTTGTGCTGAAATTAGCTACTGTAACAAAGTCACGCTGCACCTTAATGTAAATTCTTTCTGTGAATGCTTATATCCCCTGCTACAAGTCGCAGCTTAAACTAAGGAACAGTGCTGTGTTTTAATTTTGGACTGAAATCAGCTCCTGTAACAAAGCCACGATGCACCTTAATCAGAGTGTTACCTGCTTTATTCTTGTTTGTGCCAATTTAGAATAGCGTAGGGCTTGAGGTTTGCTTGTGAACTTTGTAATTAATTACCGGAGAGCCACTCACTGTCTATACCCCCAACCCCCAAACCCTCAAAAGTATTTAAATTTTGTACCTCTCTCCTCGCAGCTTAAACTAAGGAACACTGCTTCATTTTATCTTTGTGCTGAAATCAGCTCCTGTAACAAAGCCACGCTGCACATTATTCAGAGTGTTACCTGCTTTATTCTTGTTTGGGCCAATTCAGAGTAGCGTAGGGCTTGAGCTTTGCTTGTGAACTTTGTAATTAATTACCGCAGAGCCTTTGCCATTCGCTCTCAGTACCCCTGCCCCCCCCAAAACCCACAAAAGTATTTAAATTTTGTACCTCTCTCCTCTCTCCTCAGAAATCTTGCTCCCACGAGGCGCGCTGGAGGTCACGAGGGTCCCTGGACAACCCTCCCCCACCCCCTCATTGCTGACTGCAGGTACGCTGGCACTATCCATTCTCTTGGGACTCGGGAGAGCTTGTGAGGCCGCGCCAACGCAAGCGTCGGCTCCCCACCGCCCCCACCCTTGGTGAGCACTCCCTTTTATAGGGCTCAGTACCCTATCAGCCCATTTCTTCATCTGCAGCTTATATTGTTCCACCACTAGGGGCATAAGCTGCTCTCACCACTCCAAAAGCAGATTTCAAATGACAATGATTCTAGCTCTGCATACCATGTTAACCCTACTCCTGATCAACTTCCTGATACCTCACCAGACAATTGCACCTACCACTTTTACCCCCCTCTATGGCAGCCTGGCTGGCAGTCACCTCCCAACTCAACACTTGAGCCCTCCTCACGTCCCCAACCTCTACCTTCTGTCCCCTTGCCTTGTCCACTATTACTGGCCTCACCCATACTCTCCAGCCTCCCTATCCCCTCATTCCCCACTCTTAAAGGGCCCCCGGGTGGTAGCTTATGCCCCCGCAAGACATCTAAATGGCACCCCATTCACAGGATCTTCCTCCTGCTCACATCAGGTAATGTTCACCCAAACTCTGGCCCTGCCACATCTAACACACCTACCCTCCCCCCAACCCGCGGACTATGTATTGCCACCCTTAACGTCTGCAGCCTATTAAAAAAGTGGGACTCCTTCAAGGGCTGGATCTACCAACACCAACTGGATATTATTGCGCTCACCGAAACCTGGCTCTCCCCATTGACCCCTGTCTCGTCTATAAACCTCACAGGGTAAAAACTTTACCGTGCGGATCATCAAGGTAACTTGGGAAGCAGTATATACCAAAGAGGTCCTCGTGGACAACTACTCCCACCCCTCAACTGCATCCTGGCCCACAGGCCATCACTATAAAAATCACACTGAGCACAACAAAATCCCCCCCTCACTCCTCATCACCACAGTCTATATCCCTCCCAGGGAGCAGAATGTGGCCTTGCATTCTGTTCTGCCCTACCTGGCTACACTTCTGCCACTAGCTGAGAAAATCGTACTAGGGGACTTTAATATTAACTGGCTGGACAAAGCTGCCGCACCATTCTTAGACGCCACTACTGCCCAGGACCTTACGCAGCTCATCACATCCCCCACCAGACTGAACCAGCGCACCGGGTCCTCCTCCCTACTGGACTTGGTGTTCACAAACCGCCCTACAAAAATTGCCAGTATAACAGTACTCCCAAATGCCCTTAGTGACCACTCCCCGGTACTCTGCCGTTGGACGGGCAACCCGCCCCCCAGACTACTCTACCAGCACAAACTTGGCCCAGGAAAACTTGCGCAACTAAAAATCTATCTCAGGTCGATGGACTGGTCCATTGTCACAAATGCCACTGACACTGACCTAGCCCTAAACCACTTCATCCTTGTCTTTAACAACATCTGTGACAAAGTTGCCCCGATCACTAAAAGAGTGGCCAAAGGAAACCCAGTACCATGGATCAGTTAGCACCTCCTGGATCTCATGCGTAATAGAGACTCCCTATTGCACCTCTCCAACGAGACTGGCCTGCCAGCTGACAGGCAGAAATGTAGAGAAGCAAGGAACAGATGTACATGGTCCTTGTGCAAAGCAAAAGCGGAGTACTACCAGACCTTATTCACCAACTCCTAGGGCTCTGGACGAAAGTTCTGGAACAATATCAAAGACCTGCGTGGTAAAGCTACCAACACCACCCCTAGCCAGCTCAGGGTCGATGGGTGCCTTACCACTGATCCAGGCCGAATGGCTGATGTCTTTAACGACGCCTTCTCCAATCTAAGTCTGGTTCTCCCCCCTAACTTCTTTGACCCCTCACACACCTCCCCCACCCCCAATCCGCCTGCATGTCATCTCTTCCAAGGGTGCCGAGCCTTACCTCAGGAGGGCTCTAAGTCACTGCCGGTATAGCAGTGACACCTTAGACTTGAAATTACTTCCACTCACACGCACCGAGGTGCTCGACCCCCTCACCCATATTCTAAATAGCTCCTTATGCCAAGGGAAAATTTCCCTCCCACTGGAAATCTGCCCATATCGCGCCGATCTTCAAAAGTGGGGACCATGCCCTTACTAACAACTACTGACCCATCTCCATTCTCCCTTCCCTATCCAAGGCCCTTGGGAGGATACATACATACATAGACAGTGTCGGCAGATAAGGGCCTATGGCCCACCCAGTCTGCCCATTTGAGCTTGTAAGTTCAGTTTATGTTTTCCTAGAAGTCTGTTGCCCCTTACCCCTGACCTCCAGAATTCCTTTATGTCTATCCCATGCATTCTTAAATCCCGTGATTGTTTCAGCCCCCACCACTTCCTCTGGCAGAGTGTTCTACTTGTCCACCACCCGTTCTGTGAAGAAATTCTTCCTCACGTCTCCTCTGAATCATCCTCCCTCCAACTTCATCCCATGCCCTCTAGTCCTGGAACATCTTTTTCGCTTAAAAATAGTGTAATCCTGCACCCTGTTCCTCCCTGTAAGATACTTGTATGTCTCTATCATATCCCCTCTCTCCCTTCTCTCCTCCAGGGAGTACATGTTCAGTTTCTTCAACCTGTCTTCATAGGACTTGTGACGCAATCCATGAACAATCTTTGTTGCCGTCCTCTGAACCTTCTCTACCCTGTCTATGTCCTTACGTAGGTATGGTCTCCAGAACTGTACACTGTACTCCAGGTGGGGCCTCACTAGTGTCTTGTATAGTGGAATTCTGACCTCCCTTTTCCTGCTGGTGATGCCCCTGCCTATACATCCCAGCATCCCATTTGCTTTTACCTGCTGCCTTGTCACACTGTTTCCCTACCTTGAGGTCATCAGAGATGATAACCCCAAGATCCCTTTCCTGCTTGGTGCATGCTATATCCTCACCCCCAACTGATATATTGTGCCAGGATTTTTGTGCCCCATATGCATTATCTTGCACTTCTTTGCATTGAATTTCAACTGCCAAACCCCTGACCATTCTTCAAGTTTCTGCAGGTCCCTTCTCATTCTGTCTACACCCTCTGGTGTGTCTACTCTGTTACAGAGCTTTGTGTCATCAGCGAACAGTGAAATTCTGCCTTCTAGGTCCCAAGAATGTCACTGATGAAGATGTTGAATAGGACCAGTCCCAGCACTGATCCCTGTGGTACCCCACTGGTCACTCTTCCCTCTGTGGAGTGACAGCCATTTACCACCACCCTCTGTGTCCTGCCACCCAGCCAGTTACCTACCCACCACACTACTGTCCTGCCCACACCCATATTCCTAGTTTGTGTAATAGTCTTCTATGTGGCACAGTGTCAAAGGCCTTGCTGAAGTCCAGATAGGCCATGTCCACTGCCCTCCCCTGATCCACCTCCCTAGTCACCCAGTCAAAAAATTCAACGAGGTTGGCCTGACATGACCTCCCCCTGGTGAAACCATGCTGCCTTGGGTCCTGTAGTCCATTGACAACCAGATTTTCCACCAATCTCTCCTGCAGTAGTTCCATGATCTTCCCCACTACCGAGGTGAGGCTGACTGGTCTGTAGTTCCCTGCTTCCTCTTTGTTCCCACTTTTGTATAAGGGGACTACATCTGCTGTCCTCCAGTCTTTGGGTACCTCCCCTGTTTCCAGTGATCGGCTAAACAGGATAGCCAGAAGTTCAGCCACCACCTCTCTTAGTTCTTTAAGGACCCTGGGGTGCACCCCATCTGGCCCCATTGCTTTATCAACTCTTATTACTTCCAGTTCCTTCAGGACCCTTTCTCGTGTAAAGGGACTTGTGTCCATTTCTGCATCATTCTCATCCCTTGTACTCCCTTCAGACCCATTACCCTCCTCTTCCTCAGTAAAGACTGAGCAGAAATACCTGTTCAATATGTCAGCTTTACTGTTGTCATCCTCCACGCCCCCATCCTCCCCTTCAGTCTCACTATCCCTCCCTTTGTCTTTCTTTTTTCACTTATGCACCTGTAAAAGGTTTTGTCCCCTCTACCCACTGATTTTGCAATGTGTTCTTCTGTCTGAGCTTTGGCTTCCCTTACTGACCTCCCTTTGCTTCTCCTGGTACTTCTCCCTATCCCCTTCTGCCTGTGTCTTTTTGTATTGCCTGAATACAATCTTTTTGGCTTTCACTTTCTTTGCCACCTCTTTGGAAAATCATAATGGTCTCCTCTTCCTTTTCCTCTTGCTAACCTGCTTAATGCATAATTCTTTTCTTGTAATCCCCATTTTAAATACTGCCCACTGTTCCTCAACCCCTGATTCCTCTCACATTCCCCTTAATGCCTCTTTCAAGTATCTCCCTATTTTCCCAAAGTCTGCCCCCCTAAAATCCAGGATACGTGTTTTTGTGTGGTTTGGTTCTGCTCTTTCTGTGATTTCAAACCACAATGACTGGTGGTCACTGTTCCCCAGGTGCTCCCTCACTGTTACCCCATCACACTGTCCCTGTTTGTGAGCACAAGGTCCAGCATTGCCTTCTGCCGAGTTGGTTCCATGACCAGTTGCTTAAGGAAGGCACCCTGAAGGGAGTCCAGGATAACTCTACTCCTAGTTGATGCTGCTGCTGGGATGCTGCAGTCCACATCTGGAATATTAAGTCTCCAACCAGTACTACCTCACCCTTGTCTGCCATCCTTTGGATGGCTAGCATCAGCTCCCTATCTGTTTCTTCCTCCTGGGCTGGTGATCTATAGACCACACCTGTGCGGATGGCTGTCCCCATTTTCCTTTCAAAGGATAGTCTCTGACCAGCAAACGGACCACCTAGACAAATACAACCTGTTTAGTCCGCAGCAACATGGCTTCCGGAAGGGCCATAGCACCACCACTGCCCTTCTGGAACTCGCCTTGCACATCCACTCCGCCCTAGATAGAGGACAAATCACAGGGGCTGTCTTCATAGATCTTACTAAGGCGTTCGACACCGTCAACTACCCGCTCCTGCTATCCACTCTGACCAGCACGGGATTCTCTCCAGATGCCCTGGGTTGGTTCTCTGACCACCTGTCAAACCGCTCCTGGCAGGTAAAGATAGGAGACACAGTCTCCAGTAGGCTACCTGTCCTCTTGGGTGTCCCACAAGAGTCCGTCCTGGGCCCATTAGTTTTCAGCCTCTTTGTAAATTCCCTTCCCAAGACCTGCCCTGGGAACCTTCTCCTCTATGCGGATGATGCCATCTTCTGTACATCCAACACTGACCCCCTACAGCTCCACCTTTCGCTCCAGTCTTCCTTCAGCTCCGCAGAAATATGGCTAGCCACCCATCACCTTGTCCTGAACTATTCCAAGACTAAGGTAATGTACTTCTCCCCTCCATCTAATTCAAAAAAGGTACTTTGTCCACAACTGAGGACTGCCAACCACACCACCCTTGACCAGGTGGACTCCTTCAGATATCTTGGCCTAACACTTGACCCTGCACTCATATTCCACCACAGTATATCCACCTCCTATCTACTGCCCTCAACGTGCGGCTCGGGCTCCTGTATCGCCTCAAACACTGCTTTGCCCCAAATGCATTAAGGCTAGCTGTCTCCTCCTCAGTCCTCTCCCCGTTAGACTATGGTCTATTCATCTATGGGTAGTTAACTGCTCGGCACTCAGCAGACTCACGTGCCTCCTAAATAAAGCTTTGCCTACCACCTTAGGCTGTGACCGCTAATCCATACATGCACACTGTACAGTGCAAACCAACTGGCTGAGCTCTGACAATAGGATCAAGTTCACACATGCCTCATGGCAAAAACAATTGCCTTTGGTCTCTGCCCATCAGGTCTCGCCCACTAATAGAGACCGGCCCAATCGCTAAGCACACTCGGAGTTATGGTAACACCTACTGACTGTCCCCATTGCCGTACATCCCTGTACCAGAGGTCCTTCAGCTGCAGAGCCCCATCCTGGATGAACAGTCTGCCCCCACTGATTGCAAATGAGAACAGATTAGGATCTTTCAAAACCACCCTTGGAGCCCACCTACAGGCCTCAAACCTTTGTAATTGTCTTTGACCAGTCCTTCATCTAACGACCAGCCTAGGCTACAGCCGGCTCCCCCTCCTCATAACCCTGCCACTAACAGCGTCCCTCTTGTTTAGCTCTGCACTGTTATACCATTGTGTGTTGCTTGTTTGCTCTATCTTGACCTAGGTCTCCTCTGCGAGGCCCACAATTGCCTCTGTAACAACTGTTAATGTAACTATCTGACTATGTACTGCTATGTAACCTCTCTTCTCGTATGTAATACCTGTGACGTGGAATCTTTGTAAAGGAGTCTTTGACTCAAAGGTACTTCCGAATCTCCAATAAATAAATAAATGTTCTCATATGCTAATGTAGCTCTCAGAAACAATGAGATTTCAACAAACAGAAAATGGAGACCCCCAGGCTGGTTACAGAGCTGGTATGGACAGAGAACATAAACTAAAGCAAACATATATATCCCCAGCAGCTACATGAAAGAGTTGTCTGTTGACAAGGAAACAACATTTACAGGATATGAGGGTATACTACAAATAACATTTACAGGATATGAGGGTGTACTACTGTACTCCTTTAAATAGAATGGCTCATACTTCATCCGAGTCTACTGCTTTCTCACACACCCCATAACAGCTAACGCCTCTTCTCTCATCAGCCAGCGGCTGAGCCTCTGGCATACTCTTAAAAAAAAAAATGATCCAGTGAAAAGTAATTAAAAACCACAGCTAATACTGTGGCCAAACCTCCTACTTTCTAGTAAATTCACTAAGTACAAAATCTGCTAAAAGGACCCAATGTATTGGTATACATTTAAAACAAAAGCTTCTACACAAACAACGCACGCCACCCATTTTGAAATATAACATTGAAATCTAGTCCTGTAAATAAAACAACAGGCTGGACATGATACAAAAAGAATCTGAGCATAAGCAATTTTGAATTTATTTATTCATTCGTTTGTTAGTTACTTGGGGAAATGGGGCTGTGCACTAGCAATAGGTTCGCCATATTGCAACAAGAGGTACCCCAGTCTCCTTCCCCCCCCCCGCACACACAAGGAAGAGGTAACCAGCACACCTAGGAGGCAGTGCTGTAGAGCATGCTGGGGGGGGGCAAAACCCCCAAAAGGAGTACGAGAAAGATACATGTAGTGGGGGAACCAATTGTGAGGGGCACAGTGATTGATCTCAATCTCATGCCCGATGGTAATGAGATGATCTGCTGTTACCCTGGAGCAACAGCAGACAGAAACATAGACGTTGATGGCAGATGAGGACCACAAGACCCATCCAGTCTGCCCATTTTTTCTACCTTATGAATGTGCCATAGACCTTTGCTCTGTCAATGGCCTCTCTGTTCATACTCATCTGTATTGCTCCCGTATGCCTATCCCATGCCTGTTTAAAGCCCTGCACTGTATTCATATTCACCACTTCCTGAGGTAGGCCGTTCCATGCATCCACCACCCTTTCTGTGAAAAAGAACTTCCTCACATTATCCCTTAATCGGCCTCCCTCTAATCTCATGCTGTGTCCTCTTATCCTGCTGTTTTTCTTATATTGAAACATGTTAGACTCTTTCACCTTGTTAATGCCCTTAAAATGTTTAAATGTTTCGATCATATCTCCTCTCTCCTTCCTTTGTTCTAGAGTATACATGTTGAGCTCCGTTAATCTGTCCTCATGTTTTCTGATGCAGTCCCTGCACCATTTTGGTTGCCCTTCTCTGGACTGCCTCCATTTTGTTAATGTCCTTGTGCAGATGCGGCCACCAGCACTGCACGCAGTACTCCAGATGGGGCCTAACCAGCGTCTTGTAAAGAGGGATTATTACCTCCCTCTTATGACTTGTGATACCCCTACTAATACACCCCAACATCCCTCTAGCCTTACCTACTGCTTTAGTAGTCTGCTTGAATGATTTCAAGTCATCTGTGATGATGATGCCCAAGTCTCTTAATTCCCTTGTGATTGCCAGCAACTCCCCTCCCAACCTATAGGTGACTTCAGGTTTCTCTTCCTTATGTACATGATCTTGCACTTCTTTGCATTAAACCTCAGTTGCCACTCTTCCAACCATTTTGCCAGTTTATCCAGATCTTTTCTCATTCTGCCCACCCCATCTGGATCATCTACCGTGTTGCAGATCTCTGTGTCATCTGTAAACAGACAAACCTTACCCTCCAGTCCATCTGCAATGTCACTGATGAAGATATTGAAGAGAACTGGCCCCAGTACTGATCCCTGAGGTACCCCACTTGTGACTTGCATCTCTTTTGACTGTATACCATTTACCACCACTCTGTTTTCTGCCCGCCAACCAGTTTGCCACCCAGTTGACCAACTTCTGACCCACCCCGAGCCTACCCAGCTTTTTAATCAACCTTCTGTGTTGAACAGTATCAAAAGCTTTGCTGAAGTCAAGGTAGGCGACATCAACTGCACCCTCTTGGTCCACCACTCTGGTTACCCAGTCAAAGAAATCTATGAGATTAGTTTGACAGGACCTTCCTGTTGTAAACCCATGCTGTCTTGGATCCTGTGCTCCTATGGATTCCAGGTGTTGCACTATCCTTTCCTTAAGGAGTGCCTCCATAATCTTGCCCACTACTGAGGTAAGACTGGTCTGTAGTTCACTGCCCCCTCCCTCCTAACACTCCCCCCCTTTTTGATTCTTTTGTTATCCCCTTCTACTCCAACTATTGCACTTGCACGCTACCTTGAGCCTGCTGTAGGTTTGCCATAGCACTATGTTTGTTTTTTGTTCAGTCTGTTATATTGCATCCAAACCTGAGGAACTATGTTTGTTGCATTTTGTGTTTTATAATCTGTATTGCCTGCACCCTGCCCTTCAACCACATTATTTTGTCTTCCCCCCCTTCAGAATTTGTAACTATCCTTATATCCATTATTGTCTTGTATAACTACAGTTAAACCACTGTATAACCACTGTTTCGTATACTTATGTAACCCCCTCCCCCCAGGTTGCACAGTGAGACGAGCAACTTGTTGTTCAGTGTGCCCTCCTGGTTAAACATTTCAATAAATAAAATAAACTCTTGTGGAGCAGGATCACTTGAGCCCTTCTCCAGTCTTCTGGGACCTCTCCTGTGCTCAGAAACTCACTAAACAATTCTGATAATGGCTCTGCTAGTTCCACCCTTAGCTCCTTTAGTACCCTGGGATGTATGCCATCAGGTACTATTGCCCTGTCCACCCTGAGCTTAGCGAGCTCTTGTAGGGCCCTTTCTTTTGTGAAAGGACTTGTGCACACACCCCTCTCACCTGTGTCCATGGTGCTGAGCTGTGGGCCCTGCCCTATCTTCTCCTTAGTAAATACTGAGCAGAAGTATCTATTTAGGATAGATGCTTTTCCTTGGTCTTCCTCCACACACTCCCCCAATCCCCTTTGATCTTAGCAATGCTCCCCCTGGACTTTCTTCTTTCACTAATGTATCTATAGAAAGTCTTGTCCCCTTCTTTTACTGTTCGTGCTAGTGTTTCCTCAGTTTGGGCCTTTGCCTGCCTTACTGCCTTCCTGTTTCCCTTACTGAAGTTTGGTATGCCTCCATTCATCCCAACAAGCACACCTCTCATATTTCCCGAAGGCCAACCTTTTGGGTCTGATCTTTTCTGCTACTGTTTTTGAGAACCAAAGTGGTTTCCTCCTTCTTTTGCTCTTGCTTTTCTCCCTAACACAATGGGATGTTGCTTCAAGTGTTGCATCCTTAATGCTTGCCCACTTTGCCTGTACCCGCTTGCCTGATCTGCTCTGAAGTTCCATATTTAGCCAGGGTGGTGAAACTCATGGGAGAGGGGGAGAGAAGGCCGAAACTAATTGTACATGGGAGCACAAATGATCTGAGCAGGTGAAGCATGGAACAGGTGAAGTCAGACTTCCATTCTCTGGGGAAGGTAGCAAAAGACTGAACAGGGGTGGTATCCTTCTGTTTGGTGCTACTGCAGCCATGCTTGAATCAGAAGGAACAATACCATGTATTCTGATTCAGTGCATGGCTAACGGGTTGGTGAAGGGAGAAGGGATTTTGGATACTCGGGGACTGGGGCCCGACTTGGTGGAATTGGAGACTGTTCAAAGATGTTTGCGTCACAACGAGGAGGGCAGGAGGGTGCCATGAGAAAGGTAGCCGCAGCATGTAGCTAGTTTGAACTAGTGGGGGGAAGTCAGAGTGGCAAGGTACACACAAGATGTCACAAACAAGGGGGCCTTGCCATCCTCCCCACCCCCACGCTGACCAAGACAACAGAATCAAACATACCCAGGGAAAGAAAAAAAAAGTGGTAGGGGTAAATGTTGGAAGATGTGCGCCAATGCATGGAATCTTGGCAACAAAATGCCAGAAGTTCAGACAATGGTCACAGAAGGGAACAATGACCTGGTGACTGTCACAGAGACATGGGCAACCTCAAACCATGATTGGGGCATGACCATACCAGGGTACTCACTGTTCAGGAGGGATAGGGCAGGGGAGGGGGAGTAGCGCTGTATACTAACATACTAAAATGCCAGCAGAATAGGCCTAACGGTCTTTCGTGTCTGCTCGTTTGGTCAGCCCGCACCCTGGGTGCTCACCTTGCTGCCCCTCTCGCCTTCTCTGGCTTCTCCCTTCCCAGTTCCGGATATTCTTGCTGCATTGGATTTTGCTTCCAGAACCCTTCCCCTGTACCTGTCCCACCCCCTCTTGAACCCCTCCACCGCCTCTGCCTCCCACCAGCCCCTAGGTAGTGCATTCCATGGCTCCACCACCCTCTCAGTGAAGTAGCACCTCCTCCTTTCTCCCTGAATCTTCCCCTCCAGCTTCCACCCATGCCCTCTAGTTGCCCCTCCTCCTTCCTTCAGCACCCTGACTGTTCCTCACCTATTTACCCTCTTCATGTACCTGAAGACTCTATCATGTCCCCCGGTCCCTTCTCTCTTCCAGTGTATACATATTTAGCTCTTCGAGCCTCCTCATAGGTCCTGTCCCCTAAGCCCCAAATCATTTTGGTTGCCCTCCTCTGGACCCTCTCCAGGAGGGTAATGTCCCTCTTTAAGTGTGGCCTCCAAAACTGCACGCAGTACTCAAGGTGTGGTCTCACCAAGCAGTTATACAGAGGGAGTATCACTTCCCTCCTTCTGGAGGTGATCCCCCTAGCGATGCATCCCAGCATCCTGTTGGCCTTGGCTGCTGCCCTCCTACATGTATGTAAAAGAGAGAATAGAGGCAACTGAAATAGATAGCTAGGGGAGTCAGGTAAATTGGAAATTCAGTGGGTGCTAGCAGCAAGAGGAAATAAACAAATCAAGGTTAGGGTGGTCTACACAGCCCAGGGTCAGGAGGCAGACAAGGAACTGGGAGAGATGCTTAGGATGGCAGCCAGGTTAGATGGGTGGTTATAATAGGGGACTTCAGTATGCCAGATGTGAACTGGAAAGTGCCAGTTACAGCAAGTACTAGGATGCATGCTTGCTGGACGCATGCCAAGAGGCATCCCTAGTTCAGCTGGTCCAGGGCCTGACATGGGAAGGGGCTCTGCTGGATCTAGTGCTCACCAACAATGAGAGGTTCATAGTTAGATCTGAGTTCTGTGGACAATTTGTCCTCAATGAACTCGCCACCTTCTTACACTTTTTGGTGAAACATACATTTTTTGTCTCCCATGTATTAATCTAGTTTATATTTAAAACGTTCTAATTTTTCACTCTCCACTTCATGTTTAGGTAGTTTGTTCCAGCTTTTTATTACTCTTTGTGTGAAAAAAATCATGTTTTTTAGTCGTATGTATTTCACCTTTTAACCTATAGTTATGTGATCTAGTTTTCTTATTTGGTTCTTCACATTTTCTGATTCCTACATTTTCCATTAGCGATTGATCTTTAGTGGTTCTGAATATTAAACATAGATCCCCTTGTAATTGTCTATATTTAATAGAATGTAATCCAAGCTTTTGCAGTCTATCCCCATATGTCAAGTGGGATAATCCCTCACTTTTTTTATTTTCCTTTGCACACCTTCCTTCAATTTCTGACTTCCTACAGTAGTTGCAGATGAAAACAGGGAACAGTATTCCATATGTGGTCTTACCAGACTTGTGTAAAGTGGGAGAATTACCTCTTTATCTCAACTCTTTATATTTGCCAAGATACAGCCCAGTATCTTCTGACATTTTTTAACCATTTTCTGTGTATGCACATCTGTTAATGTATCGGTTATAAGTCCCTTTCTTCTTTAGTTGTTTTTATTGTTTGATTATTTAATGAGTATACGATATTTGGATCCTTGGCACCAAAGTGCATTACTTTACATTTAGATATGTTGAACATCATGTTTGCTTGCACGCATGTGCAAGAAACATAGTGCCATCATCCGAGTTTTCGTAGGTGTGGCACCCTGTCTTCCAATGCAGTCAGTGTGTTTGCAGACATGGCCACAGTTAGCCAATGAATGCTGCAGTTGTCTATGACAGCAGTTGAAAATGCAGTGCCGTACAGTTGAAAGGCAGAGCTCTGCTTCAGTGAGCAGCGAGAAGCTACTGCGTGCACATGCGTTCCCCCACGCAGCACGCGTACGCGCATATTGCGTGCTGTGTCGTCTCCCGCACACTGTATGGCCGGCGAGGGTGCCCAATCCCTGTCGCTCTCTGCTGTACCCTCCCCAACAGAGTTCCTTGTGCCACTTTTGGGAGCCCACCCCAGCATGGCAGCAGCTCTGTATGGCTAACAGGGTGTCCAATCACCTGTCAGCTCAACGCCCCAACAGACAACAGGGTGCCACGCTGGGAGCCCACCCAGCATGGCAAGTCTGTAGGCCGAGGTGCCCAATCTCAGCCGGCTCCACTACCCCCCCAAACAGCCTTCCAGCCACCACGCTTGGGGTGCACAAGTCCCGTGTCGTCAAGAAAAAAACCTGAAAGAAAAACCTTCCTCGCTGACTGTCCTGACCCCGCTCCCCACCGCCTATCCTCTGCGCACCCTGCCTCCCCACACCCCTTCACTCCATACTTGCCTCCAGAGTCCGGTGTGATGATCTTCGGTGGACCGGGAACACGTCTGCACTCTTCAAAGCCGACCGTGAACTGAAGAAATGCCGGTAAGCTGTATAATGTAATAAATAGGGTTTTTTCAACTTTGATGCATATCTCTGGCATTTTGGGGAATTTTTTCAGCAAATTTTCAACATAGGGTTTTTGGGACCCCACCTCATGAATTATTTCACTGTCATTTTGTTAATCGGCCCCGGAAGGTGATTTCGCGGTCACTGTGCGGAACCACCTTTCGGGACCGATTTATGAAATGACAGTGTCACAGTTCATGAGGTAGGCCCTCAAAACCCTATGTTGAAAATTTGGTGAAAAATTCCTAAAATGACTGTTTTATAAGCATGCTTATGCTTTTCCTAGGCACGCCAGAATTCACGACTTTTCAATATTTTACTCCAGATTTTCAACATTGCCATTTTACCACACCTCCTTATGAGCAGTACAGCTGTCATTTTCACATTTCGCCCAAAATGTGTTTCAAGCGCATGAAGCATAATGCATGAAGCCAGTGTGCAAATCAATGTTCAGGACAGATTAAGAAAATCACAGTGACACTGTTCATGAGAGAAGTGTTAAAATGGCTATGTTAAAAATTTGGTGAAAAATTCCCAAAATGACTGTTTCTGAGCATGCGTTGCACTGTTCCTACGGACGCTCATAAGTTCGTAAATTTTCACTATTTTCACTCCAGATTTTCAACACTGCCATTTTACCACACCTCCTTATGAGCAGTACAGTTGTTATTTTTCACATCCTGCCCAAAACGTGTTTGCGCACGTAGTGCAGAATGGCGCAGTCAGTGTGCGAAATCAATGTTCGGGACAGATTAAGAAAATCACATTGACAGTGTTCATGAGCAGAGGTGTTACAATGGCTATGTTAAAAATTTGGTGAAAAAAGTCCATTAAATGACTGTGTTACGAGCGACCATTGCGCAGTTTCCACTTATCCTTGTAAGTTCATGGATTTCCAATATTTTCAGTCCAGATTTTCACCACTGGCATTTTTCCACACTTCCTTATGAACAGTACAGCTGTCATTTTTCACACCATGGTCGAAATCTGTTTTCGCACTTTCAGCACAGAAATGCGTGGTTGCTGTGGGAAATCACTGTTCGGGACAGATTAAGAAAATCACATTGACACTGTTCATGAGCGGAGGTTCCAAAATGCCTGTGTTGACAATCTGCTGTAAAAAATCCTCAAACTAATAGCATTATGGGTGTGCATTGCGCAGTTTCTACACACGCTCATGACTTCACCAGTTTTTTAAATATTTTCACTGCAGATTTTCAACTTTGCCATTTTTTGCACGTCCCCATGAACAGTACAGCTGTCATTTTTCACATCCTGTTCGAAATATGTTTTCGCACCTGCAGTGCCAAATGGTGTAGTCGCTGTGCAAACTCAGCTTTCGGCTAACGAACTGATATTGCCATTGTTCATAAGGTGGGGGTCACAAAAAACCCATGTTGAAAATTTGGAGCGAAAATGCCAACAGACGCCTGAGACATTAGGGTTTCCGACCATAGCGCCCCACCCTGTATGAGAGACTGGCGGGCATCAGAGTGCGACTTGGGATTCTCGCCTGTAATGCTCATACCATTCCACACCCTGCAGCCAGTGAGAGGCACGGGGGTGTGCTTTGGACTCTTCGCCTCAAAAGTTCACCCCATTCTCTCACAGCACCCATCTCACTGTATTTCCTGATAGAATGGGTGAGCATAAGGGCCAAAGACCCCAAGGCACACCGTGACACTTTGTCGGTGTCTGCAGGGTAGGCATGGTGAAAGTGCACAAGCATGCCCGGACAACCCAAAGGCACACCCCAATGCCTGTCAGTCTTTGCAGGGTGGTGGTGGGGTTGGCTTCACTTCAGTACTTCACTGCCATTCCTATTATGCAGCTCTCCAACTCCTACACTACCAATGCCAATGCCAGCAAGCAAACATTCTGCATTGACAAATGCTTGTTTTGTTGTTGTCCATGCAAGGAGTTTATCTAAATTGTCTTGAAGTTTTTGGCCATCTGATTGATTCTGCACCAGACCCCTTAGTTTGCAATCATCCGCATACTTACTTATCCTTACATCATCTGATGTTTGGAGTGTATTAATGAGTATATTAAACAATGTAGGCCCCAGGACGGATCCGTGGGGAACCCCACTAGTAACTTCCCCCATTTGGATTGATATCCTTTCACCATCACTCACTACTTCCTATTCTTCAGACATGATGTTATCCATTCTATTATATTAGTCTCTCAGTTGATTTGATAAAGTTGTTCTATTAATTTTTTATGTGATACCTTATCAAAAGCTTTTGCGAAATCAAGATACATTACATCAACCGGTACTCTCTTTTCTAGGGCTGCACTTACTGGCTCGAAGAATGTTATCAAGTTGGTGAGACACGACCTACCTTTTGTAAATCCATGCTGCGAAATATCTACCATCTGCTCTTTTTCCAACTGTTCTAGTATTCTATGTTGAATGACTCTCTCTAGTATTTTACCTATTACTGAACTCAGACTTATGGGTCTGTAGTTCTTTATATCTGAGCTTGATCCTGACTTACATATAGGAGTAATGCATGCTTGTCCCCATTCCTGTATTGTCCTTCCACTTTGTAATGATATGTTAAAGAGATACGTGATTGGTCCCACCAATTCATTTGTCAACTCTTGTAGAAATTTAGGAGTTATGCCATCTGGCCCTGCTGAGCTGTTTGGTTTTAACCCCTTTATTATATTTTTAATTTCCTTTTCAGTAATGGGAATATATTCTTTTTTTTTTTTTTCTGTAGTTTTATTTGTCTTTAAAGGTACTTCTTTTGGCTCAAACACACTCAAATAGTATGTATTTAATTCTGATGCTATTTCCCTTTCATCTGAAATTGTTTTGGTTTGTGTAATCCAAAATGTAGTAGTCTTGGAACCTTTAGGTTCTGGTAACCACAGAGCAGTGGCACTGGAGGTCCAGATAGGGACCACCAATAGGACAAACACTGTAAGGGTATGGGACTTTAAAAAAAGTGGATTTTGGCAAGATGAGGGAACAGCTGGAAGCAAGCACAAGGAGTATAGAGCAGATGGAGGGGCAGAAGAAAATAGGAAGAATTTAAAAAAGCAATGATAAAAGTGGCAGAAAGCTCAATTGCGAAGGTATGAAAGGGGTGAAAGAGCAAGGGGTCCAGTGTGGCTCACGGTTGAAGCAAAGACAGTGGTAAGAGCCAGAAGAAATGCATTCTTAATGTATAAGGGAAGACAACTGGTGGAGGATAGGGAGAAGTACCTGGAGGCAACAAAGGTAGTCGGCGGGAAGATGAGAGAAGCCAAGGTGGAGAACAAACTCCAGCTGGCAAAGGGAGTAAAGCAAGGAGAAAAGCATTTGGGGAGGGAATACTTTTTTAATAGTTACTTGTTTGCTGCTGCCATCCCTGGACCCAGTGGCATCCCATTAGCCCTGTCACCAACCCATCTTGTGGGTCACAGGTTAACCACCACTTGCACAGAGCCATGTTTGGCAGGTGGTCTGCCATGTGGGGTTGTTTGGTGCCTGCAGAAAATACCAACAGAGCTAGGGCCATTTCCTGTGATTTTCCATCCCCTGGGGTATCGACTTACATGCTACATCAGTGGGACCCCCCCCCACACACACACACACACTACTGCAGGCCCTGCCTGTGCTGCCTCCTAGCCTCCATAAGGTAGAAGGCGAGTGGCAGGACTAAGAAACCCCCCACCCTGTTGGAAGAGAGCTGTCTTTGGGATGCTTAGTCTTTCCTCTCCTGGTCAGTCCCAGAGTGACCCTTGTCCATTTCCGAAGCAGGGTCACCAGTGTGGGTGGAGGTAAGGTGTCCAGGGCCTCGGGCCTCCACACCACCAGGCCTGATCACTAGTTACTTTTAACAAAAGAAAATACCTGTTTTTTAATTTTAAAAAGTGGCTTTTTTGTTTAAATTGTACCTCTTTTTATACATTTTACAAGTGTAGTAAGGCACTTCAGGTTGTTCGTTGTCCGGTGTTAATGTATTTCCAGGTGCTATAGGGATGCACCTGGGCGTGCATTAACCTCAGACAGCCAACGCCCTGTCATGTTTTATTATTTACATAAGATACTCCAGGGTGTGGGTTTGTAAGTAATAAAACATGACACCGTGTTGATTTTCTGAAAATAGTGCAACCCAGGTTCGTTATGAGGCCCAAGGCTCTTGTGCCAAGTGCCTTAAGCACCTGGAAGTGCATTAACCCCAAACAACCAATGACCTGTAGTGTCTTATTGCACTTACAAACTGGGTAAACTGAGAAACAATTAAAAAAACAAAAACATTCCACATTTGTTTTTATTAAAAATGGGTATTTTCTTTTGTTAAAGGTACCTAGTACTAATCCCTCTGCACCTGTCGATCATCTGACTTTGCACACATTCAACAGATGGAATATTTGTTTATTATAGAATACAGGAAATCAGTCTTCTGCAGAATTCTGTCAAAATTGTAGCCCCACACACACACACACACACGCGTGCCACAGAAGGCCTTATATGGAGCCAGTATGTCAATTTTACCAGTGGTGGGGTAAGCAGCAGAGATTGCCCTGGTAAGGATAGGCGGGGGGCTTCTCATGGTCTCCAAAGAAATACCAAGAATAAAAAATCTGTGAATAGTACTTCATTTTCTTTAAATGTGTTTATATGTTTAAGGAGGTTATCATAAGAAGAAAAAATATTTATTTTTAGAAATGTAAGGCTGTTTTACTTTGTAGGACATTGTTGAAGTTTTTCAATAAGCAAAGGTGGTAGCCATACTTATGATGGCATTCAGAGATGAATGAAGTGGCTCATTGTGTGTGACTGGACCAAATTCCAAATCCCACTGCCCAAACTTATTCTAACCTGTACATTTCTGGAGAATTAATGTATGGCTCTCGGAACTTACTTAGCCAATCAAGAAGCAGGAAATTATCCAACTTATTTTATAAGTGATATAGAGAATAATGGATAGGCAAGTGTGTGTTATGAATATTTTTTTCACACCCAAGGTGTGTGATGACCCATAAACCTCGAGAGCGGCTCGAGAGGTTTAATCATCACACACCAGGGTGTGAAAAAAATATTCATAGGCACACACTTGCCTATCTTTTATTTTTTATAATTGCTGGTGCAGTCTTATCTAGCGTTTTTCTCATAGAAAAAAAAAAAAGATACCAGAAGTCCAAATGTCCATGAAAAGTCGTTGTAGATATCTGCTGGTGATCACAGTCAAATGGTGGATGAGTGAAAGATTAATTAAAATTTAAGAGACTGTTTTGTAAAGTGAGAAATTTAAAATATTGAGCTCGTTTTAAATTGCGCCGTTAGCAGTGCACCAAGCAGGAAGTGTTGTGGTGGCCACGCAGATCTTCCGGTTGCTGTGGTGACCTACGAGAGAGCCGCCTTGAAATTGCTATATTTTGTTCAACATTGTTTTTCTGATGGTTTTAAATAACAACTCGAACGGAGGCAGTTGGTAAGCAGAAGCGCTTCAGCTGAGGAAAATCTGAGTTAGCGCCTGAGCTGTCTCGAGCACAGAGTACAGCTCGAGAGTGACTCTGAGATTGTGAAACGCCGTAATAACTCGATTTCAGGTTATTACGGCATTTTCACAGTGTCTGAATTCAGGTTGTTAAAGGGTCTCACCAGTAATTATAAATGTATTTCCAGGCACTACAGACATGCGGCCATCACTGCATGCCTGTGTGTGCATTTATCACTTAACACCCCATACCCTGTCATGTCTTATTACTTATGACTATCCAACATATCAGGCAGCAGAAAAGTATATAACCCCCAGCCCCAGGGTGCATTGCACAAACACCCTAAGTACTAGAAAACATCGTAGTAGTAGTAAAAATGTTATTCGATTGACAAGCAAAAGAATAGGAAACTCAACTGAGACAAGCTCATTTCCAGCAAGGTCCTTAATACAAACATTCATGTTGACATCATAAAAAATGTTAATACAAATTACATACATACATGTACATACAGGGATTCTCGGTCATATAGCTGCATATACGTAAACACTCATAGATCCAGTTTCTATGCAAATAAAAATCTCAGAAAACTGTAAATGCTTACAAGCCATTCAAATTTCAGTGGTTATTGTTACAAGGCACTATGAAACATCACTTTCAGAAGGGAGAAAGATCCGATTTTCAAGGAAAATCCCTTACACTCCTCCCTCCCCATGTCACATTTATAAAAGAGACTGTTCTCTGTATTACTTAACCTGATAAAATTATTTACATAGATGCATTATGTGTATATATATATATATATATATATATATATATATATAAAATACAAGTTTTTCAAGAAGCTGCCAAAGTGTCACAGTGCATACAGAGTAATCTCAAAGGGAAGGTCCTCTCAGCCTTTTATTCTGTTTACATGTGTAGTTTGTAGGCATGAACAGTGATTACCTCTATTGTATCATCCTAATTTCATCATGATTTATATGTCAATGAAGTTACTTAAGTCTGGAGTGAAAACCTGTTTGACTCCATTCCAAAGGTCATGACCTAACTCATGTAAGGCATCCTGGAATTTGATGATGTTCTATTGCTAAAGCCTGCAGTAGTTGTACTGTATCAGTCATTCATGTTGCTGTCCTCTTCAGTAACTATGTTCTTGTCTTATGCTAGCCATGAAACTTTTCAAGGTATAGTAAGTGCCCTGCTGCTGTTTTGATCACCAGTGACATCACAAGGTTCTAAAAATGGTGGCAGTGTAGTATTAGTATAGTGCAGATGTAATCATCAACATCCCTGGAATGCTGACAGCTACAGGTAAGCCCAATACCTCATTTAAAAGATCTTTTCATGTGCTGTTAAACTGCGTTGGGCAGAGTTCATGAATGTTACCCTTTAAGTGGCACTATAGGGAAGCACTATTCAGTGTATCAGGACCCTGTTGCTCAGTGTCAAACAAAAAACATTGTGGTGCCAGTTAATCTGTCATGGTAGAGTGCAATAATGGTGACAGAAAAACAGGAACTTACCACCCAGAACCATCTGTAAAATGGCAACTACAGAGTGAGAACAAATTGATAACATTTTTTGTTTGTTTGTTTCTGTTGTCCTCCTTTAGCCTTTAATGGCATTTCTGCTTCACCAATGTATGCTTTTTTTTTGGGGGGGGGGGGGCTGACCTGAAAACACCACAGTAGGAAAGCTGAGGGGACTTGAGTGGCAGGTAAAAATGATCTGTTGAGAATGGAAGGTTGACAGAAAGGATGTCGAGCACAGAGCTGGAGAAGGGGGCATAAAGAATAAGTTTAAAAAGGCAAAGCATACCAGAAGCATGGACATTCCTAAAAGGAAGAGGCAAAATGTTCTTTAAAGTTGCTTACTGTCACCTTTAAAATGGCAAACCAAAAAAAAATATATATATTAGGTGATTATACAATCTGAACCAGGCTCAAAATGTAGCACCAGTCTAAAATGAGAGTACTGCTGTAGTACCAGGAATTGTGATACTAGTGTTTTCTTGTTCTGTATCAAACTTACCTTGACACTTCTTTCCAGATACGTGTGCATTCGGGCAGTGTTTATTCTCACAACGGAGTGCACCTCCCTCACTGTCACTCTGGTTGTGACCCTGCGCAAGTTTGTTAGCCTTATCTTCTCCATACTTTACTTCCGAAATCCTTTCACCGCCTGGCACTGGTTTGGGACATTGGTTGTTTTCCTCGGAACTCTGCTGTATGCAGAAGTCTGGAACAACATCCAGTCTGTTCTTTACAGCCAGAAGAAGGAAGTGAAAAAGGAATAAGTGTGTCTAGGATAAGAACAGAGTTCATGTACTTGAATCTTCTACATAGCTGAAAGTAGCCAACGAGAAATACAGTATGTAAAGGTCAACTCCGGAACAGCAGTATACAGTATGTGTGAGTTGCCAGCCATGCTGACAACAACACAGTTTGGTGCTAGAGTACTTTATTAAATTGGAAAAGGTTACCTGTTTATAATTTTGACATATTTAAATTTTTTTATAACTGGAAAAAATACTTTTATAAATGTAATCCAATGTATCGCAAAGAACAATGTCATATTAAAGAAAGACTGAAAGTGGCTGAGCCTTTTGAAGTTGTAAGAGGCAAATCTGGATGCTGAGAAGATGAGATGCTGGAACAGAAGCTGACTTTTGCCCGGTGAAAAGACATCCTTTCTTAGGAACCTGTGGTGTGTTTAATAAAGGTGGCCCTGGGACTGCCCTGTGTCAGAGAGATGCTGGAGATTACAGCTTGGCCAGTAATAGCTTTCAGGTTCTTTATTGCAGAGCTCTGAAGAAAAATAATGTGGTCCAAAAAGAGGGATAAAGTAAGGAAGATCCTAAAAAATAAAATAAATACAAAATCACACATACTTCCATAATGCATTATGGGCTACATAAGCAAATGACCATGACACTTTAGTCTGGTTCTGCTTTAGGCAGGAGTGCATGGTGCCAAAGGGCTTCTCACAGTCTGCAAGGTTGTTAAGAACAGAAGAGACAGACGTGTTTCATCCTACACAGTACTCATCAGTGTGTCTCGTGTGTACCTCACCCCAGGGGATAACCAACCAGCCCTAATGTGGTCTTGCAGGTTTGTGTCGTGTTGGTGGGCCCAAAATAAGAAAGCATGCTAAAAAGAGAAAACCTCAGTACAAAAGTACTGAGGTAAGGGTTATCCAAAAACCTGGCTTTGTTGCCAGTGCTCTTTTTGGGTAACCCTTGCCTCAGTGCTTTTGTGCCGAGGTTGTTTGTCTTATGAGCATCCTAAAAAATATACTTCCAACTGGGATAACTGTTAAGTACACAGAAACATATAAACATAAAATTTGATGGCAGATAAAGACAGCTTGACCCACCCAGTCTGCCCATTTTTTCCCTACCTACAGTATTACCGCAGACCTTACTAGATCTCAGGACCATTCTCCTCTCCCCTACAATATTCCCTTTTGCCTATCCCATGCATTCTTGAACCCCACCACTGTTTTCACACCCACCACCTTTGCTGGAAGGCTGTTCAAGGAATCCACCCCCCTTTCTTTATCAAAGTACTTCCTCACATCTCTCCTGAGATCAGGTCTTTTGTGGCTTAAATTGGATCAAAGATTTTCAGTGGCAAATTTGTGTACCAGAGAGTAAACTAAAAAGCCTTGTAAATCAACTATACTTGTCTCTAATATATAGAACTTCTGAGTGTTCCATTGGTCCGTACTCAAAGCGGACAACTCACTTTTGCTTTTTCTGTAGCTTTGATATGGAACAAAATACCACCTCAGATTAAAAGTTTATCTACTTATAGTGCCTTTTCAACGACAATGTTATCATATTTTAAAGGATCATTTGTTTGTGAGTGCTTTTAATTTATGTGTTGAAACATTTGTATTTATCGATTTATTCTGACAAGAAGCTACATGGTTTCTAATTTTTGTATTGTATTGTATTTTATGTCATTTGGACCTCAGGTCGTGCCTGAAAAAGTACTGTATTCCAGAGTACTTACCCGATAAACAATTAAAATTGAACAGATTATTTAAAAAGTAGCAGGCACAACACAAAATGTATATTATTTCTGTGATGTGCAAGCCACTTTTTAAATTACCAGATTTTCTTCAAGAGTACTTTTTCATCAGGCCACACCTTTGGGACTAACCACCAGGCATTGGGACCACATACAAATTTTTGCAAGCAGTCTGCCAGGGCCCACCCTGATGACGTCCATGTCTACATAAATGTAGGCGGCCCTTCCTCGCAGTTCTTTCCCCGCCATTGATCAGACTTGTCGGACCACTGTGGAAATGTTGCTGCAATAGCTGCTCTTCAGGGACCCTGGTTTTCCGTTTTTACCGGTAACATCAGTAACAATCATGGAATCCTGCTTGGTTTGAGGATTTTGAATTCTTGTACCGGTGTCTCACGGAAATTGCATGTCACTGCACAGAATCTCTAAGATTTCAGCTTCTTTTTAAATTTGTTTTATTTTCTCTTTCTATGTTCCCTTCTCACAGCATCAGTCTCCACTTTTCAGAGATCTCTAAGCTGGGTACCATCTAGCTTCACCCCCAGGTAATGCTCAGGAGCTCCTGTGGGTGTGCCCCTATTCTGCCTGGATTGTACCCCCCCAAGGGGTAAGGGAGGGGGACCCCAGGTCACCCCTGCACACTCCCTTAGTGTGTGTCGGGCAGCTCAGTAGGTCCCTCATGGAGTTTGGTTATGAAGTCTGGGGCACCTGGGTCCCTTCTGCCAGTGGCCAATGTGGGGTGATTGTTCCTGGTTTTCTGATCTCTGTCCCTGAGGGCACTGGCACTAGAGGAGATCCAAGGAGGTAGGTCACATAGAGACATGCCACTGCTCCAGATCCTGGCTAGCATCCTCCCCTCCTGATCACTCTGCAGCACCATTGCACCACCACCACCACCCATGGTCACACAGGTGGTGGTAAAGCAGCAGGACTTGCAGCCCACCCTCTCTGGAGGAGGAAGAGGAGGAGAAGGAGAGCATTCCCTCAGGTGCTCGATCCTACTCTCCTGACCAGACCTCCAGCAAACCGAGTTTGCTTTTGACCCTGGGTCACTGGCATTGCAAGCAGTAGTGCTATCGCAGCGCCAGCAGGCTGACCCAGATTTCAGCATCTTAAAATTGATGCTGCTGTGCTTTGCATTCTTTCTGCTTTGCTGCATATAGAGTCAGTAAGGAAATCACCCACACTGCTTTGTTGTAATCAGCCATTCAGTTTAACCACCCATGCCTAGCGGATAGAGTAACAAACAGTGATTGAACTGGGTACATCCAGCAGACTTGGATTTGATTCCCACAACCTCCACTTGCATGCTGTGTGACTCCAAGCAAGTCACTTAACCTCCCCAGTGCTTCTAGGTCACTCCTGAAAACAGACAGTTCTGCCTAGTGGGCCTTACCTGCTTTACAAAGAATATTAAAAAAATACCAATATATGTTTACTACATCATAGAATAGTAGTCTGGGTACCATGTAATTTACCTGAGTTTTGCTTGGGCTGCAATGATTTTGTATAGGTAAAGATAAATGTTCAGATACATTTTATGTGTTTTATAAGCTTGTTTTTAGATTTTAGTCAGGTTTTTATTGTATTCTTTGTATATAAGCATCTAGGTTGTAGATTGCTAAACTCAGAATCACAGTTACCAATTAGCTTATTTAAGTTTATAATCAGTAGGGCCATCCAAAATCCTCAGTTGTTTGAATGAAAAGTAGTCTGAATGAAAGTATGTTCACAAAGAAGAAACTGCTTTACTACTTATGAAAAGACTTCACAGTCTGCACCCCATTTAGGTGAATTGGATCATTTGCACATTTTCTCCCACCTGCTGTTTCAGTCTCTGTGACAACAAAAAGTTTTCTGATAGACTGCTTCAACAAAAAGCAAATGTTAAGTATTTAAGTGTACTTATGTTTGGCCTGTGAATTTTAAAGCACAGTCAATGACGTACAGAAGGGTAAGACCACAGGGGCTGTATGATGCTGGTGGGCAGAGTAGTGCTCAGTTCACATCTGAACAAAGACCTGAAGACTGGGAGACACCCTTTTCATGGACACCAAGTAAAAGAAAAATCATCCACATGTCTAGGAGATGCATGAATCCATTTATTTATTTTTTTATTTATTTGCTTTTGTTAACCAGGTAAGCACACTAGACATCCAAGTGCCTATTTTCAGGTGCGACCCGGGAGGATACAAGGTACATACAAAGCATCAGGCGTAGTCAAGGTAACATACAGGATCATCCAGCATAACAAGTAGATAGGTAGATAACAGCATGTGGGAACAAGATACATAACATAGTGCAAGGTAGAGCAAACAACAAAAATACAGACAATGTCAACAAGGCTAACGATATGGGGTAAGCCACAGGGGACCACACTCAGGAACAGGTAGGCAGGGGATAAGTGCCCAGGGCAAGTTTCAGCATATTTGAAGGTCCTCCACTAATCACTTATGGATTTTTTAGGTGAAGACATTTTATTTCAAACAAGTAAATTCAAGCAGTTTTTTTTTTCTGCTCCTCCTACCCCCTGGCCATCCACTCCTTTAGGCCTGCCAAGGCCCCCTACCACCGCAGCTGAGTCTCGACCACCATCCACTGCCCCTTACTGCTGTGCTACCAGGTAATCCAAAGTAACCCTTCATTGAGTGGTAGGCTATCAGGAGAGGAGAATTGCCCCAAAGAGCTTCCTGTGTATCCTGGGCATGGCAGGGGTCAGAATGGACACGTGTCTGGGGCTTCCGGCTCATGGATGGACCAACGGCTGTCCTTCGGTTGGTCAGAGGGTATTTTCCCATTTTCTTGGGAGTGTGACAGGCCACATGATGTCAAGGCACAGGCCGACATCAGCCATGCTCCCACTTGCAGTGAGCACTGACATGTTGTTATGCCTCTGGCCTCCACCAGGGGGCCAGCAAATGCTGAGCCATGAACCCACCTTCCCTCCCAGGAGAAAGTGAGTGGTCATTGTACACTGAAGCCTTCACCCACCAGCTGTCCCTCCAATACCCAAGTCTGTTTCCTAACCCTGGTCAGCGGTGTCACATGCAGAAATCCAATTCAGGCAGTTAAATTACAAAAAGGGAAAAAAACAAAGGTAGTCCACTTTAGCTGTGATTGTTTACTGTAGATGAATTCACATCCGAGTTCTAACAAGCAAAAAGACCAAGTCATTTGTAACTTGTGCACGTGGGGTATGGGTGTTGAAGAAAGGGGATCATAGTGCTGTCACTACTGCCATCACCCCAGAGAGATGTGGACTGCATTGTTGCTACTGCCATCACACCGAAGGGGTGGGGACTGTAGTGCTTCTGCCATTACCATTGGTGGATTGGGAATGCAATACTGCTGCTGTCCCACCTGAGGGATGGGGGCAATAGTGCTGATACTGCCATCACAACTGAGGAATGGTGAACGTAGTACTGCTGCCATCACACCTAAGGGATGGGGGCCACAGTGCTGCTGCTTTTGTCACACCAGAGGAAGGGAGGTCATAGTGCTGTTGGTGCTGCCGTCGCACCTGAGGGATGGGGCAGTAGTGCTGCTTCCATCACACCTTAGGGATGGGGGCTGTAGCGTTGCTGCTGCCATCACATCTTGTACCTAAAATAACTTTCAGTTGGTACAAGGATGGAAGGATGTGTAATACTGGAGGTCAAAATTGCTAAAATGTATGTTAGTAGAGTTAAAAATTGTTAAATAATGTACACAGAACCAAACACCGCTAAAAACGGATTTTGGCTTAGCAGATACCAGTGACAATACCGTTTTTTACAATGTGCAAAATGGAATATGCCCTTTTCAATCCCGGTGAACCAGTGTCCCTGCTGCTCTTTTATTTCTTTATATTTGCTAAGTAATCACTTCTATAGGGATTTTTGGTGACCTGCATGTTGAAAGAACCATCTGAACTTTTTCAGTACTGTGAGTGCGAAGAAAATATCTACACAGGAGACTCCCATGACATCTGTTTCTGCTGTCTTAAGGCCTAAGCCATAATGTGAAAGCCTGCAAAATCTGCCAGGGGTTTAATTTTGTATAAAGGCGACGCCAAAAAGGGGTTTTGGTAAAGGTTTTACTCCAAAAATCCATATAAAGAATGGAGAAGGAGCTTCAACAGAAATACATGTCACCAGCTCCATCAACCAAATCCAAAAAAGATGTCAGGGAGTGTCAAGCACCGGGACAAAGAAAAGGCTTCCCCAGTGTGTTACAAGTCACCCCTGGTGCATTACAAGTCACCCCTACGCTCAACAGTTATGGCCTCCAATTCAACACTGTCCATTTCAGTGGCAGCATTGACTGCCCCCTTGATCCTCTCTATGACATCAAGGTCGGGGCTTGACATAGACACTACCAGACCCACTGTGGCCGGTATGTCCCCGTCACTGTTAGGGACTCTGCTTCCCCCGTCATCTCCAGCCGTGCCCATTGACCGATGGGGTGCCAATGTTCATGCAGTCCACCTGTCTTTTTCAGACATAAGGTGTTTGCTGCCTGGCCTCACTGTTCCAGGGGGCCTGTCAACACGGACTCCTGCAAATCCCCCAGCGACGCTGCAAGGAACTCACTTGCCACAGCCACCTACTATGCTGCTGCCAACATCGCCAGCATGGTCCCTCATTTCCTTCAACCCATTCGACAATAAATATGAGTACAGTCCTGATCTAATGATACAGGAAGTGGAGGATGAAGCTGAAGACTATGTTGAGAGTCAGTATGAACATGGCGCCAGCTCTGCAGTCTCCACATGTAGTGAGGACTCTCTGGTGAACACACGTCCCCTCCTGAAGATCCTACATTTTTCACCATGATGCAGCAGATACAAGCTGTCATAGGATTTGCATGAGAAGAGCAGGATACAAGTAAAAAGAACCTGCTAGAATTCCTGGAGCTGTCAAAGTAACCTGCCCAGGGCTCCAGATAAGATTTTTTGATATGAGTACTATACTCCACATTTTCACAGAATCACAGAAACAATGCGAGTTGGGGGCCTGATGGCCATATGGACTCTGCCAATGCACCTTAAAATGTAAATGTTTTTCTTCCATAAAATCATCTAATGATTTCTTGAAACACTCCAATGAAGTGCTGTTCACTACATGTGAGAGTAGTCTGTTCCAAGTATTAACAACCATTTGGTTCAGACATTTTGAAAATGAGGTGAGTAAAACCAAATTCAGATGCATACAAATGTCTGGATGGAATGGAGTGAGGAGTACCTTTTTAAAAACAATGTAGTTTGTTTCCCTCTAGATATGAATTGATCAGGTGCCAACAGTGCCCCAGATAATAATGGCAGGTAGGGATAATTTACTCACCAGTTTTAAAATATAGTGAATAAAACAAAATTGGGATGCATATGAGTGCTGTAAATCTGGAAAAAAATGTCCTATTTGAATTACAGTATGCACCACTTGTACCGGACTACTTTGGCAGATGCATAGTTGTCCGATAGAAGTAGCGTCCGGTTCATCGTACCAAAAACAAAAACAATGTGCAAGACAAATGAAATAGACATAAAACAGTGACTACAGCAGTGACAACCATTTCATTTGTGTTACAGATGTTGTCTGGGGCAAATCCACTTAACAATTGTGGCAGAACATCCTTTATCCAACTGTCTGCTGCAGTGGAGTCTGCGTTCAATTTTTCACCATGGAGTTTCTTAAATCTTATGTTGTGCCACTTCAGCAAGCTTGTCTGCCTATTGTATCAAAAGAGGGCTGCTAATTAAGGCTTCTCTACCCCGGGTATTTGTAAACCACCAGAGCAATGCATCCTCAACATCATTATCTTTACCCTTTTGCTCTCCAGGTTCTGATTAGAATGCCAGTCGGATAGAAGAGCATTTCTATTTTTTAGTAGGTCACTTAATGTTGACTTAGGGATGCTGAAATGGAGCTCAGATCCCATATGCTCAATTTCGGCATCTTGTCAATTTCCTGTAAGATCTCGACTCTGCGAGCAAGCATTAAACAGGTTTGCTTACCAGGACTTGAAGCACTCACAGAAGTCATGACAAAAGACATGATTACAGAGCAGGTGCAGTATCCAGCAGTAGGGTGACATGGATTGTGAATAGTGACTCACTAAGCACACCTTGCGTTTATGAAGAGGCACTTATTTAATGATTGATTAAGTGACCACAGGTGCAACTGAAATGGACAGTACGAGTGGAACACAAGGTCCATTTTAAGTGCAACTAAATGAGTAGGCAAGAATACAGAACGGGATTTGGCTAAATCAAATCGGTAGAACCAAATGTCCATTTCATCCATGTACGGTACATTTGGTGCATACTGTACCAGTAATGTTATGAAGCACTGTTCTGTGGAGTGTGGCGCATTTTCAAATGTTGGCTGATTATTGGTACTCATTAAAAACATTTCTGAAGAGTATTTCCTAAAATGAGGTGAGTAAAATAGGTCAGTACTCACCTTATCTGGACCCCTGCTCCTGCCATTGTGGTGCCTTCTCTGCTCCCAGCTTTACTGAAAGCTTTAACAGCTGGGGCCGATATGGGCAAGCATTTGCTCTGCATAGTCTATGATGTCTCTGATACTTCTGCCAGGGCTGTGGCCTCTATTATCTACCTCAGGATGTATTCAGGGCTCAGAATAGCGGGTTTTGCCACAGGTGTGCATCAAACAATTCTTAATACCCCATTCAGAGGGCAAAAGTTGTTTAGTTATCAAGTCTAATAGATTATTAAAGAAAACCTTGGGCAGGACTTCGAAGTCTGTGCACTCCCTCTACCATACCCAACCCAGGGGTAGGAGCAGGGGTGCCTTTCACCCAGCTGGTAGTAGGGGACAGCACCCAGCCCCCAGACGGCAGGGCAGGGGCAAAGGAACAGGGGCTTTGCCAGTCCCCACCACTATCCCACGTGCCCTTTCAAAAGCACCTAGAGGTGGTGGAGCCACCCCCACTGGCTCTATGTGACTTCTTGTACACCTCCCAACCATCATTATCTCTAAGGGTGGTTATAGGGGGTTCACCTCTCCCTCCATTTAGATCAATGGCAGGAGGTGACTAGAGATGCATGGGTTCTAGAGATTATAGAAAAGGGACATGCTCTGGAACTTCTGGACAACCCTCCAGATCATACCCTGCTTGTGACAACATATCCTCCAGGGCACCTGCCCCTGTTGACGGATTAAATACAGACTCTGCTCCAAAAACGTGCCATAGAACCTGTGCCTGTGGAACAGTGTAACACAGGTTTTTACTCCTGGTACTTCCTTGTCCCAAAATGGACAGGAGACCTGTGGCCCATTCTGGATCTAAGAGATATAAACTTCTTCATAGAATACGAGACATTCAGATTGCTGACTTGCAGGGTTTCTTTCATTCCATTACTGCAAACAGGATTGGATATGCTCCCTGGATTTGAAGGCTATGTACCTCCATATCAAGATCCAGAAACCTCACAGAAATTGCTTGAGGTTCCTGTTTCAAGTAGAACATTATCAGTGCAGAGTGTTGCCCTTTGGCTTGTCTTCTGTGCCATTGGTCTTTACCAAATGCTTGGCAGTTGTGGCAGCAGTCCTTCACAGGAAAGGCCTGTATGTTTTCCCTTTGGACAATTGGCTGCTGAAAGCCAACTCCAGGGACCAGCTGTTGAAGGCTTTAGCTCGACCCAGACAGTTGTTTGATGCTATGGTGATGAGAGTCAGCATACCAAAATCCATGTTGACACCCTGTCAGCAACTGCAGTACATAGGGGCAGTCCTGGATGCGGGCCAGGGCTTGGCATTTCTGCCTTTGAACTGGGACGACCGCTTGATTGCTCAAGTACAATTAGTACATGACAGCCATTATGTCTTATCAATGTGGATTCCCCAGTGGACTCGAAGAGTCCAGTGGACCACCTCACATATGATCTTGAACAGATGGTTCTAGTCACATCCCCTGTGCACAAAGTGCTCAAGTGGTGGATGTAACTCAGCAGTCTGCCCAAGGGGGTTCCATTCCTGATCCCCCTCCCCTCTTCGGATCCTCACCACGGATGCCTCAGGTTGTGCTGGGGGTCCCACTTGGGTCCTCATAAAACACAATGCATGTGGACCTACATTAGGTGCACTTTGCATATCAGTGGTCCAAAAATTAGGTCCGTTCTGTGCGGACTCCAGGCCTTCCAAAACTACTTGTTCCCAAGTCCTCTGTTAATACAGACTGACCATGTCAGTCAATGTGATGCCTTGCATCAACAAACAGGGGAGGGCTCATTCCTGTCCACTCTGCGAAGAAGCATTGAGAGGTTGGTATTGGGCTCTGGAACACTTTCTAGAACTATCAGCAATACTTGTTCCAGGCATACAAAACAACTTGGCAGACAAGATCAACAAGTAACAGTCCAGGATGCACGAGTGGGAGCTGCTGACCTCCATGGTTGACAACCCGTTCAAAAGATGGGGTTATCCAGAGCAGGACCTTTTTGCATCCCTACACAACGCAAAACTGCCACTTTTCTGATTGCTTGCTCCAGGGCCTGGAGTTTTCTGGCGAGACACCTTTTCCCTCTCTTGGAAAGAGAGGTTCTAGGAGCGTGGATATGTTGTTCATCCACACTGTTTGGCATGTCCCTTTCCCCTTTAAATCTTGCCGGAAGTCTTCAAGCTGGCTCGTCCCACTCACCTGAGTGGTATATACCTCGGCTTCGCCCCATGACACCAGATCTTTCTTTCCACTGGAAGATGCAGTTTCCCTCATGCTCTGAAAGCATTTCATAGGCCCTGGATTCTAATCATCGGTTTTTAACGAAAATTGTTTTGAAACTCATTCGAGTTAGCGACTGCGATTTTACCGCATCTGCCACGGAGGAAAAATCTTCCCCCAGATTTTGCTGGTGCCCCTGTGGCCAGAAGATGTCACATACTGATCCCCACCCAACGTGCGTCTACTGTCTAGGTGTCGGACATTAAATCTCGTTGTGTGGTTTTTGCTTGGCCTTCCATCCCAATGCCCTGGACGACCGCAAGGCATGTTTAAAGCTGGGGAGACTGGTGAAAAGGAACCCACCGGTGAAATTGAAGGAGGCGAGGTGGGCGGTTTCTGCGGTCGTGGGATCTGCCGAAAACCTGGAACAAATGAAGGCATTTGAGTAGGAAGCAGCTCGAACTTCAGCCAGTCAAAGCTTCTTTGTTCCACTTAACCTTGGCTACACCTTTATGGGCTCCTTCAAGGAGTTGTGCCAGTCTCTCCCCACCAGCCCACCAGGGATGAGGTGCCCTCAGGCTTGTACTCCTCCTGCCCTCGGAAGAGGGATAAGGACCCTGGGTCTTCGTCCAAGCAAAGACGCTCTTGGGACCGAGAAAGGTCCAAGTCCCAGGAGCATGTGGTCTTGACTTTGGTCGAGATCACCTCCTTAGCCGCCGGCTTCACGGACCTTCCATCTGGCAAGGACTCAGAGGAAGTGGCCGACGAGGTTGAGATTGTTCTCGACCCAATCGACCCCTTGTCGCCGGCTCAGTCCGACGACTCCTTGGAAAGGACTCCGGTCCTTTTCTTCCCAGATGAGAAGACCCAGCCTGCTGGCGTCCCCATTAAGGACCTGGTTCCGGACCCTTGGTTTTCACCGACCCGGTGTCTTCTGATCAACCAAGTCAACCTCCTTGATCTCGGTTGAGGTCCAGAACCCCAAAGAAGAGTCATAAGCACTCTAAAAAGAGGCAATGCCACAGGTCCTCAGACGAGGAGAGGCTTCGGAGGCAAATCTGTCAACACTATGAAGACCTCATGTGGCAGCAGCTGATTCTGTCTGGGCCAAAGCTGGCTCTGCCGCCTACCCCGGCCATTACATGGCTTTCACCTTCCAGGCCAAAGCCAACCCCTCCAGAACCGAAGCCTTCAGTTCCTCCGCCCGTGGGGCCGGCCCATATCCCGGCTCTGCCTATCTTGGTCTCTCCACCAATTAGGGTGGAACCACCACCTAAGCAGCCTGAGGGAGGGGGCGCCCTCGAAAGAGGACTGACAAGACACCGGCTTCACCGGCGTCTGTTGATTACCGTCACCCCGGATCACCCTTGGCGTATCGAGGGTGACTTAGGTGGCAGACCGCTATACCATGATTCTTCTGACTCGGACGTCACTGGATTACACTCACATCCCAAGGATGATGAGTCTGTGACAGGTTTGGAGGAAGGTCCTTCCTTCCTTCCTTCCTTCCTTCAGGGCATCCTACGCCTCATCTCCGAATCTACCAGAATGCCCATGGAGTCCATCCAAAAGAAGGCGGAGTACCCTCTCACCGATATCCTCAAGAGAAGGGATACACCGATGGAGGCCTTTCCGGTGGCTGAGGCCATTGTTGGCCCAGCACTTGAACTTTGGCAGCATCCTGCTTCCTGCCCAGCACCGTCTGCCCGCATGGCCCACAAGTACGCGGTGCCCATGGAGTCCCTTGCGGGGTTCACAGAGCACCCTTCAGCCGAGAGCCTGGTGACCACATCTGTGTTCAGGCATACTGGGAGTTCGGCCGACACTAACCGACCCCAGGACAAGGAGTCCAAAAATATGGACCACTCTGCCCGTGAGGTCTGTGCGGCCTCTTCTCTGGGTCTTCGTCAGGCCAGCTCGGCTGTCATTAAGCCACACTTCTCTCATGCCCTTCTCAGGTCATTAGACAAGGTCCTCCCTCATCTCCCAGCAGACATGCAGACTAAGGTCAAGCAAGTCCGGGACCAGGGTCATACTGTCACAAAACAGCAGCTCCAGATGACCCTGGGTATAGGAGATTCTTGTGCCTGTTCTCTTGCAGTCACAATGGTCATTCGCCGCAGGGCTTGGCTGAGGCTTTCCTCCTTCCCGGCGGGTATTCAGCATAAACTTGCTGATGTGCCCTTCCTAGGCACTGACTTGTTCAGTCCCGGAGTGGCCGGTCACTTTCAGCGTATAGAGCTGTCCAGTGCTACCTTGGATGCTACTTCTGCTAAGGGTTCTTCGAGCAAGAACCAGCAGAGGAGAAAGAAGAAGCCATTTCGACATTCTTTCTGTGCGGTCAGGAAGTCCTCCTACCAAGGAGGTCAGTAGCAACAGCAGCAGCAGGCTCAAGCTTAGCGCCCACGTCCCAAGCAGGGTCCTCAACAGCCCCGTAAAGGGGGCCGAGGCGCAGGTCCAGGAGTCTCCTCCTCCTCTAAGCCTGCTCAGTGACGGGTTGGTGGTTGCCACCCCTACACCCATCACGCCAGCTCTGGGTCCTCTCATGGGGGGTCGGCTCCACCTCTTTCTTTCCGCCTGATCCGATATCACTTCAGACAGGTGGGTTCTTGAAGTGGTCGATCAGGGACTGCCTCTAGAGTTCGAGCAGTACCCTCCCAGCCGAGCCAGCTCCCCTCGGGAGGAAAGGATCTCAGCTTGCACTCAGTCTGCTATTTGAGACAACATAGCTCAGCTCCTCTGCAAGGAGGCAGTAGCTCCAGTGCCAGATCCTCTTACAGACCCAGGCTTCATGTCCAGGTACTTCCTGGTGCCCTATCGGACAGGGGATTGGCGCCCCATCCTAGACCTCCCACGACCTGAATCAATATATCAGGTCCCGCACCATCGGGATGGCAACTCGGAACCAGATCATACCATCCCTGGAGTGAAACATAGTTCTGTTCACTAGATCTACAGGACTCGTTCTTTCATGTCCCAATCCGTCCGTCCCATCAGCAGTTCCTCCACTTCAGGGTCGAGGGGACCCTGTACGAGTTCCGAGCCATGCTATTCGGCCTGTCATCGTCCCCACGGGTCTTCACCAAGTGCATTGCAGTGGTGGCAGCCCACCTTCGGCGTCGAGGTGTCTGAATATACCCTTATCTCGACGACTGGCTCTTGTCGGGTTCTTCCCTTCAGGAGGTGGAGAGGTCCAGGGATCTGGCTCTCTGAACCTGCGCCCAACTCGGCCTCCTGATCAATAAGGCCAGGTCAGAACTCGTGCCCTCTCAGGTGATGGGCTTCATCGGGGCAGAGCTCGACTCTTGTCAAGCCACAGCTCGGCTCCTGGAGGATAGGGCGGAGGTTCTCTCCTCCTTTGCCCGATCATTTCTGGTTGGGCACTTGTGCCCTGCCCGGGACTTTCTGCGCCCTCTGGGTTACATGGCGGCGTGCACCTCAGTGGTCCGTTGGGCCAGGTGGCACATGCGCTCCCTCCAGAGGGAGCTGGCCACCCAGTGAACTCAGGGCCACAGTCATTTTGACCAGCTGATCACTGTAACCCAGAAGATGCGAGATGCTCTTCAATGGTGGACTGCCCCAGACAGGTTGCAGGGAGGGATCCCATTTGTCCGTCCAGAGCCGATGGTCTTCCTTACAACCGATGCCTCTCTCATGGGCTGGGGGAGCCCACATGGGGGACAACAGGGCCCATGGGTTTTGGACCCCCGAGGAGTCCCGATGCCACATCAACCTGTTGGAGCTCAGAGCAGTCAGACTGGCTCTGTCAGCTCTCGTTCCTCAGCTCCAGGGTCAAGTGGTTCAAGTCCAGACGGGCAATAGCATGACCATATACTACCTCAACAAACAGGGTGGCATGCACTGCCATCTGCTGTGCAAGGAGGAGGCGCTCTGCATCTGGACCCTCGTAGGCCAGCTGGAGGTGGATCTCCTAGCCATCCATGTGGCAGGAGCCTCGAACCAACTGGCGGATGCTCTCAGCCGCATAAGCCAGACATCCCACTAGTGGTCTCTTCATCGAGAGGTAGCTTACAGTCTGTTCTGTTGGGGCAAACTGTTGGTGGACCTGTTTGCCTCCAGGGAAAACAACAAGCTGAGGCGGTATCATGCCCGCCCCCCCTCAGCAGGGCTCGCTGCAGGGGGATGCCTTCTTGATGCCATGGACCCCAGGCCTCCTCTACACCTTCCCTCCATTTCTCTTGATCCACAAGGTGAGGAGGGACAAGGGGGAAGGTGATCCTGGTAGCCCCAGATTGGCCACGCCAGTTCTGGTATCCAGATCTCCTCAGCCTCAGCTGCAGGCCCCGGAGCGGTTTTGTACACGCCCAGATCTCATATCGCTGAACCAGGGGAAGATACTCCATCCAGACCTTCATTCCCTGCACCTGACAACCTGGTACCTGAGCGGCTAGAGTTCCAGGCTTTGGATCTTTCTGACAATGTCTACACCATGGTGGAGGCATCTCGAAAGGAATCGACTAGGAAATGTTATGCCTTCAAATGGAAAAGGTTTTCCATTTGGTGTCAGGATAAGAGTCTGAACCCCTTATCCTGTTCTGTGGCTAACATTCTCGACTACCTTTGGTCTCTCTCCAAAGGGGGTCTGCAGTCATCGACCCTTAGGGTGCACCTGGCAGCCATTTCTGCTTACCGGGCGTGGGCTGGTCAGCCGACATTAGCACAGGAGACAGTGGTTGGGCGCTTCTTCAAAGGCCTGGATCACATATCCCCTCCGGTGCGTGAACCTCCACCTCTGTGGGATCTGCTGCTGGTTTTGGCAAAGCTTATGGGCAAGCCATTCGAACCAATGCACAAGTGTGAGTTGTCACACTTGTGGAAGACGGCCTTCCTGGTGACTATCACATCTGCCAGAAGGACAGGGGAGCTCCAGGCGCTTTCGGTGGACTCCCCTTATCTGGTCTTTCACAGGGACAAAGTTGTCCTATCCCCCACCTGAAATTCCTTCCGAAGGTGGTGTCAAGAGTTTCACCTTAACCAAATGTTGACTCTGCCGGTATACTTCCCTAACTACACCTTGGACGCCGAGTACAGGCTCCATACTCTGGACCCGAGATGTGCTCTCTCCTATTATAAGGAGAGAACGGTGGAAATTCGTGGAGAGGTTCGCCAGCTGTTTGTCACCTACGCTGAAGCTGCTTCTGGCAGACCTGCAGCCAAAGGGACCATAGCAAGATGGATTACATCATGCATAGGTCTGTGCTATGAGTTGGCAGGCAAGAAGCCTCCCAGAGGGATAAGAGCTTATTCTACCCGCCATATTGCTGCTTCGGTGGCTGCTTCCAGGGACATCCCTATCCAGGAAATCTGTCGGGCTGCTACCTGGAAGTCAGCAAACACCTTCATTACCCACTACCACATTGACCTTGAATCACGCCGGGATGCTGGTTTTGGGGCCTTGGTTCTCCAATCTTTATTTCCTAAGTAGGGGGTGTGTGCCTCGCCTCCCTCTTCCTTGAGAACTGCTTGGAGTCTGCCAAACAGTGTGGATGAACAACATGTCCACGCTCCTAGAAGAACAGATTACTCACCTGTAACAGTAGTTCTAGGAGTGGTACGTGTTGTTCATCCACACGCATCCACCCGACCTCCCCGGCTTCGGGTGCACAACCTTGCTTCCAGCGGGCTAAGATCTGGCATCATGGGGTGAGCCAAGGTATATACCACCTGGGTGGGTGGGTGGGAGGAGCCAGTTTGAAGACTTCCGGCAAGATTTAAAGGGGAAAGGGACATGCTAAACAGTGTGGATGAACAACATATACCACTCCTAGAACTACTGTTACAGGTGAGTAACCTGTTCTTTCCGTATGTCTTCCCTCACCTCTCCCTAATTCAGAGTGTACTACTCAAGCTGAAAATGGGGGGAAGGGGGCCAACTCTAATACTCATTGCTCCCTATGGCCTCAGCAGATCTGGTTCTCTTTGCTGCAGCAGCTGGCAGTGGAACCCCCCAGTACCTCTGCCTCTGTGCAAGGGTCTACTGTCACAGGAGATCCTGGTCCATCCAGACCTGAAGTCTTTCCATCTGCACGCTTGGCTCCTGAAGAGATAACCAGAGCTCATGAGGCGAGGGCACAAGAGCTTATAATAGTAGCAGATCTTACTTGACTTGGTCTGGAGACTGATCCACAAGAAGCCAGTCGTCCAGGTATGGAAAAATAGAAATCCTTTTTCTTCTTAGAAAGGTCACCACTACTAGGCACTTTGTAAATGCCCTTGGAGTTGAAGTTAGACCACAGGGCATTGCTCTGAACTGATAATGGCCTGAGGGCAATCCGAACCTGAGGTACTTTCTGTGGGAGCACCTGATGGGAATGTGAAAATAGGCATCCTTGAGGTCCAGTGAGGCTAGCCAGTCCCCTGTCCTCAGAGAGGGAAGAATTGTTCCCAGAGTCACCATTCTGAATTTTGGCTTTATTGGGTGCTTGTTTAGGTATCTTAGATCTAGGATAGGTCGCCACTCCCCTATCTTTTTTGGGGTAAAAAAGTACCTGGAGTACAGACCTTTGCCCCTGTATGAAGTAGGAACTCTCTCTATGGCCTTTAAAGCCAGTAGAGACAAAACCTCTGCCTCTAGAGCAAGGGTTTCTGAAGCATTTGCAGGTGAAAAGAATCTGGGTCTCAGTTTCGGAAAACTTTTGAAACTGAGAACCAGCCCATGGCTTACAACCTCCAGGACCCACTTGTCTGAGGTAACAGACATCCAGTCCTGGACAAAGTAAGCCAGCCTGCCTCCTACTGGAATGGGGGAGTCGACCTGGGCTGACACATCATGGTGTCTGCTTGGCAGGAGCCTTAGGCTGAGGGGTGGACGCAGCCCTGCTCATCCCCCTTCTACCTCTCCCTCTGAGAAAAGGAAGAGGAGGCCTGTGCCTGGTAGAAAGGCCTGTGAAAAGGCCTGCCCCTGCTACTAGCTTGCAGCCTCTGAGGAGTTGCCTGCCTCTCCTTGGCCTGGGCATTCCTATAAGTGGTCCTGTACTCATCCATTTTCTTCATGTAATTCTCTGTCTGCTCCCCAAACAGAGAATTACCCACTACAGGGAAATCCATGGCCATAGTCTGGGTGTCCTGCGAAAGGCTAATACATCTGAGCCAGGCCATTCTCTGAAGAGCCACAGATGTAGCCATGACTCTTGATGCCTCATCATTGGAGTCCACAGCAGCATGAAATTGCACCTTTGATGCCTCAATCCCATCAGCAGCCACCCCCTCCAGCTCCTTGGCTAGCTGGGGGGAGGCCTGTTTAGCCAGTGCCAGTACAGTGTCCCACCTGGACTTCTGATACCTGGCTGTATAGGCCATATAATTAGCCTGCCTGAGTCCCAAAGATGATGCCAAGTACTGTTTCTTTGCCATGGCATCTATCTTCCTGGAATCTTTGTCTGGGGGGTATAAAGCCAAGGGGATATTTGCCTTGTCACAGGCAGCAGCCTGCACTACCCCAACATGGCTGCATTGTTGGTAAAGAAATTCCGTATCAGAATCTGACAAGGTGTACCTCTTGTCCATTCTCTTGTCAACAGGAGGTACAGAGTTAGGAGACCTACGAATTTTTTGTGTCTGTTTCCCAAATGACCTATGAAGGGGAATAGACAGTCTCTTAGACTCTGGTATGTCCATCATCTCTATGAAGTCAGGCTCCTCTTGATCCTGTACAGCCTCCTCAATAGGAAGCTGGAGGATTTGAGCCACTTTTCTGAAGAACAGAAAGTGGGGAGAGGATTCAGAAAGCCTAGAAGGGGAAACACCAGAAGGTCTGTCTGGGGAGATGTCCGATTCCACAGGCACATCCAGACTTTCACTGTGGTAATCATCCTCTTCAGAATCCCCCTCCTCATCAAACTCCAGTTTGTAAAAATCTTCGAGGAATAATCCTGAACTGGAGGAACAGACCGAACAGAACCTCTGCCAGAAGGCGCCGGATCGGTCGGAACCAGATGAAGCAACTCCACAATCCGAATTGCTTTGGCTATTTCTTCGGCAGTCGGAACATGCAGCTCTGGATCTGAACTGGCCGATTTATCCTTGCATTTTCTTTTTGTAGGAACCGATCCCTCAGGATCAGCTCTCCTCTTGCCCGAAGAAGTATCGCCCTGGTCAGAGGGCACTCCTTCTGGTTCAGTAGGAACCAAACCGGGCTGGCCTTCTGCGTCAGCGGATTTCTCGGCCTCCTTATCCCTAAGTCTACCTAACCTTTTCTCCAGGGGAGACTTAGGGAAATTCTTACAAATTTGGCAGTCTGAATTGAGGTGGTCAAACCCCAGACAGTAAACACAGGTGGTGTGGGGATCGGCCTTTGCAAAGACCTCCCCACGCACACTGCAGTGTTGAAGCCCAGTGGGCCTGTTTTTTTTCTTGGGTTTCTCAGACATGGCCAGCCTAACCAACTTACCCTTTATACGGCAACCGCCAGGCAAGACTCCCCTATCGGTTTCACACCATGTCACGGGTGATGGAAAAAAACGCTAAAGGTACGTTTTTTTTAAAACTGACACGGACCGGTAACCACACACTAACTTTTTCTTTTTCAAGATCTTACTACAAGATCGGTTCAGCTGAACTGATCGGAAAAATTTCACACTTTCCACACAACAGCTACTAATCTAAGTACTTACAGTACCACAGACAGAGTCTCGAACCAAAAACGGAACAAAAATCGGACTAAAACCGAAACTTTAACCACAATAGAACTGAGCAGAAGGAGAAATCTCCGGAGTGACTGTTCAGTGAGGCAGAGTAAAGAATCTAACGGTTTGGTTTCAAAAGGACAGTTTTCAACCGGGCTTGAGCCCAACGTTCTATGCCTGGCATAGAATTTAACCCTTCACTCTCTGGGGCAGTTCAAGAGCTGGAACTAACTGCAAATTGTCAGAATACAGCAAGACTTCATGTTGTTTGAAAGTGGCGGATATTCTGGTGACAGCTAGAAAAACATCCAGCAGAAATACACCATGAAGTGGCAGTGGTTTGCTTTAGGGGCCGCTTCTCACCACCTATATCTGTTTACCTAGCCAGTTAATTAGGTTGTAAAATATGTGCTATCCTTATTGGTCTCAGGCCTACAGTATTCCTCAATCAGAATGCACCTGGCTGCTACATCAGCTTTTCTGCACCTAAAGCCACCTGTCTGAAATCCAATCCTGGCATGGGTCCTGAATTTTATTTTTGAAAAGCTCAATTTGGCTCCATTTGAGCCAGCTGCAACTTGTGCCTTATGCTTTCTCTCTTGGTAGTATTTTTAGATGCAATCACTTCTGCTTGAAGGATTTCAGAGCTGCAGGCTGCATCATGTAAGCCTCCTTATTTGATTGTCCACAAGACAGGGTGTCTTTGTGTAACCCCCCCCACCGTTACCTGGGGTTACTAGAATTCCAGTAAGACCTAGTGGTTGGCAGGGAAGGCAGCTTGTGAAACTCCAGTTAATGGATTTCACACTGTCTCACTCAGTTCCCTGTCTCAGCTGAGACTGAGAGATGACATCATTTAGAACTGCCGCAGCTGCATAAGCCACACCGGAATGTTGCAGTTGGAAGTTAGAGTTGAACATTGGGGAATTTGAAGTCAGTCTGAGAGACAGTCTGTAGAGTGCAGCAGAGGTGCTCTGCTGAGTGCATGCCCTCAGAGCTTTAAGCTCTGTTAAAGAGCTACTTTTGTTTTTAGGTGCGTGTTTCCACCTGAAGAGGAACACAGGAACTGCAATTGAAGTGGTGGAGACCGCTTTCAATGGTTCAGGGTTCCATCCCTGCAGGGATGGGGGAAGGTATCAGGCTGCTTCCAGGGGCAAGCCCCTGGGCCTGGCTAAGGAGAAGAAGCTGCCTGTTTAAGTTCGTGCTGAGGCACCAGAAGCTCTGGAAGAGAGTTCCTTGAGGAGGAAACGCCTGTGGGGTACCTGCAACCAAAGGGTGAGTTCACTCTACTAAAGGGCCATGTGTTTTCACATGCATCACAATGAAACTTAAGGGACTGTTACTGTGGGGTCAGGAAAAGACAGCCAAGTACAGTTTGGAAGATGTGAGGATTGGACTGCTTAACTCTGTGGGGGGGTCTAGAGTAATGGACAAAGCCACTTATTAAGTATGTTCAAGTCCAGCATAAATGGGAAGAAAAGACAGTAGATTGAATGTGAAATACATTTTAAAAGTATCTACACAGCAAAGTGTGTTAAAGGATGAGGTGTTACAGTCCAGAGAAATGGCCGGGTATGAATTGTGGGAGCGAGAGGTGGGAGACCCCCCATCAGTAGTAACCAAATTCACCTCTATGGATTTGCTCTGGAACACCAGTTGCTTTCTCTCAGGTACTTGGCCAGTGCCTGAGGAAAGTACCCAGATGTTGGATTGATGAGGAAGATTCCCTTATGGAGCAGAAGTGCTCTTAGGTGGTATAGGGAGCCACCAGTAAATGTTTCCATGCCATATGGAAAGTGTCCAAGTGGCTGGCAAGGGAACCGAGCCAGGGAAAACCTAGAGCAGTGTACAAGTTCGGGCTGTGTGCCCTGTGTGTTTCTGAGCCTGAGGGCTAAAATGATGAGGATGTGTTCTGGTCTCCTTAAATCTGCATTACCAGGAGTGTAGCCCTGTGGGGGGTCCATCTATGCTTTGTTTATTCTGTTGGATGTGAATAAAAGCCACACGTTAGAATCCCACTTCTGGTATTGGACATTACAGTTACTGCTTCCTTATCCGGAGTTACTTGGGTGCCCTTGTGCACAGTAGCCAAACCTAGCCTATGTGCCAAGTGACATATTCCTCCCCGAACCCAGACCACCTGGTAGAGCTGTCAGAAATGGCATACCTGGGTGGGGGTTACAAAAAATGGAGGCACTGCTGAGGATTTGGGTTTGGAATTTAGGGAGGAGTGTAAGAAAGGTCGCTCGGGCAAAGGCTAGCGTTTTGGCTATCTGGCAGTGGGTAGCCCAAAAAAGCTGAAGCAACGTTAACAAATGTGCCCGCTATGTGCTGTTATCCATGTGCTGCTTTTAAAACACCAACTGTTTAGCAAGGAGCAGTAAAGCCTGCAAGTGTATGCCCCTGTTCTGCATCAAATGACAGCATTTACCAGCATTTAAAACCGTTTGTGACAAAGAAAAGTGTGGAAAACTGTGGGTAGCAAAAGGAAAATTGTGCACTAGACATTGGAAATGCTTTCTGTGTGAATTGAGAGACTTGTTGTGCTTAATGGCCATGAAGAATGGTTGAAATGGGCTCCCACCGTGGAGTCAGTTGAAAAAAAAAATTGTGGTTTTGCAGTTTAAATTTGCCTGCTCGACGATCGCTGTGAGGAGAAAACACGTGAGGAAAAGCGGCTCTTTTGCATGGTGTTCAGTGATTGGTGAGAATGCAATCAGTACCGCCCCCAAGCCAGCTCTAGAGCGACTGCACAGCATTTGAGAGGGAGAGTGAGTGGAGTGTGTGAACTGGCTTACCAGGAGTGTCGCGGTGACTGAAAGCGCTGTACAAAGTTTAAAAACTGACTTTTCTGTTTGAATTCGGGCTCAACCCACATCTCGATCGACTGGACTGTGAGTGTGGTGTTCAGAAGGACAATCGGCAGGACTGCCAACCCGCTTCTTTCCAGAGGCCTCCAAGACTGGCTGCAGGCTGTTTTTCCATCACAGCAAACAGCTACTGATAACAGTGAGTACCAACAGAAATTATTGCTCAAACTGTGTGATTTCACCAAAAGCCAGCTGAATCTGTGTGCAGCAGTGTAATCGCTTTGCAAAGGACTGTGTTAAGTTTTACCTGCAAAAGCAAGAATTCTAAGCAATCGACTGTGAGCATAATTATAGGTTCAGCGTCAGTATAAGTTTCAAAGCCATGAGAGAGACTGTGAGTTGTATCAGATATGCAGCAACAATTACAGGCAACCCTGTGCTATGAAATACTGAGGCTTTAAGGGACTGTAAACTACAGCAATGTCTTCAGCGAGTGAAAAGTCCATGGTAAATCATATAAATGTGCTAGGAAAAAGAACAGTGCAAGTTTGTGCAGTTTGAGCAAAGTTATCAGTAGAGTGTGTAAATCAGATGTGCAGTGGCTTGACCCAATTACATAATGTTGATGTGTAGGAGTGCTGCCGCTGCCATTACGGGGTGGGGTAGTAATGTAAACACAGCAGCAGAGGAGCCATTTTGAAAGAGAAAGAAAGTTTGCAGTGATGTGGGACTCGAAATAACAATGAGCGTTGTTTGTTTTTCTCTGCAGTCATGGCTTCAGGACCAGCCCGCTACCCGGATCGTGCCATGGCTGTGATAGCAGTAGAAGTTAACAAATTAAGGTACATTGAGAGATGTTGCTACGGGGGACAACTGCCTCCTCATGTGCCTGTTCCTGGATATCCAGTGTGAGTATGTTTGATGTGCTTAAATGCTGGAAGGGACGTCTTCATGGTACCTCACTGTTCTGCATGCCTAGAGAAATATGGTTTCTAGGGACATGGATATGTTGTTCATCCACACTCATTGGCAGGTATCCTTGCCGCTTTAAATCTTGCCGGAAGGTCTTCAAGCTTGCTCCTCCCACCCACCCGGGTGGTATAACTCTCGGCTCCGCCCCATGACGCCAGATCTTCCTTACCGCTTGGAAGCTCAGGTTCCCTCCTTAACGCTCTGCTTGTGACTGGTTCCTATTTCTCCGCTTATGGATTTAAAAATAAATTTTGCAAAAGACTTCAGTCTTCTATCCTCGCGCCGCGATGGACAACCGACTCCCGGATTTCGGAGATGCCCATGCGGGCAGAAGATGTCTCGGACGGATCCACACTCCACGGTGTTCACTGCTTAGGCCTTGAGCACGACCCGCAGGCTTCGCGACCTGTGCTCATCTTTCTCGGCCTACGTCCTCGAAGACCGTCTGCCCGATTGCAACTGGGCCGCCCGAGAAGCGCTTCTCCGTGAAGTCCAAGGAGGCCCGGTTGGCGGTGTCCGCGGGGCGGGCTCGGCGGATCAGCTCGAGCGGATGGTCGCCTCAAGAGGAGGCGCGCTGGTCAGATTCTCGGCCGCTGCATTTATCCCGCCTTCTGGGTTCTTCCTACACGGCTTCTTTTTAGGAGCTTTTGTCTGTCCTCTCCACTAAAGGAGAAGGGCTCGCGCCTGCTGGACCTTATTCTCGGTCCAAAAGAGGGACAGGGTAAGTCCCTCCGTCGACGCCTTGGGAGCGGGAAAGGTCCTCTCTCCCGGGCCGCCGACCGCCGGCTTCTCGTCGATCACGCTTCGCCACTGGCCTCACGGTGTCCCCGCCAGGTCAGTTGACCGAGACTCCTACCGATGAAGTCGAGATTTTTCTCGACCCATTGACGGGCTGTCGCTTTAGCAGCCGAGATTCCCTCTCCCGGGTTCCCCGGGAGGAGTTGAGGATCCGTGGCTCGCCTGTGCCTCCGGTTCCGGAGCCCTCGGATGGACCATCCGAGCCAGGGGAGTGCGGTTCCGCCGACACCTCCCGCACCGACCTCGAAATTCCGGGACTCGGTCTCGGTCTCGACCTCTTCGGTCCAGCCGATCCCACCGTCATAGGCGGTCTCGGTCTCGCACCGCGTAAGCGGCGATCGGCTGGCCCTCGCCCTCCTCCTCGATGAGGGGAGGCTTCGACAGAATTACGCCGACGGCACGAGGACCTTATGTTGCAACAGCTCCTCCTGGCCGGAATAAGCCGACCCCGCCGCCTTTCCCCGCCATTAAGTGGCTGTCACCGAACGCCGACACAACCCCTCGACTTATCCGAGGAGCTCTATACCCAGGCCGGTTGTTCGCCAAAACCAGCTGCTCCACCGATCCGTGGAACCTCCGCCCACAGCCACCAATTGGGGCTCCACCAAGGATTCTCGGTCGGCTAAGGGTCTACCCCATCGGTTGTCAGTTACCCTCACTCCCGACCGACCTCGCAGGTGAAGGGTGGCTCAGGCCAGAGGCAGTTTTCGAGGACTCTTCCGAGTCCGAAGATGATTCCTCCTTTTCTCCAAGCGACTGGACTTGGAGTCTTCAGGAGGTCAGTCAATGGACGATAGCCCGCCGTCCTTCCTAGGACTGCTTCGGCTCATCTCGGAGTCTACCGATGGAGCTCGAACCGCTTCCAAACGGGCCAGGTATCCTCACGGAGATTCTGGACCGAGGGATTCTCCGACGGAGGCCTTCCGTGGCCGAGGCCATAGTGGGTCCGCACTGGAGCTTTGGCAGCGCCTGCTTCCTGCTCCTGCGCCGGCCAGGATGGCCAGGAAGTATGCGGTCCCTACCGTTCCTTGTCCGGTTTTTTCGAACACCCTCTGCTGAGGGGTTGACACGACAGCGCCTCGCGGCCGCAACGCCAGGGATGTGGACAAACCTCCTGACAAGGAGTCCAAGAAATTGGACTATGTCGGGCGAAAAGTCTACGCTGCCTCCTCTCTCGGCCTTCGTCAGGCCAGTTCGGCCGTCCTCATGGCACATTTTTCTCATGCCCTGTTGGGCTCCCTGGATGAGGTCATCCCTCATCTTCCCGCCGATCTGCAGACTACGGTTGCAGGTGCGGGACCAGGGCAGGGCAGTGGCCAAACAGCAGCTCCAGACTGCTTTGATATAGGGGACTCATGTGCCAGATCGGTGGCGGCCGCAGTGGCTATATGCGTCATGGCTTGGCTGAGGATATCCACCTTTACCGGATACCCAGCACAAGTTGGCGGATGTTCCTTTGGGGACTGACCTCTCGCCCTGGGGTGGAAGGTCACCTGCAGAGGATCGAGAAGTCCAATGCCACCTTGACTCGGCTCTTCCCTAGAAGGACAAAGGCCGCAAACCACAGCCTAAGCTCCTTCGTCTTTCTGTGCCCCGGCGCGCCTCGGCCCAGCAACGCCAGGGCCAGCAGGCTCGGCCTTGGCATCCCAAACCCAAGCCGCCGGTCCTCTAACAGGAGGCAGGGAGGAAGGCCCAGGAGGTCCCTCGGCCGGTCCTCCTCCAAGCCTGCCCAGTGACGGGCTGAGGGGTGTCGCCATTCCCGCCACCCTCCCTGGGTCCCCTGGGGACGGCCCGCACTCTGCTCCGCCTGGTCCGCTGTTACCACGGACAGGTGGGTCTTGAGGTGGTGGAAGAGGCCTGCCTCTGGAATTCGAGCAGGCACCACCTTTAGAGCCGCGCACTCGGGGCTTCGGGATCCCTGCTCACTGGCGGCTCGTCGAGCCGTCATCGCCTCCTCCTCCAGAAGGAGGTGGTAAGAGAGGTGGTGGACCTCCTTCAGACCCAGGGTTTGTGTCCAGGTACTTCCTGGTTCCGAACGGACGGGGCTGGCGCCCATTCTCACACTCCACACGACCTAAACAAGTTCCTAAGGTCTCGAACCTTCAGGATGGTCACTCTGGCTCAGATAATACCATCCTTGGAACGCGGCGTGTGGTTCTGCTCTCTGGACTTGCAGGACGCGTTTTTTCACGTCCCTATCCGTCCGTCTCACCAGAGATTCCTTCGCTTCCGAGCGGAAGGATCCTCTTCGAGTTCCAAGCCATGCCCTTCGGCTTGTCTCCAGCTCCCAGGGTCTTCACCAAATGCATGGCAGTGGTGACAGCATTCCTGCGGCGCCGAGGGGTCCGGGTGTACCTTTACCTGGACGACTGGCTGATAGCAGCTCCCTCCAGGAAGGAGGCGGAGTGGTCCAGAGATCTGGCCCTCCAGGTCTGCTCTCAACTGGGCCTCCTTATCAACGAGGCCAAGTCGGAACTCGAGCCGAAGCAGGTGATTCTATTCATCGGGCGCAGCTCGACTCTCTTCTCGAGCCAGAGCGCTGCCTCACGGACAGGGCCGAGGTTCTTTCCTCCTTGCCGATCATTTCTGGTTGGGCACCGCGCCTGCCCGGACTTCCTGCGCCTCCTGGGTCTCATGGCGGCCTGCACCAGCGTGGTCCGCTGGGCCTGCTGGAACATGCGTCCCTTCAGTGGGACTGGCCAGCCAGTGGTCACAACGCCGCATCCTTTGACCAGCTTGTGTCGGTGACAGGATGTGGAACGCCTCAGTGGTGGACCGCTCCAGATCATTTGCAGGAGGGCATCCTGCTCGTCCGCCCAGCCGACGGTCTCTCTATCGACCGATGCCTCTCTGATGGGTTGGGGTGCCCATCTGGGGGAACACGGGCGCATGGCCTCTGGTCCCCGATGGAGTCCCGATGCCACATCAACCTGCTGGAGCTCCGAGCGGTCCGCCTAGCTCTCACCGCCTTTGCTCCGTTCCTCCGGGTCAAGTGGTCCGAGTCCAGACGGACAATACCACGACCATGTACTATCTAAACCGCCAGGGCGGGACGCGCTCCATGCTTCTATGCAAGGAAGCTCTCCATTTGGTCACTCGTAGCAGCCTGGAGGCGGATCTCCTAGCCATTCACGTGGCAGGAGCCTCCAACACCCTGGCCGATGCCCTGAGCCGGATAGGGGCTGCATCCCACGAGTGGTCTCTCCTGCCGGAGGTAGTACAGCATCTGTTCTCCCATTGGGGCACACCTCAGGTGGACCTGTTTGCCTCCAGGGAGAACGCGAAGCTGAGTCTGTTCCATGCCCGCCCCCCTCAGCAGGGCTCGCTGCAGGGGGATGCCTTCTCGAGGCAGTGGACCCCGGGCCTCTTTACGCCTTTTCCCATTTCCCTTGATCCACAAGGTGCTTCTCAAGGCGAGGAGGACAAGGCGCAGGTGATTCTGATAGCCCCAGACTGGCCTCGCCAGTTCTGGTACCCAGATCTCCTCAGTCTCAGCTCCAGGATTCCGCGGCAGCTTCCAGCTCGCCCGGACCTGCTCTCAGTCAATCAGGGGAAGGTGTTCCATCCGGACCTTCAATCCCTGCACCTGACGGCCTGGTTCCTGAGCTGCTAGAGTTCCAGGCCTTGGGTCTTTCCGACGAGGTCCTCAATGTAGTTGAGGCGTCCCGTAAGGAGTCGACTCAGAAAATGTTATGCCTTCAAATGGAAAAGGTTTTCCATTTGGTGTCAGGGCAAGGGCTTGGACCCTTCCTCCTGTTCCTTGGCAAGCATCTTGGACTATTTATGGTCCCTTTCTAGTCAAGGGCTTAGGTCGACGACCCTAAGGGTGCACCTGGCAGCCATCTCTGCTTACCGGGCGCGGGCCGGGAAGCAGTCGGTGGCGCAGGAGAAGGTGGTCTGGCGCTTTTTCAAAGGCCTTGATCACATTTCCTCCAGTGCGGGAACCCCACCTCCGTGGGATCTACTGCTGGTACTGGCAAAGCTCATGGGCAAGCCATTCGAACCATGCACAGGTGTTTCTCTCACCTGTCGTGGAAGACCGCCTCTTGGTGGCTATCACGCCAGCCAGAAGGATGGGAGAGCTCCAGGCGCTTCCATCGAGTCTCCTTACCTGGTCTTCCACAGGGACAGAGTTGTCCCTGCCCCCACCCGAAATTCCTTCCGAAGGTGGTGTCGGAGTTTCACCCAACCAGGTGTTGACTCTGCCGGTGTTCTACCCCAATCACACCGGAGGCCGAATATAGGCTCCATACTCTGACCTAGAAGGGCGCCGCTATTATAAGGAGCGACGGCTGAAATTGGGAGAGGTTCGCCAGCTGTTTGTCACCCACGCTGAAGCAGGATCTGGCAGACCTGCAGCCAAGCGGACGATAAGCAGGTGGGTAACCTCCTGCATAGATCTCATAAGTTGGCGGGCATGGAGCCTCCCAGAGGATAAGAGCTCATTCTACCCGCCATACTGCTGCAACGGTGGCTGCTTCCAGGGACGCCCCTATCCAGGAAATCTGCAGGCTGCTACCTGGAAGTCAGCAAACACCTTCATTACCCATTACCACATCGACCTTGAGTCACGCCGGATGCTGGTTTTGGGGCCTCGGTTCTCCAGTCTCTCTTTCCCAAGTAAGTATGGGGTGTGCGCCTTGCCTCCCTCCTCCCGGAGAACTGCTAGGAGTCTGCCAATGAGTGTGGATGAACAACATATCCATGTCCCTAGAAATACAGGTTACTCACCTGTAACAGGAGTTCTAGGAATGGTATATGTTGTTCATCCACACGACCCACCCGACCTCCCCGGCCTCGACGCACAACCTGAGCTTCCAGCGGGCCAGATCTGGCGTCATGGGGCGGAGCCGAGAGTTATACCACCCGGGTGGGTGGGAGGAGCAAGCTTGAAGACCTTCCGGCAAGATTTAAAGCGGCAAGGATACCTGCCAATGAGTGTGGATGAACAACATATACCATTCCTAGAACTCCTGTTACAGGTGAGTAACCTGTATTTATTTAAAGTGCCCAAGATTCGTTTGGCTCCCTACATGGACAAAAGTTAAAGAATCTGCAGTTGGCAGCACACAGCACCAGACGGAGCCTGTTGGAGAAGGCCCCTCAGAGTGTGGCACAAAGCAAGAGGGTGCAGATTTACAGACTGAACAATGTGCTGATGTTTCAGAGTCTGAGTCACAGAGAGACATTTCAGGAAGAGCAGCAGTAGACCCTTGGAGAAAGGGGCCTAGCCCAAGTCTCATAGGTGAAGACGAGATGAGGGAGGCCTTTGAATGGGAGGTTTCGACCTCCGCACCCAGCTAAGAGTGGACAGTCTCAGGAGTGAGGATGACTGCTCACTCCTGGGCACAGATTCTCAGTGAGGAAGAAGAAGAGGGGGAACCTATGTGGCCTTGTGAAAAAGGAACTGGTACACAGCCTCAAGCTCTTGCCTCAGAGGAACGCATGGAAGAGAGTGGTGATTCCACTGCCCTGGCTGTGCAAGAAGAAGCCAGGGATCCATTTTTTGTGTCATTAAGAATGCGTAGCTGGCAGAACCAGGACTGGCCGCCTCCAAGCCAGGCCAGAGGTCTCAGGTTGACCAAAGCTAGTAAAGAGGAAAGACTGGTTCGTAGGAAGGTGAATGAAATCTATGGGATGTCCTTTCCTACCTTCTCCTTGGAGAGTCTGGGAGAAGATTGAAAAAAGCAGGAAATCCTGGATTTGGAAAGAAGCAATGAAATGTGTGCATCCTGGTGCAAACAAGCATGTCAAGAACAGAATGTTTCATGAAAATACAGCCAGTGGAAAAGAGGCAGGACACTGTTTATGGACACTGTTTGAATAGTGAATTGAGAAGGACATGAAACCTTTCACAGTGTGAATTATAAGCACCCAGAAGGGGGTAATAATTCAAGCACCTGACCCGTTGTGCTAATGGCCACAATGCAAAGACCTTCCTGTGAATGTGCCCATGCCTACCAAATGGAAAGCAGAGCAGTAGTAGCCAGTGCTGCCACTCCAGCCATTGCAGTACCTATGTTGTTCCACCAGTCTGGACATCCAGGACTCAGGTGCCCCACATTCATCAGTTCTGCAGTGTACTGACTTTCCAGAATCCATCGACTGGCCCACCAGATGACTTCAGATCCAGAGAGGACACCATGCCAGCTTTATCCTGATTCATCGCCTGGGTATTGGATGACTTCAGACCAGCTGTTTTCCTTTTTGTTCCTGTTCCAAGGTTCCATCTTCAGAGATGACATAATCCCAGCATTTTCCAGATGTGTCTTCCTGTCGTTTCCCAGAAGATGTCCGCCCAGCTGTATTGGAAGAATGCTGCCAGGGAGAATCTTCAGCTGAGGACCAGGTTTGGTGCCATTTTCGTTCTACAAGGGACTGGTAAGTCCAGACTTTTCTATTCTTATGACATTGCAGTACACACCCTACACTAGCAGACTCCAGATGTTTGAACTGTCCTCAAAGACTCTCCCCTTCGGGACTTTGGCCTGCTAGAACTGTGCTTCACCAGGCTCCGCCCAGGAGAGACTCTTTAATGGACTTGCCTTCGGGCACTGTGGTCACTAGATGGGACTTTTAGGGCACTCCATCCCCCAGATATGGTGTATTGTAAATAATGTCATTGTTTTCTAATGTTTATACTGTTTTTTCTATTTTCTAAAAAAATTTTGGGGATTCTCAGTGTTTTGATGGTAGGGGTTTAGATAGACTGTGTGTATGCAGATTAGGAGTGTGTGTTGTCTTTCTTTTTCTTGCAGGTGTTCCTGAAGAAGATAGAAGAGAAAACAAGAAGAGGAGGAGGAGGGACTCAGTGGAGTTCCTCAGTAGTACTTTAGAGTGTAGTGTTTAAAGTACTGTTGTTGTTGTTACTGTGTGTAACTTTTCCTTCCACAGGTATGGTTGTGGGGGAGTGTGGGAGTAATGCATAGTGTATGGTATTAGCTCCTGGTGTGTGGTTGCCTGGTGTCCAGGGTCAGGGAGGTCCCCTGTTTGTTTTGTTTTGGAAATTCTAAGTTAGAGGCAGACACATTTTCCCTAGAGGGCTAGGGGGATAGACAGGCTGTGGCCCTGACCTGCAGTAGGGGTTGCAGTACTGATCTATTAGGGCTATGCTCTGGACAATTCTACCGGAGCCACTAGGTACTTATAGTCAGCGGGTAGAGTAGAGGCTGATGCATCAGCCAAAGGCCTCTAGGCCCTTAGTGTTGTCTGACTGTGCTGGTACATGGTAGGGGAGAAGGTAGCGCTACCTCCCCGTAGTCAACACATGGGGTGAGATGGCCTAAGCCGGGTGATTAATGACTGCGGACAGTCATTTTCCTGACCAGGGTGAGTGTAACCCCTGTTACTCGGGGTTACTAGAATCCCAGTAAGACCTAGTGGTAGGCAGGAAGGCAGCTTGTGAAACTCCAGTTAAATGGATTTCACACTGTCTCACTCAGTTCTCAGTCTCAGCTGAGACTGAGGGATGACATCATTTAGAACTGTCGAGCTGCATAAGCCACACTGGAATGTTGCAGTTGGAGGTTAGAGTAGAACATTGGGGAATTTGAAGTCAGTCTGAGAGAGTCTGTAGAGTGCAGCAGAGGTGCTCTGCTGAGTGCATGCCCTCAGAGCTTTAAGCTCTGTTAAAGAGCTACTTTTGTTTTTAGGTGTGTTTTCCACCTGAAGAGGAACACAGGAACTGCAGTTGAAGTGGTGGAGACCGCTTTCAATGGATCAGGGTTCCATCCCTGCAGGGATGGGGGAAGGTATCAGCCTGCTTCCAGGGGCAACCCCCTGGGCCCGGCTAAGGAGAAGAAGCTGCCTGTTTAAGTTTGTGCTGAGGTACCAGAAGCTCTGGAAGAGAGTTCCTTGAGGAGGAAACGCCTGTGGGGTACCTGCAACCAAAGGGTGAGTTCACTCTACTAAAGGCCATGTGTTTTACATGCATCACGATGAAACTTGAGGGACTGTTACTGTGGGGTCAGGAAAAGACAGCCAAGTACAGTTTAGAAGATGTGAGGATTGGACTGCTTAACTCTGTGGGGGTCTAGAGTAATGGACAAAGCCACTATTAAGTATGTTCAAGTCCAGCATAAATGGGAAGTAAAGACAGTAGATTGAATGTGAAATACATTTTAAAAGAATCTACACAGCAAAGTGTGTTAAAGGATGAGGTGTTACAGTCCAGAGAAATGGCCGGTATGAATTGTGGGAGCGAGGTGGGAAACCCCCATCAGTAGTAACCAAATTCACCTCTATGGATTTGCTCTGAACACTAGTTGCTTCTCTCAGGTACTTGGCCAGTGCCTGAGAAAGTACCAGACGTGGGATTGATGAGGAAGATTCCCTTATGGAGCAGAAGTGCTCTTAGGTGGTATAGGGGGCCACCAGTAAATGTTTCCATGCCATATGGAAAGTGTCCAAGTGGCTGGCAAGGGAACCGAGCCAGGGAAAACCTAGAGCAGTGTACAAGTTCGGGCTGTGTGCCCTGTGTGTTTCAGAGCCTGAGGGCTAAAATGATGAGGATGTGTTCTGGTCTCCTTAAATCTGCATTACCAGGAGTGTAGCCCTGTGGGGGGTCCATCTATGCTTTGTTTATTCTGTTGGATGTGAATAAAAGCCACACGTTAGAATCCCACTTCTGGTATTGGACATTACAGTTACTGCTTCCTTATCCGGAGTTACTTGGGTGCCCTTTGCACAGTAGCCAAACCTAGCCTTGTGCCAGTGACATATTCCTCCCCGAACCCAGACCACCTGGTAGAGCTGTCAAAAATGGCATACCTGGGTGGGGGTTACAAAAATGGAGGCACTGCTGAGGATTTGGGTTTGGAATTTAGGGAGGAGTGTAAGAAAGGTCGCTCGGGCAAAGGCTAGCGTTTTGGCTATCTGGCAGTGGGTAGCCCAAAAAGCTGAAACAATGTTAACTAATGTGCCGCTGTGTGCTGTTATCCATGTGCTGCTTTTAAAACACCAACTGTTTAGCAAGGAGCAGTAAAGCCTGCAAGTGTATGCCCTTGTTCTGCATCAAATGACAGCATTTACCAGCATTTAAAACCGTTTCTGACAAAGAAAAGTGTGGAAAACTGTGGGTAGCAAAAGGAAAATTGTGCACTAGACATTGGAAATGCTTTCTGTGTGAATTGAGAGACTTGTTGCGCTTAATGGCCATGAAGAATGGTTGAAATGGGCTCCACCGTGGAGTCAGTTGAAAAAAAAAATTGTGGTTTTGCAGTTTAAATTTGCCTGCTCGACGATCGCTGTGAGGAGAAAAGCACGAGAGGAAAAGCGGCTCTTTTGCATGGTCTTCAGTGATTGGTGAGAATGCAATCAGTACCGCCCCCAAGCCAGCTCTAGAGCGACTGCACAGCATTTGAGAGGGAGAGTGAGTGGAGTGTGTGAACTGGCTTACCAGGAGTGTCGCGGTGACTGAAAGCGCTGTAAAAAGTTTAAAAACTGACTTTTCTGTTCGAATTCGGGTTCAACCCACATCTCGATCGACTGGACTGTGTGTGGTGTGCAGAAGGACAATCGGCAGGACTGCCAACCCGCTTCTTTCCAGAGGCCTCCAAGACTGGCTGCAGGCCATTTTTCCATCACATCAAACAGCTACTGATAACAGTGAGTACCAACAGAAATTATTGCTCAAACTGTGTGATTTCACCAAAAGCCAGCTGAATCTGTTTGCAGCAGTGTAATCGCTTTGCAAAGGACTGTGTTAAGTTTAACCTGCAAAAGCAAGAATTCTAAGCAATCGACTGTGAGCATAATTATAGGTTCAGCATCAGTATAAGTTTCAAAGCCATGAGAGAGACACTGAGTTGTATCAGATATGCAGCAACAATTACAGGCAACCCTGTGCTATGAAATACTGAGGCTTTAAGGGACTGTAAACTACAGCAATGTCTTCAGCGAGTGAAAAGTCCATGGTAAATCATATAAATGTGCTAGGAAAAAGAACAGTGCAAGTTTGTGCAGTTTGAGCAAAGTTATCAGTAGAGTGTGTAAATCAGATGTGCAGTGGCTTGACCCAATTACATAATGTTGATGTGTAGGAGTGCTGCCACGGCCATTACGGGGTGGGGTAGTAATGTAAACACAGCAGCAGAGGAGCCATTTTGAAAGAGAAAGAAAGTTTGCAGTGATGTGGGACTTGAAATAACAGTGAGCGTTGTTTGTTTTTCTCTGCAGTCATGGCTTCAGGACCAGCCCGCTACCCGGATCATGCCATGGCTGTGATAGCAGTAGAAGTTAACAAATTAAGGTACATTGAGAGATGTTGCTACGGGGGACAACTGCCTCCTCATGTGCCTATTCCTGGATATCCAGTGTGAGTATGTTTGATGTGCTTAAATGCTGGAAGGGACGTCTTCATGGTACCTCACTGTTCTGGATGCCTAGAGAAATATGGTTTATTTAAAGTGCCCAAGATTCGTTTGGCTCCCTACATGGACAAAAGTTAAAGAATCTGCAGTTGGCAGCACACAGCACCAGACGGAGCCTGTTGGAGAAGGCCCCTCAGAGTGTGGCACAAAGCAAGAGGGTGCAGATTTACAGACTGAACAATGTGCTGATGTTTCAGAGTCTGAGTCACAGAGAGACATTTCAGGAAGAGCAGCAGTACACCCTTGGAGAGAGGGGCCTAGCCCAAGTCTCATAGGTGAAGACGAGATGAGGGAGGCCTTTGAATGGGAGGTTTCGACTTCCGCACCCAGCGAAGAGTGGACAATCTCAGGAGTGAGGATGACTGCTCACTCCTGGGCACAGATTCTCAGTGAGAAAGAAGAAGAGGGGGAACCTATGTGGCCTTGTGAAAAAGGAACTGATACACAGCCTCAAGCTCTTGCCTCAGAGGAATGCATGGAAGAGAGATGCGATTCCACTGCTCTGGCTGTGCAAGAAGAAGCCAGGGATCCATTTTTTGTGTCATTAAGAATGCGTAGCTGGCAGAACCAGGACTGACCGCCCCCAAGCCAGGCCAGAGGTCTCAGGTTGACCAAAGCTAGTAAAGAGGAAAGACTGGTTCGTAGGAAGGCGAATGAAATCTATGGGATGTCCTTTCCTACCTCTCCTTGGAGAGTCTGGGAGAAGATTGAAAAAAGCAGGAAATCCTGGATTTGGAAAGAAGCAATGAAATGTGTGCATCCTGTTGCAAACAAGCATGTCAAGAACAGAATGTTTCATGAAAAATACAGCCAGTGGAAAAGAGGCAGGACACTGTTTATGGACACTGTTTGAATAGTGAATGGAGAAGGACATGAAACCTTTCACAATGTGAATTATGAGCACCCAGAAGGGGGTAATAATTCAAGTGCCTGACCTGTTGTGCTAATGGCCACAATGCAAAGACCTTCCTGTGAATGTGCCCATGCCTACCAAATGGAAAGCAGAGCAGTGGTAGCCAGTGCTGCCACTCCAGCCATTGCAGTACCTATGTTGTTCCACCAGTCTGGACATCCAGGACTCAGGTGCCCCACATTCATCAGTTCTGCAGTGTACTGACTTTCCGGAATCCATCGACTGGCCCACCAGATGACTTCAGATCCAGAGAGGACACCATCCCAGCTTTATCCTGATTCATCGCCTGGGTATTGGATGACTTCAGACCAGCTGTTTTCCTTTTTGTTACTGTTCCAAGGTTCCATCTTCAGAGATGACATAACCCCAGCAGTTTCCAGATGTGCCTTCCTGTCATTTCCCGGAAGATGTCCACCCAGCTGTATTGGAAGAATGCTGCCAGGGAGAATCTTCGGCTGAGGACCAGGTTTGGTGCCATTTTCGTTCTACAAGGGACTGGTAAGTCCAGACTTTTCTATTCTTATGACATTGCAGTACACACCCTACACTAGCAGACTCCAGATGTTTGAACTGTCCTCAAAGACTCTCCCCTTCAGGACTTTGGCCTGCTAGAACTGTGTTTTACTGGGCTCCGGCCCAGGAGAGACTCTTTAATGGACTTACTTTTGGGCACTGTGGTCACTAGATGGGACTTTTAGGGCACTCCATCCCCCAGATATGGTGTATTGTAAATAATGTCATTGTTTTCTACAGTTTTCTAATGTTTATACTGTTTTTTTCTACTTTTCTAAAAAAAAATATTTGGGATTCTCCAGTGTTTTGATGGTAGGGGTTTAGATAGACTGTGTATGCAGATTAGGAGTGTGTGTTGTCTTTCTTTTTCTTGCAGGTGTTCCTGAAGAAGATAGAAGAGAAAACAAGAAGAGGAGGAGGGACTCAGTGGAGTTCCTCAGTAGTACTTTTAGAGTGTAGTGTTTAAAGTACTGTTGTTGTTGTTACTGTGTGTAACTTTTCCTTCCACAGGTATGGTTGTCGGGGAGTGTGGGAGTAATGCATAGTGTATGGTATTAGCTCCTGGTGTGTGGTTGCCTGGTGTCCAGGGTCAGGGAGGTCCCCTGTTTGTTTTGTTTTGGAAATTCTAAGTTAGAGGCAGACAGATTTTCCCTAGAGGACTAGGGGGATAGACAGGCTGTGGCCCTGACCTGCAGTAGGGGTTGCAGTACTGATCTATTAGGACTATGCTCTGGATAATTCTACCGAAGCCACTAGGTACCCATAGTCAGCGGGTAGAGTAGAGGCTGATGCATCAGCCAAAGGCCTCTAGGCCCTTAGTGTTGTCTGACTGTGCTGGTACATGGTAGGGGAGAAGGTAGCGCTACCTCCCCGTAGTCAACACATGGGGTTAGATGGCCTAAGCCAGGTGATTAATGACTGCGGACAGTCATTTTCCTGACCCAGGGTGAGTAGTGTAACCCCCGTTACCCAGGGTTACAAGAATCCCAGTAAGACCTAGTGGTAGGCAGGGAAGGCAGCTTGTGAAACTCCAGTTAAATAGATTTCAAACTGTCTCACTCAGTTCTCTGTCTCAGCTGAGACTGAGTGATGACATCATTTAGAACTGTCGCAGCTGCATAAGCCACACTGGAATGTTGCAGTTGGAGATTAGAGTCGAACATTGGGGAATTTGAAGTCAGTCTGAGAGAGAGTCTGTAGAGTGCAGTTGAGGTGCTCTGCTGAGTGCATGCCCTCAGAGCTTTAAGCTCTGTTAAAGAGCTACTTTTGTTTTTAGGTGTGTGTTTCCACCTGAAGAGGAACACAGGAACTGCAATTGAAGTGGTGGAGACCGCTTTCAATGGTTCAGGGTTCCATCCCTGCAGGGATGGAGGGAAGGTATCAGCCTGCTTCCAGGGGCAACCCCCTGGGCCCGGCTAAGGAGAAGAAGCTGCCTGTTTAAGTTCGTGGTGAGGCACCAGAAGCTCTGGAAGAGAGTTCCTTGAGGAGGAAACACCTGTGGGGTACCTGCAACCAAAGGGTGAGTTCACTCTACTAAAGGGCCATGTGTTTTCACCTGCATCACGATGAAACTTAAGGGACTGTTACTGTGGGGTCAGGAAAAGACAGCCAAGTACAGTTTAGAAGATGTGAGGATTGGACTGCTTAACTCTGTGGGGGGGTCTAGAGTAATGGACAAAGCCACTTATTAAGTATGTTCAAGTCCAGCATAAATGGGAAGAAAAAACAGTAGACTGAATATGAAATACATTTTAAAAGAATCTACACAGCAAAGTGTGTTAAAGGATGAGGTTTTACAGTCCAGAGAAATGGCCGGGTATGAATTGTGGGAGACCCCCCATCAGTAGTAACTAAATTCACTTCTACAGATTTGCTCTGGGACACCTGTTGCTTTCTCTCAGGTACTTGGCCAGTGCCTGAGGAAAGTACCCAGACATGAGATTGATGAGGAATATTCCCCTTATGGAGCAGAAGTGCTCTTAGGTGGTATAGGGAGTCACCAGTAAATGTTTCCATGCCATATGAAAAGTGTCCAAGTGGCTGGCAAGAGAGCTGAGCCAGGGAAAACCCAGAGCAGTGTACAAGTTTGGGCTGTGTGCCCAGTGTGTTTCAGAGCCTGAGGGCTAAAGTGATGAGGATGTGTTCTGGTCTCCTTAAATCTGCATTACCAGGAGTGTAGCCCCATGGGGGTCCACCTATGCTTTGTTTATTCTGTTGGATGTGAATAAAAGCCACACTTTAGAATCCCACTTCTGGTATTGGACATTACAGTTATTGCTTCCTTTGTCCGGAGTTACTTGGGTGCCCCTGTGCAGAGTAGCCAAACCTAGCCTATATGCCGCATGACATATTCCTCCCCGAACCCAGCCCACCTGGTAGAGCTGTCAGATAGAAACGGCTTACTTGGGTGGGGGTTACATTTGCTTACTAATACTACGTTTCTCCCAAAGGTGGTGTCTGAGTTTACTTTTAATCAAACCATCCAACTGCCATTGTATTATCCAGAATATGCCAATCCAGGGGAAGCATTGCTCCGTACATTAGATATGCATAGAATACACAGGTACTGTATTCACTGTACTGTGGACTGCTGAACGTTCCCGCAGCTTATTTTTTTGCCCCCTGGGAAAGAGGGCACCCCAGTTTCTAAACAGTGCTTGTCCAAATGGCTAGCAAAATATAACTTTTTGTTTTAGGAAATAGGGTAAGGAACTTCCGGGTGTGGTTCATGGTCATTCCTTTAGAGGCATGGCCACCTCTGTTTCTTGTTTCAGGAATGTATCCGCTGCAGAGATCTGTGCAGCTGCTACCTGGAGCACTGTTCAAACCCTCACTAAGCACTACATTCTGGACATTGTCTCTTGTAGATTAGTTAGGTTTGGCCTAGCTGTACTACAAGGCCTACTTTCATAAGCCTATAGACTCCAGTCATCCAAACTTTTAGCTTTTGGTTCTGCTTGGTACTTTATTTTTTATTTATAAGCACATTGGAATTACAACCCTTTGAGTCATAGACTTGTTTCCAAAGGCTCCATGTCATGATACAAAAAGAAAAATATAGTAACGCAAATTGAAGGAACAGGTAATACATACGATGGAGAATATTGAATACAATTATCAGGGTAATAGTGTCATTCAGCAGATGAACTTCAGTCCTATACAAATAGTTGCTAGACAGTAGTTAACATGTCCATTAGCAGAATGTGCTGTAGTCCTATACAATCAGTAGCTAGGCAGTTGCTAACGTACAAGCACAGTAACTTCTTATGAGGTACAAAGTGTGCTGTCTCAGGAGAGACACTGGCTAGGCTGCGGCCCCTGAAGAGAGGCACCTAGAGGCCTAGGGTGGTTTTGGAAGAGGACACTCACAGTTGCGGGTGTACAGAATATGATTCTTGAGTGCAACCTTAAAAGGCCCTATTTTGGTGAGAGAGGTGATGGCGGGGGGGCATTGTACCAGAAAGGTGCTCTGAAGGGGAAGGATTTTTGTGCTAGTGCAGTCCTGACCTTAGGGATCTGCAGTATAGTCTTGGAGGCACTGTTAGTGGCAACAGTCATGGCATCGAGAAGGGACGTGGAGACCCCGGGGGGGTGGACATACCCAGTTGTATTTTTTTGGCAAGTAGGCAAGACTGATATTGAAGTCTTCTTGAGTGTGAATACGTTGGTTAAGGAATAAAGAGTGCAGGTATGTGTCCATTTATCGGCTCTGGACAGGAGCCGGGCATGCCTTGTTAATGGAAATTTGGATTTTGTTTAGAGTGGTGGCATCAGTTGCTGCATATACTGTGAGTCCATAGTCCACTAGGGACAGTACAGAGGAGGTGACTGCCAGATGGAGGGCTTCAAGTGGCAGGCAGTCCTTATGTCTGTATAACAGGCCTATGCATGCATTGGTGGCTGAGGTGAGCATATTGATGTGAGAGTGAAATGAAAGTGTAGAGTCAAAAGTGATGCCCAGGTATTTGTAGGTGAGGACTTGGTCCAGTGGGTGGAGCAAGCTGGAGAGGATCTGGAGGGGGGAGTCCTTGGCTTTGCTTTGGCGATAGACTAAAAGCATGGATTTTTTTTTTTATTAATATTTACGATAAGTCAGCCGTCTATGAACTAGTTCTCAACTTGACTGAAGGAGGACTGGATTGCAGAAGGGTCAGAGTGGGAGGCGAAGAGGACCGCAAATCTGGTAGGTGATATCTTGGCATCGGAGTATGGTGACCAGCACAGCCCTCCTCTCACCTCCATGTCTGGCCTCTGTACGAGCTGTCCGTGAGCATGCCTACTGTAGAAACAGTTATTTCTACAGTATGCGTGGTCAGTGATAGCTTGTACAGGGGCCAGACATGGAGGTGATAGGAGGGCTGTGCATTTCACTGTACTGTGCTGTGAGCACTGGAAACGGGGGTTATGGAGGTGGGATGTGAGTAGGGGGGTTGAGTGGGGGGCATGAGACTGTTGGGGAAACTACTGGACACCAGGGATGTCTTTTATCAGGACCATAGGGGCAGATTGGGGGACCACTAAACCACCAGGGAACTTACAAAGCAGGTTATACTGGGTGATTGGGATGTGAGCACTAGATCACCAAGAAATTTACAAAGCAGGTTTTACAGTGAGTGACCAGTGAGGATGTCAGCTTGAAAGAGAGATCTGTATCACACGGCTAACAACTTTGATAGTACATCTGGCATTACGGTAGAAATTTGGTATCAATCGACAGGGAAAAATCCCTGCTAACAAATTCTAGAGTGTCTAAACAAAAACTTCAGCCCAACTTGAGCTATCCCTAACAAATCACAGCAGCTAAGTGACAGTGTGGCAGGAGAATGGTAGCAATAGCAGCACCAGCTTCAGACATGGACACCCACGAGATTAAATGCACGCTGAAGCAGGTGCTGATAGAGATCACCACCATTGAATCATTTGTAGCAGCACTTGAAGAAAATCCAAGACCTGGGACTCTGAAATGTATCTGTCCCTTATTGATGATAAGGCCAGCTGGCATGAGGTGAGGGTACAAGAGCTTATAATACTTGATGAGTGCCCTCTGGAAGAGGGCAGAGGATGCTGAAAACTGCAGCTGAAGAAATACTCTCCAGTTTATGGGCTTCCCTGAGAAATCAGAAGGAAGAGATGTCAGGATTTCTTGAAAAGGAGCTGCCAGCACTTTTAAGGCTTAACTAGACAGTGGGTCTGGAGACTGATCATGCTTAAAGGACACTGGGTCCAGTCCCCCAGAGAAGGCAACAGACCTAAACCCATCTAGGCACAATTCCTGCACCTACAGGATAAAGAAAAATACTAGCTTTGTCCAGGGATAGTGGTCCCCTGATGTCAGGAAAACACCATATATACATCTTCTCTGACTTCAGCTGAGTTGGCCCAGAATAGGAAGGGGTACACTGAAGTCAAGAAAGTTTTCCAGGTCCAGGGTATACCCACATTCTCTACAGGGCTGCTAGCGCCAGTGGGAGGGGAATTCAGTAGGTGAGTGTGGTAGAGGCATGCGTTAGGAAGCATAGGTAGACCAGGAAGAGTTAAAATGTGCAAGTAGTGTTTCATTATTATCGATAACAGTAGAATAGAAAAAATAAAATTTTACAGGCTAGCTCTTCGTAAGTCAGTACAAACGCAAAAATACTACATCTTGAGTATCTCTCTCAATTTATATCTTGATCTCTCGCTCGCTCTCTCTCTCTCTCTAAACAAACCTTGTTCTCTGTAATATGTCTTTTCCTGGCAGTTTAAACTCTGTGTCCTGTTGTAAGTGTGACATTTTGGTTTGGTCTGCCATGGAGAGACTCCTTACCTTCTTTGTGGTCTGCCAGACCCATCTGTTGCTGCTGGTGAGGACCCCTTCCTGGACCATACGAATAACTGACGTACACATAAAATAAAGAATAAAGGTTTATTCTGTATAGCAGACATGTTCTCTTCCTGAGGTCTAGCCCCAAACTGAATAATTCTGACTGACGGGCATTACATAGTACTGCCAGACAGTGCAACAAATTGTTACATGCAGGTTCTAAGTGCTCTTAAAGGGGCGGCAGCTAACAACATTAAGCTCCATACTTAATGTGTACTTCACATCACTCCTGGGTTTGTGAGAGTGAGTACCACTCGAACAAGCAATAACACTATAAATAGTACTCTAAGAAATGTGAAAGAAAAAAACAATTTTTAATCATTTCAAGATATGCACAGTTAAACAAAATAATACTCCGCTGCAGGAAGGGGGAAGGAAAGAATCTGGCCTACACTGGGGACCAGTTGGAGTAGCACCAGAGAGAGGGGAGCACCACAGCACTTGAAGCTTGGTCGTGTCACAAGCGCTAAAGTCCGGAGGAAGGGAGAAGGAAGAGAGGGAAGGGTAGTGGCAGGAGGATACCCAGAATGCAGGATTACACTTTAATAACAGTTGCATAACAATAATAACAGGTGGACTGTCCACTGGAAGAGACATTCCTAAGGGGAAAAAAGCATTAATGCAGGTAAGCAGTACCATAGCAACAGGTGTAATGAGAAAGGTATGGAAGACATTTACTGCAAAACAATTAAAGACCGAGACTATCACCTGAGAAATTGGTCTCAAAGCACGCTGAGTCCGGTAACAAAAGTTCAAGAGCTCTGTCGACTTTTCCAGTCAGTGGGAATGGTGGCATGCATGGATTGCACCAGTTCCTGACAGGATGGGGTCAGGTCATTAAAAGCGACCCAGGAGTTCTGCCCTCTGTCAAAGCCGCACCACTTGACTCTATATGTCCAGGATCCATTTGTGTACTTCTTCCTTAAGATCTTCTCAATCTGGTACATCAGTGTGTGTGTAGAAAAGAGTCCTGAGAAGAAGTTTTACCAGGGAGATCATCTGGAAAATCAGGTAAAATGGAATCTGGCTGGAGAGTGTCAGGAGTGGGAAGATCTGTAGGAACTGGTTGTAAGTTGTCTGAAGGGATTTCGGTTTCAGAGAGGATGGCGGGCTCAAGTGCAGCTTCATTTTTAGGTGGACTGGGGTCATCTGGAAGGTTGTTGCTCAGGTAGCCATGTTTCAGTCGGTTGATGTGGACTTTGTTGGGTACCAGCTTTCCAACAGACTTGTGATGTAGACAAACATGCACAGGAGAAAGCTTTTCTACAATGTAGAAGGGGCCAGTCCAGAGGTGAAGCAGTTTCTTGGTGGCACCCGGAACAAGGACAGGTCGGTACAAGTACACAGTGTCCCCAACAGAGAATGAAATCTCATGTGAGTTGGCTGCAGAAATTTTCTGCATTGCAGATTTTCTCTGGCCAAACGTGATTGAAACACATCTGGCAAGTTTACGCTGTTTCAGCATTGGAATAATGAAGGAAGAAGCTGACTTAGAAACCTCTAGCAGTGAGAGATCTCTGTCCAGTGGAGTTCTTGGGTGACGTCCATGGACTAAGAAGAATGGTGTGTACTCTGTACTGTTAACACAAGGGTTGGTATCATAGGCAAATTGCACAAAGGGAACAAAACGATCCCAAGTATTGTGAGTCTCATCCAGGTACTTGGAGAGTGTGCTGAGAATGGTAGACGTCATTCTTTCACTCTGTCTCTTATATTGTGGATGGTAACCTGTTGTATGTGTCTTTTTTAGGTCAAAACGTTTGCAAGTTTCTCGAACAATGGTTGAAAGGTAGTTAGTGCCTCTGAATGCAGGTATGATGGGGTGCTATGTTGAGGAAAACACTTGCCACTGTGGCAGCTTTAATGTCTTTTAGGGGGATTAGTTCCAAATATTTTGTTAGGTAGTCCACAAAAACAAAGATGTATTTGTTGCCAGAGTCAGAACATGTAGGTAAAGGCCCAAAAATGTCTGCTGACTCTTTGGAATGGTTGTAGGCTACAGGCATTGGAATAATGTGTGCCTTTGTCAGTTTGGCAGGAGGTTTTCTTTGGGGCAGGGCTGGCAGGATTTTACAAATCAGACAATGTCCTTGTTCATGTGAGGCCAGAAGAAGTGAAACCTTGTCTTTTCGAGAGTTCTGTGGATTCCCATCTGACCTCGGGAGAGTGAAGAGGTATGAATGGAGAGAAGAACTTCATTGATTAGAGAGGCTGGCACAACTAACTGTCCATGAGTTCTCTCCATGCGATGACCCTTGCCTTCCTTGGTCCAAATGTGGAAAAGCACTCCGTCATTGAGGAAGAACTGCGAAGCAAAGAAAAGTACGTCCTGGTGGTGCTTTTTTGTTGCTGTAAGATTCCAGACTCTAAGTATGTGATTGTCTGTGAATTGAGGATCAGTTCTTTGTTGCATTTGAACAGTTGCCAGGGACAGATTAGAAGTAGAGGAAATGAGAAGCTCTTCAGCTGCTTGCAGTAAGTGAAGATTTGCGTGTCTTTCTGTAGAAGCAGACAAAGATGATCAAGGGGCTGGGGGACTTATCATATGAGAGGAGGTTGAAGGAGTTGAACATGTACTCACTAGAGGAGAGGAAAGACAGGGGTGACATGATTGAAATCTTTAAATACATGAAAGGAATAAACAAGATCGGTACAGAGGGGCTGTTCAAAGTAAGGGAGGGGAGGGCCACCAGGGGCCATGATATGAGACTGGAGCGAGGAAGGTTCAGGAGGGAGATGAGGAGACACTTTTTTACAGAGAGGGTGGTGGCTGGGTGGAATGCATTACCTGCTGAAGTGGTATGCAGTAGAACAGTGGACTGCTTCAAACGAGGATGGAACAGGACAAAGGGGAGGGTTAATGAAGGGGAAGGGTGGAAGGGAAGGGCAGCTGCAGAATAAGGGGTGCTAGCTGCACATTCAAGCAGACTTGATAGACCTCTAGGCCTTTATCTGCTGGCAAATTTCGTATGTTCGTAAGCAGTAGGTAGCAGCAAAGCAACTTGAGGTCCTGTAGGAGTGTCCACAGGAAGCACATCCGTGGCATGGATGGAAAGAGCTTGTAAGCAGGATTCTTCATCTGTTGATGAAGTCAAGGGATATCATCTCCAGCTTACACTATTGACATTTGAGTAAACTCGACCTGGTCTGTACTGAATTTCAAAGTTGTAACTTTGCAGCATAATGATCCATCAGGCAAACTTGCCTACTGGCTACTTCATTTGAATAACCATCCAAGGGCAGAGTGGTCTATGATAGCTGTAAAGAAGGAGTAGCGAGGGTAGCAGTCAGATTTCCTTATGGCAAATACCATGGCTAGACATTCTATTTCTGTGATGCCATAGTTCTGCTCAGCTGAAAAAAGAGAGCGCCCGGCATAGGAGACAACTCGTTCTGTTCCATCTTGAATTTGTCAGAGCACAGCGCCCACTGCAAAGGAACTAGCATCTGAGTAGAGTTCGAAGGGTTGGTCAAACCTTGAGTAGGTCAGTACTGGAGAAGAGATTAGGTTTTCTTTCAAGGTTTCAAAGGCCTCTTTACATTCGGAAGTCCAAATATAGTCATCCCTTTTTGATGAGGGTGTACAATGGATCTGCAGTCTTGGCATAGTCGCAAATGAACTTTTGGTAGTAGCCAGACAAGCCCAGGAAAGCTCGAAGGTCTTTGAGATTGTTAGGTTCTGGATAGTCTTTGACAACTGAGAGCTTGTCTGAGTCTGGAGAGATGCTTTGAGAACTAACCACATGTCCCAGGTAATGAATTTGATGCTGTGTAAAACAACACTTTTCTGGACGAAGCTTGAGATTGGCTTGTCTTGGGATGTTCGAACACTTCTTTGAGATGTTGGAGGTGCTCTGGCAAAGTTCTGCTGAAGACAATAACACCGTCCAGGTAGACTAGGCAAGATTTCCAAGACAACCCACGTAGTATGGATTCCATAACATGCTGGAATGTGGCTGGACTATTCCAAAGTCCCATAGGCAGACGTTTAAATTGAAAAAGTCTGAAGCGGCAATGCCATGCTGTGTATGGATGAGAAGCTGGATCAATGGAAACTTGGTAGAACCCACTCTGGAGGTCTAGAGTGGTGAAGTAAGCAGGACTGTCTGCACCAAGGCTCTCTAAAGCATCTTCGGTTGTAGGTAAGGGATGAGCATCCTGCACCGTGTAGGCATTGAGTTTTCTGTAGTCCACCATAAAGCGATACTCTTTGTCCTTCTTTACCACCAACAGGCAAGGTACACCCCAAAGACTTGTAGATTCAATGTCTTGTTCCAGCATGTCTTTGATTATTTCCTCCAGGGCTTGTTTCTGTTTGTGTCCCACTTTGTAGGCTCGCTGATGGATTAGTTTCTGGTTGGGCTGCACCTCAATGGTGTGTTGCAGGATATCACAACATCTGAGCTTGTTATCTGGACCCACAAAGATATCCGGGTAATTCTCCAGGGATTTCAAAAGTTGTTGCTTTTCTGTTGGAGATGCTAGAAATTTTGAAGAGGATAGTCATTGACTGAGGAGTAACTCTGTTGAAGTTGGAGTGGTCATGATAGTACTGACAGGACTAGAGTTGATGGAACCAGGCTGAGGTTCTTGCTTGAGATGGAGCTGGCCCCTCAAGACAAGCAGACAAACTTTCTGATGTTGGCACCCTTTGAGATGACTACAGCCTCCTCTGTGAAGTTGTAGCATTTCTGGAAGACTGCGCTGCCATACACCGCCAATAAGATGTTTCCTGGAAGGAGACCTGATGAATGCAGCACAGGGGATCCTGTGACAATGCCAACAACACCTTGTGGAGGTAGTTAACCTCAAATCTTGGCAATGAAAACCATCTCTGACTGAAGATGCACAGTGACTGAGTCTATAACTGCAAGTTGTCTCCGAGGATCTAGTGACAGTCTGAGTCAAAGTCTAGGATGGCTTTGTGAGCTTTAAAGACGTCCAGGCCAAGAGTCATTGCAGGTTGTAGATCAGGCACTAGGTAAAACCTGACAGTAGCTTGTTGTGAGACAAAGTGTAGGTCGAGATGGACCATGCCTGTGATAGGTGCTATAGCTGTACTTGCTGAGATAATGTACTTCAGGTCAGCTGGAGAGATATTAGGTATGTGACGAATAGCTTATTTCTTTAGAATACGGTTAATAACAGATTTCTGCTCCATTGTCAAGCAAGGCATGCATGGACCAATCTCCAATGGTTACAGGTAAATAGTTTGCTAGGAGAGGTGATCTAATGACAAGTACCTTTGCCCCTGGAAGTGAGTGTGTCTGAGTTTGCAGTTGGAAGGTGTGCTTTGTTTGAGTTGCCAGAGTCAGAGGGGCGGTCAGTTGCTGTGTTCCCCTGATCCTGGGAGTAGTTGAGGTTATCTTGCTGATTGTGCGGTGGTGGGCGCCTTTGATTCTCTTGATTTCTGTTGTGGTACTTTAGCTTTCAGCAGACAGCAGCAGTGTGTCCTCTGAATCCACACCACTGGCAGGTCACAGGCTCACGTGAAGGTGGAAGTGGATCAGATGGCTCTCAAACTGGTCGAAGAACATTGACAGAGGTAGCAGAAGAAGCAGTTGAACGGACGTGCACACCATTGACAGTTGTGGTGAGGGTGTCTATCATTGATTGCTGCTGCTGGACACATGCTGCGAGTGAGGCTAACTGTGACAACTGAGGTGCTTGTACACTGGTGGCCTGGGACATTAATATGGACTCGTGTACAGTTCATGCAGCTTGGACTGTGTCCATCCAGGTAATTGGCTTCTGTTGAATTACATAAAGATGAAGCTGAGGAAGCAGTCCACAGACAAAGGTTGTGATTTTCTCTTTCTCAGTCTTCTGCAGACATTTGCACCATGACTCAATGTCCACTATGAAGGACAAGAGATTCATAGGGTTGCATGGTGCGCTCCCACAGCTGTTGCTGCAATAACTAGGGTGGATTTGCTTGGAGAAAATGGTCTTTGAAGGTGGCATACAGAGCGGCAGTATCTTCTTTGACTTGTTCTGGAAGTGCATTGAACCAGGAAATGGCAGTCCCTCTCAGAAACAAGTGCAGGGCATTGGAAATATGCAAAGGATCAGTCCAACCATGTAAGGAAATTCAAGCTTGGAATTGTTCAAGCCAGTCGACTGCATCTTCATGAGGCAAGGCTGAGAAAGGTACTGTCTGTAGCCTGGTATTGACCATGGATTGTAGTGAAATAGGTTTAATGTAGGCCAGGTCATTTTGACTGGCTTGCATAGCTGATGCTCCTTAAGCTGAGATGGGAGACTAGATGTTGTGCAGGATGGTTTCTATTTTGTAGCCCCATGCCCTTGAGGTGGGTGAAGGTAGAACGCCGGATACTACGGCTTCCAGATCTGCATCGTCATCTGATGTTGCGGTTGGAGATGAGCTGCATTTCACCAATCGAAAGTCGCACTGGTGAGAAGGAGTTGTCGTCTTGTAGGAGACGGGACGTTGTTGAGTAGATGAAGTGCCTAGGAAAAAATATTTTTGTAGACAAAAGTACAATTTTTTGTAGCAAAGTTCATCAGATGGCATCTTAATAAAGAATTCCCACTCGATTCAGTGTTGTTTGTTATGTAATAAAGTTTTTGTTGCATAAATCAACTGTTGTAGTTTCCATTCATTTCAATAGGATTGACATTGATTTCAATGGAGCGAGGTCGTTTTGTGCCCTTCGAAAGATGGCCACTGAACTTTGACATACAGTTCCTGTGAGTTTGACTGGCCTGACTAGCAAGAGTGAGGTTGTTTTGTGCCCTTCACAAGATGGCCGCTGAACTTTGACATACAGTTCCTGTGGGTTTGACTGGCCTGACTGTAGCAAGATGGCTGCCAGCAGGGGGGTTAAGGGTAACTTCCTGTTTTGCTGTTTTTGTGCATATAAGGTGGAAGATCCTTGCCACGAGGCTGCCTGGAGTCACTGCAATTGCCAAAACGGCAATTCCTACAGTTGTTCTTCTGAGCTACAGACAGGGAAAAATGGTTGGCTCTTAATGTTGGTGAGTGGCACAGATAGGGAAACATTTTATTTGCTGCTCCCCCTTTGTGTATTGTTGTGCAGTCCTTTTTTTTTTTTTTTTCTTTTCTTCCATTTCTGTTTGCCTCCCTGGTGTCCCTCTGTTTGTTTTGTGGCCTACCTCCAGGTTTTGTTTATTCTACTTGGTAGAAGCCTTTAAGAAAGCATTAACAACTTATCTGTTCCAGCAGGCTTTTAACGACTGATTGGTTTTAATGGGATGGATAGGATTTTAGTTTGTGTTGAGCTGCTGCCTATATATACAGAGCAAGCCTGTTATAATGGACCATCTGTGCACACAGTTTTTGTCCGTTGTATCCAGTGTCGATTATATCCAGAGGAGGTAGAGTCTATGTATTAGGTGTGCCTGTATGCGTGAACAGGGGCTCAGAGTGATTGAAAACCTATTGTAAAACTTCATTGCTTACTCAGTCAGAATCCTGCCTAGCATATACATTTCTTTACTTTGTGTGTTTAGAGTTATTTAACTGTCAGGGAACATTATTTTTTTTTATTAAGTTTATTTCAGAAGGTAAGAAGAAGATAGCAACTCTAATGGCTGGATGTTGGATTCCAGAACAGTATAATCAAAGGCAATTGTACTGTAAGGATTTTATTAAAAAATAAAATGACTTCCTTTATATTCATCTAATGAAAGTTTACGCAGCTTGTGGAGAATTATTTTGTAAGAAATTTAGTCTCTGTAGCTCCTTCATCTAAATTCTACATTTGTCAAATCTCCTAACCAACTCTGCACCCCACCCCAAAATGCACTACAAATACATATAAAAGCTTCAAAGTGTCCATTATAAGCAGAGTTTCTGTCCATTATAACCAGAGGAAAATGCATTGCATTTGATATATTTGGTTTGGGAAATCAATTTTTGTCCATTATAACTGATTGTTCACTATATCAGTGTCCGTTATAAGTGGAGTGTACTGTACTTTGTTTTTGAATTGTTTGTGCAACGCCCAGAATCTATGGAAATAGGCACTTTATAAATAAAATATCTATCTACTTTTGCCCCTGATGCATTTGTTTTAATGGCTGTTATGAAGCGTGGCTGAGACAACGAGAAAGCTGCAACTGTTCAGGAAGAGCGGAGCCATGGTACTTTCTGGCTTGGGGGGGAGCTGAAATCATGGAGCCACGGTTTCTAGTATGGCTCCCTTCGAAAACAGCCACTGAATTTATTTTATTTGATCCCGTGCTTGATGTTGACTGGCTATATTTCGGCTCCAGTAGTTTATTTTGTGTTGGAATGCCCCCCCCCCTTTTTTTGTATACTGCATCCCATGAGCTATTTCTTAGGTGGGGGGGCGGAGGCTCCATGCAGTCCCGAAGTATGTACTTATTTATTTGTATGGCCCTGTTTGTTTCAGCATGGCCAGGCATGGAGCTGAGGCTCCGTTGTTGAAGGAGCGACTGATTGCTGAGCCGTCAGGGTCGGGGAGCTACAGTTGCAAGGAGGGCCCAGCGGATTGCTGCTGATGCAGCAGTGGTGAGTTGGTGCACTCCGTTGTGACTTCAGGAGCGAGCTACAGCTGTTTGTTGTGAAGCTGGAATCGAGAGACTGAGAGACAGCTGAGCTTGGTCGGAGGTTGAGGGGAGATAGATTAAAGCGGCCCAAAACATGCTTCATGCACGCTTAAGTTTGCCATGAGGTGGGAGCTTGGGGGCTGCAGTTTTAAAGTCCGTAGTGACCAGGGTTGGTGAAATTATTGATGTATTTTCTGAGCTGTGATCCTCACTGAGGGAGGGAGGCTTCATAGGGAGCTGGCTTGACAGAAGAGAACTTTGAGCCAGGCCTTGCCACAAGGTGGTAGCTGGGGGGGGACAATATGTTCACAGCTCCATAGAGCACAGGTTTGGGAAATGCAACTTTTGTTGGTTTTTGCATGGAGCTTCTGACTAGCAATGCTAACAGGCTGTTTTCTGACAGTTTTTGTTCAGGAGGAGTGCTGCAGGCTGTTATGTAACATGAGATAGTTCCTCTTCTTCTCTCCCTGCAGCCAAGGCTGTAGTTTTATCAGCATTCAGACAATACAGACAATTCGTATGTTTGTAATACGAGCTTGGGTGATGACTCTGGGTAACCAGCGATGCAGTCAAACGAGATGTGGGTTTGGACAGTAGAAAGGCTGCATCCTCCTCCATGTGTGGCGTTTTGGTTTCGTCTGCCACTAAGAGACCCCTTACCATCTCTATGGCCTGCCAGACCCATCTGTTGCTGCTGGTGAGGACCCCTTGCTGGGCCATGCTAATAACTGATGGACGTGTAAAATAAAAAATAAAGGTTTATTCTGTACAGCAGACATGTTCTCTTTCTGAGGTCTAGCACCTTACTGAATAATTCTCTGACTGACAGGCATTACATGGCACTGCAAAAAATTGTTACATGCAGGTTCTAAGTGCTCTTAAAGGGGCGGCAGCTAATAACATTAAGCCCCATACTTAATGTGTACTTCACGTAAGTTACATCTCCTGTTTTACACAAAATATACTAAAACTTTGTCAGTTGCCTTCCTGAAGTGTAAATCTAGTCTTAACAGGTGCAACAAAATATAACATTCTGTCCCTGAGCTGGTTTCCTGTGGACAATTCTGTAACCAAGCTTACAGAGGTCAAAATACATGTCAGTGTCAACCCGCTGTATTAGGGATTGTCATCTTTTCAAGAAACCCAAATAGCTTTCTGCAATAATTTCAACAATGTAAGTACTGTATATACATTTGCAAACCAAGGGATTCCAGTATAACATAAAGATTCATATATATTTTTAACCAAAGAGAAGCAAGGGAAGAAAAAAAAGAATAGAAACAGCAAGTGCAGGAACGGAGATGACTGGGAAAACTGTGGGACCACCAGCGTGCTCAATTCTTAGGTGCCACAAGAAAAATTTGGTTGCATAGTCAGACAGGCAAGTGGCAAAATAGGAGACGACAAAATAGATCCTTGCTTTTAATTCTCTCTGCATAAGGTATGGGACAGGGTCTTACCCAACCCTGGCATAGTGAGCAGAGCAAAACAAGCCTTTTCTTTTTGTGGTTCTGCTGTGTTTTTAGAAGGTGGAATCCAGCAGCAGCAGTTTGAGCAGGAAGGCTGGGCCAGAGCTGAACAGACCAGCTGGGGCTGGGAAGGAAGCCCAATTAATTTAAAGCACATCAGGGAGTTTACTTGGGGCACCTTCTTTACAGGGCTGCTGACACCAGCAGGAGAGGAATTCAGGAGGTGAGCAGAGCAAAACAAACCTTTTCTTTTGTGGGTCTGCTAACTGTATTTGTTTTTAGGACCTGGAATCCAGCAGTCGGCAGCAGTTTGGGCAAGAAGGCAGGGCTAGAGCTGACCAGACTAATCAAGGCTTGGCAGGAAGCCCAGTTCTTTTAAAGCACATCTGAGAGTTTGTTCAGGGCACATTCTCAACAGGCATCTCAAACAGGTGAATGCACTCCACAGTATGGCCAATCTCTTACGCTGATGTGCTACTGCTGATGCTATTTACCCAAATATGCTGCAGTGTATTGCTTACATGCAAGTGTCCCAACTGTAGACAGAAGATGTAACACTGCAATTCAATGTTCAGAATTTATTCTCAAAGCACCATACAGCAAACGGAAACAAAACAGTGTGGAGCCAACCTCTGCCCCTTCTCTATGGGACTGCTAGTGTCGGCAGCAGGGGAATTTGGGAGGTGACCAGAGCAAAACAAGCCTTTTGTTTTGTGGTTCTGTTAATTGTATTTTGGAATCCAGCACCAGCAATTGGCAGCAGTTTGGGTGGGAAGGCAGGCTTAGAGCTGAGCAGATCAGTCAGGCTGGGCAGGAAGCCCAATTCCATTTAAAAGGAAGCACTCCTAACATATTCCATACACTTTTGTGTCCCAGCGAGTGGAAGAGCACAGGAGTGGACCAGATGTAAAGATTGGCATTCATCATAGGCATTGGCAGGAGGAAGCAGGGAAGTGGAGGACTCTGCTGTAGACTAAGGTATGGTACTTGTTCACTCCTGTTGTTGCATTCACTGCTGGGAAGGACAGAAGGTAAAAGGCTGAAACTGGAAATAGGAAAAAAAAAAAAAATCCTATCCAGGGTAGGTGTACGAAGGGGAATTAGCTACAAAAGTGGTAAAAGTGAATGCACACTATTAGGAGTGTAGAGTACATATGGGATTGGTGAAAGCAAAAGGGTAGGCCAAAACTAGGAATAGAAGCAACACCTTATCTAGTGTAGGTGTACAAAGGGGTGGAACAAATGACATAAGGGGAGAACTAGAAATACCCTATGTAAGGTAAGATTACATAAGTATTTATTTATTTTATTTGTTTAAGCATTTACCAGGTAGGCATACTGAGCAGGGTACACCGCTCGATTCAGATGCGCCCTGGGAGAATACAGAAATACAAATAGCAAATACAAACAACTGTACAGCTAGTGAAAGAAGAAAATACAATGGAGCAAATTTAGAATATCAACACCTACGTTTAGATTGCCTTGAGGAGAAAAGAGAATAATGCAACATGTATCGGAGATTGCAGTGGGACAGATGTGCAGACCACTGGCTGCCACCTGAGGGGCCTGAATGCATGGCAGTATTTGTCTGCCTGGGTTGTAAGAAAGCAACATTGTATAGGCAGCGATAGGGGTCTGTGAACACGCAAGTGTGGAGTAGAGCTGCACGGTAGAATAGGCATGAGACTAGGACCTTAGCAGTGCAAGTTGCATGAGCAAGTAGAGGAGAAGTGCATCTTGAGGAGGGAGTTGAGATGTAGTGGGCTGGAGGTGTGTCTGATGATAACCGGCAAGGAGTTCCAAATCTTTGACGTACGGTATTTAAAGGCAGCCTGGCCAGTGGCGGTGGACATGTGCAGGACATGGAGTAGCCGGGAATCAATGTTCCTGAGTGAGTAAGCTGGAGGTGGAAGGGCTGCTAGGGCTGCTGCAAGGTAAGGGGGGAGGGACTATGCCCAAAATTTAGCTGTGGTCCTAGCACAATGTATCGGTCTCTGATCATGGAGGGAAGGGAGTTCTAGAGACTGGTAAAGGTCACAGTGATGGGTTTGGGGGGGCAGTCTAGGGCAAAATGACAGAAGGAGTGGAAAAGAGGATCAAGTCTGGCTAGGGAGGACTTGGGAGCTGCACTGTAGACCACGTCCCCATAGTCCAGTATTGGGAGGATCATTTTTTGGACAATTGCTGAGCACGTTGGCAGGGGGATGCAGTTTCTGTGGTGGTATAAAGCACCCAGCATAGGGTGCAGTTTCTTGTGGATAGCATCGATATGCGCCGAAAAGTCAAGATGCTGATCAAGTCAGACCCCAAGATATCTGAAGGATGTACAAGCCTCCAGGGGGCAGCCATCAAGAGTGCGGAAGATAAGGGTGGTGGGGAGTCTGGAGAATTTAGCCCTCATGCTGAATGTGAGGGAGACAGTTTTCTTAGGATTAAGAAAGAGTTGATTTGAATGAAACCAGAGTTGGACATTTTTAAAGTCCTGCTGAAGCCTGGTTGCTACTTCAGAGGGGGATGAACCTGAGGCATACAGTACAGTATCGTCTACTTACATGTGAATGGAAGTATGTGGGCAGGCCAAAGGTAGATTATTTAGGAAGATGAAAACAGCATTGGGCCAAGGATGTAGCCTTGGGGGACCCCTGCAATGACAGGGAGGGGGGAGGAGGTGGAAGAGCCAATTCAGACTGATTGGGACCTGCCTTCCAGGTATGAATGGAACCAACTGGTGGCAGAATCAGATAGACCAGCACGGGAGAGCTTGGACAGTAGCAGGGTATGAGAGACCGTGTCGAAGGTCTTAGCAAGGTCGATGAAAATAGCCGAGGTGATTTCCCCGTTATCCATTCCCATGAGGATGGAGTCGGTGAGTCTTGGGAAAGAAGTGACGGTGGAGTGCAATCTCCTAAAACCAGCCTGGTATGGAGTAAAGAAAGAGGTGGAGTCGAGAAATGTAGAGAGCTGAGAGAGGATGAGGCTGTCTTGTATTTTGGCTAGAATGGGGAGAAGAGAGATAGGGTGGTAGTTGATGACTGTAGCATGTTTCCAAGAAGATAGGATTGAACCATGCATGAAGGAGAGGTCAAAGACAGCGGCCAATGGGCTGGCAATGGCTGGGGCAGATATGAAGAGCATTTTGGAGTCCAGACCCGAGGGGCATTTACCTTTGGAGGGGTTGAGGAACCCTAGTGCTTTTATTACCTCTGATGGTGTAACTAAGCGAAAGGAGAAATTTGAGGATGGAGGTGTGGCTGGGGTCAAAGTGGATGGCTGCAAGGGGTGGAGCAGAAGAGAGGACAAGACAGCGGACGTATAGCTTGTGAAAAAGGAGTTTAACTCAGTGGCCACAGTGCTCGGTGCACTGACAATGTTGCCTGCCACATTGAGGGCTGGTGTTGGGGCTTGGATTGTTGGGGAGAAGAGAGATTTAATTGACTTCCAAAACTTCATTGGGTGATTGAAATTGGTGTTGAAGGATGCCTTAAAGTAGTTTGCTTTCACCTGACGGGTAAGCCTCGTGCAGGCATTCCACAGTGAGCAGTAGTGTTGTAGAGCCACTTGGGAACCTGATACCTTGTAGGTTTTCCAGGCTCGGTCCCTGATTCGAAGTTGATCAGTGAGATCGGCGGTCACCCAGGGCAAGTGGGCACCCCTTACTCTGGACCTTCTGAGTGGTGCATAGTAATCCCAGATAGCAAAGAATCTAGCTGAGAAAAATTCAAGGGCAACGTCAATGGTCCTTCATCTCACATGCACCCACCAATCAACGTTATGCAAGTCAGTTAGGAGCGCTGTCAGATCCAGGGATTTATAGGACCTAGTGAGTACAGGGGGGCAGAGCCTTAGGTCTGAAAACTTTCTGCACCATATAAATCATGTGATTGCTGAGAGAGTCCGGTAGAAGATCAGCGTCGAGTATATGATGGGGGGTGTGAGGTCAGGGCCCAGTTCAATAGTGTATGGTTATCGGATTTGTGGTTCAGGCGAGTGGGTTCTGTTATTTGCTGGGATAGGTTTAAGGCATTCACTTGGCTACGTATTTTGGAGCTAGTACTGGAGAGCCAGTTCAGGTTGAAATCACCAAGTATGTGCAGCTCTCCACCAGCCACAAGGGATTTTAGAGTGCTCAAGTGGTCCAGGACATCGGACAGCAGGGTATCTGGGGAGCAGTAGGACTCTGCTACATAAAGAGGAATTGTGTAAGGGAGTGAGATTTTAATGAGCAGGGAGTCTATAGCCTGTGTGGGCACAGAAAGCCAGATTGGGGTAAACTGTAGCCTGGAGGAGATGAACATGGCAGTACCCCCACCCCTCTTTTTACCCTGACGGTCTTGCCGAATGAGGGAGTAGCCAACGATTGAGAATTCTGCCTCCAGATTATGGGGCTTCAGCCAGGTTTCAGTAATGATTAGGATATCAGGGCACAGAGAAAGGACGTTAGGTTGAAGAGCCGTGAGTTTGTTAAGGATGCTGCATATATTTAGATGTGCTACTTTGAGACCCCTTGGTAAGTGGGGCGTGGGGGGGAAGGAGGTGAACATTGTGGGGAGCGGGTTTGGGCCAGTGTTTCACTCAACATCCCCGGCTAGGAGGAGCAGTTGGGTCAATAGTTGTTTTATAGCCCATTGAGACTTGCGGCAGGCAGGGGATTGCTGAGGTGTACTCGAGGTTTGCGAGGAGTAGATTAGAGGGGAGACATTTAAGGCTGTCAGCCCCACATGGGGGGGGGATGGTAGCTCCAAGTACACAATTGTACTTGTGATATGGGAAGGGCTGCCCAAAGGAGGAGGTTGCATGATAGGGCTGCGTGGCAATGATAGCGTTGATTTTTAGGGAGCTAGGTTGCTGTTGCTGTTCTGGGTAGGTGGAGGGTGGAAGGGATGATGTAGGTATGAGTAGGCAGGCTAGTACTAGAGAAAGAGGGGTCATAGTGGACTGAATTTAGGCAGAAGCAGCTGCAAGAGAGGCCACTAGTGTGGGGGGAGTATAAGCTGCAAATGCAAAAGTGGGCTGATTGGTTTTAGCACTCACGTGACACAGCCTATATAACTGGCAGCCCACCAAGGGGTGGTGGGGGGTAGCCGGCGCAGAGCACCAGCGGGGGCTCAATCACACAGCGCACAAACAAGCTTGTGCTCTGCCTTGGCCTGCTCTGTACCTGGGGAGACTTCTGTGACATGCTTGGGGGAAGGCAGGAGATCCATATGCTCTCACAACCAGCGGAGGAGCTGGGGACAGTTACGGAGAGAAGAAAACGGTCGGATTAAGTAAGGTAGGGAGAAGGAGGAGCTGCTACAAATTAACAAGCTCAGTTTGAATCCGAATTAACCTAAGTAAAAGGGCACCAGATTTCTAAATAAATACAGGAGCTCTGCACAGTAAAAGTGGTACCAGAATCCGAATTACAAATATAGGACTTTTGCACAAATACAACCTACCACAGTAGTACGAGGGAATATCAGTAGGCTGGGTATTGAACATTTAAAGCGCATGCAAATTAATAATTAAAGGGACTTACAGCTGCAATTAGCCTCACTTGCACCAGGTTTTTGCATTTTATATTTCTCTTTCTTTTTTGTTCTTTAGCTGTACTAGATACCCGCCTGCACAATGTTTAAATACAGGATGCAGTGCAAACTAGTAACAGGTACATAGAACAATGCATTAAACAATTAAGGTACACTTTTAACACAGTTCTGCAACAATTTAACAACAGAAAAATAAAGATCATCTTAAAGTTCTCCCCAGCTTTCCAATACACCCTGCACAATAGCGGTGGTAAGTACACATAATAAACTATCTGTTAGGCTCTGCTGATAGAAAAAGTCGAGGGTCTTTGTTTGTAAAAAGGTGCCAATGTTCCTCTCAATCACACAGCGCACAAACAAGCTTGTGCTCTGCCTGGGCCTGCTCTGTACCTGGGGAGACTTCTACGATGTGCTCGGGGGAGGGCAGGAGATCCGTACGCCCTCATGACCACCGGAGGAGCTGGGGAGACTTCTGTGATGTGCTCGGGGGAGGGCAGAAGACCCGTACACCCTCATGACCACCGGAGGAGCTGGGGAGACTTCTGTGATGTGCTCAGGGGAGGGCAGGAGACCCATACACCCTCATGACCACCGGAGGAGCTGGGGAGACTTCTGTGATGTGCTCGGGGGAGGGCAGAAGACCCGTACGCCCTCATGACCACCGGAGGAGCTGGGGAGACTTCTGTGATGTGCTCGGGGGAGGGCAGGAGACCCACATGCCCTCATGACTACCAGAGGAGCTGGGGAGACTTCTGTGACGTGCTCAGGGGAGGGCAGGAGACCCGTACGCCCTCACGACCACCAGAGGAGCTAGGAACAGCTGGGGAGACTTCTGCCATGTACTTAGGGGAGGGCAGGAGACCCGTAGCCCTCACAATCCCTGGAGGGCGTACGTTTCCAATTAAGACAGGGAGAGTAGGAATCGGGAATGCTGGGAGTTGTGCAGTACAGTGGCTGCAGGGCGGTAGATTCAGAGACACCTTCTGGAGACTGGTGCTGCCCCATCTGTGTACACCTCTCTGGATTGAGGGAGGAGGGCGCTAGAATCCAGGCTAAGTTGACTAGAATTCAGAGAACCTTCTTCACCACCCAGGGGCCACAATGGCTGCCACCCATTACCTCAGAGTATGCCAGGGATGAGGAATGGCTGGACTGTGGTGGGATCTGGAACAATGGGTGTGATGGGTCCGAGGCACATTCCTAAGCTGGTACCACTATAAAATTCTGATGCCATTCTGGTGGGGTGGCACTGCAAGGTAGTGGCCAGGGAGGATGTGTAGGTTTGTAGTAGCGTGGGTATAACAGCAGACACAGTAGGCAGTATATAAAGTGCATAAAAAATGCAAAGCTTGTGTTTTGTTAATTTATTTTGACACTTTAGAAATAGTAAAGAAAATAATATTTACGGAAAGGAAAAGGGTGTTAGTCCTTCACGCCACAGCATACAGGAAATAATTTCTTCTTCAAGAATTCCTGAAACTTTCCTTGTAATCTAAAAAACTTGAACAATGTGTAAGCTCGCACACTCAGCTCCTACTCCTACTGTGGTCAGCCAATTACTGACCCACCCACCTATCTATCTCACTTAGCCCCTGGTGGTGAGTTTATATATAGCTAGGGGCCACATCACAGTCAGGTGACCCCTCGTTAAAATAAATGTCTGTCTTATTCCCACTTCACTGAGGCTCATTAACATTCTGTAAACTGTTGCAGACTAAAAGGCTTTACATCAGTTATCTAAAAATATACAATGTATCTGGTCTGTAGGACCACTAACCACCTTAATTATAGGGCCTCAGCTAATTTAGGGACTAAGCTTTTCCCATCAAGGAGTGACATCACAGCAAAAGCTGCCATATAAACAGCCATTGTTTGGGCTGCCAGCCCTATAGTAGAGTGTCTGAAAACCTATAGCTCCACACAGGTAATTACAATTTTATTACACTTTGTAATACACTCTTTATTCATCTGGCGTCTCTCAGTTGTCTAGGGAAAGAGAAAATTAAGGGCGCATTCCTTATCTCCTTTCTCCTGCCAGCTCATGAGACCTGGAAATGATTTTTATTGAATCTTTTTTATTTGTTTAATAACCATCTCTTTATTTAAACATAAGCCCTTAAAAAAAGCTCTTCAATCCGCAGCACTGCTTAGCTGCAACTTTATCATGCAGGGGCTCTGTGCTGTGCTCCTATTTGAGCTCCTACCATAAACCAGCATTTATTTTCATTGACCCAATGGCTGAAATTGCAACTGTCGGGTACATACTGTATTTCATTTGGGCCTTATTTTGCCCTTGTGGCCCATTGTCAACCTTGGCCCCTTTTTATTAACTCCAGCAGCACCAGTTACATCTCTGGGGCTGCTCTAACAGTCCAAGGCACATTTTCACTGTGTTGAGACACTACAGGGCTTCTCTGTTTGATTGGCCGTAGTGTTCTATATGCCGCCATTTCTTTCATCTTTACCACACTATGTGGCATTTCTTCAATGATCGGAGCACCCTTCTGCACCGATCCATCTTTAAACACTCAGCTGCAATGTGCAGTGCTTCAGAGCATCATTCTGCTCCAAAGCAGACCATGGAGCCAATCCTGCTCTGTTTCAGGATCCTGTGCCGCAAATATTTACAAACTGAGCCGCATATTCTAGCTCATGGCTCTCATTTTGTGGAGCCTCAGGAATGGAGCGCCACACAGGTACTACAATTTCTTCCTACCAGGGCACCTCTTTTTAAAAATGAGGCACTTATTATTATATGTGGCAGTCCAAAGGGACATAGCAGGACACAGCATTGTTTTGATAAAGTGCAATGTGAGCTAGTAAATATCTCCCAGTCAGGAACTCACAGCTAAGCACTTTAAGTGCTGTTTTCTTAAGTGCACAAAGGGGGGATTTAAAATAAAAAAAAGGACAGAATAGAATGGACGGAGATTGTCAGGTTGGCCACCCTGACAAGAAGGAAAGTAAAGAAAGAAAGAAGATAGGATAAAGTGAGAGAAACTGGGAGGGTGCACATTGGTTACAAGGGGCTATTATTTCATAATGGGGCACCCTGTTACATACCTCCTCACACAAGAAAGCAACACAATATTTTGGTTGACTTAAATCCTTCACCCTTAGAAGGGTTGGAACTTCTGCCCACCCTCTCTAGAAGTTCCCCTCAGGGACCCTTAATAACATGAATGGTATGTACAGACCAATGTATAAACATCATTCAGCTATTCAAAACCATTCTTTTCCCTGAGGTTTGTGTCATTATACACCTAGCACAACAATTTCTTAATAACAATCATAATCTTTCAGGTACAATTCTAAGCATTTTCAAACATTATAGACTGAAGTGCTGTCAGCACCATAGCATGATAGATGATCTGCATTTTGATGCTGTGACCCTGCATGGTGCTTAAATGTAAACTTGTATGGCTGTGGTGACATGTACCATCTTATGATTTGCATGTTCTTCTCCTTCATTTGATTTAACCAGTATAATGGATTATGGTCCATCACTACCACAAATTCATTGACCCATAAGTAATATTTGAGGGCTTCTATGGCCCATTTCACGGCTAAACATTCCTTGTCAATGGTGGAATATTTTTTTTCCCTTTCTTGAAGCTTTCTACTAGTAAACAGCACTGGATGTTCACCCTTAGAATCATGTTGGGTAAGGATCATCCCTATACCTGTATCAGAGATGTCAGTCTGGACTTTAAAAGGTTTCTGAAAATTAAGGCTAATCAGAACCAGGGCAGAGCACAATACAGCCTTAGTACTCTGAAAGGCTGCCTCACATTCTGGGGTCCATTTTACCTTATATGGGTATTTGTTCTTTCTTAGCTCTGTCAAGGGAGTTGCCAGAGTGGCAAAGTCGGCAATGACGTGCCAGTAATAACTGGCTAGTCCTAAAAAGGATTTCACATGTCTATTTGTGGTGGGAGTGGGGCTGTTGGCAACTGCCTCTACTTTGCCTAGTTCAGGTTTCACAGTTCCATGACTGATGATAAACCCCAAGTCTTGGGTCTCAGTTTTTTCAGTAGCACACTTCGAGGGGTTAATGGTCAGCCCTGCATCCTTTTTTATTTATTTATTTATTTTTTTCCCTGCATCCTTGATGGTCTGAATAATGGTGCTAAGATGGACCAAGTGTGTATGCCAGTCAGGACTGAAAATGATGACGTCATCTAAATAGGCTGCACTATACTGGGAATGGGGTCTCCGTATATGGTCCACGTAACGCTGTAAAGTGGCAAGTGCACCATGGAGGCCAAATGGCATTATTGTAAACTGATATAGGCCTATGGGTGTACTGAAGGCTGTCAATTCCTGTGCACGGTGGGCCAAGGGAATTTGCCAATATCCCTTGGTTAAGTCTAGTGTGCTGATGTATTGTGCAGTGCCTATTTTGTCCAATAGGTCATCAATTCTGGGCATGGGGTAGCCGACAAAATAAGAAATGGTGTTTACTTTCCAAAAATCTAGACACAGGCATAGTCCACCCTCTTTTTTTTTTTAATACTACTAACAGGGAGGACCATGCACTTCTAGAAGGAACAATCATCCCTAACTGCCCCATTTTTCTCACTTCCTCGGTCACTTCCTTTCTCAGTTTTTCAGGTAGTCTATAAGGCTTTTGATGTATGGGCCTACTTTGGGTAACCCTTATATCATAAGCTACTCCCTTAGTTCTCCCTTGGGCTTTGGTAATTGTCTCCCTGTAGTAATGTAATAGCTGATCAGCTTCTGCTCTTTGGTCAGGATCTAATTCAGGGTTGATATGTAAGGCTCTACCTTCGGTGGGAGATTCTAGTCTCTCATAGGCTACATCCAACTCTGTCATACTCTGTTCAGGTTGTATAAACAGAGCTTGGGGAGGATGTTTGTTGACCCATTTTCTAAAGAGGTTAGCGTGATATACCCTTTTCGGAGGTTTATACTCAGGCACTTCGATCTCATAATTGACACTCCCTGTCTGCCTGCTATCCTAGGGCCCTTGCCATCTCATTAACAATTTGTTCTCCATGAATGGTAATAACAACAGTACTTTTTCACCAGGCATAAAACATTTGTCTTTTACCCCAACATCGTATGCTTCCTTCTGCCCCTGTTGTTTCTGGGTCATATTCATGTGGGCCATTGTTACATATTTTACTAGTGCCTCTTTTAAAGAGGACATGTAGTCTGAGATATTACTGTACCCCACATTTTGGCCTTCCTCTCAGTGTTCTTTCACCACATCCAGCGGGCCCCGGGGATTCCTTCCATATAGCAGCGTGAAGAGGTAAAATCCGGTAGTGGTTTGGGGCACCCCCCTGTAGGCAAACAAAGGTAAGGGAGATATTTGTTCCAATCTCTACCTTCTTTCTAGACTTACTTTTGTAGCATTTTTTTCATTTTATTAAAACGCTTGACCAAACCTTCGGTCTGGGGATGGTAGGTGAGGTCCTAAATACCCCCAGGAGTCTGTACAGTTCTCTCTACATTATAGAGGTGAAGTTGCTACCTCTATCAGTCAGGATCTCCAGTGGAATCCCCATCCTGCTGAATATTTTAACCAACTCCTCGGCTTTCTTGGAAGCAGTTACAGCGTGCATGTGAATGGCTTTGGGGTACCGTGTTGCATAGTCACACACTACTAATATAAATTGGTTACCCTTAAAACTCTTGTTTAGGGGCCCCACAACATCAATCACAATCCTTTTAAAAGGGGTTGTTACATACAGGATAGGTTGAAGGGGCACCTGGACCTTCTTGCCACTCTGTGCCACTAATTGGCACTCTGCACAAGCTCAGCAGTAGTCCACCACATCCTGATGGAAACCTGGCCAGGAAAACCTAGACAGTAGTCCATTCAAGGTTCGATCCCTCCCATCATGCCCAGCCATGGGAATATCATGGGCAAGCCGGATCACTTTTTCCCTGTACATTTCTGGTCCCATTAGTTCAACACACAGTTCAGTAGTGGGATTAACAGTTACACAAAACAGCATTCCATTATTCAGAATGAAACGTGACCGTCCTTCTTTTACTTCCTGCTTGACCTGTGGGGGAAGAAAGGTTTTAAAATCTCATCTGCCATTTGTTTTAGTTTTATATCACTCTTGGGCAGTCCTGGCACCACTACTAGAATATTCGCTTTATGGATCTCTATCCACTCTTTCTTTTCCCTTTTCTTCTCCTTTCTGGTTTCCTTCAGTTTCCCTTTTCCATCAAAAAAGTCCTCTTCAAAGGGAAACACCTGGAATACCTGAAATCAGTCTGTTCACAGACAATACCAAAATGGGAGCTGTGATAGATGACACAGAGGGGGAAGGGTTTGCAAGAGGACCTGAATAAGCTGTAGGAGTGGGCAGATAAATGGCAGCTGGGGTTCAACTCTGTTCAGTGCAAGGTTTTGCACTTCAGAGCCTGGAACCAGGGGAGGGATTATCACTTAAATGGGGTTCAGTTGGGTTGCTTCACAGAGGAGAAGGACCTAGGGGTGATCATAACAGGGAGCTTAAACAACTCTGTTCAGTGCAGAAGGACAGCAGCAAAAGCCAACAAAATGCTGGTGTGTGTAGCTAGAGGGATCTTCTCCAGAAGTAGGGAGGTTATCCTGCCCCTTTATAGGTCACTGGTCAGGCCCCACCTGGAGTACTGCGTGCAATACTGGTGCGTGTTCCTGAAGAAGGACATAAAATTGTTGGAGGGGGTACAGCATAGCGCTACAAAGATGATCCAGGGATTCGAGGGCAAGCCATATGAGGAAAGTCTGGGGGAGCTGAATACCATATGTACTCTCTGGAAGAGAGGAGGAACAGGAGAGACATGACTGAGACCTTTAAGTACCTGAAGGGAATAAACAAGACTAATACAGAGAGGATTTTCCAGAAGAGAAAGGAGCGGGACATGAGAGGACACCAACTGAGATTGGAGAGGGGTAGATTCAGGAGAGCGACGAGGAGACATTTTTTCACAGAAAGAGTAGTGGACAAGTAGAACTCCTTGCCGGGTGAGGTAGTGGCCTGTAAGATGGTAGACAGCTTCAAGAGGTGTTGGGGTAGGGGAAGGGGTAATAGGATGGGGGCAAGGGAGGGGCAGCATCAGTGTAAGGTGCTAGCTGTGCACTTGAGCAGACTCGATAGACTGTGAGGCCTGTTTCTGCTGGCATTTTCATATGTTTGCATGGACTAGCTGTTGCATTTTAGCCTGGGATCTAGTTACCACACTTATTAGATTGATATATGACTGTTGGGACTGCATCAATCAATCGATCAAAATGGGGGAAGTCTTGGCTGATGATAGCTGACACTGGCAATTGAGCTACTAAACCAACAGTCATACAGTGGTGCTCATTGTTAACAGTCATTTCAACCACTGCAGTATGATATTGATGTATATCCCCATGTACACACATCACAGTTGTATCTTGCTGGTAAACATCGATTACAGGGGCCAAATCTGTTCTCATTAAGGTTTGTCTGCTCCCTGAATTATGTAGTCCCAATGTCTGTTGTTCTCCAGTCTCCACAGATGCAACATTCCCAATATTGGCCAAGGCTAAGTGGGCTGAATCAGTTCTCTTTTAATTTAGGCAGTTCCGAACAATATGATCTTTCCCCAGGCAACCATGGCATATAATGTCTGCATAAGGTATTCTTCCCTCTCTATCCCTTCTCACATAATTACTCTGCCATTGATTTTGAAATAAAGTTCTTACCAGCTCCAAAGGTTGAGGTGGGGTGCCTTGTTGTCCTCTGGGTCTCGAAGGTCAAACTGCCAAATATTCCTCCACAAGTTTTATGGTGTTCTCGGCTGACTCCGGCTTAAGTTCCTTGACCCATAACTGCACATCTTGAGGCAATACCTGGATAAACTGCTCAATAATAATAAAGTCCATGACCTGATCAATAGTCTTGGTTGTGGGTTGTAACCACTTCCCACAATAATCTCTTAATCAGGCATAGGTCTCCCTCGGCCTGTCATAACTGGCCATTTTCTGTGACCTGAATTGCTGTCGATAAGTCTCTGTGCTAATATCATAGTGTCTTAGGACTTCTTCTTTCACACAATCATAATTATTAGCATCCCCACCACTCAATTGACTGTACACCAGTTGGGCCGTACCAGACAGATAAGGAACCAGTCTTATGACCCATTGGTCACGGGGCCATGCACAAGTTTGGGCAATCCTCTCAAATGTTGCAAGGTATGCCTCAAGGTCATCACTTTCTGTGAGTCTAGTCAGCTTAATGTCTCGAGGTACAGTTCTATCAGGCTGACCTTGACTCAACACCTGGATGGCTTTCAGGGTACCTATCCATTTCTGGTCCTGCCACTGTCATTCCTCTGCTTGCAAACGTCTGTCCTCATCCCTCTGTCATCAGTCCTCCTCCTGCTGGTGATCCATCTCCAGCTGTTTCAGGCACAGCCACTTCAGTAATTCATCTGGATCATCTGGAGTTTTTTTCCATCCTGTGGTCCTCTTCTTTCTGTCCCTCTTCATCCTCTTCAGACTCTCCTTCCCTCTTCTTCATCTTGGGTCTGGCTCCTGGATCTAAGCCTGGCAAGGGTTGTATTCCAGCCCTTTCAGCCATCGACCATGCCAAATGGAATGCACTTTGGTCTGCCTTATCCCTGTCTTACATCTGCTAGGGTATTTATGGAGCAATACCCCCTCGTAGCACCACCTGGGCAGCCTCGACATACCAGGATATCCCACTTCTCACACCAGTGTAGTAGCATGGGCATAATAACAGACACATTAGGCAGTATAGAAAGTGCATAAAAAGCACAAAACTTGCGTTTGTCAATTTATTTTGACACCAAAAATAATAAAGAAAATAAATATTTACAAAAAGGAAAAGGATGTTTAGTCCTTTACACCACAGCATACAGGAAATACATTCTTCTTCAAGAACTCCTGAAACTTTCCTTGTAATCCAAAAAACCTGAAAAGTGTGTAAGTTCTCACACTTGGCTCCTACTCTTACTGCGGTCAGCCAACTACTCACCCATCTATCAATCTCACTTAACCCTTGGTGGTGAGTTTATATATAACTAGGGATGACATCACAGTTCGGTGACCCCTCGTTAAAATAAATAACCCTCTATCTTACTCCCACTTCACTGAGGCTCATTAACATTAGGTAAACTGTTGCAGACTAAAAAGCTTTACATCAGTATCTAAAAATATACAATGTATCTGGTCTTTAGGACCGCTAACAGCCTTAATTATAGGGCCTCAGACAATTTAGTGGCTAAGCTCCTCCCATCAAGGAGTGACATCACAGCAAAAGCTGCCATATAAACAGCCATTGTTTGGGCTGCCAGCCCTATAGTAGGGTGTCTCAAAACCTATAGCTCCACACAGGTAATTACAATTTTATTACACTTTGTAATACACCCTTTATTCCTCGGGCATCTCTGAGTTGGCTAGGGGAAGAGAAGATTAAGGGTGCACTCCTTAACTCATTTCTCCTGCCAGCTCATGAGACCTGGAAATGCTTTTTATTGAATCTTTTTTTATTTGTTTAATAACCATCTCTTTATTTAAACATAAGCCCTTAAAAAAGCTCTTCAATCCGCAGCACTGCTTAGTTGCAACTTTATCATGTAGGGGCTCTGTGCTATGCTCCTATCTGAGCTCCTACCACAAACCAGCATTTATTTTCATTGATCTAATGACTGAAATTGCAGCCATCGGGTACAATTCGTTTGGGCCTTATTTTCTTCATGTGGCCCATTGTCAGCCTTGGCCCTTTTTTATTAACTCCAGCAGCCCCAGTTACCACATCTGTGGGGCTGCTCTAACAGTCCAAGGCACATTTTCACTGTTTTGGGACACTATGGGGCTTCTCTGTTTGATTGCCCATAGTGTCCTATATGCCGGCATTTCTTTCATCTTTACCACACTATGCAGCATTTCGTCAATGATCAGAGCACCCTTCTGCTCCAATCCATCTTTAAACACTCAGTCGCAATATGCGACGATTCAGAGTGCTTCGGAGCATCATTCTGCTCTGAAGCAGACCACAGAGCCAATCCTGCTCCATTTCAGGAACCTGTGCCGTAAATATTTACAAACTAAGCCACATATTCTAGTGAACAGCTCATGGCTCTCACTTTGTGGCACCTCAGGAACAGAGCGCCATACAGGGACCACAATTTCTTTCTACCAGGGCACCTCTTTCAAAAATGAGCACTTATTATTATATGTGGCGGTTCCAAGGGACATAGCTGGACACAGCATTGTTTTGATAAAGCACGATGTGCGTTAGTAAATATCTCCCAGCTAAACATTTTAAGTGCTGTTTTCTGAAGTGCACCAAGGGGGGATTTAAAAACCAAAAAAGGACAGAACAGAATAGATGGAGATTGTCAGGTTTGCCACCCTGACAAGAAGGAAAGTAAAGAAAGAAAAGATGATAGGATAGAGTAAGAGAAGGGGGGGTGCACATTGGTTACAAGGGGCTATTATTTCATAACAGGGGGCACCTTGTTACAAGGTTCACCATAGTGGAGACCCCAGGGAAGGTGGGAGAGGACCCCAGAGGAGGAGGAAGCAAATTCTGGTGGTGGGCTCAATTGGCAGAGAAATATATTTGGGAATAGAAAGGGGGGTAGAGAGGGAGGGAGGTCATGTGCCTACATGGTGCCATGGCCCAGAAGAATGGGAATATCATTGGGATCACTAGGGCAACAGGACGGAAGGGGGAGCTGTATGCCATTGTCCACCTGGGGACCACTGACCTGGCTAAGGACGGGGCAGAAGTACTGCAGAGGGAGTTTAGGGATCTGGAAAGTGGTCTTAGGCAGGGCATTCTCTGAGGTGCTGCATGTCTGCGACAGGTGGGAGGACAGGGATCTCCACACCAGGAGCTTCAAATCGCAGTTGAAGGAATGATGCAGAGAAGAAGGATTTGGCTATATTGGTGACTGGAAATCCATCTGGACAGATAATGGCCTATATAGGGGTGATGGCCTGCATCCATCTGAGAGGGGAACCACAGTCCTTGGTAGATGGTTTAAATGTTAACTTTGAATATTACTGAACCCCGTACTCCAGGTGCGCCCTCACCGTGGCTTTGTAAAGGAGCATTATTACATCCCTTCTTCTGCTAGTAATGCCCCTGCATATGCATGCCAATATTCCATTGGCCTTTCTCGCCGCCATGCTATGTGGATTCCTACCTTAAAGTTCGAGGAGACTATGATCCCCAGATTCCTCTCCGGTTCTAGTAGAAGTCTGTTCTATAGAAGTCTAGGAATAAGATCCAAGACCCAGAGGTCAACATGGCAGAAGCAGATCTGGATTGTGTGACCATTACTAAGTCATGGTGCACTGAAAACCATGACTGGGAAACATGGCAAGGAAAGACAGTGTGGGGATGAAAGGAGGGGTTGTGGTACTTTATGTGAGAGAAATAGAAGCAGAGATACAGGGAACACTACGGGGGCAGAGGTACTTTGGGTCACTCAGAAGATGGGGAATGAAGCCACTGTTCACACTGGAGTGATCTACAGACCTCTGGCATGAGAGGGAAGCATTAGCAAAATGGCAGAAAAGGAGGAGGTGCTGCTGGTGGGGGACTTCAGTTTGCCGGATGTAGATTGGAGCATCTCAGCTGTGGCTTTAACTAGAAGCAAGGACATCTTGGACTTCCTGAATGGGCCACTCCTCAGGCAACTAGTCATTAATCCCATTCATGATGGGGCAGTACTGGACATGGTACTGACTAGCAGATACAGTGTTGCAAATGTCAAAGTGGGAGGCCACCTGGGAACCAGTGATCACCGTATAGCATGGTTCTATATAAGGATGACTGCAGAACTGAACCACACAAGAGTGAGGATCCTGGACTTCAGGAGGGCAGATTTTATAAAGATAGGTGAATGCCTCAGATCACCTTGTGGGGGTGATGACCTGAGGGGGTGGAGAAACAGTGGACAAAGCTAAATGGGGGGGGCTTATTTAAGGTGGCAAACATCTGCGTCAAGCAAGTTAGCAAGAACAACAGGAAAAAGAGACTGCTATGGTTCTCAAAAGAGGTGGTGGTAAAGGGTAAAAGGGCTGCATTCAGAAGACAGATATAAGGAGATGCAGAGGGAGGAGGATAGGGGGAGATATATCAGGGGACACAAAGGGATGCAGTGAAAACATTACGGAACATGAAGGTGCAACCCGAAGAGATAATAACCCAGGTGCTACTAAAAGGGGGATACAACATTTTTTGGGGGTATGTAGATTGGGAGAGACTGAAAGGTTAAAAAGGGAAGGGACTGCAGAGGGGGGGATCAAGAAAAAGCTGACATCCTGAACAGATACATCTGCCAAGTGTTCACAGATGAAGGAGATAAGTGGAACCACAAAAAGTAACAAGAGCTTGTTGGGGAGGTGTACAGGAGTCCTTTTTCAGAGAGAGTCCCAAAGGGACTTGCTAATCTGAAAGTGAACAAAGAAATGGGGCCTGATGGGATGCATCCAAGGGTATTGAGGGAGCTCAGGGAGGTACTGGCTGCACCTCTAACAGTCCTAGTTAACAGCTAACTGGAAACAGGAGTGGTTCTGGAGGACTGGAGGAGGGCAAATGAAGTACCATTTTACAAAAGTAGTAGCAGGGAGGAGGCTGGCAATTATAGGCCAGTCAGCCTGATATCAGTGATGAGAAAGTTAATGGAAATGCTGCTGAAGGAAAGGATTGTGGAATATCTTGAATCAGACAGGTTGAAGGAACTGAACATGTACTCCCTGGAGGAGAGGGGGGAGGGAGAGAGGGGATATGATAGAGACATACAAGTATCTTACAGGGAGAAACAGAGTGCAGGAAAACACTATTTTTAAGTGAAAAAGATGTTCCAGGACTAGAGGGCATGGGATGAAGTTGGAGGGAGGACGATTCAGAGGAAACATGAGAAAGAATTTCTTCACAGAACGGGTGGTGGACAAGTGGAACACCCTGCCAGAGGAAGTGGTGGGGGCTGAAACAATCACGGGATTTAAGAATGCATGGGGATAGACATAAAGGAATTCTAGAGGTCATGGGTAAGGGGAAACAGACTTCTAGGAAAACAAACTGAACTTACAAGCTCAAATTGGCAGACTGGGTGGGCCATAGGCCCTTATCTGCCGACACTGTCTATGTATCTATGTAAATGGGTTATAAAACCCAAGGCAGCATGGATTCATGGGGAGGGGGCATCTCAAATAAATCTGATAAAGTCTTTGACTGGGTGACCAGTGAATTAGATCAGGGAGGAGTGATGGGCATAGAAACATAGAAATTGTCAGCAGATAAGGACCTCTTGGCCCACATAGTCTGCCCAGTTTACTCTGCCTACTGTGCCACTACAGACTCTACTCAATCTCTGGTCATCTCCTCCCCTTGCCTTACTACCAGTGTCCCCTTGTATCTGTCCCATGCATGCTTGAATCCTGTCACCGTTTTGGCACCCACCACCTCTGCTGGAAGGCTGTTCCAGGCATCTGCCACCCTCTCCATGCTGAAGTATTCTGTTACATTTCCTTTGAGCCTCCAACTTGATAGCATGACCCCTTGTCCTCAAGCTTCTTTTTCTATGGAAAATGCTACCTTCATATACTTTATTAATAACTGTTAGGTATTTCAATGTTTCTATCATAGTCCCCCTTTCCCTCCTCTCCTCCAGACAGTACTATTCAGTTCCTTGAGTCTCTTCTCATAGGGCTTTTGATGCAGGCCCTGCACCATTGTGGTAGCCCTCTTTTCTACTGCCGCCACCTTATAAATGTTCTTCCGGAGGTGGGGCCTCCAGAACTGGACACAGTACTTAAGGTGGGGTCTTACCAGTGATCTGTACAGGGTAATACTACCTCCTTCTTCCTACTGGTGATACCCTCCCTATGCATCCTTCTTCCTACTGGTGATACCCTTCCTATGCATCCTTCTTCCTACTGGTGATACCCTCCCTATGCACCTGAGCATCCTGCTAGCCTTCCCCACTGCCTTATCACACTGCTTGGCTACCTTCAGGTCATCAGAAACAATTACCCCCAGGTCCCTTTCCTGTTTGGTAGATGGCAGTAATTCCCCTCTCAATTGGTACATAATCCCCAGGATTCTGTGCCCCAAGTGCATCATTTTGTACTTCACCTTTTTGCATTGAAACCCAGCTGCCAGACCCTTGACTGTTCTTCCAACTTTTTAAAATCATCCCTCATCCCCCCTTCCCAGTGTGTCTACTCCATTGCAGATTTTTGTGTCATCCATGAACAGGCATACTTTCCCCTCTAGCCCTTCTGCAATGTCGCTAATAAAGACACTGAAGAGGACCAGGCCTAGTGCTGAGCCCTGAGGCACCCCGCTGGTAACTTTGCCTTTTCCAGAGTGGACACCATTTACCACCACCCTCTAACTCCTGTTGATTAACCAGCTTTTTACCCAGTATATAACTTTCTGACCCACTAACAGACAGGCCAGCTTGTTCACCAGCCTTCTATGTGGAACGGAGCTGAAGGCCTTACTGAAATCCAGGTAGGCCACATCTACCGCTCTTCCCTGATCCACTAAAGAAGAAAACCGAGACGCACCCAAAAAAACACTCTGGAACATCAGGAGTGATGCAGCTGTGATTTATTGTGCACAGACTAGAAATCACAAACTGACTGGTACCCCAGCACTTTGAGCCCTTGTGGACTCTTAGTCGGGGGGAGGAGTGACCAGTGAAACCATGCCTTCATTTAAGGCTTGCCATTAAAGTGACTGTAACTGATAAATTGATAATACATTTAACTATGCATAAAAAAGTTAAAATGGCTTTACAGGAGTGGTGACAAACAAAAATAATTAGCTCAAAAAAAATAAATCTTCACGATGATAACCAGCTAACTGGAATTATTAAAGCCAGAAGACTAGCGATCCAAATAAATAGCTTTAGCAATGTTACTACAGCAGAGTTAATGTCACACCACTATAGCAATGGCTCCAGGAACCACCTATAAGAGAAAATAAAGTAACAATGAAGGTTTTCTTTACTTTTTTTTTTTTTTTACTTTTTTTAAAGCCATTTTTACTTTTTTATGTATAGTTAAATGTAGATAGTAATTGGTAGATTGAAGTCCCCGACCAGCAATACCTCCCCCTTGCATGCCATCCTTTGGATGGCTTTCATCATGTCCTTATCCACCTCTCCCCCCTGTGCTGGAGGTCTGTAGATCACTCCTATGCGAATAGTGGCCCCCTTATATGTTTCCAAGTCTACCCACAGTACCTCAGCTCCTTCCTGGTCTCCCTGTATTTCCATGGCTTTTATTTTGTCCCTAACATAAAGAGCCACTCCTCCCCTTTTTTACCTACCATGTTTTTCTGAACAGAGTATATCCTGGTATAGCCACATCCCAATCGTGGTTTTCATTGCACCAGGACATGGTAATTGCAACCATATCCAGGTCTGCTTCTTCCATGGTGGCCTCTAGGACTGCAATCTTGTTGCCTTGACTTCGAGCGTTTGCACACATGGCTTTCCAGATTGTGCTGTCACCCCCCCTTCTTGTTTCCCATTTGCCCCCCTTTGTTTCCCCAACTATCTCATTATTACTCTTGCCTCCTATCCCCCTGGATTCCTTTGTTATATGGTTCTTTTTGGGGTTTCCCCTTGCTGACCTCATTTGTCTTTTGGGGGGGCAGTTTATGTCTCCCTTCATCTTTCTGCCTCCCCATTGGCTAATTTAAATACTGGCCAATGTAGCATTTAAACTGTTCACTGATGGCTGGCCCAGTGGCGCTGAGAGTTGAGGCACTAGATGTCACACCTCGTGCCACACCGGCGACCCGAGTTCGGGAATGAGCCTGGGCCGCCAGGGGTCAGCAGGGGAGAGGAAGGATTGAGCATCCAGAGGACAGCTGTCGTTCCTCGGGGGGGATCCAGGGATTATGCCCGGCACTGCAGCGACTTCCGGTGGAGACCGGAGGTACTGCAACGCTATAGGACTTGGCTAGAGGGCTGCAGAGCCACGACAAGATGTTCCCTGGCATCATAGCATGTCACGGCTCTGCCAGAGGGGCGCGAGGGTGGAATGAGGAAAAAAATGGAAAAACCCTCCACCTCCTGATAGGTGATGGAGGGCACAGGGGGGTCGGTCCACCATGTCCAGAGTCGTGCCATCCTCTTACCACCTGCATGCTCCCATGCGCCACGCTCCACCAGACTAGATTCTTAGATAGAGCACCAGAAGGAGTGTATCTGGCGGTCCTGCCTTGGGGGACTCAGAGCCAGGGGGCCCGGCGGTAGCAGCGGCGGATGGAAGGGGCAAGAGGGGCTTCAGGCGGGTGGGACAAGGACCTAGACCCCGTGTGACCACTCCTGAAAGAGTTCAGGAAGAATGGGGTGAGAAAGAAAGATTAAAACAAAAAAAAAAGCTGTTCACTGAGGACCACGGTTCCCCTTCTGGATAGATGCAAGCCATCACCCCTGTACAGGCTCTTATCCCTCCCGGTAGGGTTCCAGTCCCCCATGAAGCCGAAGCCTTCCTCTCTGCACCATTCCTTCAACCATGCGGAGAATCCTGTCCTCCCCCTGTCATAGACAGGTAGCACTTACGAGAAGGTCACAGATCATATCACCTGCCTGAGACCCCTTCCAATTCCTTGAACTCCTGCTGAACTATTGCTGGCTCATCCCTAGCCAGGTCATTAGTCCCCAGATGGACAATGGCATCTAGCTCTCCCTCCCTCCCTTCCTGCTGCTCCAGTCACTCACCACAACTTATGTAGCTAGATCTCCTGTTTATTATAAATATTCAGACATACATATCCAACGTTTCAGAGTCAATACTGCTCCTTCATCAGGGAGTCTCGTGTCTGTAAATAAAGTTAATCTATTTGAAAATATAATTTATCTGACATTTTGAAACCACAAAAAAAGTCTTAATTCTTAAGTGACTCACACATTTATAAAGTTCTTACTCTTAGTGATACTGGTCACTGCTGAAATATTCCTTTACACAGCTAATAAAAATTCAAATTAAATTATTTAATATTCATTATGTTTTTAAAACTCTCATAACCAAACATACAAAATTCAGAGCTTCACCTTATACATTAGGTTTCCACTTTCCTATAAATTAAAGATGTCAATATATCTGTGGGTGTAAAAGCAAAAAGAAATTTCCAGCTCATATATGGCCTTCAAATACGTAGTACGAAGTGAGTAATTAAATCACATTCAAAATTCATATTGAAAAATATATCTATATATACATAAATATGTTACCATGCAAAATGCCTTCAAAATAGTGCCTGTTACTGGCAACCACATTTTTATGGCTGTGGGCAGAGCCTACGGCCGTTTCATCATCTTAGCCTTACAACGGCCGATTGTGGCACCTTCCGTTGGACTTTTGGAAGTATCCTTCCGAAAGTCCAACAGAGCTTGTAACACTCTGCCACAGTTGGCTGCTACAGAATAACAGCCACACTATTTTGGCTATTACTTCTGTATTCTGGGACAAGAACTGTACATGCGCACCTTGCATGCATGCACAGTTCTGCTGGTGCCACCATCTTGTGAATGGCAGAATGCCACTCACCGCAACTAGCATGTTTGAATGCATGCATGTGCAGTTGTGTCACTGCCATCTTGCAGATGGCATTCCTCCCGCACCCTCCTACTGCTCCTGCCTCACCGCTTTCTCCATTCCCTCCCAGCACTGGCAGAAAATAAAACCCTCCTGCTCCATCCCACTGCTGTTGTCCTCCCCGCTCCCTCCATTCCCTGTCCCCTCACTGACATTGAGGTGCCCAATCCCTGTGTTGCCATTGTGTACCCCCCCAACTCATGTGGCACACTGGGAGCCCAGCCCAGTGTGCCCAAATTTGTTTTTTTCTTTTTTTTCTCCCCACGCTAACATCGGGGTGCCCATTCCCCATGTCGACATCATGTAACCCCCCCAACTCATGTGACACATTGGAAGCCCACCCCAGTCTACCTAAAATTTGTTTTTTTCCTTTTTTTTCCCCCACGCTGACATCGAGGTGCCCAATCCCCATGTTGGCATCATCTACCCCCCAACTCACGTGGCACACTGGGAGCCCACCCCAGTCTGCCCAGATTTATGCTTTTTTTTCCCTGTAAATAAAGAAAAACGTTTCCTGATGTCTTTTTTTATTTTTGTACCTGTAGCATCAGGAGCTGTGGATGTGCTTAACATCTGTCTGGCTAAAATCAATGACTGGATGACTTTCAGCTGGCTAAGACTCAACCCAAATAAGACGGAGGTGATGGTGATCAAACTTGGTCGCGGGCAGGTTGGATCGCTATCTGGGGTGGATTCTGGCCTTCTTCTAGGGTCTACTCCATTGATGGCTTCCTTGAGGGTGTGAAATCTGGGTGTGTTCTTTGACAGCAGGCTGACCTTTGAAGATCAGGTGTCATCTGTTGTCAGTAGGAGTTTCTACCATCTACAGAACATTGCCTGGATTAAGCCCCTCATTCCGCCTGAGGACCTGCTGATGCTAGTGCATGCCTTTGTCTTCTCCAGGCTCGACTACTGTACCGCTCTTTACTTCAGGGTCATGGGAGGGACCCTCCACCGACTGCAGCTGGTGCAGAATGCAGTGGCCCGGTTGCTAACTGGCCTTTCTAAGTCTAGTCATGTGACCCCAGTTCTGTATGCTCTGCACTGGCTGCTGGTCAGACGGAGGGTCCTTTTCAAGGTGGGGCTTCTCACATACAGGGCCCCAAATGGACTGGGTCCTAGCTACCTGTCAGAGCTCCTGACACTGGTGACCTCTGATCACTCCCTCCGCGCCTCATCAAGGGGCTTCCTGGTCATTCCCAGGATATGGATCAAAACCTCTGGAGACCATGCCTTTAGCATATTTGGGCAGTCCCTGTGGAATGCTCTTCCTTCCATAGTCCGAGAGACTCCCTCAGTTGAGGCCTTCAAGCAGCAGTTGAAGGCACACCTCTTTAGCCTGGCATTCAATGAATTTAATGATTTCTGAATTATAACATTTTGTCTAGTCCCTTGAGATGCTACTGTCTTAGATTTAGTAGTTTTACTGTATTTTAAATTGTTTGTAATAATGTTATATTTTATATTTGGCATATTTTGTTATCCTTTTTTTGTTCTGTGAGGTGCCCAGAGCCCCTGGGAATGGGCGCCATACAAATAAAGTTGCCTTGCCTTGTAAAAAAGAAAACGGTCCCTGTTATCGCCCTAGTCCCCCCCCATCCCCACCCCTCCCACTGAGCTCCCACCTCCCTGCACCCCTTACTTACCTCCAGAGGCCGGCATCATCATCTTCTCTGGAAAGAGAACATGTCTGCACTCTTCAAAGCTGAACCCCAAACTGAAGAATCAAAGGTAAGCTTGGTAAATGGCAGTCAATGGGGTTTTCTACTTATGTTGATATATCAGCCATTTTTAGGAATTTTGGCCCCAAATTTTCAACATGGAGTTCTTGAGACCCCACCTCATGAACACTGTCACTGTCATTTTGTTACTCAGTCCTGAAAGGTGATTTCGCGGTCACTGCGTGGAATCACCTTACAGGAATGATTAATGAAATGACAGTGCCACTGTTCCTGAGGTGGGGTCCCAAAAAGCCCATGCTGCAAATCTGGTGAAAAAATTCAAAAAAATGACTGCGTTACGAGCGTGCATTGTATACTTTCTACGCACACTCCTAACATCACCAGTTTTTTATATTTTCACTCCAGATTTTCAACAATGACATTTTTGCACACCTCCATATTAATAGTGCAGCTGTCATTTTTCACATCATGCCCAAAATGTGTTTTTGCCCTGTTGCTCTGTGAAATCACCTTTCGGAACAAGTGAACAAAATGACAGTGGCACTCTTCATGAGGTGGGGTCCCAAAAAGGCCATGTTGAAAATTTAGTCATTTGGCAGCTCGCCACAGCCATATCGGATCTGGCTAGAGTTTTTTAATTATAGTAATACAGTACAGTGCTTCCTTCATCCCATCACAAATCAATAAAATATATTGTGGGACTTACAACTCAACTGGATTGCTCAATATGTGTTTCTGAAAGAAGCCTATGACAGGGAAACAGCCTGTATGAGTGAGTGAGTGTAAAGTTATATTAACTCAGTAAAGCCTTCAGTCAGAAAATCAGAAAAAGTTCACTGCTCATAAAACAGCTGTTCTCTCCTGTCATGGCTCCAGGTGTCCTCTCATTGTAGAGTGGAGGACGCTACTGAGGGACAACAGTAAACAGTGGTGAACTTCCCAGAGTCAGATGGAAAAACAGGCATGCACGTATAATATCATTACTGATGTCTTATGTCTAACCACTTGCACTTGGGTACAGAAGTGCTCGGGATCCCACCCAACCCACAGTATAGTGGCACCTCTTGGTGTCTTTGTATTAGACACTCAGGTGTCTGGCTTACCAGAGGGTTCCTTTCAAGTTCTTAAATTTCACCTGTTTCTCTATTTATGTTTTATCAAATTTATTTTATCTATTACAAGGGCTACTTTGTAAACACCTTGTACATTATAATATTTCTTAACAAGAAGAAAAGATTTTACAACTAGATCTAAGCATTGGAAAGCTTCCCCAAACCATGTGCTTAACTCATCAGGTGTCAGAGGAAACAAAATGCACTTTTTATTAGTTAAAGCAAAATAATCCACGAAAGTAATAAAACTTATTGGAAATATTAGCCAGACAAAGGGAAATGGGGGGAATTAAGGGCCAATATTGTCTTACAAGGCAAAGTGTGTGTTTGGGGGGTAGTTTTTTCACAGCTAGTATTTTCTTACAGATCTTGCTCATAAAATATTTTAAAATCTGTTTTTACAAAATGGGTAACCAGTCAATACTATCATTTGGAAAGTATTTGGAGTCTTGCTATAGAGAATCTATGTACAAAGCTTCCCTTAACAATAATTTCCTGTCAACATCTCCACCTTTTCTTCCTTTTCTGTCTGTTCCAGTCCAAAAAATCTTTGTGTGGGAAGCTGGTGGTTTGCTTAAGAAGGGCACTTGATAGAAGAAATTCCTTTATACTTACTGTCATTTCCTTTTCTGTTAGCCTCAACATTGTCAATGGATAGTTGGTACATATGGGTAACGTGCATCCCTACTAGGGGAAATGGCATAGCACAACGCGGCAATCAGCATAGACTCTTTCTTGGGCATGTGAACATTCCAGACAGCAGCAACTCTCCATTCACTTTTGTCCTTGCAGTGCCCCTGGTTATGTAAAAGTAGACTCATATAGATTATACTGCTCATCTTACCACAAACCAATACATATAAATGGTTTGCATGCTCATACCTTTTCTGGAAAGGAAGATACCGTAAATGATTCCCTACCTCATCCAGCGAGTGGGAGGATGGAAAAAGGCTCATCTCCTGCTCCTCTGCTGTGGTGGAGCTTCTTTGAACTACGTAACCAACAAGAAAGAGACTTGTCAAAGGAATTAAAAAAGGTAACACTGGAAAGGAAATGCAAACAGTGCAAGCACTAACCAGTAACAAGGAAGGCACCCATATTGTTTAGAAAAATCAAAGTCTGTAAATCTACATACTGGTAACCAATATTTAAATATGGAATGCCTCCTTTTTTTATACACACACATATGTATGTATGTATGTATGTGTATATATATATATATGTATATATATATATATATATATATATATATATATATACACACACACACACACACATACCTGTATATACACAGCAGGTAAATCTTAGAAGGATGTCCAAACAGAAACATCATCAGAACACAATGGACATCCCAGTTCTGGCATGCTGGACAATATTCTCCATCAAGAGCTAGGCTCCCGGGAGGGCTCCATTGACAATGTTGGAGCTAACAAAAAAGGAAATTATGGCAAGTAGGAAGAAATTTCTTTCTGTAGCATTCCACATTGTCAATGGGTAGTCAGTGTGACAGGGTTGAATAGGACCTCTCCCAGTTGTTAAGGAGAGTTTGAATACAGGGATCTGTTCTGTTCTTTCCTTTCCTGTCTCTTGTCTGTCCAGTTGCGTAACCAAATTTTCCCATGAGACCTGGGATTTGATCACCCCGACAGTCTCACAATTCTTTGCCTCTCACTGTCCCTCAGGCTTCACTTGCTGTTCTGTCTTTTCCTCCCTTGCATATCTGCTGATATAAATATATATAAAAATCATTATGTGGAAATGTAATTGATATTGGGATCTCTTTGTTTAGAAGTTATTTAGTGTTACTATTGAAATGTATATAATTATAGTTTCAGATTATTGCAAAAAGCTATTGGGAAATCAAGGGGTTCACCTGAGAGCAGTTTTAAGCCCTTTTTCAGAAGCTGTGGAGAAGGGGCCTCCGTTCTGGGACATTTTGTTCTTGCTGCACCTGCTTGACACTTACAAGAACATTTACAAAAAAATAGGATGCTTGTTAAGGACAGGGGTTGCAAGGATTTATAAAACAGAGCTGCAATTTCTTGCAAGACAAAGACATAGACACAGACACACAGAGATTGAAGGAAAACTCAGATGGATCTTCTCTGTTTATTTTGCCTTTGTAAATAGTTATACTAAACAAGTTTTTTTTTTATGTTACTGCTAGTACTAATAAACACTTTTTTGTGAATTCTACAACTGCTCATGGTTATTCCTGTGCTTCCTGACCTGTGCCTCAATGACAGATGGTGTCAGTCTAAGTGGGATTTACACTGTGCATACTTTAAGCCAGGTGTTTTGTGCGTGGGTGCTGGACCTAGTACCAGGGAAGCATAGAGAAAGGTATGGATTCTGGAGCAGCAAGTCCAGGAGTGGTTACCAGGAGATTGGCAGCCAAACTAGCAGAGACAGAAGTCCAAGCTGAGATTGCACAACCAGCACAAGTTATGGCAAAAGAACAGGCAGTGACAGAACCTGAAAGCCTGATAGACTTTTTCCAGTGGTGGGCTATACAACAAAAAGAGATGGAGAAGCAGAGAGTAAAAGAGATTCAACATTTAGAAGCACAGAGGAGAGAAGAGATGCAGTGACAGGAGCAGCAGAGGAGAAAATAAATGCAGCAGAGAAGAGATGCAGCAATGGATGGATGCCTTGCAAGCTATCAAAGGCAGAGGACCTGGCACAGATCCAGATGAGCAACAAAACACAAGCAACTTAAAAGCCATTAAACTTACAAAGCTGTGTCCCTCGGATGATATTGAGGCATACCTGACAACTTTTGAAAGAGTTGCCACAGCCTGCCGATGGCCAAAGCAGCAATGGACAATCAGATTGGTACCCTACCTGACGGGGAAAGCCCACCTTTCCTACAGTAATATGGACACTGCACAGTCAGAAAACTATGACCTGGTGAAAATCAAAATCCTGAAAAGGTATGACATCCTAGGAGAGACCTGCAGGCAGAGATTTTGATCTCTTAAGTACAACTCAGTCGACAATCCTCGAGAAGTCTTCAACCAACTCAGAGAACTCCCGATTAAAATGACTCCAAGCAGAGGGCAAAACAGTCCCACAAATCATTGACACATTTGCAATGCAGCAATTCATCAACATCCTGCCTACAGATGTGCAGTTTTGGGTAAGGAAACACCGACCAGAAGGTGGGGAAAAGGCTGTTTCTTTGGCGGAGGAGTACCAAATGGCCAGACAGACACCACAGTAGTGAGGGAACAGCCAAGCACCGGCAAGACACTTTTTCCCATTTAAACTCCAAGTCTGATTAAGAACTCTGGTGGGGGTAACAAATCTGTTCCCAAAGACATTATTTGCTATAACTGTAATAAGCCAGGTCATATTGCAAGAATTTGCCATAAGAGGAGTGACACTGGAGCAGATTTGTCCTTAGCAAATCGGGGCAAGTACTTAACAGAGGAGTAGGACAGGGATAAGACTGTGAAGGGACTTATAGATTTGGGAAGCAGACAGACCCTAGTGCATACTGAAGTGCTGGGAAAACTATGTCCAAAAGGACCGGGTACTGGTGTCATCTGCATCCACGGGGACACTCTATACTAACCCACCACTCAAGTGACTCTGACCATTAAAGGTGTGTCACACCAAATAAAGTGGAGTTAGTACCTACAGTAAGTTACCTGTACCCATGATTAATGGAAATGACTCTCCAGGATTTACTGAATTAATCTCAGAGGAACTGAACCCTGCAGTTTGAGCAGCAGTGGTAACAAGAGCTCAGGCAAAGAAAATGTCAGATGGTGGGGACTCTTCCTTTTGCTGATTTTGATTCAGACTTGTTTGGGCACAGCTCCAGGATCCAGAAATCCAGGAAAGAAAGGTGATGCCTGAAGAAACTGTGGCAACAAATGACTGATGGACATGCAAGGGGTTAAGATATGAAAATGCTGAAACTAAGCTGATAACTGATTGTGATTTTCTTTCAGAGCAAGCTAATGATGTTTCTCTCCATGGTTATTTTAAGAAGCTGGGGGTGAAACCAAAACAGGGTGGACCAAAGTTTAAAAATGTAATGGGTTACTGTACAGAGTTTGGGTTAAACCTCAGACATAGGAACAGACAGAACAATTAGTTATACCACAGAAGTATAGAACAGAGTTGTTACAGATAGCATATGATAGTCCTTTGGCTGGTCACTCAGGGAGGGCTCACTCCCCTTGCCAGATTGTTGTATAAATTTTACTTGCCTGGAATTCATGAAGATGTTGCTACCTATTGCAGTTCTTGTGCTGAGTGTCAGAAAGCAGCCCCAGTCACTAGAAAAGACAAGGCACCCCTGGTGCCCCTACCCTTGATAGATGTGCCTTTCGAGAGAACTGTAATGGATGTGGTTGGTCCTTTAGACAAAAGTTAAAAGGGTAATAGATGTATTCTGGTAGTTTGTGACTATGCCAATCGATACCCAGAAGCAGTTCCGATGCATACTGTCACAGCTTCAAAAGTGGCAGCAGAGCTTTCAGAAATTTTCAGCAGAGTGGGCATACCTAAAGAAATCATTACTAATCAGGGTGGTAATTTTGGTGCTGCATTACTTAAGGAGCTGTACAGACTACTAGGTATCACTGCCATAAGAACCTCCCCCATCATCCTCAGATAGACAGTCTTGTTGAGCGTTTTAACCAAACCCTAAAATGCATGTTAAAAAGGTTTGTAAAAGGGGAAGGGAAAGATTGGGACCAGTACTTGCCTTACCTACTTTTTGCTTACAGAGAAGTGCCACAGGGATCAATAGGGTTTTCACCATTTGAAATGCTGTATGGTAGGCAGCCAAGAGTGACGCTGGATGTGATAAAAGAAATGTGGGAAGATAACCCCACTCAGAAACAATTTATAACGCCTTATATGTGTGCCCTGAGAAATAAGCTGGCAAAATATATTGAAATTGTCCATAGTAATCAGGAAGAGGCCCCAAACCAGCAGAAGTTGTATTATGAACATGGGGCAAAAGAAAAAGGTTTTGACGCAGGTGAAAAGGTTTTGCTGCTATTACCCACAACAGAAAATAAACTGATAATGAAGTGGAGAGGGCTTTATAGAGTGTTTAGATGTACTGACACCATTAACTATGAGACTGAAACCCCTGACAGGAATAATCCTACTAAGATATACCATGCTAACCTCCTTGACAAAACTGTATTTGCCACTCCTGTTGGATTCTACCAGATCACCACCATGCCATTTGGTTTACATGGTGCGCCAGCTACATTCCAGTGGTACACAGATATAATTTTATTACCTCACACTGGTAATTGTGTTGTGTACCTGGATGATGTTATGGTGTATAGTCCAGACTGGAAAAGTCACCTGGAACACCTACGAGCAGTTATCCAATTGATCAAAAAGGCATGTCTGACAATCCTACCAAATGTGCATTGGGCATGCGGAGACCAGATATTTGGGCTATGTATTGGGAAATGGAGAAGTCAAACCAGAGGTTTCTAAAATAGAAGCTGTAGCTAACAGCCCTGTCCCTTAAACAAAGAAACATGTCAGGTCATTTTTAGGGCTGGCTGGTGATTAGCAGAGATGTGTTCCCAACTTTGCTGAGTTAGCTACACCCCTCACTGAACTCACAAAAAACAGTACCCAAATAATGTGAAATTAACCACAAAGTATGATGAAGCCTTTCAAGCAATTAAGGCTGCATTATATTCAGTTCCTGTTTTAAGAAGCCCAGGCTTTGAGAAACCATTTTTGGTACGAACAGATGCATCAGAGGTAGGCCTAGGTGCAGTCCTCAGGCAAAATATAGATGGGACAGAACATCCTATTCTCTACAAAAGTAGGAAGTTGCATGACAGAGAGAAAAGGTACTCCATCATTGAAAATGAATGTTTAGCAACAAAGTGGGCCATGGATTCCTCAAGTTTTATCTACTAGGAGCTGACTTTCTACTTAACATATCACAATCCTCTCTGTTGGCTTAACCAAATGAAGTATAAAAATTCCAGAATCACAAGGTGATACCTGGCACTACAGTTATTTAAATTCAAGGTGATTCACAAATCTGGTAAAGAGAATAGCAATGCTGATTTTCTGTCAAGATATGGATCAGGAATTGAGGGTTCTGATGGTTGAAAAACAAATGTATGAGTTTAAACATTACTGTTTGCTGTACTGTAATAGAAAAAAGGATACTGCACATGTGCTTAATTTCTTAAAGTTAGAAGCTAATATTAGAGAATTAATAGAAAGTTTTGGAAACCTGTTTACTAAAACAAGTTCCCTCTTGGGTGTGTGTGTATGTGACAGGGTTGAATAGGACCCTGTCCTAGTTGTTATGGAGAGTTTGAATGCAGGGATCTGTTCTGTTCTTTCCTTTCCTGTCGCTTGTCTGTCTGGTTGCGCAACCAAATATTCCCATGAGACCTGGGATTTGATCACCCCAACAGTCTTCCATTTCTTTGCCTCTCACTGTCCCTCAGTCTTCACTTGCTGTTCTGTCTTTTCCTCCCTTGCATATCTGCTGATATAAAAATATATACAAATCATTATGTGGAAATTTAACTGAAATTGGGATCCCTTTGTTTAGACTGTATATAGTGTTACTGTTTAAATGTATAGAATTATAGTTTGAGATGATTGCAAGAAGCTATTGGGAACTCAAGAGGTTAACATGAGAACAGTTTTTAAGCCCTTTTTCAGAAGCTGTGGAGAATAGGTCTTAGTTCTGGGACATTGTGTTCTTGCTGTACCAGCCTGACACTTACAAGAACATATAAAAAAAAAAACAGGATGCTTGTTAAGGAGGTGGGTCGCAAAGGCTTATAAAACAGAGCTGCAATTTCTTGTGAGAGAAAGAGAGACATAGGCACAGACACACAGAGATTGAAGGAAGGCTCAGATTGATCTACTCTGTTTATTTTGCCTTTGTAAATAGTTACACTGAACAAGTTTATTTTTTTATGTTACTGCTAGTACTAATAAACACGTTTTGAAAATTCTACAACTGCTCCAGGTTTTTCCTATGCTTTCTGACCTGTGCCTTGACAACAGTCAGTTATATATGGGTTCTAATAATCAGTACTCATTATCCAGCTGGCTCAGGGAGAATATTGTCCTATATGCAAACTGCAAAAAAGAAAAAGGCAAAAGGAATCTACCTGCTAACCATCACCCCAGTATGATTAGACATATGCAGTCAGCTCAGAATCTCTGACTGCCCCGGAGCTATAGTGATGTAATGTGGAATATATGCAAATAATGGAACTAGAATGCTACATTCAAACTGCTGCCTCTGGGTGAACTGTGTTCCATCTAACAGTCAGATTCATTTTTGTAGATGAAAGATACTAGACTACCCAAATTAAATAATTCTAATGCAGCCAGCAATAATAATAATAATAATATCCACCCCCGCTGGTGAGGAGGATGGGTGTCAAACAGGATAAAAACAACACAAAGGGAGAGCTACAGTAGGCCCCCTAGTCATCTCTGTGTGCATCAAAAACAATAAGTTAAGCCAATGATTAATGGCAACATTAAGAACACCCATGAAAGTATTGCTGAACCTGATCCAGGTTATGTAAGGGGAGGTAGGGGTGGGAGGTCTACTCATACTGGGAGATCTGTTGGAAGAAACAATATTACTGAGGTAAGTATTTTTTTCTTCAAACCCCAGGAATCTCCCAGTATGATTAGACATATACAGACCACCAAGCAGTGCCTTGAGAGGAGAATACAGAACCTACTTAGGAAAAAGGTTGTGCAATACTGCAGTGCCAAACCTTTTATTTATTTGTATTTATTTATTTATTGAAATCTTGGATACACCTGTGAGCACATGCTCATTGAGCAGTGCCACGTCAGTCACATTAAAGCAGCAGTGCAATGAAAATGGGCTAAAATTCGACCCCACCTTTTTTACTTCCTAATGGATGCCAGATTTCTTCCAGCTTATTTTGGTGATAACATTTTCAGTTTCCATCATCATTTAGAAATGTTATGAACGTTTTAAAATAATGATTTCTCAAGAAAAAAAGATGTCCGCCTGATTTTTGCATACAACAAATATTGAAAACCCGAGGAGGGTAAGAATCTAAACAAAAATGCAAATGTACAGTACTCAGCATAGGAAGCATCCAGAAAACCCAAAGCAACAGTTCTACCAATATTTTTCATAACCACAGTATAAAATTAGCTTTTTGGAATAACTTGTTTCATTGCACTGCTGCTTTAAAAAACAAGGCAAAAAACTGAGGACAATATACAGATAATATACATAGAGGGTACAGTATACAGATAATCTGAATTATATACATATTGGGTACATAAATCCAACCAAAGAATGGGTAAGCTGCGGCAGTGTACAAAGTATGCCTGCATCAAGAGGAGGAGCAATAGAAAGGAAGATAGATTTAGGGGAGGGCAGGATCAGTGGGACAGTGTGGGAAGTGGCAGGAGTTGGGCAGGGATGAGGATAGTGGCCCAAGGGGTTGAGGGTGGTGGGCAAAGTGCCATAGTTTGAATACCAAACCTTGCATCACTTCTGGACTGGATGTCCAGGCAAAAGTGCTTTGTGAAGGTGTGGACTGTACTCCAGGTAGCCACTTTAAAGATTTCCAGCAAGGGAAGATCCCTTGCAGCTGCCACAGAAGCAGCAGTTCGAGTGGAATGTGCCCTGAGGCCCTCTGGTGGCTGCTTCACAGCCTTACTGTAAAAGAATTGGATGCAGGATGCTATCCAGCATGCTACTGATCTCTTTGAGGTAGTTCTGCCTTTTCCTGCTTCACCACAGGTGATAAAGAGCTGTGAGTGAGAATCCCTGAGGTCCTTAGTACAACTGATGTAGTAGCTGAGATACCGGTTTACATCCAGAGTATGAAGCTTCAATTCCCTTGAACTGGACTTGGCTGTGAAAAATACATGAAAGGTGATGGACTGGTTCAAATGAAACTCAGACGCCACCTTAGGAAGACATTTGTTGTTAGTACTAAGGACTACCTTGTTTTTATGGAAGATAATGTAATTAGGATCAGTGTAGAGAGCTTGGTGTTCACACACTTTTTGCCGAAATAATTGCCACCAGGAAAACAGTTTTCCAAGTGAGATATTACAGATCAACCATAGCCATTGGCTCAAAGGGAGGGTCCATGAGTTTGACTATGCACAAATTTAGGTTCCAAGGAGGGACTGGTTCCCTAACAGAAGGAAACAGATGTGCCAAGCCTTTGAAAAGCTTTCTAAAAATTGGGTGTGAAGCTATTGTTCTCTGAGCACCTGCAGACAAGTAAGCAGAGACTGCTGCTAAGTGAACCCTGAGAGTTGCAGACCTCAGGCCTAAAGCCTGCAGGTGCACCAGGTAGTCAAGCTATGTAGGTAAGCTTGCCTTAAGAGGATTGATGTGCTTAGACATGCACCAGATGGAAAATCTTTTCCACTTTGAAACATAAATCTTTTTGGGTGAAGTTTTCCTGGAAACTTTCAGGACCTTAAGGACCTCTTCTGACAATTTAAATTCAGAAAATTCTAACTCCTCAAGAACCAGGCCTTTAGGTGGTGGGTCTTGAGGTTTGGAAATACTTTCTGACCTTGAACAGTTGTTAGGGGAGTTCAATGCATTATGATAGATGCAAGGTGCTTGTATCAAACAGTCATGATGCAACTTGCACCTTGCTTCAAAAGATGCAGCATCCATGATTCAGAAATGCAGTCTGCATCTGAATTGGGAGCCACTGCATCCTTGTGGTGCTGTGCCACCCTTGTGGACAAAATGTGGGTGTGACATGCCACAAGGGGGCTTGTGCCTCAGCAGGGCTGCAACATCCCTTTGTATGAGATTCAAGAAGCACCGCTGTGGCCGCAGCAAGCGGCCAGAGATAGACCAGCAAAAACCTGGTCAGAGCCCCTTGCAGCACTGCAGACACTGGTGTGATGTGTGGGTAGGGGGCACTAATGGGTATGTATGGAGGTGGCATGAGCAGTGGATGGTACTGTGACCTTTGGGGAAGGGGTGGGTGAGCATGGCAATGTGGTTGCACCCATCAGGGTTCTACTTATGGCACAATACTGGCACGGACTTCACAGGGTGAATGGGGGATATAGTGACACACAGTGCCAGGGTCCCATGTGGGCACAGCCCTGACAGCAGTCTCCAGGACCATGCCCACATGGGGCCCTGGCACTGGGTAATGATATACCCCCATTCACCCTATGGAGTCCGTGCCAGTATTGTGCCATAAGCGGAACCCTCAAGGGGTGCAACCACATTCCCATACTTGTCCATCCCATCCCCAAAGGCCACAGTACCATCCTGTGTCTATGCCACACCTGAACACCACTTTCCAGCCATGTGTGTGCTCCCACCCTGGCCATCCTAGCACCTACTCCATTGCACTGATGGGGGCGCAGCTGGATACCTGTGGCATGAACCATGGCTGTACCACTTGCTTTGTTGCATGCCCACAGGTGTAGCACATCCTGGAGTTCTGGCACAAGGACCCTGTTGTACCTGAATATGGCACAGGGTCCCTGACACAGCTGGAATGTGGTAAAGCTCCTAGATCACTGTGTTACCCCAGGCTGGTGTGCCATTTGTATCTGACAGCATTACCAGGTGGTTTGGGTTCGGGGAGGAATATGTCACTTGGCACATAGGCTAGGTTTGGCTACTCTGCACAGGGGCAGCCAAGTAACTCCGGACAAAGGAAGCAATAACTGTAATGTCCAATACCAGAAGTGGGATTCTAAAGTGTGGCTTTTATTCACATCCAAACTGAATAAGCAAATCATAGATGGACCCCCACGGGGCTACACTCCTGGTAATGCAGATTAAAGGAGACCAGAACACATCCTCATCACTTTAGCCCTCAGGCTCTGAACCACACTGGGCTCACAGCCCTAACTTGTACACTGTTCTGGGTTTTCTCTGGCTTGGCTCCCTTGCCAGCCACTTGGACACTTTCCATACATCATGGAAACATTTACTGGTGGCTCCCTAAACCACCTAAGAGTACCTCTGCTGCTGTGTTTACATTACTACCCCACCCTGTAATGGTGGCGGCGGCACTCCTATGCATCAACATTCTGAAATTGGGTCAAGCTACTGCGCATCCAATTTACACACTCTACTGATAACTTTGCTCAAACTGCACAAACTTGCACTGTTCTTTTTCCTAGCACATTTATATAATTTACCGCTGACTTTTTACTTGCTGAAGACATTGCTCTAGCTTACAGTCCCTTAAAGCCTCAGTATTTCATAGCACAGGATTGCCTGTAATTCTAGCTGCATATCTGATACAACTCACAGTCTCTCTCATGGCTTTGAAACTTATACTGATGCTGAACCTATAATTATGCTCACAGCCAATGGCTTAAAATGCTTGCTTTTGTTGGTGAAACTTAACACAGTCCTTATTTGCAAAGTGATTACACTGCTACACACAGATTCAGCTGGCTTTTGGCAAAATCACTTAGTTTGAGCAATTATTTCTGTTGGTACTCACTGTTATCAGTAGCTGTTTGCTGCGATGGAAAATGGCCTGCAGCCAGTCTTAGAGGCCCTGGAAAGAAGCGGGTTGGTAGTCCTGCCGACTGTCCCTCTGAACACCACACTCACAGTCTAGTCGATTGAGATGCGGGTTGAGCCCGAATTCAAACAGAAAAGTCAGTTTTTTACTCTTTTACAGCGCTTTCAGTCACCACGACGCTCCTCCTGTAAGCCAGTTCGCACACTCCACTCACTCTCCCTCTCAAATGCTGTGCAGTCGCTCTAGAGCTGGCTTGGGGGCCGGACTGATTGCAGTCTCACCAATCACTTGACGCCATGCAAATGAGCCTCTTTTTCCTCTCATGCTCTTCTCCTCACAGCGATCTTCGAGCAGGCAGATTTAAACTGCAAAGCCACACTTTTTTTTTTCTCAACTGACTCCATGGCGGGAGACCATTTTAACCATTTTTCATGCCCATTAAGCACAACAAGTCTATCAGTTCACAAGAAAGCATTTCCAACGTCTAGGGCACAATTTTCCTTTTGCTACCCACAGTTTTCCACACATTTCTTTGTCACAAACAGTTTAAAAACTGACAAACACTGTAATTTTTTTTTTTGTTCCTTACTTCCCCCTGACCTGCCTCTCCTTCCGGCTGCTCGTGACTCCTCCGACCCTCTCGCCTTGACCCCCTTCCCCTCACCTCAGATTGCAGCTGACCCAGGGGGTGGCCCGGCGTATTCCTTTGCTGGGTGGGTCCCCCTCCTCCGAAGGGGAAGGTGCCAGGAGGGCCAAGCGCGTTAGGAAATCAGTCCCCTGGGCGCTGCTGAGGTGGGTTTGGGGGCGTCAGGGCATCTCGGGTTGGGAGGAGCTTGGCAGCCATCATCCTGGCAAGCCAGAAGGCCAGGATTTCCGCTTTTTCTCCCGGAGGCGTGGTGTGCCACGAATGTCTAGGCAAAGCCAATGTTCACCACGCCCTCATATGTAATGGGACTCGCTTAGGCTGCTGCTCTCCCGGCTTCCGCCAGGAGGCAGCAGACAGCGAGTCACATCCCCTCCCTCCCCCCAGAGTAGGTGAGCAGTTGTGGGATGCTCAAGGCTACTCCCCCCAGCCGGTTCTCCAGCAACCCGAGTACGTTCCCGAACCCGGGTCGCCGGCGTCGCAAGCGGAAATCCAACTACTGCACCGACGAGCCAACAAATGCTGTAATTTGATGCAGGACAAGGGCATACACGCTCAGGCTTTACTGCTCCTTGGTAAACAGTTGGCATTTTAATAGCAGCACATGGATAACAGCACACAGAGGCACATTAGTTAACATTGCTTCAGCTTTTTGGGCTACCCACTGCTAGGTAACCAAAATGCTAACCATTGCCCGAGAGACCTTTCTTACATTCTTCCCTAAATTCCAAACCCAAATCCTCAGCGGTGCCTCCATTTTGTAACCCCAGGCTGGTGTGCCATTTGTATCTGACAGCATTACCAGGTGGGCTGGGTTCGGGGAGGAATATGTCACTCAGCAAAAAGGCTAGGTTTGGCTACTCTGCACAGGGGCACCCAAGTAACTCCGGACAAAGGAAGCAATAACTGTAATGTCCAATACCAGAAGTGGGATTCTAAAGTGTGGCTTTTATTCACATCCAAACTGAATAAACAAATCATAGATGGACCCCCACGGGGCTACACTCCTGGTAATGCAGATTAAAGGAGACCAGAACACATCCTCATCACTTTAGCCCTCAGGCTCTGAACCACACTGAGCTCACAGCCCTAACTTGTACACTGTTCTGGGTTTTCCCTGGCTTGGCTCCCTTGTCAGCCACTTGGACACTTAACATACATCATGGAAACATTTACTGGTGGCTCCCTAAACCACCTAAGAGCACCTCTGCTCCATAAGGGAATCTTCCTCATCAATCCCACATCTGGGTACTTTCCTCAGGCACTGGCCAAGTACCTGAGAGAAAGCAACAGGTGTCTCAGAGCAAATCTGTAGAGGTGAATTTGGTTACTACTGATGGGGGGGTCTCCCACCTCTTGCTCCCACAGTTCATACCTGGCCATTTCTCTGGACTGTAACACCTCATCCTTTAAACACTTTGCTGTGTAGATTCCTTTTAAATGTCTTTCACATTCAATCTACTGTCTTTTCTTCCCCTTTGTGCTGGACTTGAACATACTTAAAATAAGTGGCATTGTCCATTACTCTAGACCCCCACAGAGTTAAGCAATCCAGTCCCCACATTCTTTCTTTCCATTTGTGCTGGACTTGAACATACTTATAAGTGGGTTTGTCCATTACTCTAGACCCCCACAGAGTTAAGTAGTCAAATCCCCACATTTTCCAACTGTACTTGGCTGTCTTTTCCTGACCCCACAGTAACAGTCCCTTTAGTTTCATTCTGTTTCAGGTGAAAACATTTGGCCCTTTTGCAGAGCGAACTCACCCTTTGGTTGCAGGTGCCCCACAGGCCATTCCTCCTCAAGGAATCTTTCTTTCAGAGCTTCTGGTGCCTCAGCACAAACTTCAACAGGCAGCTTCTTTTCTCCCTAGCCAGACCAAGGGGGTTGCCCCTGGAAAACAGGCTGATACCTTCCCCCATCCCCACAGGGATGGGGCCCTGAACCATTGACAGTGGTCTCCATTACTTCAATTAGTAGTTCCTGCGTTCCTCTTCAGGTGGAAACACACACCTCAAACAAAAGCAGCTCTTTAACAGAGCTTAAAGCTCTGAGAGCCTGCACACACTCTGCTGCACTACAGACTCTCTCTCAAACTCTCTCAGACTGATTTCAAATTCCCCAATGTTCTACTCTAACCTCCAACTGCAACATTCCAGTGTGGCTTATGCAGCTGTGACAGTTCTAAATGATGTCATCCCTCAGTCTCAGCCGAGACTGAGAACAGAGTGAGACAGTGTGAAATCCATTTAACAGGAGTTTCACAAGCTGCCTTCCCTGCCTACCACTAGGTCTTACTGGGATTCTAGTAACCCTGGGTAACAGGGGGGTTACAACTGCAACTTGCAGCGATCTAGCAGAGCTTTGAAAATCTGGCCCTGTATCTCTAAGGAGGACAAATGGGTTGCTTGATGGATGGGGTGAGTAATAGAGGGTACCATGGTCACCTGGCCCAGTCTAGATCAACCAGGATCACGGTTGTAGACTGACTCCTGAGTTTGAGAAGGACTCTCAACAGCAGTTGAAATGGAGGAAAAGCATACAAGAATTTCTCTGTCCAATCCAGGGCTAACGCCTCCAAGGAAGGGGGCCTGCAGCAATAAAGAGAAAGCTGATGGTTTTCTTTTTAGGCAAACGTACATTTCTGGAATGCCCCATCTGAAAACTGTTTCCAACACTTGCTTGTTTAAAGCCCATTTGTGATGATCCTAGCTGATTCTGCTAAGTGAATCTGCCAGTGTATTGTCCTTCCCTGGAAGATGAATGGCGGACAAATGTACTTCCAGGGAATATGCTAGGGACCAGATTTTCATGGCCTCTGTGCACAGCCTTGAGGATCTTGTACCTCCTTGCTTGCTGATGTACCACATGGTGGTTGTGTTGTCTGTCCTGACCTGGACTGAATGACCCCCTCAATTAAGCAGCAAGGGCCTTTAGGGCAAGAAGGACCATTCTCAACTCTAAGAGGCTGATATGCAACTTGGATTCCTGAAGGGACCAAGTCCAACTGATTGTGAGGTTGCCTGTGTGTGTTCCCACCCTAGGAGGGAGGCATCTGCTGTTAGGATCACTGTGTGGTGCTGTTGCTGAAAAGGGATGCCCTGTCTGAGGTTGTCCCTTTCTTTCCACCACTGCAGAGCTAGTAGCAGAGTTCTTGTAACTGGCACAAGCTTTGAAATGGGATCCCTTCTTTGGGACCAATAGGATCTCACGTGATATTGAATATCTCTCATCTGAAACCTGGAACCTGATACTACTGCAGTAAGTGAGGCCATGTGTCTTAGTAATGTGAGGAACTGTCTTGCAGTCCTGGGCTGCCCTAAGACAAAAGAGTGTGCTAGGGGTTAGTAAATCTGTCAACCTCTCCTGGGGTAGAAATGCCCTGTCCTGGACAGTATCCAGTTCTGCTTCAGTGAATTCTAGTGACTGAACTGGTTCCATCTGAGACTTTTGACTACTGACAAGGAAGCCCAGAGACTCAAGAGTACTTTGTGTGACCCCGAGGGAGTCCTTTACCAGCTAATATCACTCCCCAACAACAAGCCAGTCATCCAGGTAAGGGAATACAATGATTCCTTGCCTTCTGAGGTAAGCTTCCACCACTGATAGACACTTTGTGAATACTCTTGGGGCAGAAGTGAACCCGAAGTGGAGTGCTGAGAACTGGTACTGCCCTGAGGGCAGACCAAACCTTAAGTACTTTCTGTGGCAAGGCCTGGTTGGGATGTGAAAGTATGCATCTTTCAGCTCTATTGATGCCAGCCAGTTGCCTTTCTTTAGAGAAGGGATGACAATGGCAAGTGTTACCATTTTGAACCTGGGCTTTGACAAGTGTTTGTTCAGGAGTCTGAGGTCCAGGATTGGCCGCCAATCCCCATTCTTGTTTTTGGCTAGGAAGTATCTGATGTACAAGCCCTTCCCCCTTTGGGTGAGAGGGACTGGCTCTATTGCTCTGGCTTGCAGAAGCTTTTTTACCTCCAACTCCAGCAAAATTGTCTCAGCAGGGGTTGAATGCCAGAAAACTGCAGCCCTGGAGTTTTGGAAATTGAACTGTAGACAGAGACCCTGATTCACTGCCTCCAGATCCAACTTGTCTGTGGTGATGTTTTCCCAGTCCTGGAAGTAGTGAGCCATCTTTCCCCCTACTGGAAGAGGGGTGGCAGCCTGTTTTGTGCAGTATGGGGTTCTTTCCAGGCTCAAGTCCAGGGGTTGAACCAGCCTGCCTAGAAGGCCTCCTGCCCCTACCCCTATAGTAGCCTCTAACCCGAGTATAATCTACAGGCATGGAGACTGGGGCATAAGTTCTGGGGTAATATCCCCTTCCACTTCCCCTCCCCTTCCCATGGATCTAAAAGAAGTGGAAGCTTTCTCTCTAGTGGAGTTACTCCTACAGGTGGTTTTGTACTCTTCCACCTTTTTCACGTATGCCTCAGTCTTGTCGCCAAAAAGGGAACTGTTTTCACAAGGAAAATCCAAGGCCTTTAACTGAGTGTCTGGGGTAAGACTGGTTGCTCCGAGCCAGGCCAACCTCCTCAGAGACACTGATAGGGCTAATAGCCTGAATACAGTATCATTTGCATCCGCAGCCATGTAAAATTGGTATTTTGTGGCATCCAATGCCGTTCTGGCAGTGTCAGCCACATCATGTGCCACATCACCTGGAACCCTGTCAGCTAATGCTAGTACAGAGTTCCAAAGGGCCTTCTGATATTGTGCAGCATATGCCATATAAGCTGCCTGCCTGAGAAGGGAGGAGGCTAAATAGCCCTTCTTCCCCATTGTGTCAATTTTCCTTGAGTCTTTATCTGTAGGATGAGATAGAAGGACTTTAGCTTTATCACAGCCTGTACTACACCCTCATGGTCTAGATGAGAAGAAAAAATTACTCACCTTAGTAACTGTATTTCTTCTAATGGAGTCTTGCTGTGTTCTGACATTATGCAGTTAGCCCCAGCACTTGAACTGCTCCGGAGAAGAAAGACTTAACTCTATGCCAGAGCATAGAACGTTGAGCTTGAGCTTGGTTCAAACGTCTATCTGCTGCACTTTGAAGTGTAACCATCAGATTCTTACAAGCTAATACTAACTAACTACCCCCACTATGTAGAAATTGTAAAATTCACTAGCCAAAAGGCAACCAATATTTTGGATCCCCAAAAGACTCAAGTCGAGACACCCAAAACAAAAACTAGGTAGTGAACAAAAATAATTACCAAAACATCTAAATAACCCACTCCCTCTGTCTAAGGAGTGGAAAGTGCCAAGTACACCCCTGAGGTGCAACACTGCACCTACCAGCCCACTTTCCAAAAACCAGGTTCTGAGAGGGAAGGCAGGTCAGAATACAGCAAGACTCCATTAGAAGAAACACAATTACTAAGGTGAGTATTTTTTTCTTCAAACAACATGAAGTCTTGCTGTATTTTGACATTATGCAGACTACCAAGCAGTATCTCCATAGGGGAGGGTATTGAACCTATTTTAAGAATACTGTAGGCTCTGCAGTACTGCTATGACAAACCTACCATCACTCCTAGCCTGGATATCCAGAGAGTAATGCTTGGTGAATGTATGGACTGTTTTCCAGGTGGCTGCTCTGCATATCTCTGATAAGGGTATATCTCTGGCAGCAGCCAGAGAAGCAGCTGTACCTCTAGTCGAATGAGTCCTCAGGCCCGAGGGGGTCACTTTGCCTAGCTTTTCATAGCAGAATTGTATACAAGAGACAATCCTCCAGGCAATAGTTCTCCTAGTAGCAGGTTTACCCTTCCGCACTACGCCATAAGTGAGGAACAACTGGAGAGAGTCAAACCTAAGTGCCTTAGTACGCTCAATGTAGTAGCTAAGAGCTCTTTTAACATCAAAACTGTGTAATCTTCTCTCTCCTGAAGAAGAATGATTAGTGAAAAATGCAGGAAGAGACATAGATTGGTTCAGATTAAAATCTGAAACCTCTTTGAGTAAGACCCTCCTGTTGGTTCTAAGGACCACCTTATCTCTATGGAATGAGATAAAATCAGGTTCCACTGTCAGAGCTTGCAATTCACTGATAATCCTGGCAGAAGTAATAGCTACCAGGAACACAGTTTTCCAGGTCAAGTACTTAAGCTCTGCTGAGGACAAAGGTTCAAAAGGGGGTTGCATAAGCTGAGCAATGCAAACATTAAGATCCCAAACAGGAGTAGGATTCCTAAAGGGAGGATTGGTATGAAGCAATCCTTTGAAGAATTTACAGGAAACGGTGAGATGCCAGTGAGGAGGGATTTCCCACTGAAAGAAAAGCAGAAACAGCTGACAAGTGTACTTTGAGGGTAGCTGGTCTGAGGCCTAGGCCATTAAGATGAACCATGTAATCTAGAACTGTAGACAAGTCAGCAGTATCTGCGGATATATGTTTCTTGGAACACCAAATGCTCAATCTTTTCCATTTGGAGTCATAAGTCTTTCTGGTGGCAGGTTTTCGAGAGGCTTTGAGAATGTCCAGAAGCCCTTGAGACAGGTGCAAATGTGCATATTCTAGCTCTTCAAGAGCCATGCCTTGAGATTGAGAGACTGAAGGTTGGGGTACAAAATCCTCCCCTGAGAAGAAGTTAACAGGTTGTGATTCCTGGGGAGAGATAGGGGAAGATGGACTGCTAGGGACAGCAACAGGGGATATCAAGGTTGTCTGTCCCAGTCTGGAGCAATCAGGATCGCTTACATAGAAACATAGAATTTGATGGCAGATAAGGACCGCTTGGCCCACCCAGTCTGCCCATTTCCCTACCTACTGGATAAGCTGCAGATCCTAGTTAACCAGCAGCCTACTTCTTCCTACCCCCACCCCCTATAATTGCCTTATGACTGTCCCATGCATGCTTGAATTCCACCACTGATTTTGACTCCACAACCTCCTCCGGAAGGCCGCTCCATGCATCCACAACCCTCTCTGTGAAAATACTTCCTTAAATTACCTCTGAGCCCCTCTATCTTCAAATTGTGCCTCTTGTTCTTGCACACCTCTTTTTTGAAAGATGCTACCCTCTTGACTTTGTTGATTCCCTTGAGGTACTTGAACGTTTCATCATGTCCCCCTCTCCCTCCTTTCCTCGAGGCTATACATATTAAGCTCCTTTCGCCTCTTCATATGACTTCCGTGCAGACTCGCACCATTTTAATTACCCTCTCTGGACAGCTTCCATCCTGTCTATGTCTTTGCGGAGATTGGGTCTCCAGAACTGCACACAGTACTCCAGATGGGGTCTCACCAGCTGTCTGTACAGAGATAATAACTTCCTGTTTTCTACTGGTGATGCGCTCCTATGCATCCCAGTATCCCCCAGCCCTCCTTGCTGCCCTCTCATTGCTTGCCCACCTTTGGGTCATCTGATATGACTACCCCCAGGTCCCTTTTCCATTTTGTTGTTGTTAGTATCTCACCCCCATTGTGTACTCTTCCCCTGGGTTTTGTTTCCCAGGTGCATTACCTTGCACTTCTTAGCATTGAATCTAAGCTGCCATACATTTGACCATTCCTCTAACCTTGCACACGTCCTTCTCATCCTTTCCACCCCACCCTGTATCAACTCTGTTGCAGATCTTTGTGTCATCTGCAAAGAGACATACTTTTCCTTCCAGTCCTTCTGCAATGTAACTATAAAGACATTGAAGAGGACCGGGTCCTAATACTGAAACCTGCAGTACCCCACTAGTAATCCTCCTTTCTTCTGAGTGGACTCCATTTACTATTACTCTGTGTCCTATTCTCCAGCCAATTCTTACCCAGGCTGTCATCTTGGGACCCACTCCCAGGCTGGCTAACTTGTATATTAATCTGTGTGGGACTGTGTCAAATGCCTTCATAAAGTCTAGGTAGGCCATGTCCACAGCCCTCCCTGATCTACTACTTTGGTCACCCAGTCAAAGAAATCTATCAGATTCGTCTGGTATGACCTTCCCGCTGTGAATCCATGCTGCCTAGGGTCCTGTGCCCCTCTGGCCTCTAGATACTCGACAATTCTTTCCTTCAGAAGTGATTCCATCATTTTCCCTATCACTGAGGTTAAACTAACAGGTCTGTAGTTTCCTGCTTCTGCCTTGCTCCCACTTTTGTGAAGGGGAATCACATCTGCCCTCCTCCAGTCTTCGGGTACCACTCCATCCTCCCATGATTTGTTAAAAAGGGTAGTCAGTGGTGTCACTAGTTCTACCCTTAGTTCTTTTAGAATTCTGGGATGAATCCCATCAGGCCCCATTGCTTTGTCCACCTTCAGTTTTAAGAGTTCTTTCAGAACCCTTTCTTCTGTAAATAGGCTGGTATCAACTTCTGTATCCAGTGTGTTTCTACTGTTTGTTTTATGTACCTCCCTCTTCATTTGTAAATACTGAGCAAAATATTTGTTTAGTATCTCTGCCTTTTCACAGCTCCCTCTGCCTTCCTCTCCCCTTTATTAAGCCTCACTATCCCTCCCTTGATCTTCCTTGCTCCCTGATGTACCTATAAAAGGTTTTATCCCCTTCTTAACTGAGTTGGCTATCTTTTCCTCGGTTTGGGCCTTTGTTGTTCTGACTGCCTTCCAGCCTCCTTTTGCTTTAACTGATACAATTCCCTATCCTGCTCCTCTTCATGATTCCTTGTACTTCCTGAATGCTTTCTTTTTCTTGAACCTTCACTGCACTCCTTTGAGAACCATAGTGGTTTCTTACATCGTTTGTTTTGTTTATTTGCTTCACACAAAGGCTCGTTACCTCTGTGATGGCAGTTTTATTATTCCCCATTGTTCTTACCCGTCCTTCCTGCCCATTTGCTAGTGCATTCCTTAGGCCTCACCCATTTTAGCAAAGTCAGCCTCCTAAAGTCCAGTACTTTTGTCTTTGTATGGCTTGACTCAATTGCTGTGTTTATTGTGAACCATACTGTTCGATGGTCGCTAGTTCCCAGATGGCTACCCACTTCTACATCTGTGATCCTCTCTCCATCTCCATTTGAGAGAATCAAGTCTAATATTGCTCCCTCTCGAGTGGGCTGCAATACTAGTTGTCTAAGGCATGCCCCCTGTAGGGCATCTAGAATAACTCCACTCTTTGAAGTGGCAGCTGCAACTGCACTCCAGTTAACATCTGCATATTCAGATCCCCATCAGCAATATCTCCTTTTTCTGCCATTCTAAGTATACTTTCTATCATTTCCTTGTCCATTTCCTCCCCCTGAGAAGTCTGTATCTACAACCCTCAGCCTGGATTTGGTGCCATTGCCTGTCTCCACATTTACCCACAGTGCTTCTTCTCCTCCTCCCTGTTTACCCTTTTGTTCTGTTGCTTTTATTCCTTCCCTTATGCAAAGAGCTACTCCTCCTCCTCTTTTACCCTCCCTGTCCCTCCTGTGGATAGTGTATCTTGGTATGTTTACGTCCCAGTCATGGTTTTGTGTGTACCATGTTTCTGTGACTGCCACGATATCCAGATGTTCCTCCTCCATCAAGGCCACTAATTCAGGAAGCTTGTTACCCAGACTATGGGCATTGGTACTCATTGCTCTCCATTTTTTGATGGCTTTACCTTCTGTTGCAGCATCCCCACGACCGTTCTACCTCGGTCTTTCTCATTTAGTACCCTGTTTTGTAGGAGAGGCTGGGATTTTCCTGCTGCTTGTCAGTGCCTCCCCTTTGACTAGTTTAAAAGCTTGCCAATGAAGCATTTAAACCGATTGCTCAAAAGACTTGTTCCCTTCCTGGACAGATGCAGACCATCCTGCCAGTATAGGCTGGTGTCCCTCCAGGTGGAACCCCAGTCCCCAAGAAGCCAAACCCCTGTGCTCCACACCATTTTTTCAACCATTCATTAAACTGCATGGTGCTAATTACCCTCGCCTCCCCCATGCCATTGACAGGCAGCACCTCTGAGAAGGATACTGTGTGTGCTACTTGTCTTGGGTCCCCCCAGCTCTGCAATGTCCTCCTGCACTGCTCTAATCTCATGATGAGCCAAGTCATTTGTCCCTAGGTGGACAATTACGTCCAACTCAGACTCCCTTGCAGCTGTTCGTGATCCTGAGGATGCGCTTCCTGTCCCTCCAAGACATGGCACCAGGCAGGCACCTTACTTCAGTTTTCCCAGCTCCCCCCAGTTCTATACCCCTAATAATTGAGTCCCCCACCAGGAGCTGCTTCCTTTCCCTGTGGTGTCCTCTGTCTCCTTCCTGTGGGTCTCCCTTGTGGAAGTTGTCATCAGTCTTCTCTGCGGGTGCATCCATAGGGGAGCTATGCTCCCTCAGAATGGTGTATGGATTGTGGAGTGGAACAATTGACTGGGTGTGCCTCTGTTCTACCATCCTCACCCTCCCTGAGCCCACTGTGGTCCAACTGCTGTGCTTTCTTCGCAATCTCTGAGGTAGTGGTGGTGGTGCTAGTGCTCCCTGGATGGGGGAGGTTCCCTTCCTACTGTCCAGTGTGGCCTGGGAGAAGGTTTCCTTACTACTGTCCAGTGTGGCCTGAAGATGGGCAACTTCCTCCCTCAGGGCAGACTGTGACCTTATCTTGACCAGGACTTTGAACAGTAGAGGAAAAGAAGGAAAGGCATACAGAAATTTCCCCTCCCAATCCAGAATTAGAGCATCCAGAGGGACTGAACCCAAGACTGGGGGTCTGCAACAAAAGAGGGGAAGTTGGTGATTGTCTGGGTCTGCAAAGAGATCTATCTCTGGGGTGCTCCACCTTGAAAAGATCACTTTTAATACTAGAGGGTCCAGGGACCATTCATGATGGCCCTGGGAAATCCTGCTCAATGCATCTGCTAGCACATTGTCCTTTCCTGGAAGGTGGACTGCTACCAGAGAGGTCTGTAGAGAATAAGCCAGGGACCATAACTTCATGGCTTCCATGCACAAGGCCATAGACCGTGTGCCTCCCTGCTTGTTGATGTACAACATGGTGGTGGTGTTGTCTGTCCTGACCTGAACCACCTTGTTCTGCACTGATTCCAAGAAGACTTGTAGAGCCAGGTACACTGCCCTGAGCTCCAGAAGATTGATGTGGAGAAGAGACTCCTGAGGGGACCACACTCCCTGAGCTGTGAGGGCTGCCAGATGAGCTCCCCACCCCAGGAGAGAAGCATCCATGGTTAGAGCCACAGAATGAGACTGAGTGATGAATGGAACCCCTTGCCTGAGGTTGTCCTGATCCAACCACCATTGGAGAGCCTGGATCAGGGTCTGAGTCACTGGAATAAGCTTGGTTAGAGGGTCTTTTTTCTGAGACCAAAAAGCCTTCAAATGGAAATGAATGTCTCTTATCTAAAATCTGGCCCCTAGGACCACTGCAGTGGAAGCTGCCATGTGGCCTAGGAGTTGAAGGAAATGCCTTGCTGGTCAAGACACCAGCAGGTGGAAAGAGGAAGTCAGCTCTATAATGGCCTTTACCCTTGCCAGAGGGAGAAAGGCTCTTGCTTTGACAGTATCCAACTCTACCCCTATGAAGGTCAAGAGTTGTACTGGCTTGAGAACTGATTTGGGAAGACTGAGGAGGAATCCTAGAGAAGTGAGTACTTGTTGGGTCACTTGCAAATTTGACTTCACTTGGTCTGGAGACTGACACACAATGAACCAGTCGTCTAGGTATGGGAATTTGGAGATGTTTTGTCTCCTTAGAAATGCCACTACTACTGCTAGGCATTTTGTAAATACCCTTGGAGGCTGATGTTAGGCCGAAGGACATTGCTTTCAACTGATAATGGCCAGAAGGCAGTTCGAACCTGAGGTACTTTCTGTGGGAGCATCTGATGGGAATGTGAAAGTAGGCATCCTTTAGGTCCAGGAAGGCTAGCCAGTCCCCTGGCCTTAGAAAGGGAAGAATTATTCCCAGAGTCACCATTTTGAATTTTTGCTTTACTAGGTGCTTGTTTAAGTATCTTAAATCTAGGATGGGCCGACACTCTCCTTTTTCTTTTTCCGGGTAAGGAAGTACCTGGAGTACAGACCTTTGCCCCTGTGAAGTGTAGGAACTTTCTCTATGGCTCTGAGAGCCAGCAGAGATGAAACCTCTGCCTCTAATGCAATGGTTTCGGAGATGTTTGCAGGTGGAAAGGACCTGACCTTCAGCTTTGGAAATTTTTTGGAGCTGAGGGCCAGTCTCTGGCTTACTACTTCCAGGACCCACTAGCCTGAGGTAACAGACTTCCAGTCCTGGAAGTAGTAAGCCAGCCTGCCTCCTACTGGAAATGGGGAGTCGACCCAGACTGACACATCAGGGTGTCTGCTTGGCAGGAGCCTTAGACTGAGAGGAGGATGCAGCCCTGTTCATCCCCCTTCTGCCTCTCCCTCTGAAGAACCCCCTCTGAGAAAAAGGAGAGGAGGCCTGTGCCTGGTAGAAAGGCCTGTAAAAAGGCCTGCCCCTGCCCCTAGCTTGCTGCTTTTGAGGAGTTGCCTGCCTTTCCTTGGCCAGTACACTCCTGTAGGTGGTCCTATACTCATCCATCTTTTCATATAATTCTCTGTCTGCTCCCCAAACAGAGAATTCTCGATAACAGGGAAATCCATGGCCTTAGCCTGGGTGTCCTGTGATAGGATAGTACATCTGAGCCAAGCCAGTCTCCAAAGAGCCACAGGTGTAGCCATGACTCATGATGACACATCATTGGAGTCCACAGCAGCATGAAACTGAATTTTTGATGCCTCCATCCCATCGGCAGCCACCTCCTCCAGCTCCTTGGCAAGCTGGGAGAAAGCTTGTTTAGCTATTTCCAGAACAGTATCCCATCTGGACTTCTGGTATCTGGCTGTGTAGGCCATATAGTTAGCCTGCCTGAGTCCCAAGGAAGATGCCATGTACTGTTTTTTAGCCATGGCATCCAGTTTCCTGGAGTCTTTATCTGGGAGGCGTGAAGCCAAGAGTATATTACCCTTATCACAGACTGCAGCCTGCACAACCCCAACATTTGTTCATTTATTCATTACAAATTGGGTTTACAACCTTTGAGTCAGAGACTCATTTACAAAGGCACCTCACCACGGGGGGGGGGCGCAGACATCAAGACAGTTATTACAGTGCAGATTAAAACAGAGGATAACATTACAGGTGCAGTAAAAGGAACATTTAACATAGATACACTTAGGTTACATAATGTATTAGTTTGTATGTTACTTAGGTTACATAATGTTACAAAATTGTGAGTTACACTCATGGATATAGTAGGTCCTCAGAGAAGACAGCAGATTACATCCCTGTTTGGACCTTCGGGAAGGAGTGGATCTGGGGGAGGGAGAGGTTGTCCAATGGATGTTGTCGAGCCAGGGGACAAGGCGGGAGGGTACCACAGGTTACAACAGGGGGTTAGTTGCACCTACAACAGCGAGTGTTAAAGATATGGTTCCGAAGGGCTGTTTTGAAGGATCAAGTTTTTGGCAAGTTGGAGATACAGCTAGGGAGGGAGTTGAACCAGGTGGGGGCTCTGTAAAGGAATAATCTCTGGGCAAGAGAGGTCTTGGTTCTGGGCACCTTGAAAGTGGCCTTAACAGAGCTATGGGTGGTGATGGATGATGATGACTGCTGTAGGAAGGTGGAGACCCCCAAGGGGGGAAGAGTCCTAGCAGTGATTTCTTAGCAAGAAGGCAGGTCTTGTAGAGCAGTTGCTCCTCAAAGTTGAGCAGATTGGTGATAGTATGGAGAAGGCAGGTGTGAGTTCGACTGGGGGCACCGGTCAGGAGCCTACAGGCCTTATTGAGGGAGAGTTGGATTTTGGAGAGGGCAGTGTTGTCAGCTGCAGTGTAGATGGGCAAGCCATAGTCCACGAGGGACAAGACGGAGGAGATGATGGCCAGCTTGAGGGCAACCTGAGTCAGGCAGTCCCTGTGCCGGTATAGCAGGCCAATCCGAGAGTTAATGGCGGTTGACAGGGCATTAATGTGGGTGTGGAAGGAGAGGGCAGTATCGAACATGACGCCTAGGTACTTGTATGTGGTCACTTGTTCTAGCAGGTGCAGAGTGCTGGGGATAATCAAGAGGGAGGTATTTTTAGCTTTATTTTGGTGGTGGGAGAAGAGCATTGATTTGTTTTTTTGTTTTTTTTAGATTAATGACCAGTCTGTGGTCATTGAATCACCTTTCGGCTTGGTTGTAAGCTTGCTGGAGGGATAATTGGAGGGAGGTGGGATTGGGATGTGAGGCAACGGGGACTCCATCATCGGCATAGAGGAGCATTTTACAGGTACATGAGCTGGGGAGGGTGTTGAGGTAGAGACTAAAACGTATTGGACCCAGGATGGAGCCCTGAGGGACCCCAGAATCATTGGGAAGAGTGCTGGAGAGGGAGCCGCTGATCTTGACATGCTGGGATCTAGCAGAGAGGTAGCTAGAGAACCAGGAAATGGAACCGCCAGAGAAGCCAAGTTGATGGAGAAAGTCGAATAGAAGGGGATGACAGACAGTGTCAAAGGCCTTAGAGAGATCAATGAACACTGCTTCTGCAAGGCTACCAGAGTTGAAAGCAGCATGCAGGTGTTGGGAGAATTCCAGGAGAGCCGTGGTTGTACTGTGTCCTGGGCAGAAACCGTGCTCCTCTGGGCGCATAATGTTGTACTTGGTTAGGTATTCAGAGAGCTGGATCAACACCACTTTTTCAAGGGTTTTAGAAAGTGGGGGGGAGGATGGAAATCTGCCGGTAATTGCTGGGGGTAGACTGGTCCCCACTCTTATGTATGGGTGTGATTTCAGCAGTTTTGCAAGTACTTGGGAACTGACCCAGGCACAGAGACCGGTTTAGAAGGTCAGTCAGGGGGACTAGGACTACGTCCAAGACCATACGGAGGATCCTGGAGTCAAGGGGTTCACTGCTGGGATTATCGCTGCCTAAGACTTTGAGCAGGTGCGGCCTGGCTTCTTGGGGGGATAGGATGCATAGTTAGAATGGTGAACAATGCAGGACCGGAGGAGGAGAGGTGGGGATTGGGTCAAAGAAGCTGCTGGGGAGGACCGAGCTTAGGTCAGAGAAGGCAGTGTTAAGGCAATTGGCTATAAGGAGTGGATCTATGGTGGGGGTGCCATTGATGGAGAACTGAGATGGTGGGGGGGAGCAGGACTTCCCATTTAGCTCTTTCATATTATCCCAGAAGGTCTGGGCTGAACCCCAAGTGGAAATGAGGGTGGTCTGGTAGTGCTCTGCCTTGACCTGCCTAATGGCCCAAATGCACTTATTGCGTTCAGCGTTGTAGGCCTGTCTATCAGACGCCTTTCCAGATTCTACAGCAATGTGCCAGAGATTATCTCTGTGTTTGAGTCTCTGGAGGAGGGGTGGGGTGATCCATGCGGCACTGCATTTTTTGGAGCGAATCCTGGTGAAGGGGGTGAAAAGGTCACAAGCCTTACAGAAGGCATTTGTGAAGTGGTCAAAAGCTGAGTCAATGTCAGTGGCATGCTGGATAGGGGACCAGTCTAGCCAGGCTGGGTATTGTTTTAATTTTCTGAAGCCGCCAGAGCATAAACAGTGGCATAGAGTGGCCTGGGACACTGGCTTCAGAGTGGAGGATGACCAGAGACAGAGGACTGGGGAGTGATCGCTAAGAGAGTCGGGGAGGACAGTGACATCCTGGATTTTGTAGGGGCGGGTAGATATAACAACATCTAGGAGCGTGCTGGTGCTAGTAGAGTGGTTGAATCTGGTGGGCTGGCTGACTAACTGGGACGTATCCAGGGCAGCAAAGGAGTCCCTTATATAGGAGGCAGTGTAGGCAAGCCAGTTAACATTGAGATCACCTAGGATGACTTGCTCCACTTTGTGAGGGAGAGATGTGAGGGAGTCAGTGAGGGACTGGACTGCTTGGTTTTGATTCCTCGGGAGTAAGTAGGAGACCATGAGGAAGAGAGGGCCTCGGGCAGGGTCAGGTGTGGTTTTTAAGGTGAGGGCTTGGCCTCCATAATTAAGTTTAGGATCTGGGAGTGCCTGACCTATAAGGGAGTCCCGTATGAGTAGTGCGCAACCACCACCGCATTTGCCTACTCGGTCTTCCCTGTAGATGGTATATCCAGGGAGGGTGATAGCAGAGTCAGGGGTGGATTTGGACAGCCAAGTCTCTCATAGCTGCATTGCTGGTACAAGTACTCCATACCTGGGCCTGTCCACAGGAGGTAAAGAATTTGGAGTCTTAAGTAACTTCTGTGTCTGTTTCCCAAAGGATTTGTGAAAGGGAATAGACAATCTCTTGGACTTTGGGATGTCCATCTTCTCCACATAGTCAGGCTCCTCTTGCCCCTCGATAGCTTCATCCAGAGGGAGCTGGAGGGTCTCAGCCACTTTTCTGTAGAACATAAAGTGGGAAGGGGACTCAGAAAGCCTAGGAGGGGAAACACCAGAAGGTCTGTCTGGGGAGATGTCTGGTTCTGTGGGCTCATCCAGACCTTCCACACCATGATCATCATCATAATCTTCATTCCCCCTCCAAATCCGGTTCATAATAGTCTTCTGGGGAATAATCCAGAACTGGTGGAACCGACCGAACCAAACACCTACCAGGAGGCGTCGGATCAGCCGGAACCAAATGGAGCGCTTCAACTATACTAATCACTCTAGCAATTTCCTCGGCAGTTGGATGATGTGGTTCTGGATCCGAACCGACCGATTTCTCTTTTTTCTTTATTTTTGCCAGAACCAACCCCTCAGGATCGGCTCTCCGTTTGCCCAACGGCGTCTTGCCCAGGTCAGTGGGCACTCCCTCAGGTTTAGTCAGAACCGAACCGGGCTGGCCATATGGGTCAGCGGACTTCTTGGCCTCCTTTTCCCTAAGCCTGCCCAATCTTTTATCCAGGGTGGCCTTGGGAACATTTTTACATATTTGGCAGTCTGACTCCAGGTGGTCAAAACCCAGACAATAAACACAGGTGGTGTGGGGATCAGCCTTAGCAAAGGTCCCCACACTCACTGCAATTCTGAAACCCAGTGGGTCAGTTTTTTCTCTTGGATTTCTCAGACAAAGCCATCCTACAACTTACCCTTTTTTGGGCAACAGCCAGGCAAAACCCCCCCTATCGGTTCCTAACCATGTCACGGGTGTTAAAAAAAAATGATAAAACACATTTTTTTTTTTTATTAGAAATGATAAGGACCGGTACCTCACACTAAACTCAGACTAAAAGAAAATACACAAGAGAAAACACAGACAACCGGTTCAGCCGAACCGATTGAAATACAAGTTTTGCAGTTTCCACAAAATTCAACACTAGTCACTACCTAAGGTACTTACTTACCACAGACAGGGATCTGAACCAAAATTAAGTAAAAATAGTGGTTTAAACCGATGTTTTTTTACTGGACTAAACTGATAGCGATGGGGAGATCTCCGGAACGACTGATCTTACTTCGAGAGGACTCTTGCAGTAGGTAATTACATATAGGACTGACGCCGGCTGGCGGCAGGACCCCACTGAAAAATTTCTAGCTAGCAGTCCCTGGCGAGGGACCCCCCCATGTCAGGTGACCAGCGTCATATGACGTCGGTATAAAGGGTGGTCCCGGACGCCCGCCTTCCAGTTCTTTCCACATGATTGGCTCGTTACAGTATCTCTGCCCAGTAAAGTTCGTGCCGTCAGCCCTGTCTTTCATTGGTTTTACCGAAAATTAGTTATTCTTTTTCAATCATCAGGTACATCGTCGGTGTATGTCGTCCCCTACACCCTCTGAGCACAAAAACAAGTGCGACTTGTGCGGTGCCCAACTGCCACACAAGGACAGCCATTCCCTGTGCCTTTTCTGCCTAGGCCCAATCACCCAGTCGATAAGTGCCAGCATTGGCGCCAACAGTCCCTGGAAGCCCATCTTCTCAAGAAAAAGATGTCTTCCATTGAGAAAGAGTTAAAAAGTTGAGGCAGGCATCCACTTCCCCGGAAGGACATCGGAAAAAGAAGGACAAGGAGAGGCACTGGGAGAAGTCCTCCTCTAGCACATCTCCCGCTGGAGTCGCGGCCCAGGTAACATCTCCTCCGGGGGACCGTTCGATGGCAGCCTCCAAGGGTTTGGAGGAGGTGTCAGCCCACCCGTCTGGCTCATGTTCGGGCCTTGTGGGCGCCTCCGGGCGAATGGAGGCCTCCATCCCCTGTTCGGCCACAGATTTGCGGCCTACTGGTGTGGGCGACTCCTCTAAGTCCGACGTCGGCTCCTCTGACATCCGCGTGGAGAGAGTTGATAAGACGCCCGACCCTTCAGGGCGGCGCACGACCACTTCCCCATCGGACTGGGCTGCACCTTCCCCTTGGCCCGCCTCCGGTGAGAGCTCCCATAAGCCGGACGCCGGCTCCTCCGGCGCCTGCCGGGATCTCGCCCCTAAGCCACACGTCGGCTCCTCCGATGCACACCGGGCGATGTAACCGATGACGGACCCCCCCGTCCGTCGTACCCGTTCCCCACAGCCTTCGCTGCCGTCTGGGGAACCCGAGTCACCCCAGCCTGACCCTGGGGATTTCTCTCCTCCTTCCCCGGGCGATGCAGGGGATCTTCCACCTCCGTCAGACCCTCCTCTGATGGAACCGGATCTGAGGTCGGCTCCCCGGATGCCGGCACCTCCGACGCCAGTTCCACCGATGCCGGCGGGGGATGTTCCCCTTCTGTGGGGCCCTCCACCCCCCGGGCCTATTAACGTGGATCCGCCCGTGGGGCCATCGGCTGGGCTGTCTGCTCGGTAGCTCCCCGGCTCCTGGGTACCCACCGTCTTATCCAACGCCCGTTGTACCGGGACCGCAGTATCCTAATATTACCATGACTCCAGCGCCGGTTCCTCATACGCGCAGTTACCAGCGCCACATTACCAGCGCGCGGGTTTCCAGAGACAGGTTACGGATAATCCACGGGTACAACCGTACACTTTTCCCCTCATCCTCCACCTCCACCACCCCCCCCGGCCGCCGGTGGATCTGCAGGAGACTCTGGCCTCTTGGTGGGCTGAGGCCAAGGCTCATCTCACCAAGGAGGTGGAGAGCCACCTTACAATGACGATGCCACTCCCGGCTCCCGTATGTCCGAGGCGACACACTCCCTCACTGCCTCCAGACTGCAGGGCTCTTCCCTCTGGATCCAGAGAGGGACAAGATACGCGTTCCCGGGTACCACCCAAGGAACCCGTTCCTCCCCCTAGTTGTGTGAGGGAGTCTTATTCTTCTTCTGCTTCTTCTTCCCCCTTGGATTCCTCAGATTCTTCTGAAGGATGTTCCGAGAGAGACGACGAGCCCCGCTTTCTGTCTAAGCCCCGGCCGAGGACCCCTCCGAAGTCTCCTCTGGAGGATCCATCCTTCACGGAGTTGCTTAGAAATATCCAGGAAATTCACCAGTGGTGCTCCTTGGAAACAGATCTCCAGCATCTAAAACTCACCATGCATCTGGACCTGCCCGTGACAGCTCCAACTCTAGTGCCACCCTGGATCGAGCCTCACGTCCATCTTGTTACCACGATTTGGAAACAACCGTCAGCATTAGCCCCACTTCCCAGGAAGTCCAACAGGCTATACCAGGCTCCCGAAGGTGTAGACTATCTTGACTCTCACCCTCGTGCTGATTCAGTCGTGATTAGCACCGCTCACGGCCGGTCGGCACATCCCAAACATCTGAGCTCGTCTCCTCCGGATAAGGAATCTCGCCTCCTGGACCAGTATGGAAGAAAGATTTACGCCTCTTCCACACTGGGAATTCGGGCCCTGAATTACATCGCCCATATGGGGGATTACCAGAAGGTCATCCTTACCCAGGCGGAATCTAAACTAGACTCCTTACCTGACTCTCAAGTCAAACAGGAGCTAGCAGACCTCGTCCGTTCTGTTCGTTCAGACAGTCGCCACATTTTACGGGCGACATACGATGCAGTGGACACTGCCGGGCGGAGCTCCGCTTTTGCCGTAAGTCTATGGCGTCATGCCTGACTCTGAATGTCAGGTTTGGTCCCGGAGGTGCAATCCACCATTCAAGAGGCACCTTTCAGGGGGTCGGTGCTTTTCAGGGGTGATGTCAAAGACATCATCACCAACTTGCAAGAGAAGGGAATGGCCCTGAAATCCATGGATTCCATATACCATCCCCATCAACACCATCCTTTTCGCAGACGGACCTGGCCACAAGCGAAACCCCAAGGAAGGCAGGCCACTAAACGTCGGGCCCCCGCAGCTGCCAGGCCCCCTCCGCCCAAAAAAGCAGTGGGTGCCTCAGCTGCGGCGCTGCCCCACACCACCTGACTCCTTCCCTCTCCCACCGCCTCCAGATTCACCGGAGGAACCGGTAGAAGGGAGATTTTCCCTCCACCTTCCGGGTTGGGAGAGGATAACCACAGATTCTTGGGTGCTCCAGCTAATAGCGGAAGGGCACTCCATAGAGTTTCTTCAGAAACCACCCTGCCACCCTCCTCCGAAGTCGTCATACTCCAGAGACCATCTTCCCTTGGTCCAGGAAGAAATCTCGGCCCTTCTCGCGAAGCAGGCAATAGAACTTGTCCCCCTTCATCTTCGAGGGACGGGTTACTATTGTCATTTCTTCCTGGTCCCAAAGAAGACGGGAGATCTGAGACCCATTCTAGATCTCAGCTCCTTGAACCTTTATGTGGAGTACAAAAGGTTCATGATGCTCTCTCTGCAGAGCCTTCTGCCCCTTCTTCGACTGGGTCAATGGCTTTATGCGCTGGATATGCAGGATGCCTATCTGCACATTCCCATTCACCTTTCTCACCACAAGTATCTTCGTTTTGCATTTCAGGGGGACCACTACCAATTCCGGGTGCTCCCCTTTGGTCTTTCCTCGGCACCCCGAGTATTTAGCAAATGCCTGGCTGTGGTAGCGGCCCACCTGCGTACAATGGGAGTACAAGTGTTCCCTTACCTGGATGACTGGCTCCTGGCGGCCTCATCCAGGGAGGAACTCCTGCATTTTCTCTCCCTCACCCAGCAGGTTTTCACCGGCCTGGGTATTACCATCAACCATTCCAAGTCCCATCTGGACCCCTCCCAGAGGCTTCAGTTCATCGGGGCTGTCCTCGATATGATGGTGAGCAAGGCCTTCCTGCCTCCAGACAGGGTGGCTTCTCTTCAATCCCAGATTTCCCTGCTATCAGACAGCAGGAGGGTTCCGGCGAGGTCGGTCGTCCGTCTTCTGGGGCTCATGGCAGCTGCTATTCTGACGGTCCCCCAGGCTCGACTCCACATGAGAATCTCTCAGTGGACTCTTCGCTCCCAGTGGGATCAACTTGTAGACAACCTAGATCAACTAGTTCTGATCTCCTCGCCAATGGCAAGGGACTTGCAATGGTGGATGGTTTGAGAGAACCTATTTCGGGGGGTTCCCTTCTTTCATCCTCCCCCCTCCCAGACTCTGACCACGGATGCTTCAGGTGAAGGTTGGGGTCCAGACTGGAACTAGCTCTCCACATCAACGTGCTTGAGCTTCAAGCTGTGCTATATGCTCTCCAAGCCCTTCATCAATACATTCTTCCCGGCCACCTAGCCGTCCAGACGGACAACATGTGCATGGTGTGGTACATCAACAAGAAGGGAGGAACTCGTTCCTACCCTCTATGCAGGAAAGCTATGAGGGTTTGGGATTGGGCAACTCATCACAACTTTCACCTCACGGCGATTCATGTTCCAGGATTCGACAACACCCTGGCAGACAAACTAAGCCACTCCTCTGCCCGGGCACATGAGTGGGAATTGGATCAAAGGGTGCTCGATGATATCTTTCAGCTTTGGGGGACTCCGCAGGTAGACCTCTTTGCCTCCCCCCAAACACAAAACTTCCCAGCTTTTGCTCGCTCGTTACAAAGCGAGGCACTTTCTGGAGTGACACTCTGTCTCTAGACCAGAAGGACAGATTCGTCTATGCTTTCCCCCAATTCCTCTGATCCCAAGAGTTTTGCAGAAACTATCCACAGAAGGAGCAAGAATGATTCTGATCACTCCTTTCTGGCCCAGGCAAATCTGGTTCTCTCTTCTACAACAATACTCAGAGGTTCCTCCTCTTCCTCATCCTTTATCTTGAGGTTTGCTGACCCAGGATCGGGGGACCCTGGTCCATCCAGGTCTCAAGTCCCTTCAACTTCATGCATGGCTCCTGCAGACCTAGCCCAATCCCATTTTGGAGTCTCTCCAAAAGTGGCAGAGATTTTGGTGGAGGCTAGAAAACCCTCCACTAGGTCCACTTATGCCATGAAGTGGAAGAGATTCTCTATTTGGGCCACCTCTAGGAACGTGGAGCCATTCTCCTGTTCAGTGGCTGTTCTGCTGGAATACTTACGTCATCTCTTCGACCTGGGTCTCTGCCATTCCTCCTTGAAGGTGCACATGGCTGCTATCTCAGCCTACCATGTTCCTTTCGAAGATAAAGCTTTTGCCCAACTGGAGGTCTCTAAGACCTTTCTCAGAGGGGTCCTTCATCTGAGGCCCCCCATCCGAACTCCTGCTCCCCTTGGGACTTGAACTTTGTTCTCGAGAAACTTACTCTTCCCCCCTTCGAACCTGCAGCTTCTGCAGATCTGAAGTTTCTTTCATGGAAGATGCTCTTCTTGGTGGCCATCACTTCAGCTCGAAGAATTTCTGAGCTCCAGGCCCTTATGTGTAAAATCCCCTATTTGATTTTTCACAAAGAATGAGTTGCTCTTCGCCCGAATCCTAAGTTTCTACCTAGAGTAGTAGCAGAGTCTACCTTAAATCAGTCCATAGAGTTACCTGCCTTTTTCACGCAGTACTCCAACCAAGGGGAATATTTACTCCATACCATGGATGTTCACCAGATTCTGAGATACTACACCAACAGGACAAAGGATCTCAGATAGACTGATCAGTTGTTCGTCTCTTTTGCTCACAAAAGGGAAGGCAATGCTGTTTCCAAGCAATGCCTGTTGAAGTGGTTGGCTCATTGCATCACTTTCTGTTATAACAAGTACAACAAGACCCTTCCAGGTCAAGTCAGAGGTCACTCCACCCGAGGAGTAGCGGCCTCTGAGACTTGTTTCAAGAATGTGTCTGCAGCAGACATCTGCGCTGCCGCCACCTGGACTTCTGTCCATTCCTTTACGAAACACTACAGTTTGGACATTGCCTCTCACAATAGAGCAGGCTTCGGGCTAGCTGTTTTCCCCCCCAAAAAAGCTGTCTTGAGGCTTGCACGGCTACTGCTATCTTCTAGAGTATTTTCCTCCTCCTGGTGCCTTTTATTTGTTCCAGACTGCTTGGGATTCAGTCCTATATGCAATTACCTACTGCAAGAGCCCTCTCGAAGTAAGATAGTACAGTTACGTAAGAACTTACCGTAACAGTAGATCTTCGAGAGAGGCTCTTGCAGTAGGTAATACCTTCCCGCCCTCCATCCCCCTAGCCTTTTTCAGCTCCTTTTCCAGGAATGGAAACATCTGCTTCTCTCTCATCTGGGCCTTCCGGGCCTGTGGCGGAAAAGAACTGGAAGGCAGGCGTCCGGGGACTGCTAGCTAGAAATTTTTCTGTGGGGTCCTGCCGCCGGCCGGCGTCAGTCCTATATGAAATTACCTACTGCAAGAGCCTCTCTCGAAGATCTACTGTTACGGTAAGTTCTTATGTAACTGTACTTTCAGTTAGGCGGAGTAAAGAATCGGACTGTTACACTTCAAAGTGCAGCAGACAGAGGTTTGAACCGAGCTCGAGCTCAATGTTCTATGCTCTGGCATAGAGTTAACTCTTTCCTCTGCGGAGCAGTTCAAGGGGCTAACTGCATGTCAGAATACAGCAAGACTTCATGTTGTTTGAAGAAGAAGCCTCTTCAGGTGCTTAGTTGGCACAGAGGTGGGAGCAGAAGCCATTTCCTCTAACCTTTTGGCCCTTTTCTAAATGGTTTTAGGACAAAATGTACTGCACACTTCACAGTTAGAAAATATATGACTGGGAAATGGGCACTCCAAACATAAACCGTGGCGATCAGCCTTAGCAAATATTTGAAAACACTTTATGTAGTTAAAACCGTAGGTCCTGTCCCCTTTTTAGGTCTTTCTGACATGCCAAATGTCAGTAGACAAAAAGAAAATTCCCAAAAGGGGAAAGAAATACACAAATCGCAGATGGTTCCTTGAGGAAAAATGGAACTGTGACTAAATAGAAATGATTTTATTTTTATAACAAACACGATCGGTTCCTGACAGCAAAAGGGAACTGAACGCAAATAATGTTAATCCCTCCCAAAAATCAGTAAAAATAAAGTACTTTAATCGAAAATTCATCAAATAAAGTGTCGGTTAAAACCACTAAAACAGTGTTAAACTGAAAAAGTCCTTGGTTCCTGGGAACCACAAAGGAACCACTAGGAACTGAGAAAAAAAATCCCCAAACAGTGCTAACTTTAACAAAAAAGCTACTAGAGGCAGATAAATAAACAAAATAGTGAAATAACACCTTTTGACAGAAATAAACAAACTTGCAGCAAAGTTGCTGAGAGAAGCTCTTCAGGGCATTTAGTTGTCTGAATGGAAAAAATGAATCTGACTGTTAGATGGAACACAGTCCACCTAGAGGCAGCAGTTTGAATGTAGCATTCTAGTTCCATTATTTGCATACATTGCACATTACATCACTACAGCTCTGGGGCAGTCAGAGATTCTGAGCTAACTGCATATATCTAATCTTACTGGGAGATTCCTGAGGTTTGAAAGGCATTAACAGACTGGCACCTAACTGATCTAGATACAGAGCACCTCAAACTATCCTTTGGCCAACTGCAACAGGAGTTTGGCCTACACAAAAACCAGTACTGGTAGTACCTTCAACTAAGACATACCCTTGGTGGCATAACAGTACCACAGTTCAATGCCCTTGGTGGCATAACAGTACCACAATTCAAAATCCCGGACCTAGTGGCACTGATGGCAGAAGTGGGCCTGGACATTGTCTCGGTTACCAAGACATGGTTCACGGGGAACCATGACTGGGATATGACAATACCAGGTTACACTCTGTTCAGGAGGGACAGGGTGGGTAAAAAGGGGAGGAGGAGTGGCTGTCTACGTCGGGGAAGGAATTAAGGCAACCGAGGTACAAAGAATGCAGGGAGAGATGGAGGTGCTGTGGATCACCCTGGAAACAGGAAATGGCACTGCCATTTGCACTGGTGTGATCTACAGACCTCTCACACAAGGGGAAGAACTGGACAGGGTTCTTATAGAAACCATCCACAGAATGACAGCTAAAGGGGAGGTGCTGCTGGTAGGAGACTTCAATCTGCCAGATGTGGATTGGAGCAACCAGGCTGCAGCCTCAGACAGGAACAGAGACATCCTGGAAGCCCTGCAGGCAGCGTGCCTAAGACAGTTAGTGATCAAGCCCAACCGAGAAGGCATGACTTTGGACCTGGTACTCACCAATGGGGACAGAATTACAGACATAAAAGTGGGGAGCCATCTGGGATCAAGCAATCGCAATATGTTACGGTTTAATGTGAGAACAGCAGAAGAGTCAAACCACATGGAAGCAAGGGTCCTGGATTTCAGGCTGGCTGACTTTGCAGAGGTGGGTGAATGTCTTAGGAAATCACTGGCTGGGATGGAGAAAAATGAGGGGGTGGAGGAACAATGGGAGAATCTTAAGGGAGCCATAGTGGAAGCAACACGCCATTGCATTTGGCAAGTAAGCAAAACAAAGAGAAAGAAAAAAACACTATGGTTCTTAAAGGAAGTGGCCAAGAGGATAGGGTAAAAAGGGTGGCATTCAGGAGTAACAAGGAAACATGGAGGGAAGAAAACGTTGAACTGTATCTGGAAAAGCAGAGGGTGTTGGGAAAAGCACTCAGGAGTGCAAACAGAAGAAAAAATAGTCCAGGCAACAACAAAAGAGTACATTAGTGAAAGAAAAAAAGATTAAGGGTGGGATTGTGAAACTAAAAAGGGAAGGAGGGAAGTGTGCAGAAGGGGACCAAGAAAAAAGCAGAAATCATGAACAAGTATTTTTGTTCAGTATTCACAGAGGAAGGGGAAGGGGAGTGACCAAAGTTAGGCGACAGAAGCACCACTGGGAGGGAGGTGGACACCAGTCCATTTAAGGAGAAGAGAGCCTCAAAGGCACTCACCAATCTGAATGTGGACAAGGCAATGGGTCCGGATGGGATACATCCCAGAGTATTAAGAGAACTCTGGGAGATGCTGGCAGCACCACTGACAGCCCTGTTCAACAGTTTGCTGGAAACAGGATTGGTACCAAAAGACTGGAAGAGGGCAAATGCAGTCCCTCTCCACAAAAGTAGTAGCAGGGAGGAGGCTGGCAATTACAGGCCAGTCAGCCTGACCTCGGTGGTGGGGAAACTAATGGAATCACTACTAAAAGAAAGGTTTGTAATATATCTCAAATCCAGCAGAGCACAGGATCCAAGGCAGCATGGATTCACAGTGGGAAGATCTTGTCAAACAAATCTCATAGATTTCTTTGACTGGATGACTAAGGGAGGGGTGGTGCATGTGGCCTACCTGGATTTCAGCAAGGCCTTCAACACTGTTCCACATAAGAGGCTACTAAACAAGCTGGGCAGCTTGGGAGTGGATTCCAGGGTGGTAAACTGGGTCAAAAATTGGCTACATGATAGGACACAGAGGATGTTGGTGAACAGAGTTCAATCCGAAGAGAGGGGGGTGACCAGTGGGGTCCCGCAGGGATCAGTGCTTGGGCCAGTCCTCTTTAATGTTTTCATAAGCGACATTGCAGAGGGGCTGGAAGGGAAGATGTGTCTCTTTGCAGATGACAAAAAGACCTGCAACAGCGTTGACTCTCCAGGAAGGGTAGAGAAAATGAGAAGGGACCAAAGCAAACTTGAGGAGTGGTCAAGGGTGTGGCAGCTAAGATTCAATGCAGAGAAGTGCAAGATCACGCACTTGGGGAACAGAAATGTGAGGGAGGAGTACATGATGGGGGGAAGGTATTGACTGTTACAAAACAGGAAAGGGATCTGGGGGTAATTATATCTGATTATCTAAAGGTTACCAAACAATGTGAGAAGGCTGTGTGGCGAGTCAGTGGAATGCTGGGGTGCATAGGGAGAGGTATCTCCAGCAGAAGGAAGGAGGCGGTGATGCCACTGTATAGAACATTGGTAAGACCTCATCTAAAGTACTGTGTCCAGTTCTGGAGGCTGCATCTCCAGAAGGACTTAGAGTAGAAGCGATTCAGAGAAAAGTGACAAAAATGATGCAGGGGCTACACCAAAAGTCATATGAGGGGAGACTGGAGGATTTCAATATGTATTCTCTGGAGGAGAGGGGAGAATGATAGAGACTTTCAAATACCTTAAGGGTGTAAATAAGGTACAAAAGGGTAGCATCTTTCAGAAAAAAAGATGTTCACAAACAAGGGGCCATAATATGAAAATAGAGGTGGGGGTAGACTTAAGGGTAGTGTGAGAAAGTATTTTTTCATGGAAAGGGTGCTGCATCCATGGAACAGCCTCCCAGCAAAGATTGTAGGAGCAAAAACGGTAGGGGAATTCAAAAATGCATGGGACGGATATAAAGGAACTCTAGCGATAGGAAAGAGAGGGTAAGCTGCAGATCATTTAGGATTTGTGCTATAGGAAACGGGTAGGGAAAATGGACAGACTAGGTGGGCCAAGTGGTCCTTATCTGCCATTAAATTCTATGTTTCTACATTCAAGCCACAAGATGATAATGTGCTAGAGATAACCCTGTACCCCCACCCCACCCCCAGTCTCACACCCTCAAGCAGCCTCATATAAAACTAGCTAATAGCCCTCACCTCAGATCCCACTGAGAACCTACAGTTATGCCAGTTGAAGGAACTGGGCTGCAATCTCACCAGACAGGAGTGGAGCAGCTGCTCGACCACATTATGCACAGTCTACAGGGATACCTGAACTCACTTGACAATGTTCAAAATCCTCCGTAAATGATGTAGAGCTGCATAAGTGGGGAGTTTCCCCATGGACAAGTGCTGGAGGTGTGAATCAGGGTCTGGCTCCATCTCCCATATTCTCTGGGACTGTGAAAAGTTGCAAACTTTCTGGCAGGGGGAAGAGACAATTTGTGGAGAAATCATGAGTTCTTCCATCCACCTGTCTGCCCTCCTCATCACAGTAGGCCATGTGGCACAGACAAGAGCCAAGCCCATGTTACTCACATGAGGAACTGGCTAGTGGGTGCTCTAGTCACAGCAAAATGCAAAATCCTCTGGTATTGGAGAACACAGCAATCACCTGCAGTGACTGGATGGCTCCAGGAACTCAGGAAAATGTCAAACTACAAGAAAGTCCACTTCTCTATGACTCACAAGTTGGACACATACACGGCCACTTGGGGTGCATATCTAAAGTCACAACATTGTGAAATTCCAGAGGGCCACTTTGTGCCAGGCTACTTGGTCTCAAAAGGGGCAAGAACCAGAACTAATAAACCTTGGCTCACCACCACCCGCACACATATACACACACACACGCACATACAACGCATACACTGTTTTCCCATCTGTGTGAATGAGACAGATGAACAAGCACGTGAAAGAGCAAAGCATGCATCTGTACTTCTATACAGCTTACCCTGAGTGGTACTACATATATGCACTGTCTGCCATTGCTGAATATAGTAGAAATACATTTTTTATGCCTTAACGCATACGATTATATGTATTTTTAAATCTCCATTATGCCTGTAGTATACCTCCCTTTCATCTCAAATAGTGTTGTATTTCCAAGGGGTTGGAACTCCCAACCCTGGCTAGGATATTCACCTGTACCTGTTGATACATATTGCTACATGTTCTACTGTGTTAACATTTGAAATTCAGTAAAATGTTGTATAAAAAAAGCTGGTTTTACTGGCTGATCGTGAGAGAACCACTAGAACACCAGGAAGTTTACAAAGCAGGTTGTACTGGGTGATTGGGGTGAGGGTGTGGGACACCACTAGACCACCAGTGATGTGTGTGTGTATAGCAGGATGGGCTCTAAAGGGCTGCTGCTCCCCATACAAATAAGCCCATAACAGGCATGCAAATTGCCCCTTAGTGTCATGCATACCCAATGGGGTCATTTGCATCCTGGGACTGGATATGGACCACAGGGGACCTGGCGCTATCCCGTTTCAGTCAGCACTATTCCTGTGGGCCATATGCAGTGGTCCACATGGCAGGGCAGCACAGATCCACTTAGCGCTGCACAGACATGGATCAGTATTCAGTTGAATAGTGCCACTCTGTTGGTAAAGGCTATCATTCTGAACATCACCAGAACTGGGGGAGGGCAAGTGCTGTGCAAATTGTTATGCTGCACTTGTCCCATTTTTTCAATATCGGGGTCCTGGAGTGAACATTTCCATTGTTTTCTAATCTGGAGTGGAAATAAATGAATTATTTTCACTCCAGCTCCCCTGCTCATAAAAAAATACACTTTATATGATAGATAGCTAGTTAGACAGACATACATATAGATAGATAGATTAAATTAAATAGACAGCAAGAGTGGGGGTAAAATGATGAGATAAAGACATATATTGGCTAGAGACATCAGTAACAGCAACATATCAAAAATATGATGTTACTGTTGTCATAATGGATATTTGTATGATTATTATCACAGTGGTATACTGAACCAATCAGACAGCAGCTTTCACAACACTGATGACATTACAATACCAAGTGCAACCCTGAAGCCACCTATTAAAAAAATAAAAGCAAACTTTTAAGCAAATTGCAGATTTAAAAGCTATAACTTATAAACTACTGTTGTACTGACTCAAAAACGGTGATTTATCATCAATCATGAGTGGGTAGAACTTTCATAACTCACTTGTGGCTCTGCCACTCATGAGTTATGGTCCTGCCCCCTCACACTTGAAGATACAATATATTGCATATTTTGAACATGGATGGGACTATTTCCAATAAGAAAAAACATCAAATATTTCCTCATATCTGGTAGTAATTAATTAGTATAGACACTACTAATGAAACGACACCAGCTTTTTATAAATATAATAAAGTATGGTGTGGTGTGTATAACGAGACGTTTAAACACTCCTAAGGTATTAGATGCTACATAAAAAACATCTAACACCGTGGGAGTTTGTAAACTTCAAGTTTGCACACACCACCCCATATTTTATTTTATATAATTATTGGATCTCCCCTTTTTTGCCACAGCAATTATATAAAATACCAGATGTTTTGGTGTGGCCGCGCTCCAGTTCCATCTTCGGCAGTTCCCTACACTTTCGTTGTCCGAGATAGTAAAATGTTTTACAATGTTTTGCTATCCCTCTATATATAGAAAATTAAATTTTTTTGTTTTTAAAATAGCTTGCCACCAAGTTCCTCTGGTGGTTGAGTTTCGAGCAAGAAGGAAGCAGCGAGTGGCAGGAAGGGACACACTGCGGCATGCGCAGAGCGAGGGACACCGTGCCTGTGATTGCCCTTATAAACACTCCTTTTTAACGGCAAATTACGGTATGGTTTCCTTATGGGAAAAAGGGGAGACCTATTAAATATAATGTAATGTACAGCTTACTCGCAAACTATTACAAGTATAGATACAAAATATACACCTTATTACAACACTATTAATGTGTGTGTAACAACTACCTTATTGCAACATTGTTACCAGGACTAACAACCACTGTACTACAATACAACTATAATGAAACTTCTAAACAATCTATTTTGTGTCCATCATTATGTAATATATAAAACATCTGATAACAAAGTCCAGTATAATTGTGAAATATTACGATCTTGGGGTCTGACAAGCTCATAAGGGCCACTTGCCCTTCGAGTGCATGTTTATGAGCTTATAAGGACCCTCAAAGGTAATATTTTCTTGTATACAACACTTTGCTACCAGATATTCTCTATGTGGGGGGGGGGTGTAGATATATAGATAATAAATGATGGCAAGATGTTGTATATGAGGAATTAATACCATTGAGGGATTGAACAAGCTGTAAAGTCATGAACCTGAAGGCCAAGTGACCTTTATGAGCTTATTCAACTCCAAGATAATATTATTTCCTCGGTTCTGGTCTGGAACATCGCAGAAAAAATATCATGGCACACAACAAAGCAGGCAACACATCGCTGTCTACAATGACGGCATGTAAAAAACATCGCCGACCCAAACCCCGTGGGCAGTGCACTGGAAGAATAGGCCTGGTGACCACCGAGTCCCCCATCCCACTGAATGATGGCCCCAGGAACAGTAACAGCAGCCAGCCGCAATGTGATGGCTGGTCCCCCCAACCCGTCGCTGCCACCGATCACTCACCTGTGTCCCATGACACGATACAGTGTACTTTATCCCTGGTGTCTAGTGGACCCCCACCCCCACTCCACCCCAGCAGGTAGATCCCCAACCCCTGCACCACTCCAACATACCCTGACAATGGGCAGGTGGCCAGCTGCTGTTACTGTTCCTGGGGCCATCGTTCAGTGGGATGGGGGACTTGGTGGTCACCAGGCCTATTCTTCCAGTGCTCTGCCTATGGGGTTTGGGTTGGCGATGTTTTTACATGCCAACACTGTAGACGGCGACATGTTGCCTGCTTTGTTGTGTGCCACGATATGTTTTCTGCAATGTTCCAGACCGGAACCTGTTTCCTCACATAGGACTTTATCATATTTTATTTTATATAATGCTTAAGGATAGACACAAATTAGGCAGACTGCAGTGTGTGCAGCATGTATTTCTTTAACTAGTAATAATTGGAACTAATTGGTACATTGTAGCAGCAGTGCTAAGATAGCAATTGGTATCATGTGTAACTCAATAGGTTAATTGCACTTATTTATAACACAAAATAGTAAATTTGGCTACTACTTTTATAAGATATAAGTCCTTGTTTGGAAAGCAAATTGTAATTTTAACATAAATTAATGCTGCTAGTATTATACTATGTTGCCAGCTGGTGTGTTCGATCTTCTTCGGGGGTATCTGAGTCATCAGGTTACACCGTAGGAACTTCACTATCGGTGAATGGGGAATCCACATGGAAGATTTTCAGCAGTACAACTGGGCCCGCCCACGCCATCGCCATTGACGTCAGCTGACGTCACCAACCCTATAAAGGTGTAGGTGGGCCTCTCCTCACTTCTTTCCTGCCATCAACTTGCAAGCACAGTCTCCACAAATGAGCCATAACAGTGCTCGCACCTTTTTTGGCCTACAGGCTATTTTTCTACCAACCCTTACCTAAATCTCTTTTAAGTGATTTATTTTCTTTTTTCTTCCTTTTTCTTTTCTGTTTTACTATCTCAGACCTATTTCCTTGTCTGGTCCAGTGAGCTTTGATGGATTCCTCCAGTGCAGAAGTCAGTTCTTCAGCCTCCCTGCCTGGTGCAGTCTCCACTGGGGACCCTCCGGGGTCCCCCCTCCTTCTTGCCAGCATGTTCATCATGCTTGCAGCCTGCTAGGCCCAGGACCAGCCCTCAGGGATCCACTTCCCAGCTGTTTGATTCCAGTACACTTTCTCCAGCATCCCCAGCCCACGAGGGCTCCTTCTTCATGGGTTTGTTTCCTTGTCGATGGCCTCTGTCATTGAGGCACAGGTCAGGAAGCATAGGAAAACCAGGAGCAGTTGTAGAATTCACCAAAATATTTATTTGTACTAGCAGTAACATAAAAAATTAACTTGTTCAGTATAACTGTTTACAAAGGCAAAATAAAATAGAGAACATCCATCAGAGTTTTCCTTTAATCTCTGTGTCCCTTTTCTTTTTCAAACAATTGCAATTATAAGTCCTTCCAACCCCCATTCTTAACAAGCACCCTGTACTTGTATGTTTCAGGCAGGTGCTGGCAGAACAGAGTGTGTCTAAGCTGAGGCCCCTTTTCCACGCTCTTCTGCAAAAGGCTTAAAAATTTGCACTCAGGTAACCCCTTGAGTTTTCCAATAGCTTTTTGCAATCATCTGAAACTATAATTATATACATTTCAACAGTAACTCTATATGTTTTCGAAACAAAGGGATCCCAATATCAGTTAAATTTCCACATAATGATTTGCATATATTTTTATATCAGCAGATATGCAAGGGAGGAAAAGACAGACAGCAAGGGAGACTTAGGGACAGTGAGAGGCAAAGAATTGTGAGACTGTCGGGGGTGATCAAATCCTAGGTCTCACAGGAAAATTTGGCTGTGCGACCAAACAGGAAAATAGACAGAAAAGGACAGATCCTTGCATTTAAACACTTTCTCCATAACAACTGGGACAGGGTCCCATTCCACCCTGTCACATACACCCCCATCCTTACAGGGGAACCTGTTTTATCAAATAGGTTTCCAAAACTTTCTATTAATTCTCTAACATAAGCGTCTAAGTTTCAGAAATTAAGCACATGTGCATTATCCATTTTTTTCTATAACAGTACAATAAACAGTAACGTTCAAACCCATACATTTGTTTTTCAGCCTTCAAAACCCTCAATTCCAGATCCATATCTTGACAGAAGATCAGCATTACTATTCTCTTTACCAGATTTGTGTATCGCATTGAATTTAAATGTCTGTAGTGCCAGATAACACCTTGTGATTCTGGAATTGTTATCCTTCATTTGGTTAAGCCAACAGAGAGGATTGTGATCTGTTATAAGTACAAAGTCAGTTCCTAGTAAATAAAAATGAAAATTACGTACCTGTCATAATTCTTAACCTTCTCTTGCATCTTCACCATTCATTACTGATGGGTGTAAGCCGGAGGTGCACACCTGCCACAGGAGGTTTTTTGTTTGGGAGGAGTCGGCGCCGACAGCACCAACCACATGGCTAATGCACTGGCCATTAGGCACTGCAGACTCCACCATCCCTGTTCTGTTCAGCCAGCAAGGAAAAAACAGGTTGTAGAAAAAAGAGAGTGAGGCAAGAGAGCTAAGGGATAGAAAACAGAAAGGATATAAACTGAAAACTGCATAAGCTGAAGAGAGGACAGAGAGAAGAGAACCCTACCCTAATCGGCCTTAGGGCCTCAATCCTTGGGTGGTCTCAGGAGAAGGATAAGGCAAAGGATAGAAAGAGGAAAGGCACAAGAGATGAGAGTAAAGATAAGGGGGGGGTGAGGAGGGCTGTCTGCCATGACAAATTGGAAGACCACTGGCTTGAGAGTTTCAAAACCCCAATGGGATTTGAAGACAAAGGAACAAGGATCCCACCAGTTAAAACAGGTTGAAGAACCAAGGACTGAGGGAGATTAAAGGACTTGATACTTGTCAAAGGCAGACCTTTCCTCTCACCCTTTATCCAGAAGCGTTATGAAAGTCCTAGAGCCTAGATCTCACAGACTGTCTCTTGGAGGGCAATCAGTCCTGCTCAGAAAAGGAGTGTGTCCTGACTTTGATGTAGGGAAAGAAATCTGGACAAAGTTTTCCCACTGGAGTACTAGCGTGGTCCCCACTTCAAGAGAAGAGAACCAAGGGACATCAGTGCCATAAGAAAAGAGAGGGAGGAAGATCCAATGGACTCTCTAGGGCTGCACTGATGCAAAGACAGCCAGAGGGTGACATAAGCCAGAAGATTATCCAAGCCCCAAGAGGGGGACACCTCAGTGCATTGTGAAGAGAATCTGAGGGAGTTCCCGCAGAGGTTTTAGGGTGAAGATCCTACTCACCATCCTCCAGGTTGAACACTTTGTGACTTTTAGAGAAGGAACAGACAGCTCTGAGGTACTAGGAGGGCTCAGCCCCCCATTGGCCTCTAGGAGAGGGGGGAAGGTAAGCAGAGTGGAGGCAATGCCCAAGAATTGAGACCCAAGAGGAGATGGAAGGTGGGAATCAGTAATGAATGGTGAAGATACAAGAGAAGATCAAGAATTATGGTAAGTACATAATTTTCATATCTTCCCTTGTCAATCTTCACCATTCATTACTGCTGGGTGATTACAAAGTCCCCCAGAGGGGACCTGGCACAACCCTGAGGGAACAGATCCCTCAGCCTCCTGCTGGAGAGGCACAGAAGGGGGAAACCCTAAAGCCATACTAGACCAGCAAGATCTAAGGCTGTTCAGGATGAGGAGGTGTCTCCCATGGTCGGGGAGATGGGAGGAGTCCCTGAAGAACTCTCCTTGCCCTGCGGGAAAAAAGTCGAGTCTCACGGAAAGTGGAGATCATCCTACACTGGGCAATGGGTGACAACCTAGATAGGTGAAGCCACGCCGTCCATCTAATGCAGATCACGGTCTCTGTCAGTCTGGATGCCACCTCATTGGCATCGTAAGACGCCCTTGCTTGGTGCCTTGCAAGTTCCTAACTTTGAGCAGAGAGGGCAATGGCCTGTCTAGATTGCTCCGTATCAGGCAAAGATGCTAGGACTTGTGTTAGCATTGACCACAGGTGTCTGTTATAGGCAGCATGGTGAGCCTGATGGGAGCCTATGCACATTAATGCATGGGCTGAAGAGAAAACTCTCCATCCCCACCGGTCGAATTCTGTGGGATCTGGATCAAGGGGTCGGTCGTGTGCTAGGCGCTGAAGCTCGGAAGGAGTGTCTAGGGACACCAGCCCCGAAGACAAGTGAAGAAGAGAACCTAGAGACTCCTGTGGGGCACAATACTGTCTCCTGCAGTCCACTGGAGCTGGGAAAGGGATGGCTGGAGACTGCCAGGTGTGGATAGACACTTCCTGAAAAGGAATGGGTCAGGAGGGTACCGCCAGGTGGTGGGCGCTGAATTCACTCAGGAATGAGCGCGTCTCCTGTTCAGTATTGCTTCTCAGCACATGAGAAATGCAAAGCTCCTGAACCAGCCTTGAGAGGAACTGCTGATATTCTCTGAAATCAGCATTGGAAGACAGGTCGACGGAACGTTCCTCTCCCTCAGAAGAGGGAGATGAGGAGTAAGAGGAGCTTGAATATTCAGAGGTCTCCTGCAGCGGGGGAAACAGGCAAAAGACCCATTCATCCATGGCCCTGATATAAGTGGGAAAGGCTGCAGTGGTGGCTTTGTACAACTCCCAGGTTAAGGGCCCTGTGGGACCCACATGGTCTGGGAGAGGAGGAGTGGGCACCGAACTGATAGTACCCAGCCTCTGCCAGGGCTCTGAGACCCAGCGACTGGTCCTGCCAATCGGGGGGATCCTGGGGCCAAATCAGTTGCGAAGGCTATGTCTGAGATGGCAAACTCTAGAAGAGCCCTAAGGGAGAATCTCCCATGACGCGACTGGGGTTGCATGTGTCCAGAAGGGCAACTCTACGTGCTGCCACCCAAGGATGCCTCTGAGACCTTGAGTGAAAGGTTCAGCACTGTGACTCTTCTCCACCCCCTGTAGGGCAGTAGAGGGGAGAAGCCGCGCTTTGCCCCAGCTCCTCAACCCCTCGGACTTGGAGACTGCCCTCTTCCTCAACCCCAGCAAAGTTGGGTCTCCCAGTCCCGCAGGACACCCGAGGGAGACCACAGAAGAGGGGGTCCCAGTCCCTCCCTGAAGGACCTGGACAGCACCAGGAATGGCAGCTGCCACAGCATCCCCAGGGGTGGACATCCCATCCCGAGCTCCTAGGCCACCATCCCCAGTAGATCCACGGCTGCCCTCAGCCATAGGATCTGCCAGAAGAACAAGTTCTGGGGACTCTGGGATAGGGCTGCAGAGCTGCCTGGTACCGTGTCCCAAGGGGCTCTCTGACTCCAAAGAGTCAGGGTGCCAGTCTGGATTGGCCTGTGAGTCATCTTTCTCCAGAGAGGAAGTGAACAGGCAGATCTCCAGTCTAGCGACCCTGGGAGGGCCCCTGGCGGTGGCGCTGTGAGCGGCACTGGGATCCTGGATGACACGGGGAGGCGGTGCCAAGGGTCCACCAGTGCCAGGCCCAGCAGCCGTGGTCTGAGACACTGAGGGAGCCTGCACCTCCATGGAGGTGACTGGTGGGGTGGCACCAGCAACGCGACTCTACAGGGAATCACGTTGCTCCTCCGGCACTGCAAAAGAGGCCTTCTCCTCAGCAAGGCTAGAACGGAGGAGGCCTCCTCCTCCTCCTCCCCCCCGGGCTGTACAGACCCGGGAGGGGACCCAGAGGAAGGGCCTAGAGTCCTGGTCTTGGCGACCTGCGAGTGATGCTGCCCTCTGAAAGTCAGCAGGGCCCTGCCAACTTTAAACACGTGAACTTCAAGAACACAGCAGTCCATGGAGAAGCAGGCATTGCAATGATCCATATTATGATTGGGTCCCAGGAATTGCAAGAAAACATCATCCTGGTCTGAAACAGAAAAATGCCAGCCACAGGGGCACCGATGCATGGGGGCATGGCCCATTTTAGATTTTCTTTTTGACCCAGAACCAGACATGAAGAGAAATTAATACACAGACTATGGCATAAGATCCCTACACCATTGATAAAAGTAAAAAGAATGGTCTTACTGGACTTCCAATGGTGTTGGGATGAGTGAACCGGGATGAAGGTGAAAAGGTGGCATCGAAAGACAGAGGCCTAATGGTGTATTGAGAAATTGTTCATAACACACGCAACAGGTGTGGCATTGATGGTGGGAGAAATAGAACTGGGATGGAGGAGGAGTCTGCAGCACCTAACGGCCAACCCGTGTGCTCTGCGCAGTGCATCAGCCATGTGGGCGTGCCATCAGTGCCAACTCCTCCCACCAAAAAAAAAAAGCTCCCGTGGCAGATGCGTGTCTCCGGCTTACATCCAGCAGTAATGAATGGTGAAGACTGACAAAGGAAGATCTAAAGGGACTCCATGGCCCACTTTGCTGCTAAACATTCCTTTTGAGGAGCACTATCCAGGTCTTCCCAACCCATACCAACAGCACTGTTGCCCACCTCCCAGGTGACTGGTTTCAGTCACTCGGGTCCACTTTCCCTGGCATTCCAGATCCTGTGGCTTTTTCTTCTCTAGGGGGTTCCCCTCATCAATGGCCCCTGCCCCGTCGCAAGTCACTGTCCAGGTCTTTGCTCAGACCCATACTGACAGCATTGTCGCCCGCTTTGCTGAGCATCAAGTCATAAGCTTTAGGGTCGTTGACCCCTCCCATCAACGGCTGCCTTCCAGCACTGATTTTGGCTCTTTGGGGTCTACAGCCTGTCAACGGGGTTGCACCACGTGCTACCATCTCTTTGGCCTTCGACTTCACCTTTTCTGTCAACAATTCCTCTCCCATTGACAGATCCTTGGCTGCCTGACTCATCAACAGGCCTGTGATCTGTGCCATCGTGCTTTTGATGATATCTCCTCCATCAGCAATGTTTCCCGTCGATGAGACCTTTGGCTGTTGCATATTTCCATGTGCCTTTTCCAATGCCTTCTCTGCTGTTATGTCTTTCCCATTGACAGATCATTGGCTGTCTACTTCTTTGACAGTTTTGTGCTCCATGCCATACTGCCTTCGAAGATGCCTTCTCTGTTGATGATGTCTCTCCCATCAATGGATTCTCAACTGTCCAGCTCATCGACAGGTTTGTACTCTATGCCATCGTGCCTTCGATGATGTCTTCTCCATTGCCGATGTCTCTCCCATCGACGGATCTTTTCCACAGCTGCCCTTTCTGCCTTCGTAGCCCTTTGTGGCACTCCGGTCTCACTGGGGACAGTGCCAGGATACTGATCGTAGCTCAGGCAGTGCAGTTGCCACAGTCCTCCCAGGTGACATAAAGAAGCAGAAGAGGCTTCAGTCTGAGGATCTTAGTAAGTACTTCCTCAGAGCTGTACTATGACATGACCAATGCCTTTGTTAAGGATATGGTCCCAGGCATATGCATGCATAGGCAGTCCTGGTACCTAGTTGGCCATCGGTAAGCAGCAGAAAGTGCTTAAGGGCACATTTTTAAAGGCACCAAGCTGTCTGGCCCTCATGTCCCAGATATTATTCGTGTTCTGCATGCCTTCCTTTTCATAAAAGTGTAACCCCTCACCCCTGCCTTTTTGCAAAATGACAGGTGGCATGCTGTTGAAGCTGATAGCAGTACCTGGTGGGGACTAAGTTCAGGGAGGATTAGGTTACTCGGCACAGGGGGCCTAGGTTTGGCTACTCTGCACAGGGGCACCCAAGTAAATCCGAACACAGGAAGCAATAACTGTAATGTCCAGAACCAGGAATGGGATTCTACAGTGTGACTTTTATTCACATCCAAACTGAACAAACAAAGCATAGATGGACACCCACGGGGCTACATTCCTGGTAATGCAGATTAGAGACAACAGAACACTTCTTCACATTTCCAGCCCTCAGGCTCTGAACCCACCAGGCACACTCAATCAATCAATCAATCAAAATCTTTATTTAATCAGGCGAACATCATTGAGCATAGCTCATTTACAAGATGGACCTGAGTGGTCAAGAAGTGCAAGTGTTAATACATTGACAAGGGCAGCATAAACAGTAATACAATGACAGGGGTAACATAAACAGTAATACAATGACATAAGTGCTAATATATAACAATATACATATGTACATTGCACATTAAAACTATTAATCTGTGAGAAAGAAGGCAATGGGCACATCAGGAGTAATATGTAGATTATAGGACCTAGCAGGCATTTTGAGGTGAATCTTGGGACTGGAAACGGAGTTTTATCAGCATATAGGAACACAAAAAAGAAAGGGGGTAGGTAGGGCTCGGGTTTAGGCCTTGTGGAAGCAGTTGCAGAGTTCTGGGAATAGGGTGGTGAATAATCTTTGAAGGATATTAAGGGTAGGAGGTTATTTAGCTTCATGGTTTTTTGGAGTGAGTTCCAAACAATTGCTAGTGAGTAGCTGATAGCACCTCCCAAACTGGTGAGACATTGGGGACCTTAAGAATGATAATTTTGCTGATCCTTAGGTTGTATGGCCTAGAAGTAATTTGAGTAAAACAGTCTGAGATAGGTAGGTAGTTTGCCTGATAAGGCTTTGAATATCCAAATTGCAGCATTCCTATTTCTTCTGTGTTGTAATGATGTCCAGTTAACTGCCTTATAAAGGGAGCAATGATGGGTGCTGAAGGAAGGTCAGTAATGAATCTGATGGACCTGTGGTATAGGGTGTCCAGTTTATTTAAGAGGGGAGGAACAATGTCCGTACAGAAAGTCAGCATAGTCAATGAGGGATAGGAATGAAGCCTGGATTAATCTTTTTGGAGTCTCTGTTGAGGTAGTGCTTTATTCTAAAAATAAACCAAGCCTTTGTCTCAGTTTCTTTAGTAGCTCCTCAATATGGACAGAATAGTCAAGCTTGTTATCAATCCAGACTCCAAGGTATTTGAAGTTATCAACGAATTCCAGCTTCTCTCCAAGTAATGTGGTTAGTTGTAGGGTGGTGGATGGTGGGGTAGTGGCAGAGCAACTCTTTGAGGTAAAGAACATAGCTTTTGTTTTTTTGGCATTTAGAAGTAGTTTTTTATCTAGTAGGTTGTGTTGTAGGATGGAAAATTCAGATTGTAGCAGTTCACAGGTTTTAGATAATGAAGGATTGCTAACATATAATACAGTATCGCCAGCAAACAGATGGATGTTGGATTGAGTGAGGTTGGCATCAATATTATTAATATAGATGGCAAGAGGATGGGGCCAAGAACAGAGCCTTATGGAACACCTCTTAACAGTGGTTTTAAGGTGGATAGGTAGTTTCATTTTTACCAGTTGTGACCTATCTGATAGATAGCACTTGAACCAATTGAGTGAAGGGGAATCCAAACCCTAGTGAGCCAAGGGAGGTGATTAATGATTCATGATCCACTGTGTCAAATGCTTTGCTCAAATCCAGGAACACAGCACAGGTACTGTTCTTCTTATCCATAGCAATCTGCCAGTCGTTGGTTACTTTGGCTAGGGCTTAAATGGTGCTATGCCTTGATCTAAATCCTGATTGTGCTGTATTTAGAGGTTATTGTTATCCAGGTAGTCCCTTAATTGTGAGTTTACTAACTTTTCTGAGCATCTTGGATAGAACTGATAGGATGGAAATGGGCCTGTAATTATTGAGGTCCATGGGATCACAGATTTGAGTAAAGGAACTACTTGAGCTGTTTTCAAGTGGAGGGAATGGATCCAGTGGTGAGGAAAGATTGAAGAGATGAGTGAGGGGGCAGATAAGACTTGAGATGCAATCTTGAGGAAGTAGGGGTCCAGGAGTCTGTACCTGCACTTTTTGAAGTATCTAAATTGGAGGAGATCTTCCACTTCTTTCAAGGATATTGGGTTGAAGGAGAAGGTTGATGTAGCCTTTGACCCACGGTGGATTGAAGGTTCAAGGAAGATCTCAGGAGATTTGAGTGAAGAGTCAAATGCTAGTCCAGCTGTGGTGAAGTGGTCATTGAAGGTATTTAGGATTTCTTGTTTGTCCATAATTTCTGTGTTATTTAGTAGCAGTTTGCAGGTTAAGGCAGGAGTAGAGTTTTGGCCCAAGATACCCTTTATAGTTCCCCAGAGCCTGGTTGGGTTATTATAGGAGGCATCCAATTCAGCTCTATAATAGGCAGCTTTGGCAGATCTTATTTGTGTTGTACATGAATTTCTTGAAGCCCGGACTTGCACGCAGCTTTGGGTACACAGTCCGACTTGTACGCTTCTTGGGTTTTCCCCACTGGCCCGGCTCCCCCGCCGGCCACTTGATCCACGGTCCATTAGGGGAATGAACCAGTTATCCAATTGGTGGCTCCCCAAACCACCTTAGAGCCTTTGACTCCCAGAGGGAATTTTCCTTCCAATCCCACGTCTGGGTACTTCCCTCATCACTGGCCAAGTGCATGAGGCAAAGTAGAAACCCACAGAGCAAATCCGTAGAGGTGGACTGGTTACTAAAGATGCAGGATCTCCCACCTCCAGCTCCCACAATCCATACCCGGCCATTTCTCTGGAAACTAAACAACTCTTTTGAAAGCTCGGCAATGTAGATTACTGGGTAGACATATGTCACATCTCCTCTACATGTCTTGACTTTCCCTATGTGCTGGACTTGAGCATACTTTTACTTTTGGCTAAGCCTATTACTCTAGGCCTCCCACTACTTTAGTAGTCCAATCCCCACTATCACACAAGTCCCAGGGTGAAAACATGGGCCATTTAGAAAGAGCAGAAACTCACCCTCCGGTTGCAGGTGCCCCACATAGGGTGAATCACAAAATCTTCTTGTTTCCCAAAACTCTTGGACCAAATAAGGCAGCTTCTCCACTAGCAGTAGCCAGGGGGTTGCCCCTGGAAAATGCAGGCTAAACTTTCCTGCCCCATCCCCTGAGGGATGGGGCACTGAGACCCAAATCAGCAGTCTCCAACACTTCAAAACTAGCTTCTGTGTCTCTCTCTTTAGGTGGAAATGCACACCTTTTTCCTAAATGTAGCCCTATGTCAGGGCTGAGGCTCCAAGAGCCTAACACAGAGCTGCTGTGCTCCTCTCACTACAAGCACCAAACTCCAACTGACCTACAGACTACTGTTCAAACCTCCCAACATTCTACTCCAACTCCCTGCTGCAGATTCCATTGTGGCTCATGCAGCTGCGATAGTTCTATGGTGATGTCATTCCTCAGTCTCAGCTGAGACTGAGAACAGAGTGAGACAGTGTGAAACCCATTTAACTGGAGTTTCACAAGCTGCCTTCCCTGCATACCACTAGGTCTTACTAGGATTCTAGTAACCCCGGGTAACAAGGGGGTTACAAAAGGATCAATGGGCTCAGGATGGCTCCCCATCCTTGAGGAGAACACAGAGCCCTGGCTGCCTTGCCTGCGCTCCTTCAATGCCAGAACTGCGGCCTAGCACCCCAGAAGTGAGGGCTCAGCCTCACGGCTGACTCTGTTTCTAACTGACTCCTTGCCGGACACCCCTATTCTGGTCCCTGACCAGGAGGCAGTGGTCGGAAGTAGGCTCTCCCTCTAATCTGCATCAGTGGAGAATCATTGCTTCTGGTGCATAAATTCTGCAGTCCATAAAAGGGGACAAACCTTGGAGCTCATCGAGCAGCCTCCAGAAATCCCTACCACCACCCTCGTGTTATCCCTCAGCTCACCTGTTTCTCCAGGTGGAGGTTCAGACTCTCCTGCACAAGTAGGTGAGAGAGCTGGTGCCAAAGAAGCAGAGAAACCAGGGGTTTTATTCAAGGTTCTTCCCAGTTCCCCAAAAGACCAGAGATCTGAGGCCAATTTTGGATCTAGAAGATCTCAATCTTTATGTCCAATACAAACAGTTCTGAATGATAACTTTACCAGGCCTGTTCCCACCCCCTTCTCAAGACTGGGGACTGGCTCTGCTCACTAGACACGAAGGACATCTACCTGTACATTGCAGTCTTCCCTCCTCACATGAGGTTTCTCTGCTTCACCCTTCAGGGAAAACATTACCAGTTCATGGTATTGCCTTTTGGTTTATCCTTTGTGCTATGTGTCTTTACCAAGTGCTTAGCAGCAGTCGCAGCAGCCTTCAGAAGAGAGAGACTGCATGTCTTCCCATATCCAGACAGCTGGCTTCTCAAGACCCCATCCAGGGAGCAGCTGTTGTCCACTCTGGAGCGTAGTCTTTACAGTCTCTGGGCATAACAGTCAATCTGCCTAAATCTGTGGTAGTTCCATCTGAAAGACTACAGTACATTGGGGTGGTCCTGGACTCCGGGCAGGGGAAGGCCTTCCTACCCCAGAACAGGACAGAATGCCTCATGTCTCAAGCACAGGAGGTCACCCAGAGTCAATACATCCCTGCCAGGCCGTACCTATGGCTTCTTGGACTCATGGCCACAGCCATTCTTACTGTTCCACTAGCCAGACTCCACATGTGAACCCTGCAGTGGACCCTCATGGTGCAATGATACCAGCGGACAGACTAGTTGGACCAATTAGTTCTGGTTTCCTCCCCAGTTCACAAGGTATTTCAACGGTGGATTGACCCCTCAAATCTTCTTCAAGGGGTCCCTTTCCAGCTTTCCTCCCTGAGTCAGATTCTAACCACAGATGCTTCGGGTATGGGCTGGGGAGCCCACCTGAGTCCCTTCCAACCTCAGGGATTCTGGTCCCAGTGGGAAGCCGCCCTGAATATAAATCTCCTGGAGATGAGAGCAGTGCTCAATGCTAGGCAAGCTTTTCAAGCTCATCTGGCTCTAGGCCAGCTGTTAGTGCAGTCAGACAATGAGTGTTATCTACCATATCAACAAGCAGGACGGGACTTACTAATACCCTCTTTGCAGGGAGGTCATGAGAGTGTGGTATTGGGCACTGGACACAGTCTGACACTCTTTGCTGTCCATGTGTCAGGCATTCTAAACATCCTGGTGGACAGTCTCAGCAGGACTCAGTCCAGCATGCATGACTGGAAACTCCTCTCATCTGTCACAGATCTGTTCGACAGATGGGGTTATCCAGAGTTGGACCTTTTTGCATCCCCACGCAATGCAAAACTGCCAAATTTCTGTTCACTGGATCCAGGACCTGGAGTTTTCCAGCGAGACGTGTTGTCTCTCTCCTGGAGCGAGAGATTTCTGTACGTTTTCCCTCCATTTTCATGAATACAGAGGGTGCTGATCAAATTGCAGATGGAAGGGGCCAGCATGATCCTGGTAGCTCCATTCTGGCCTTGCCAGATATGGTTCCCTTTACTTCAGCACCTGGCAGAGGAACCCCCAGTCCCTCTGCAGGAATCTGCTGACCCAGGATCAGGGGACCCTGGTCCATCCCAATCTAAGGTCCCTCCATCTGCATCCATGGCACCTGAGGAAGTAGCTCATGCCACTTATGCCTTGAAGTGGAAACGGTTTGAGATATGGTCTGTCAAACACTCCCTTGTTCTCTCCACCTGTCCGGTGAAGCATGTCCTGGACTACCTGATTTCTTTGTCTAACTCGGGCCTCCAGTGTTCCTTCCTCAAGGTCCCACTATTTCTGCCTTCCATGAGCCAGTGAATGACCACTCTATTACTCAACCGGATGTCCCCCATACCTTCCTCTGGGGTGTCCTATATCTGAAACCCCCAATCCATTCTCCTGTCATTGCTTGGGACTTGAATTTTATTTTGGAAAGGTTGACCCTGTCTCCTTTTGAGCCAATCGCTACTTACAATGCATGCTTTCTCTTTTGGAAAGCACTCTTTTTTCTAGTTGCAATTACTTCTGCTCAAAGAATTTCAGAGCTTCAGGCCCCCAGGTGTGAGGAGCCTTATTTGTTTTTTTCACAAAGACAGGGTGTCTTTGCGCACAAATCCTAAGTTTCCCCCCAAGGTGGGTACTGAGTTTACACTCAGTCTATCTACCTTCCTGTTTATTTTCCAGAGCAGTCCAATTCAGGAGAAGCACTGCTCCATACTTCAGATGTGCGCAGAACTTCGAAGTACTACCTGCCTAGGACTAAGGAGTTCAGAACGTATAAGCAGTTGTTTGTTTCTTTCACCCCAGGTAGAGAGGGGCATTTCAGTTTCTAAGCAATGTTTATCCAAATGATTGCCAAATTGCATTGTGTTCTGCTACAATAAGCATGGCAAAGACCTGTCTGGTGCTGTCATAGCTCACTCCACCAGAGGCATGGCTCTGTTGCTTGCTTCAAAGGGGTCCCAGTCACTGATATTTGCGCTGCTGCCACCTGAAATACAGTCCATGCCTTCACCAAGCATTACAGTCTGGACATAGCTTCTAGAGCCCGTGCAGGATTTGGCATGGCTGTTCTGCAAGGAATCCTGTCTTAAGCTTATGGAGTTCCTTGACAGGTTCAGTTTCAAGGTCTTCTGTCTTAAGTTTAAGAAGCTCCTTGACTGGATAGGTTGTTTCAACTCTCCTGTCTTAAGTTTATAGAGATCCAGCCTCCCAGACTGTCCATCTATTCTTGTTAATGCTTGCGACTCATTCCTATAGTGTAACCTGATGACTCAGATACCCCCGAAGAAGATAGAACAGTTACTTAAGAACTTTACCATAACAGTAGATCTATGAGGGGATCTCGGTCTTGCTCCCTTTGTCTATGGAGAGAAAGAACTGAGGAGGGCGTGGGCCCACCTGCACCTTTATAGGGTCGGTGATGTTGACTGACACTGACTGCGTGGGTGGGCCCAGTTGTACTGCTGAAAATCTTCTGTGTGGATTCCCCATTCACCAATGGTGAAGTTCCTATGGTGTAACCTAATGACTGAGATCCCTTCAAAGATCTACTGTTACAGTAAGTTCTTACGTAGCTGTTCTTTTCCATGCTGGGTAGGGGTTTATTGTATATTCTGCATTTGTGCTGGTGGTGTTTGAGGGCTACTACCGCACTACATTATTATAGTGTGCTGAATTGGTACATTCAATCATTGGTGGTTTCAGTGGTTTGAAATGAGCTGCTCCAATCATCTCTGTTGTGCTTCCAGATTGCTGTGTCCAATCATCAGTGTTGATTGTGCGTGACGTCATCTGGATGCTGTGGCCAGTAGTTTGGCTCTGTGGGGGTGCTTGTTATAGTCTTTCTTGTTATGTTTGAACATTCCTCACATTTCTCACTATATAACCTTACTATCTTATTAACCCTTTCACTCCACAGGTCGGGTCCATGGTTTCTGCACTTATTATATATCTTACTGCCATTATCTGTATAGTGCTTGCCATTATTTTTTGTTGTTATTACCCATTGTATTTTTGTAGCACTGCTGTACTGTTCCTCTATTTGTATTAATGTACCCATGTTGCTGTTGTTCAACTGTTCTCCTTTTGTTGTACTCTCCCGGGTCGTGCCTGAAAATAGTCATTTTATGGCTAGTGCACCTACCCGGTAAACAAAAACTAAATAAATAAAAACAAAAATAAATGTAGTTGCACTAACTGTTGCAGTCCATTTTCTGGAGTTGGCATCTGTTTGTGCTGCGTAGGGGAGTCTCATCTGGTATGACATTTTGATTTCAAGATGTTTGAATTGCACTGGCTTTGTTGGGTATACTTGTCTCGATGTCGGCTGCAATGGTATGATATTTTCCACTTCTTTTCATTTTCGAGGCACTGGCACAGTTATTTTGTGGATTGCTATTGGGGTTTCTTGACTTGGGGGTCCATGTGGGATTGCTGGCATTTGTGGCTGCTGGTGACTTATGTACTTGTAGTTTGCACTCATTTGGTGTGGGTGTCCTTGTTGGCGTTTTCCTTAGGTTTTCTGGTTGCTGTCCTATGTGTTTTGTCATTGGTTGTTGCCATTTCCAGGTGTTTTTGTCAGCTTCTGTTTGCTTGTGGTTTTTAGCTGCATTGGTTGTGGTTGCCATATGCTGTCTCAGGTGGGTGTTTCTGGTGCTTGTATTGTAATGGTCTGTATTGCAGTTTTGGGTTGGAAGTATGCTTTTGATGGTGCTTGGCTGTGGCTGATCCTCATGTTTTATTGTGCTTTTTTGATTTATTTTATTTGACAGCACTGTGGATATTATCTTTTGTTTTATGTCTGATAATATTGAGTAATTGTTGATTGATTGCATGTTTTGTGGCCTAATATTTGGACAATTTCTGTTGGTGGAATTTTGTAATTGACTAGCATTTGGATAGCTGTTTTCCTTGTGCTGTGGTTTGTTATTCTTTTATCTGGTGGTAGTCCCGCTGTCTGTTTTATTGCTTTCATGATGTTTCTCATATTGTTTTCTCCTATTTTCATGCTATGGAACCAGGGTGAGTCAGGTTTATGTAGTAGTAGTAAGTAGTAAAATAGTTTATTATGTAGTTCCAGATAAGGACAACTCAGTTGAGTTGAGGCTTATTTACAGTGGGGTCCCAAGGTGCAAAGAGTGGTTTCACATCTTAAATTAGATTACAAATATACAGATAGTACAAAATGAATACAATAATGGCACAAATAAATTGCATCATATAACTTTAATCACAGCAAATTTTTGGCAGCTCAGCAGCTTTTAAAATCCATGTTTTTATGGAACTCCAGGATATAGTTCCTCTTTGGGGTCTCAAATGGCCTGGTAAATTATTCCATAATTTGGGTCCCATACAAAGGAAGTTAAAATGACCTTTTACAGTGCTCATGGCTGGTACCATGAATTTAATAGCATCTGCAGTGCATAAGCCTTTTTTTCACATTTCTTACCCTTCCCAAATCTAATAAATAGGCTTTTTTTTGAGGTAACACTTGTAAATCAGATGGATCATGTGAAGATTTCGATGCTCGGTTAATTCAATCCAATTTATGTCTCTGTAGAGGGCACAGTGGTGTATGCATTGTCAGGCATCCAGGATGTACCACTCAAACCTGTTATAAACTACATCCAGTCTGCACAACACACCCCCGGATGCCCCCCCACCAATACACCACGTCCCCATAATAAAAAAAAAAAATGGAAATTATGTACCTACCATAAATCTGGATCTTCTTTGACAAAGTCTTCACCATTCATTCACACTAATGGGACTATGCCAGAGGCACTAGGACCCAGCGGGAGCTAAAAATCTTCAGAATGACCAGCACCTAGATAGGACTGGACATGTGTGGCACCAAGAGACTTGCTTGTGTTGTATAGGCTATTGCAGCATCAACCGTCCAACCACCTCAGTACCTTTTTGACCGAGGAGGTGCAGCATAAACTAACCTAAGAAATCTAACCTAATCTCGGCATAAAATAGCCTGGATGACCCATGTAAAAAAGGGTCAGCTCACAATGTCTTCACAGCCCAAGCCAATGAGGATATGAAGACCACAGGATGATTGAGTTTGGTAATGGTGGGTGGGTGTGTGAATGAACGATGAAGACTGTGTCCAAGAAGATCAAGAATTACGGTAGGTACGTCATTTCCATATTTTCTTGAACTAAAAGTCTTCACCATTCATTCACACTAATGGGAGAGTACCGAGCTAAAACCAACCCCCCCCCCAACAGGAGAGAGCTCACTCAGGACAGAAGTCCATTAAGGATTGTCCTGCCGAAGGAAGTGTGCTGTCTGGCATGGACATCCAAGGCATAGTGCTTCACAAAGGTGTGCACTGAGCTCCAAGTAGCCACTTTGCAAATATCTGCAATAGGTACGTTACGAATTTCTGCCGGGGATGCTGCAACCGCTCTAGAAGAGTGGGCAGAAACCAGGCCTTCCAGCTTAACCTGCGCCATTGCGTAGCAAAGACAAAGACAGGCCACCAACTATGCAGAAATGCTCAAATGGCAACATGCTGACCCAGCTGGGCCATGTTGAAAGATACTAAAAGTTGTTTGGACTTGCAAGTCTCCTTAGTTCTGTCGATGTAACATCGCAGAACCCTCTTGACATCCAGAGTGTGAAGGGTGCATTCCCCTTCATTCTGGAAGTTGGCAAAATAAGTGGAAAGAACCAAGGGGTGGTTAAGGTGAAATTCTGAAACCATCTTGGGTAGGAATTTAGGGTGAATATGAAGTACTACCTTGTTCTTGTGAAATACAGTGTAAGGAGGGTCAATGACCAAGGCATGTATTTCAGATACTCTACGAGTGGAAGTGACAGCCTCCAGGAAGACAGTCTTCCAGGTCAGAAACTTCAAGTCACAGGTAGCTAAAGGCTCAAAGGGCTTACGGGTGAACATGTCTAGCACAAGGTTGATATCCCACATGGCCACCGGTTTCCTGACTGGGGGTCTAGTGTGTAGGATACCCTTGAGGAATCTCTTGGCTAGTGGTAATTGAGCCAGCGACATGTTCTACACTGGCTCATGGTAGGCGAAAATGAGTATTGCAGTCCTGCATTTGACAGATCTAAGAAGTACTCCAACACTTTATTCGGTGGGCAACAGAATGGGTCCAGGGTGGACCTTGCACACCAGATTAATAATTGCTTCCACTTAGCCATGTAAGTTTTCCTAGTGGCAGGCTTACACACTGCTAAGGGGATTTCTGAGATTCTCTGAGAGACTTTAAACCTACTCACTTCTGTCCCTTCAGGAGCCAGGCATGGAGATGAAGGGAGCGCAGGTTGGGATGAACCAGTGGTCCCTGAGTCAGGAGGTTCATCCAAAGTGAAGTTGCCTTGGGGGGGGACTTCTGACAATCTGTTGATCAGCAGAAAGCATATCTGATGAGGTCAGTGTGGGGTGATTAGGATCATCTTGCCCTCCCCATGCTTCCAATTTGAGCAGCAACCTCTGAACTAACGGAAGAGGAGGATATGCATGCAGAAAGTGTCTTGTCCACTGCAGTCTGAATTCATCCTGACAGAAAATGCCAGGTTCTGGATTTCTGGAGCAGAATAGAGGCAGTTTTGCATTGGGGGGGATGCAAAAAGGTCCAGCTTTGGACTGCCCCACTCATCAAATAGCAATTGCACGACATCTGGTGCAACTGACCATTCATGTGGATCCACCTCCATTCCACTGAGGCGATCCAGTAGGTCATTCTGGATTCCTGGCAGGTAGACCACCTGAATTAACATATTATGCTCAAGGCACCACTTCCATACCCTTATGACCTCCCTGCACAGGGGGTATGAGTGCACTCCACCCTGCTTGTTAATGTAATACATCACAGCTTTGTTGTCCGTCTGAAGAATTACTTTGCAATAAAGGACATCCTCCAGGGATCGGAGCGCAAAAAAGGACAGCTCTCATCTCTAGGACGTTTATGTGCAGATGAGACTCCTCTTGATTCCACACTCCCTGAGTGTGGAGCTCCAGGCAATGAGCTCCTCAACTGATCAGAAATTCATTCATAGTGATGGTAATCTGAGATTTCAGGTGTGCAAAGGGCAGACCTTGTAGAAGCTTGTCTTCTTGTGTCCACCAGGCAAGAGACCTCATCAGAGGCTGTGTCACCTTGATGTGGAAGGACTGTGGGGTGTAGTTAGAGACCATTGTATGCTGAGCATCCACTGCATGGTTCTCATGTGTAGCTGGGCCAGGGGAACCGTGAAAATGGACGTCACCATGAGATTCAACATTCGCTGCATTGAAAGGGCTCAAACAGAGTTGTTCTCCCTGATGTAGTGAATCATCTGGAGGATGTCGTTCCTCCTGTCCTCTGGAAGGAACGCCCTCACTCTGAAGGTGTCCAGGAGAGCTCCTAGGAAGAGGAGCTGCTGAGATGACTGAAGCTGGGATTTCTTCAAATTCAGTAGGACCCCCCCATGGAGCTGAGGAACTAAGAAGCTATGGTGACAACTTCCTGTGTCTCCTGTTTGGAAGGGCTCACTTGGAGCCAATCGTCCAGCTAAAGGAAGACTTGAATGCCAAGCTTTCTGAAGTGCGCCACAAGAAGAAAAATTACTCACCATAGTAATCTTGTTTCTTCAAAGGGATCACTCATTATGATTAAACTGATGCAGTCAGCCTCCTGTGTTGAACTGCCCGGAGAGATGGAATTATATGCAAATGATGGCACTCTCAATTAGCTCATGTCAATTTCAAACTGCTGCCCTAGCAACTGCTGTACTCTGAGTGCTTCAGATTCTTTCAGAGCCTAACTGGGTATAAGTCCCACTAGTTAAAACTAAAAACTTTATAAAATAGTTTTTGTCCTCTCAGGTCAAAACATCCTTAAGAAGCAAACCTAAAAAACCCTGAGACCACAAGGAAACCAACTGGTTAAACAAAAGTGAGTCTCTAACCTAACCTGTATAGAAAAACTCCCTAACGCAGGGATGCAGAACAACCTTTATAGGTTCCAGTAGGGGAGGCAGGGTGGGTGCTTTAATCATAATGAGTGATCCCTTTGAAGAAACAAGATTACTATGGTGAGTACTTTTTTCTTCTAACCCCAGGAATCACTCATTATGATTAAACTAATGCAGACTACCGAGCAGTACCTTTGGAGGCTGGGCAGAGAACCTATTTGGTAAACAGGTTCTGCAGCACTGCTGTACCAAACCTGGCATCACTTCTGGATTGTAAATCCAGGCTGTAATGCTTTGTGAAGGCATGTACTGTTTTCCATGTAACTGCTTTGCAGATTTCCAGTAGTGGAATTTCTCTTGAAGCTGCCACTGAAGCAGCTGTGCCCCTGGTAGAGTGTGCCCTCAGGCCCTGGGGTGCCTGTTTAGCCACTTTACTATAACAAAACTGAATACAAGACACTATCCAGTGAGCAATTGTACGTTTTGTGGCAGCTCTGCCCTTACCTACTTCACCATAGGTGAGAAACAGCTGTGTTTGACTTTATCTGTAAGACTTGGTTCTGTCAATATAGTGGCCAATTGCCCTTTTGACATCAAGGGAGTGAAGCCTCCTTTCTGGAGAACTGGAGTTCTCTGTAAAAAAGACAGGTAAAGTGATGGACTGATTTAAGTAGAAATCAGATACTACTTTGGGAATGAATTGTCTATTGGTCCTGAGGACCACTTGATCCCTGTGAAAAGAGATGTAGTCCACATCTGTGCACAGGGCTTATAACTCGCTGATCCTTCTGGCTGAAGTAATAGCAACCAGAAACACAGTTTTCCAAGTAATATATTTCAAATATGCAGTTGCCATGGGCTCGAATGGTGCATCCATGAGCTTGGCAATGCAGATATTTACAGTCCAGGCCGGGACTGGTTCCCTCAGGGGAAGGTAGAGACGGTTGAGGCCTTTAAAGTATTTCCTAAAGACTGGATGAGAGGCCATGGATTTCTCTTTACCAGCTGACATGTAAGCTGAAACTGAAGCCAAGTAAACCTTGAGGGTCGAAAGCTTCAGGCCTAAGGAATAAAGGTTTGTCAGGTAATCCAGGAGACTAGCCAAGTCAGCCTTGGCGGGTTCAGTACCCTTACCTGCACACCATATAGAGAACCTCTTCCACTTAGAAGAATATGTTTTCTTAGTGGAAGGTTTCCTGGAACACCTAAGCACTGTCAGCACCTGTTCTGACAGTTTAAGGTTAGCAAATTCTAAGTCCTCAAGAGTCAGGCCTTGAGCCTCAGTGATTTGAGGCTGGGGTACAGGATCCTGCCCTGAGAGGAGGTCAGCAGATTGTGCCTCCTGGGCAAGTGAATTGGAGGAACTACTGATAGAGTCAACAGACGCGAGTACCAGTGTTGTCTCGCCCAATCTGGTACCACCAGTATCACTGTTGCTGGTTGGGACCTCAATTTCAGCAGGGTCCTGAATATCATTGGAAAAGGAAGGAAGGCATATAGAAACTTCCCTGTCCAGTCCAGGGCCATCATATCTAGGGAAATTTTGCCCCTAAGAGGGGGCCTGCAACAGTACATTGGTAACTGGTGATTCTCTACAGAGGCAAAAGGAACCACCTCTGCAGTGCCCCACCTCCTGAAAATTGTACTGAGTATCTGGGGATTCAGGCACCACTCATGGTGGTCCTGACTTATCCTGCTGAGGGAATCTGCCAACACATTGTCCTTTCCTGGAAGATGTATGGCTGATGAGGATACTTTCATGGAGTAAGCCAAGGACCACAACCTCATTGCTTCTGTGCACAGTGGGGCTGACCTGGTTCCTCCCTGTTTGTTGATGTAGTACATAGCTGTGGTGTTGTCTGTTCTGACCTGCACCACCTTGTTTTGAAGATGTGGGGCAAATGCCTGTAGAGCTAAGAAAACTGCCTTGAGCTCCAGCAGATTTATGTGCAACAGGGACTCTTGGGGAGACCATGTGCCACTTGCTGTGTGGTCCAACATGTGTGCTCCCCACCATAAAAGGGAGGCATCTGTTGTGAGAATTAAGGAAGGCTGTTCCTTTAGAAAAGGTACACCTACCTGAAGGTTGTGCTCATCCAGCCACCACTGTAGTGCCTCTAATAGGCTGTGTGTGACTGGAACCAGTTTGGATAGTGAGTCTGTCCTTTGTGACCAGTACTGTCTCAGGTGAAACTGGATGTCTCTCATTTGAAATCTGGAACCTAGCACCACTGTGGCTGCAGCTGCCATGTGACCCAGCAGCTTGAGGAATACTCTGGCTGGTTTGAGTTTTCCTGACAGAAATGGTTTTGCAATCTGCAGAATGTTGTTTACCCTGTCCTGTGGCAGAAAAGTTCTGCCTAGGCTGGTATCCCGTTCTGCTCCAATGAACTCCAGTACTTGGACCGGTATTTGCTGAGACTTCTGCTCATTTATGAGAAAACCCAGGGACTCCAGAGTAGATTTTGCTAGTGCTAGGGAGTGCTCTGCATGCTGCAGAGATTGACCCACTACTAACCAGTCTGTTACCCCCTGTTTTCTCAAAAACTCTACCACTATGGCCAGACACTTTGTGAAGGCCCTTGGTGCATACGTTAGGCCAAATGGAAGTGCTGCAAACTGACAGTGGTCTGAGGCCAGTCTGAATCTCAAGTACTTTCTGTGAGATGGTCTGATAAGGATGTGAAAGTAAGCATCCCTTGGGTCTAGGGAGGTTAGCCAGTCTCCCTTCTGTAATGTGGGAATGACTATTGAAAGAGTGACCATTTTGAATTTTGGCTTCAAAATGTGTCTGTTTAGCATTCTTAGATCCAGAATAGGTCACCAATCCCCATTTTTCTTCCTTGTGAGGAACTATCTGGAGTAAAAGCCTTTGCCCCTTTGGTTTAGGGGCACTGGCTCCACTGCTTTGATTGCCAGAAGGTGTTTTACCTCTGCTTCCAGTAAGATTCTGTCTGCAGATGTAACTAGTGCAAAGGTTCTTGTTCTCAGGTTGGGTAATGATCTGAAGCTGAGTGCCAGACCCTGACTCACTACCTCCAGGACCCACTTGTCTGTGGTGATGGTATGCCAAGCCTGGAGGTAGTCAGCCAGTCTGCCACCCATTGGTGGTTCTACAGTAGGGGAGGCGACCTGCCTGAGTCTGAGGGGAGGGAGAAGCTCTTCTCATAGCTCTCCTGCCCCTTCCTCTGAAATAGCCTCTAGGCTGCTGTTGTGGCTGAGAGGCCTATACCTGGAAAAAAGGACTGGGATAAAATCCCCTATCCCTGCCTCCCCTAGAAGGGGATCTATAGGAAGTAGAAGGTCTGTCCTTCGAAATACTTCGATAGGTAGATTTGTATTCCACAAACTTTTTCATACAGGCCTCAGTTTTATTGCCAAACAATGAATTATTTTCAATAGGGAAATCCATTGCTTTGGCCTGGGTATCTGTGATGAGGTTGGTGGCTCTAAGCTATGCAAATCTCCTATGGGAGACAGCTAATGCCATTAGCCTGGCTGCAGTGTCATTGGCATCCACTGCCATATGGAACTGGTATTTAGTGGCATCAAGTGCAGCCCTTGCTGTGTCTTGCAGGTCCACTGTCACTTCACCTGGCACCTTGTCAGCCAGAACTACAGTAACAGCCACAGACATTGCCAGCTATTTCCAGATATTTCGTGAAATTTCTAAAGAGTTTCTTTCTGCTGCCCCTACTGTGGAAATGGAGAAAGCATGAGATATTTCTGGAAATATCACAGAAATTTTGGGAAATAGCTGGCAGTGTCTGTGGCTGCTACTGCCCTCTGATACTGCACTCCATATGCCATGTAGTTGGCTTACCTATTAAAGAGGCAGCTATGTAGCCATTTTTTCCCATGGCATCCATTTTTTGTGACACTTTATTTGGAGGATGGGTAGCCAGGGGTATCCTGACCTTGTCGCAGGCAGCAGCCTGAACCACTCCTTCAGGGTCAGGGTGATTAAACAAAAAATCAGTTGTGGCTCTGTCTAGCTGATACTTTTTGTCAACCTTTTTTTCTACCCCGTGAATAGAAGTTGGGATTTGGAATATCTGCAATGCTGCCTTTTTCAGGGACTTATGCATTGAAAGCAGAAAGTGTTTTGTTGGGGTTAGACCCATCATATCGAGGAACTCTGCTTCCTCAACATACTCTTCAGTTTCCTGAAGAGGAAGATTAGGGGTTTCTACCATGCTTTTTACAAAAGCATAGTGAGATGAATACTCTCCTGGACCCCTAGGAGGAGATCCAAACTCCTACTCCAGGGAATCCTTAGGATCTATGGGTTCCCCTTCAAAATCCTCCTCATCCTCTTCACCATAAAAAACTTGAGGTTCCTGAGGGGCAGGAACTGAAGCAGGGATCGATGCAGCCCATGTAGGAACCGGGACTGCAGCCTGCAGGGCTTGTAAGACCTGTAAGTCCTTAGCCATGTCCTCAGCTGAGGGCATATTATGTTTGTCTGCTGGGAGCTCCTTAGACTTCTCGTCCGGTGGTGCAGCGACATGCTTTTCTTTGCATTTTTTCTTTAGTTGGACAGACTCAGCAATTGTCTCCACAGTCCTTTTTGACTTACCTTGTTCAGATTTCTCTGAACTCTACTTAGTGTCCCTAGCTTTGCCTCCATCATTTTTAGGAACAGAGGTAGATGCACCACTATCAGTAGCAGAAGCAGAATCCATCTCCTCTTTTTAACCCTTTTTCTTAAAGTTTTAGGACAAAAAGTCTTGCAAATCTCACAATTAGCAAAAATATGACTGGTACCCAAACATGAAACACAAAGGGAATGTCTGTCTGCTTTTGCTATAATCTGCCCACAAGACTCACAATATTTAAAACCAGTGGGTCCTGTGCATTTTTCAGGCTTGTCTAAATGGACCTCTGACATTGAGTAAGCCAGTAAAAAGCAATCACAAAACTTTTATTAATACCTCAGAACCAGAGGTTTTAAATTTAAATAACCGCTAACCGTTCCTGGAACCGAGCGCTACTCGGTTCCCTAAAAGAAAAGAAACTGAAAATTACTTTAAATTTAAATAAAAATAAAGCAGTCAAAGGAACCAACTGCAAATACAAACTTTAGGTAATAAAGCTGAGGTAAACCTCGCCAAAAGACGCTGAACCCTCAGTTCCAAGGAACCATGAGGGAACTGCAAATAACACCAAAAAACACTACAGTTATCAAAAAACTAAACTTCTAAGGCAGCAATTTAAAAATAAACCTAAAATGAGTACTTATATACACAGAAAATTTATTCTGAAGACAGTTCAATGAGAGCTCTCTGGAATGTCCTTACTAGGCAGGCAGAGTAAAGAATCTGAAGCACTCAGAGTGCAGCAGTTGCTAGTGCAGTAGTTTGAAATTGCCATGAGCCAATTGAGCATTCCATCATTTGCATATAATTCCATCTCTCTGGGCAGTTCAACACAGGAGGCTGACTGCATCAGTTTAATCATAATGAGTGATTCCTGGGGTTAGAAAGGGAAATTACCTACTTACTGTAATTCTTGATCTTCTTGGACAGAGTCTCCACCACTCATTCACACTAATGGGACTACACCGAGGGTGCTAGGACTCCACGGGAGCCAAACATCTTCAGAAGGGCTGGTGCGGGATAGGACTGCGCATGCGCGATGCCAAGAGACTAGCTCATGTTATATAGGCTATCTCGGCGTCAGCCCTCCAACTGCCTCAGTACCATTTCAACTAAGGAGGTGCAGCGTACACTAAGGAAAGAAAACCTTACCCTAACCTCCAGGTATGTGAAGGCCCAGTTGACCCATGTAAGAGGAGTCAATTCAACAATGTCTTCACAGCCTGAACAAGGTAGTGAAGACCAAAAACAGAACGAGTGAGCTTGGGGGATGGTGTGTGGGTATGTGAATGAGTGGTGGAGTCAAACCTGTGACCCTTGGTACGCTCAATGTAGTAACTAAGGGCTCTCTTCACGTCTAAGCTGTGCAGCCTCCTCTCGCCAGAGGAGGAATGGTCAGTGAAGTATACTGGAAGAGATATAGATTGATTAAGGTGGAAATCTGAAACCACCTTAGGCAAGAACTTCCTGTTAGTCCTGAGGACCACCTTATCTCTATGAAAGGAGATAAAATCAGCCTCCACTGACAACGCTTGTAATTCACTTATGCGTCTGGCAGAAGTGATGGCTACCAGAAACACAGTCTTCCAAGTCAAATACTTAAGCTCTGCTAAAGACAAGGGCTCAAAGGGAGGTTGCATAAGCTGAGCAATGCTGACATTAAGATCCCAGGCAGGGGCAGGGTCCCTGAATGGAGGGTTGGTGTGAAGCATTCCCTTAAAAAACTTAGAGAATACAGGATGAGCTGAAAGAGAAGAGGGTTTACCTGCTGAAATAAAAGCAGACACAGCTGCCAAATGCACCTTTAGGGTAGCTGGTCTCAGCCCCAAAGTGTTTAAATGGACCATATAATCCAGGACTGTGGGTAAATCAGCAGATTCTGGGGAAATATGCTTCCCGGAGCACCATATGGAAAATCTCTTCCATTTGGAATTATAAGTAGCCCTGGTGGAAGGCTTCCTAGAAGCCTTCAATATATCCATTACACCTTGGGAGATTGAGAGATTTGAGGTTCGGGTACCAGACCCTTCCCTGAGCACAGGTTAACAGATTGTGATTCCTGGGAAGACACAGGGGAAGATGGACTGCTAAGGACAGTAGGAGTGGATACCAGGGTTGTCTGGCCCAATCTGGAGCAATCAGAATCACTTTGCAGGATTGAGATCTGATTTTGACTAACACTTTGAACAGGAGAGGGAAGGGGGGAAAAGCATAGAGAAACTTCCCTTCCCAATTGAGAACTAAGGCATCCAGAGGGACTGAGCCCAACACTGGGGGTCTGCAGAAAAAAAGGGGAAGTTGGTGATTGTCTGGGGCTGCAAAAAGATCTATATGCAGGGTGCCCCATCTGGCAAATATTACCTCCAGGACCAGGGGATCCAGTGACCATTTGTGATGGCCCTGGGAAATCCTGCTGAGAGCATCTGCCAGGACATTGTCCTTGCCTGGGAGGTGAACTGCCGTAAGGGAGGTGTTCAGGGAGTAAGCCAGAGACCACAACTGCATTGCTTCGGTGCACAAGGCCGTAGACCGAGTGCCTCCTTGCTTGTTGATGTACCACATTGTAGTGGTGTTGTCTGTTCTGACCTGTACAACTTTGTTCTGAACAGATTTGGAAAAAGCTTGAAGTGCTAGAAAAACTGCTCTGAGCTCCAACAGGTTGATGTGGAGCAGAGATTCCTGAGGTGCCACAGTCCCTGGGTAGTGAGGTCGCCCATGTGAGCTCCCCACCCCAAGAGGGATGCATCTGTAGTAAGGATTAAAGAGTGAGACTGAGTGACAAAGGGAACCCCTTGTCTCAGATTGCTCTGATCCTGCCACCATTGTAGGGCTTGGATCAGGGTTCGAGTCACTGGGATCAACTTGGTTAGAGGGTCCTTTCTTTGAGACCAAAAGGCTCTCAAATGGAACTGGATGTCCCTCATCTGAAATCTTGCTCCTTGCACTACTGCTGTAGAAGCAGCCATGTGCCCTAGGAGCTGTAGAAAATGCCTTGCTGGTCGAGAGACCTGCAGGGTGAATGAGGAGGCCAGAGAGACCAGGGTCCTTGCCCTGTCCAAAGGAAGGAAGGCTCTGGCTTCCTCTGTGTTCAGTTCTCGCCTATGAAGGTGAGGAGCTGGACAGGCTCTAGAACTGACTTTGGAAGATTCAGAAGGAAACCTAGAGAGGTAAGCAGTTGCTGAGTTATCTGAAGATGTAACTTGACTTGGTCTGAGACTGGCCTACTATGAGCCAGTCGCCCAGGTAAGGGAAGATGGCAATTTTTTGCCTTCTTAGGTAGGCAACTGCTACTGCCAGGCATTTTGTGAAAACCCTTGGAGCAGAGATGAGGCCAAAGGGCATTGCTCTGAACTGGTAATGGCCTGAGGGCAGCTCGAACCTGAGGTACTTTCGATGGGAGCTTCTGATGAGAATAAGGAAGTAGGCATCCTTGAGGTCCAGGGACACTAGCCAGTCCCCTGGCTTTAGAGAGGGTAGAATAATTCCCAGAGTCACCATTTTGAATTTTGGTTTTTAAAGGTGCTTGTTTAAGTATCTGAGATCCAGGATGGGCCACCATTCTCCTGTCTTTTTTGGGGTAAGGAAGTACCTGGAGTACAATCCTTTGCCCTGGTGTAGGGGTGGAACCCTTTCCACTGCTCTGAGAGCCAGGAGGGTAGAGACTTCTGCCTCTAGGGCAAGTGCCTCTGATGGATTTGCAGGTGGAAAGGATCTGGTTCTCATCTTTGGAAATTTTTTGAAGCTCAGAACCAGTCCCTGGCTTACTACTTCCAGGACCCACTTGTCTGATGTCAGAGACTTCCAGTCCTGGACAAAGTAAGCCAGCCTGCCCCCTACAGGTAGTTGAGAATTGGCCCTGGCCACCCCATCAGGGTGCCTGCTTGGCAGGGGCTTTAGGCTGAGGGGTGAAAGCAGGCCTGCTTGTACCCCGCCTGCCTCTCCCTCAAAGAACCCCTCTGCATAAGCAGAAGAGGAGGCCTGGGCTTGGTAAAAGGCCTCATGAAAAGGCCTGCCCCTGCCCCTTGAAAGCTGCCTTGAGGAGTGGCCTGCCTTCCTTGACCTGTGCACTCCTATAGGTGGTCCTGTACTCATCCATTTTCTTCATGTAATTCTCTGTCTGCTCCCCAAACAGAGAATTACCCACAACAGGAAAATCCATGGCCTTAGTCTGGGTATCCTGTGACAGGCTAGTACATCTGAGCCAAGCCATTCTGTGAAGTGCCACAGATGTAGCCATGACTCTTGATGACACATCATTAGAGTCCACTGCAGCATGGAATTGCACCTGAGATGCCTCAATACCATCAGCAGCCACCTGCTCCAGCTCCTTGGCAAGCTGGCCAGGGACCTGTTTTGCTAGAGCCATAACAGTATCCCATCTGGATTTCTGGTATCTAGCAACATAAGCTTCTATAATTTGCCTGTCTGAGTGCCAAGGATGCTGCCATGTACTGTTTCTTTGCCATGGCATCAATCCTCCTGGAGTCCTTGTCAGGGAGGTGTGAAGCCAAGGGAATATTTGCCTTGTCACAGGCTGCAGCCTGCACTACCCCAACATGGCTGCATTGTTGTATAAGGAACTCCGTATCAGAGCCTGACAATGTGTACCTCTTGTCCATTCTCTTATCCACAGGAGGTATAGTGTGAGGAGTTTTTAGAATTTTTACTGTCTGTTTCCCAAAAGATTTATGCAACGGAATAGACAGTCTCCTAGACTCTGGGATAGCCATCATTTCCACATAGTCAGGCTCCTATTGATCATCCACAGCTTCCTCCATAGGGAGCTGGAGGGTTTCAGCCACTTTTTTATAAAACATAAAATGAGACGGGGACTCAGAAAGCCTAGGAGGAGACACTCCTGAAGGTCTGTCTGGGGAGATGTCCAGTTCAATGGGCACATCCAGACTTTCAAATCCACATTCACTCTCCTCATACTCCTCTTCCTCCTCCGTTCATAAAATTTCTAAATCGCATTTTGAACCGTGGAACCGCCGAACTGCACGCCATATTTGATGGTGCCGGTTCGGGTCGGAACCGGAAAGCGACTGGACAATTTTAATCGCTTTGGCTATTTCTTCAGTGGTTGGAGAGGAAAGTTTTGGCTCCACACCAGCTGATTTCCTAGTCATTTTTGCTGGAACCGACTCCTCTGAGTCGGCTCTCCTTTTGCCCGAGGAAGTCTCGCCCTGGTCAGAGGGCACTCCCTCCGGTTCAGTTGGAACCAAACCGGGCTGGCCACCCGGTTCAGCGGACTTTTGGCCTCCCTTTCCCTGAGCCTACCAACTCTCTTTTCCAGGGTAGCTGCAGGAAAATTTTTGCAAATCTGGCAGTCTGCATTGAGGTGGTCAAACCCCAGACAATAAACACAGGTGGTGTGGGGGTCAGCCTTAGCAAAGACTTCCCCACAGACACTGCAGTGTTGAAACCCAGTGGGCCCGGTTTTTCTTTTGGGTTTCTCAGACATAATGCCAGCCTAACCAAACTTACCCGTTTATGGCAATCCGCCAGGTAAGACCCCCTTATCGGTTCCCAACCGTGTCACGGGTCGTGGAAAAAACCGTAATAAAATCCGGTTTTTTTAGAACCGATAAGAACCGGTAACCACACTCTAAAGGACAGATTATTTTATTTTAAACAACCTGATCGGTTCAAACCGAACCGATAAACCATTTACAAGTTCCACACAGAAGAAATAAATGTAAAACCTATCTAGTACTCACAAATACCACAGACAGAGCTTGAACTGACCGGTTGAGGTTTAAATTCGGTCAAAAAACCGAGAAAATATTACTTTAACTGACAAAATGAACCGAGCAGAAGGAGAAATCTCCGGAGTGACTGTTCAGTGAGGCGGAGTAAAGAATCTGACAGTTTGAGTTTGAAGAACAACAGACAGAGTTTTCAACCGAGCTCGAGCTCAGCGTTCCATGCCTGGCATGGAAAGTTAACTCTTTCACCTCCGGAGCAGTTCGAAGGTTGGGACTCACTGCATATGTCATAATATAGCAAGACTTCATGTTGTTTGAACACAAGGGTCTGGATTTCTGAAGCAGGATAGAGGCAGCTTTGCATTGAGAGTGGACACAAAAAGGACCAGGTCCGAACTGCCCCACTCATCAAAAGCGACTGCACGAAATCTGAACTGACGCATCGTGCTTGTGGTACCACTCTCACAACCTCGTGGCCCTACTGCAGAGAGGGTAGGGTGACATCCTACCCTGCTTGCTGATGTAATACACCAGAGCTTTGTCTTCCGTCCAAAGTAGGAACACTTCGTAGCAGGGGGCATCTTCCAGGACTTTGCTTATAAGATAACTCTCATCTCTAAGACATTTATGACAAGGTGAGGTTCCTCCTGGCTCCACATCTGCGTGTGGAGGCCTTGACAGTGAGCCCCCCATAGATTTTGTCTGAGGCTCTGTCATTTTGTACGGAAGATTGCGGATGTGTGGTCAGAGACCACTGCTTGCCGTGGAGGACGACCCAAGTCCCAGCATCCACTCAGCCAAACAAAGGGGGCCAAATAGAGTCATTTTCCATATTGTAATGAGCCATCTGAAGATGTCGTTTCTCCCATCATCAGGAATGAAACTGATGCCTTGGAGGTATCCAGGAGGACTCCTAAGAAGAGGAGCTGTTGGGAAGATGAACTGGCACCTTCCCCAAACCTGGAGAGAACAACTGAGAAGCTGTGGCAACTGCTTCCTCTCTCTTAACCAGACGGGCTGGCTAGGAGCCAGATGTCCAGGAAGTGAAGACTTGAATGCCAAGATTTAGTGAACTCTTCCTTGATCAGGTACTTGTTTAACCTTCCAAGATCGACAAATTGGTGCATGCCACCTGTTAACTTGGAACCAGAAGCAATGGAAATAGGAACCTGTGCTCCGTTCCGCTGTGGAATAAATTTTACTGCCCAGTTCCCATAGAGGCCCCATATCTCAGAAGCAGAGAGTGCATGGCTGAGAGGCGGACAGACTGGGCTGCTGTCTGGGTGGAAGGTCTGGAGAAATCTGCGAAATTGGGAGAGTATCCCTCTCTGACAATCCTGATGACCTATAGGTCCATTGTAATGGACTTTCACTAGTTGTAAAACCGAATTAGATGCCCCTCATACCGCCAAGAGGCACCTTCCCTCAGACAGCTGGGGTGGGACCTGGGCTGGATCCATAGAGGTTGCTGTAGGGTGCATTCGGACCCTGTGTCTTCTACTGCATTCTCTTCATGGCTGAGGGGTTGGTTCCTGATAAAGGCACCTAGGCCTCTAACTTGACAGGACTGCCTGTTATGAGGATGTTGTGTGGTTTAAATGGCAGCCCTTATGTTTTACTTTCTTTACTTTAATTTTTCTTAAAAACAGAAAATAAACAGAGATTATACAATACTTTCTGTGTTCTAAGCATTACAATCAATACATTCAACGCAATACAGGTATTACTGGTTATAATTTCTAAGTCCATTGCTGTCATAAGTTATTATTTCTAGATTTCAGAGGACAATTTAAGGCAAAGGTAAATAATTTATACTACACAATTTATTGACCACCCTAATGGGTACCAAGTCCATCCACCCGAATATGATTTATAAAAAATAAGTTAATTGTATCATGTCAGCCTCTCATACATGACCTTTTAATAATAAACTAGGAGAGGAGGAAAGGCCTTCATGGTATGAACTCTGGTCTTAATGGGGATATGTAAAGGACCCATCTCTACCAGATCAATTCAAATACCTGTGGTTTCTTATTTACCATGGCTGTAATGGATTCCATTCTATATATTTATATCATGATATCTTGCCATCGCTTAAGCAAGATGGGGTTCTGGGTTAGCCAATTTTTTGTTCTGTTTTTTTTTTTTACCTGCCAAAAGGATTATCCTCAACAATTTATTTGTATGGGGATCACTACACTCTTGGGGGAAGTCAGTGAAAAAGAACAGCAAGGGGGTTAACTTGACATTCAGGGAGAATATCACTGCCAGAGCCCATTGCAAGTCCTCATAAAAGGGAGCCAATTTAGGGCACCCCCATAAAATATGTGCTAGTGCAGCAGGGGCATGACTGCACCCTCTCTAGCAAGTGGGGGACCTTGCAGGTTGGTATTTGGCTTGTATCATGGGGTAATAAAATATTTTGTGGTAACCTTCCAGGAGAATTCTTTCCAGGAAACCGCTTAAGTCCCCCAATGAAGTCTAGACAAGTGATTTTCCCAGGTTTGCAGTTCTAATTTAATTCCCTGGTCCCTTTCCCAGACCTCTTTGGTTGTTCGCAAGGAATAGCCATAGGTGGAGAGGATGACCCCATACAAACACGAAATGGTGTGGGATCAAGAAACTCTGTTCTCCACTATATCTATTAATGTATTAACTATCTGCGGAGGTGGATTAGAGGCCCAGCTATCCCCAGATGCAGACCTGATATAATTACACACCTGTAGATATCTAAATCTGTCCCTCATAGGGATTCCATATGTTCCATGAAGTTCAACCAATGACAGCAGTCTGCCCTCTCTTAAAAACTGAGAAACAGACCATTCTTTCCCATCTGTGGAATCCCATGTCCATAGAGGCAGGTATACAGTCCTTTGTATATGGAAGTGACTACAATAGTGCCCTCCAAGCATTTTAGGGTGGTCTGAGTGTAGGGTTTTGAGGTTTCCCGGATCCTGCCCATTTCATCCTGAGCCAATAATATCCTGGTCAGTTGATGCAAGTCTCCTTCTTGCTTCTCTAATGTTTTTCACTTGGTAGTATATTCAGGGCTTGCCCAGTACACAATTGTTCTGAGTTGGGCTGCTAAATAATAAGCTTCTAAGTGTGGACGGGCTAGGCCACCTTGTGTTTTGGGGAGTTGGAGGAGTGAGAATCGGGTTCGGGGTCTGCTCGGGCCCCATAAGAAACCCAAGATCTTACAGTTTAGCTTTTGAAAGTATTCTTTAGGTATCTCTACTGGTAGGGTTTGGGTTAGATAGAGAAATCGTGGAAGCAATACCATTTTTTCTGCTTCAGCTCTTTGGGTCAAAGGGATTGGGATTAGTGCCCAACCTTCTAAGTCTTTTCCAAGTTTGTCCAGAAGTGGAGTATAATTTATATCAAATAAGGAAAGAGCATCAGGTCCCAATTTGACTCCCAAATATTTTAAGGATTGTAAATTCCACCTAAAAGGGTATTTGGGTCTGGGCTTCAGCTGAGGGACAATAGTTCAGCTGAAGTACCTCTGTTTTTGCAGAATTAATTTTGTACTGTGCCAAAGTACCGAATTCTTGTAGTACCCACCATAAGGGGGTCTAGTGACAGTTCTGTGTCTGTTAGATAGATTAAAAGATCATTGGCGTAAAGTGCCAACTTGTGGGACTCTCCCCCCCCCAGTTGAACCCCCCAGATCTGTACCTGCTGTCTTAGGGCCTGCCCCAGAGGCTCTAGGTATAGAGCAAATAACAGTTGGGACATACGGCAACCCTGTCTTGTTCCGCGTTTTAATGAGATGGGAGTTGAGATCCTACCATTTATCTTGATGTAAGCCTTAGGTTGTGTGTAAATATTGTTAATAATCTTAATAAACAGTTCAGAAAAATTAAATTTACAAAGGACCTGTATCAGGAAAGACCACGCCACCCGGGCGAAAGCTTTCTCTGCATCCAAACTTAACATCAGGAATGGAAAACCCGACCGGGTGGCGGTGGTGTAAAACATGCAGGGATCTTTTGATATTGTTCTGAGTCTGTCTTCCTGGGACACATCCAGTTTGGTCCAAACTGATCAGAGAAGGCAAGACTGTTTCCAACCTCTTGGCCATTATTGTTGTAAATAACTTACAATCTATGTTTAGTATTGAAATAGGTCTGTATGGCACGCATTGCCTGGCATCCTTCCCTGGCTTGGGTATGCTGGCTATAGTGGCATAATTCCAGGTAAGTGGCACAGACTCTCCCTCCTGCACTTGATTACATACCTCCATCAGTGTGGTAGTCAGGTGTTCCCTGAATGCCTTAAAAAATTCCCTGGTCAGTCTGTCCAGCCCTGGGCTTTTATTCGATTTCAAGTTCGAGATGGCATGATTCATCTCGGTGGCCAAAATGGGCTGGTTAATTCTCTGCTGAGACTCTTCTGTTAGGGAGGGCAATCCCAACCCCAATAAATAGGTGGAAATCACACCCACTTCAGGGGAACTCTCAGGGGTATAGAGTGTTTAATAGACTTGCACAAAAACTTGTGCTATATGTAGGGGGGACTGAACCATTCAGCTTGTGCTAGGGTCTTGAATCTGCATAGAAGTTTTTTGGTGAAGTCTATGAGCTAATACATGTGTCACATGGGGACCAGCCTCATAGTATCTCTGGTTCAGGTACTGTGGGGATTGCTCTGTGCAGACATCTAGTAAATGTTGTATCTGCTGCTTTGTGATTTGCAACAGAGGGTACACAGCCATGTCCACTGCTGCATGCTGTCCCTGTAATATTTTATATTGGTGTTGCAGTTTTTCTAACCTTTGATTCTGCTGCGTTTTGTAATTGGCAGCAAATTTTATAATGTCCCCTCTTTATTTATTTTATTTATTTATTGAAGATATCGGATATCTCTTAAGACAACCTTTAAGGTATCCCATACTGTGGCAACAGAAATCTCCGGAGATCTGTTTTCCCTTAAGATCTGGGATATTCTAAGCTTCACCATCTCTGTGAATTCCTTCAAATTCAGGAGGAAATTATTAAAGTTCCAAATTGTCTGCCCCTTTTTGTAGGCCACTTAAAAAGCTATGTAAGCTGTGAATGGTCCGATAAGACCGAGTGTGTATGGTGGCATTCATCCAACAGATACAGATGCTCCTGATGCTATCTGACCATCATATAATCTGTTCTGGTACAGATATGATGGAAAGCTGAATAGTGTGTGAATTACCTTCTGGTGGGGTTTAAATGCTTCCAGGTGTCTACCCAGTGTAGGACTCGAAAATATCCTAGGGCAGCTTTCTGGGCAGCTGTTTTCCTATGAATTTTGGGATTAGTCAAATCGTATGTATGGTATATTTGGATGTGATCCCCTCCCACTATAAGCATTCCCTTATGACATTCTGTGATTTTATTCAGTAAGGATCTGACTACTGGTGCCTTTGACCCAGGCGGTATGTATAAAGAGGCCACTGTGATTAGGTTCCCCTCAAGTTCCCCCGTTACCACCACCAGCCGGTCTTCAGTGTCTGAATATGGAGAGGTCAGTTTAAACTTAGAGTTCTTAGGAAACAAGATTGCCACTCCCCACCTTGGCCCCCTTATAAGATGAAGAAACTACCTCTAGAAAGCCAAATTTAGTTAATTTTAGGTGTTCATTCCTGCTTAAATGCGTTTCTTGGAGGAGTAAGACCTCAGGTTGTTGTTTCTTTAAGTGAGTAAGTACTCTATATCTCTTTATAGAGTTATTTAAGCCATTGACATTCTATGAACCCACTTTCATTTTATGTGTCCTATCCATTGATGTCCCTGTTAATCGCTTAGTCTGCTGGTGAACACCTCTGAACAGTTTCCCCAAATTCCCTGCCAGTCCTCTGTGTCAAAGAAGGTGAAACCTGTAGTACGCTGAAAAATGAAAATTATGTATCTACCATAATTCTGATCTTTCTGTGAATCTTCACCATTCATCATCTCTGGGTATAGTGGCTGGAGGTCACGACCCCGTGGGAGCTCTTTTTTTTTTTTTGATGGGCAGAGTCAACACACCATCGGTGCCGTCCTCGAGGCTGATGCACTGCATGGTGCTCGTGGGTTGGCCGTTAGGTATCGTCGACCCTGCCCTCCCACCAGTTCTGAGCTGCCGTAGAGTAAGAAAGGTTGGGAGTGGGGAAACAAGGGAGTCCAAGGGATAGATAAAGGAAATGATATACAAACTAAAAGGAGAAATAAACAACAGAGAGGACAGAAGAAAGCTGGCAATCTAAGGGGATTGGGAAGGAGCCACAATCTCTGAAAGTAGAAGAGGAAAGAGTGAGTGAGTGAGGGAGGGAAGAATTTAGAAGTAAGGATGTGAGGGGGGAGGAAACATACCTTGGAACCTTGACCTGTCTCCAGATTGTATAGGAACTGCGAAGGAGTAGCCAGAAGGCTATACTGCCAGAATTCAAGGCACAGAATCACTGGCAATAACTCCAACATAAGCAGAAGCGGCTATTCTGGAAGAAAGACAGGATACAGGGCAATACCCCCCACCCTCAAAATCAAGTTTTGGTGTTAAGAAAACTAGTTTCTTACATAAATTTGAGGGTTGAGTCCTTAAGGACAAAAACAAGGGAGAAAGCTGACAGGGAGAGAGAGAGAGAGAGAGAACAGAAGAGAGGGCAACCACCAACCCCCACCCCACAGGGGTGGAGCCAAGGCATTGAGGAAAGAAGTGTCCCCCATCCTGACCACTCTCCCACTTAGGATGTAAAACATCCCCCATGTGCCCAAGGTCACCCCGCTCATGACCAATGGAAAGGATGTGGTAGTGTGGGTTCCAATAAACAGATCATACAACCAAATATGATGCATAAAAAATGTATATGTCTGCATTTATCATTTTATTAAAGAGGAAAAAAAAATAAAAATAAAAAAATTCAATATATACAGAAAGGAAAAATAAATGGTGTTATTCCTTCACACCTCTTCAAACATCAGGATATAATTCTTGCATCAGAAGTACCATAAAGAATTCCTGAGTTCTCTCCTTTCTCTCAAGCAATGTGAAAACGTGCACAGTTACCTTTCTAGATCCTTCTCTCACCTTGGTCAGAACCCCACTGACCACCGATGTACTTTTGTTCTCCTAGAGGAACCTTTTATAATGCTACTGAGTGACTTCATGAGTCATGTGACACCCTAATTAAGTCAAACAATGGAAATTACCATCATATTTATATTTATATACATATATATATATATATTAAACCATCTAGCAACATGCTAGCACTTTTAGGGGTCACCTACATAAGTTCCTGTCTTAAAATACTGCCATAGAACACTGCTACAGGCTTAATTATAGGGCTATGATGGCAGGGCATTAGCTTAGCTCCTCCCCCTTTTTACATCACCTTTCCTTGAGTCCATATAACCTGCCATTTTAGGGGCTGCCTGCCCTATAGTAGGACCTGAATTGAACAGCACTGCACAGGGCTGTAGCCATACAATATAAACATGTACACCAAGACCATGCTTGTTGCCCTTTTTGGCACAATAACTACAACTTTTATACCTCATGACACTGGTTGCTGCCCCCCCCCCATGCATGGGTAAATACAGATGACATACATTGCTCCTTAAGACACTAACATACCAGCCCAGAGCCTGTAAGGCTGTATAGTCCTTGGGATGCAAAGACAGTATCAGTGACCAATCCTGCTAGTTTTGACTAATATGAATAAAATTACAGAAAGGTTCTGCTGGTTCCGTCTTTTTTATGGACAAAGGAAGCAGTTCAGAGCCAATTTGCTGCCCCCCTTAAATAAAATGGTACACCATGGAGTACATGGAGTATGCCTGGCTACACCCTTGGCACTGTAGCCTGGGTATTTATTATTTTATTACAGTACCTCGGTTTTATTTTGTTCACAAGAGGCTTCTAGATTGTTCAGAGTTAGAGTTCTTCCTTTTAAAAAATCCAGGCAGAAAAGGTTATGCTCCTTTTAGGTGCTTAATTTTTATAAGGAAAAAAACTCTTTGTGTGTGCAATCTCATTAAATCATTATAAACATTTTCCTTTATTCAGACAACCAGAAAAAAAATACCATGCACAGCCTTAATAAAGCCACAGAAATTTGTCCCCTATTTATTTGGGCAGTTCAGAAGCATTTGAACTCCCGGGGACGTTTTTAGAAATTACAGACAGCGGAAATCTTTCAGCCATCAGTTGTAACTTCTGTTTTCAGCCTTGCAGTGCAATAAGTGAAAATGTCCATATTTCCTAACAATTGGTCACATCTCTAATATCCAGGAAGTTCCTCAGGCAAAAGGGAAATTTTCATAGCCTACTCAGCTCATCAGGGTGATTACTTTATTTATTTCTACATTTACTTGAGTGTTTACCCCCGCTCCTAAAGCGCTGAAGCTGTGCTTTGTTTCATGAGCCTGAAGCGACTCCTTTGTACTTAACAGGACTACTCTATAATTTTATCCAACCCAGCCACCTTTCCACCACCACCAGCAGTGTATATCTTTATTTATAACTTATTTTCCGGCTGCAGTATCCTGCATGATCATACACACACGGGGCTGTGAGACAGTGGGATCCTGCGATAGTGCGGCCGTACGATCTCTTACAATATAAGCATCATCTGAAAATTTGCAGCATATGGAGAATACAAACGGGCAATTGCTAACAAAATCACTTTGCCTTGTTTCATCCTATACAACATTGCTTCCCATGAATGGGGGGGGACTGATCAGGCAGTTTAAAAAAAAAAAAGGATAGAAAAAGATAAGAACAAGAATATCAGGTTGGCCACCCTGATATGAACAAAAAGGATAGTCAGAAAAAAAAGGCAAGACAACAGGAAAGAGTGAAAAAGAAAATCACACTGTGCCTGATATATTTTATTATTCTATCACACTGGGGGGGGAGGGCACAGAGAGGGAGGGGGACCCAGGGACTGACGCCCCAGGGCGATGGAGGGTGGGATTGTGATGAATGGTAAAGATACACAGAAAGATCAGAAGTATGGTAGGTACGTAATTTTCATATCTTATCTCTGTCAATCTTCACCATTCATCATCTCTGGGTGAGTGCCAAGCCCCCGCGAAGGGGGCTCTGAACCCTAAAGGGCTAAGTCCCTTAGCTCTCAGTGGGTGGCACACTGAAAGAGAGAACCTTCACGGATCTGGAGAGGCCAGAGACTGGGAAAAGTGAGACGGGGACCACCCCCGGAGGGGGTAGGAGGTTGCCCTGGCAGACGCTGCCTCTCCCTACGGGAGAAAAGATGGGTTCTCTAGTAAGCGAAGGAAATCACCCTACACTGGACCAAGAGTGACAACCGGGAGAGACGCAGCCATGCCGTCCGCCTAGTGCAGATCGCTGTCCCTACGACCCTGGAAGCTACCTCACTGGCGTTGTAAGATACCCTTGCTTGGTGCCTTGCTAGCTCCAGGCCACGTGCAGAGAGTGCCATGGCTTGTCTGGTTACCTCCATATCAGGCATCGAGGCTAGGAGTTGACCTAGCCTAAACCACAGGAACCTATCATAGGTAGCATAGTGGGCCTGATGTGCTGAAATTGAAAGAAGCAACCATGCTGAGTAAAAAGTCCTCCTCCCCCAGAAGTCAAAATCCATAGAATCTTGATCCGGGGGGCCAGTCACAGTGGGGGGCGCGAAGCCCATCGGGAGTATCCAGCTGCATCAATCCTGACTGAGGATGAGGCATATGACCTGGAGACTCCGGAGGGGGGCACAATGCCTCTGGCTCAGATCCCTAGGGGCTGGGACTCCGGAAAAGGGTCTTGGAGCCTGTCACAGAGCCATCCCGACCCATGGCACCACAAGCGGCGTCGAGACCACAGACAGTACCGACGACGGCTCTGAAAGCTCTCTCGGTGCCATGAACGGCGCCGAGATCGGTAACCCCCACAGTGCCGTGTCCTCACTCGGTGCCGCAAGTGGCACCAGAGCTAGGCACATCGCTATGCACCATAGAGCCTCCCATGGCACTATCAGCACCATCAGTGCCGCGAACGATGCCGACAGCAGAGACTGTGCTGAGCGATGGACCGGCACCATCAAGGCCCACGGTGCCGCAAATGGCGCCGAGGCCCAAGACGGTGCCGATGGACAGCATCGAGGATGGCACTGACCCAGGCTTCCCAGCCCGAGGAAACGACACCGGGGAGCCTTTACCCCTGAAGGAGCGATTGCCAATGTGGTACCTCCCGTCCATCCCCCGGGGGGGACGGACTGGGCCTCCTACACCGTGGAAGGGGCTTCTGCAACAGCGAGGCTACTAGGAGCAGATGCCCCCTCCTCCATGGTCCATATAGAACCAGGAGGGGACCCAGAGGAAAGGCAGAGAGACCGTGACTTGGCCCGATGAGTGCACGCCCGTCCCCCGAAAGTCAGCGGAGCTCATACAACTTTCCATGCGCGTTGTTCAATTACATGACAGTCCATGGAGGAACAGGCGTTGAATGAATCCATGTCATCAAGTGGGCCAAGACACGCCCCCCCCCCCGACCGAGACATGACCTACGGAAAAACAGCTAAACAAAGACTCAACGTCGCTGACTAAACAAAAGGAACAGTCTTACCAGCAATGTTGAGTGGTGGCAAACAACGGAACCGGCAGGTGATAAAAGCGGCGTTGAACTATATCAGTGTTGACGGAATCAGCATTGAGAAATCGGCATTGAAGGTTTGAAGTAGACAGCAGGCCTCTTGAGCAGTAGAGCTTCCCACAAGGTGCGACCTCTACAGCGGGAGATGAACAACTGGCGGGAAGGTGGGGCGATGACACCTGCGCCAACCCTTGGCGCCCGCAGTGCAGTCGGCCTCGAGAGGGGCACCAATGGTACATCGACCGCCCATCCAAAAAAAAAAGAGCTCCACAGGGTCGTGACCTTCGGCCACTATACCCAGAGGTGATGAATGAGGAAAATTGACACAGATAAGATCAGCATTATTTGAATCTGTTGTCCTTAGGTATGAAGACAATCATTAGAAATCCCTTGTATGAATATCCATCGAGTTGGCAGAAACATAAATATTGTGTAACAAACAACTTAATTATATTATAATCACTATTACCAAAACACTCCCTTCCCCAACCCAGCATTACCTTATTTATAGTCTGAACTATGCTCCTTTTCATTTCCCTCCCCCCAAAAACATAACTATGTACAGAATGACTCCCGTAGTGGGGGATCAATGTAAAATGTCCCCTTTGAACTCGAGTGAAGTTGTTATTCGGGTCTGCCTCCATTCGAGCGGGAGGTGGGGTGGCTACATTGCAAGCCAGGCCCTTCCCAGCCCAACAGATAATCAGGCCAATGAAATAAATGCAAACAAGCGTTAACATCACCCCTTAATGTCGGACTCTCTGTGCTTTGAAAATCTAAACAGATAAATGGTCTGCACAATCCCACCCTTTTTAAATGGTGTAATGTAACACTCAATAGGCATATCAATTAAAGACAGATATAGGAAAGGTGCCCCCACACACACCCCCGCAGCACACTCCTAATCTAACATCATTTCTCATAGTCATCAACTCCAAAAGAAAACACAAAAATAAAGCAGAGACAGAGGATGCAATAATAAGTCAGAGTCTTGTATGCTGTCCCAAAGAAGTAAGGCCTACATAATTTCAACCCAGCTATCACAGGTTCAGTCAATGCATAAATTGTGTCTGCATCCAGTGGGACTCGAGCCCCTAACAGCAAACTCCCAGTCATAATTATTAATGGATGTAACGGAGTAGAAACGTCAGAGTTCCTTGATTTGACTGGGAATGACCTAAGGATTCTAAGTGTCAAGGGTTTACATTTTAACCTATCGCCCACGCAGCTAGTGCATGGCAGATAAGGTTCCTCTGCAGGCATCTGTTCAAAAAAGGGAAAACATCTCGCCTGTGTTTGGCTACTATAAGGTAGCTGCCAAGATTAAAGTCAGATTTGCTCACCAGCCCTTCGGGTGTTCTCCAGTCCATCTCCTACGTTCAGGTTGCGATTCTGTTGTCCCATTTGGTCCAGAAGGAGTGTGATATCAGCCATCATTTTGGGGCTGCTGCTGCTGGGGTGGAATTCATGTGCATGTGCTTGTTTGCTGTGCGCCATTTGGATCTCGGTGCACATGGGCGGTGTTCCTTCAGCTGGTCCGTTTCAGAACTCCAACCTTTCCTCTTCAGTTCCTCATAGATCTCCAGTGGTGTCTCATAAAGTGTAACTCCCGAGTCCCAAAAAACTTTAATGTGGGCTGGATACATGAGTTTGAAACTTAACCTTATGTTGTTTCAGCACATTTAAGATCGGTGAGTAGACTGCTCTCTTGTTTGCTATCTCAGGAGGATAATCATTGTTGAAGATTACGTGGGATGCATTATACTTTACTATTTGTTTAGACCAAGCAAGACACAGTAATTTCTCTTTATCTTTGTAACTGGAGAGTTTGAGCACAACGGTGCGTGGTCTTGCATTCAGGTCAGAGGGCTTAGGCATTAATGCTCTGTGAGCTCTTTCAATTTTAAATTGAAAATCAAGAGGGAGAGGGAGAGCAAGCAAATCGCGAAGTAAATCTTCGAGGAATTCCTCCATAAGACCTGTTTCCGAGCCCTCAGGGAGAACATAAATTCTAATATTATCTCTTCGCGCCCGGGCCTCCATATTGATTAATTTCTGTTGCATGGTCTCCTGATGTTTAACCAGAAAATTGACCACTGTATGCAGGTGCACTGAGTCGTCCTCCACCTCCTATATTCTGTTCTCTGCCATTTCAATCCTGGCCTCCACATCTGTCAGTCTGGTATGTAGGCTGCCAAATTCATGTTTATTTTTGGCCCTGAAAGCTTTTATTTCAGCGAGCAGAGCTTCATATCTCGACCGTGAGAGATGCTCAGTCTCCTGGTCTGTGTCACTATCTTGGGCCTCAGCTCCGGTCGGGGATGCGGTACGGCCTGGCTCCCGCAGTAGGGGGGGATCCCACTCCATCGTCGTGCTTCAGATGCATTTTGCCTCGAGTTTTATTCTGCCTGCTCCCTCCCTTAACTCCAGATGCCATTTGGTGGTTATTTCTAAGTAGTAAGGCTGCTTTAGGGAGTTTTGGTCAGTGGGGTGCGAGGAGCTCTACAGAGAGTCGACCTTCAAGATTGGTGATGTCACCGGAAGTTGCCTAAATGGTAGCCCTACTGTTCTGAGTGGCCTCTAGCTAAACATCTAAGCACTGTCAAGGAGACGTTAACCACCTGCTGCCAGCGGCAGATGCCCTGGATGCAGAGATGTAGGTGTCCATAAAAGCTTTCAGCTGATTATTGGGCTATATGCTCCTAGCAATGGAGCGTTAGATTTTGGGAGGCTCTCAACCATTACATTGAGTGTGTTCCACTGGATACTCATGCTGAGGAATGTAGGAACTCAAGATGTAGAAGTCTGCTTTTGGTCCACAGATGAATACTGAAATGTTATGGTGAACCCCATATCCCTGAGGAAAAAGAACTTGGAAAGAAGATCTCCCATCGCACTCAAAAGAGGGCTTGCATTCTAGCCCATAAAATGAGTCATTCACTGCATCTTCAACAAAGCAGAAGGAAAGACTCATCCAGATCCACTTCTACCCCAGAATAACCTCCAAAAGGCAGGTCTAGACCAGGAACATGGGAGACGCCACCACCTGGATTGGTGAAAATTTCAGCACCATCCTCAGCGCTGGCACAACATATGGCACCAGACCTGGCACTGCCCAAGGCACTGGCACTACAGTGCCGAAGCCACATGGCACCAGACACAGTGCCAGACATGGTGCCACATGGCACACGCGGCGCCAAAACTGCTTCTGGACTTAGACCTAAAGAAAAGGGGGAGAAGGAAAGTGGTACCTGTGCCAGCCCCTGCAGAGAAAATGGGGAGGGGGGCACGAGGAGTTCGTGTCAATGGTGTTGGCACTGGAGAGGGCACTGCGCACATTCTGACCCGACTGACCGAGATGCAGCCCTGGAACTAGATCCACTGGCCAGGACAACTTGGCAGACACCATATCCCCTGCTCTAAAAGAGCAGCACAGAGGTGAAACTGCTCACCGGAACCCCGAGGACAGAGATGGGAACCGGTATCGAAGATCGTGGCCATTAAGAGTGTGGGCACAGAGGAACCCACCAGAGTCAGTTCAGGCCTACCACTCTCCACCAGCAACGATTCACGCACAGACATACCAGAGGATGACCTCGAGTGGTACCGATTCTTCTTCCACCAACAGGAGGAAGAAGAGCTTGAGGTGAAGTGGAGCTGAGTCCCGGAACCGCTACATTTGTGCTTCAGGCAGACTGTGCCCCCCCCCCCAAGCACCAGACTGCCCATGGTCAAACCTCTCCTCCGCAGAGGGTGGAAGACTGGACACAGCCCCACTGCCATCACAGCTTTCAAATGAAGTCTCCACACCGTCACTGCTACTGTCAAAGGTTGACTCCGTTGATGGCAGGCTGAGAATTTCTTCCTTTTTTTTTTGTTATTGTATTTCTTTTTCTTGCCTGCTGTGCCATAACTGGCGGAGGCATCCAGCCGCCCGCTCTGCCTGCCTGGAGAGCAGCAGCCTCACTCGCATGATGGGAGTCTGGTGTGGCCACGCCTTGACCCACTGGAGGACCCCCTATGCCACTCTGAACCAGGCTGGGCCCATACCCCGCAGCACAATTCCACGATAGTCCTCCGGGCGGTGCAGAACGCGGCCATCAAGCTGCACGGTCATGCCCAGCCATTTTTCCCCTCCTAGTTGTGACCCCTGGAGTGCAGATGTGCAATGACGTCAAAGGCACAATGTGCCGACGTCCGCCGCACTCCACCCCAAAGGCATCTACTCTAGTAGTGTCCCCGGTCATCACCAGGTGCCATGGCAGAGCGGTGAAAACCCTCAGCCCTCCCCAGGAATAGGAGAGCAGTCCCTTGGATGCTCGATCCTATCCATCCCCTGACGACCTGAGCGTGTTTCCAAACCCGGGTCGCAATGTAGCGCAAGTTGTGTCATCCATCACCTCAACCCTCAGTGCCACCGAGCCAGCATCTTTTTTTTTTTTTTTAAAGAAAAGAACACTAAAATGGTAAGTTAAACGAATACTGAATTTCTATAGCTGCTGTCATATAGATGAAAATATGACTCCCAACGAGCGAGCGATGCCGTCATTGAAGCGCACTCAATGATGGGACAAAAGGAACTGAGGCAGTTGGAGGGTTGACGCCATATATGGCGCAAGCTAGTCTTGCGGTGCCGTGCTTGCATGGTCCTATCCCAACACTGGCCCTCCTGAAGATTTTTGGCTCCCACGGGGTCTTACTGTCTCCAGCATAGTCCCATCAGTGTGAATGAGTGGTGGAGACTTTTAGTCCAGGAAGATCTATGAAGCACACTCTAAAGACTCAAGGCACCAAGGAGAGCCCAAAGGGCTGGACTTTGAACTGGTAGTGTTGACCCAGAGCCACAAATCGAAGATACATGTGGTGACTTGGGTGAACTGGTACATGCTGGTAAGTGTCCTGCATGTCCAGGGATGCCAGCCAGTCATACTGATGAATCAGAGGTAGTAACATTCCTAGCGAAATCATCTTGAACTTTTCCCTGAACAGGTACTTGTTAAACTTTCTTAGGTCAAGAATTGGGCGCATACTGCCTGTTTTCTTCAGAACCATGAAGTAATGAGAGTAGAAACCTGCATTCTGTTCTGCCTGCGGAACCACTTCTACTGCCCTTTTCTTTAGGAGGCCCTGAATTTCGGAAGCAAGGAGGTCTGACTGAGTGGTGGACAGACAGAGCTGCCGCTTGGGAGGTCCGGGGGGGATCTCTGCGAAACTGAGAGAGTAACTGTCTCGAATAATCATGAGAACCCATTTGTCCATTGTGATGGACTTTCGTTGGTTGTAAAACTGAGTCAGATGGCTTCCCACTGCCATAACGATGTCCACTTTGGGCAGCTGAGGTGGGACCTGGGCCATGTTTTCAGAGGGTGGCACTTGGTACTTTTGGGCCCTGTGCCTTTTCTTGCATTTTCTTTTGTGGCTGAGGAGCTTGGTTTCTATTGAAGGCTCCCCTGCCCTTACCTTGAAAGGACTGCCTGTTATGAAATTGTCGATGGCTCTCTCCCCTTTGAGGGGCCGCAGGAGCCAGCCTGGCTGTTCTAATGGCAGTTCTGGTTTTCTGAGCAGTCTCTAATGCTTGCTCCACTTGAGGGCCGAACAGATAAGCACCTTTAAAAGGGACATTCATCACCTGTCGCCGAGCCTCAGGTGAGAAGCCTGACATTCTGAGCCAGGAGTGTTACCTGATGCAGATACCATCTGCTGCCGCCCTTGATGCAGTATTATAAGCATCCATAGCAGCTTTCTATTGATGATTGTTCCATTCTGTGCCCCTGGTGATTGTTTGGAGATCCTCCAGATTAGCCTCCGATTCTGGAAGTTCATCAACTATTGCTTTAAGACTGTTCCACAGGGTGTACTTGCATTGAGAGAAATGACCCGGTTAGAGAGAAGTACACATCCCTAAGGTTGAGGCCATGAAAACCCGTTTTCCTAAGGTGTCAGCCTTGCGAGACTCCTTACTGATAGGTCATGCCAAAGTCTCCTGGGGAGGACAACCTTATCATTCTCTGCCAGAACTACCAAGGTATCCACAAATGGCTGTGATGCCAGGAAGGGTCTGTTTATAGGACGGGCCTATTTCCTGCCTGTGGCCTTAGCTACAGATGGGATAAGCACTGGCCTGGCCCCCACCATTTCAGACAAGGTTTCAAAAGATGGGGGTAAAGGGGGTGTGAAGTGCATAGGAATGTTAGGAACAGGAAGGAACTGGAGACACAGAAGCTTCCCTGGGTCCACTGAAGAGGTGTGGAGAGTCAGGGCTGATCCTACATTCTTTGGGACGGATTGGAAAGAAAGATCCTCCACTAAGGTCTTAGCCAAGATGGAAGGCTTGCTTTCTAGGTCATAACCGGAGTCATCTCCAGCGGCGGCGGACAGAATTAGATCAGGATTAGACTCATCATTTTCCACCTCCTGATAACTAAGGGACAAGTCTTGTTAGACCAAAGTCCGGTCCAGGTGAGGGATACCCCGGAGTAATCAGAATCCGTACCGGCATCGAAGAACCCGGCACCATAGATGGCACCAAATGCCCCAGCACCATACCAAGGTTGACACTCTACATGGCACAGAGGTCGATGCCATACCGAGGCTGACGCCGCATGCCGCACTGTGATAGACACTGCATGCGGCACCAAGGAACCCACCGACGCCGCATGCGGCACCAAAGAGGTCAACAACATACACGGCCCTGACATCACTGGACACCTATCAGACCTAGAGGAAAAAGGGGAAGAAAATGGTATCTGTGCCAGCCCCTGTATGGAAACCTGCTGAGGAAGGAAGGCACGTGGAACAGGCTTTGGAGGTGCCGGTACTGACAAGGGAAAAAACTCCATCGCTGGCACTGAACACACATCCTGCCCCAACCACCTCGACTGCGGCTCAACAGCCAAAGGACCTGAAGGCCCAGGAACTGGTTCTGCAGGCAAGTGCAACCGAGACAGAGGCTCTACCCACTACTCCATAAGAGTGGCCCAGCACTGGAACTGCTCACTGGATGCCCCGTCAGAGGACAGAGAGGGGCTCCAATGTCGACAATCCTGGCCACCAAGAACAGGGCCCCCAGAGTCCCCAGAGGGGCAGGGTATGCCTACCATTCCTGACTACCAAAGATCCCATAGCCAACATACCAGAGGGTGACCTTGAGTGGTACCGATTCTTCTTCTTCCAACAGGAGGAAGAACAGCTCGAGGTTGAGGGGCGCTGGGTTCCCGACCGGGATCAAGAATGGGCCCGCTTCTGGTTTTGTCTCCGGGAGGACTGCCCCCCCTTCCGGGCACTGGACTGCCCGTGGTCAACCCCCCCACCCCAAAAAGGGTGGCAGACCAGACACAGCCCAACTGCCAGAGGAACTTTCCAGCAAAGCCTCCATACCACCACTGATACTGTCCATAGTCAACTCCATCGATGGCAGGCTAAGAGCTGTTGTCTTTCTTCATAAGAAAACTTTTTTTAAAATAACAAAACATTAATATAATAAATATAACTAAAAGAAACTGAATAACTACAGTATATGCTGCTTTTGTATAGACGAGAAATTTGACTCCCGACAGGCAAACTTCATAGTCACTGAAGTGCACTTGATGGCAGGAAAAAAGGAACTGAGGCAGTTGGAAGGTCGACGGCAATATAGCCTATACGGTGTGAGCCAGTCTTGTGGTGCCATGCATGCGTAGATCTTATCTTGGTACTGGCCCTTCTGAAGATTTTTTGCTCCTGCTGGGTCCTAGTACTTCCGGCATAGTCTCATTAGTGTGAATGAATGGTGAAGACTTTTAAACCAGGAAGATGGCTCACGATAGAATTCACCATTTGTAGCTTCATGTCTAATGGAATACAGGTTTTATGTTTGTACAAAATTCCCAGTTTCTTATTTAACTTCCTAATTAGGGAATCTATATGCATATCCCATTTACATTGGGAACCAACCCAGATTTCCAAATATTTGTAAGAGTTGACATGATTTAAGTCGCAATTATCTTGTGTTATGTTCAAAATGTGTTTATTAGTGCCCAGTTTATAACTTGACACTTCGTAGGGTTTAATACCAGCCCATGCTCATGGAAATAATTCTGTAACCTATTAAAGCCATCTTACAGCTTTTCGTGAATCTGGCTAACAGACCTACCCTCAATATACAACGCAGTATTGTCAGCATACAAATGATGCCGGACATCCCTCAATAAATGTCTATCATTTGTAAATATATTAAACAACACAGGCCCTAGCACCAACCCTTGAAGCACCCCAGTTTTGATGGTCAAAAACCTGGATCTAAAGTTATTTAGTGTCATTCGCTGTTGTCTTCTAGGTTTATGTCCGATATTGGGGGTCAGGTGGAATGGGGAGTCGTCTGTCATCATTTTAGATGGTCTGTCTGATGCATACTTTTCATATGCTGCCACTGTGCCTCTTTCTGGGTTGTCTGTGTTTTAATATACAGTAGTTGTGGTTTGATTAATCTGATGTTCTTTGCATTTATTCCAGTTCTTGTTGATGTTTGACATTCTGTGCATTCCAGGTATTTGGCTCCTTGTGTATCTTTGTGTAGTGTTGTGACTCCCCATTTGAGGTTGTACTGTTCCATGGTGCGAAGAGCAAAATGTATCCCAATATTGAAAAATAGTATGGTGTAATAAGGCTGTTGGGTTGTGCATTCTTAGGGTTCCAGTTTGATATAAAATGTCTGTTGCTGTTAGGGGCTGTGCTTGATTACGTCTATTGCCTTTTCCTTTTTTTTTAGGAATTTTTGTTTGGCAGTCATGGTTTTCACTGTTCCTTTGAAGATGGCGTCCTTGCCTCTGTAGATGGAGTGTGGGTAATTTACTGATTAGAAATATTAGTCCAGGCTTCCCAATATGCCTCGTAGTGTCCCTGTCTCATATTCTGAGCCATCTTGCTTTTTAAATGTACATACCAACATACGAAATTTGCCAGCAGATAAAGGCCGGTCTATCAAGTCTGCTCGAATGTGAAGCTAGCACCCTTTATTCTGCAGCTGCCCCTCCCTTCCACCCTTCCCCTTCATTAACCCTCCCCCTTGTCCTGTCCCATCCTTGTTTGAAGCACTACACTGTTCTACTGCATACCACTTCAGCAGGTAACGCATTCCACCCAGCCACCACCCTCTCTGTAAAAAAGTGTCTCCTCATCTCCCTACTGAACCTTCCTCACTCCAGTCTCATATCATGGCCCCTGGTGGCCCTCCCCTCCCTTACTTTGAACAGCCCCTCTGTACCCGTCTTGTTTATTCCTTTCATGTATTTAAAGGTTTCAATCATGTCACCCCTGTCTCTCCTCTCCTCCAGTGAGTACATGTTCAACTCCTTCAACCTCCTCTCATATGATAAGTCCCCCAGCCCCTTGATCATCTTTGTCACTCTGCGCTGCACCCCCTCCAGTAACTTAATGTCCCTCTTCAGATACGGACGCCAGTACTGCACGCAGTACTCCAGGTGTGGTCTAACTAATGACCTATACAGTGGCAGAATCACCTCCTCCCTCCTCGAGGATATACCCCTTGCAATACAACCCAGCATTTTGTTGGCCTTGCAGCTGCCTTCCTACATTGTGCCAAGTTGTTCATTGACCCTGTAACGCACACACAGATCCTTCTCCTCCTCTGTCTGGGCTAGCTGCACTCCCCCTAGCTGGTAACTCCTCCTTGGGTTCTTCATCCCAAAATGCAGCACCTTGCACTTTTTGGCATTAAAGCCCAGTTGCCAGGTGTCTGACCAGGTTTCAAGCTTTGCTGGATCATCCTGCAACCCCTGCCATCCCCCTAGGTCATCCACCACCACGCCTACCTTGGTATCATCAGCAAACAGACTGATCTTGCTCTTGATGTCCCATGATATGTCTGCAATGAATATCCCAAACAACACTGGTCCCAACACTGGGCCCTGTGGAACACCGTCGTCACTGCCCTTGGGTGTGAGAGCTCCCCACCCACCACCACCATCTGTTGCCTTCCCTGAAGCCAGTTTCCTACCCATCTCACCAGCTTTGCACCCGCCCCGGTGCCTACTAACTTCCTTCCCAGCCTTCCATGTGGCACTGAGTCGAATGCCTTACTGAAGTCCAGATACAGGACATCCACTGCATGGCCCCTGTCCAGTTGCCTAGTTGCCCAGTCATAGAACTCGACCAGGTTGGTTTGGCAGGATCTGCCACATATGAAGCCATGTTAGCTAATATTTTGTCTAACTCACTTGCAGGGATCTCCAGTCAAGAAAGTTCAAGCAAGAGGTCCTTTTCTTAACATGTATTATAAGTCTAAGTAATTATTCATGAGCTTAGTGAGGCTCCTGATTGGCTACTGGATTGGTCATTAATATATTAGAAATGACTGATCCAGCTGCAAACTGATGCTGTGTGGCACGTACAGCTTGCACCACACAGCTAAAACCTAAAAAAAAAAAAAAAAAACACTAAATAAACCTGGCAAAAATGAAAGTTGTTATTGTGATTAGACTTACAACTGCAATAACAATCTCGAAGCTGGACATTTCCATGGATTATTGATAGACTGGACGGACGTGGCCCTCGGCTGTGCCTCAGGCCACCCATCCCCCTACCCGGTCGTTAATCCCTCGGAAATGTCCATTTTTTCAGTCATTACTGCTTAATTTTATTGCTTGCTGACATATATAGAGACATACAACTATTTCCCATATCACTATACTTCACAACAGTTGTGGCATAATGGAGCTATTTTTTCTGTACCTTCTAAGACCTTAGGGAAGCATGATCTCTCTCAGAGTGGTGACAAAAATGGACCATAATAGATTATCTTCACTCACATTTCCAAAAACAAATGGTCTACGTTATTTATTTATTTATTTGAGTTTTGGTGACCGGGTAAGTCCACTAAGACAATTGCAATCCCTTTTTCAGGGTTGACCCGGGGGTTACAACAAGCAGTACAATACAGTAAAATAAAACATAGTGTAAAAATAAGAAAGCAATGAAATAAACAATCTAAGCCTCAAAACATATTATACAAATAGAGGCAAAGTCAGAATATATATACACATTATGTAACACAGACATTACTTCGTACAAGGCAATTAAACAATTGGAGCTACTGTCAAATGTCCTAGGGCTAAGGAGGGGTATGGGAACAGGGTTCAAGATGGGGGGGGGAGTAAGGGAGGCAAGTAGAGAAGATGAGACCTTAGCCGAAGCAGGAGCAGGCTACCGAGGCACAGAGTGAGGCATACAGAGTATATTGGAACTTGGAGAAAGAGGAGCAGCTCAGGACAGAGGGAGGGATACCGCAGCAAAGAAGAAAGACTTGCATGCAATGGCAAGACACAAGTTAGGCTTAATAAGTAGGGGGAGGGAGGGAGGCAGAGCTGAGGGAACGAGGAGCTTGTCTCCGACGTATTAACTCACTGAGGCAAGAAGGAGTAAATTTGTGCACCAGCTTAAAAATGAGGCTAAGGGAAGAATTCCTTAACTTAGATATGTAGGGTAGCCATCCAAGAGAGGAGAGGACATTGCAGTGGTGATATCGGGAACTAACCCCCAGAGCAAACCTTCCCACCCTATGGTAGGCCTGGGAGAGGAGAGAAGATATAGGGTCGAGGAGTTTACAGAGAACAGTAAAGGCACAGCGTAGGTTAGGAGAGGTATCAGAGAAAAGGAGGCAATCTTGAGGCAGAAGGCAGAGGATAGGAAGGGATGAAGCCTATAGAGGAGGCCTAGTCACTGATTTAGAGATATTGTGACATTGGAGGCATGCGATTTGATAAACAAGCATTAAAGCCAAGATTCCTCTTGCGCATCTTCGAGGTTGCTTTTGACCTCAAAGATTATAAAATGATGGGCAAGTCAGACCAGCTCATATATGCCCTTAAGGCCACAGCCAGAACCTCTACCTTAGAACTCCAATCCCTGGACAGTTCCATTGCCGATGTCATTGACCATGTTGTTGTTGACAGCTCCTATGTTGACAGTGTCAGGTATGGCATCAATTATGATGTCATGTCCTGGTCCACATTGGTTAACTAATGAGCAGACAGTGTTCTGGATGACTCGCATGTAAAAAGCAAAAGTTATCAGCTGGTGCAGAGGCAAGGTGTCCGTCTGCGGTGCTGACATTCTGGGTTCGGGAACAGACTTGTGAGTCGGAGGGTCAGCCGGGGGAGAAGGACTGAGTGTCTGGAGGACTGCTCTCCTTCTCTGGAGGGAGAGGGGCTTAGTGTCTGGCGCACAATGGACCCCTGGCAGAGCCCAGGGGTTCCACAGTGGCCGACGCCGTTACGTATTGGGGGTGGGGTGGATGCTGGATGTCATTGTATGTCCCCCCACCCGGGGCTTTAGCATTAGGAAAAAAGCCATCCCTCATGTATGATGCCTGCTCTGCCGCCATCCCCGCTGCCCACCAGTGTCCGCCAGAGGGTCCCGCTCCTGTGGCCCTGACCCCAGGGGGTAAGCCGGGCCTCGCCTACCCCAATGTCTGTCAGGAGGGGGTGCCCACTTGGTGGCCCCACTCAGGGGAGCAAGCCTGAGCATGGGGGGATGGCTGGCAGAGTGGGGCTGAGCTCCAATCAGGGGATCCAGAACAAAAAAAAAAGTTATCAACTTTGGTACCATCTTTTCTTGTAATGGATTAGAACTGCTAGTCAGACTTGTGCATCATCTCCAGCTGGTGCATGATGCCCAGGAACATAGAAGAAAAAATTACTTACTGCAGTAATGTTGTTTCTTCCAAAGGGATCCCTCATTATGCTTGACAGCTGCAATGATTCCCCTGGAATGAACTGCCCAAGAGCCTAGAATTTTAATGCTAATTAGAGAACTTTGGAATGAAATTCGAAACTCTGATGTGGTCATGCTCTCCCTACCCTCTAATGCTGATTTTTTTTCTCAAACCATGGGAGAGCAGTGACCACCAAATCTAACTGACTACCAAAAAACCCTAACTCAAAAAATACATATTTTTAAATGAGGAAGAAACACACAAATAATTTCAGTTGTGAGTCAATGTAACAAGAAATGAAAATTACGTACCTACCATAATTCGTGATCTTCTTGGACGAGTCTCCACCACTCATTCACACTATTGGGATCTGCACAAGAGGCACCAGGACCCATTGGGAGCAAACGTTTTGCTGGAGGGTCGGCGCCAGAGATGGAGCCGCGAGGAACGGCAACTGCAAGCCCCAGCTCTCTCGCTGGCAATGAAATTATCTCAAGGCCGACCCTCCAACCGCCTCAGTACCTTTTTTACCAAGGAGGTGCAGCGTAACTAACCTAGAAGGGTAGCCTAACCTAAAACCGGACATAAGATAGTCCGGGTGACCCATATAAGAAGGATCAACAAAGAAGCCTTCACAGCCTAAAGATTTGAGGGAGTGAAGACCAACAACAGAGGTGAGCTCGGGGGACGGAGGGTGGGCGTGTGAAAGAGTGGTGGAGACTCATCCAAGAAGATCAAGAATTACGGTAGGTATGTAATTTTCATATCTCCTGGACATAAGTCTCACCACTCATTCACACTATTGGGAGAGTACCGAGCTAATAATCCCCCGAGTAGGCGGCAGAGACCAAGAGCTCACGCTTCTAGGACAGAAGTCCATTAAGGATGGCTCTGCCAAAGGAAGAATGTCATCTGGCATGGACATCCAGTGCATAATGTTTAACAAAAGTATGCACTGAGCTCCAGGTGGTCCATGGCAAATATCTGCAATGGGCACGCTATGAATTTCCGCTAGGGATGCCACGACCGCTCTAGTAGAATGAATGTGAAACTCTACCCTCCAACTTAACCTGCGCCATGGAATATCAGTATGGCGGCATGCCACTAGCCATGCTGAGATGCATCTGATAGCTTACAGGTTGACCCAGCTGGGTCCTCGCTGAAGGAAACGAACAGTTGCTGGGTTTCTATGAAAATCCTTGGTTCTATCTAGATAGAAACGCAAGGCTCCTCTTAACATCCAAAGAATGAAGAGAACGCTCTCCTTCATTTTGGAAGTCCGCAAAGTAAGAGGGAAGGACCAAAGGTTGGTTTAGATGAAATTCTGACACAACCTTAGGAAGAAATTTAGGATGAGTACGAAGAACTACTTTGTCCTTATGGAACACAGTATACGGAGGGTCTGTGACCAGGGCATGAATCTCAGAGACCCTGCGGGCTGAGGTAATGGCCACTAGGAAGGCAGTCTTCCAGGTGAGAAATTTTAGCTCACAGGTAGCCAAAGGTTCGAAAGGTTTCTGAGTGAGCCTGTCTAGCACAAGATTAATGTCCCAGGCTGCAACTGGACATCTTGTAGGAGGTCTTGTATGCAGAATTCCCTTAAGAAATCTCTTAACCACAGGTAACTGAGCCAGTGTTAAGGAAAAAAACGGCTCATGATACGCTGAAATGGCACTAAGGTGAACTTTGATTGTAGAGTACTGCAGACCTGAATTTGAGAGGTCCAAGAGGTACTCCAAAACCTTATCTGGTGGGCAGAAAAAGGGATTCAAAGAGGACTTTGCACACCATAGCGAAAAACGCCCACTTGGCTGTGTAAGTTTTCCGAGTGGCTGGCTTCCGTGCAGCCAGAAGAATATCTGAAACCCTTCGAGAGACATTGAACCAGTTTACTTCTACCTCTTCAGGAGCCAAGCGTGAAGGTGAAGCGATCTCAGGTTGGGATGGACCACCGGTCCCTGAGTCAAAAGGTTCATCTGCAGGGGAAATGGTCTCAGAGGAACTGCCAACATATTGTTGAGTAGTGGAAACCACAGCTGCCGAGGCCAAAAGGAAGCAATGAGAATCATCTTGTCCCCCCGGGATTCGAACTTGAGGAGTACCCTCTGAATTAGAGGAAGAGGCGTAAAGGCATAAAGAAAGCGTTTTGTCCACCGCAGCCTGAACGCATCCTGACAGAAAATGCCAGGCCCTGGATTTCTGGAGCAGAAGAGAGACAGTTTTGTGTTGAGTGGGGATGCAAAAAGGTCCAGGTCTGGAGTTCCCCACTCTTCGAATAGTGACTGAACTACGGTTGAGTCGAGAGACCACTCGTGAGGATCTGTCTCTGTTCTGCTGAGACGGTCTGCCAAGTCGTTTTGTACACCTGGCAGGTAGACTGCTTGAATTAGAGCCTTGTGCTCCAAGCACCATTCCCATACCCTCATTGCTTCCCTGCATAAGGGGTAAGAATGAGGACTGCCCTGCTTGTTGATGTAATACATCACTGCTTTGTTGTTCGTTTGAAGGAGAATGTTCTTGTGACACAGAATGCCCTTCAACGCTCGGACCACATAAAGGATGGCTCTCATTTCTAAGACATTTATGTGAAGCTGGGACTCGAGTTGAGTCCACACACCTTGAGTGTGGAGAGCCTGACAGTGAGCTCCCCACCCCATTAGGGATGCGTCCGTGGTAATGGAGATTTGATGGTCCAGAGGAGCAAAGAGATATCCTTACAGGAGATTGCTCTCTTGAGACCACCAGGTGAGTGACCTTTTTAAAGATTCTGTCACCTTGATGAGATAGGACTGCGGGTGAGTGGTTGGGGACCACTGAGTACTGAGCATCCACTGAGTGGTTCTCATGTGCAGACGTGCTAGGGGTACAGTGAACACTGAGGATGCCATGAGGCCTAGCAACCGTTGCATCGAGACAGCTGTAACTGAGCTGTTCTCCCCGATGTGACGGGCCATTTAAAGGATATCGTTCCTTCTGTCTTCTGGAAGAAAAGCCTTTGCACAGGAGATGTCCAGAAGAGTCCTAGTTGCGATTTCTTGAGGTTCAGCAGAACTCCCATGGACGTAAGGAGGCGAGAGGCTGTCTCTATGGCATCCAGAGTCCCTTGCCTGGAAGGGCTTGGTAGAAGCCAATCGTCCAGATAAGGGAACACTTGTATTCTGACCTTTCTGAGGTGCACTGCGAGAACTGCACAACACTTTGTATAAACTCGCGGCGCCGAGGATAGCCCAAAGGGCAGGACTCTGAACTGATAATGTTGTCCCAGAGCCACAAACCTCAGGAATTTGTGATGCCCCGGGTGAATAGGAATGTGCTGGTAAGCATCCTGCATGTCCAGGGAGGCTAGCCAGTCGTGTTGATGAAGCAAAGGTAACAGGGTTCCCAGAGAAATCATTTTGAATTTCTCCTTGGGGAGAAATTTGTTTAGCTTTCTGAGATCTAGAATGGGGCGCATTCCCCCGGACTTCTTTGGAACCAGAAAGTAATGGCAGTAGAACCCCATGTTTTGTTGATGTAGTGGCACCACTTCTACTGCCCTGTTGTTCAGAAGGCCCTGAATCTCGGTGGCGAGAATGTCTGACTGAAGGGTTGACAGCCTGGGCTGCCGTTTGGGAGGACGATCCGGAGGGGTATCCACAAGATTGAGTGAATACCCCTAGCGAATTATCCGAAGGACCCATTTGTCTGAGGTTATGGACTTCCACTGGTTGTAGAAGTGCATCAGACGACCTCCCACCGGAGAGGAAAAGTCCACCTCAGGCAGCTGAGATGGGACTTGGGCCAGCAATTCATAAGGTAGCACTGGGCGCTTTGGGCCCTTGCGCTTTCTGTTGCATCTTCTTTTGAGGTTGGGCAGGTTGGTTTTTATGGAAACCTCCTCTGCCTCTGCCTCGAAAGGACTGACGATTACGAAACTGACGTTTATTGACATTCCCTCGAGAGGGGGCAGGAGGGGGCTGAGCCAACTTAATGGCTGACCTAGTCATTTCTGTAGCTTCTAGAGCTTGCTCTACCTGAGGACCAAAAAGATATACACCAGCAAAGGGCAACACCATTACCTGCTGCTGTGCGTCATTCGTGAAGCCCGAAGTGCACAGCCAGGAATGACGGCGGGTGCAAATACCAGCAGCCGCTGAACGGGAAGCAGTGTCGAAAGCATCCATGGCTGCTTTAACCTGTTGGTTGTTAGATTCGATACCTCTGGTAATGGTTTGAAGAAGCTCTGGCTTTGTATCTGATTCCGGCAGAGCTTCAACCATTTGCTTGATAGAATGCCACAGGATATATTCATACTGGGAGAAATAGCCCTGGTAACTGGCAATACGCATACTTAGGGTAGAAGCAGCAAAGACTCTCTTACCTAAGGTGTCTATCTTACGAGATTCCTTGTTAATAGGTCAAGCTGTAGTAGTTTGAGGAAGAACGACCTTATCATTCTCTGCCAGGACTACAATAAGATCTGCAAAAGGCTAGAGATGCCAAAATGGGATGATCCTTGGGGGCTGAATATTTCTATCTATGGATTTAACCACCGAAGGGGTGAGAGCAGGATTATTCCATACCATTTGAGGCAGCGTCTCGAAGGAAGGCTGAACCGGAGGAGTCTTAACAATTTTCCAGGATCGATGTCTGTAGTCTGGCGAGAAAGAGTGGAACTCAAGATTTTTCAGCAGAGACTTAAAGGACAGGTCCTCGACCACAGGCTCTGTAGCAGTAATAGATCCTGCTTCATCCACTTCATCACCCAACCGAAGGTCTGGGTCAGGCTCAATGTCATCTTCTGACAGTCCAGGAGGGACTGTATGGACAGGAAAGGAATGAAAATCAGAAGAGAGGGAAGAAGGAAAAGAGTGAAAGGAGGAGTCCTGAAACGCAGAGGAATCCCCGAGAGCCCCCGGCGCCAAGGAGGTGCACGGCACCGAGAACAATGCTGAGGGAGCACGCGGCGCTGAAAACGGTGCCAGGGACCTGCACGGCGCCAAGGATGGTGCCGCTGGTCAGCATTAGCGCTGAGGATGGCGCCAGCGCATCTACTGGACGCAAAGGGTGCCGGAAAACCCCAGACTCTAAAAAACAGGTTTGAAGAAGAAGAGCAGGAGATAAGGGCATCGATGTGGCCCCCGCGCCCGTAGCCATGTGAGGGGGAACAACGGTTAAGGAGTCAACGGGCAATCAAGAAGGTGCGCACGACCAGGAAAGTCCAACCGCCCTACCTGGTCTTCCAATAAGCCCGAAGGCCCACGAGTGACCGAGCCAGGTAGCTGAATCAACCTCTGAGCCCATTGCTCCATAAGAGCGGCCCACTGATGAAACTGCTCATCTGAAGACCTACCTGCGGGCGGGGTAGGTCTCCAATGTCAAAGCCGTTGGCTACCAGAAGCAGAGGTTGGCGACTCCAAAGGAGGAGACCAGCAACTAGCCCCAATAACCGAACGTCTACGCGCAGACATATCAGAGGGCGACCTCGAGTGATGCCTTCTCTTTTTAGACCTGTGGGCCGAAGAAGAGCTCGAGGCCGAACGGTGCCGAGAATGCAACTATTTATTTTTATGCTCCCAGGGACCGCCACCCCCGGCATTGGACTGACTGTTGTCAGACCCCCTTCCGGAGAAGGCGGTGGACTGGACCCAGCCTGACTGACTGAGCAGCTTTCATACGAAGTCTCCCTACCGTCACCTGACCTGCTCATGGTCGACTCCGTCAAAGTAGGCTGAGACTTCTTTATTGTTAAAATAAGAATAAACTAAGCAATACTTTATCGAGATAATACTACAAAATAACAAAAACTGAAAACTGTGCTGCTAGTTTGAAGTTTGACTCCCGACGGGTGAGCGACGTTGTCACTGAAGCGCACTCGACGGTGGGAAAAAAGGAACTGAGGCGGTTGGAGGGTCGACGCCGAGACAGTCATTGCTGCGCAAGCTGAGGCTCGCAGTGCCGTTCCTCGTGGCTCCATCTCTGGCGCCGACCCTCCAGCAAAAAGTTTGCTCCTGATGGGTCCTGGTGCCTTCGGCGCAGATCCCAATAGTGTGAATGAGTGGTGGAGACTTATATCCAGGAAGATATGCTTAACTACACTAAAGGTTGCCTGTTGTGAGAACCTTTTCCAGATTCAGGAAGGGGAGGGGAGGTAGGGAAAGGATTGTCAAGCATAATGAGGGATCCCGTTGGAAGAAAGAACATTACTATGGTGAGTATTTTTTTCTTAAACCCCAGGAATCTCTCACTATTGCTAAACAACTGCAGATGCCACAGCAGAAACTTGGGAGGTCTGGTACAGAACGTGTTTAGGGAAAAGATTCTGCAAAGACAACAGGGCCAAAACTGGCCTCCCTTTTGGACTGTATGTCCAGACACTAGTGCTTTGTAAAGATGTATACTGTTTTCCATGTAGCAGCTTTACAAATATCCTGAATGGAGATGCCCCAAGGTGCTGCCAGCGAGGCAGAGGTACCTCTGATGGAACTGGCCTTTAGGCCTTCAGGTGGAAGTTTGCCAGCTTTTCCATAACAGAACTGTATGCATGCCACTATCCATCAAGCAGTGGTCCTCCTGGATGCTGGCTTTCCTTGACCTACATCCCCATAGGTAACAGTTGTGTTGCTGCGGACCTAACATCCTTTGTGTGGTCCAAGTGTGGAGGGGTTGTGAGATAACAGATGGACCAGACACTGAACTTCAAGTCAACACACAATCTCTGTGTGATGTTTATTCAAAATGCAGGCGATAACCTTCAGCAATGGCATATCCCTTCTTCAGTACATCCGTTTGCAGCAACAGACTATGTATGTCCTTTCTCTGCACTTAGCCAGCACCTACTGACTCACTGATCTCTGATCTAAACTTTTCAGTGAAAACCCTTCATCCCTATGGTTGCCTTGTTTGCTTGGGTGGCGGGGCTCAAAAAGAAAAAAAACAAAAAAAACAAGCTACAGACAAAGAACCTCAGTGCAGAAAATGGAAATTACATACTTACCGTAATTATTGATCTTCTTGGGCAGTCTCCATCACTCATTCACACTAGTGGGATAGCACCGGAGGCGCTAGGACCAAGCGGGAGCCTAAAATTTTCTGAAGGGTCGGCGCCAAGACAGAACCACACATGCACGACACCATGAGACTAGCTCGCACCTGTGTAGGCTATCTCGGCATCGACCCTCCAACTGCCTCAATACATTTTCGACCGAGGAGGTACAGCGTAACTAATGAGAATAACTCATCCTGAATTTCTGGGCCTGAGAGGGCCCAGATGGACGTTGCAAGAAAGGTCAAAGAACAAAGTCCTCACAGTCTGAACCATAGGACCATGAAGACCAGGAAACAAAACGAGTGAACCCAGCGGATGGTGGGAGGGCGTGTGAATGAGTGATGGAGACTGTCCAAGAAGATCAACAATTACGGAAAGTACGTAATTTCCATATCTTCCTGGACTAAGTCTCTATCACTCATTCACACTAGTGGGAGAGTACCGAGCTAAGACCAACAACCCTGAGTAGGGTGGTAGGAGATAGGGTTCACTCAGAAAGGACAGCCAAGGACTGTCCTGCTGATAAAAAGAGCTGTCTTGTAAAGAGCATCTAGAACATAGTGCTTACAAGATAAGTGCTCAAGTTGTAACTCACTACTTTGCAGACGACTGCAATGGGCACAAAATGAAAGTCTGCCAGGAAGCCGCAACCACTCTAGGAGAGTGGCAAGAACCTGGCCTCACAATTTGGTCTAGGACCAAAATTAATAGTGTCAAAGACATGTACTAATGTAACGTAAAGGGACCTCAGGAACTGAAAGAGTCGGCGGTGAAGTCTACTGGTTCAGGGTAGACCGGAAAGTGCAGATGGAAACCCCCACTATCAAGTATGGCTGACCTGTAAACAACAGGTCCAGGAGCACTTGGACCCCTTACTTGGTGAGCAAGGGGGTCCAGGTGGGGTTAGTCCATCAAGGAGAATGGTCTCCAGTTAGTCACAGGAACCTTCCTGATGGAAGGCCAAGCACGACTTAGAAGCCTCTTGTGGTGGTCTAGTAGAACCAGATCCTACCCACTACATATTCCAAAAGGAATCATCCTGCCCCTGTGTGTACAACTGTAGTAGCAGTCTCTGAACTCAGGGAAGAAAGGAAAAAGTGTGCAGGAGGACGTGTCCACTGCGGAAAAAAACATTCCAACAGAAAAAAACAGGGGCTGGATTTCTAAGGCAAATAGACGCAGATGTGCGATGAGGAGGGACTCAGCAGGACCAAGTTAGGGCTAACCCATTTGTTGAAATGACTGAAAGAGGCAGTGACTCAATGCGGTGAGGCACTACCCATTCTGGTCTCCTTGAAAGGGGTAGGAAAGGATTCTAGTTTGTTTGCTGAAAAACAAACATCACAACTCCATAACGCATTTGAAGAGGATAGATTCGTGAGCGACTGGCATGGACCAGTGCGCAGGAACCAATGGTGTGAATATTTGAGAAGCTACCTCAGAAAAAGACCTACTTGACCTTCCATCAAGAAGGAGAAAATCGCCTGTTAAGTTAAAGCAAGCAAGGAAGTAGGAATCTGAGTTCTGACTCGGTGGAGAGTTGCTTCTGCTGCTGCAAGGCTCTGCTCAAGAGAAGAAAGCCTGATAAAAAGAAAGGGGAATTAACAGACTGGACAGTCACCTAGGTCTAGGAAATGTCTCTGAATGAGAGAAATCTCTCTTGGAGAAAGAGATGACCCATACCACCGCCGGATCGGACTCCCCCTAAGGGAAGAAGAAGTCGGGTACTATTTACCGTACTCTGGAGACGAGCGCCTCAGGGCTGAGGCAGAACCTGACCAGATCCAAAAAGGGGGTATCGGGTAATTTTGGCTAGGCCCTGTGCTATGATAATTTTTTTTTTTTTTTTTTTATGTTTTTCAGTCCGAGCCTAACAAGGCTTTCAGGCTGCTATTTCGTAGGATTGTCTTGATACAAAATGACGAAGATGTTCTCCATCTGAGTGCAGAAGGAGTCTGAGCGTCCATACTGAAATCATGACCGGACTAATAATCACAGCTGGAGAGATGTTAACCACCTGTGCCGAAGAAGCCACCGAAGGGGCAATATCACAAGGGGGCCATATACCCCTATCAAAGGAGCGGAAGAGCCAGAGCGGCTCCCGACCATTAAATTAGAATGTTCCACAGAGTGTAACTGTCTTGACGATTGAAAAAGTCTAGACGCAGAAGTATATGGCCCACGGACACAGTGTGAAATACTATAGTAAACCCCATTACTGAGAAACTACTGAAAAGATTTTCCATCACGGACTCTGATGATAGAGAGGATGTGCCCTTCAGTATATAAAATGAGTCATCCGCTGTATTACTGACCAGAAGGACAGGGAAAGACCCATCTAGATGCACTTCTACCCCAGAAGGACCATCAAGAGAGGTCTAGGTCAGAGCCACTAGAGACTCCGCCATCAGGAAGGATGTCGAGGAGCTTGGTACCACATAGGGAGCCGAGAAGTGCTGAGCAGAATGAGATTCCACTGGCAGGGCAGTACAGCAGAGTTCAATCAGCAGAAAACCACTGGATGACACAAGATCCCACATAGACCGCCACTCTCTAAGATGTGTGGAAAAAATAATCCGCATAACAGGAGTTCATTCTGTGGAAAACATCCCACCACAAGTTCTGTGGAAAGGAAGTCCGTAAAGGAAAAATGTGTTACTAATTCTGCCACACAGCACCCACTAGCACCCGTGCAGCACCAGCATCACTCGTGGCACAGGAGGGTACCAAGCAGTGCCTATGCCAACCTGGGCGATACCTGAGGGCACCTGCGGCAGTACCCGCAGGCACTCCCAGCACCCATGTAGCAACGGCACCCGAGGGCACCCCTGACACCCATGGTACCAGAGCACCATGATACCCATGACACCCATGGCAAGAATGGCACCCGAGGGTATCAGTGGCACCCATGGGCACCTGTGGTGCCACCCACAGGTGTCCCCTGGTGCCACCCTTGGCACCAGTGGCACCCATGATACCTGTGGCACCCATGGAACCCATGGGTGCTCACGGCACCACCCATAGCACCCGTGCCATGACACCCATGGCACCCGCGGGTGCACAGTGCCACCCGTGAGTGCACGGCGCCGCCCGCAGGTGCACAGCACCACCCAGACACCTGCAGCACCACTGACTGTGCCAAGAACCAACAGCAGCAAAAAGAGTACCCATGGCACCTCACAGAGCGATGGCACCGATCCATGGCGCCAACCAAGGCACCGAGTCACGGCGCCGACCAAGGCACCGAGCCACGGCGCCAAACCACTTGTGCTGAAGGAAAATGCCAATGGAAATCCTGAGAAGGGGAGAAGGAAAAAGGTGGTGCCCATGCCGGCCCCTGCATGGAAAAGGGAAGGGGGGCATGAAGGGTCGACACGATGGCAAAGGCACCAAGAGGGCACCTTGCCCATCGTGATCCAATTGACCCGGCTCCGGTCCAATGGCTCTGAGGCCCAGAGGTCTTGAAATCAGGAACAGAGCCAGGAAAAACTGGAAAGTCAACCCCCTGCTCCACAGGAGCGGCCCAGAGGTGAAACTGCCCACCAGAGCTCCAACGAGAACAGAGATGGAGCTCGGAGTCGAGAATGCAGCCATTAGGAGCGGGGCCAAGAGGAACCCACCAAAGTCAGTTCAGGCCCATCGCCCGTCCCGACAAACAATCCTCGTGCAGACGTACCAACGGGCAACCTAGAGCAGCACCGATTCTTCTTCCTCCAACGAGGAAGAAGAGCTCGAGGTTAAGCGGAGCCGGATCCCTGGAACCACTGATTTGTTTTTCGGAGGACTGTCCTCCCCCCGAGCACAGGACTGTCCATAGTCAGACATCCCCCCCCCGTTAATTAAGGGCGGAGGACCGGACACAGCCCCTCTGCCCTAAAAACTTTCAAACAAAGTCCTCCTACCGTCACCGCTACCGTCTAAGGATGACTCCGTTGATGGCAGGAAAGAATTTATTTTTCTTCTTCTTCACAATCTTCTTTTCTTGTTTGTAAAATAAGAAATTACTGCTTAAAATATTAAATTAAATGTTAAAAGCTGCTGTCGTATAGACGAAAACTTAGACTCCGGCAGACAAGCGACGTCGACATCCAAGCGCACTCGATGGCGGGAGAAAAGGAACTGAGGTGGTTGGAGCGTCAATGTCGTGATAGCCTACACAGGCGTGAGCTAGTCTCATGGTGCCGCACATGTGTGGTCCTGTCTCGGCGCCAACCCTTCAGAAAATTTTAGGCTCCCGCTATCCCACTAGTGTGAATGAGTGATGGAGACTTAGTCCAGGAAGATCACTGAAACAAGGGTTACCTCAAAGGGCATTGAGAATAAGCCAAGTTTCAAAGAAACACAACAGCACACATACTTTCCCAATACAAAGCATCATGGGATATATGTAAATCACTATGACATTTCAGACTTTTTCGACCTACAGCAATTTACATGCATTTTAAATAACACAACTAACTTAATTTCTATAATAATCACCTAGTACTTTTTACCATTATCAAAACCACCTAGTGCCATAGTATTTTCAACATTTACAGGTTTTATACACATAAGGTATATACATTGCAGTATTTTATGACAGTGCCATTGCATATTAAATCCAACAGAGAGGAACACAGCCTGTTTCATATCGGCTAGGAGGTCACCACAATAACCTCCCTGTACGAGAACCTGAGAGGGAAAAGGAAAATTTAAAGAGGACACTATAGCATAGTCAAGAAAGGGAAGGGGTGTCCATAGCTGGCCAACCTTATGGACTAGGAATTGTAAAGATAGATTAGGCTAAGAAATAGAAGAACTGCTGCAACAGATTTAAGAAAAGATCGGACCTCAAGAGTGGCAGGAGCTGCCTGTCACATATCCCCCACCTTAAGAGGGAAGCAGTTATTGCAGACTGCTTGCCACCTTCCTGTCCCAGGAAGGGATGGAGCTTCCACCCATCCATCTTCAGAAGCTCTGTCTCAGGGTCCCTATTAACGATAAATATTCTATCATAAACATAGTGGATATCATCATTCTTTACCCTGAGGCATTAACACATTTCTCAACAGAGACTAACACTACCTTCCCATCTCCTTTTAGGGAAAGTAAATCATATTTCTTAACCAAAAATCTGGACGGCTGTAAAGTCTAGTACCACAGAAAGACTTTCTCTGGGGTGAGTAATTACCTGCTCCAACCCACCAGACACGTCAGTTTTAAGCAGGGGCCCAGTCCTAGGTTCAACCCCTCTACATAAACCCACTATGTCTCTTGATTCATTCATTTCACTTGCTACTGATACAGACACGTGAGGGTAGACACTCTAGATGTTACCCCAACACAGGTTCCTATCAATTTTTCACCCACGTTTTCCTTTGTAGGTTTTTCATAAAAAAACATAAAACACATGTACTACCTGCCTGATTTTAACACATTGTAACATTTTGGCAATATTAGCATGTTTAGCCTGCAGTATACCCCAGTCAATATTGTTAATAGATTTAGCTGCAACAATACAAGAAAAAGTCCCTTCAGCCTCATAGGCTTCTTCTTGCTTGCTTGGAGTCTTCAACCCCAGCACAGTATCACTAAGCACAGTCTTACCAGTGGTCTCACATTCAAGTTCCATACTTGCATCTCCAACCTCCAACAGGTAACATCCTGGGAACACAGGTAACAAAGAAATATCCTGCTAAGCCAGGGGCCCTCCTCCAGCTGAGCCCACGAAAAATCCTCCTCTGACTCTTTATCCAAACTCTCCAGCAGGAACCTCTTGAGCACCTGGCACCAATGTTCTGCCTCTCTAAATAGTCGGTCTGCCTCCAGCCATTGCCCACTCATCCAGTGGATCATCCTCATCAGGGTCTCCACCATCGGGGTGTCGTCTTGCATCTCTGGTCTGCCTCGACCCCATGGTAGCTCCTCGTCCTCTTCAGGCTTCGCCTTTCTCTGAGCTCCCAGGTCCAGTCCAGGCAGCAGCTTCTCTCCATCTGTCTGCTATGGTTCTGATCAGAACTCCATGGACTTTCTTCTCTGGCAAGTCCTGGTGCATCATACCACCTGGAATATCTGGGTGATATCCACTGGAAAAGGTCCCTCTTCAGCCAGTCCAAACACTTCCAGCAAGTTATCCCACTTCTCACACCAAGTCAGTGGAGGGGTTGTGGGATAACAGATGGACCAGACACCTAACTTCAAGTTCAACACACAATCTCTGTGTGATGTTTATTCAGAATGCAGAAGAGAACCTTAAGCAATGGCATATCCCTTCTTCATTACATCAGTTTGCAGCAACAGACTATGTATGTCCTTTCTCTGCACTTAGACAGCACATACTGACTCACTGATCTCTGATCTAAACTTTTCAGTGAAAACCCTTCAACCCTATGGTTGCTTTGTTTGCTTGGGTGGTGGGGGCTCCAAAAGAAAAAAAAAAAAAGCTACAGACAAAGAACCTCAGTGCAGAAGCACTGAAACATGGGTTACCCCAAAAGGCATTGACAGTAAACCAAGTTTCAAAGAAACACAACATCACACATACTTCCCCAATGCAAAGCATCATGGGATACATGTAAATCACCATGACATTTCAGACTTGTTCAACTTAAAGCAATTTACATGCATTTTAAATAGCACAACTAACTTAATTTCTATAATAGTCACCTAGCACTTTTTACCATTATCAAAAACACCTAGTGCCATGGTATTTTCAACATTTACAGGTTTTATACACATAACCTATATACATTTAAGTATTTTATGACATAGTGCCATTGCATACTAAATTCAACAACGAGGAACACAGTCTGTTTTATATCAGCTCGGAGGTCACCACGATAACCTCCCTGTATGAGGACCTGAGAGGGAAAATGAAAATTTAAAGAGGACGCTATAGCATAGTCAAGAAAGGGAAGAGGGTGCCCATAGGCTAAGAAATAGAAGAACTGTTGCAACAAATTTAAGAAAAGGTCGGTCCTCAAGAGTGGCAGGAGCTCCCTGTCACACCAAGTAGTGACTTAAACTTTTTTAACATTCAGGCTATGGAGCCTCTATTCAACTGGTGTGGATTTTTCAGTGAAGAACACAGGGAGTGTGATAGATTGGCTGAGGTGTGAAGTTCTGAAACCACTTTAGGAAGAAATGTACTGTTGGTCCTCAAAACTACCTTATCTCTGTGGAAGATAATATAGTTAGGATCTGTACACAGAGCTTGGAGCTCGCTCACTCTCCTGGCTGAGGTGAGGGTTACCAAGAAAACTGTTTTCCAAGTAACATACTTCAGAGCAGCAGTTGATCTAGGCTCGAAGGAAGCACTCATAAGCTGGGCAATACATAGGTTCAAGTCCCAGGGAGGGACTGGATCTTTAAATGGAGGATTCAAGTAGTTCAGCAGCACCATCAGTAGGAGAGGAAAAAGGGGAAACACATAAAGGAATTTCCTGTCCAACAGAAGTCCAGGGCATGCCTTGGGACTGTCCCCACTGATGGAGGCCTGCACCAAAAATGGGTACGCTGCCAGTTTTACCAAGAGGTGAACAGGTCCACCTCTGGTGTGCCCCACCTTCTGAGCACTACTGCAAGCACTTGCTTGTTCAGGGTCTATTTGTGGTTGCCTTGACTGATTCTGCTCAGAGAATCTGTGAAGACATTGTTTTTCCCTGGTAGGTGCACTGTGGATAGCTTCACCTCCAGCTCGTATGCCAGGCTCCAGATCTATGTTGCCTTTCTGCACAGCTTGGAAGATCCTGTTCCTCCCTGTTTGTTTACGTATTACATGGTGGTGGTGTTGTCTGTCCTGATTTGGACTGACTGACCCCTGATGTGGGAGGAAAAAGCCTGCATTGCCTGATACACAACCCTGAGCTCCAGGAGGTTTATGTGCTCCTGGGACTCTAGTGGGGTCTACACTCCACTTACACTGAGGTCCTCTAGATGGGCACTCCATCCCAGGAGGGAGGCATTTATAGAGAGTGTTGGAGGAAGGGGGTTCCCTCTCTGAGGTTCTCCTCTTTCCACCAGTCCAGTGCCTTTAGAAGGCAATTTGTAACTGGTACCAACTTTGATGGAGGGTCCTGCCTTTGGGACCAGTGGGACCTTAGCTGGTACTGAACATCCCTCATTTGAAACCTGACACTTAGAACTACAGCTGTGGAAGTGGCCACGTGCCCCAGTAACTGAAGGAAAACCTTTGCTGGTCTTGGCTGCTCTGCTTTAAAAGACACTGCCAGTTCTGTGAGATTGAGGAAAGCTTTCTCTGCAGTGTGTCCAGCTCTGCCCCTATGAATTCTAGTACCGGGACAGGTTCTTTTTGGGACTTTGGGATGTTTGTTAGGAACCCTAGACCTTTGAGAGTTGACTGAGTAAGCTGGAGAGAGGACTTGGCCTCCTGGTATGACCCTTCTGAGACTAGCCAGTCATCCAGCTAAGGAAAGACCACCACACCTCACCTTCTCAAGTGAGCTGCAACCACAGCCAGGCACTTTGTGAAGACCTTTAGTGCTGAGGAAAGGCTGAAGGGTAGGGCTGCAAATGAAAGTGGCAGGTCCTACCCTGAACCTGTGGTACTTTCTGCAGGAGGGTCTTATTGGAATGTGAAAGTAGGCATCTTTCAGATCCAGTGACCCCAACCAATGCCCCTGTTGCAGAGATGGGATCACTGCAGACAGCATCACTGTTCTGAAATTTTCTTTTTTCAAGTGTTTATTCAGAAATCTTTATGTCTAAAACGGGTCACCACTCTCCATTTTTCTTGTGGGTCAGGAAGTACCTGGAGCAGAGAGACCCTTGCCGCATTGGGAAGGGAGAACTCTTTCCACTGCATTGGCCTGCAGCAGCTTTTTCACCTCCAACTCCAGCAGTAGCTTTCCTTCTGGTGTATTAAGTGAGAAGGCCCTGTGCACCTGCAGATGTGGGAGCTTTTTGAACTGCAGGGAGAGACCTTGACTCACTATTTCCAGGACCCACTAGTCTGTGGTAATGTTTTTCCACATCTGGAAATAGTGAGCCAACCTTACCCCACTTGAAATAGCTGGGCGACCTGTACAGACCTGTCAGGGATTCTGATATCCCTGTACCTTGGGAGCTGGGGTAGCTGCACCATGCTTTGCACCCGCTTGCCTCTGCCCCTGAAGAAACCCCTCTGAGGGTGGGTATTCATAAATCACATAAGCCTGGCTTATAGAGACCCTGCCCGTACCTCCCCTTCTGTAAGGTCTATGGAAAGTGGAAGCCCTCTCCTTCTCAATATTGCTTTTATAGGTGGTCTTATATTCATCCACCTTCTTCATATAGACCTTTGTTTTGTCACCAAACAAGGCAATCCCTTCACAGGGGAAATCTATGGCTTTAGGTTGGATGTCCTGTGAGAGGTTTGTAGTTCTGAGCCATGTAAACCTCACGGACACTGCATGTGCCATGACCCTAGAGACAGTGTTACTGGCATCCACAGTCATGTGAAACTGGTATTTAGTCACATCCATGGCAGCCTTTGCTGTGTCAGCTGGGTCCAGGGCTAGGTCACCAGGAACCTTCTCACTCCTAGACACTACAGAGCTCCAGAGAGCCTTCTGCTGCTGAGCTGTATGGGCCATATAAACTACCTGTCTCAGCAAAAGGGAGGCTGAGGTGTACACCTTTTTGCCCATGCTGTCCAGTTTTCTGGAATCCCTTTCTGGAGGTTGAGAGGAATGGGGAAAAGGAGACTTTTGCCTTCTCGTAGGCACAGGTTTGCACAATTCCTTCATGGTCAGGGTGACTACAGAGATACTCAGCACCCCCTTTTCAACCCTTTTGTCTAAACCAACTGCAGAAGTGGAGGCTGCCAGGATTTTGGAGGTGACCTTTTTAAGGGATTTGTGAATAGGCAGGAACACCCTCTTTGTGTCCAAAAACTCCACCTCATCCTCATCTTCTGCTGTCTCTTGTGGAGAGAGGTTGAGGGTGCTTGCCATCTGCCTCACAAAATAATAGTGTGAGGTGTACTCCTCAGAGGACCAGGCAGAGGAAGTGAATTCCTGAACTGGTGAACTGTCAGGCTCTATGGGATCATCCATTTCCTCCTCCTCTTCATAAAATATTTCAGTTTCCTCCACTCCACCACAGGCTTTGGTACAGGTTGAGGAGCCTGGGGAAGGGGGCTTGCATGGACATAAAGGCTCCCACAGTCTTGAAAGCTTGAAAGAGCTGCCACGCCTTGGCCATGTCCTCAGCAGACGGCATTCTATTCTTGTCAACTGGCATCACCCTTGCTTCTTCAGCAGGAGGGGCAGTGACATGTTTTACTTTCTGCTTTTTCTTGGCAGGCACTGCTTCTGATGCTTGCTCTGCAGATCTTTTAGTCTTGGAAGATCAAGGGTCTACCTGTCAAACACCCTGACCCCTGAGTCACCCTTAGAAGTCTTATCCTGCTTAGAATGAGGAACCAGACTCTCCCCAGAGTCAGGTTGTGAAGAGGAGGCAAGTCTGAAAACCCATGATATCTTCAAGTTTTTTGGCCCTCTTTTTTTAGTGTTTTAGGGCAAAACCAGATGCAGAGCTCACAGCTGGACCCAAACAAGAAAAACACTACTCGTAGCAGTCTGCCTTAGCCAGGAGTTTACATCACTGGGCACAATTTTTAAAACTAGTGGGTCTTGTCCCTTTCTTGCGCTTGTCAGACATGCCAATAGATGACATCTCCAAGGGAAAAAAGGGGAGCCGTTCCAAGGGTTAGCGCTTCGATTCCCACTGAAAAATGGGAACCACAAAGTGAATTAAAAACAGAAGTAAACTAAAGCCCAAAGTAAAGGTAAAACTATTAGAAAAGAAAGACCAATTGAAATAAGGTTATCATCTTGGTTCCTACTCAGAACCGGAAAGAGAGAAAGGGGATCGCAAGCGGTGACATGAAAAAAACAGCACCACTAGCAAATAAGAAAAAATTACTCACCTTAGTAATTTTGTTTCTTCTAATGGAGTCTTGCTGTATTCTGACTATTGCAGTTAGCCCCAGCACTCAAACTGTCCCGGACAGAAGAGGGTTAATTTCTATGCAAAGCATAGAACGTTGAGCTCGAGCTCGGTTCAAACCTCTGTCTGCTGCACTTTGAAGTGCAACCGTCAGATTCCTATGAGCTAATACTAACTACTATGTGGAAACTGTAAAATTTTTACTAGCCAAATGGCAACCAAATATTTTGGATTCACAAAAGACTCAAGTCAAGAAATGGAAATTACATACCTACCGTAATTCTTGATCTTCTTGGACGAGTCTCCACCACTCATTCACACTAATGGGATCTGCGCCGGAGGCACTAGGACCCAGCGGGAGCAAACTTTTTGCTAGAGGGTCGGCGCCAGAGATGGAGCCGCGAGGAGCGGCACCGCGAGCCTCAGCTCATGCAGTAATGACGATCTCGGCGTCGACCCTCCAACCGCCTCATTACCTTTTTTCTGAGGAGGTGCAGCGTAACTAACCTAGAAGGATAGCCTAACCAAAAAAACCAGACATCAGATAGTCCGGATGACCTGTATAAGAAGGGTCAACAAAGAAGTCTTCACAGCCTAAAGATTGAGGGAGTGAAGACCAAAAACAGAGGTGAGCTCGGGGGATGGAGGGTGGGCGTGTGAATGAGTGGTGAGACTGGCCCAAGAAGATCAAGAATTACGGTAGGTACACATTTCCATATCTTCCTGGACATAAAGTCTCCACCACTCATTCACACTAATGGGAGAGTACCGAGCTAATAATCCCCCAAGAGGGCGTCAGGAGAGACCGAGAGCTCACAGTTTTAGGACAGGAGTCCATTAAGGATGGTTCTGCCAAAAGAAAGATGTCGTCTGGCATGGACATCCAGGGCATAGTGTTTGATGAAAGTATGCACTGAGCTCCAGGTAGCCGCATTGCAAATATCTGCAATGGGCACATTGCGGATTTCTGTTAGGGATGCCGTGACCGCTCTAGTAGAGTGAGCGTACGCTCTACCCTCCAGCTTAACCTGCGCCATGGAATAACAGTGGTGAAGGCATGCCACTAGCCATGCTGAAATACATCTGATAGCGACAGGTTGACCCAGCCAGGTCTCGCTGAAGGAAACAAACAGTTGTAGAGCTTTGCGGTAGTCTTTCATTCTATCTAGCTAGAAACACAAAGCTCTTTTGACATCCAAGGAATGAAGAGAACACTCTCCTTCATTTCAGAAGTTTGCAAAGTAAGTAGGAAGGACCAAAGGTTGGTTTAGATGGAATTCTGAAACAACCTTAGGGATAAACTTAGGATGGGTCCTAAGAACTACTTTGACTTTATTTTTTTTTTTTAACTTGTCTTTTTATTTTTAGGTATCACAGACATGGTATATCTTTTGTCAGATATAGATAGGTACAGTCTTTGTTCTGAAGACAATAGTGAAACAAAGTATAGCAATCCTCTTTATCATCATGACAATTTTTATGTCTTCCCCGAACCCTAATACTGTATCTAATTTCTTCCTATCCATGTCCTTCCTTGATCCATTCTATATTATAGAACTACTTTGTCTTTATGAAACACAGTATACGGAGGGTCTGTGACTAGGGCATGTATCTCAGAGACCCTACAGGCTGAGGTAATGGCCACTAGAAAGTCTGTTTTCCAAGTGAGAAATTTTAACTCACAGGTAGCTAGAGGCTCGAAAGGTTTTCAAGTGAGCACGTCAAGCACAGGATTAATGTCCCAGGCTGCGACTGGATGTCTTATAGGAGGCCTGGTATGCAGAATTCCCTTAAGAAACCTCTTAACCACAGGTAACTGAGCCAGCGACAATGAAAGTACTGGCTCATGATAAGCTGAAATGGCACAAAGGTAAACCTTAACTGTAGAGTATTGCAGACCTGAATTTGAGAGGTCTAAGAGGTACTCTAAAACTTTATCTGGTGGGCAGGAAAAAGGATTCAAAGAGGATTTTGCACACCAAAGTAAAAAAACGCTTCCATTTGGCTGTGTAAGTTTTCCTAGTGGCTGACTTGTGCGCAGCCAGAAGAATATCTGAAACCCTGTGAGAGACATTAAACCTGTTCACTTCTATCTCTTCAGGAGCCAAGCATGAAGGTGACGCAATCTCAGGTTGGGATGGACCACCGGCCCCTGAGTCAGAAGGTTCGTCTGAAGGGGAAGTGGTTTTGGAGGAGCCGACATACTGTTGAGTAGTGGAAGCCTTATCTGCGTGAGCCAGAAGGACAATGAGGATCATTTTGTCCCCCGGGACTCAAAAATTTGAGAAGTACTCTCTGAATTAGAGGAAGAGGTGGATAGGCGTATAGAAAGAGTTTTGTCCTCCGCAGCCTGAATGCATTCTGACAGAAAATGCCAGGCCCTGGATTTCTGGAGCAGAAGAGAGGCAGTTTTGTGTTGAGTGGGGATGCAAAAAGGTCCAGGTCTGGGGTTCCCTACTCTGCAAATAGTGACTGAGCTATGGCTGAGTCGAGACACCATTCGTGAGGATCTGTCTCTGTTCTGCTGAGACAGTCTACCAGTTTGTTCTGCACCCCCGGCAGATAGACCGCATGATTTAGAGCCTTGTGCTCCAAGCACCAGTCCCACACCCTCATCGCCTCCCTGCACAAGGGGTAAGAGTGAGCACCACCCTGCTTGTCGATGTAATACAGCACTGCTTTGTTGTCCGTTTGAAGGAGAATGTTCTTGTGACAGAGAATGTTCTTCAAAGCCCGGACTGCATAAAGGATGGCTCTCATTTCCAAGACATTTATGTGAAGCTGGGATTCGTCCTGAGTCCACGTACCTTGAGTGTGGAGAGTCTGACAGTGAGCTCCCCACCCCATCAGGAACGTGTCTGTGGTAATGGAAATCTGATGATCCAGAGGAGCAAAGGGATACCCTTCCAGAAGATTGTCCTCTTGCGACCACCAGGTCAGTGATCTCTTCAGAGGTTCTGTCACCTTGATGAGAAACGACTGAGGGTGAGTGGTCGGGGACCACTGAGTACTGAGCATCCATTGAGAGGTTCTCATGTGGAGGCATGCTAGGGGTACAGTGAACACCAAGGATGCCATGAGACCTAGCATCCATTGCATTGAGAGAGCTGAAACCGTGCTGCTCTCTCCGATGTATCAGGCCATCTGAAGGATATCGCTCTTCCTGTCCTCTGGAAGAAATGCTTTCACACAGGAGGTGTCCAGAAGAGTTCCTATGAAAAGGAGCCTCTGGGAGGGCTGCAGCTGCAATTTTTGAGGTTTAGCAGGACTCCCATGGATGTGAGAAAGTGTGAAGCCATGGCTACGGTGTCTAGAGTTCCCTGTCTGGAAGGGCTTGCTAGAAGCCAATCGTCCAGATATGGGAACACCTGTATTCCGATTTTTCTGAGATGCGCTGTGAGAATTGTACAACACTTTGTAAAACTCATGCACCCAGGATAGCCCAAAGGGCAGGACTCTGAACTGATAATGCTGTCCCAAAGCCACGAACCTTAGGTATTTGTGATGCTTTGGGTGAATAGGAATGTGCTGGTAAGCATCCTGCATGTCCAGGGAGGCTAACCAGTCGTGTTGATGAAGCAAAGGTAACAGGGTCCCTAGTAATATCATTCTGAATTTCTCTTTGGGAAAGAATTTGTTTAGTTTCCTGAGGTCCAAAATGGGGCGCATGCCCATTTTTCTTTGGAACCAGAAAGTAATGGGAGTAGAACCCTGTGTTCCATTGATCCAGCGGAACTACTTCCACTGCCCTGTTGTTCAGAAGGCCCTGTATCTCGGAGGCGAGAAGATCTGATTGAAGAGCTGACAGCCTGGGCTGTCGTCTGAGGGGGCGATCCGGAGGGGTCTCCAAAAGATTGAGGGAACACCCTTCGCAGGATTATTCGGAGGACCCATTTGTCCGAGGTTATGGACTTCCATTGATTGTAGAAGTGAGTTAGACAACCTTCCACCGCTGAGGAAGAGTCCACCTCAGGCAGCTGAGGTGGGACTTGGGCCAACAACTCAGAAGGCGGCACTGGGTGCTTTGGGTCCTTGCGCCTTCTGCTGCATTTTCTTTTGAGGCTGGGGGGGCTTGGTTTTTATTAAAAGTTCCCCTGCCTTTGCCTTGAAAGGACTGATGGTTATGAAACTGACGTTTATTAACACCCCCTCAAGAGGGAACAGAAGGAGGTTGAGCCAATTTAATGGCTGACCTAGTCTTTTGTGTAGCCTCTAGAGCCTGTTCTACTTGAGGGCCGAAGAGATACACACCATTGAAAGGCAACGCCATTACCTGTTGCTGTGCATCACTCGAAAAACCTGAACTGCGCAGCCAGGAATGACGGTGGGTACAAATGCCCACCGCAGCCGCTCGTGAAGCAGTATCAAAAGCATCCATAGCTGCTTTAACCTGCTGGTTGTTGGACTCGATACCCTGGTTATGGTTTGAAGAAGCTCTGAATTAGTGTCCCGACTCGTAGAGCTTCAACCATTTGTTTGAGCGAATGCCAAAGGATATACTCATATTGAGAGAAATAGCCTTGTAGCAGGCAATACGATACCTAGGGTGGAAGCCAAAGACTCTCTTACCTAAAGTGTTTATCTTACGAGATTCTTTGTTAATAGGTCGCTCTGTAGTAGTCTGGGGAAGGACGACCTTATCATTCTCTCTGCAAAACTACAATAGGATCCGCAAAGGCTTGGGATGCCAAAATGGGTCGATCTTTCGGAGCAGCATATTTCCTATCTAGGGACTTAGTCATCAAAGGAATGAGAGCAGAATTATTCCATACCATTTGAGACAGCATCTCAAAGGAGGGCTGTACCGGAGGAGTCAAATCCATAAGGATCTCTGGAACATGGAGGTATTGGAGTCTTAACAGTTTCCCAGGATCGATATCTGTAGTTTGGAGAGAAAGAGTGGAATTCAAGTTTTTCAGCAGAGACTTAAAAGACAGGTCCTCGACCACAGGCTCTGCAGCAGGAATAGATCCTGTTCCTTCCACATCATTGCCCAGCCTAAGGTCTGGGTCAGGCTCAATGTCATCTCCTGATAGTCCAGGAGGGACTGTATGGACAGGAAAGGAGTGAAAATCAGTAGGAAATGAGGAAGGAAAAGGTTAAAAGAGGAGTCCTGAAGGCTGGATGATATCCTAACAGGCCTCAGCGCCGAAGAAATGCAAGGCGTCGAAAATACACATGGCGCCAAGGAGCCACATGGCGCTGAAGATGGCGCCAAGGAGCCACATGGCGCCATAAAGCCGAACGGCACTGAAGACAGTGCCGAGAGGCCACACGGCGCCGAGGACAGCACAGACAAAGCGGACAGCACCGAGGACGGCGCCAATGAAGCAGACGGCGCCGAGGATGGTGCCAACAGATGCATCAGTGTCGAAGACGGCGCCGCGCATGCCATCGACACCAAAGACGTCAAAAACATCCCAAGACTCCGAAAAACAGGATTTGAGGAGAAAAAAGGATGAATACCAGGAGATAAAGGCATCAGTGTAGCCACCTGTGCCGCAGCCATGTGAGGAGGGGAACACCTAAGCACGGAGTCAACAGCACCGAAGATGGCGCCATGCGACTAGGGAGGTTCAACCACCCTACCTGATCTCCCAAGAAGCCCGAAGGCCCCTGAGTGATCGGGCCAGGAAGCTGGACCAACCTCCAAGCACCTTGCTCCATAAGAGCAGCCCACTGATGAAACTGCTCAACTGAAGACCTACCAGAGGGCAGGGTAGTGCTCCGATGTCGAAGACGTCATCGACCAGAAACCAAAACCAGTGACTCCGAAAGAGGAGACTGGCAACTAGCCCCAATAACTGACCATCTACGCACAGACATATCAGAGGGTGACCTCAGGTGATGCCTTCTCTTTCTCAACCTGTGGGTCAAAGAAGAGCTCGAGGCCGAACGGTGTCGAGAGTGTGACTGTTTACTTTTATGCTTTTGAGGGGACCGCCCACCCCCTCGGGCATTGGACTGTCCATTGTCAGACCCCCCCTCTGGAGAAGATGGCAGACCGGACCCAGCCCGGCTGACTGAACAGCTTTCATACAAAGTCTCCCTACCGTCACCTGACCTGCTCATGGTCGACTCCGTCAGTGTAGGCTGAGACTTCTTCTTTAATTAAGAATAAATAAACTAAGCGATACTTATTCGAGATATTATTACAAAACAATAAAAACTGAAAAACTAAGCTGCTAGTTTGAAGTTTGACTCCCGCTTGGTGAGCAATGTCATCACTGAAGTGCACTCGATGGCGGGGAAAAAAGGAACTGAGGTGGTTGGAGGGTCGACGTCGAGATAGTCATTACTGCACGAGCTGATGCTCGTGGTGCCACTCCTCACAGCTCCATCTCTGGCACCGACCCTCTAGCAAAAAGTTTGCTCCCGCTGGGTCCTAGTGCTTCCAGTGCAGATCCCATTAGTGTGAATGAGTGGTGGAGAAGTTATGTCCAGGAAGATATCCAAAATCAAAAACCAGGTAGTGAACAACTTAAGACTGTTAAATTAATAATATAACCCACTCCCCCTCTCTAAAAGGAGGGAGTGCCCAAATGCACCCCTGGGGTGCAACACTGCACCTGCCAGCCCACTTCCCAAAAACAGGTTCTGAGAGGGGAGGCAAGGAGGGAGGTCAGAATACAGCAAGACTCCATTAGAAGAAACATAATTATTAAGGTAATTTTTTCTTCAAACAACATGAAGTCTTGCTGTATTCTGACTATTGCAGACTAACATGCAGTACCTCCATGGAGGAGGGAATCAAACCTACCTTGGGAATAGGCTGTGCAATACTGCTGTACCAAACCGAGCATCACTCCTAGCCTGGATGTCCAGGGAGTAATGCTTGGTAAATGTATGGACTGTTTTCCGGTGGCTGCTTTACATATCTCTAGCAAAGGAATATCCCTGGCTGCAGCCAGGGAAGCAGCTGTACCTCTAGTCAAATGAGCCCTCAGGCCTGAGGGAGGTATTTTGCCTAGCTTCTCATAGCAGAATTGAATACAAGAGACAATCCACCTGGCAATAGTTCTCTTTGTGGCAGGTTTCCCCTTCCCCACTTCCCCATAAGTGAAAAACAACTGGAGGGACTCAAACCTGTGAGCCTTAGTACGCTCAATGTAGTAACTAAGGGCTCTTTTAACATCCAAACTGTGTAAACTTCTTTCTCCTGAAGAAGAATGATCAGTGAAGAACACAGTGAAACAAACAGATTGGTTCAGATGAAAATCTGAAACCACTTTAGGTAAAAAACTCCTATTAGTTCTAAGGACCATCTTATCTCTATGGAATGAGATAAAATCAGGCTCCACTGACAGAGCTTGCAATTCACCGATATGCCTGGCAGAGGTAATAGCTACCAGGAACACAGTTTTCCAAGTCAAGTACTTACGCTCTGCTGAAGACAAAGGCTCAAAAGGGGGTTGCATTAGCTGAGCAATGCAAACATCAACATCCCAAGCAGGGGTAGGATCCTTAAAGGGGGGATTGGTATGAAGCAATCCCTTGAAAAATTTACAGAATACGGGGTGAGATGACAGAGAGGAAGGCTTTCCCACTGACAGAAAAGCAGAAACAGCTGACAAATGTACTTTGAGAGTAGCTGGTCTGAGGCCTAGGCCATTAAGATGAACCATACAATCCAGAACTGTAGACAATTCAGCAGTGTCTGGGGATATATGCTTCTTGGAACACCAAATGCTGAATCTTTTCCATTTGGAGTTGCAAGTTTTTCTGGTGGCAGGCTTTCGAGAGGCTTTGAGAATATCCAGAACCCCTTGGGACAGGTGCAAATCTGCATACTCTAACTCTTCAAGAGCCATGCCTTGAGATTGAGAGACCAAAGATTGGGGTACCAAATCCTCCCCTGAGATGAGGTTAACAGGTTGTAATTCCTGGGAAGAGACAGGGGAAGATGGACTGCTAGGGACAGCAACAGGGGGTACCAAGGCTGTCTGGCCCAGTCTGAAGCAATCAGAATCACTTTGCAGGGTTGTGACCTTATCTTGACCAGAACCTTGAACGGTAGAGGAAAGGGAGGGAAGGCATATAGAAATTTCCCTTCCCAGTTCAAAATCAGAGCATCCAGAGGGACTGAGCCCAAGACTGGGGGTCTGCAACAAAACAGAGGAAGTGGTGATTGTCAGGGGCTACAAAGAAATCTATCTCTGGAGTGCCCCACCTTGAAAAAATCACTTTCAACACCAGAGGGTCAAGGGACCATTCGTGATGGCCCTGGGAGATCCTGCTCAATGTATCTGCTAGCACATTGTCCTTCCCTGGAAGGTGAACTGCTATCAGAGAGGTCTGCAGAGAATAAGCTAGGGATCACAATTTCATGGCTTCCATGCACAAGGCCGTGGACCGAGTGCCTCCCTGCTTGTTGATGTACCACATGGTGGTGGTGGTCTCTGTCCTGACCTGAACCACCTTGTTCTGCACTGACTGAGAGAAAGCTTGCAGGGCCAGAAAGACTGCCCTGAGTTCCAAGAGATTTATATGAAGAAGGGATTCCTGAGGGGACGTCAGTCCCTGAGCTGTGAGAGCCCCCAGATGGGCTCCCCACCCCAATAGAGAAGCATCTGTGGTTAGGATTACAGAGTGAGACTGAGTGACAAATGGGACTCCTTTCCTGAGGTTGCCCTGATCCTGCCACCATTGGAGAGCCTGGATCAGAGTCTGAGTCACTGGAACTAGTTTGGTTAGAGAATCCTTCTTCTGAGACCAAAAGGCCCTCAGGTGAAACTGAATGTCCCTCATCTGAAATCTGGCTCCTTGGACCACTGCTGTAGAAGCTGCCATGTGGCCCAGAAGCTGAAGGAAGTGCCTTGCTGGCCGAGAGACCAGAAGGTGGAATGAAGAAGCCAGCTCTACAATAGCCCTTGCCCTTTCCAGGGGAAGAATAGCTCTTGCTTTGACTGTATCTAACTCTGGCCCTATGAAGGTGAGGAGCTGTACAGGCTCGAGAACTGACATGGGAAGATGGAGAAGGAATCCTAGGGAAGTGAGCACTTGCTGAGTCACTTGCAGGTCTGACTTGACTTGGTCTGGGGACTGACCCACAATGAGCCAGTCGTCCATGTATGGAACTATGGAAATATTTTTCCTTCTTAAAAAGGCCACTACTACTGCTAGGCATTTTGTAAATACCCTTGGAGCTAATGTCAGTCCGAAGGGCATAGCTTTGAACTGATAATGGCCTAAAGGCAATTCAAACATGAGGTACTTTCTGTGGGAGCACCTGATGGGAATGTGAAAGTAGGCATCTTTTAAGTCCAGGGAGGCTAGCCAGTCCCCTGACCTTAGAGAGGGAAGGATTATTCCCAGAGTCACCATTTTGAATTTTGGTTTTAAAAGATGTTTGTTCAGGTATCTTAAGTCTAGGATGGGTCACCACTCCCCTGTCTTTTTTGGGGTAAGAAAGTACCTGGAATACAGACCTTTGCCCCTGTGCAATGTAGGAACTTTCTCTATAGCCTTTAGAGCCAATAGAGATGAAACCTCTGCCTCTAGGGCAATGGTTTCAGAGATGCTTGCAGGTGGAAAAGATCTGTCCCTCAGCTTTGGAAATTTCTTGAAGCTGAGAACTAGCCCCTGGCTTACCACCTCCAGGACCCACTTGTCTGAGGTAACAGACATCCAGTTCTGGACGAAGTAAGCCAGCCTGCCTCCTACTGGAATGGGGGAGTCGACCCGGGCTGACACATCAGGGTGTCTGCTTGGCAGGAGCCTTAGGTTGAGGGGTTGATGCAGTCCTGCTCACCCCCCTTCTGCCTCTCCCTCTGAAGAACCCCCTCTGAGGAAAGGGAGAAGAGGCCTGTGCTTGGTAGAAAGGCCTATGAAAAGGCCTGCCCCTGCCTCCAGCTTGCTGCCTTTGAGGAGTTGAATGCCTTTCCTTGGCCTGTGCTCCTATAGGTGGTCCTATACTCATCCATCTTTTTCACGTAATTCTCTGTCTGCTCCTCAGAGAATTACCCACCACAGGGAAATCCATGGCCTTAGCCTGGGTGTCCTGTGAGAGGCTAGTACATCTGAGCCAAGCCATTCTCTGAAGAGCCACAGATGCAGCCATGACTCTAGATAACACATCATTGGAGTCCACAGCTGCATGGAACTGTACCTTAGATGCCTCAATCCCATCAGCAGCCACCCCCTCCAGCTCCCAAGCTAGCTGGGGGGAGGCCTGCTTAGCCAGTGCCAGTACAGTGTCCCACCTGGACGTCTGGTACCTGGCTGCATAGGCCATATAATTAGCCCGTCTGAGTCCCAAGGCGGATGCCATGTACTGTTTCTTTGCCATGGCATCCAGCTTCCTAGAGTCTTTATCTGGGGTGTGTGAAGCCAAGGGTATATTAGCCTTATCACAGGCTGCAGCCTGCACAACCCTAACATAGCTGCATTGTTGATACAAGTACTCTGTACCTGAACCTGATAAGGTGTACCTTTTGTCCCCCTTCTGTCGACAGGAAGTACAGAATTTGGAGTTTTTAAAATCTTTTGTGTCTGTTTCCCAAAAGACTTATGAAGCGGAATAGACAGTCTCTTGGACTCTGGGATATCCATCATCTCCACATAATCAGGTTCCTCTACAGCTTCTTCCACAGGGAGCTTGAGGTTTCTGCCACTTTCCTGTAAAACATGAAGTGGGAAGGGGACTCAGAAAGCCTAGGAGGGGAAACACCAGAAGGCCTGTCTGGGGAGATGTCCGGTTCAATGGGTACATCCAGACCTTCCACACCATTGTCATCGTCATCACCATCATCATAATCTTCATCCCCCTCCAAATCCAGTTCATAGAAATCTTCAGGGGCATAATCTTGAACTGGAGGAACCAACCGAACCGAACGCCTGCCAGAAGGCACTGGATCAGACGGAACTGGGCGAAGCAATTCTACAATCCTTATCGCTTTGGCAATCTCTTCAGCAGTCGGAAAATGGGTCTCTGGATCCGAACCAGCCGATTTTTCTTTTCTTTTCCTTTTTGTAGGAACCGATCCCTCAGGATCGGCTCTCCTCTTGCCCGAAGAAGTATCACCCTGGTCAGAGGGCACTCCCTCAGGTTCGGTCGGAACCGAACCGGGCTGGCCATCCGGGTCAGCGGACTTCTCGGCCTCCTTATCCCTAAGCCTACTTAATCTTTTTTCCAGGGTAGATTTAGGGAAATTTTACAGATTTGGCAGTCTGAATCGAGGTGGTCAAACCCCAGACAATAAACACAGGTGGTGTGGGAATCAGCCTTAGCAAAGACCTCCCCAAACACACTGCAGTGTTGAAATCTAGTGGGCTCGGTTTTTCTTTTGGGTTTCTCAGACGTAGCCATCCTAACCACAAACTTACCCTTTTTATGGTAAACAACCAGGCAAGACACCCTTATCGGTTTCTAACTGTGTCACGGGTATTGGAAAAAAACACAAGAAAATGCTTTTTTTTTTACACTGATAAGGACCGGTAACCACACTCTAAGTTTATAAACAAAGACAGAATATATAATTCACTAAACGGCCAGTTCAGCCGAACCGGTCAAAAAATCAATTTTTACAATTTCCACAAGTTTACTATGTCTAGTTCACTACCTAGTACTTACTGTACTACAGACAGAGATCTGAACCAAAACTTGTGAAAAATAATCGGTAAAACCGAGGACTTTAACCGACTTTCAAACCGCGAGCAAAGGAGAAATCTCTGGAGCGACCGTTGAGTTAGGCGGAGTAAAGAATCTGACGGTTGCGCTTCAAAGTGCAGCAGACAGAGGTTTGAACTGAGCTTGAGCTCAACATTCTATGCTCTGCATAGAAAGTAACCCTCTTCTCTCCGGGGCAGTTTGAGTGCTGGGGCTAACCGCAATAGTCAGAATACAGCAAGACTTCATGTTGTTTGAAGGTAATTTAACTTCAGGCTGGGGAAATTAAAATAAAACACTATTTAAAAGGTTTAAATGTGGTTCTGCTAAGGCGGGAAATGAAAATTACATACCTACCGTAATTATGATCTTTCTGTGTATCTTCACCATTCATCACTGTTGGGTACATGGCCGGAGGTCATGACCCCACAGGAGCTCTTCTTTTTTTTTTTTTGGTAGGCGGAGCCGATCCACCATCGGTGTCGCCCTCGAGGCCGACACATTTTGTGGCGCTTATGGTTGGCCGTTAAGCTGTTGACTCCGCTTGCCTGCCAGTTCTGAGTCCGAGAGGTAAGAGGAAGGGAGTGGAGGGTGGGACAAGGAAGTCCAAGGTATAGAAAAAGGAAAAGATATATGAACTAAAAGGGTAAATAACGACTGAGAGGACAGAAGAGGGAGAAGACGGAAACTAAGGGGATTGGGAGAGGCCCCAATCTCTGGAAATAGAAGAGGGAGGTAGGGTGGGATAGAGAATTTAGGAGGAGAGGGGGGAGGTTAAACACATCCCAAACCCTGGTCCATCTCCAGATTACATAGGAACTGCAAGGAGTACCCAAAGGCTTCTTGCTAGAATTCAAGGCACAGAATGGCTGGCAAAAAACTCCAGTTAAGCAGAGTCGGCTATTCTGGAAGAAGGACAGGGTACAGAGAATTAGCACCCTCCCAAGGAAAGATTATTGGTGAAAAAGGAAAAAGGAGTTTTGTTTTTTTTTTGTAATAAAAGATAGTCCAAGGACAAAGAGAAATAAGTTGGACGGGAACAAGGAGTAGGAGAGAATGGAGGGCAACTGCCAACTCCCACCCCACAGGGGTGGAGCTAACGCACTGGAGAAGGAGTGCCCCCCATGCTGACCACTCTCCCCAGAACATTATCCCCTATGTGCCCCTGTTTTACCCCACTCCTGACAAGAAAGGAGGGATGGGAAGGGATGGGCAGAGAGAGGGAAGGGGATCCAGAGACTGAGGGCCCAGGGGGATGGAGGGTGGGATTCTGATGAATGGTGAAGATACACAGAAAGATCATAATTACGGTAGGTACATAATTTTCATATCTTATCTGTGTCAATCTTCACCATTCATCACTGTTGGGTGAGTGCTGAGCCCCCTCGAAGGGGGTTTTCTTTTACACCCTAAGGGACAAAGTCCCTTAGCTCTCAGTGGGTGACACACTAAGAGGGAGAACCTTCAGGGCCTAGAGAGGCCCGAGAGTGGGAAGAGTGAGATGGGGAACCCCCGGAGGGGGAAGGAAGTTGCCCCGACAAATGCTGTCTCGCTCTACAGGAGAAAAGGTAGGTTCTCTGGTGAGTGGAGTTAATCACCCTATGCCGGGCCAAGGGTGACAACCGGGAAAGACGCAGCCATGCTGTCCGCCTAGTGCTGATCACTGTCCCTATGACCCTGGTAGCTATCTCATTGGCATCATAGGATGCCCTCGCTTAGGGCCTTGCGAGCTCCAGACCATGCGCAGAGAGTGCAATGGCTTGTCTGGTTTGCTCCGTATCAGGCAATGAGACTAGGAGTTGACCTAGCCTGGACCACAAGAACCTGTCATATGCTGCATAGTGGGCCTGATGTGCAGAAATGGAAAGCAACAACCATGCCGAGTAGAAAGTCCTCCTACCCCAGAAGTCAAAATCTGAGGAGTCTTGATCTGGGGGCCGGTCACGGTGAAGGGCAAGAAGCCCATCAGGAGTATCCAACTGTGTCAATCCAGACTGCAGATGAGGCATGGAACCTGGAGACTCCAGTGGGGGGGTGAAATACCTCTGGCTGAGATCCCTAGGGGCAGGAACTCCAGAGAAGGGCCTCTGCCAGGAGCGCAACAAGGCCAGGGGGGGCAGCACAAGGGTGGCCTCGCCAAAATCACCTAGAAGGGCATGCGCCAAATGCTCTGGATTGCTAACAGTGGCAGGGGTGAGGTGCAAGTCCTCCAACATCCTCACGAGGAAGCGCGGATACTCAGCAAGATCAGAGGCTGGAGAGATGTGGACAGAAGGTTCCTCTCCCCCAGAAGAGGGGGATGAAGAGCTAGAGGGCACTGGCTGCTCAGAGGGTGGCTGCTCGGGGGGAGGTTGAAAAACCTGCCTGTCCATTGCTCTAACGTAAGCTGGGAACCGAGCAGCCACAGCCCTGAACTGCTCCCAGGAGAGAGGCCCGCTAGGGCCAAGGATGCCTGGAAGCACAGGAGAATGTGGCAGAGGAATGGGGGACAGAGCCGGGAAGAGATGTCGGCTGACCTCCACCTGGGCTAAGGAGCGGACCGGGAGCAGAGGCGACTTGGGCTCTATAGGTCCAGAAGGACAGTCCCCTACCTCAACTCTCTCAAAGAAACTGAGGAGGAACAGCGGAGATCCGCACTACGGCTTCTTTCAGAGCCCGGGTGGGCCCCCGAAAAAGGCCGCCATGCAGACCCCATGCCCCTCGACCCCTCGGAGTCCAAAAGAGCCCTCCTCCTCGAGAGGGCCAGCCTAGGTAGCTGACAGCCCTGGGCAGCACCCAAAGGAGCTATCCAGGGCACAGCACCTTCCCCTCCCATAGATGCTCTGATCGGCCCCAAAGTTGGGTGATCCAGGCAGACCACAGGCAGGGGTACCACTGCTGAGGGGACAGTGAACCCACTGAGACTGGGCTGCAGAGCAATGGTGGCCTGCAGCACTGCCCGCTGGTTAGCACCCCTGACTCCAGTCTCGGTAGCCACCGACCCACCTCAGAAGGGGGATGACTCTGGCTTGTCGAGGATACTACAGGGCTGCCCACTCCAACAGTCAACCCCAAAGAGTCAGACGGAGCCAACTCTGCCTCCGAAGAGGTAGAGGCCAAGGCCCTGTGCCAGACTATAGGAGGGCGTCCACTGCCATCTTTGCCAAAGGGGGTGCCAGAAACCAAAATCATGCCCGAGGCAGTGCTAGTGCCCCCTACAGCACCGCGAGCAGAATGCACAGGGGCACGGCTATAGCCCGAACAGGAGCTCTAGACTCGGGACCAGCCACAGCGCCATCCGGCCCACGGTGCTGCGAGCAGCGCCGAGAGCAGAGACAGCCCCAACGATGTCCCCCGACAGCGCCCATCGGTGCTGCCCAGTCCCACGGCGCTGTATGGCGCCGAGGGCAGAGGCGGCTCCGATGACAGCGAATTGACGGGCTTCACAGCACCGAGTCCCGAGGACACGGCGCTGTGTTTCAACCTCGGTGCCGCAGACGGCGCCGAGGCAAGACGCAGACAAAGACGGTGCCGTAGAAACTCCCACAACGCTGCTAGCAGTATCTGCACCGCAAACGGCTTCGTCAGTAGCCACGGCGCCACACGACAAACCGGCACCGCCGATGGCTCCATCAGGGTCCATGTCACCACGAACGGCGCCAAGGCCCGCAACGGCGTCGACCGATGGCATCGAGGATGGCGCCGACCCAGGCCTTGCGAACCGCAGGTCCGACACCAGGGGAGCCTTCACCCCTGAAGGGGCGATCGCCATGGTGGTACCACCCACCCGCCCCCCGGAAGGAGTAGGACGGGCCTCCTGCACCACAGAAGGAGCCTCGGTACTGGCCAGGCTACTAGTAGTCGAATCTCCTCCCTCAGTCCATGTAGAACCGGGAGGGATCCAGAGGAAAGGCTGAGAGTACGTGGTTTGCCCGACGAAGTGCGCCGACCGACCCCAAGTGTTGGCGGAGCTCGCCTACTTTCCAGCGTATTGCTCGATGACCCGCAGTCCATGGAGAAACAGGCGCCGCCAATCCATGTTGTGAAGCGGCCAAGACACGAAAGGCAACGGTTGTGCTGATCAGTGACGGAATATTTTTGTCCGCATGGGCACCGTCGCAAAGGGGGCCGACCCGTCTTGGAAGTTTTCTTGCCCTCCGACTGAGACATGACCTACATAGAAAAAAACACCAACAACAGACTCGACATCGCTAAGAAATAAAATATATGGAAAGATCTTACCAGCGACGTCGAGTAAGCAACTAGAACCGGCAGGACACGGCACCGACGGACTGCGGCACGGGAAATAGCAGTGAAAATGAACTGCATAGGCAGTAGGCCTCAAAACAGAGCTTGCTTCCCATGAGGTGACCTCTACGGTGGGAGACGAAGAACTGGCAGGCAGGCAGAGTCGACAGCGCCTAACGGCCAACCCGCGAGCACCACGCAATGCGTCGTCCTTGAGGGCAGCACCGATGGTGCGTCAGCTCCGCCTACCAAAAAAAAAAAAAGAAGAGCTCCCGCGGGGTCATGACCTCTGGCCATGTACCCAACAGTGATGAATGGTGAAGACTGACACAAATAGGATCTGCATTTTAATGGTGACGTCTCAGTTCCCTGGAACCACAAGGGAACCGAGAAAAAATGTATATGCACAAGAAAAATACCCTAATCCTGATGCAGAGTATTGAAAACTGACTAAAAAAATTAACCAAAGTGAAATATACAAAGAAATTAACCAACATGTTGGCATTGTGAAGAGCGACTTTGGGACAATGTTTCCTTTCAGGTGGAGAAATAAGACAGCAGGGGAGAGCGTGACCACAACAGACTTTCAAATTTAATTCTTAAGTTCTTTAATTAGCATAACATTCTAGGCTCTGGGGCAACTCATTCCAGGGAATGGCTGCAGTTGTCTAGCAATAGTGAGGGATTCCTGGAGTTTGAATTAAGGTCATTAAGGATACTGAACTGTATGAGCTTCAGTCTGTCATTTTTTGTTTACATACTGTATATAAGTCTTTCCAGACTTGCTCCTAATTGACTTGTGAGTCTGGGAGATCTCTTTCCCATACAGGGTTTACCTAGAATTAAGTTATAAAGTGAGGAAATGGTGTGGAGTTGCATAGCCACTTGAGCCAGCTGGCTTAGGATGTGATATGAACTAATGCTACATGACTGTTGGCCCACATGTTGTGCCAATATGTATGCCATTTGCATGTATTTAAAAGCTGCCCTCTTACCCACATTGAATGGAACCATAAAAGACTCAAAAGATAACAGGTTGCCCCACAGAAGTATGTTGCCAACTGTTGGGATGTTTAGCCCTTGTCAGAACATGCCTCTGATTGCGGAATCACCTATTTTAAAATTGACATTGCCAAATAAAGGTTGTGAAACATCTCTCGTAGGCAGGATCTTTCAAAGTTTGCATAGCTGGTTATGAATTCTGAGTGAATTTGCAACCACAGACAACTTGATAGTTTTACGTAGTTTCTTAATAGTAGAGTAGATAAGAGATTCTGGGGACACCCTTCTTGTTTGCATAGTTCCTTCTCAGTTATCAGCCACTGAGGGATATATCATTGGGCTTCCGCCTCAGCTGATATGTTAAGACACTTCAAATATTTACCAGCCTGGGACGCAAAGTAGTATATTTTAAAGTGAGGCAATTGGAGTCCCCCCTGAAGTTTGGGTCTGGTCAGCTTGCTGTATGCTCATCTGACTCACTTGCTGACCCATATAAATTTAGATACGACGGAGTGGATGTTGGTGAATCAGGTCATTGGGATGTATACATTTAGCATATTTAAGGAGTATAATATCTCTTCCTGTCAAAAGCCGTGATGGCGGTGTAGAGTTCAGTGCTTCACACAGAAGAGCAGCTAGCCCTTCAAGACATCCAAAAGGTGAACCAGCAGACACAAAAATAGCAACAGTAATTGACAATTTACAGTAGTAGTAGTAGATAATAGATTCTGGGGATACCCTGTTTGTTTGCATAATTCCTTCTCAGTTCGTCTGCACAGCTTGGCTACAATGGCAACAGTCCCCGATGCTTCAGCTATCCCAGCCTTCCTCGGGGGGGGGCTGTTGTGGACAGTTAATTACTGTTGCTATTTTCATGTCTGCTGGTTCACCTTTTGGATGTTTGAGCTCCTATTAAATTACACTTTCTGCATTTCAATTGCACTGTGACTGTACTTTATTCGAGTGCTGCATGCTTTGGACCATGGTCAAGGAGTGTAATAGCCCGGGCAGGATGTTCATTTTCATTATGTTTATCCTGCCCTACTGGATTAGGGGAAGGGCACTTCATCTGGTTAGTGCTTACCAGATGTTTGTGAAAAAGTGATTTAAGTTATCCCTCTCATGACATCCTTACTCTTGCTAACCTTGATTCCTAAATATGTCAGCTTTGGGGCCACTTAAGGCCTATGTGGGATAGGTCAAGTTTCTGTACTCTGGCACTGAGGGGCATTACCATGGTCTTTTTCACATTCAGTTTATAATCGGAGAGTGACCAAACCTACTGTAGCTATGGTCTCTATGGCAGTAGCAGGGACGTCAGGGGTGAATAATATGCAGGGTATATTATCTGTGTAACCCCCCTACAAATGGGGGTTCCTAAAAACTTTCCCGGAGCTTGTTTAAGTGCTCCATGCCTGGCTGGTGTTCGGCATTTAAGCTGTTTAAATGTTGTAGCAAGTGAGCGCTTTTAAAGCCTCCGTATACTGTCTCTTTAAGGGCTGCCTGTCCGCAGTCATAATTAATTGAAATGGGAGGGGGGCTGTGTGGTTCTATGCCCGAGTCCCACCTGGACTGCTGAGTAAGCGCTCCAATCTGCCATCGCTAGATGTGTCAAGGGAGTTCTCTGAAAGGATGTAACTATTTGCTGGGGATAGCTTAGAGTGGTAATGATAATGTAACTGTTCTAACCTGCTTCCTTTGCAGCAAAGACTGTTTTGATTATCTCCTCCATTTTGGTCCCAAACCGACGACTTGGACCAATCAGTACCTTGGGACTCTCGTGGAGCCGTCTGACCAATAGAAGGACTGCTTGTAACTTTGGAAAAGGCATTATGGGCTATGGCGCTTTTTCGGGCCACTGAGGGCCAGAGTAACTGACTGACAGGTGATGCCAGCCAATGGAATCGGGTAGCGCCCGAACTGTAAGGAGTGCCCCTCATGCTGCTAGGGGCAGATTCGCTGGTGGCTGCTAAGGAGAAGGAGCTCTGAGCTTCTGCGCCGTTTTGAGTAAGTTAGCTGGAAGGACATGAAAGGCCTGAGGCGGCTGCTTTGCCTTTGTCAGTGCTTCGATTAAAACCGGCCAAGGCAGTGGTTGGAGGAGGCTGTAGGGACACAGCTATCACCAGGCTCTCTACCTGAAGGGGACTGAGAATCTGCTGAATCGCTCCGGTCCATTAGATGGTTGAGTGGCTGCTAGAGCCTCAAGTGGTCGTGAGTTCATTCGGGTCCTGAAAGCCGCTGCCTGGTATGGTACCCCTCTGTATTTGCCATATAAATGTGTGAGGAGGCTTGTGAAGCTCATGGTTCAGCCTTGCCAGTGGTAAAGGAAGAGTATCTGCTGGAGTCGTGCGTATTGGATCAGGGTAGCTCTCTGTTAAGTTTACAAGCAGTGCCAAGATCCTTTCGTTATACTGCTGCCTGCATTAACTGAGCCTTCTGCTCATTCTGATCTGCTCGGGACAGTAAACGTTCATTTGTGTCAGGGCCCCAACCAGCTGCCACGAGGGACTAGCCATTAGGGCTTGGGTACCCAGGGACAGTAACTATTAGGTTTAGGCCTGTGCACAGAGCCCTAGGTAGATAAGTATAGTGATAAGCCAATCACCTTGATTTCCCCCTAGCCTTGTTATTCCCCTTAAATAAATCAGATTGTTTGTTTTGCAACTACACCCTGGCTGGATTGTGTTTTACTGAAGATATACTCTACAGTGAAAGTGTAATGATGGTACCTTACTTTTCAGGGGGTCCCCGGAGTTAGCTGAGAGATCCGATGCTAAGGGGTAAGTGTACCAGGGAAAAGTATTGTCATTACCTCTTGTGAGCCACTAGTGGGACAAAAGGCGGGTTGCAGTAACCCAAAGGGCTGTGACCGAGTCAATCTTGACTGTCTTGCCCCCGACCTCTGGGTGGAGGCACCCGTCAACGGATCTGGGCCCCTCACCCTGTCACAGGCAGGGGTAGTAGCCCTAAGGGTAGCGCCCCCTTGGGGTTACAAATTAGAGGCATCACTGGGATTAGCGTCCCCTAGTGGCCAAGTGAGTGAAGTGCATAAGAGATGGAAAAACTGGAGGGGGATATGTTGGCAAAAATTAAGTAGGGTCCTATTAAGACAATGGTACACAAACTGATGGGGTGGGGTGAAGCCAAAGAGCTGGACTCCCAGAAAATTGTGTTACTGTTAGATGTGCCTCTGGGAACCCCTACTGCTGACATCGTTTCCACAGCAGAGCGTGTTAAATGTTTAGGCAAAGTGGAGGTAAAAGGGTGCATGGCTGACCTGCTCGACCAGACATTGCAGGTGCTACTGTTGTGCAGTGTGGCCATCGACCCCGAGAAGGTGCCTCCTGTGATTTACCCGGAGGGTGCCTCACAGGGATGGAGGCTGGTTCATATTCGAAGTGGGTCAGTCTCTCCTGGGGGGTTCCCCCAGACGAATAGTTTTAAAGATAAACTGCTTAAATTGCTGGCTGTGGAGGGGAGGACTGCCCAGGAACTGCTGCAAGCACTGGATTTGTCTAGTGATGCTACCCCTCCGGTTTCCCCAGGTACCTCCCCCTGTCCCCCCAAGAGTTCTATTTTGGCTCCACTGCCCCTAATAGTCCCTTCTATACAGCTCGATTCCTACCGTAGGCTGAAACTTTTTTCTGGCATGGTGCCAGTGCCTACCAGGGAGGATGACCTGGAAGCTTGGATGGACTATGCCACCCCCTTAGTTCAGGAGTGACAATGCTCAGAGGGGGAGAAGAGGAAGAGATTGATGGAGAGCCTTCGGGGCCCCGCTTTAGAAGCCATTAGGTTTTTGCTGGCCACCAACCCGGAAGCCACTGCCGCAGAGTACCTTTCTGCTTTAGAGGGGGTGTTTGGGAGCACAGAGACTGGGGAAGATTTGTTATGGAAATTCAGGTCTGCCAAGCAGTGGAGAAATGAGAAGCTCTCCGCCTTTGTCACTAGGGTGGAGCGAGCTTTGCAAAAGGCCTATAGAAAGGGGGGAATCACAGCCACGGCCCTGAATCAGGTCAGGTTGGAACATGTTTTAAAATCTGCTAGATTCTCTAGTGTAATACTGTTAAAACTTAAGTTACATGATCGACGGGCTACCCCGCCAGAATATTGTCAATTGATGAGGGAAATTAGAGAGGTGGAGACCGATGAAGAGGGGTGGGAACCCTATGTGGGGGCGGTGAACCCTGGTGGGACCCCTGAGCCTAGCACCCCTGAAGAGACCCGCCTGTCAGGAAGGGCTAATGGGTCTCTGGATTTTCCAGGCGATGTGGGAGTGCGAGCTATTTCCTCCGTCCCCCACGTAGAGAGTGAGTTGAGGGCCAAGGTCATAAATTTGAGGGAACTGGTGAGGGACTTGAAGCAATCTACCATGTACCCTGTTAGGTCAGGAGAGCCTGAGCTATCCAGAAACCAGAACCCTGGCCCAGGGGAGCCCCCTCAGGGTCCCCAACCGATAAGGTGTCCACCGCCCAATAGAGATTCCTGGGACCCCAAGTTCTGTTATCATTGTGGGGAGGATGGGCATTTTCAACCTGAATGCCAGATGCCAGAGAATTTAAGGAAAGTCAATAGCAGACTGATCACTTGGCATTGCAGGGCCCACACTCAACCCCCCAGGAAAAGCTTTGTGATCCGGGCCCTTGCTCAACCAACTGTCAATGCTGTGCCCCCTGAATGGTCTGATGTGGTCGGGCCCTCAATGGAGACCCCAGTGCGAGTAAATGGGATTCCTACTCGAGCTGTATTGGACAGTGGCTCTCAGGTAACCATCATGTTCCAGGACTGGTATCAGGCACACTTACCTGAGGTACCCCTACAACCCTTGGATGGCCTACATATGTGGGGATTGAGTGACAAAGCTTATCCATATTTGAGGTATATCCAGATCTGGTTGTCATTCTCTGTATCTGTGGCTGGAATGGAAGAGCAGGTGGAAACCTTAGCTTTAGTTTGCCCACCTACGGGACTGTATGATGGAGTGCCCCTATTGATTGGGATGAATGCTCACATGTTTGGACGATTGGCCCAGTTGTGTTCAGAAAAACAAGCATTCCAGCCCGGGCGAGCTTTAAGCATACCCGCTGTGATCCAAAAGGCAGTTGCAACTCAGAAAAAGGGTAGTCAGGAGGAACCTGAGGGTCCGGTGGGTGTAGTGTGGAAAAAGGACCCGGCTCCAGTCCTACTTGCCCCGAATGCCCAATGTGTCCTGCATGGGGAAGTACGACTAAAAACAGATGTTAAGAATAAGTTGCTGATGTTGGATGCGCCTGGAGAGGGAAGATTACCTGAGGGACTGTTGGTCAAACCCAGTATCTTGCCAGCCAGAGCTCATGCTTATGTCAAGAGGGTGATGGTTCAAATGCATAATGTGTCCGACAAGGAGATTCGAATAAGAAGAGGGTGCACGTTGGCAAGTGTGCATTGTGCGGATACTGCAGTGCTGCCAAATAGTAAGGGTTCCAGGGCAGCTGACATAGTTACTCCTGACTTGTTTGATTTTGGTGACTCCCCACTGCCGGCTAAATGGAAACAGAGGATCAGTGAGAGGCTTGCCAAGAGGGACCAGGTTTTCTCTCTGAAAGAATGGGATGTGGGATGTGTGCAAGGGGCTGAGCATCACATTTGGCTGCATGATGAAAGGCCTTTCCAAGAGAGATCCCAGCGCTTGGCCCCGGCTGATATAGATGATGTAGGGCGGCATCTGCATGAGATGTTGGCTGCTGGTGTGATACAAGAGTCCAGGAGCCCCTATGCCTTCCCCATTGTAGTAATGAGAAAAAAGAATGGGGCGGTTCGGATGTGCATAGATTATCGCACCTTGAATCGGTGGACCATCCCAGACCAGTATACCATGCTGCTCATACAGGACGCTTTGGATTATTTAAATGGTAGTAAGTGGTTCTCTGTGTTGGACCTTCTCAGCGGGTACTACCAGATCCCGATGGCCCCAGAAGACCAAGAGAAGACTGCATTCATTTGCCCCCTAGGTTTCTATGAGTTTATTCGGATGCCTCAAGGGATTTCAGGTGCCCCAGCCACCTTTCAGCGCCTGATGGACCGGGCCGTGGGGGACATGAATTTGCTCGAGTGTTTGGTCTACCTAGATGATGTCATAGTGTTTGGCCGCTCATTGGAAGAACACGAGCAACGATTATTCAAGGTCTTGGATCGGTTGGAGGACTTCAGCCTTAAGCTGTCTATAGACAAGTGTCAATTCTTCCAGACTTCTGTGAAATATGTGGGCCACATAGTGTCCACTGAGGGCGTAGAGACTGACCCTAGCAAAGTGGAGGCTTTGACTACTTGGCATCAGCCCAGGAATTTGAAAGAGCTGCAACGGTTTCTGGGGTTTTGTGGATATTATAGGTGGTTTGTTAAGGATTTTTCTCGAGTGATTCACCCCCTCCTCAACCTCACTCAGGGGTACCCTCCTACGCACAAAAAGTATAAGAAGGTTGTGTGCTCTGAGACGGAGAAGAAGTATTTCCAGCCAAATGATGTGTTTGGGGATCGTTGGACTGCTGAGTGTGAGAAAGCTTTCTATGACATCATCTATCAACTTACCCATGCCCCAGTGTTGGCCTATGCTGACCCGGCCAAGCCATACATTCTCCATACGGATGCCAGTCTACAAGGATTGGGGGCTATGTTATATCAGGAAGCACTCAATGGTCTGAGACCTGTAGCCTTTGCAAGCCGAAGTCTGGCCCCTTCAGAAAAAAAATATCCAGTGCACAAACTAGAGTTCCTGGCCCTGAAGTGGGCCATTGTTGATCAGTTTCATGACTATTTGTATGGTGCCAAGATATTGGTAAAGACTGATAACAATTCTCTGACTTATGTACAGACCTCAGCCAAGTTGGATGCCACTGGCCATAGGTGGCTCTCTGCCTTGGCCACCTACGACTATGCTGTTGAGTACAGAGCAGGCCTAAACCATATAGATGCGGATGCCCTCTCTCGGAGACCTATGCCATCATCCGATTGGGTCAGGTTGTTGGAGCCTGACATAAGAGCCCTTTGCCAGAAATTTGACAAGGAGGAACAGGTGTCTCCTGATGCTGTGGACTGTATAGTGGATTGCTTGGGGCCATCCGAGAACTGCGTACCTGCTGCCTACTGTCATTTTTCTGCACTGGACACCAGTTCACTGCCCCAGTTTAACAATACTAGTCTTCAATGGGCTCAATTCCAAGACTCTATGATAAAAACGGTTGTGGAAGTTTTGCAGGCCGGGCAGGACGTGTCCAAGTTGCGTTCCACCGACTTGAGAACTGCCTTGTTATACAAAGAAGGGCTCAAATTAAGGCTGATTAACCAACTACTATACAGAGCGACTGTGGATAATGAGGACCGAGTAGTCAAACAACAACTGGTGCTGCCCTCAGAATTTAGGGAACTGGTCTTGAGGTCCTTGCATAATCACATGGGGCATCTTGGCATAGACCGAACTCTTGATCTGGTGCGGACCCGATTTTACTGGCCAAAAATGAGTACGGATGTAAAGCATTATGTCAAGACCTGTAGCCGTTGTTTGCAAAGAAAAGCCCTACCCCAGAGAGCTGCCCCCATGGTCAATATTACCACTAGTGCCCCTATGGAACTCGTCTGCATTGATTTCTTGAGTTTAGAACCAGATCTGAAAAATATCAGTAACATATTGGTGGTCACGGATCATTTTACCCGGTATGCACAGGCTTTCCCTACTAAAGATCAGAAAGCAACCATGGTGGCTAAAATACTTGTTGAAAACTTTTTTGTCCACTATGGGGCCCCCCCAGCAGATCCATTCCGACCAGGGGAGGGACTTTGAGAGCCGCCTGATTAAAGAGATGTTGTCTTTGTGGGGAGTACGAAAATCAAGAACCACCCCATACCACCATCAGGGAGATCCCCAGCCTGAAAGGTTTAACCGCACATTGCTTGATATGTTGGGCACACTGCAACCCAAGGACAAGCCGAGATGGAGCCAGCAGATTAGCACCCTGGTTCATGCTTATAACTGCACCAAAAGTGATGCCACTGGATTTTCCCCGTACAGACTGATGTTTGGGAGAGAAGCTAGATTGCCCGTGGATGTGTGTTTTGGAGTTTCCCCTGATGGGGTGCAAGCAGAAAATCATCTACAATACGTACAGAAGCTGAAGGCCCAGTTAAGCCATGCCTATCAGCTGGCCCAGACCATGGCTGCTAAACGAAACCTGGCCAACAAGGAGAGGTATGATAAGAAAGTGAAGACAATGGAACTGAGAGAAGAGGATAGAGTGTTACTGAGAAATCTGGGCCTGCATGGCAAACATAAAATCGCTGACAGATGGCATCACCTCCCTCACATTGTTGTGGGAAAACTGGCAGATCTGCCTGTATATAAAGTGCGGCCTGAAAACAATTCCAAAGATGTGAAAACTATACACAGAAATCATCTGCTGCCAATCGGGCAAATCCTGATTGAAGCTGAACCTCTAACTGCCCCCCCTGCAGGCCTATTACTAGATCTGTTACCAGGAAAAGAACCAGACCTATTGACGCTTCAGCCAGCCAACTAAGAGGACCTTGTCCAAAACCCTCTGATGAAGATAATCGCCAATCTGTGTTTGAAGACAATGAAAATGATATTGAATACTATCCCTCTTACAAACTGAGCCAACTGTTTCGGGGCAATCCCCTTGTTAACTCTGGAGATGAGGTTGGGCCTTCTGGACTGTTTGAGCCCCCTACTTTGTCTCCAGAACCAATGCTTCTTGAAGATGAGCTGGGTAGCCGTAAAGCCCAAGGGGTGGGGTCCTTGAGCCTGGTTGAACTGTCTGGCCTGGCTGAACTATCTGACTTTTCAGAAGAAGAAAGTGATATGGGGGAACCAGCCAGTGATATGCCAGAACCTGAAGAATATTTTGAATGCCCTGATGGTTCCTTATTAGTGCCCGAACAATCCTCAGCTGAGCCAAGTAGTGTGGGTCCTGATATAGAGGGTCATGTCCCTGGAAGTACTACGAGCACTGTGTCCCCTTCCCCTGTGGAGGTTTCCCCTACTAATCTCAATGAGGCTGAAATGGAGTTTGGACCTTTAGCCAGGTTTTCAGAGACCCCTAGACACTCCAGCTGAGAAGTACGGCCGGTGGTAAAGTTGAGCTATGAGTCTCTGGGTCAGCCTGTGGACTTGCCTCTACATGTGGTCCACAAAGGGGTGTATGTGTCCCCGAGCTCCTTGCCTAAGCTAGCCTTGGGGGATGACTCTAGTCTGTTAGTATTGCCCTTCGAGTGTGGTGCCCCTGCTTTAGGTAACCCACCAGTAGCTGATAGGGAGGGGTCTCCTCTGCCCAGGTGTCATGGGCAGGAACTAATGATTTGATTTAGAAGGGGAACAGGATCTTTGTGTGTATGTAGTTGCATGAATCATAGTAACCTGTGAATACCGTATTCATATATGTACTGTAAAGTGTGATATACTGTTAATTGAGCTGTTTGCCTTAAAGTGATTTAAGGGTAACTACTTGACGCGGATGCCAAGTTCTTTCAGGCCAGGAAGGGTGAAACCCCCCTACAAATGGGGGTTCCTAAAAGCTTTCCTGGAGCTTGTTTAAGTGCTCCATGCCTGGCTGGTGTTCGGCGTCTAAGCCGTTTAGATGTTGTAGCTAGTGAGCACTTTTAAAGCCTCCGTATACTGTCTCTTTAAGGGCTGCCTGTCCGCAGTCATAATTAATTGAAATGGGAGGGGGGTTGTGTGGTTCTATGCCTGAGTCCCGCCTGGACTGCTGAGTAAGCGCTCCAATCTGCCATCGCTAGATGTGTCAAGGGAGTTCTCCGAAAGGATGTAACTATTTGCTGGGGATAGCTTAGAGTGGTAATGATAATGTAGTTGTTCTAACCTGCTTCCTTTGCAGCAAAGACTGTTTTGATTATCTCCTCCATTTTGGTCCCGAACTGCCGACTCGGACCAGTCAGTACCTCGGGACTCTAGTGGAGCCGTCTGACCAATAGAGGGACTGCTTGTAACTTTGGAAAAGGCATTATGGGCTATGGCGCTTTTTCCGGCCACTGAGGGCCAGAGTAACTGACTGACAGGTGATGCCAGCCAATGGAATCGGGTAGCGCCCGAACTGTAAGGAGTGCCTCATGCTGCTAGGGGCAGATTCGTTGTGGCAGCGAAGGAGAAGGGAGCTCTGAGCTTCTGCGCTGTTTTGAGTGCTCGCGCGGGAAGCGCGTGAAAGGCCTGAGGCAGCCGTTTTTGCCTTGTCAGTGCTTCGGATTAAATCCGCCGACGTGCGGTCGGAGGAGGCTGTGTAGGGACACAGCTACCTACCAGGGTCTACCTGAAGGGGACTGGAGAATCTGCTGAATCGCACTCGGTCCATTAGGATGGTTGGAGTGGCTGCTAGAGCCCGAAGTGGTCGTGAGTTCGTTCGGGTCCTGAAAGTCGCTGCCTGGTATGGTACCCCTCTGTGTTTGCCATATAAATGTGTGAGGAGGCTTGTGAAGCTCATGGTTCAGCCTTGCCAGTGGTGAAGGAAGGGTATCTGCTGGAGTCGTGAGTATTGGATCAGGGTAGCTCCCTGTTAAGTTTACAAGCAGTGGCCAAGATCCTCTCGTTATACTGCTGCCTGCATTAACTGAGCCTTCTGCTCATTCTGATCTGCTCGGGACAGTAAACATTCATTTGTGTCAGGGCCCCAACCAGCTGCCACGAGGGACTAGCCATTAGGGCTTGGGTACCCAGGGACAGTAACTATTAGGTTTAGGCCTGTGCACAGAGCCCTAGGTAGATAAGTATAGTGATAAGCCAATCACCTTGATTTCCCCCTAGCCTTGTTATTCCCCCCTTAAATAAATCAGATTGTTTGTTTTGCAACTACACCCTGGCTGGATTGTGTTTTACTGAAGATATACTGTATAGTGAAAGTGTAATGACGGTACCTTACTTTTCAGGGGGTCCCCGGAGTGAGCTGAGAGATCCGATGCCGGGGGGGAAGTGTACCAGGGAAAAGTATGGTCATTACCTCTTGTGAGCCACTAGTGGGACAAAAGGGGGGTTGCAGTAACCCAGAGGGCTGTGACTGAGTCAATCTTGACTGTCTTGCCCCTGACCTCTGGGTGGAGGCACCCGTCAATGGATCTGGGCCCCTCACCTTGTCACAGTCAGGGCTGGCAGGGGTAGTAGCCCTAAGGGTAGCACCCCCTTGGGGTTACATCTGCATACATTAATAGTTTATATGTGTCATGGCCTAGTTGGATACCCTGCACTTCTTCTTGTAATTTGAGTTTAATGGCCAGGGGTTCCAGGAATAGACTGAAAAGAAGTGGGGATAGGGGACATCCCTGACTGGTGCCTCTGCCAAGCTGTACTAAGTGTGACAGAATCCTGTTACAGTACATGCTTGCCTTTGGTCTAGCGTATAGGACTTTTACTCATTTTGTAAAGGCTTTAGGAAAGTCAAATCTTTCAAGAACGCCAATGAGATATGACCATGAGACCCTGTCAAATGCTTTCTTTGTGTCTAAGGAGACCACAACCGTGGGGGTCTCTGGCTCCCCAGACACAGAGGAAAAGCCAGGCTCTATCTCAGATGGCATCAGTCCCTGCTTTGTTTCTTTTTGTTTATTGTTCTGGTCTGTACCTGACCAGCTCTCTGTCGACCCCCCACAAGGGAGATGGATGTGGCTGTGGATGGGGCACACCTCCAGCTGGAGATACCTGTCTTCTCTTTTGCAAGGATATGTGCCTTTGTAAACAGTTGGTTTATGTATGCTAGTTTTAGGTTGTATAGCATTTTTGCCTGTTCAATAAGTTCTTCACATGAGTGCATCTGTTTAATAGTAGGGTACGTTTTTTTCCAACCACTGTACCCTGTTTTAACAAAGTTGTCAACCGGTCCATGCCTAAGGATACTATTGCACCTCCTATACTGTCTTTCTGTGGCTCTACTCTTTTCACTGGAATACATTGCAATGTACGTAATTTTCCAAGAGATCCCAGATCATGGCTGAAATATCATGTTATACATGGAATGTTAGGGGTCTTAATATACGCTATAAAACGTAAGCAAGTATTATCCCATCTGAAGAGAGTAAAGGCACAAATAGCCTGCCTACAGGAGACAAAACTGATCTGGAATGACCACGCATACTTGGTTAAGGGCTGGGTGGGAATAGAGGTCCACACTAGTGCTCCCTCAAAGAAGAGGGGGTAGTAATCCTTATCCTTAAGAATCTCCCCTGAACCATCACTACTAGCCGCTCGGACTCTTCTGGGAGGTGGGTTATCACCCTTATGGACACCCTGAATGGTCCTGTTTTACTGGTAAACATTTATGCCTCCAATGAAGATAGCTCAACCTTCTTTCAAGATATCTCATATAAAACAGGAGCTATGGGTGGTGAGAACACCCCTATACTGGTAGGGGGAGACCTGAATCTGCCCATCACCGCTTGGTAGAAAAAAGTGTACTTAGCAAAGACACTCACCCTAGGAGCACCTTAGTCATTCGACACTTAATGCAAGAACATAGCCTGGAAGATATTTGGCACCTGATACACCCTAAAGAGAGGGGTTACACTTTTCAGTCTAGCGTCCATGGCACACTTAGTCAGTTGGACTGCTGGTTAATCTCTCCTGCAATCTCTCAATCCACACTAGACTCCCGTATTCTCCCCATGGTCATTTCTGACCATGTCCCAATCCATCTGATGTTTCTATGGGGCCCCAGGTCACGCCCATCTCCATCTGGGCATTTAGATCCCCTTTTGATAGAGGATTCTGAGTTTATACCCTGGGTAACTAAGGAATCCAGGTTGTTTTTTCAAGACAATCCAGTCAATGATACTACAGCTGGTAACACCAGGAAAGCTTATAAAGCTACTATCCAAGGTAGAATTATTGGATATTCCTCCTATAGGAGGAAGGTAAGGGAGCAAAAACATACCACTCTGGAGAAACAACTGGTAGAGGCCGAAATCCATCTTAAAACATTAAAGCAACCGAATTGTCACTCTCAGGTATGGAAGGAGCTCCTAAGGTTACGGTTAAAAGTTAAAAAAACTTTTATCTAGGAAGGCCGAATTGGCCCTGTTGAGGACCAAACATGTTTACTGGGGGCATGGGGTTGATAAATCTGGAAAGGTACTTGCATATCAGTTAAGGAAACAACAAGCTTGTTGGCACATAGCATGCCTTCAGGATCCCTTTACTCAGAAAGTACACATCACGCCTTCAGAGGCGAACATGATTATGACAACCTTTTATAAACAATTATATGCCACTTCCCGTCCTGAGCCTTCTCTCAACATGCAAGGGTTTTTAAATAGCCTGTCACTGCCCAAACTATCCCAACAACAGCGTGACCTTCTGGATGCTCCGCTGACCGAGGATAAAGTCAGGCAAGCCTTGATGTCTTTAAAAACTGGTAAGGCCCCGGGGGAGATGGGTTTTCAACCGACTTCTTGCAGGCCCTAGAACCTGTGGCGTCGCCTGTCTCATGTCAGGTATTCCAGGAGGCCAAGCGTTTGGGGCGTCTTCCTCCTACACTATGAGAGGCTACAATCACGATTCTACCAAAAAATGGGAAAGACCTGACCAAGGCAGGTAGCTATAGGCCTATCTCCTTGATTTATGTGGATAGCAAGGTCTATGCTAAAGCTATCTCTAATAGCCTTAAGTCCCTCCTCCCTGCGTTGATACACCCATCCCAAGTTGGTTTTGTACAGGGCAGATACAGTGCATACCACACTCAGCCCCTTCTGACTTTAATACACTCTACTCGTAGCCTCTCAACGTTGGCAGCTGCCATGGCTGTAGACTTTGAGAAGGCATTTGATTCTGTAGAATGGGATTATCTACACTTGGGGTTAAACCAGTTTGGGTTTGGGACCCGATTCCACTCCTGTTTTAAATCAATATATGTATATTCTTCATGGCCCAAGTTCTCACAAACTCCACTCTCTCAGAACCCTTTCCATTAGAAAGGGGCACTGGACAAGGTTGCCCCTTATCACAGCTTCTTTTTGTGTTGGCCATAGAATGCCTGGCTGCTGCCATTCGCCAGCATAAGGACATCCTTGGGGTCCAAATCTGGAAATCTCGATACTCCACCTAATTTTTTTCCCCCCAATTCTATTTTATGCTGTCTGTTGGCCAGGGCATCTCTTGGAGATGCCCATTCGACCAAAGCCTCTACTCCCCGCCTGAGACCTCCCTCTCTGGGAACCCCCACCCAGGACCTTTCAGCTCCCTGGATCACCCCCTTGGGGAGGGCCCACACACCTACCTGGTGGCCTTCCTGTGATTAGAGAGTCGATCCTGGATGGGAGCCAAGGGAAACTGGAGGAGAGATGGTCCAGTGCTAGGGATGTGGGTCTGGTCCCTGGAGCCCTCGTTGCCTCCCTGGTCCACCAAGGGTTTTTCCTTAATGGTCGTCTCCTGGAGTGTGGACATGCAATGATGTCCATGGTACTAGCGTGCCGATATCTGCTGCCACTCCACTCCGTCTTTTTGCACCACGTGTTCCTGGCGCTTCCCCTTGGGTACCACCAGGAACCACCTAGGAGTGGTGCTAGGCCCAGATCCCTCCCCAGGAAGGGAGAGCAGTCCTCCAGATGCTCAATCCCTTCCTCCCCTGCTGACCCCCGGGCAAACTGAGTCTGTTCCTGAACCCGGGATGCCGGCGTGGCGCGAGGTGTGGCATCCAGTGCCTTAACCCTCAGTGCCACCAGGTCGGCTGATACTCCACCTTATTATATGATGACAACTTACTGATCCCCCTGGCAGATACACAGACTTCACTGGTGCCCCTAATGGACCTCCTTCATAGGTTTACTGCCTACTCTGGTCTTAAGGTGAACCAAACCAAAACTGAAATCCTCCCTTTAAACTGTCACTGTTGCCCTCAGAAGGTGCCCACTCCCGATCTAAAATGGGTTCAGGATGACCTTATATATTTAGGAGTTAAAATCAGTACCAAGGTTGATGCCATCTGTGAAAAGAATATGGGACCCCTTACTGCTGAATGTATGGAAGAACTGAATAGATGGGCACAACTCAGCCTCACTATGGCAGGCAAGATATCTACGGTTAAGATGCCTATGGTCCCTAAGATAGTGTACCTGCTCTCCCATATCCCTCTGGATCTGCCTCAACTCTGGTATCACAAAATCAATAAAATGGTGGGTGCATTCTTGTGGGGCCCACAGAAACCATGTTACAGCTGGAATAAGTTAAGGGCTCACTGGAAGGTGGGAGGTTGGCATCTTCCCTGGATGGAAGGGTACAATACTGCATTTCAAACTGCTCAAACTCTGCGTTGGTTTGGGTCCTGGTCCCCCTCCTCCCTTCAGTGGCTCCATATGGAGCAGGATCATGAAAACACCCCCATGCTGGCCTCTCTTTTCTGGGCCTCACCCGTGCCACCCGGGAAGGACCACCCTATAGTTGGTTCAACGATAAAATACTAGAAACAACTCCACCAGCTGCTTAAAACAGCCCCCACCCCTTCTCACACACCCCTTTATGGCAAAATCCCCAGCTCACTATTGGTAACCAGCCTATTTACTGGCCCTTATGGGCAGCCAAGGGCATATATTATATTACTGCCTTATTGGGGTCATCACACCAGTATGTGGACTCATTTCAAAACCTTCAGAGGCATTGGGAGCTTTCCCAGAAAGATTTTTGGAAATATCTTCAGCTTCAGGATGCAGTTCTTCAGATTTTACCATCCAGGCAGCCGACCCAATCTCCATCTCCCCTGCTTAGTAGGTGGTTAGCTCTTCCCAGGGGTCAGGTAGGAGTTCTGTACGTGCAGATCAGAGATACCCTTCCCAGTCAAATGGAGATTTCTAAACAGAAATGGGAAAGGGCCCTCAGCATGGCTATTTCAGATGGGCAACGGACCCAGTGTTGGACCTTAGGGCACAAGGTCTACATTGATGCTTGAAGTAGGCTGATACATAATAAGTTGCTCTACAGGTGGTACAGGATGCCAGCTGTGTTGCATAAATTTAAGGTATTTTGGTGAGGATAAATGTTGGAGATCTTAGCAACGGGGAATCTTTTGCATGTAATATGGTCCTGTTTGACAATTCAATCCATGTGGGGTAAGGTCTGCCAAGTGAGTAGTGCCATCCTGGGAAAGGCTATCCCCCTGTCTCCATCCATAGTATTACTGGGAATTATGCCCCCGTCTCTTTGGCTTTCTACTTCTGAACTCAAGTGGTTCATGCTGTTCTGTATGCAGGCTAAACAGATACTCCTGAGTCCCTGGCTTACCTCACATGTCCCCAAAGAAAAAATTACTCACCTTAGTAATGTTGTTTCTTCTAATGGAGTCTTGCTATATTATAGACCTTAGCAGTTTGATCCAGCTCTAGAACTGCCCCGGAGTGCAATGGTTAAAACCATTCCAAAACAGAATTTTGGCACGAGAGCAGCTCTATCTGTGTCATTTCAAACTTGAACTGTCAGATCTTTACGAGCCAAACTCACTAAGGTCTGTGTGGAAGCTGTAACCTACACTAGCCAAATGGCTACCTAAATAATAATAACCATTGATGGTCCCAACACCAAGACTCAAGTCAGGGGACCAGAAATACTAACACCATTCTAATAATATGAAATGGAACATAAGTATAATAAAACACACACACGCCAGCACACACACATTCCCCAAAGTCCCAAAGGGACAAAATGCTAACAGGACATAAGTAGTGCCCACACTAAGTTGCCCGCACCCCACCAAGTAGAGGTTCTGAGAGGGGCAGGTTGGGGAGGTTCATAATATAGCAAGACTCCATTAGAAGAAACAACATTACTAAGGTGAGTAATTTTTCTTCAAACAACATGAAGTCTTGCTATATTATAGACATTAGCAGAATACACAGCAGTACCTCCATGGAGGAGGGCAGAACCTACTTAGGAATAGGCTCTGAAGAACAGCTGTGCCAACCCGAGCATCTCTCCTGGCCTGGACATCCAGGAGTAATGCTTGGCAAAAGTGTACCATTTTCCAAGTAGCAGCCTGGCAAATCTCTAATAAAGGGATATTCTGGCAGCAGCTAGAGACGCAGCTGTACCCTGGTAGAATGAGCCCTCAAACCAGGGGTGGGGGCTCGCCCACTTTCTGATAACAAAATTGGATACAAGAGACAATCCACCTGGCTATTGATCTCTTAGTGGCAGGTTTGCCTTTCCCAACTTCACCATAGGTAAGGAAAAGTTGGAGGATTCAACCTGTGACCTTTGGTACGCCTATATAATAACTAAGAGCTTCTTAACATCCAGGCTGTGCAACCTCCTCTCACCAAGAGAGTGATCAGTGAAAATACTGGAAGGGAGATAGATTGATTAAGATGGAAATCTGACACCACCTTAGGCAAAACTTCCTATTAGTCCTAAGGACTACCTTATCCCTGTGGAAAGAAATAAAGTCAGTCTCCACTGACAAGGCTTGCAATTCACTTATGCCTGGCAGAAGTGATAGCCACTAGAAAACAGTTTTCCAAGTTAGGTACTTAAGCTCTGCAGAAGACAGAGGTTCAAAAGGGGTTGCATTAACTGGGCAATGCAAACATTAAGGTGCCAAGCAGGGCCGGTTCCCGAAAGGGAGGATTAGTATGGAGTAATCCCTTAAAAACTTGAAAACACAGGATGAGAGGAAAGCGGGATGACTTTCCTGTTGACACAAAAGCAGACACAGCTGCCAAATGAACTCTCAGAGTAGCTGGTCTGAGACCCAAGGAATTAAGATGTACCATGTAATCTAACAAAATGGGCAATCTAGCAGATTCTGGGAAATATTTTTCCTAGCACACCAAATGGAAAACCTTTTCCATTTAGAACTATAAGTAGCTCTAGTGGAAGGCTTCTGGAAGCCTTTAGGATCTCAAGAACACCCTGAGAGAGGTGTAAATCAGCAACTCTAACTCCTCAAGAGCCAGGCCTTGAGGTTGAGGGATTTGAGGTCCGATACCAAACCCTTCCCTGGGCACAAGTCAACAGATTGTGATTCCTGGGGAGGCACAGGGAAGATGGACTGTCAGAGACAGAAGGAGGGTACCACGGCTGCCTGGCTCAATCCGGGCAATCAGAATCACCCTGCAAGGCTGAGATCTGATTTTGACTAGTACTTTGAATAGGAGAGGAAAGGGGGAGCATAGAGGAACTCCTCCCAATCCAGAAGAAGGGCATCCAGGGAACTGAGCCCAGCACTGGAGGCCTGCAACAGAACAGAGGAAGTTTGTGATTGTCTGGGGCTGCAAAAAGATCTATCTGAGGATGCCCCACCTGGCAAAAACTATCCCCAGCACTTGAGGATCCAGGGACCATTCATGATGGCCCTGGGAAGTCCTGCTGAGGGCATCCGCTAGACATTGTCCTTCCCTGGAAGATGAACTGCTATGAGGGAAGTGTTCAGGAATAGGCCAGAGACCACAACTTCATTGCCTCGGCACAAGGCCAAGACCGAGTGCCCCTGCTTGTTGATGTACCACATTGTTGTGGTGTTGTCTGTTCTGACTTGTATCACCTTGTCGTGGACAGATGCAGAAAAGCTTGAAGAGCTAAAAAGACAGCTCTGAGTTCCAGCAAATTGATGTGGAGCAGAGATTCCTGGGGGACCAAACCCTGAGTGGAAAGGTCATGTGGCTCCCCAACCCAGAAGGGAAGCATCTGTAGTGAGAGTCAAGTCGGAGAAGGGGAAATGAAGGGACCCCGCCTAAATTGCTCTGATCCTTCCACCACTGGAGAGCTAGGATCAAGGTTCGAGTCACTGGGACCAACTTGGAAAGGGGTCTCTTCTGAGACCACAAGGTTCTCAAGTGAAACTGAATGTCTCATCTGAAATCTGGCTCCTGCACAACAGCTGTGGATGCAGCCATGTGCCCCAGGAGCTGCAGAAAGTGTCTTGCTGGTCGAGACCTGCAGAGTGAAGGAAGAGGCCAGAGCCACTAAATTCCTTACCCTTCTTTGGGAAGAAAGGCTCTGGCTAGCTTTGTGTCCACTCCTGCCCCAATAAAGGTGAGTACCTGGACTGGTTCCAGAACCGACTTTGGTAGGTTTAGTAGAAAACCCAGGGAGGTGAGAAGCTGCTGTGACCTGCAGGTGAGATTTTACCTGTTCTGGGACAGGCCTACAATGAGCCAGTCATCTAGATAGGGAAAACAGCAATCCTCTGCCTCCTTAAGTGGGCCACTGCCACTGCTAGACACTTTGTGAATACCTTGGAGCAGAGGTAAGGCCAAGGGCATTGCTTTGAACTGGTAATGACCTGAGGGCAGTTCGAATCTGAGGTACTTTCGATGGGATCTTCTGATTAGGACATGGAAATAGGCATCCTTGAGGTCCAGGGAGGCTAGCCAGTCCCTGGCCTTAGGGAAGGTAAAATCATTGCCAGAGTTACCATTTTGAACTTTGGTTTCAAAAGATGCTTGTTCAGATATCTGAGATCTAAAATGGGCCGCCATTCTCCTGTCTTTTGGGGTAAGGAAGTATCTGAATACAGACCCCTGCCCTGATGCAGGGAGGAACCCTTTCTACTGCTCTGAGAGCTAACAGGGATGAGACCTCTGTTTCCAGAGCGAGGGTCTCTGAAGCACTTGCTAGAAAAGTCTGCTTCTCAACTTGGGAAACTTTTTGAAGCTGAGAACCAGACCCTGGCTTACTACTTCCAGAACCCACTTGTCTGAGGTTAAAGAAGCCCAATTCTGACTGAAGTAAGGCCAGCCTGCCCCCACTGGTACAGGAGACCGCCCTGGGCACCCCATCAGGGTGCCTGTTTCGCAGGAGCTTTAGGCTGAGGGGTGGGAGCAGGTCTGCCCACCCCTCTGCCTGCCCCTGCCCTCTGAAGAAGCCCCTCCTGAGCATAGGCAGAGGAGGCCTGAGTCTGTAGAAAGGCTTGTGAAAAGGCCCACCCCACCCCTGGGGGCATGCCTTTGAGGAGTGGCTTGCCGGCCCTCAGCCTGGGCACCTTGTAAGTAGTCCTATATTCATCCATCTTCTTCATGTAATTCTCTGTCTGCTCTCCAAACAGAGAATTTCCACACAGGAAAATCCATAGCCTTAGTCTGGGTATCCTGTGACAAACTAGTACACCTGAGCCAGGCCAACCTACGAAAAGCTACAGATGTGGCCATGACCCTAGAGGAAACATCATTAACATCCACAGCAGCATGAAACTGAACCTTAGAGGCTTCAATGCCATCAGCAGCCACCTGTTCTAGTTCACTAGCCAGCTGGCCATGGGCCTGTTTGCCAATTGCATAACAGTATCCCATCTAGATTTCTGATACCTAGCTCATAAGCCATATAATTTGTCTTGCCTGAGTCCCAGAGAGCTGCCATATACTGTTTTTTTTTTTTTTTGCCATGGCATCAATCTTCCTGGAACCTTGTCAGGAGGATGTGAAGCCAAGGGAATATTAGCTTTATCACAGGCAGCAGCCTGAACTACCCAACATGACTGCATTGCTGAGAAAGGAATTCTGTATCAGGGCCTGACAATGTATACCTTCTGTCCATCTTTTATCTACAGAAGGCACAGAATTAGGAGCTTTTAAAATTTTAATTGTTTGTTTCCTAAAAGACTTATGTAAAGGAATAGACAATCTCCTAGACTCTGGAATATCCATCATTTCTACAAAATCAGGCTCCTCTTGCTCATCCACAGCCTCTTCTAAAGGAAGCTGGAGGGTTTCAGCAACTTTTTTATAAAACATAAAATGATAATTCTAAATTGGGCCTGGAGAGAGGGAGGCTGCCCACTCTGTAGACAGCTATCTTGTATTAGGAGTGAGATATATTGGTTAAGGAGCAAGCTGTGGGAGCTGGGGGGGGGGTGTCCACGGATAAGGGGTGTGGATATGGGCAGCAGAAGGGTGGGGCTGAGGGGAGGCTGGGGCAACGCTCTGAAATTACAGGACATTATGCTACAGCAAGCAGAAGGGGGGATATTAGGGACAGAGGATCCTTAGATAGGGAAGTTGATGCTAAGGGAAAGCGACAGGGTGAAAATTTGAATTCAAGGAGACTGAGGGGAAGAGTCAGGAGGGGCTGTTAAAGTGGAAGCCTAAAACAGCAGACTGTGGGAAGAGAGCTCTAAGGTGAACAGTGCAAGAGAGGAAGAAGAGGGTCAGTTTAGAGATGCAGTCAGGGGAAACTCAGGTTACTTGATGGAGGCTGACATAGAGTGTCACAATAAATTTGAGATACTAAGCATCCTAGAGGGGGAGGAAGGGGTTGGTGGAAATGAGGAAACTTATACAGAGGCCGGGGGGAGGGAGTCAGATACCCATAGGGCATCACAGAACAGCTATGGAAAGGATAGACACAGTCCCAGAGGGAGAAGGGGAAACATATATGTTAAGCAAATGGGGGAGATGCAACATATTCCAGACATGAGGGAGGAGAGCATGATTGGAGAGGAACTGGGAGACAAGGAGGTGGGAGAGGAGCCCCCCTTCAGCAGGAAGGTCAGTACCAAGGATGGGGCCCTAGCTAAAGGGGACCCACAGAGAGCCTCTGGAGACAGGGTACTATTACAAGGGGGGGATGAGGGAGGGGAAGGGAAACCATCAGGGCCAGGATAAATGGTTCAGATAAGAGAGGGTTAAAGGACACCATTCAGAGGGGTTTGAGTTAAGTGGGCAACAGCAAGGGAGGCAGAAAGGGAGGGTGACAAGGGGTCTCTAATAAGGCAGGAAGACTCCCATGAAATTGCAATCATGAATAAAGTGGGGGCTGAGAGGGCATAGTGTAGGTAACCATAAGGATGATGGCGGTGTTAAGGTTCTGTTACTGGGAGACTCGATGATTAAGGGTATCCATTGGGAGGGACAGGGGGATGGATGCCATAGCCAGGTGAAGGTAGTGAGTATCTCTGGGCTGACAGTGCACAGAGCAAAGTTCATGGTGTATGAAATGGTTAGGGATTGTGGAGGGAAACCGGATTTCTTGGTGCATTTGGGAACTAATGATCTAGAGGGAAATAGCATTTTGGAAATCCAAGCAAGGTTCCAAGAACTTGCCAGAGTCTGTCGGGATAATGGATGCAACATTTCCTTTTCGGAGATATTGCCAGTACCAAAGGCCCCAGTGGAGAAAAAATGAACTCACAGAGGTTAATGAATGGCTCAGGAAGTGGGGTGAAGAGAATGGGTTGGAGTGTTAGGGAACTGGAATGGAGTTTGGGAGGATAAGGGACTATATGCCAAGGACAGGTTTCATCTTGCCCCATTAGGGAAGGAAGTCCTAAACAGGGGATGGCTGACTACATACAAGAAAGGTGGGGTTTAAACTTGTAAGGGGGAAGGATAAGGGAGGGCTGACTAGAAGCCCTCCCTCCAGATGAGGGGTAGCCTTCAAGCCCAAGGGGGGAGGGGGAAACAGACTGGAGGTGGAGGTTTCAGGAGGAGCAGGGGAGGATGGAAGTATAAGGAATCTGGGTGGGGTCTGACAAAAGGATCAGGGATAAGGGGTGGGGTTAGTGTTAGTAAATGCCAGGAGCTTGGGAAACAAGTTGCCAGAGTTCCAGGCCATGCTGTTCGAGGGGTGGATGTGGCGGCAGTCACGGAAACGTAACAACAAAAACCATGACTGGGACCTAAATGTACTGGGGGCACACTATGCTTAGGAAGGATAGAAAGGAGGGCAGGGTGGAGTGGCTATGTTCATTAGAGATGACATAGAAATTCTATGGTAGAAGAGGCAGAGGGAAACGTGGAGGCCTTATGGGTCACCCACGATCCCCAGCAGGAGATAAGGTCAAGCTGGGAGTAGCATATAGGCCCCCGGGATGAGTGATGTTCTAGAGGATGGTTTGCTGGACAACATCATTGCCCAGTGTGGTCCAAAAGGGAAGGAGTGGTGTTGATGGGGACCTTAATATGCCAGGTACTAACTGGGGAACCATGTCCTCTAAGGTGGCCAAGGAGCAGAGGCTGCTGGATGGCTTCCACGATGTGTTCTTAACACAGCATGTGCCGGAGCCCACAAGGGGGCATGTCCTGGATGTGGTTCTGGCAGATGGGGATCTGGTAAGGGACATGGTTGTACAGGACCCCTGACTGGGAGTGACCACAATACTGTCTGGTTTCAAATAAGCATTGGGGAGTGGGGTGAGATCTAGGACACTGGCAGTGGACTTCAGCGGGCAGACTTTATGGGCATGGGAAATATTCTCAAGGATCACTTGAAGGGATTACATCAACAACAAGTGTGGAAAGGAGATGGGAGGTCATAAACGGGACTTCATGAGGCAGTCAGGATCTGCGCTAAGTTGAAACGTATGAGAGCAAGGTCACATAAACCATGCTGGTGGTCCAGGTAGCAGTCAGAGAAAGAAGAGCTTACAAAAATATAAAACAACAAGAGGGATAGGATAAGAAATGTACCAGCTTGCATCTAGAAAAGTCACCCAGATGGTGAGGGGAGCAAAGTCCAGTAAAGAGCAACGGCTGGCACAGGGGATACATGGAGGGAAAAGGGTTCTTCCGGTACATTGGGAGCGAGAAAACTAAGGGCCATCTCAGCAGATTGAGATCAGAAGGAGGGTGGGTGGAAGAGGCGAGGACCAGGAGAGGTATTTAACCAGTACTTTGCCTCTGTGTTCACTAGGAGGGGATGGGATATCTACAAAGCAAGGCACAAAGGGGATAGAAGCGGCAGGGAGTGGGATCGGGAGCAGCAGAAATGGAGCAAAAGGGAGGGAAAGGTACCCAGGGGTGTCACATCTGGATAAGGATAAAAGACCAGTAAGGTGGAGGGACGGATGATGCCATCCCACCAAGGGTGTGGTTTGCCCTCAAGGCCCTAAAGAAAGACAAACTCCTGGCCGGATGGCATTCATCCGAGAGTACTATGGGAATTGTGGACATACTGGCTGCACTTCTGGAGCTTTTCAAGGTCACTTGAGACAGGAGGGTACCTAGGGATTGGCGGAGGCACATGTGGTACCAATCCACAAAGGGGGGTCAAGAAGTACCAGGAAACTATAGACCCATCAGTTTAACCTCGTTGGTGGAAAATTAATGGAGAGTATACTAAAGGAACGATTGGGGTTTACTTGGAGGTGGGAGGTCTGGATAGTCGCAGCATGGGTTTGTGCCAGGTAGATCATGTCAAACCAACCTTGTGGAGTTCTATGAATGGGTAACATCAGAACTGGACAGGGTAAGCCTGTGGATGTATTATTCTTGGACTTCAGCAAGGCTTGACTCTGTCCCACAATGGTCTGGTGGAGAAACTGATGGGGTTAGGAGTAGGCCCTTGATGGTCAGATGGATTGAAAGCTGGATAGCTGGACGCACTCAGAGAGTAGTGGTCTGTGGGGAGCTCTCGAACCCTACAGAGGTTGGTAGTGGGGTACCACAGGGCTCGGTCCTGGGTCCAATCCTGTTTAATGCATACATATCAGACATCAGGGATGGTATAGGGTGTGAAATGAGTCTCTTCACGGATGACTCAAGATGGGAGCAGTAGTTGAGGGAGAAGAGGGAGGTTGGCCCTGCAAGGGACCTGACACCCTGGAAAGCTGGGCTCACACATGGAAATTAAATTTCAATATCACCAAGTGCAAGGTGTTGCATCTGGTCGGGAAACCCCAACACAGGTACACCCTGGGAGGAGGTGCTGGAAGCCTCAACAGGGAAAAAGACCTAGGGTCATGGTGGATACATGTATGAATAACACTGAGCAGTGCAGGAGAGCAGCTAGCAAGGCAAACAGGATGTTGGGATGCATCGCAGGGGGATCACCTCTAGGAGCAAGGAAGTGATTCTGCCACTGTACAATGGACTGGTTAGACCACACCCTGAGTACTGTGTACAGTACTGGAGACCACACTTGAAGAGGGACATACAGCTCCTGGAGAGGGTACAGAGGAGGGCAACAAAGATGATACGAGGCTAGGGATTTGACTTACGAGGACAGACTTGAGGAGCTCTGCCTGTTTTCATTGGAGGAGAGGAGAGACAGGGGGACATGATTGAGGTCTTCAAGTACCTCAAGGGAATAAATAGGGTAAACATGGAGGATCTTAGACTAAAGCAGGAGGCATCACCAGAGGGCATGGTTTGAAGTTGGAAGGTGGAAGGGTGAGGGGAAAGAGGAGGGGTTTTCACTGAGAGGGTGGTGGACCCTTGGAATGCTCTGCCTGGTGAGCTGGTTCAGAGATCCACAGTGGAGAGCTTTAAGAGAGGGTGGGACAGACACAGAAAGTGGATGTATCAGATGATGGCCTGTCCCGGGGGGGTGGGGATGAATGATAGGGGTTTCTGGAGCACAAGGGATGGGAGGGTCTCGGCACCCAACTAAGGATCTAGGTTCGAGCAGACTTGATAGACCATAAGGCCTAATCTGCTGGCAAATAGTATGTTAGTATGTTAGAGATGGGGACTCAGACAGCATAGGGGGAGATTCTAAAGGTCTGTCTGGGGAGATGTCCGGTTCAATGGGCACACCCAGACCTTCCCAGCCACATTCATACTGTTCATAATCCTCCTCCCCTCCTCTGGTTCATAAAATTCCTCAATATCATAATCCTGAACCACTGGGACCGGACGAACCGACCTTTACCAGATAGTGGTGGTTGGACGGACCCTGAGACAGTGACTGGACAATTTGTATGGCTTTTGCTATCTCTGCAGCAGTTGGAGAAGGAATTTTGGACCCAGACCTGCTGATTTTCTTGTTTTCTTTACTGGAATTGGTTCCTCAGAACCAGCTTTTCTTTGCCCGAGGAAGTCTGGCCTGGTCAGAGGGCACTCCTCTGGTTCGGTTGGCACCGAACCGGGCTGGCCATCCGGTCAGTGGACTTTTTGGCTCTCGCCCCTGAGCCTGCCCAATCTTTTTCCAGGGTGGCTGCAGGAAATTCTTACATACCTGGCAGTCTGACTGGAGGTGGTCAAACCTCAGACAATAAACACATGGTGTGTGGTCAGCCTTTGCAAAGACTTCCCACAAACATCACAGTGTTGAAACCAATGGGCCCGGTTTTCTTTTAGGTTTCTCCAGACATAATGCCAGCCTAACCAAAAACTTGCCTTTTTAACGCGGCAGTGCAGGCAAGACATATATCGGTTCCTAACCGTGTCACGGGTATTGGAAAACCGTAATAAATCCGTTTTTAGAACTGATAAGAACCGGAACCGCACTCTAAAATAGTAACTTTTAGTTTTAAATGAGTTTAAACCCACTGATCGGTTCAAAACCGAACCAATAACTTACAAGTTCCACACAGACAAAACCTTCATTTACTTAGGTTACCACAGATAGAGCTTGAACCGAACGGTTTTATGGTTAAAATAAAACTATTCTCGGTTAAATCCAACCGAGAAAACACTTTTAAAACCGAGAAATGAACCGAGCAGAAGGAGAAATCTCCGGAGCGACTGTTCACTGAGGCGGAGTAAAGAATCTGACAGTTCAAGTTTGAAATGACACAGATAGAGCTGCTCTCGTGCCAAAATTCTATTTTGGAATGGTTTTAACCATTGCACTCCGGGGCAGTTCTAGAGCTGGATCAAACTGCTAATGTCTATAATATAGCAAGACTTCATGTTGTTTGAAGTAGTTGACATTGTTACCTCCCTAGGAAACATCTTTGAGATGGAAAGACAATTCCACTTGATCAAACACTAACTGGACCACTTCAATACATGCAGGGGACCTTACTTGGCATATCCTGCTCCTAGGGCAGGTATAGGTTACAAAGCTGTATAACCCTCACCTATGTGGTGCATTTCCAGTCGAGGTGGTTGTTGGTATACCCCGGGGGTTTGCAGGTGCTATCTCTTATTGATGTATGCTACACTTTGTGTTTTCTGTGTATATAGTTCTCATCTATTGGGCATGCCCATGTTACTTTGTGGATACCTCTTTTTTTTTTCTTGTAGATGCTGAAGGGTTTGGTACCACATAAGGTTAAGAAATCCGGATCATAGTAGATGCCATGGTACATGATCAGACTTTGTTGTCTTCTGTGTGGTCCTGCTTCCCCTCTTTTAGATATACAGTAGGTACCCTTCACTTACTTACTGGTCACATTATATGTAGGCTTTATTGGATGTAAGTTTATCGCTCACTGTTACTTCTAGTTTTGCTGTATTAGGCTTACTTGACAGACTGTGACAGTCAACATAGCTATGCTGTTTTTTCTGTTTCAGTGCTGGTTTGTTTGTTAAGGTTGAAAATCTCAATAAAATCTTTAACTTCAAAACTCAGACTGTACTAACAAAAATATAAATGGAAAAACCAGAAGGCTAGAGACATCTTTGGGGTGACAATTCTCTTTAAGTGGAGAAACAAACCTGGCGTTAAGCCAGTAGGGGAGCGTGACCACACAGCAGAGTTTGAAAAATGTTCTGTATTCCATACTTTGTATACATTCTATTCTCCAGGGTATCACACTCTGGCAGGATGATACTATTTGTATTGGGCATCATTGATGGATTCCAGTTGGTAGAAGCCGAGAGTCTGCCAAATGTAGGAAAAGTTAACTCCAAGCTGTAAGTCAGATAATCAAAAATATAGTAAGTTTACAATTTTTTTTATTCAAATCATTTATAGCAAGGTACTGGAAAAGAAAGAAACTGTTAACCTAAGCAAACAGAACTGGTAGGTCTTTAGAGTATGTGCATCAATAATTATGGGAAACGTATAAAGACTGAATTAACTGTATTTTTATGCATACTGGGTCACAACTAATAACCATCATAAAGTGCTTTATATGCTGCATAGCGATGAGCAATAAATGGTAAATTTATTGAGAAACACAACTGCAAACCCCAAAATAAATTTAATATAATAACTGGAGAGCATTTTCTCCCATAGGAAACCTGGGTTATAATTCGCCGTTATAACCTGCAGGTTATAATGGCAAACACGCGTTGGGTTTCTAACGCTTCACGTATGCACCTACCTCTGCTCTCTCCTCTTCACTTACGGGGTGCCTGGACACCGCCAGTATCACTCAGCAGTAAGTGAAAAAAAAATTGCCTCCCAGCTCTTTACTTTGCTCACATGCTCGCTAACCTTTAAAAAGAAAAAAGGTTTCGACAGCCACTCAGCTACAGACTGCCAGTCATCCACACCAGAGTGGCTGTTTTTTTTTTTTATATAATTGCTGCTGCTACTGCGGTGAGAAAACGCTCCCCAGCAATTATATAAAATAAAACATGGGGCCGTGTGTTTAACTCGAGATTTTACACACACTCCTCAGTGTTGGATACTTAAATAAACCCCTCGAACTTCCCCCCTTGGGGTGTGTGTCAAATCTCATTAAACACACCACCACATGCATTATTCTACATGTAATATATGGAGATGGCCTAATAATACCATCTCATCCCATACAAAAAATTTGTTGCAATACCACAGTACTGAGACTGATAATACCATCGTTCCAAACTGATAATACTATCATTCAGAAGTGATAATACTATCGTTCAGGAGTGGAACGATGGTATTATCAGAAGCAATCACCAGCACGAGAGCAATAACCTGGCTACTTCAAGCGTGAGCTGTCTTTCAAACCGCAAACAGTTTCCTGACAGAAACACTGCTACTTGGTCGCGGCGCGTCACTACAAAGATAAAAAATGCAGCATTTTACTGATAACGTCACGGAAGAGAGAATACAGTTTGTGAAAAGCCAGGAGAACCCCAACACCACAAAAAAAATAAATTTTGATTTAAACCTCCTCCAAACATACCTCACAAAGCAAGGTGAGTCACGGTCCATTGAAGCTATACCCATACAAGAACTAGACTCAATCCTCGCTAACTTTCTGTTTCATTTAAAAAGCAAGGCGGCTCTGAATATGAGCCTAGCACAATACCGAGTGTCCTTGGAAGCATCGACAGACACCTACAAAATTAATTATCCGCCTCAATTTTCCAAAGTCCTTCTACAGTATTCAAAGAACGCTACAGACACTTAACTGCTAAGCAAAATACCTAAAAACTCGGAATGGGTAACCGGCCAAGGCAAGCAGAAGCCCTAACAGAAACAGACATCAACTTACTATACACCGGGCACTCTGAGTTACGACTCCCCACAGCACTCCTTCACATGCTGTTCTTCAACATAGGGCTACATTTCACCCTACGAACAAGCGAGCAATACCTCCTCCGCTGGGGCGACATAGTATTAAACAAAGACAGCCAAGGAAATGACTACCTGGAGTACCATGAACGTCAAATGAAAACTAGAACAGGTGTAAACATAAGAGGTATAAAGCCAGTACAACCCAGGCTATACTGCAACACCACGAACCCAAGCAGAGACACAGTAACTGCCTATGAAAAGTATGCCACACAAAGGCCCCCTGCCATGCTACAACCTGATGCTCCCTTCTATTTAGCACCAAATCTGAAGCTAAAACCAACCAGCTTATGGTTCAGAGCCATGACAATCGGTGAGAACAAAATTCGGACCATTCTGAAAATGCTACAAAAATCTGCAGGGCTTCCACCAGAAAAACGAATAACAAACCATAGCACAAGAAAAACTGCTATACAAATGCTCATTGACTTTAATGTGCCTCCCACGGATGTTGCCCAAGTCTCCGGTCATAAAAACATCCAGTCAATTAATAATTATAGTACCTTGTCTGAGCTAAAGCAACAGAAAATATGTGCCATCCTCTCCGGGGAACAACCCAGCACTTCCACACGTCCTTCAGCACCTCCTGAATGTGAAGCACCCAGACCTGACACAGCGACTAACTCCATTGCAGTCCCACAGGAAATGACAACACAGATGTCCTCCAAAAGCTCCCACATCTCCGCTACTGCAGGCAACATATTTGGTTCCCACTGCAATTTTTTTGGGAACGTCGCGATCAACATCCTGGAAGTCACCGCCCCACCAAAGAAGCGACGATTCGTCATCTACTCGTATTCCGATTCGGACTAAGCGCCTCTTGCATGCAAAAAAAAAAAGTTAACTTACTGTTTACTGTTCTTTTAGCCACAATCATTGGCTCATCAATTACATGAAATTCTGCACTACTTTACTGCTTCTCCTAACAGCTGTTCCTCATTCACCACTGACAACCCATCAGCCTGCACCAAAGGTAAGCAAAAAACTATTCCTGCTCCATATATTACAAAAAATAACAGATAGCTAAGTATGTATTTCTCGGCAGTAATACCATCGCGAGGTTTTGGGGACTTTGGGTACCTCGAGAGCGAAGTCCCCAAAACCTCTCGATGGTATTACTGCCTTGTAATACATACTTAGCTATCAATTATTCTATTTATAATTGATAAATTGCTGCCTGCAGTTCATACTTTACATTATGTAGAAGTGACACATCACATTACAACTTACGAGGAGCAGGACTTAACAGAACTCACTTGTGGCTCTACCATTCATGAGCTGTTGTCCTGCCCCCTTACTCATGAAGATAAATTGTATATTCTGAGTCAGGACATTGTGTATGTCATGTACTGTATATTACAGTTAAAATCATTAGCTTTGGGGTTTTTTTAGTTTTTGTTTGAAGGAATACTCCCTTTTTGTGGCAGGTTCTATGGACAGATACTGGGTCTTAACTGCTATTACTACAGGCACCCTTCCCTTCAGTTTTAAATACCAAACTCTATTCCACACAATTACAGTCTTCCAAAGACTATAGAATTAATTACAGATCCAGGGTGCATTTATGACCAATCCAAGCATTCCTTTCTCCTGCTTGTGTGAGACACACTTTTTCTATAGGGTGTTTCATGCATAGGTGTCCTGGAAACAAGCTTGTTTGGGAGATTTTTAAGAAATGTAATATATTATTGAATAATGTCTATTAGTAATCAATTAATACTGTTACAGTGATAACTCTTCTTGTTGTAAGACTGGTCTCACTTACATTCTTAGGTTATCAAAACTGCTTACATTTGGTCTGCAGTTCTCCTACCCTAAGAATAAGACTGAAAATGGAAATTACGTACCTACTGTAATTCTTGATCTTCTTGGACAAGTCTTCACCACTCGTTCATACTGCTGGGTACTGCCCTGGCTTGGCCCACACTGCTTAAGATAGAGTCTCAAAAGTAGGGGGCACAGGGTTGTAAAATTCATAGGATTATTAGGAACAAGAAGAAACTCAAGGCACACGAGACTCCCTGGGTCCACCATGGAGGTTTGAAGAGCTAGGGTGGAACCCATATTCCTAAGGAGGGGCTGATAGGAGAGGTCCTCAACCAAAGGTTCAGCTGAGACAGAAGGTTTACTTTCCAAGTCATAAAGCGAGACATCGTTGACACCGTCAGACAAAATCAGGATGGGATCAGACTCATCAAGTTTTATTTCCACCCCTGAAAGGTCAGGAGCTAGTCATGCTAGATCGAATCCTGGAGCAGGCGAAGGGAACACAGGAGGCATTGAAGGTCGCATTGGTGTCGAGGAACTTGGCACTGAACACGGCACCAAAACTCCTGACACTGCTTGCGGCACCAAAGAGCTGGACATCGCACATGGCACCGAAGGACCTGAAGCTACACATGGCACCGAAGAACTCAACGCCAGATGCAGCACGTATGCCAGTGACGTACGCGCATTGAAGAACCCGACACCACATGCGGCACTGAGGCCAAGCGTGGCACCATAGAACTCGATGCTGCACACAGCAGAGACATACCAAGACCCTTGTCAGATCAAGAAGAAAAGAGGGAGGAAACTGGCACCTACGCCGGCCCCTGCGTGGAAACCTGGTGAGGTGATAAAGCACGTGGAACTGGCATCGGAGGCATCGATACTGGGAGGGAAAAAATTCCATCAGCAGCACCGAATGCACATCCTGCCCCAACTGCCTGAGCTGCGGCCCAGCGGCTCCAAGACCCAAGGGCCCTAGAAGTGGGTCCCAGGCAAGGGCAACCAAGATAGACGCACAACCCATTGCTCCATAAGAATGGCCTAGAGGAGAAACTGCTCACTGGAAACCCCATCAGAGGACAGAGAAGGGCTCTGATGTATTTGAATTCTGGCCATGAAGAACGGAAGCCTCCAGGGACCCGGGGGGGGGGTCAGGGTGGCTCTACCATTCCTCACTACTGAAGGCTCCCTCACAGACCTAACAGAGGGTGACCTTGAGTGGTATTGTCTCTTCTTTCCTCCGGGAAGAAGAACTCGAGGTCGAACGGTGCCAGGTCCCTGACCGGGATCAGGAACAGGTCCATTTCTTTTTGTGCTTTCGGAAGGACTGTCCCCCCTCCTGAGTACTGGACTACCTGTGGTTGGACCCCCCCTTCCCCTGAAAAGGGCGGCAGACCAGACACAGCCCCACTGCCAGAAAAACTTTCCAGCAAAGTCTCCCTACCGTCACTGATACCATCCATGGTGGACTCTGTCGACGGCAAGCTAAGAGATTGTCTTTTCTTCAGAAAATAAACATTTTCTTCCTTTTTTTTACCACTGTACAAATAATACTAAATAACTAAACAAAACTGAAAGACTATATAAGCTGCTGTCATATAGATGAGATGTTTTGACTCCCAGAGGGTGAGCGACGTCGTCACTGAAGCACACACGATGGCGGGAAAAAAGGAACTGAGGGGGTTGGGAGGTCGATGCTGAGACAGCCCACACAGGCGCGAGTCAGTCTCATGGTGCTGCACATGCCTACCTACTTCGCTGCCAACCCTTCTGAAGATTTTTCACTCCCGCTGGGTCCTAGCTCCTCCAACGTAGTACCCAGCAATATGAATGAGTGGTAAAGACTTTAACTCCAGGAAGATCCACTCTTACAACTGTAAAAGTGATCTGCAGGGCAGTATTAACATACAAGAAAAACTTCAGTATATGGAGTAAAGTAAATAAGATTGTTCTAAGGCTTGTGTCTTTTGAAATATACATCTGATGCTTTATTTGAGAAATACAGTATAAAAATGTCATATGAGTCACTGAAGGATAACATAGTTTGGTTCACCATGAAAACGTCATATGTAGTCATAACTTCTATTATGATCACTGGTACCCAGTCACAGGAAATGATATCATGAGGCACTCCCCCCTCCCCTCCCCCCCACACACACTGTTACACAAGACACTGCCATGTGGGCATTTAAAAACTAGTTTGTTTTTTTTCTAAAAAGGAATCAACTGAAGACTGTGATGAGTTCCTGTCTGCCACCTCCCCTTCCCCTGGGAAAAATTAATTAGGCAGCTGGGAATTAGAAGGATTTATTGCCAGTGACGGGGTTCTTGTGACATCATAAATGCCAACAGCAAAGACCAAGTAACTTACGAGGTCATCCGAACTCTGAGATGGAATTTGTTTTGTTTGTTTTTTTCCAATAGGGGAAACCCTCTTCAGGAAGGAAAGAAAAAATGACTCATCATAGTAATGTTGTTTCTTCTAATGGAGTCTTGCTGTATTCTGACAAATGCAGTATTACCGAGCGGTTCAGCTGCCCCGGAGAAAAAGAGTTAAACGTTATGCAAATCCATAGAATGTTGAGCTCAAGCTCAGTTTTCAAACTGCTGTCCTCGGTACATTCTAGTAACTGATCAGATTCTTACGAAGCTACCAATGCAATAGATATAAAAAAAAAACTCTATAATCAGACCTAAGCACCCCCATGGGCAAAAACAGAAACCAACAGGGTCATAAAGAAGACTCAAGTCACCGATGCCCAAGAAAAAATACACTACCCACTGGTGGAGTGAAAAACATAACTGAGGTGCAGATGCCCAATCCTTTCTCCAGGTTCTGAGAGGAGAAGGCAGGGGGGTAGGTCAGAATACAGCAAGACTCCACTAGAAGAAACAACATTACTATGGTGAGTAATTTTTTTCTTCAAACAACATGAAGTTTTGCTGTATTCTGACAAATGTTGACTACCAAGCAGTGCCCCCTAGAGGTAGGCACAGAACCTACTTGGGAAATAGGCTCTGCAACAGTGCTGTGCCAAACCTGGCATCACTTCTGGCCTGGGTGTCCAGGCAGTAGTGCTTAGTGAATGTGTGAACAGTCTTCCAGGTGGCTGCTTTACAGATGTCCAGTTAGGGGATATCTCTGGCAGCTGCACTGAGGCAGCAGTTCCTCTAGTGGAATGGACCCTCATGCCTACTGGTGGGTCCTTCCCCAGCTTGCTGTAGCAAAACTGGATGCAAGCCACAATCCATCTGTCTACGATCCTTTTTGTGGCTGGCCTGCCCTTACCCACCTCACCGTAGGTAAGGAACAACTGGAAACAGTCATTCCTCTGTTTCTTTGTCCTGTCCATGTAGTAGCTGATAGCTCTCTTCACATCCAGACTGTGAAGCATGCATTTACCAGAACTGGAGTGGTCTGTGATAAACACAAGCAGTGTGATGGATTGACTGAGACAGAAGTCTGAGATCACTTTAGGGAGAAACTTCCTGATGGTGCAGAGAACAATCTTGTCCCTATGGGGGGTAATGGAAGTGGGCTCCACTGATGAGACCTGGAGCTCACTGATTCTCTTAGCAGAAGTAATGGCCACCAGAAATACAGTCTTCCAGGCCAGGAACTTGAGTTCTGCTAAAGACATGGGCTCAAAGGAAGGCTGCATAAGCTGACCTATCCATAGGTTGAGATCCCAGGCTGGGGTAGGCTCCCTGTGAGGGGGATGGAGATGGAGCAACCCCTTAAAGTATTTCTTGAAAATGGGATGTGCTGCTAGGGGAAGGTTCTTCCCTGCTGATAGGTAGGCAGAGACAGCTGCCAAATGTACCTTCAAAGTAGTTAGCTGTAAGCCTAGAGATTGGAGGTGAACCAGATAGTCCAAAAGCACTGGAAGCCCTGACTGTTGCTGGTCCAAGTCTTTTTGGGAGTACCATATGGAGAACCTTTTCCACTTTGAGGAGTACGTTTTCCTAGTGGAAGGCTTTCTGGACACTTTCAGGATGTCCAGAACACACTCCGAGAGATGCAGGCCTGCATACTCCAAGTCTTCAAGAGCCAAGCCTTGAACTGCAGAGACTCGAGGCTGGGGTATAGGATCTTCCCTTGAGAGGATGTCAGCAGATTGTACCTCCTGGGAAGGCAGATCGGATTGGTCACTGACAGAGACAGTAGCATCGAATACCATGGTTGTCTGGCCCAATCTGGGGCTATCAGAATCATGGTAGCAGGCTGAGACCTCAGCTTGATCAGAAGCCTGGAAATCAGGGGAAAATGGGGAACATCATACAGGAACCTATTGGACCAATCCAACAGCAGGGCCTCCAGTGGCACTGAGCCTGAGCAGGAGGCCTGCAGCAGTACTGGGGAAACTGGTGGGTGTCCAGTGCTGCGAAGAGATCTATCTCTGGCACTCTCCACCTCCTGAAAATTGACAGGAGGACCTGCCTGTTCAAGACCTATTCATGATGGCCCTGGCTGATCCTGCTGACAGCATCCGCCAGGACATTGTCCTTCCCTGGCAAGTGAACTGCTGAAAGAGAGATGTGCAGGGAGTAGGCCAGACTCCAAATCCTAATGGCCTCTGTACAGAGAAGTGAGGACCTTGACCCCCTTTGCTTGTTGATGTGATACATGGTAGTGGTGTTGACTGTCCTAACTTGCACCACTTTGCCCTGTAGAAGTTTGGCAAATGCCTGAATTGCCTGGAACACTGCCCTGAGCTCCAGGAGACTGATATGCTACAGAGTCTCCTGATGAAGCCAGGTACCGTGGGCTGTATGCTGCCCTAGATGAGCAGCCCAGCCCAGTAGTGAAGCATCTATTGTCAGCATCAGAGAAGGGGCCTGCTGAAGAAAGAGGACCCCTGCTCTGAGGTTGCCCATGTCCAGCTATCACTGGAATGCTTGCAGTAAGGTGGCAGATACCGGAATCAGTTTGGACAGGGGAATCCTTCTTCTGTTACCAGAAGGATCTTAGATGAAACTGAATGTCCCTCATCTGGAACCTGGCACCTGGGACCACTGCTGTGGTGGAGGCCATATATCCCAAGAGTTGTAAGAAGTGTTTTGCTGGGTGAGGGACTCAAAGGTGGAAGGACTCTGCCAGTTGGATGAGGGCCTGAACCCTTTCTGGATGCAGGAAGGCTTTTGCCTGGAAGGTATCCAGTTCTGCCCCTATGAAGTCCAGAACCTGCACAGGTGTCAAGACTGATTTTTTGAGATTCACCAGGAACACTAGAGACTGAAGTGTATCCTGGGTGAGATCTAAGGCTTCCTTTACCAGCTGGGGAGATTGACCCACCAGCAGCCAGTCGTTCAGGCAGGGGTAAACAGAGACCCCTTGCCTTCTTAGGTATGCCACTATCACTGCTAGGCACTTTGTAAACACCCTTGGAGCACAGGTCAGCCTGAAAGGCATAGCCCTGAACTGGTAGTGGCCTGAGGGTAATCAAAATCTGAGGTATTTTTTGTGGGACTGCCTGATAGAGATGTGGAAGTAAGCATCCTTTAGATCCAAGCATGTCAGCCAGTCCCCCTTGCCTGAGGGTAGGCAGGACTTTAACCAGAGTGGTCATTTTGAACTTTGGATTTGTGAGATGTTTGCTCAGGACTCTGACATTAAGGATGGACCACCACTGCCCATTTTTAAGGAAAGGAAGTACCTGGAGTACACCACCTTTCTCCTGTGCTGAGGGGGCATAGGTTCCACTGCCACTGAGAGAACTAGAGTGGAAACCTCTGCCTTCAGCATGGCTGCTTCTGAAGGGTTGGCAGGTCTGAAAGTTCTTGCTCTCAGTTTTGGAAATTGTTTGAAGTTGAGGGCTACTCCCTGGCCCACTACCTCCAGGACCCATCTGTCTGATGTGATGGATTGCCAGGCCTGGAGGTAGTGGGCGAGCCTGCCCACTACAGGGGATGGGGAGGCGGCCCGGGCAGACTTCTCAGGGTGTCTGCTTGGTAGGAGTAGAAGACTGAGAGGTGGGACCAGCATGGCTGGTACCTCTCCTGCCTCGCCCCCTGAAGAAACCTCTGGGTTGCTGGAAAGAGGGGAAACCTTGGGCCTGATGGATAGGCCTGGGGTATGGCCTACCCCTGCCCCCTCTGTCCTGCTGTCTCTGAGGAGTGAGAGACTTTTCTTTGGCAGAAGCACTTTTTTGTATGCCACCCTGTATTCATTCATTTTCTTCATGTAGGCTTCCGTCTGTTCCCCAAACAAAGAATGCTGAGTGACGGGGAAAATCCAAGGCATTATTCTGAGTGTCCTGGGAAAGGTTGGTACATCTTAACCAGGAAAAAAGCCTAAGGGAGATAGAAGAAGCCATGGCCTGAGAAGCTGCATCACTGGAGTCCATTGCCATATGGAACTGGGACTTAGATGCCTGTACCCCTTTGCTGACCAGCTCTTGAAGTTCTTCTGCCAGCTCAGGGGGAGCCTTCTGAGCCAACTCACCCACAGATTCTTAGAGGAACTTCTGAAATCTGGAGGCATGGGCCCTATAAGAAGCCTGCCTTATGCCCAAGTTGGATGCCAAGTAAGTTTTCTTGGCAAGGGAATCAACCTTCCTAGAATCCTTGTTAGGAGGGTGGGAAGCCAAGTGAATACCAGCCTTTTCACAGGCTGCAGCCTGAACCACCTCCACATGACTGCAGTGGCTAGATAAAAATTCTGTGCCACTGCCAGCCAGGATATATTTTCTGTCCATCTTTTTATCAAGAGGAGGGACAGAACTAGGGTTTTGAAGAATCCGAAGAGTCTGTCTTTTCAGAGATTTGTGGATAGGGATCATAAGTCCCTGAGACACAGGGAGAGCAATCATTACCCTGTAGTCTTCCTCTTCATCCTCCTCCTTTCCGGCCTCCTGGACAGACAGTTACAAGGTCTCTGCTACCTGCCTCATAAAGGAGAAATGGGAGGTATCCTCCCTAGTAGGATGAGGAGGAGATTCATATTGAGGAAAGGACCAGAGGGACTTGAACTGGCAGGCACCTAAACCGGTGGCTGCCCAACAAGTTGCTGCTTGGTTCACCCCAACCGGGCTGTAATTGACTGAATAATGCAATGTGAATTCCTCGTAATCTCTTCAGCGGTTGGAACCACAACCGCTCGCTCACGTGGTTCCGAACTGCTTTTTCTGGACATTTTGGTCGGAATGGAATCTGGGGCAGACTCTGCCTGCCTTTTAACCGACGAAGGTTCACCTTGGTCAGACAGGTCATTAACTGGTTCAGTCAGTTCAGTTGAACCGGGCCGACCTTCTTGAGAGGATTTATCCATTCTCTTCATCAGTTTACGCAACCTTCTGTCGAGGGTAGATTGGGGGGAATTCTTGCAAATCTCACAGTCTGATTGCAAGTGGTCGAAACCCAAGCAATACAGACAGACAGACCAATCTTTGGCAAATTGCTCCCCGCACTCGATACAACACTGAAACCCAGTGGGACTGGTTTTTCTCTTGGGTTTCTGTGACATAGCCTAAGAATTTAACGCTTAACCCAAGAAGTGTTAATTAGGCCAGTTAAGCAAAGCCAAATGAAGATTTATCCGAAATTGGCTTAGTCAAGTCCAGATAAAGAACAATTTAAATTTACCCCTGGTGGTTTAGTTAGGCCGGGTAAAGCGAGATACAAAGTTTTGACTGACCAATGGTTTAGCACTGGGAAAGAAAACAGAGAAGAAAATACTCGATTTTCTGTCAAAACTATGAACCAGATCCCAAAAACAAAAGAAAACAACAGTTAAACCCTACTTTCAAGGAAAAGTAAAGACTCGGTTCCCTCATGATTGGCGGACCGATCAGAAACCGAAGACTTACCCAACCGAGAAAACCTATGATATACCGAGGACAGAGGTTTGAACTAGAACAAATAAAAATAATAAACGGTGGTTTAAAAACCCAACAAAAGGACACTTCAACCGAAACAGAAGAGGAGCAATCTCAGAGGCGACTTCAGATGCGAGCGGAGTAAGAAATCTGATCAGTTACTAGAATGTACCGAGGACAGTGGTTTGAAAACCGAACTCGAGCTCAACATTCTCTACATTTGCATAGAGTTTAACTCTTTGTTCTCCGGGGCAGCTAAACCGGTCGGTCATACTGCATTTATCATAATACAGCAAGACTTCATGTTGTTTGAATCACAAGGTTATCTCATCTAAAGGGGGACATTTGAGAGGTCTGTATTTCAAGGTTTCTAAAATAAATCACTGAGCAGCCAAAGCAGGCAGTTAGCTACTATCTAAATCAAAATGAAGTGGTCATCTATGATCCTGAGTCATTTAGTGACATATGTAGCTTAACATTTAGAGACATATGTAGCATAACACTGGTTCCAGCTCAGCGTTGATCTGGTACTTCAGTCGTCTTTCGTCCTGATGGTATAGGAGGGAGAATGGGTTTGGTGTTGGAACCAGGTCGAGATGGAATACTGGGCACTTGGGGAGATGTAAGGATGAACCCAGTTTCTCTTTTATCTCCTAGATCACCTCCAGATGCAGGTCGTGGTGTTCCTGGAGTACTGCTTGAAATCTGATCATCTGCAAATATTCAAATGGAAAGATGTATTCATAGGCAGAAGAAGCAAACACAAATAATGTTATACCAGATCTGAAAAGTCAGAGCTGGAGTTCAGCTCAAAATGGAGGCTGCATGTAACCCACACACCCCTTGGATTTGGCCACGACTACTACATTCACAGCCCTTCCATGATATACCTCTCTTTGCCTGCACAAACCAAATTAATCCCTGGCATCCAGTGGTATCCCCTCCCTCAATGTGCCATAAAGAAACTGCATCCAGTGGTACCCCTCCCTCACCCTGCCCCAAAGGAAGTCCTTGGCATCCAGTGGTAACCACTCCCTCACCCTGCCCCCAAAGAAAGCCCCTGACATCCAGTGATAACCCCTCCCTCACCATGCCACAAATACAGTCCCTGGTATACTGTGGTACCCCTGCTTACACTACACCAAAGAAAGCCCTGGCTTCAACTGACGCCACCCTGCCTCAATCACCAAGCTCTAATAAAAGTCTCTGGCTTTCTGTGGTACCTCCTCCTTCACCCTGTCACACATATAGACCCTGGTGTCTAATGGTTCCCTCTCCCTTGTCCCTCCCGAGACAGTGGCCGGTTCAAACACTCCAATCACCTCCTTGGCCGTCCACCATCAGAATAAATGATGTAAATTCTGATTTATGAAATAAATGAACATAGCATGTATTTCATAAATCCTGGTTTGCAAAATTATTTCTCAAACAATGATTTATGAAACACACACTCTGGCCCTCATATTCAGAGCTGGCATTAGCACTATGCAACCAGTAGCGCTGTGCGGCAACTGGCAAACAGCTGGCTCTGAGCAATATTCACACAGTTAGTGCTCATACAGAATGCACTAACCTCTGAATATGGAGCAGTGCCTGCACAGCACATAGTGACTATGTGTTGCACTGACACAGCCCAACGCTGAATATGGCACACTGGGGAGACCACTGGATACAGTGCTGTCCAAAATGGGACAATGCCAGAGTTCCTGTGGGTAATATCTAGCTCTAGCAGGCTATTAAGCCCATTGGGCATGCAAGATGCTAAGGGGCCATTTACATACCCATTATGGGCTCATTAGCATGCCGCACAGTGCTGTTTGCTCTGTCTATAGCGACCTGGTGTCTATTGATCCCCTCTACCCTGATCACCCATGCTGCTATATTTACCCTTTTTCCTAGTGTCCAGTTGATCCTCAACCTGATCATCTAACTTTCTATATTTACCCTTTTCCCCGATGTCTAGAGTACCCTCATCCTGATCATCCAAGTTTTTATATTTACCCTTTTCCCTGGTGTCTAGAATACCCCTCACCCTGATTATCCAAGTTGCAATATTTACCCTTTTCCCTGGTGTCTAGAGTACCCCTCACCCTGATCATTCAGGTTTCTATAGTTACCCTTTTCCCGGGTGTCTAGAGTACCCCTCAGCCTGATTATCCAAGTTGCTATTTCTACTCCTTTCCCTGATGTCTAGATGACCCCACAACAGACTGCCAACCCCCCATCCACTGAGGACCCCCTTGCCCCACAACTCTCTCACCCCGGTTACTTTACCTTAAACAACAGTGACCAGCATAGCTCTCCATTTACCTCCTCAGCCGGCTGGAGTGTGACTGTCACTGAGCACAATCACGAGTACTGCAGAAACAGCTGGGGGTCCACTAGACACCAGGGAAAAGAGTAAAATAGCAACATTATGGTTATAATAAATGCACGCTGAAAATAGAAAATAGAGTTAAAAATCTATGTTTCGACCTTAGATCTTCTTCAGGAAATATCTAAAAGAGAAAATAAATCAAGTTAGTGTGGTTAGTGTAGTTTTTTTTTTCTCTTTTAGATATTTCCTGAAGACGACCTACAGTCGAAACGTAGATTTTTAACTCTATTTTCTATTTTCAGCGTGCATTTAATATAACCATTTTGTTTTGCTTTTAGGCCACATGCTGGCGCAGCGCCTTGTTTTTGTTTTTTACATTATATAGCAACATTGGTGATTGGGAGTGGGAGGTCCACTAGACAACAGGGAAAAGGGTAAATATAGCAACATGGGTGGTGAGAGGTGGGTGGGTCCACCAGACATTAGGGAAGATGGTAAATATAGCAACTTGGGTGATTGGGGGGCACTAGACACCAGGGCAACTGAGGTATACTACCTGGATGGGCAATCGGGGGTTGCAGCTACAGCACCTGGTTAAGGGCAGGGTTTTGGTGGCAGTAATCAACACTGCACTGGCAGCTGTTTGCTGCCACCAAAATCTATGAATATAATGTTGTGCTCTTTATGCATGAGGGATCCATCATTTGCACAGGCACATCAGTATATTTTGTGCGATCGTGCTGCCGAGTTAGCATGGCACACCGGAAGCTTCTGAATATAGCCCTGCCCAGACCACCGATGCTATTTACAGTTAGCACTGTTCTAACCATTTGAATATGGGGACCTCTGTGTATGTATTTCATAAATAGGAACTGTTCTGCTCTATTTAGACAGTGGATGGTAGAGGAGGTGAGTGGAACATTTGAACCATCCACCTAGGATTCCCACCTGTCCTGATCTGGTGCTGCGTCCTGCCAAAAAACATGAAAAATACCAAATGTCCTGATCATATAGCAGAAAAAGTATTTTCTTACTTTCCTTTAGAAGTTGCAGACAACTATGGTACTTGAACTAAAATACCTCAGAATGATGGGAACAATATGAACAACTACATAGCTACAACAATTTGTCTTAGTTCTGATTGTTTAGAGAAAATAAACCTATTGCATTGGTCAAGGTTGCATACTGTCCTGTGAAAAATCAAGTTTCAGTACGAAATGTCCCACTTTTTTTTTTTTGTATACTTTCTTTATTCGCCTGAACCCCATGGAACTCTCTCCAGCAGCCGACCTATGCCTGATTCTACCTCCCTGTCTGAAACTCACCAGAGCCAGGCCACTCTAGCCCAGCGGATCCCCCGGCTCTGATCCCACCCGAGGTGGGGCCACCCGCCCTGGTGCTCTATCTACAAATCTAATGCACCGGAGCTGGAGTGGGAGGGTGCCCCTGGATAGTGAGTCTGACAGCAGGAGTGTGGCCAGGACATAGGCGGTGCCTTCGCCTATCCACGGGTTGGGGGTTTTTGCAGCTTGATCTCCTTCCCCCTACCGGCCCGGCAGTGCAATGCACTCCAGCATGGCGCATGCATGTAACTGCGCATGCCTGCAGGAGAGCAGCCGCAGCCGATCCCCGTTTCTGGATCCCAACTGCTGGTATGACCTCCAGTCACCACTGGGGGTCACCAGATGGCAGAATCATGCCCCCCCTCTCTCCCAGGAAAGGAGAGCAGTCCTCTGGACGCTTGATCCTTTCCTTCCACACTGACCCCCGATGGCCCAAGTCCACTCCCAAACCTGGGTCGCTGGCGTGGCGTTCAGCGCCTCAACACTCAGCACCACTGGGCCCCTGAAATGTCCCATTTTTAACCTCTTAAAAGGTGGTAACCCTACATCCACCAGCAGGAAGGGCTGCTGGTGTTGGGGGGAGGCAACCAGGGCTACAAGGGAGGATGTCCTAATGGCCACACTATTATGATGCCAATACAAAGCCACTCGAGATGGGTTTCCGGTAGCCAGATAATAAAATAAAAAAAAAACAGACTAATCTCAGACACAGAGGTGGGCTACTGGTGTCAGAAACAAACACTGGGTGGTTGGCAGCAATGACTGGCCATTGGAGAAGGGTTTCTGATAGCAAAATATATAAAAAAAAAATACACAGCTACTGGGGATGGGCTCCCAGTGGCTGGAGCCAAATTAAACAAATTGTAATGTCTGACACTGGGGTGATCGCCTGTTGTCAGCAATAAATTAGGGGTAAAGGGCCACTGAGGATGAACCACAGCTGGTCACATTTTTAAACCAGTACTAGATCTTCCAACTAACGAACTCCAGGGTTATTAAAAAAAAAAAAAAAAACTATAGTTTGGACCCCTTAGCATCTTGCACACCATTCTACACTACCATATGAACTTTCACAATTTTGACTGTTGCATTTTTGTCTCTAAACTATGGCAAAAAAAATGTAAAAGTTACAAAGCATCAGTTCATGCCAACCCTTTTAAAGTACAAACCCAGGATTGCTAAAAGTATCACACAAAATTTTTTTTTTTAAATTATTTTTATCTCCACCACACCCGGGAATCCTTCTGGGGTGTACTCTTGATGACAGCCTCTACTCCCTGAGTGAACCCTGCTACTGACCAGAGAGACTCCCCCAACCACCCAGGCAGACCTAGCCCCCCGGATCACCCCCCAGGGCGGACCCATCCTCCCATGATGGCCTTTCTGTAATTAGAGAGGTCTTACCTGGGTGGCAGGTTGGCCATGGAGTCCTTCGATTGCAGGGCCACCACTGGGATGTGGGCTGTGTCCCTGGAACCCCCATCATCTCTGCGAGCATGGAGGGGGTTTTCTTCTGTTTTCTGCCCCCTGCGGAGCATGGCCAGCAAGACAATGTGGTGCCGTAGCTCCACCCCCCAAGGCATACGCTGAGTCGCTACGTTAGGTGATCCCCAGCCACCGCCAGAGGTAACTCAATGAGCGGATGCTCCTCTGAGCCCTCCCCGAGGAGAGAGAGAGCAGTCCACCGGATGCTTGATCTCTTCCCTCCCCTGCTGACCCCCGGCAACCCGGGCTCGCTTCTGAACCCGGGTCGCCAGTGTGATGCGAGGTGTGGCATCCAGCTCCTCAACCCTCAGCACCATTGGGCCAGCCAGTATCACACAAAACTTAAAGTGAAATATTTAAAAAATATTAAAACCTTAAACGTCCACCCACCCACACACCCTCTTGGAAATCCTTCCACAGCCTACTACACAACCATACCAATTTTTAAAATTTAAACTTTTATAATTTTCTCTGTACATGACAATAAAGAAACTAACAGTTACAAAATACCAAACCAATAATGTACAAACCCGGACTCATTGAACACAAACACTGACTCAATGAACAACGCTGAAACTTTTCTGCACATGCAGTACGTTAACCCTAAAACTCAATTTGTACTGACTGGGGATGTACAGAAATGAAAATTACATACATACCATAATTGCTGATCTTCCCGTTCTCCATAGATTAACACTAATGGGCCTGAACCAGAGGCAATAGGCCCCTGCAGAAGCCAGAACTTTTCTGGTAGGCTGGCGGCACGAGTAAGACCTATGCATACGTTACTGTATGTGGCAGCTGGTATACAGCGGCCCCAGCCCCCAACCGCCTCTACCTTTTTTACTGAGGAGGTGAGCCATATGAACCTAATGAGTACCTATGCACTTAACCTAAGATCATAAGCTAATCCTGGTGACCCTTGTAAGACAGGCCACCAACCCCAGTAACGCAGTGTTGACACCACCCAAACCAAGTACAAAAGGGTGAAGACCAACACAACAATACTGGAGTCAGTTGGAAGATGGTGGAGAGTTGTGATAATCTATGGAGAAGACAGTGATGAAGATCAACAGTTACAGTAAGCACGTAACTTTCACGTCGTCCAAGAATCAATCTTCCTCATAGAGTTCGACTAATGGGTCAGAGTATCAAGCTCAGAGAAAGTCTCCCAGACTAGGAAGACTGGAACGCAGGGCTCACTCGGGATAATAATCCTTTCAGAATTGTACTAGCAAAGGTGGAATGGTGCCTGGTATGGACATCCAGGGCATAGTGTTTGGTAAAAGAATACACTGTGCTCCAAGTTGCAGCTCTGCAAATTTCTCCAAGTGACACAGAGTGTATTTCTGCCACGCAACCACTCTGGTGGAGTGGATGTGTACCTTGCCCTCCAGTTTAACCTAAGCCATGGCATAGAAGTGGTGAAGGCAACTTACAGTCTAGACTGAAATGCACTTGATTGTGACAGGCTGTCCCTTTTGATTAGGGTCAAAAGAGACAGGGCTTTTTCGACTTTCTACTTCTTAGTCCTGTCCAGGTAAAATGTAAGGAGCCTTTTAACATCCAGAGAGTGCAGAGTCCTTTCTCTCTCATTCTGGAGGTTAGCAAAGCAGTTAGGCAGGATTATAGCTTGATTAAGATGGAACTCAGAAGGGGAGGTGCCCAGCAGCCTTAGTGAGTGGACGCATTTTGATGGAGCGCTCCTGCTAGATCTTAACTCTAACTTAATCTATAGACTTTTTCTGAACTTTCAGCACCAAATTACTGTATTTACATTAAACCAACCTGCTCTTCTATATTGCTGAATATTGTGAGGATTGAAGTGATGGGCAACCCGATAAAAAGTGCCTGATGGCGGAGGTCAGAAGGGCCAACCAGTGGGGTCTGGCGGTAGCAGTAAAGTTGGGGTACAACTGGAGGATGGACCAGAGCAGCCTACAAATAAAGACCTGCTCAACACAATCCAAGCAACAGACAAGAGGATGCTAATGTTGGACAAAAAAATTGATAATTTCCGCTCCCGGTTTGCCCTCTGTGAATCAAAAACCTCCACAGCCCTAACAGAGGTAAACAATGCCACTTCCCCACAACTTAAAGCCACTACTGCTATGATTGGCCTCATAAGAGACAAGAAAACATTGCAGTACAAGCTTAAGGCAATCGAGAATTTGGCAAGAGTGGCAAACCTGAGGGTACTGAGACTGCCTGAGTTGAGTGACTGTAACTTTTGCAAGGTCTTGGTTGGGTAAAGTGTGTTGTAGAGATACAGGTCAGGAAGCATACGGAAAACCAGGAGCAGTTGTAGAATTCACCAGAAATGATTCATTTACACTAGCAGGCTGAACTAGCAAGGACTAAGGAGGCCTCCCCCACTCAAAGAGCACCACTGCCACAACCACTGCCTCAGAGGTTGCCAAGTATGAAGAGCAGTTGGACCACAGTGGGTTCTGGGAGGGTGCGGGTGGTGGACCAGAGGCGAAGCCCCCTAGTTGTACCTCTACACAAATATGGAAATTACGTACTTACCGTAATTATTGATCTTCTTGGACAGTCTCCATCACTCATTCACACTAGTGGGATAGCGCCGGAGGCGCTAGGACCAAGTGGGAGCCAAAGATTTTCTGAAGGGCCGGCGCCGAGGTAGGACCACGCATGCGCGGCACCGTGAGACTGACTCGCGCCTGTATAGGCTATCTCAGGCCGACCCCTCCAACCGCCCAGTACCTTTTCACCAAGGAGGTGCAGCGTAACTAATGAGAATAACTCATTCCGAGTGTCTGGGCCTGAGAGGGCCCAGATGGCCTTTGTAGAAAGGTCAAAGAACAATGTCTTCACAGTCCGAACCATAGGCCATGAAGACCAGGAAAGAAAAACGAGTGAACCCAGGGGATGGTGGGTTGTGAATGAGTGATGGAGACTGTCCAAGAAGATCAATAATTACGGTAAGTACGTAATTTCCATATCTTCCTGGACTAAGTCTCCATCACTCATTCACACTAGTGGGAGAGTACCAAGCTAAAATCAACAACCCTGAGTAGGGTGGTAGGAGATAGGGTTCACTCGGAAAGGACAGCCAAGGATTGTCCTGTTAATAAAAAGAGCTGTCTTGTAAGAGCATCTATAACATAGTGCCTACAAGATAAACGCTCGAGTTGTAACTCGTCACCTTGCAGACAACTACAATGTGCAAAAAAATTAAAGTCTGCCAGGCAGCCGAAACTATTCTAGGAGAGCGGCAAGAACCTGGCCTCACAATCTGATCTAGGACCAAAAATAATAGTGTCAAAGACATGCACTAATCTAATGTAAAGGACCTCAGGAATTGCAAGAGCCGGAGGTAAAGTGTACAGGTTCAGGGTAGTATGGCTTTATGTGAATATTTGCGAAGCTACCTTAGAAAGAACCTACTTGACCAATGGTCAAGAAAGAAGCATGTCATCTGTTAAGCTGGAGCAAACATGGAAGTAGGAATCTAAGTTCCGACTTGCTGAAGAGTCACTTCTGTTACTGCAAGGCTCTGATCAGGAGAAGAAAGCCTGATTAAAAAACAAAAAGGGGACTAACAGACTGGTTAGATGCCTAGGTTTTGGACATATCTCGGAGTAAGAGAAATTCTCTAGAGAAAAGAGGTGAGCTATACCACTGCTGGATCGGACTGCCCCCTAGGGGTAGAAGAAAACAGGTACCCTTTACTGAGGTTTAGAGACGACCGCCTCAGGGTTGAGGCGGAACCTGATCAGATCCAAGCGTGGTATCAAGAAATTCCAACTAGGCCCTGTGCTGTGATAATTCTGACCCCCTTTTTTTTTTTTTTAATATCCTTAGTCCGAGCCTGACAAGGTTGCTGGCTGCTATTTGGCAAGTATTGCCTGATACAGAAATTACAAGGATGTCATCCTTCTGAGGAGCAGGAGGAGCCTGAAGATCCATAACTGAACCCCTGACTGGACTAATAATAGCTAGACAGATGTTAACTACTCAGGCGTAAGCCACCAGAGGGCAGCATCAAAACGGGCTGTATACCCCTATCAAAGGAGCGGGACAGTCTGTGCAGCTCCCGACCATAGAATTAAAATGATCCAAAGAATGTAATTGTCTTGACCACTGAAAAAGTCTAGACGCAGAGGTATTTAGTCCACAGATCCAGTCTGAACACTATGGTGGACCCCATAAATGAGGAACTACTAAAAGAGCTTGCATCACAGACTCTGATGATAGAGAGGGCGTTCAGTATATAAAAAGAGTCATCCGCTGTATCACTTACCAGAAGGACAGGGAAAGACTCATCCAGATGCCTTTCTACCACAGAAGGACCCCAAAAAGAGGTCTCGGTTAGAGCCACTAGAGACTCCGCCACCAGGAAGGGTGTCGAGGAGCTTGGCACCACGTAGGGGGCTGAGAAAGTGCTGAGCGGAATGAGAGATTCCGCTGACAGAAACAGAACAGAAGAGTCCCATCAGCGGAAAATCGCTGGATGAGGAGATCCGATGCAGACCGCCACCCACTAAAATGTGTGGAAATAATCTGCAGAGTAGGAATTCATTCCATGGAAACATCCCAACACAAGTCCTGCGGAAGAGAGGTCTGCAAACACAGATCTTTCCCTAGTTCTGTCAGACAGCACCAACTGGCACCCCTGCAGCACTAGCATCACTCCTGGCACAGGAAGGCACCAAGCAGTAACCATGCCAACCTGAGAGACACCAGAGGGCACCCACGGCAGAACCCGGAGGTATCTTTAGTACCAACGGCAGCAATGGCGCGCAAGGGCACCCCCCGACGCCCATGGTACCATGGCACCCATGGCATCATGGCACCCATGCCACCCATGGCATCATGGCACCCATGCCACCCATGGCACCCGCGGCTCAGTGCCGCCCGCGGCACCTGCGGGTGCCCAGCATCGCCCGCGGGTGCACGGCGTCGACCGAGGCACCCACGGGTGCTCGGAACTGCCCACGGGTGCTGGGAGTTGCCCGCGGCACCCACGGGTGCATGGCGTCGCCCACGGCACCCGCTAGCGGTGCCGACAAAGAAGCACCCACGGCACCGAGCACGGCGCTGAGCCACGGCACAGAGCACGGTGCCGACCACGGCACCGAGCACGGCGCCGAGTAGCAAGCCATGGCGCCGACTGCAGCACAGAGCACGGCACTGAGCATGGCGCCGAGCCGAGCATGGCACCAAGCACGGTGCCGAGCACAGCACCGAGCCACGGCGCCGACTGCAGCACCCAGCACGGTGCCAGCCATCGCACCAAGCCACGGCGCTGAGTGCCGGCGCCAACCCAAACACCAGCGGCGCCGCCTATAGCACCCATGCCAAACCAAGGGCACAGCACCAGACCTGCGGCGCCACCAAGGTGTTGGGCACAACGCCAGGAAAAACACCATGGAAAGCCAATGGGAAAGAAGAGAAAGGTGGTACCCATGCCGGCCCCTGCATGGAAAAGGAAGAGGAGGGTTGGCACGAGGGGCTGACAAGATGGCGAAGGCACCAAGAGGGCACCGTGCTCATTCAGATCCAATTGACCCGGCTCCGGTCCAACGGCTCCGAGGCCCGGAGGCCCAGAAACCAGGATAACAACCAGGAATAAAGGAGTCAAACCCCCTGCTCCACAGGAGCGGCCCAGAGGTGAAACTGCTCACCAAAACTCCAACGAGGATAGAGATGGAGTCCGGAGTCGAGAATGTAGCCGTTAGGAGCGGAGCCAAGGGGGAACCCACGAAAGTCGGTTCAGGCCTATCGCCCCTACCAACGAACAATCCTCGTGCAGACATACCAACGGGCAACCTCGAGCGGCACCGATTCTTCTTCCCCAAACGAAGAAGAAGAGCTCGAGGCTAGGCGGAGCCGGATCCCCGGCACCGCCAGATTCGAGCTTCGGTGGACTGTCCTTCCCGCCGAGCACAGGACTGTCCATAGTCAGACCCTCCCCCATTACTTAAGGGTGGCGGACCGGGCACAGACCCTCTGCCATAACAACTTTCAAACGAAGTCTTCCTACCGTCACCGCTACCGTCTAAGGATGACTCCATGGATGGCAGGAAAGAATTTCTTCATAATCTTCTTATTCGTAAAATAAAAAATTACTACTAAATAGTTAAATTAAAACTTTTAAATTAAACACTAAAAGCTGCTGTTGTATAGACGAAAACTTTGACTCCGGCAGACGAGCGACGTCAACATCCAAGCGCACTCGACGGCGGGAGAAAAGGAACTGAGGCGGTTGGAGGGTCGACGCCAAGATAGCCTATACAGGCGCGAGTCAGTCTCGCGGTGCCGCACGTGCATGGTCCTACCTCGGCGCCGGCCCTTCAGAAAATTTTTGGCTCCCGCTTGATCCTAGCGCCTCCGGCGCTATCCCACTAGTGTGAATGAGTGATGGAGACTTAGTCCAGGAAGATCATATGCCATTCTGGCAGAGCAAGGTTCCTCTATGATGGCACCCTCAGTGGAGACCCAGAAGAATGCTGAGGACATCCACAAGGGAGAACCACAAAAGGGTGGCAAGGGACACCACAGGGGAAGGAAACAGCTTCTGATAGGGGACTCAATTGTTAGGGAGGTAAAACTGGGGAAGGGAAAGAAGGAAGTAAGGTGCCTGCCTGGTGCCATGGCTTGGAGGGACAGGAAGCGAATCCTCAGGATTGCAGAAGCAGCATCACAGGAGAGGGAACTAGATATCATTGTCCACCTTAGGACAAATGACCTAGCTAGGCATGGGATCAGTGCAGTGCAGAATTAATTTGTGGAGTTGGGGAGGGGCCTCAGAAGGGTAGCAAGCACGGTAACCTTCTCAGAGGTGCTGTTGGTCCATGGCAGGAGTGAGGCTAGGGTACTGCACACCAAGCAGTTTAATGAATGGTTGCAAAACTGGTGCAGAGTACAGGGCTTTGGCTTCATTGGGGACTGGGGGTCCACCTGGAGAGATAAAGGTCTATACTGGCATGATTGTCTGCACCTGTCCATGAAGGGAACCAAGTTCCTAGGTGACAGATTTAAATGCTTCCTTGGCAAGCTTTTAAACTAGCCAAGGGGGGAGGTGCTGATAAATGGCAGGAAATTTCAAGCCTCCCCCCACAAAACATGGCAGGTAGTAAGGTAAACACTGAGGTACAGAGCTCAACACAGGGCAGGACAGGGGTAAATGGAAAAACAGACAAGGGCAATAAGAGCAGGGATGAGGGAAAAAGGATAAAGCCAACATTAAATGGAGGGCAATGAGTACCAATGCCCGTAGTCTGGGAAACAAGCTTCCTGAGCTAGTAGCCCTGATGGAAGATGAACAATTGGATATTGTGGCAGTCACGGAAACATGGTACACAGAGAACCATGACTGGGATGTCAACATACCAGGGTACACAATCTACAGAAGGGAAGGTAAAAGAAGAGGTGGAGTAGCTCTACACATAAGGGAAGGGATCAAAGCTACAGAACTAAAAAGTAAAGGGGGAGGACAAGAGGCACTCTGGGTCACCTTGGAGACAGGAATGGCATCACAATCTGCACAGGGGTTGTATACAGACCCCCGTCTCAAGGGGAAGAAATGGACAAGAAAATGATAGAAGACATTCTCAAAATGGCTGAAAAAGGGGAGATACTGTTGATGGGGGACCTGAATATGCCAGATGTTGACTGGATGACATGTACTGCAGCCACATCCAAGAGCAGGGTCATTCTCGATGCCCTGCAGGGGGCAGGCCTTAGACAGCTAGTGTTAGAACCCACTTGGGAGGGAGCAATACTAGACCTGGTACTCTCAAACAGAGAGGATCACAAATTTAGAAGTCAGTAGACATCTGGGAACAAGCGACCACTGCACAGTGTGCTTCACAATGAGCACAACCATGGAGATAAGCCATACAAAAACAAGGATACTGGATTTTAGAAGGGCTGACTTTGGCAAAATGGGTGAATACCTGAAGAATGCACTAGCAAATGGCCAAAAAAGAGGGTGGAAGAACAATGGAAAAAAATCAAAACTGCCATCATTGATGCAACACGCCTTTGTGTGAAACAAAGAAAACAAAGCAGAGTAAAAAACCACTATGGTTCTCAAAAGAGGTGGCAGGGAAGGTTAAGGAGAAAAAGGCTGCATTCAAAAAGTATAAGGAATCACAGAAGGAGCACGACAGGGAACTGTATCAATTAAAGCAGAAAGAAGTGGGGAAGGCAGTCAGAATAGCAAAGGCCCAAACCGAGGAAAAAATAGCCAACTCAGTTAAGAAGGGGGATAAAACCTTTTACAGGGACATTAGGGAGCACAGAAAGGTTAAGGGAGGGATAGTAAAGATTAATAAAGGAAAGGGGAGGTGGGCAGAGGGAGACAGTGAAAAGGCAGAGATACTGAATGAATACTTTTGCTCAGTATTCACAAAAGAAGATGAGGAGGAGTTACCTAAACCAGAAAATAGAAGCACTCTGGGTAAGGGGGTTGACACCAGTCCATTCACAGAAGAAAGAGTCCTGAAAGAACTCCTAAAACTCAAGGTGGACAAAGCAATGGGGCCTGACAGGATTCACCCCAGAATCCTAAAAGAACTAAGGGAGGACCTAGTGACACCACTGACCACGCTTTTTAACAAATCATGGCAGGATGGGATGGTACCTGAGGACTGGACAAGGGCAGATGTGATTCCCCTTCACAAAAGTGGGAGCAAGGCAGAAGCAGGAAACTACAGACCTGTAAGTTTGACCTCAGTGGTAGGGAAAATGATGGAATCACTTCTGAAAGAAAGAATTGTTGAGTACCTAAAGACCAGCGGGGCACAGGACCCAAAGCAGCATGGATTTACAGCAGTAAGGTCATGTCAGACGAATCTAATTGATTTCTTTGACTGGGTGACCAAAGTAATAGACCAGGGAGGGGCTGTGGATATGGCCTACCTAGACTTTAGGAAGGCATTTGACACAGTCCCACACAAAAGATTAATAATCAAGTTAGCCAGCCTGGGAGTGGGTCCCAGGGTGGTAGCCTGGGTAGCAAACTGGTTGCACAACAGGACACAGAAGGTAACAGTGAATGGAACACATTCCGAAGAGGGGTTACTAGTGGAGTACCTCAGGGCTCAGTACTGGGTCCAGTCCTCTTTAACATCTTTATAGGTGACATTATGGAGGGTCTGGAGGAAAGGTATGTCTCTTGCAGATGACACAAAGATCTGTAACAGAGTTGATACACAAGAGGGGGTAGAAAAGATGATAAGGGACTTGGCAAGGTTGGAGGAATGGTCAGACATATGGCAACTTAGATTCAATGCAAAAAGTGCAAAGTAATGCACTTGGGAAACAAAAACCCAGGAGAAGAGTACACAATAGCAGGGAGGTACTAACAACAACAAAATGGAAAGGAACCTGGGGTAGTCATATCAGATGACCCAAAGGTGGGTAAGCAATGTGAAAAGTCAGTAAGGAGAGCCAGGGGATACTGGGATGCATTGAAGAGGCATCACAAGCAGAACAAACATTTGTCAATGCCGAATGTTGCTTGCTTGCTTGTATGTGCTGTTTAGGCATTTGAAGTGATAGTTCCATGCCTTCCTCCCAAGACATCCACTGTGTCTTTCCGTTCAGTATTCAAGAGAAGAGTGGGGGGCAAGGGCCACAGCAGTACAGCAGTTGCCAAGGGGGTGAAGGGGTGGACAATAGTCCATTCAAAGGCAAAAGAGTCCTGCAGGAGCTCACTAAATTGAAGGTGGACAAAGCGATGGAACCAGATGGCATACGCCCAAGGATATTAACAGAACTGTGAAGGGAGATAGCAGTACCTCTGGCAGCCATGTTCACTGAGTCGTTCAACATGAGTGAACTGGAGGAAGGCACACGTGGTCCCTCTACACAAGTCCGGCAGCAGGGAGGAGGCAGGGACAATAGGTCGTTCAGCCTCACCTCAGTAGTGGGGAAGATCATGGAGACATTGCTTAAAGAAAGGATAGTGGGGCATCTAGATGCCATTGGAGCCCAGGACCACAGACAACATGGATTCACAGTGGGGACATCATGTTAGATAAATCTGGTTGATTTTTTTGACTGGGTGACAAAGGAAGTGAATCAGGGTGGGGCAGTGGACAACACTTACCTTGATTTCAGCAAAGCCTTTGACACCATCCCATATAGGAGGCTGATAAACTAGCTGGGTAGGCTGGGCATGGGGGAAAGGGTGGTAAACTGGGTTAGAAACTGGCTAACAGACAGGAGGCAGAGAATGGTGGTAAATGGTGTGCAGTCTAGGGAGAGGGGGCGACCAGTGGGGTGCTGTAGGGATCGGTCCGGGGGCCAGTTCTGCTCAATGTCCTCATTAGTAATACTGCAGAACGTCTGAAGGAAATTTTTTCACCAAATTTTCAACATAGCCATTTTAAGATCTCTGCTCATGAACAGTGTCACTGTGATTTTCTTAATCTGTCCCAAATATTGATTGCACACACCGGATGCGCCATTGTGCACTACATGCACGGAAACACATTTTGGGCGATATGTGAAAAATGACAGCTGTACTGCTCATAAGGAGGTGTGGTAAAATGGCAATGTTGAAAATCTGGAGTGCAAATACTAAAAATTTTCGAACTTACGAGTGTGTGTAGGAACTGCGCAACACACGCTCGTAAAACAGTCATTTTTAGGAATTTTTTCACCAAATTTTCAACATAGCCATTTTAAGACCTCTGCTTATGAAAGTGTCACTGTGATTTTCTTAATCTGTCCCAAACATTGATTTCGCACACCAACTGCGCCATTGTGCGCTACATGGGCGGAAACACATTTTGGGCAAGATATGAAAAATGACAGCTGTACTGCTCATAAGGAGGTGTGGTAAAATGGCAATGTTGAAAATCTGGAGTGAAAATATTACAATTCTGCGAACTTACGAAAGTGTGCATAGGAACTGCGCAATATGCGCTCGTAAAACAGTCATTTTTAGAATTTTTCACCACATTTTCAACATAGCCATTTAAGACCTCTGCTCATGAACAGTGTCACTGTGATTTTCTTAATGTGTCCCATACATTGATTTCGCACACTGACTGCGCCATTGTGCGCTACATGGGCGGAAGCATGTTTTGGGTGAAATGTGAAAAATGACAGCTGTACTGCTCAAAAGAAGGTGTGGTAAAATGGTAATGTTGAAAATCTGGAGTGAAAATATTGAAAATTTGCGAACTTACGAGCGTGCGTAGGAACTGTACAACGCATGCTAAATGAAAACAGTCACACAGGAATTTTTCACCAAATTTTCAACATAGACTTTAGAGCCCACCTTATGAACACTGGCAGTGTCATTTCGTTAATCGGTCCCGAAAGTGATTTCCACACAGTGAGCGAAATCTCCTTACTCCAATTAACATCATGACATTGCAGAATTCATGAGAGGGTCCCAAAAACCCATGTTGAAAATTTGGGCCAAAATTCCCAAAAATGCCTGAGATATGCAACAAAGTTGAAAAAACCCTATCTATCCCATTATACAGCTTACCGGCATTTCCTCAGTTACCGGCTTTGAAAATTGAGCGTGTTCCCAGTCCACGAGAATCGTTGCGAGCTCCGGAGGAGTAAGTATGGGTGGGGGAGGCAGGGTGTGCAGGTTGTGGGAGGAGGGCAGGGAGAAGAGCCGAGGGACAGTTTTTGTATTTACAGGTTTTTTTTTTTAATAAGACTACGAGGGACGAAGACTACGAGGGATGTTTGCCACGCTGGGGTGGGCTCCCAGTGTGGCAGCTGGAAGGCTGTTGGGGGGGGTTGGAGCCGACGGGGGATTGGGCACCCCTGTCGGCCATAACATCAATTTGCCACGCTGGGGTGGGCTCCCAGCTTGGCACCTGGATACTTTAGGGCGTGCAGCTGGCGGGGGATTGGGTACCCGTCGGCCATAAAACATTTGCCACGCTGGGGTGGGCTCCCAGCATGGCACCTGGATCTTTGGGGGTGTGGAGCCAGCGGGGACTGGGCACCCCGTCGGCTGTACAGTGTAGGGGGGAGGGGGAAGGTGCATGAGCATGCAGTGTGTGTGTGTGTGTGTGTGTGTGTGTGTGTGTGTGGAGGGGAGCTCTGCTCACTCAAGCGGAGCTCTCCCTTTCAACTGTATGCCACTGCATTTTCAACTGCTGTCATAGACAGCTGCAGCAGTGATTGGGGAACTGGGGCCGCGCCTGCAAACACACTGTCTGCATTGAAAGACGGGTGCCACACCTCCGAAAACTCGGATGATGGCACTATGTTTCTTGCACATGCGTGCAAGCAACATAAAAAAGGAAGTGGTTATCCCTCTATACAGACAGTTGGTGAGACCCCATCTGGAGTACTGTGTGCAGTTTTGGAGACCTCATCTGCGCAAGGACATAGGATGGAAGCAGTCTAGAGGAGGGCAACTAAAATGGTGCAGGGTCTGCAGCAGAAACCATATGAAAATAGACTGAGAGAGCTTAATATGTATACTCTTGAAGAAAGGAGGGATGGGGGGACATGATAGAAACTTTCAAGTACCTCAAGGGAATCAACAAAGTCCAGGAGGGTAACATCTTTCAGAAAGAGAGATGTGTAAGAACAAGGGGCACAATTTAAAGATAGAGGGGGCGCAGGGGTAATGTGAGAATTTTTTCACGGAGAGAGTGGTGGATACATGGACCCGCCTTCCTGAGGACGGTCGTTGGGTCTAAAACAGTGGGGGAATTCAAACATGCATGGGACAGACATAAGGCAATTATAGTGGGGGTTGCAGGAAGTAGGCTGTTGGTTAACTAGAATCAGCAGCTTATCCAGTAGGTAGGGAAATAGGCAGACTGGGTGGGCCAAGTGGTCCTTATCTGCCATCAAAGTCTATGTTTCTATAAAATAAATATGTTCATTATAACTATTTACAAAGGCAAAATAAAATAAAGTTTTCTTTGTCTCTGAGTCCCTTGTTCTCCTAATCTTTTTTACAGTTGCAGCTTAGCTCTTTTATATGTCTTTTCAACCCCTGTTCTCAGCAAGTATCCTGTTTTTGTAAATATCAAGCAAAGCTGCTAGAACACAGTGTACTTGAGCTGAGAGGCCCCCTTTTGCAGCTTTTGCAAAAGGCTGGATGATTTGCACTCAAGTAACCTCTAGAGTTTACAATAGCTTTCTGCAATCATCACAAAATATAATTATATACAATTCAACAGTAACACTATATATTTCCTAAACAAAAGTGATCCCATTATCAGTTACATTTTCATACAATGATTTGCACATATTTATATATCAGCATATATGCAAGTGAGAAAAAAGACAGCAAGGGAGGGCTGAGAGACAGTGATAGGCACAGATCTGCGAGCCTGTCGGGTTGATCAAGTCCAAAGTCTCACAGGAAAATTGGGTTGCGCAACTAGACAGAGAAGAGACAGAAAAGGAAAGAACAGATCCTTGCATTTAAACACTTTCTCCATAACAAATGGGACGGGGTCCTATTCCACCCTATCACAAAATGCTCCACCAGGAGCTGGCCCCAGTAGCTTAGATTTTCATGTAACACCTAGGAAGAGATGAGATGACAATACTACCCCAAGGACCTTACTGACTACGCTCCAAGGGCCACATGAATGGGATCGGATGTTAGATACAGCTCGTAGCATTGGACCTTTGACTTTGGCCAGTGGAGAAAGAGTGTCTATTTACCAGCATCATTTTGTGATGAAGGAACAGCGCAAAGCCTTTGACAGCATGAGGAACTTGCATTGTTCTTATGGAGTTTCCTATAACTTACAGTACCCGGCAAAACTTTAAATGAATTTAGGATCACAGAGCACAACTGAGGCAGGAGAGGAGTCAGCCTGAATCCCATTCTGTGGCATAGCTTGTAAGTACTTTTTGGGGGATTGTGGTATGGACAATTTGGGAGTGAGGTGCAGTAAGTACTTTGGGACAATAATGCTTCCCTGGCTCAATATTCTCTATGATGGTATGCAGACAGTAATATTTATGTTGAATACTCTCGTCCCCCCTCTACCTAATCTTGTACTCCCTCATCCCTGTCTTCCACTTCCCCTATGTTACCTCTATTACTCTATTCACTACGGTACTTCTATTACAAACTGCAGATCAGTTCAAATATCTCATTGAAAATATATTTTATGTACTGTGCATACCCTTACCTCATTGTCTAATCTTGCCTAATACTACTCTGATTGTGTTAATGATTGTTTCGTCATTATGTTGTACTCATTATCCTTGACATGTTTTTAATTTTACTGACCATGGCACTTACAGACGTGACTGTTGGCTAATACTATTCTGTAAACTGTATTCCTTGTAACTCCCACCCTGTTTAACATGTGTTTCTAACTTACTGTAATGTATTTCCCCGGGTCACCCCTGAAAAAGGGATATGTTTCTCTCAGTGGGCCTACCCGGTTATCAAAAATCAAAATTCTAATTCAATTCCTTCAGGACTGGTTTGGTCAACAGATGGGGAGCGAAGTGCGATCTAAAGTCCAGTTATTTCAATGGGCCTTCAGAGTAACGACACGTGGGTGATCGGAGGAACAGGATCTCCCTAGAACCATCATTTTGGTTACTGACGGAGCTGGCACCAGAGACTACCTGTTGGCACTCTCCAGATGCAAAGAGACCCTCCTTCAGGATAGACAACAAGTCAGCCTCTTTCCGGACATTAGCTACGGCACCAGCCAGAAGCGGAAAAGATTTGATGGAGTTCGAGCGATGTTACAGGAGGCCTCAATTTCTCACAGCATGATTTTCCCAGTGCGACTACATATCGCACATCGCGGGAAAGTCTTCTTGTTTTCTGACCCGGCTGAGGCCTTGAAGTGGGGCTGCAAGAATGCTCTCCCTCCTGCTCGCCAATCTGACTCGGATCACCAGTCCTCGAGGATGAAGATTCCTGAACTCTAATCTGTTTGCTCTAAGGAGTGGTGGGTGAAGCCACATCAGGTACTTTTGGGATTTATTGGTAATACCACTGGGTATATTGTTCTGAGAGGATACAATTTCACCTGCAGGCTCACTGCCTCATGTTTGGGGGTAAAGTTATGTTCAGGACATTCTTTTGATTCTGCTTCAACTAGGTTGAACTCTGGACTGATACTTTAAATATTAGGGACTATACCTGTTCCAGAAGGATAATTAAGTGACCCGGTGTTAATGGGTTTAAAGTTTAAAGTTCTCTTTTCATCACTCTCTTTTGGCATGTTGTTCAAGTTTGTCAATTAAGTGCTGGTATATTAATACTTTAAGTAGATCAAAAATGGTCTGCACATTGTTTGTGCTCTCACGAGCGATAGCATGACATCCAGTACCATAATTTATGGTGAAGGACTTTGGACTTCAGCTTTATATTTTATCATATGATAATTTCCATGCAGCTCATGGGCTACGCTACGTATTTTGCTATTCTGGTGATTTATGAGAAAATAATAATTGTTTTATTTCTCTATGGACTTCCTCCAAGATGTTGTATCTGTAAAACATTAGACGGTCTATACTATTTTTATTAGGAGGAGTGGCGCCCTCTATGGATGTAACATATACATATCTGTAATGTCTATGCTTGGTAAGAAATTATATGCTTGTTTCACTATAAAATAAAACATAAAGTTCAAAAATTCAAATTCAATTTTGGGTCTATGGAGCCTTGAACTTGTGGTTTAATTTTCTTCTCACAATGGCACCTGCCGTATGGCTACCACTCAAACAATTCTATTCCCTGTATCCAACACTTGTGAAGAATGTTCACTGCTGACACCAGTAGGTCTGAGTATGAAAAAACAGTGAATTTTTTCAATTTATGTACTCTGCTAAATGACTTCCTAATTTGCATTACATGCAAAAACAAACAACAAAATATAATGCTTCTTTTCTCTGGTTGCCTAAAGATTACCTGCTCTTGCATTAGGAAAGAGGCAGTTTTGTTTCATAAGTCCTGATAAGTTCAGTGAATGTTTCAATTTAAACTTGGGCTATGTTTGGGGGTACTGTTTAACCTTGCCTTAGTCTTCTGAATGTAAAAGTTTACTAGTCCTCTAGTCCACCTAATAACTAATGTAACATGTCTAATTTGTACAATGTCATTGTATATACCTAAATCTATTATTCCTGTACTCTCCCAGGTCATACCTGAAAATAGGCAATTGTCTTGTCTAGTGTACCTACCTGGTTAACAAAAGCTAAATAAATAAATAAATGTGATAGTTGCAGAGAGGTGGAATCTGGTTCAAAAGCAAATAACTACTGGTTACAGACATTTTCTCTAAGAGACCATGCAGGTAAAGAAATAGCCTGGTATGATTATGTAAAGTTACATTTTTAAGGCAGCATGGGCATAGCCATGCTGTCTTATTGCTATGAAGTAGAAGAGGAAAGGGGACAGGACCGCTATCATGTGTCCCTCCACAGTGCTACAGTCATGCTCTCAGCATTGGTTTCCACTGGCCCTCCCATCCGCTGACCTGACAACCCCCTCTCCTCCCCCCCCTCCTGTTGGGGCACTGAAGAACTAGTTCTCTACAGTTTTTAAAGACACAGGACTTGATCACCCTTTACAAGCATATTGTGTTGTCAGTTTCTTATCAGGTTGGCACTAGGACCTTGAGGAATTTGAGACTCACAAGCTGAATGGATTGTACTTCCTGAGTTAAAACGCAACAGACTACCATGGAACTTAAGCAGAAAGTAAACAGAACTGCAGGATTTTTAAAAACACATCTAGGTAAGGAAAGCTGCTGTTGGTAGACAGCACCTGAGAGACTGTAAATGCTTCTTCTTTAAAACCCCTTAGTTAAATAACTGTGACAGTATACATTCCAGAAGTTTGTTTAACAAACAATTTAAGATCAATGGCAAATGGTTTGTAGTGTATTGCTGTGAACACTTTTTATTTTCTCTTCCTGGAGTTTTAGACTCTGAAAAGGAAGTCTGTTCTGTCTTTCCGCCTGGTCAAACAGTGCTGTGAGGACATCATAGGGGTGCTACCATTTGTCCCCCACAGAAACTCTGAGTAGCATTCCAGCAGGTTAGTTCAGTAAACAACAAAGTATGCCTGCAGCTTGTTCAGAGCTGAACAGCACCATAACTGTTGTGTCCAGACAAGCACACCAAAGGTTAAACAGTTATCAGCCCCCTCATAAAGCACTAGAACACTACTACCATGCAGCAGGACCCTTCTGAGCTGTTCAGCAGACAGATACAAGCTCCCAGAATGACGCAGCAAATAACATAATTAGTACAGTAGCCTTGGACTGCAGCACAGTTGAGATGACCAGACACAGTGCTTTGGGTAAACTCACAATAATAGGGGACAAGCTATTATTTCAAAATCAGTTTTAATAAAACAGCACAAGTGCCATGTGGAACTATGTGGTTTATGCAGCAGATTCAAAAGCCTGCTTTTTAAATTGCAGACATTTTATTATTTATTTATTGGAATTTCAGAAACAACCTTTGAGTAAGAACTCTTTTACAAAGGGTCCATGCCAATTAATCGGTACAAAGACAGATATCATTGAATTCACAGTATAGATACAGACATAGTTCAATTATCAGGACATAACTAAATTCACACAACAAAATACAAACATAGCTGAATTATCATTACAGGAAGTAACAAAAGAATAGAAAACAGCTAAGTTTATTATGAGTTTCATTAAGGGTATACTAAATGATGTGTGGCATAAGGAAATATATGAGAGATAGGAAAATGGAAGATGGGGAGAGAGTTGTGTGGGGATAGAGCAGCCCAGTAGGAGCCTTGTCATACTGCATTACAGTTTTGGAGCTGAGGAACTGGGGAGGGTGCAGGTGAGATAGTGTGGTAAGGTGGGAGAAGGTGAAAAAAGAGAGAGAGAAGGGAGGGGGAGAGAGAGGGGAAGGAGGTAGAGACCAAGCAGTGGAGGAGTGGTATCATGACAGTGGAGACTGATGGAGAAGAGGAATGATGGGGAGGGGGAGAGACTGTGAGAGAGAGGGGCAATGAGACATGAGACAAATGAGAGAGCACAACCACTAGTGGAATAAGAGCTACAGAGCATGATATCCATTGAGCACCATGCATCAGGGCCAATTGAATATGGCCCCTGTCTTGTTCAGGCATACTATGCCAGGATAGTATGCCACTAATGACTATTCATGTGCACCTTGCTAATCTTCTAAACATTTGGGCACTCATCTTTTATCTCTGGTTACTGATAGTCCTCCCATATGTCAGCTGTACCTCTCAGGCATCCTCCCGATGTATTCCTCGGGTCACCAACTGGCCCAAGTTCTGTGTCCCCCATCCCCAGGCAGCCCCATTATCTCAATTGAGCCCTGTTGGGCTCCCGGAGCACATTCTGTGAGTGGCTAGCATTTCAGCCATGCAGTCGCTGCTCGCACTTTCGAGAGGTGCACTGTTTCCGATCCACCGGGTTGTGATCAAAAATTGGAAGGTGTTCCTGTGGATCCTGGTACACAGTATTTAGTTAAAAGGCACTGGGGACCTAGAGCAAGGGCAGGGAAAGTGTTTTTAAATAAGTATAAGGCAAGCATCTGGGGAACCAGTATTACAGGGCAAATGTCAGGGCAGTGAAGCCCTAATGAATATTATTGAGCTGTTACCAGTTTTAGAGAGGCACTGTATTTGCAAGGCAGTGACACAGAAGCTAGGCACATATGGGAGAGATTAATAAATGTGTTTAAAAGAGAAATGCCGGGGCTATATAATTGTGGGGAATTTATGTAAGAATAGTGTTTATTCTGGCTGCACCAGGACAGTTATGTTGGGACTGCAATAAAATGTGTGTTTGGGATTATGCAGCAGCCACCATTGTGCAGCCAAACAACCAGTCAAGAGCCTAGACATTTGGCCAGAGACTTACTGGAATTAATGAAGACTTGTGAGGTAAAAAGGGGGACCTTTTCTAGGCACCAAAAAGCAAGTCAATTAAGAGACTGGGACAGTTTGGGATAGTTTTGACAGTCAATGAGATTCCTGGACCTTAGCCCCATATAAAAGGGGGTAACTACTGAAACAGTGGAGATTTCCTAGATCTGCCCAGGAGTTCAGCATGTGAGTCTCTGAGGAGCCAGCCATCTCTCAGAGGTTAGGCCTGGTGGGCCTAGACTTTTCTTGGTGGTTCAGTCCGCGGGCTCCAAGGTGCATCAGTTGTTGCAAGCTGCGGCATGCAACATCAGTGGATTCATGCAGTAAAAGGCAGTATTGTAGATCAGCCTGCAAGCCTACTGGAAGGACCAGAGAGGAACCAGCAGCACCCTTACATATAGATGTGTAAAAGTTGCCGAAGTGTTTGTGCGGCTGGCCAGTTCAAGATATCCAGTTCGCAGTTTTGACTCATTGACTCCGCTAAGCCATTTGGCCTTGGGCTATGTGAAATCAGCCTGAGTCAATTGCTCCTGCATCACCAGACCAGCTGCTGTACGAGAACCATGAGGGAACCCTCCCTGCTTCAAGAAACATCTCCACAGGTCTTATTTTCTCAGCTCATCTCCAGTGTCTGGGTACAGTGAGTAGAACTCAGGGTAGCTCCCTGAGACAAGCTTTAATAATCATTGTGTTACCATCTAATCTCCATTTCACTGCTAGTTGAATGGTTCAAGAGACTGGGCCATCCGGTCACTGGACATAAATAAAACTGCATGCCAAATCATCCTGTCTTCTTTTATCAAGAACCCTAACAACAGCTGCAACCCTGGGCACCGTTTAGGCTATCTTGTTTTCCATCTGGGTACCCAGTATACTTATAGGACTGCAAAGTGGAAATGCATGCCAGTATCCTGGCTCAAACCAGTAAGGATAAAATAATTTGACCAGATTTGCCCCTTCCTTGTTATGCTCCCCTAAATAAACCTGATTGGTGTTGCAATGTTATATTGCCTCACATATTTACTGGTGGTCTGTTACTGTGTTTGAAATATTCCTGAACATGCATGCCTAATAACCATTGTTTGCAGGGGGTTCCAGGAGGTCACACTGAAGCCCAGACCATGGTAAGTGGGAAACCTATGAGCATATCATTAATGTCTGTTGACAAATGTACTGTGAATGTTGTGAGAGATTACTGCTTGTTCCAAGGTATAGGTCCACTGGGTGGGGTAGTGGGTAGTTATAGTTTTCCAGAGCGCTGTAACAAATTGAATAAATACCCACTGAAACCTTACTCTGAGTGGAGGCACCAAAACTCTGTATTTACCGTGGGCGGGAAAACCCTGGTACTAACTAGTTATGAACCCAGGCCCCTCAACCTGTGGACAGTACTACAGGAAGGGGTTGTAACCCTAGAAGCAGTGCTTCAAGACAAGCAATGTAAAGCTGATTATATATATATAGAGTTGCACTGGTACTGGAAGGGCAGTCCTGTTGGGGTGGGGGGCTGAGATGTAGGTTTTCCAACTCTTGGCAGGGTGCTCAGTTTTAGGGCAGGCCACTGGGCAGGAATGTCTAGAGGCAAGGCAAATTTTATTTTTCAGGCTCCCAATCCCGGAGGCTCTGAGCGCTGCACAACAGTAACAAATCTATCATAATGTGACAAAGGAACATAACACATTTTCCAGTCTACGAATGATCACTTTCATTAATTAAAATCAGTAAAACCAGAAGAGGGTAAGGGGGAGAGGGCCATCTTGAGGATGGTATGGTCTATTCCAGGGTTCTAAGTTAAGTTTTGCAGCCACTAGCCAGCAAGTTTAGTGAATGGGAAAATTTACTAGCCCCACAGACTCTTTCACTAGACAAGCTGAAGTACTGTACCTACAGTATAAGCCTCAGTGCTAGTTAAAGAAAAATCTTACTAGCCTAACACAAAATCCACCAGAATTCGGCTAGTTGGTCTTCCAAGTTTTGACCGCTGCACTCTCTGTGATGGGTTACAGTTCTTAAACAACTTATTTTTAAAATGTAATGACTGAGGTGTGGTCAGCTCTGGGACTTCCACTGGCTGGTTGTCAGTGCTGTGACTGTCGGGAGCATTGCTGTAAGGGGACAGGTAAGTACTACTACTGTTGAGGGAGGTTCAGAGGCAGTGTTGTGTTAATGGTGGGGGTCAGTACTGTGATTGCTGTGGTTGTGGGTGCCGGTGCTTTAATTGTTGAGGGTAGGGAGACAGTGCAGTTATTGTCAAGGGGTGGGTGGTCAGTGCCGGGAATGTCAGGTGGGAGGCAGGACTGCAACTTTTGGCAGTGGGGGGGGGGGGAGTGTTGTGACTCTGGGGGTGGAGATTACTGCTGTGTCTGTCTGTCTGTAGAGGGTATTAGCCCTGTGACTGTTGCAGGTGTAGGGGGGACAGTGCTTTGACTGTGGTAATGGGTAGTGCTGTGACTGTTGGGGTTAGAGGTAAGTGCTATCACTGTTGGGGGATGAGAATCAGTACTGTGACTGTCAGGTAGGTGGCCACTGTGACTGATGGTGGATGGTGTTAGTTTGGCTATTGAAGGGTGGTACAGGTCTGTGACCGTTGGGGGGTTAGTCCTGTGACTGCTGCGGGTGAGGAGGCAGTGCTGTGTCTGTTGTGGATGGGAGTCAGTGTGGTGACCGTTAGGAGTAGCAGGTCAGTGCTGTCATTGTCAGGGGATGGGAATTAGTGCAGTGACTGATGGTAGGGGTGTCAGTTCTGTGACATTTAGGGGTGAGGTGGCTGTAGTATGACGGTTGGGGACTGATGATCAGTACTGTCAGATGGGATGGGTGCAGTACTGTGACTAGTGCTGTTACTATGGGGGAATGGGGATCAGTGCTGTGACTCTGAGGGGTGTATGGTCATTGCTGTGACTGCCAGGTTGGGGGGGTAGGAGAGCAGTTCTGTGGCTATTGGGAATACTGAGAAAGTGTTGTGACTCTCAGGGGTGTGGATAAGTGCTGTGACTGCCAGAGGTGGGTAGTCATTGTCAAGATTGTCAGTGGAGGTGTTAGTCCTGTGACTGTCAGTGGGGTGATACAGTCCTCTGATGGGGGTCAATCCTGTGTTTCTGGAGGAGGGGTGACACACTCTTGTTACTGTGGGGGGTACAGTCCTGTGACTGTGGGGAGGGGTAAAACAGTCCTGTGACTGTGGGGGGTCCAATCCAATGACTGTTGGGGGGTTGGTCATTGCTGTGACTGATGGCGGATGGTGTCAGTACTGTAACTGTTAGAGTGGTGGGACAGTCCAGTGATTTTCGGGAGGAGGGTCTGTCACGTATCTGTTAGGGCTAGGGTGTCATTTATGTGACTATCAGGGTGAGGGTCTTTCCTCTGACTTTTGGGAGGTCTGCTTCTGTGCAATTCTACAACTTTGAGGGACAGAAGCATTTGCAGGAAGTTGTACACACGGCAGGAAGGTTGTATAAGGCGCCAACCTAAGTGACTATTCGAGGGGGGGATGTTGCGGTCCCAACTGTGTGGGGTGGTCATCAGTGCTGTGATGTACAGTGGTTTGACTGGTGGGGGGGGTGTTACTGCTGTGACTGTCAGTGGAAAGTATCATCCATGTGACTGTCGGGATATGGGTATAGTGATGTCACGGTGGTGGGGTGTAGTGCTGTGATTGTTGGGAATGGGGATCGGTTCTGTGACTGTCAGGCATGAGTGCTCAGTGTTGTGATTGACAGTGGAGGGTGTCAGTCCTGTGACTGTCTGAGGGGGTACAGTCCTGCGACTGTCATGGGAAGGATGGTCAGTCCTGTGATGGTCAGGGGTCAGTGCTGTGGCTATTGTGTAAACTGTGTAGAGTGGCGCACAAGTAAAGGAAAAGGCGGTGCATAAGCAAAGCAGCCAGCTTGTAACAACAAAAGAAAAGAATGCACAGCACTTGTAGATTCAGTTTTACATGCAAAGTGCAAGATTTATTTTTCTGGCAACTTGCCTGGCGTGCACCCACTTAGGCCAGCCCTTCAAGCCTTCAGTGGCCCTTCCACAGAGGACACGTCTGAGGATTAAAAAAGGGTGCATCCCATTTATACAGAAATAAAGTGATATACACCACACAGTAAAAACAACAAGCAAATCAAGGTGAAAACACAGAAACAGCTTTTCGAATGTGCACCCCACAGCAATGGAACTGGATGGAAACACCCTAGGCCTCAGTTTCATCTGAAACTGGTCAAATCGTCTGAGGTGCTAGCCCTTTTGAATCGGATTAACCCTGACTCCTTCCCTAGACACAATCAACTAGAACCTAGGCTGCTGCCCCAGCTAGCACCCTTCCTGTCTCCATGCTCATTAACTGATCCCTACTCGAAGGAATAGTTCCTAGCAAATGGAAAGTTGCGGCCATTGTCCCTGTACACAAAAAGGGGCCTCGGGTAAATGTGGGCAACTATAGGCCCATCTTCTTTTTCTGCCCTCTTGCGAAGGTGCAAGAGAGATTGGTGTACAACCAGTTGCAGGACTACCTTGAGCAGCACCTACTCCTAGTCGATATTCAACATGGTTATAGGAAAGGCCATGGAACTGATACAGCCCTAATTCGGCTTATGTCTGACATCCTTGATTCAATGGACAGAGGCTCCCCAGCTGGAGCTTCCTGTCTAAGGCATTCGATCTGGTTTATCATGAATTGCTCCCCTCCAAATTCCAGCTGCTGGGACTGGACGGCTTCTCAGTTACCTGGTTTGAGAGCTGTTTGCTCAACAGGACCCAAAACGTTCAGTGGAAAGGAGTTCAATCTGGCGCCAAACCTGTTACCTCCAGAGTACCCCAGGACTCGATCCTGGGTCCTCCACTATTTACCCTCTTTGTCAATAACATTGAGCGGGAATGTGGTCTGGACAACCTAATCCTGTATGCTGATGATACAGTGGCATACTGCAGTGATCTGTAACCTAGTGCTATCTCTGCTAAACTTCAGGCCAGTGTCGCTGCACTTGAGGCCTGGTTCACTGCTAACTTGCTTGTACTGAATGAGGAGAAAATGAAGGCTGTCGTCTTTGGGACCAGGCATCTGGGAGCCAACAGGCGCGATCTGCTCCAGCTCCACACAGCCCAAGGGAAGCGAGCTGCAGTCATTGACAAGGTCAAATACCTAGGAATCTTCCTTGACCAGGATATGTCCTACAAGCCACACATTGACTTCTTAGCCAAGACCACTCATCAAAAGATTGGCCTACTCTACAGGCTGGATAACTCCCTCTCAGATGAGGCGAGATGAGCAATTGTAAATTGCACCCTGCTTCCTACCCTCCTTTATGGTGCTCCCCTACTTCAGTTTATCAGGGAGAGTGAACTAAGAAAGCTCTCTGTACTCTATAACAGGGTTGCATGCTTCGCTACCCACTCCCCCCTAGGACACACCAATGCGAAGTCCTTGCAGACCTTAACTGGCCTGCCGTAGGGCACAAACTGGCCTACTCATTGCTATGTCTGACTTACAAATTCACTGCTGCAGGCCCTCCTCCCCATCTGCATGGCTTGCTTAACCCCAAGATCCAGTGCCGCGACCTGAGGTCATCGACTGGCCTCCCCCTTGATATCCCCCAAGTGCGGACCAACCTGGGCAAGAGGTCCTTTAGGTATGCTGCTCCTAATCAGTGGAACTCTCTTCCAGAGAACCTGATGGGCTGTTCAAGTCTGCCTCGAAGGTGTACCTGATGGGGTTGAGTCTCTGTGGATGTTATCGTTAGTCCCTGTCCACTGGGCCTACAACCCCCCCCCCCTTTTATGTTAATCAGGGCTCACAGGCTCCTGGCCTACTGTACCTCCATACGACCTCTCCCCACCTGTCTTCATCATCTCTGATGGGTGGGGATCCCTAACAGAGGTAGTACCGCTGGCCTTGCCTTGTACATTTCTCTGTGTAATATTTCCCAATCAACTTATGTCATATAGGTTACAAATGACCTTGCACACCATAAGCTACCATACTGTCTAATTACCTCCTATTCTCAATGTGTATTTTGTATAATTAACAAACCTACTGTATGCAAGCTGCTATACCTCTAAATGTATTAATTGTCTGTACCACTGTATTTATTAATGTATGTAATTAACTCCGGGTTGCCCCTGAAAAAAGGGACCTTTGGTCTCAGTGAGCTTACCCAGTTTCCAAAATGAAATAAATAAATAAATTAATGGTATTTAAATGTACTGGATGTGACTTCATGAAAAATAAATATGGATGCTTGATAAAAGTGTTGCCTTCTGCTGTTACTGTATGGATGCCAGTTTGGTATTTAGATGTATTGGATGTGACCTCATTTAAAGGGAATTCAGATGCTTGATAAAAGTATGACTTTTCCAACTATACTGGTTCGGACTTTGAATTATCATGCTGAATGTTTGGGATGTAAAATTTAAGATCTAGCCATGTAGCTTGTCCTGAAATGTTCAGTTTCTGTAATGTGCAGGGCAATCCCTGGCTCTTTGTGACCAGCAGGGTCAATTCCTTCTAATTCTGCTAAATGCAGGGCAATCCCTGCCTTTGTTGTACCCAATAATCTACAGCCATTGTAGAAATAGTTCTCCAAGTTTGCCCCTCCCTTCGAATCAACAGCTGGCCAACTCAACCAGCTGCATCGTCCACCAGGCCTGCAACATCTAGGACTGTGGTATCTGGGTGACCAGTATGGTATGAGATTGCAGAGTTTCTGCTATATGTGGGACTGGTACCAGTGTGGGTAATCAAATAACTATTTACGTAACATCTGATTAGTTAGCAGCAAGATAGCCAGGGCTCTGGGTATCATGCGTCGAATCGAGAAATGTGACTGCCTGTAGCCTATTAGTATGTAACCACCCAGCTGGAGGGTTCACCAGCAAAACACCAATCAAACCTCTACATATGTATATAGTAATCAAATAACCTCTACTCCACATCCCCGATTCTAACTCCTTGTCCCCTAAATAAATGGATTGCTACTGTTTTTTTGAAATTCTGAGTGTGAGCTTATTATTAGAGAGAGTCATTAAATGCAAAGTATGGAAATGTTCATTGGGGCATGTCTGGGTAAGGTAACTGGTTATCGTGGGTGGTATAGCATCTCAGGGGGCTCTATCTGTTACCAGCTCACCCACGTAAAGCACCCTGAGTGGAGGCACTGCGCAAAGGTTTTAAAATGGTTATCTGTTAGCAAACCCAAACCCCTCAGCCTAGCTTGTAAGTAGTAGGCGGGGGTGTAACTCTGAGGATAGCGCCACCCAGGGGTTACAATAGGATCTTTAACACTCACCTGAACAACCACCAGACCAAGCAGAAGGGACCTCGTTTTAACATCTCATCTGAAAGATGGCACCTCAGGAGTGCAGCAAACCTCCTCATGCTGTGCTATAGTGCAAGTATTGGGATTTACTCCCAAGTGCCTGGTGTGGGGATAAAACCTACAGCCTTCTCATCTTCTAGCCTCAGAGGTGAGTGTGCAACCTGCTGAGCCACTGACACTGAAAATAGCATTATGCTGCCTTGTTGGCTCTGACCAGAGTTTGTTTATTATTGGTCGTCCACTTTTATGGCACAGTGCTGACACGAGTTGACAGCCTCACAGGCAATGGATTACACAATATCAAATGTAGCAGTATCCCCACACGAGATACAAGACTGGGCATGAAAACTGTGTTCCCGAAGATAAGTATGTAGCTTGCTTTATACAATTTTGAATCTTGTCTATGCTGTGGATTATGTATATAAGATCAACTTATAAAAATAAAGTTTAAAAAACGAAAAAGATGGAACTCCAAATTTAACTTTCTCAATACATATAAAATCAATCTGTAGACAAGCCAATCAGAAACCGGGTGCCTTATTTAAGCTTCAACATTGTCTGACTCCAAAGGCCAAATTTTCTGTTGCTAATAGTGTATTGTTACCTATGTTGAATTATAATTCTTTCATCTTCTCTAGCCTTGCCAAAGCTGAACTGTCTTTGCTGAATACCACTTTTCATGGTATTTGCAGATATGCATAAAAATTGCCCTTCCAAACACATCATTGCATACTTTATGATCAGTCTGGCTGGCTACCACAGAAACACAATAGTTTATACAAATTAAATTGTGTAACTGATAACATCATAAGGCAGAAATTTGATTCTCCTGTCTTTTTATTGTTTGAATTAAAAAAGGAAGATAGATTATTAAAGATGGAGTCTGGTCAAAAGTACTACATTGCAGAATTAGAATCAGCCTACCCCTAATAAATCTCATACCAAAAATTAGGTTTCTACGTTACTTCATTTTAAAGTTATGAGCTTTTTTGTAACACTGATTTCACTTCCTGTTTAAAAAAAGCCAGTTTCAGTGAAACGCCACTGATGATGTCACAACCAGAACTCACAGACTAGTCCTTCCTATCAGCAACCTTATAGGACCTATTTCTTTAAAGTTATTGAAACTGTAGCTGTAGTATTTATTAAAAAAAAAAAAACTGACACAAGGTTGCCTGAAGTGCTGGCATTTCCAGAATGTTCAGATGCATGATACTATACTTCAGAACATATCAGGAGGTGGTTTTGGAATGCAGCGCTGAACCAAGGTATAAACTGTCAAAGTGATGCACAATTTTAGAATATTGGGGGCAGGGGGGACATGTAATCTTGGCATGTGGCAGAGATGTGCCATCTCGCAGTGTGGTGGGACACTAATCTCAGAATGAGACAGGGACACACATTGAAGAATTTAGTGGGGACTGGCAATGCGTCGGTGCCGCATAATTTCAGAAGTTGTGCTGTGCCACCATTCCGCAGTCATGCATCACCGCCACATTCCGAAGTCGCGTGACAGTGCCACATTCTGAAATTGAATGGTACCACCACATTCTGAAACTGCACGTCAACACCACATTCCAAAACTGTACATCAGCATCACCATTACATTCCAAAATTGCGTGTCATCACCACACTCTGAAATTTTACGTCATAGCCACATTCCAAAATTGCACATCAGCCACATTCTGAAACCGCGCATCAACCACATTCTGAAACTGCACATCAGCCACATTCCAAAACTGTGCATCATCGCCACATTCTGAATTTCTGCATCATCACCACATTCTGAATTTGTGCATAATTGCCACATTCCGAAATTGCGCATCACCATAACATTCCAAAATTTGCGTCACTGCCACATTATGAAATTGTGTGTCACTGCCACATTCCAAAATTGTACACCATCACATTCTGAAATTTGCGTCACCACCACATTCCAAAACTGTACATCACTACCACATTCCGAAACCGGGCGTCACTGCCACATTCCAAAATTGTGCGTCACTGCCTCATTCTGAAATCGTGCGTCACTGCCACATTCTGAAATTGTGTGTTAACTTCCATGCTCCAGTACTGCTTGTCACTGTCACATTCTTAAAATGTGCATTCCCACCATATTCTGAAATTGTACATCACCACCACATTCTGAAGATGAGTGTCACTGCCACATTCAAAAAATGGAAAATTACATACCTACCATAATTCTTGATCTTCTCTAGTATCTTCACCATTCATTACTGTTGGATGTAAGCTGGAGGCGCACACCTGCCAGGTGAGGTTTTTTTTAGAGTCGGGCGCCGATGGCGCCCAGCCCCGAGAGTGATGCATCGCGGATGCGCGAGGGGCATGCTGTTAAGCAAGACCTTCCTCCATCCTCGTTCTGTTAGCTGAGAGGCAAAAAGGATAAGAGAAAAGAGCGAGGCAAGAGAGCCGAGGGATATAAAAAGGAAAGGATATAAACTAAAAAATGAATAAGCCAGTAGAGGATAGACTAAAAAGAAGAAATGCCTACCCAAAGGGATGGCAGGGCCTCACTTCTGGGGCAGCTCCAAGGGAGGAACAGATAAAGGAGAGGAGAAGAAGGAAAAAGAAGAGAGTATGAGGGACGTTGGGAGGAGAGAACTCTGCCCATTGAGAGATTGGTTTAAAGGCATATAAGTTTGGTACCAAAACAAGGGAGCAAGGATCCCACTTAATAGGACTGAAAAAGGTTCAACAGAACCACTTGCAGAGATTGGACACAAAAGGCAGATTCTCTAAAGCTCCCGCCATCCCAACCCCTAAAACTCTAGCTGAGAGCTCACAGACTGCCAAGGCAGAGTTCTGTTCCAAAATAAGAATGCCCAACTAGGAAGGGGGAGAAGTCCCCTAGCATCTTGTTAAGTGCTAACACAGATGTATGGGGGGGGGGTGAGCTCTACAGAGGGCACCCCTTTGTGGAAAAGGATAGAGTGGGAACTCAATCGGACTCCTTGAGGCAAGACAACAGTATCAGCTTCAAGAAATTGTAGTGCCAGGAAGCACTGAGCAGAGGAAACTGATACAAGAAGATTAAGACCTGCCAGAGGGACCAGGATACAAAGGACCTGAGCCATAGAGGGGCGGTCCTTAAACTGTGAATTGAACAACATGATTAATAAACCAAGAGGTCACCCCTAAAGGCAATCAGAAAGAGTTCCCTCAGGATAGATAAATTCCACTCGTTCCTCCTTTTTCCAGAGAAAATAGGGTCCATTCAGAAGAATGGAAGAAAAACCAAGATAGGGATTTTTTTTTTTTGGCTTGAAGGCCAAGGGAGAAGGAGGAGGAATGAGCAGGGAGGGGGAGACGCCGAAGAAGGAGGCCTGTGAGGGGAAGGTGGGCGGGAATCAGTAATGAATGGTGAAGATACCAGAGAAAATCAAGAATTACGGTAGGTACGTAATTTTTATATCTTCCCTTGTCACTCTTCACCATTCATTACTGCTGGGTGAGTACCAAGCCCTCCCGAAGGGGGCCTGGAAAGACCCTGAGGAAACAGATCCCTCAGCCTCCTACTGGTGGAAAGTGGGAAGGGGACACCCTAACCAGCAGACTGGGGCAGTCTAAGGTTGGTGAGGATGAGGAGGTGTCCCCCGTGGGCTGAGGGAATGAGGTTGCCCCTGAAGAAGCCTCCTTGCCCTGCGGAAGAACAGACAGGTCTCCCGGAAGGCAGAGCTAGTCACTCTACGCCGGGCAATGGGTGACAGTCTGGAAAGATGAAGCCATGCCGTCCACCTAATGCAGATCGCTGTCCCTGCCAGTCTGGATGCCACCTCACTGGCATCGTGGGATGCCCTCGCCTGGAGTCTTGCAAGCTCCAGACCTTGCGCAGAGAGGGCAATGGCTTGTCTAGACTGCTCTGAGTCAGGCAAAGATGTTAAGACCTGTGACAGCATCGACCACAGATGCCTGTTATAAGCAGCGTGGTGTGCCTGATGTGAACTGATGCACATTAACACATGACTTGAAGAGAAAACCCTTTGTCCCCACCTGTCAAATTCGGCAGAATCCAGATCCGGGGGCCTGTCATGTACCGGGTGCCGAGGCCCGGAAGGAGTGTCTAGGGACATCAAGCCCGAAGGTGGGTGAGGCAGAGAACCTAGAGACTCATGGGGGACACAATACCGTCTCCTGCAGTCTGCCGGGGCTGGAGAAGGAGTGGCTGGAGACTGCCAGGTGTGGATAGTCACTTCCTGGAAAGGGATCAGCCAGGAAGGCACCACCAGGAGGCGAGCGCTGAATTCACTAAGGAATGCACACGTCTGCTGCTCAGTATTGTCCCTAGGAATGTGGGCGACGCGAAGCTCCTAACCCAACCTCGAAAGGAATTGCTGATAATCAGTGAAATCAGCGTCAGAGAAAAGGTGGACAGAGTTTTCCTCTTCCTCAGATGAGGAAGCCAAGGAGGAGGTGGAGCTTGAATGCTCAGAGGACTCCTGTGGTGGAGGGGACAGGCGGAAAACCTGTTCGTCCATGGCCCTGACGTAAGATGGGAAGGCTGCCGCAGTAGCTCTGAACGTCTCCCAAGTTAACGGCCCCGTGAGACCCACATGGCCTGGGAGAGAGGGTAGTGGTTGCAGAGGGATGGGCGAAGGGCACCTAACAGCACATACCTGGCCTCTGCCAGGGCTCTGAGATCCAGGTAGTGACGCTGCCAGACTTGGGGACATGGGATCATGCCAGGTTGTGAAGAAGAAAGAGGGGGAGGCAACTCCATAAAGAGCCCTGAAGAGGAATCTCCCCTGTGACGCCCCTGGGATTGCATGAGTCCAGAAGGTCAACCCTCAGAACCGCCACTAGAAGGCACTCTAGAGACTTTGAGAGAAAGGTGGGGATCAGCGCTGCAACTCCTCCCCACACCCCTCAGGGCAGTGGGGGTTCGCTGCCGCTCTTCACCCTGACCTATCAATCCCTCAGACTCTGAAGCAGCCCTCTTCCTCGATGCTAGCGGGGAGGTCCCTGCTGAGCGAGCCCCCGAAGGGAACTCACTGTGGCAGGGTCCTCCACCCTCTCCTGAAGGACCCTAGCAGCACCAGTGATGGCAGCTGCCCGGGACCTCTGGTAAGAGGGCATCCTCTCCGGATCCCCTGAAGGGTCCACCACAGAAGACTTCAGGCCACCGCTAACCATGGACTCATCTGGGCTAACCAGCTCTGGGGACTCGGGGAGAGGAACGCTGGATCGCCTAGCACTGCGACCTACAGGAGGTTCCAAGTCAGAAGACTCCGGTCGACGGTCTGGGTCCTCCCGAGTCATCCTCCTCTGAAGAGGGGTCAACCAGGGTACACTCCATCGAAGCGACCGCAGGAACCTGCACCAAAATGGCACCAGGCCTGGTACCGTCGAAGGCCGCAACGCCCACCACGCCAGAAGAGTCCATTGTGCCACCGCCGGCATCGGGAACCCGAGCCATACTGAGAATGGTGCCACTCGAGTCCCCGGCGCTGCGGACGGTGCTGAAGACCAAAACCGCACCACCAACGGTGCCGCCCAAGTCCTCAGATGGCGCCGGAACCCAAAGTGACACTGCGAGTGGCGACGCCCAAGTCCCTGATGCCGCGAACGGTGCTGAAACCCACAGCGCCGACGAAGATGGCGCTGCCCGAGTTGCCAGCGCCGCAAATGGTACCAGAACCCAAAACCAGTCCCCAGCACCACAGACGGTGTCAGACTCCACGGCGGCAATGCTGGGTGAAATCGAGGGTCCACTAGAGCCGGGCCCCGCAACTCGGGGCCGCGACACTGGTGGAGCCTGCACCTCTGAGGAGGTGACTGCCGAGATGGCGCCCACGGCATGACCCCAGCAGGGATCACACCATTCCTCCAGTGCCGAAGAAGAAACCTCCTCCTCGGCAAGGCTAGAAGTGGAGGAGGTTCCTTCCTCACCAGGCCGTATAGACCCGGGAAGGGACCCAGAGGAAGGGTCGAGATGTCTGGCCTGGGAAGCCCACGGGCGACGTCGTCCTCCGAAAGTCAGTGGAGCCCTTCCGACTTTAAACGTGCGGATTTCCAACACACGGCGATCCATGGAGAAACAGGCATCGCAATGATCCATATCATGGTAGGCACCGAAGACAAACATCATGACGGTCCGTGATGGAAAACTGCCGGCCGCAGGCACGACTTACATAAAGGCACAGCCCGCCTTTGCTGTCTGTTGCCCCAAACCCGACATGATGCGAAATCAATACAATAAACAGCAAAGCTCCTGGCGTCATCGAAATATTAAATAAAAGAACGGTCTTACCAGTTGACGACGTCGGGATTGAACCAGGATGAAGGAGCAGCGCTGAACACGAAAAGCGGCCTATGACGTAGTAGATTTTGTAACTCAGCAGGTGCAGCCTCGACGGTGGGAGAAACAGAACTGGGATGAAGGAGGAGTCTGCAGCACCTAAAGGCCACCCCTCGCACATCACGTGATGCGTCACTCTCAGGGGCGGCTCCTCTGGGGAAAAAAAAAAAACCTCCCATGCCGGGTGCGCGCCTCCGACTTACACCCAGCAGTAATGAATGGTGAAGACTGACAAGGAAAGATTTGCATGCTCAAGTTACATGCTAATATTATGCACTCCTGCCTCATTCTGAAATTCCATGTGGCTACCAGATTCTGAAACTGTGTCACTGACACTTTCAGAGATTTTGTGTCCACACCATATTCTGAAATTGAATGTTGCCACCACAATCTGAAATCAAGCATACTAACCACATTTTGAAATTTTGCATCACTACACCACATGCCAAATGAATCCGTCCAAGACACAATACGAAATTACATATCCCTACCACCTTCCACAACTATGTGTCTCCCGCGTTTCAAAACTGTGTCTCTCTGCCACATTCTAAAACTATATGACACCACCACATTAAGAATTTTAGCATCCCTGCCAATTTCCAAAATTGAGTGTCCCACCTACTTTCTGAGATTGTGTCATTGATGCATTTCACGGTTGCAGTCTGGTGACATTTCAAAATCTCATCCCTGAACTATTATAAAAATTGAGCATATTTTTGTCATTCTAAAGCCGTGTTTGCCGCTGCATTCCAACCCCCCTGCCACATTCTTAAGTACTGTCCCTTGCATCTGCACATTATGGAAATGCATGCCCTGACTCACCCACTGTCAGCTTTCCTTTTCCAGATGTTTAATACTACTGCAGTTTTATGTAATGTGGGAGAAATGAGTCTTGTAAGGTAGTTTGCAAGAAGGACTATGCTGTGAGTTCTGGTTGTGACATCATCAGTAGCTCTTTACTGAAACTGGCTTTTATAAACAGGCAGTAAATTTAGGGTTACAAAATGACTTGTAGCTTTTAAACAAAGTAACTTAGAGATCTCATTTTTGGCACGTGGCTGACTGGGGATTTGCTGATCCAAATTCTCAATTTACTGATGCTAGAAATTTTGGCCAGACTCCCTCTTTAAGATCCAATGACTCTAGTAAACTAGTAATTCCAAGTACCAACATGAACATGGGTGAATGTGCATTTACAGTTTGTGCAGCAAAGAACTGGAATAACTTACCTGGGTTTTTACAGGGTGGTCTTAGCCACAAAGCTTTTAAAATGCAGTTAAAGCAACACTTTTGTAGCCAATTGCAATGCAACAGTTTTATATAAATTATTAGTTTTGTGACTAAGTTGTTGTACTGAATTTTGTATAACTTGTCTTGTAAACATCTACGCTGTTTGTAAAGCAGCCCCGGGTCGTGCATGAAAAAGCACCTTGGCTCATTGTACTTACCTGGTTAACAAAATTTAAAATAAATAAATAAATTAATTAGGTAGAAACTTAGGGTTTTGTGCAGAGAACTACAGTCTGTGGAGGATCTGTGACAAAAGCATGGATTTCTGATACTCTGCATGTAGTGGTGACAGCTACCACAAATGGAAATTACGTACCTACCGTAATTCTTGATCTTCTTGGACGAAGTCTCCACCAATCATTCACACTAATGGGATCTACGCCGGCGGTGCTAGGACCCAGTAGGAGCAAACTTTTTGCAAGAGGGTCGGCACCAGAGATGGAGCCACGAGGAAGCAGCACCGCGAGCCCCAGTTCATATGGTAAAGACATCTCAGCATCGACCCTCCAACTGCCTCAGTACCTTTTTTCCGAGGAGGTGCAGTGTACCCAACCTAGAGGGACTAACCTAACAAAATCGGACATAAGATAGTCCAAACGACCCATATAAGAAGGGTCAACAATGAAGTCTTCACAGCCCAGCCACTGAGGGAGTGAAGACCAAAAACAGAGACGTGAGCTCGGGGGATGGTGGCTGGGCATGAGAATGAGTGGTGGAGACTTCATCCAAGAAGATCAAGAATTATGGTAGGTATGTAACTTCCATATCTTCCTGGACATAAAGTCTCCACCACTCATTCACACTAATGGGAGAGTACCGAGCTAATAATCCCCCAAGAAGGGCGGCAGGAAAAAACAAGAGCTCACATATTTAGGACAGAAGTCTGTTAAGGATAGCCCTGCCAAACGAAAGATGTCACCTGGCATGGACATTCAAGGCATAGTGCTTAACGAAAGTATGCACTGAGCTCCAGGTAGCCGTATTGCAAATGTCTGCAATGGGCATGTTGAGATGCCACAACTGCTCTAGTAGAGTGAGCGTACACTCCTTCTAGCTTAACCTGTGCCATAGAATAGCAGTGGCTTAGGCATGCCACCAGCCATGCCGAAATGCACCTAATAGCGACAGGTTGACCCAGCCGGGTCTCGCTGAAGGAAACAAACAGTTGTTGAGCCTTGCAAATTTATTTTGTTCTATCTAGATAGAATCGCAGCACTCTTTTAACATTTAAGGAATGAAGAGTACACTCTCCTTCATTCTGGAAGTTCGCAAAGTAGGTAGGCAGGACCAAAGGTTGGTTTAGATGGAATTCTGAGACAACCTTAGGGAGAAACTTAGAATGAGTCCTAAGAACTACTTTGTCCTTATGAAATACAGTGTATGGGGGTGGGGGGGGTGTGTCTGTGACCAAAGCATGTATTTCAGAAACTCTATGGGCTGAGGTGATGGCCAACAGAAAGGCCGTTTTCCAAGTGAGGAATTTCAACTCACAGGTAGCTAGAGGCTAGCAGGGCTTTCGAGTGAGCATGTCTAGCATGAGATTAATGTCCCAGGCTGTGACTGGACGTCTGATGGGAGATCTGGTATGTAGAATACCTTTAAGAAATCTCTTAACTACAGGTAACTGACCCAGTGACATGGAAAGTATTGGCTCATGGTGAGCTGAAATAACACAAAGGTGAAATTTTACTGTAGAGTATTGCACACCTAAATTTGAGAGGTCTAAAAGGTACTCCAAGACTTTATTTGGTGGGCAGGAAAAAGGGTTCGAAGAGGATTTTGTACACCAGAGAGAAAAATGCTTCCATTTGGCTGTGTAGGTTTTTCTGGTGGCTGGCTTACGTGCAGCCAAAAGAATATCTGAAACCCTATGAGACACATTGAACCTATTCACCTCTGTCTCTTTAGGAACCAAGTGTGAAGGTGAAGCGACCTCAGATTGGGATGGACCATGGGACCCTGGGTCAGAAGGTTCATCTGAAGAAGAAACGCCTTCGGGGGGGGTCCAGACAGACTGTTGAGCAGTGGGAACCATATCTGTCGAGGCCAGAAGGGAGCAATGAGAATCATTTTGTCCCCCTGAGACTCGAATTTGAGAAGTACCCTCTGAATTAGGGGAAGAGGAGGAAAGGTGTGTAGAAATCATTTTGTCCACTACAGCCTGAATGCATCCAGACAGAAAATGCCAGGTCCTGGATTTCTAAAGCAAAAGAGAGGCAGTTTTGTGTTGAGTGGGGATGCAAAAAGGTCCAGGTCTGGAGTTCCCCACTCTTCGAAGAGAGACTGAACTACGTTTGAGTCGAGAGACCACTTGTGAGGATCTGTCTCTGTTCTGCTGAGACGGTCTGCCAGTTCTTTCTGCACTCTTGGCACGTAAACCGCATGAATTAGAGCCTTGTGCTCCAGGCACCATTCCCACACTCTCATAGCTTCCCTGCATAATGGGTAAGAGTGTGCACCGCCCTGCTTGTTGATGTACAGTAATACATCACTGCTTTATTGTCCATTTGAAGGAGAATGTTCTTGTGACAGAGAATGTCCTTCAAAGCCTGGACTGCATAGAGGACGGCTCTCATTTCCAGGATGTTTATGTGAAGCTGAGACTCGACCTGAGTCCACGTACCCTGGGTGTGGAGATTCTGGCAGTGGGCTCCCCACCCCATCAGGGATGCGTCTGTGGTAATGGAGATCTGATGATCCAGAGGAGCAAAGGGATACCCTTTCAGAAGGTTGTCCTCCTGCGACCACCAGGTGAGTGACTTCCTTAGAGGTTCTGTCACCTTGATGAGAAAGGACTGAGGGTGAGTGGCTGGAGACCACTGAGTACTGAGCATCCACTGAGAGGTTCTCATGTGGAGACGTGCTAAGGGTACAGTGAACACTGAGGATGCCATGAGACCCAGCATCCATTACATCGAGATAGCTCGAATTTAGTTGTTTTCTCTGATATACCAGACCACCTGTAGGATATCGCTCCTTCTGTCCTCCGGGAGAAAAGCCCTCGCACAGGAGGTGTCCAGAAGTGTTCCTATGAAGAGGAGCTTCTGGGAGGGCTGCAACTGTGATTTGTTGAGGTTTAGCAAGACTCCCATGGATGTGAGGAAGTCTGAAGCCATGGCTACAGCGTCCAGAGTTGCCTGTCTGGAGGGGCTTGCTATAAGCCAGTCGTCCAGATATGGGAACACTTGAATTCCAATTTTCCTGAGATGCGCTGCGAGAATTGCACAACACTTTGTAAAAACTCACGGCACCAAAGATAGCCCAAAGGGCAGGACTCTGAACTGATAATGTTGACCCAATGCCACAAACCTTAGTTATTTATGGTGCTTTGGATGTATAAGAATGTGTTAGTAGGCATCCTGCATGTCCAGGGAGGCTAGCCAATCATGTTGATGAATCAAAGGTAGAAGGGTACCTAAAAATATCATCTTGAACTTTTCCTTGTGGAAGAATTTGTTTAACTTTCTGAGATCCAGAATGGGGCGCATGCCACCAGTTTTCTTCGGAACTAGAAAGTACTGGGAGTAGAAACCTGTGTTTTGTTGGTCCAGCAGAACTACTTCTACTGCCCTGTTGTTCAGAAGGCCTTGTACCTCGGAAGCAAGAAGGTCTGACTGTACTGTCGACAGCCTGGGTTGTCATTTGGAGGGATAATCGGGGTCTGAAAGATTGAGGGAGTACCCCTCGCGGATTATCCAGAGGACCCATTTGTCTGATGTTATAGACTTCCACTGGTCGTAGAACTGAGTCAGATGACCTCCTACCACTGAGGAAGAGTCCCCCTCAGGCAGCTGAGGTGGAACCTGGGCCAAAAACTCAGAAAGTGGCACTGGGCATTTTGGGGCCTTGTGCCTTCTGCTGCATTTTCTTTTGTGGCTGCGGGGTGTGGTTATTGTTAAAACCTCCCCTGCCTTTGCCCCGAAAGGACTGACGGTTGTGAAACTGACGCTTGTTGGCACCCTCCCCCCCAAGAGGGGGTGGGTGCGGGACGAGCTGTCTTAATGGCTGACCTAGTCTTCTGTGTGGCCTCCAGAGCTTGTTCCACTTGGGGTCTGAACAGATACACCCTGTCAAAGGGTAAGGCCATGACCTGCTGCTGGGCATCGTTCATGAAGCCCGAAGTTCGTAGCCAAGAATGGCGACGGGTAAAAATGCCCGCCGCTGCAGCTCGAGAAGCAGTATCGAAAGCGTCCATTGCAACTTTAACCTGTTGGTTATTGGACTCAATACCCCTGGTTATGGTATGAAGTAGCTCTGAATTAGTTTCCGACTCCGGCAGATCTTCCACCATTTGTTTGAGCGAATGCCAAAGGACATACTCATACTGAGAAAAATAGCCCTGGTAGCTGGCAATATGCATACCCAGGGTGGAGGCAGCAAAGACTCTCTTACCTAAGGTGTCTATCTTATGAGATTCTTTATTTATAGGCTGGGCCGCAGAAGCCTGAGGGAAGACGGCCTTGTCATTCTCTGCTAAGACTACAATGGGATCAGCAAAGGCTTGTGAGGCCAAAATGGGTCAATCCTTGGGAGCAGCATATTTCCTATCTATGGACCTGACCACGGAAGGGGTAAGAGCAGGATTGTTCCATACCATCTGAGAAAGGGTCTCAAAGAATGGTTGTACCAGAGGAGTTAATTCCATAGGGATCTCCGGGACATGTAGGTATTGGAGTCTTAAAAGCCTCCCAAGATCGATTTCTGTAGTCTGGAGAGAAAGAGTGGGAATTTAAATTTTTCAGCAGAGACTTAAAAGGAAAGGACTTCGACTACAGGCTCTGCAGCAGGACTGATCCCTGTTCCTTCAACATCATCACCCAGATGAAGATCTGGGTCAGGCTCAAAATCATCTCCTGACAGTCCAGGGAGGACTGTGTGGACAGGAAAGGAGTGAAAATCAGGATGAACATTAGAAGAGGAAAGAATCTGAGTTGAGAAGCCCAGGAGGCTGGACAGCGCCGCACCAAGCATTGGCGCTGAAGAACACAGCGCCGAACCCAAGGAAGTCAGCGTCATCGGAAACAGCCCAGCACATGGCGCCAACAAAGGCCATGGTGCCAACAGAGCCCTCAGCACTGTTAGCCCCTGGCGCTACGGATGGTGCCGACAGAGCCCTCGGCGCTGCGGACAGCACCAATAGAGCCCGAGGTGCTGCGGACAGCACCAATGGAGCCCCCGGCACTGCAGACAGTGCTGAAAGTGTCCCAGGGTTCTGAAAACTGCGATTTGAGGGAAAAGAAGGGAAATTAACAGGAGACAGAGGCATCGGCGTGGACCCCAGTGCCGCAGCCATGTGGGGGGGGGGGAACACCTGAGCACGGAGTCGACAGCACTGAAGAAGGCGTCTCATGACCAGGAAGGTCCAACCGCCCCTACCCGGTCCCTTGAGTGGCCTGAAGTCCCTGGAGTGACCGGGCCAGGCAGCTGGACCAACCTCCTAGCCCATTGCTCCATAAGAGCAGCCCACTGGTGAAACTGCTCATCAGAGGTCCGTCCAATAGGCAGAGACGGGCTCCAATGTCGAAGAGATTGGGCACCGGAGTCAGAAACTGACGTATCCTAGAGAGGAGGAGACCAGAGCCTAGCCCCAATGACCGATCGTCAACATGCAGACATACCAGAAGGTGACCTCGAGTGATACCTTCTCTTTCTCGACTTACATGCCGAAGAAGAACTCAAGGCCGAACAGTGCCAAAAATAGGGCTGTTTCCTTTTATGCTTTCGGGGGAACCGCCCATCTCCCTGAGCATTGGACCGTCCGTTGTCAGACCCACCTTCCGAGGAGGGCGGCGGACCGGACCCAGCCCGGCTGACTGAACAGCTTTCATACGAAGTTCCCTACTGTCACCTGACCCGCTCATGGTCAACTCCGTCAATGAAGGGCTGAAGAATTCTTTCTTATAATAAGTAAAATAATTAGAATTGGTACTTATTTCGAAGATAAATTACAAAACAATAAACTGAAAATTAAGCTGCTAGTTTGAAGTTTGGCTCCCAGCAGGCAAGCAACATCATTACTGAAGCGTACTCGACGGCGGGAAAAAAGGAGCTGAGGCAGTTGGAGGGTCGACGCCGAGACAGTCTTTACCGCATGAGCTGGGGCTCGCGGTGCTGCTCCTCACGGCTCCATCTCTGGCACTGGCCCTCTTGCAAAAAGTTTGCTCCTGCTGGATCCTAGTGCCTCCGGTGTAGATCCCATTAGTGTGAATGTGTGGTTGAGACTTTATGTCCAGGAAGATATGCTGTTTTCCAAGTTAGAAACTTCATGTAACAGGCTGCAATAGGCTCAAAGGGCTTGTGAGTGAGCACATCCAGCACAAGGATAAAATCCCTAAGGGCCACCTGCTTCCTGATGAGAGGCCTTGTGTGCAGAATACCCCTGGTAAACCTCTTAAACAGTGGCAGGTGTGAGAAACAGAGGGTACCTACAGGTTTGTGGTACGCTGATGTAATATGTGGGTGTCATTTTTTTTGCCTATAAGGAATTGGTGACATCAAAAAAATGAAAATTACGAACCCACCATGATTATTGATTTTCTAGAATATCTTCACCATTCATTACCACTTATGGGTCTAAGCCGGAGGCACTAGAACCCCACAGAAACAAAGTATTTTTTGGCCTAGGAGGGGACCAACACCGGTGCTGGTGGCATCCATGAGGCAGACGTAGTGATGCTGCACATGTGGGTTGGCCAGTAACTGATGCCGGCCCCCTCCCTTCCTAAGTCCTGTTTGCCAGGAAAGAAAATGAGTAGGAGAGAAAAAACAGAGAGGGCTATAGACTCCTATCCCAAAGGGATAGGTAAAGGGCATAGGTTATAAAACAAGCATTTGTCAATGCCAAATGTTGCTTGCTTGTATGGGCTGTGTAGGTATTTGAAAGTCAGTGGAGTGCAAATATTGAAAATTTGCAAACTTACGAGCGTGCGTAGGAACTGCGCAACGCAGGCTTGTGAAACAGTCATTTACAGGAAGTTTGTGACCAAATTTTCAACATAGCCATTTTAAGACCTCTGCTCATGAACAGTGTCACTGTGATTTTCTTAATGTGTCCCATACATTGATTTCGCACACCGACTGCGCCATTGTGCGCTAAATGGGCGGAAACACGTTGTGGGCGAGATGTGAAAAATGACAGCTGTACTGCTCATAAGGAGGTACGGTAAAATGGAAATTTTGGAAATCTGGAGTGAAAATTCGCAAACTTGCGAGCATGCGTAGGAAGTGCGCAACGCAGGCTCGTAAAACAGTCATTTTTAGGAATTTTTCCACCAAATTTTCAACATAGCCATTTTAAGACCTCTGCTCATGAACAGTGTCACTGTGATTTTCTTAATTGTCCCATACAGTGATTTACGCACCGACTGCGCCATTGGCTGTGAAGTGAGGAAACACATTTTAAGGCGAGATGTAAAATGACAGCTGTACTGCTCATAAGGAGGTGTGGTAAAATGACAATGTTGAAAATCTGGAGTGAAAATATTGAAAATTGCAATCTCACGAGCGTGCGAGAAGTGCGAACGCAGTCTTAAAACAGTAATTTTTAGGAATTCTTCCACCAAATTTTCAACATAGTCATTTTAAGACCTCTGCTCATGAACAGTGTCACTGTGATTTTCTTAAATGTAATACATACAGTGATTTCACGATAATCGACTGCGCCATTTATCGCTACATGGGCGGTACACGTTTTGGGCGAGATGTGAAAAATGACAGCTGTACTGCTCATAAGGAGGTGTGGTAAAATGACAATGTTGAAAATCTGGAGTGAAAATATTGAAAATTCGCGAACTTACGAGCATGAGTAGGAACTGCAAAACCACGCTGTAAAACAGCCATTTTTAGGAATTTTTCCACCAAATTTTCTACATAGGCTTTTTGAGAGCCCACCTTATGAACACTGGCAGTGTCGTTTCGTTAGTCGGTGCCGAAAGGTGATTTCGCGCAGTGACTGCGAAATCACCTTGAACCCGATTAACACTCATGACAGTGAGAGCATTCATGAGAAGGGGTCCCAAAACCCCATGTTGAAAATTTGGTGCAAAAAATCAAAAATGGCTGAGATACTGCAGTAAAGTTGAAAAACCCTATTTATTACATTATACAGCTTACCGGCATTTCCTCAGTTCGCGGTCGGCTTTGAAGAGTGCAGACGTGTTCCCGGTCCACCAAAGATCGGGCGCTGGAGTCCGGAGGTAAGTATGGGGTGAGGGGTGTGGGGAAGCAGAAGTGCGTAGTGGGTGGCGTGGGTGGGCCCAGACAGCGAGGGACCGTTTTTCTTGTTGCAGGTTGGTGTTTTTGAAGAAAAACAGGAGGACAACGCGGGACGCTTGCATGCTGGGGTGGGGCTCCCAGCGTGCACAAGGGGGCTGTTTGGGAGCATGGAGCCGACGGGGATTGGGCACCCGTCGGCGATAACATCTGTTGCCACGCTGGGGTGGGCTCCCAGCATGGCACCGTGTACCTGGGGAGAGACAGTGGAGCCGGCTGGGTATTGGGCACCCCGCCGGTTATCTGAGTGTTGCCACGCTGGGGTGGGCACCAGCGTGGCATGTGCCACTCTGTTTGGGGAAGCGCCACACAGCCAACAGGGATTGGGCACCAGTCGGCTATACATTGTGGGAAGTATACGCAGTATGCTGTGTGTATGTAGGGGAGGCGCGAGCAGGCGATATCTTATCGCTGCTCACTGAAGCATAGCCCCCCTTTCAACTGTACTCCACTGCGTTTTGGACTGCTGTCATAGACAGCTCCAGCAGCATTGGAGAACTGTGGCCGCGCCTGCAAATGCACTGACTTAATTGGTAGAGGGCTGCCACACCTCCGAAAACTCGGATGATGGCACTATGCTTCTTGCACATGCGTGCAAGCAACATAATAATTAAAAAAAACAAACTACCAACTAGCAGAACTAAGGGTTGGGCCTCAGTGGCACAGGGGTAATGGCTGTGAGAGCAAGACCATAACCACCACCTGGACAGGAAGGTGAAGAGGAGGAGCAGCAGCCCTGGCACAGAGCTCTGGCTAGAGCACGAGGCCCAGAGGACCTCAGTGCAGTTAGGAAGGCAGGACGCCAACTTAACCTATATTCTCGTACTCAGCAGAGGACACGAATTTAGGAGACAAACTCCAAGAACTCTAGAGGAGCAGAGGAAATTGAAAATAGACAAGTCAAGCACAAGACAGAAAGTCTTGCCACTCTAAGGAGTGCTGAAAGGCAATGAAAAAGGAATCCAAGATAAGGGTGCAGGTAAAAAACACCCAGCCCACAGGCTGCGAGAACAAAATAAAATCCCCACTGCATCTGCCTCTGCCTTGATCAGAGTAGAGACTGCACCCTGTGTGAGGTCTGGAGACTGCCATATGGCAGAGGCTCAGAGCATAGCCAAGGAAAAACAGGTTACCAGCAGCCAGGGGATGAGTCTAGGTGAAAGTCCCATGGGTAAAGGGAGGGAGATCAGGGGGAAAAAAGCGGATAACAAACACTTTTTTAGTTTTGTTTTGGCAGGAAGAGGGCAGTGGGCTCACTTCCATTTTTATAAAAAAAAGTTCCCCAAAAAGGAAGTGATGGAAACAGGCAAGGACCCATTCCAAGGGTAACAGGAAGAAGATCTAAAATGTCAAGGTAGAGAACAGCTCAGAGGGAGTGGTAAGAAGTGCTAGAGCACTATCGTAACAGGGTGAGCTGCCCAGAGGCCCTGACTCTTACCTGTGCAGGAGATGGTGGGTGTGTGCATAACTGAATGGTGAAGATATTCTGGAAGATGAAGAATTATGGTGAGTATGTAATTTTCATATCTTCCAAAAATCCGTCTTCACCATTCAGTCCCACTTATGGGTAAGAGTACCAAGCTTTCCCCAAAACGTGAGAGGAATTGGCTCACCCTAAGGGAAAAATTAACCCTCAGTCCTCTAGTGGGGTGATAACCACTGGAGGACAGTGATGTCTCACAGGTCCGGCGGCACCCAAAACTGGTCAGGGATAGGCAGAGGCTCCCTTGGCCTGGGAGCAGGAGGGCACTCTGACAACTCAAGCCTGATCTTACAGGAGAAAAAGTGAGTCCCTGGTAATACAAATACTGATTTGTTGCATGTTGGATGTTTTATTTATTGTATTTTGCACTATATGTATGTATGTATTTTTGTCTTCAAAATTTCATGATCCTTTTTGTACGTATTGTGAAGGCTAATGCGCCATACCATAACATTTTTTTCTTCTTCTTCTTCTGGTAATACAAGTTAAGCAACCTACACCAGGCTAGGGGTGCCAACTGGGAGAAGTGAAGCCATGCTGTCCACTAAATGCAGACTGTTGGTCCCTCCAGCCTGGAAGCTAACTCGTTGGTGTTGCACAACACCCTTGCTTGGTGCCTCGCCAGCTCCAGGCCATGGGTGGAAAGGCAAATGGTCTGCCTGGTTGAGTCAAAATCTGGCATGGACATTAAGAGCTGACTTAGCATCACCCACAGGCACTTGTTATAGCTGCCTGATGTGCAGAAATGCACTTTGCATTGTGTACCACCACAAAAACCTTTCTGCCCCAAGCATCGATCTCTGCAGAGTTGGTGTCAGGGGAGAGGGCAGTGATGCACTTAAAGCATAGACCCAGAGGTGGTTTGCAGCACCAAAATTCCCAAGGTGGGATGAGGGCTAGCACCTGGAGACTAAGTGGGAGCACCATATCTGCACTGGATGTCCCTAGGGGCTGGAGAAGAAACATAGGAACGGAGCCAGACATTCTTGGAGGCCTCTGAACAACGCCAGGGCCAAGGAGAGATGATAAAGGAGTCATCGCTGAAATTTCCAAGGAATCTCAGTGCCTGAAGTAGCAGTATTGAGACCTACAAATGATCCTACATTCAGCTCCTGCAGCATCTCCATCAGGAACCGCTGGTACCAGAAGTATTTAGCATCAGAGGAGAGGTAGACAGAAAAATCCTCTTCCTCAGAGAAGGAAGTAGCAGAGGAAGAGGTGGATTCAGACAATGGTGGTGCAGGGGCCTCAGGCCTGAAATGGGCCTGGTCTGCCTTAAGGTGGTATTGGTGGAACACATCAGCCGTAGACCTGAACTACTGCCAGACCATGGGCCCCATAAGACCCAAAATACCTGACAATACAGGGGAGAGGGGCAGACACTGGAGAGGAGGAGGAGAGTTGTGGATGACCAGGCCTCTGCCAGGGCTGCAAAAGTACTCAGGGGACCTCATCCAGAGGGAGGGTCTGGCAAACTCACCTATGTGGAGCTGACCTACCTCAGAGTACTGGTCCAGATAGTGCCCTTTGGGGAAGCCCTCGGTAGGGAAAGCAGAGCTGGACAGGACCCACAGGGCAGCGCAGGTCCCTAACAGTGACAGGGCCAGCCAATTCCAGGGAGAAGCTAGGTACCAGGCTAGTGCTGGGGCCCCCACCAGAGCTGCCGCCAGCACTGGACAAGGAGCCAGCTGCAGGCCCAGCACCACACCAGAACCCCTGACCAGGGATGACACTGCCCTCCAGGTCAAGCCCAATGTCCAGGCCAGAGGCACCCCCCCAAGTCAACCCTGCATCCTGCACCCAGAACCAGCCCCAGTGCCACAAACAGTACTGGGTCCAGACTCGGCACCAGGAATGGTACCGGAACATGAGCAGGCACTGCGAAAGGTGTCAGAAGGGGTCCTATTGCCATCCCCAGTGCCAGTCCGAGGAATAACCCTCGAAAACACTCCAGACCCAGTGTCAGGCTAAGAACCAGGCCCAGAATGACTTCTGTGATCACCAGTGCCATCCCCAGTCCCAAGGTTAGCGTTGCCATCCTCTCCTAGGCTACAGGGATGCTCAGTAGAGGAGATGACCACCATCTTGGACTCTGGTACAGCACTGGTTCCAGAACTCACTCCTCTTCTGGCACCATAAGCAGTGTCAGAATGTGGCCCTCTCTTACAGCCGATGTCGCCCCACTGACTGGTACAGGCCTTAGTACTAGGAGCCGGGGAGGCACCAGGTCACAACACCCAGGTGCCCCCTAGTGGAGATGAAGCATATAGCTTCAGCCCCGGTTTTACCAGGAAAGCTTCATCGAGCAGTGGACCCTCAATCTACACAGCATGATGCGAGAATGCCCTCTGGTGCCTCCCACACTTCCTGAATCCGAGGGGGGGGCGGAGCAGCAAGATGGCCACCCTGCTGCTCCGCTCCACAACATGCCAAGTTGAGCGGGAGTACTTAGTTCAAAGTTTCTTTCTCCGTCTAAGCTTGTTAGCAGATTTTGAATTAAACTGCTATTATTTTGTCACTGGAGTGCCTGTACTGAGCTTAGTAACTGTTTTACATTCTACATTTTGCCACTCCATGCTCTGTATTGTGCAGTTTGGTGTTTTGGGCGTCTTGAATGTTTTAATTTAAGAAGCCTCTCAAATTCACACAGTTCAAGTTTTGTTGAATGAAACTCAGTTTATCATAGCCTGTATTTGCTGAACCGGGTTTTTTTTTCTGCCATAAAACTAAATGCTAAAAGTTGTACTCATTATCATCACCGTTTGATCATGCTAGGTCCGGTGTTGCTGCATCTGGCAGGCCCTGTACTGTTGGTCTGGAGTCTGTGGCTCTTGCTTCAGCGAAGGAACATTTAGAATATTTGGTGTGCCCTGACTGCTGATGCAGTGACCGGAGGAAAGTTGAGCTACATAGGCAGGAATCTCGATACTGCAGCAGCACTGTGGGTGCTAATAGGCTTGTTAAGCCTTTTCAAAAGGTATGCTAGTGTTGCTTAGGGGCTGGGGGGACTATCAGGGTTTTGTTGTGAACCCCGTGGTAACTGTACTTAGTGGAGCACCTTCTTTTTATTTATTTTTGAAGGTGTTCGCAGGAGAACATCGCCACAGTTGGAGAGAGGAGAGTTTTGGAGGAGATGAACTCCAGAAAAGCAACTTGAAATTACCTGTGATGGGTAATAAATTCCCGGTGAAGGATAACTGGACTAATTCTCGAGGATAACTGGAGGGTCAATCCATGCTACCCTTATTAACAGGTTTCGAAAGACTCCCATGCTGGAGATAAAGTAATGCCTGTAGCATACTGGGACTGTTGAATTTCACTCACTGTGTTTGAGAGGCTGTTATTCAGCGATGGTGGAGCCTAGACATGGATAAAAACTGCTAAGAGGTACTAAGTTTCAGCCTTTTTTGTCTACTGATCAAAATGGAGAAATGGAAATTACGTACCTACCGTAATCCTGATCTTTCTGTGTATCTTCACCATTCATCACCTTTGGGTATTGGCCGGAGGTCATGACCCCACAGGAGCTCTTCTTTTTGGATGGGCAGAGTCGACGCACCATCGGTGCCGCCCTCGAGGCCGACGCACTGCGTAGCGCTCGCAGGTTGGCTATTAGGTGTTGTTGACTCTGGCCTCCCGCTAGTTCTGAGTCGCCGGAGAGGTTAGAAAAAGGTTTGGGAGGGTGGGACAAGGAAGTCCAAGGGACAGATGAAGGAAAATATATAAAACGGAGAAATAAATGACTGAGAGGACAGAAGAAGTTCAAAGATTAAGGGGGATTGGGTAGGGGCCCCAATCTCTGGAAGTAGAAAGGAGGAAGGGGGGGGGAGGTTTTAAGAGGTAAGAAAAAATTTTAGAGGGGAGGGAGACAGGAGAAACATACCCTGTAACCTTGACTAGTCTCCAGTTTATATAGGAATTGTGAAGGAGTAGCCAAGAGGCTAACTGCCAGAATTACTGGCAAAACTCTTATAAGCAGAATCGGCTATTCTGGAAGAAAGACAGGAAAAACAGGGATATCTCCCCCCCTCAATGGAGATTTTGGTGCAAGAAACCTAGTTTCTTAAATTAATTGAGGTTATGTCCACTGGACAAGGAAATCAAAGACTGACAGGGAGAAGGGGAGAAGGAAAGAAAAGGGGGCAGCTGCCAACCCCCCCCCCACAGCGGTGGAGCCAAAGCACTGAGGAAGAAGTGCCCCCACTCCTGACCACTCCACCCTTAAGGAAAAGCTATCCACCTGTATGTCCCAGTTTACCCCACTTCTGACTCACAGAAAGGAGGGGGGTAAGAGAGGGGGCATAGAGAGGGAGGGGGACCCAGAGACTGAGGCCCAAGGGGGATGGAGGGTGGGATTGTGATGAATGGTGAAGATACACAGAAAGATCAGAATTACGGTAGGTACATAATTTCCATATCTTATCTGTGTCAATCTTCACCATTCATCATCTTTGGGTGAGTGCCGAGCCCCTCAAAGGGGTTTTAAACCCTAAGGGACTGAGTCCCTTAGCTCTCAGTGGGTGACACACTAAGAGGGAGAACCTTCAGGGCTTGGAGAGGCCCGAGTGTGGGGAGAGTGAGATGGAGACCACCTGGAAGGGGTAGGAAGTTGCCCCTACAGACGCCGCCTCACTCTACGGGAGAAGAGATAGGTTCTCTGGTGGGCGAGGTTAATCACCCTACACCAGGCCAAGGGTGGCAACCGGGAAAGACACAGTCATGCCGTCCACCTAGTGCAGATCGCTGTCCCTACGACCCTGGTAGCTACCTCACTGGCATCATACAATGCCCTTGCTTGGTGCCTTGCTAACTCCAGGCCACGTGCAGAGAGTGCAATGGCTTGTCTGGTTTGCTCCGTGTCAGGCATGGAGGCTAGGAGCTGACCCAGCTTGGACCACAAGAACCTGTCATAGGTTGCATAGTGGGCCTGATGTGCTGCAATGGAGAGCAGCAACCATGCCGAGTAGAAGGTCCTCCTCCCCAAGAAGTCAAAATCTGAAGAATCTTGATCTGGGGGCCAGTCATGGTGCAGGGCGCAAAGCCCATAAGGAGTGTCCAGCTGCATCAGTACTGACTGAGTAAGAGGCATGGAACCTGGAGACTCTGTAGGGGCACAATACCACTGGCAGAGATCCCTAGGGGCAAGAACTCTGGAAAAGGGTCTCTGCTAGAAACGCAACGACGCCTCCCAAAAGGGAGCAGGCCAGGGAGGCACCACAAGGGTGTCCTCACTGAAATCGCCTCAAAAGACGTGTGCCATGTGCTCTGGATTGTGTTGAGTGGGAGGGGTGAAGTACAGGTTCTCCAACATCCTCACGAGGAATCTCTGATACTCAGCGAGATCAGCAGCTGGAGAGATGTGGACAGATGGTTCCACTCCCCCAGGAGAGAGGGGATTAAGAGACAGAGGACCTCGAAGGTTCAGAAGCTGGCTGCTCAGGGGGAGGTTGAAAAACCTGTCTGTCCATTGCCCTGAAGTAAGAGGGAAACTGAGCAGCCTGAGCTCTGAACTGCTCCCAGGAGAGAGGCCCGCTAGAACCATGAATGCCTGGGAGCGCAGGAGAAGCTGGCAGAGGACTAGGGGCAGAACCGACAACGGGGATCGGCTGACCTCTGCCTGGACTAGGGAGTGCACCGGGAGCCCTAGGGGAAAAAAGGTGCTCCAGAAGACTCCACAGCTGACAGCAGAACAACCAAACTGGTACTGCCTAGGCTGCACCCTGAAGAATCCCCCCTGTGAGGTGACCGGGGCCATGTAGGTCCAGAAGGATGGTCCCCTACCTCCAAAGAACAGGGCCCTCTCCAGAAAACCGAGCGGGAAGAGAGGACATCCGCACTATGGCTTCTCCCAGAGCCCAGGTGGGTTCCAGAAAAAGGCAGCCGCACAGACCCCATGCCCCTCGACCCCCGGGAACCCAAAAGCGCCCTCCTCCTCGAGAGAGAGCCAGCCTAGGGTAACTGAGCCCTGGCCTTCAGCCCCTGAAGGGGCTATCCAGGAGCAGCACCTTCCCTACCGCAGGTGCTCTGATCGGCCCCTGTGTTGGGCAATCCAGCACACCACAGGAGGTACCACCGCTTAGGGGTCAGAGAACCCTCCGTGGCCAGGTTGCAGGGCAATGGTGGCCCGCACCACTGCCTGCTGGTCAGAACCCCTGACCCTGGCCCCGGCAGTCACTGTCCGCTCCTCAGAGGGGGGCTGACTCCAGTCTGTCGAGGACACTACCAGGGTGTCCACACTCGCAGCTATCTCCAGGGAGTCAGACTGCCCATCTGACTCCTCCTCCGAAGAGGTGGAGATTGAAGTCCTGTGCCAAATAGTGCATGGACGCCCACTGCCATCCCTAGTGAACAGGGCACTAGGACCAGAGACTGCACCAGAGTCGACGCCGGTGCCCCCCTCTGCACCGTGAATGGTGCCAGAAGAGGACACAGCCCCAACAAGGGCATCAGCATCGAAGCTGGAGCCTGTCATGGCACCATCCCAACCCACGGCACCACAAGCGGCGCTGAAATCAGCAACAGCGATGGCTTCAGCAGTGCTCTTGGCTCCGTGAACGGCGCCGAGGCCGGAGACCCCCACGGTGCCGAGGACAGAGCCGATGGCAACGACGGCCCCAACAGTGCTCTCAGCACCGCGAACGGTGCCAAGGTCCAAAACCCCCACAGCTCCATGTCCATGTTCGGAGCCGTGAATGGCTCCAGAACTAGACATGATGCCATGCTCAATCCTGGCGCCACAGATAGGGACGACGCCGTACAGCCTCCCATGGTGCTGATAGCTCCATCGGCACCACGAACGGTGCCAACAACAGCATTGGCGCCGAAATAGACCGCACCAACGACAGCGCCATCAGGCCCATGGCACCGCCGAATCGCGCCGAGGCTCCAAAATACGCTGACAGATGGTGTCAAGGGATGGCGCCTTCACCCAGGCTCCCTTCCGCCGCAGGTGCGACACCGGTGGAACCTTCAACCTCCAAAGGAGCGATTGCCGAAGTGGCGCCTCCCATCTGTCCCCCGGGGGGGAGAGACTGGGCCTCCTGCACCACGGGATGGACTGCTGCCACGGCTAGCCTAGAAGAGGCAGAGGCCCCCTCCTTCTCGGTCCATACAGAACCGGGAGGGGACCCGGAGGAAAGGCCAAGATATAGCGGCGTGGCCCGATGAGTGTGCGCCCGACTCCTGAAAGTCAGCGGAGCTCGTCCCACTTTCCACGCGAGTTGCTCGATGACCCGGCGGTCCATGGAGAAGCAGACATCGCACAAATCCATGTCATGAAGCAGGCCAAGACATGCGAGGCAACGGTTGTGCTGGTCGGTGACGGAGTACTTACGGCCGCATGGGCACCGTCGCGTGGGGGGCCATCCCATCTTAGAAGATTTCTTTCCCTCCGACCGAGACATGACCTACGGGAAAAAGAACATCAAAAGAAGACCCGACGTCACAAAGCAAATAAAATAAGGAACAGTCTTACCAGGCGACGTCAAGTGGAGCGAACGGAACTGGCAGAATATACGGGGTCAACGGATTACGCAGTGACACGGAGTCAAAAAGGCAGCCGAAGGCTTCAACTGTAGAGGCAGGCCTCTGAAAATTCTTCTCAGAGCTTCCCACGAGGTGACCTCGACAGCCAGGAGCAGAACTGGCAGGAGAGCAGAGAATCGATCAACACCTAACGGCCAACTCAGTGAGTGCTACTTAAATGCTCTCGTGGCTGGGCGCCGATGGTGCCCGACTCTGCCCATCCAAAAGGGCTCCGCTGTCATGACCTCCAGGCAATACCCAAAGGTGATGAATGGTGAAGACTGACACAGATAAGATCTGAGTTGAACATTTGGACAGTGTTGGACAGTGTTGAAGCTGTTTCGTTACTGGGATCTTTGCGCCTTTAAAAACTCTTAATATTAAGTCTATATTTTTGCCCCTGCTTTTGTGCTTAATGCTTTAAGTATTGTGGCTCCCACTGTAGGACTCCTAATTTAACGGAGTCTTGAATATCAGGCCTAAAAAGACAATTAAGGTGAATGAACTCCTGAACACAAAGGAGCCACAACTGTGTAGGGATTTCTACTATTTTATATTGGTTTGCACTGTGAGTTGTTTTAATTAGGGAGATGTTATTCCAGGTTTTCTAGGTAGGTGATGAAAGTTCAGGTAAACGCCTTTAAGTATATGATCAGCAGTTGCTAAATGCTACAAGTTAAAAAAGTGCTACTAACCCTGTATCTATATATGGTGGCTTTATGGATAGGGAACATTATACCAATATTACTCAGAATTTTGTGAACATGTAAATATAAACTGAAACTTATGTGCCCTTAGAATTGACTGAGTATTCTTCAGTCTAGATATTAATGTTGGCTAATGAAGCTTTAGGACTGACCTGCGGCCATCTGGTATCAGGTAGGACAATATGACCCATTATGGGTGGTCCCATCAGTGACATGGAACCCCATTATATACCTTAGGAGTAGTCAATAGGAGTGTCTGGATCTGGGGTAATCAATGGGGCACAGAGCGGCATGTGTCACATGGTGCCCCAATGGATGTGCCTCAAGGCCAGCGTGTCCAACCAGCCATCAGGGAGGCACAGATGTGACATGCTGTAGATGGATGGGACTGAACTGTAACATGGAGTTCTATCGTATGCCTCAACAGTAGCCAACAGGAATAGCTGGACAGGGGATGACCTTCGGGACACAGAACAGCAGGTGCTGCATGGCGCCCCTAATGGATATGCCCTTAATACCAGCAGGTCCAACTGGCCTCTAGGTAGGATCACTGGGGATGTGGTGTGGCTAGATGGGCCCCCCTTGATACACATAGTTTCATTAAGTGCCAATAGGAGGGGCCAGATAAGAGATGGTCTGCAGGGTACAGAGCAACGTGTGCTGCATGGTACCTCTGATGGTTCCCCTACAAATGCAGTGTGTCCATTTGGTTACCAGACAGGTACAGATGGGACAGGATGTGAGTGGATAGGGTAAACTCAGTTGGAACAGATCGGACTGAAATGGCGCCACTTGGCCTAAATGCTGTTTTCTGGCTTAATTTATAGAATGTTGGTATGGACTGATTACTAGTCTGTCTAAATTATTAGTTTGAATATAGAGAGGTGTACATGATCACTCCAAGTTTAAAAGTGAACCAACAGGGTTTAACTGATGAAGGTAAATCTTGCTAATATATTAGAGCTTAAATTATGCGTCTAATGCTATAATATTTTATAAACATTATCACAAGAGAAAAATAACTTGAGATGCTTATTTTAATAACTTACTGATACCAACTGATGTTTTGGCACTTCTTTTTGTAAGATTGGCATGAAATGCCAGTAGATTATTAACAGTATTAGTTAGTTGCTTGTTATATAGTAAATATTAGGCGTCAGAAATCTGCTGATATTGTTATGGATATGTTTTTGCATTTTTTGTATTTAATAATGTACCTTTTAATGTATCATGTTTGTAAGGACCTTCCACAGTCGAACGAATAAACTACTACCTACCTACCTTTGGCCTACCACTGGAGGCATGCTCAGCTGGCTTCCCAAGGAAAGCTGACTGTGCACCAGACCACCCCCCCCACCATGACCTCCGACGTCTTAGTGAGGTGAGGACTGGGAGTACCCTGAACTTCCTCAGTACCAGAGGTACTGGGAAGAGGCTCTGAGGAAGAGCCCAGGGACCTTACCTTTGCATCCCTGGTGTGAAGTCTGCCTCCAAAGGTGGGGGTTTGTGAACCCACTTCCATGCGTGCTTCTTGAGGGTGTGGTAGTCCATGGAGAAGCAGGTATCGCAACTGTCTATCTCATGGATAGTGCCAAGGCAGGTCCAACATTCATTATGCCAGTCCTGGACAACAGTGGGACCCCCAGAGAAGCACCAATTCATGGGGAGGGGGGTGTTAAATGACAACGGAGAAGGAACCAGTAAAAAACACAGTGTTCACTGATTCATGGGGGAAGGGGGGTCCCAACAGAGAAGGAAATGGAAATGATGTACCTACCGTAATTCTTGATCTTCTTGGATGAAGTCTTCACCATTTATTCACACTAATGGGACTACGCCAGAGATGCTAGAAGCCAGCAGGAGCCAAAAATCTTCGGGAAGGCCGGCGCCAAGCTAGGACCACGCATGCACGGCACCACGAGGCTGGCTTGCGCCTGTATGTATAGCTCGGTGTCGACCCTCCAACTGCCTCAGTTCCTTTTTGACTGAGGAGGTGCATCGTAAACTAACCTAGGAAACACCTAACCTAATCCGGGTATAAGATAGTCTGTATGACCCATGTAAGAAGGGTCTACTCAACAGTGTCTTCACAGCCCAAGCCAACAAGGGAGTGAAGACCAGAAGCAGGATGAGTGAGCTCGGGGGATGGTGGGTGGGTGTGTGAATGAATGAATACTGAAGACTTTGTCCAAGAAGATCAAGAATTATGGTAGGTGCGTCATTTCCATATCTTCCTGGACTAAAAGTCTTCATTCATTCACGCTAATGGGAGAGTACTGAGCTAAAAACCAATCCCCCGAGTAGGGTGGCAGAAGACAGAGCTTAATCAGGACAGAAGTCCATTAAGGATTGTTCTGCTGAAGGAAGTGTGCTGTCTGGCATGGACATCCAGAATGTAGTGCTTCACAAGGGTGTGCACCGAGCTCCAAGTAGCCACTTTGCAAATATCTGTAATGGGTATGTTACGAATTTCTGCCAGGGATGCCACAATTGCTCTGGTAGAGTGGGCATAAACCCAACCTTCCAAATTGACCTGCGCCATCAAGCAGCAGTGACGAAGACATGCCACCAACCATGCAGAAAAGCATCTAATGGCAACAGGCTGACCCAGCTGGGCCATACTGAAAAATACGAAAAGATGATTGGATTTGTGAAACTCTAGTTTTGTCAATATAGAATCATAGAACCCTCTTAACATCCAGAGAGTGAAGGGTGCATTCTCCTTAATGCTGGAAGTTGGCAAAATAAGTGGGAAGAACCAGGGGTTGGTTAAGGTGAAATTCCGAACTACCTTGGGCAGGAATTTAGGGTGAGTACGCACGAAAAAATTACTCACCTTAGTAATGTTGTTTCTTCTAATGGAGTCTTGCTCTATTATGACATATGCAGTATAACCCCAGGTTAGAACTGCTCCGGAGGTGGAAGAGTTAACTTTCAATGCAGGGCATGGAATCTTGAGCGCGAGCTCGGTTGAACACTGTCTGTTGAAGCTCAAATTTAAACTGTCAGATCTTTACGAGCAAAAACTCACTAAGGTTCTGTGTGGAAGCCGTAAACCTACACTAGCCACTGGCTATTAACTACAAAAACACATTTTTGTTCTTGATCCCAAAACAAAGACTCAAGTCGGGGGATTCAAGAAAGAAAAAATAAGCATAACACCTAAGCACCCTAGAAAGGGTGAAAATAAAGTGGGCATCAATGAAGTACCAACATTGCACTGCCACCCACATCCAAAATAGAGGTTCTGAGAGGGCAGGCTGGGGGAGGTCATAATATAGCAAGACTCCATTAGAAGAAACAACATTACTAAGGTGAGTAACTTTTTCTTCAAACAACATGAAGTCTTGCTATATTATGTTTATTCTGAACTACACAGCAGTACCTCCATGGAGGAGGGACAGAACCTACTTGGGAAATAGGCTCAAGGCACAGCTGTGTTAAATCGAGCATCACTCCTAGCCTGGATATCCAGGGAGTAATGCTTAGTAAAAGTGTGAACTGTTTTCCAGGTAGCTGCTTGACATATCTCTAGGATAGGGATGTCCCTGGCAGCAGCCAGAGACGCAGCTGTACCTCTGGTAGAGGTGAGCCCTCAGGCCTGAGGGAGGAACCTTACCCAGTTTTATAGCAGAATTGGATACAAGAGACAATCCACCTGGCAATGGATCTTTTAGTGGCAGGTTTCCCTTTACCAACCTCACCATAAGTGAGGAACAATTGGAGGGATTCGAACCTGTGACCCTTGGTACGTTCTATATAGTAACTAAGGGCTCTTTTGACATCTAAACTGTGCAATCTCCTCTAACCAGAGGAGGAATGGTCAGTGAAGTACACAGGGAGAGACACAGATTGATTAAGGTGAAAGTCTGAAACCACCTTAGGCAAAAACTTCCTGTTAGTCCTGAGGACCAACTTATCTCTATGAAAGGAGATAAAATCAGGCTCCACTGACAAAGCTTGTAGCTCACTTATGCGCCTGGCAGAGGTGATGGCTACCAGAAACACAGTTTTCCAAGTCAAGTACTTAAGCTCTGCTGAGGACAATGGCTCAAAAGGGGTTGCATAAGCTGAGCGATGCAAATATTAAGATCCCAAGCAGGGGCAGGGTCCCTGAACAGGGGTTGGTGTGAAGCAACCCTTTAAAAACTTGGAGAACACAGGGTGAGCTGATAAAGAAGAGGGCTTACCTGCTGATAAGAAGACAGACACAGCTGCCAAGTGCACTTTTAGGGTAGCTAGTCTCAGCCCCAAGGAATTCAAATGTACCAAATAATCCAGGATCGTGGGCACGCCAGCAGATTCTGGGGAAATATGTTTACCAGCACACCATATGGAAAATCTCTTCCATTTTGAATTATAGGTAGCCCTGGTGGAAGGCTTCCTAGAGGCCTTCAATATATCAATACACCTTGGGAAAGGTGTAGGTCAGCAAACTCTAACTCTTCAAGAGCCATGCCTTGAGATTGAGAGATTTGAGGTTCGGATACCAAACTCTCCCCTGGGCACAGGTTAACAGGTTGTGATTCCTGGGAAGACATAGGGGAGGGTGGACTGCTAAGGACATGAGGAGTGGGTACCAGGGCTGCCTGGCCCAATCTGGAGCAATCAGGATAATCTTGCAGGATTGAGATCTGATTCTGACTAGCACTTTGAAAAGAAGGGGGAAGGGGGGAAAAGCATAGAGAAACTTCCCTTCCCAACTGAGGAGGAAGGCATCCAGAGGACTGAGCCCAACACTGGGGCCTGCAGCAAAAAGGGAAGTTGGTGATTGTCTGGGGCTGCAAAGAGATCTATTTGGGGTGCCCCATCTGGCAAATACTACCTCCAGTACTAGGGGTCCAGTGCCCATTCGTGATGGCCCTGGGAAATCCTGCTGAGAGCATCCGCTGGGACATAGTCCTTGCCTGTGAGGTGAACTGCCGTAGGGGAGGCGTTCAGAGAATAAGCCAGAGACCACAACTTCATTGGCTTGATTGCACAAGGCCGTAGACCGAGTGCCCTTGTTGTTGATGTACCACATTGTAGTGGTATTGTCTGTTCTGACCGGAACAACCTTGTACTGGACAGATGTGGAAAAACCTGGAGTGCTAGAAAAACTGCTCTGAGTTCCAGCAAATTGATGTGGAGCAGAGATTCCTGAGGGGACCACAGCCCCTGGGTGGAAAGGTCGCCCATGTGAGCTCCCCACCCCAAGAGGGATGCATCTGTAGTAAGGGTCAAGGTATGAGACTGGGGAGTGAAGGGAACCCCTTGTCTCAGATTGTTCTGATCCTGCCACCACTGAAGGGCCTGGATCAGGGTTCGAGTCACTGGAATCAATTTGGTTATGGGGATCTGTCCTTTGAGACCAAAAGGCTCTCAAATGGAACTGAATGTCCCTCATCTGAAATCTCGCTCCCTGCACTACTGCTGCAGAAGCAGCCATGTGCCCCAGGAGCTGTAGAAAATGCCTTGCTGGTCAAGAGACCTGCAGCGTGAAAGAAGAGGCCAGAGACACCAGGGTCCTTGCTCTTTCCAGAGGAAGGAAAGCTCTGGCTTCTTTTGTGTTCAGTTCTGCGCCTATGAAGGTGAGAAGCTGGACAGGCTCCAGAACTGACTTTGGAAGATTGAGAAGGAAACCTAGAGATGTAAGCAGTTGCTGGGTTACTTGTAAGTGTAGTTTGACCTGTTCTGGAGACTGGCCTACAATGAGCCAGTCGTCCAGATAAGGAAAAATGGCAATCTTTTGCCTTCTTAAATGAGCAACTGCTACTGCCAGGCATTTTGTGAACACCCTCGGGGCCGAGGTGAGGCCGAAGGGCATTACTCTGAACTGGTAATGGCCTGAGGGCAGTTCGAATCTGAGGTACTTTCGGTGGGAGCTTCTGATGAGAACATGGAAGTAGGCATCCTTGAGGTCCAAGGAGGCTAGCCAGTCCCTGGCCTTAGAGAGGTAAAATAATCCCAGGGTCACCATTTTGAACTTTGGTTTTAAAGGTGCTTGTTTAGATACCTGAGATCAAGGATGGGCCGCCATTCTCCTGTCTTTTTTGGGGTAAGGAAGTACCTGGAGTACAACCCTTTGCCCTGGTGCATGGGTGGAACCCTTTCCACAGCTCTGAGAGCCAGGAGGGAAGAAACTTCTGCTTCCAGGGCAAGTGCCTCTGATGGGTTTGCAGGTGGAAAAGACCTGGCTCTCATCTTCGGAAATTTTTTGAAGCTGAGAACCAGTCCCTGGCTTACTACTTCCAGGACCCACTTGTCTGATGTTAAAGACTTCCAGTCCTGGACAAAGTAAGCCAGCCTGCCCCCTACCGGTAGTGGAGAATCGGCCCTGGCCACCCCATCAGGGAGCCTGTTTTGCAGGGGCTTTGGGTTGAGGGGTAGAAGCAGGCTTACTAGAACCCCTTCTGCCCCTTCCTCTAAAGAACCCCCTCTGGGCATAAGCAGAAGAGGAGGCCTGGGCTTGGTAAAAAGGCCTATGAAAAGGCCTGCCCCTGCCCCTGACATGCTGCCTTTGAGGAGTGACTTGCCTTTCTTTGGCCTGTGCACTCCTATAGGCAGTCCTATACTCATCCATTTTCTTCATATAATTCTCTGTCTGCTCCCCAAACAGAGAATTTCCCACAACAGGAAAATCCATAGCCTTAGACTGGGTATCCTGTGACAGTGCAGTACATCTGAGCCAGGCCATTCTGCGAAGAGACACAGATGTAGCCATGACTCTTGATGAAACATCATTAGAGTCTACTGCAGCATGAAATTGCACCTTGGATGCCTCAATACCATCCCAGCCACCTGCTCCAGCTCCCTGGCAAGCTGGTCAGGGCCTGTTTTGCTAGGGCCAGGACAGTATCCCACCTGGATTTCTGGTACCTAGCTGCATAATCATATAATTTGCCTGTCTGACTCCCAAAGATGCTGCCATGTACTGTTTCTTTGCCATGGCATCCATCCTCCTGGAATCCTTTTCAGGAGGGTGAGAGGCTAGAGGAATATTAGCCTTGTCACAGGCTGCAGCCTGCACTACCCCCACATGGCTGCACTGCTGGGATAGGAACTCCGTGTCAGAGCCTGATAAAGCATACCTCTTGTCCATCCTTTTATCCACAGGGAGGATAGAATGAGGAGTTTTCAGAATATTTACTGTCTGTTTCCTAAAAGATTTGTGCAAGGGAATAGACAGTCTCCTAGACTCTGGAATATCCATCATTTCCACAAAATCAGGCTCTTCTTGATCATCAACAGCTTCCTCAACAGGGAGTTGCAGAGTCTCAACAACTTTCTTGTAAAACAAAAATGAGAAGGGGACTCAGATAGCCTGGGAAGGACACTCTGAGGTCTGTCTGGAGAGATGTCGGTTCAATGGGCACATCCAGACTTTCAAAATCACACTCACTCTCCTCATACCCCTCCTCCCTTCCTCCGGTTCATAAAAATCCTCAAAATCATAATCTTGGGAACCGTCCGAACCAGCGCTTCCTAATGGTGTCGGTTCGAGCGGAACTGGGAAAGAGACTGGACAATTTGAATAGCTTTGGCTATTTCCTCAGCGGTTGGAGAAAGAACTTTGGTCCCAAACTAGCTGACCTTCTAGTCCTTTAGTTGGAACTGGCTCCTCAGAGCTGGCTCTTCGTTGCCAGAAGTATCGCCCTGGTCAGAGGGCACTCCCTCAGGTTCGGTTGGAACCGAACCGGGCTGGACATCCGGGTCAGCGGACTTTTTGGCCTCCCTTTCCCTGAGCCTACCAACTCTCTTTTCCATGGTGGCAGCAGGAAGATTCTTACAAATCTGGCAGTCTGCATTGAGGTGGTCAAACCCCAGACAATATACACAAGTGGTGTGTGGGTCAGCCTTAGCAAAGGCTTCCCCACAGAGGCCACAGTGCTGAAACCCAGTGGGTCCGGTTTTTCTTTTGGGTTTCTCAGACATAGTGCCAGCCTAACCAAAACTTGCCCGTTAATGGCAATCCGCCAAGCAGGACTCTCTTATTGGTTCCCAACCGTGTCACGGGTCGTGGAAAAAACCGTAATAAAATCCGTTTTTTAGAACCGATAAGAACCGGGAACCGCACTCTAAAGGACTAGAAAGTCATTTTTAAACCCAATCTGATCGGTTCAAACCGAACCGAAAAGACGTTTACAAGTTCCACATAGAAGAATATAAACAAAAGCCTATCTATTACTTACAATACCACAGACAGAGCTTGAACCGACGATTGCGGTTAAATTTCGGTAAAATAAACCGAGAATTACACTTTAAAACCGACAAACGAACTGAGCAGCAGGAGGAATCTCCAGAGCGACTGTTCAGTGAGATGAAGTAAAGAATCTGACAGTTTAAGTTTGAGCTTCAACAGACAGAGTGTTCAACCGAGCTCGAGCTCAAGATTCCATGCCCTGCATGGAAAGTTAACTGTTTCACCTCCGAAGCAGTTCTAACCTGGGGTTATACTGCATATGTCATTGTAACCCCCCTGCAAAAGGGGGTTCCCAAAAGACTTCCAGGAGCTTGCTTGAATGCTCCAAGCCTGAATGGTGTTTGGCGTTTAAGCCATTTATCAGTGAGTGTTTTAGAACCTCTGGTACTGTCTCTTTAAGAGCTGTCTGCTTGCAGACATAATTAGTTATATGGGGACTGTGTGTTTCTTTGATTGAGTACCACTCGAGCTGCTGCCAATTCACTCCATTTTGCAGTCACTAAGTGCAAAGGGAACCTATCTGAAAGATGTAACTGTTTGCCAGAAATCATTTACAGTAATAATGAAATTACAGTTTGTCTAACCTGCTTTCTTTGCAGTCAGAACTGTGTCTGCCTAGTTCCCCATTCTGGTTTTGAACTGCTGAACTGGACCAATCAGTGTGGGGTAAGCTAGCTCTAAAATGGTGCCTTGGACGAATCAGAACTTGGACTCATAATCTGAGCCAGCCACAAGAGGATTGCATGGGCAGTGACTCTGGGAGATGTAGTTTAGACTTAGGCCTTTTTGGACCAACAGCAGCAGTCTATTGTGAGTGACAGCCAATCCAGGCAAGAACTGGGAGGAACTCAAAGGAAGTGCCGGTTTTGTCTGTTGGAGTTTCAGTTTAGCTTTGGCAGTGAAGGGAAAAAACCCTGTGCTCCTTCAGTGCACAGTTTCAGTCAAAAAACGTGTGTAAGGCCCAGAGTTCCGGTCTGCAGCTTGTGTAACTGCTTGTTAGGACTGAATCCGTCCTGTGAAAAGAATCAAAGGATCTCTGAAGAGTAGAAACCAGGCTCACCCTGTAGAAGACTGGAGAAATTGTTGAATTGCACTCGGTCTGTCAGGAACTGAATCTGCTGTGTGTTCTCCCGGGTATTGTGCAGTAATTGCGATCGGGATAGAGAAGCAGCCTGCCTGGTATAGTACTTTTTTTTTACCATATAAATGTGTGAAGAGTCTCGTGGAGCTCAAAAGTAGCCCTGCTGACGTTGAAGGACCCTATCTTGTTTGGAGGTCGTGAGTACTAATTCAGGATTCGCTCCTGTTGAATTGCCACATTAAATCCAAATGGAATCACTGTACTGCTGACTGTTTAAGCTAATTTTTCTTTTCACTGTGTGAAAGGGCCCCTACCAGCTGCCACAGTTTGGACTAGCCACTAGGGCTTGGGTTACCCAGGGACAGTAACTGGTAGGGATAGGCTATGCACAGAGCCATAGGTAGATAGTAAAGTGATAAGCTAATTAACCTGATTTCCCTGTCCTTGTTATATCCCCCTAAATAAATCAGAGCTGCTTGTTTCAGCAAAGTTATACTGCCTGAGGTATTTGTCTATGTTAAAGTACTGTACTGTGATTGTTGCACTGTATCTTATTTCACAGGAGGTCCCAGTGCCGAACCAGACCTGGGGTAAGTGTATACTGTGAAGGTAATTCTGATATATTGTGTGGGCCACTAGTGGGAAGAAAGGGGGGTTGCAGTGTCCCAGAGGGCTGTGACCAAGTTAGTTTAACTATTGCAAACCCTGACCTCTGGGTGGAGGCACCCGCCATTGGATCCAGGCCCCTCAACCTGTTAGTGGCAAATCAGGCAGGGGTAGTAGCCCCTGGGATAACGCCATCTAGGGGTTACATCATAATATAGCAAGACTTCATGTTGTTTGAATACCACCTTGTCCTTGTGAAAGACAGTATATGGAGGGTCTGTGACCAAGGCATGAATCAGAAATTGCAAATGGAAGTAACCGTCACTAAGGAGGCAGTCTTCCAGGTCAGAAACTTCAAGTCACAGGTGGCTAGAGGCTCAAAGGTTTACAGGTGAGCATATCTAACACAAGGTTGATATCCTATATGGCCACCAGTTTCCTGACCGAGGGTCTAGTGTGTAGGATACCCTTGAGAAATCTCTTAATTAGTGATAACTGAGCCAGTGACATATTCTGCATTGGCTCATGATAGATGGAAATCGCATAGAGGTGTACCTTCACTGTTGAGTACTGCAGTCCTGCTTTGACAGCTCTAAGAGGTACTCCAACACTTTATTCAGTGGGCAACAAAATGTGTCCAGCGTGGACTTTTTTGCACATCAAATGGAAAAATCACTTCCACTTAGTCGTGCAAGTTTCCAAGTGGAAGACTTGTGTTACAAGGATTTCTGAGATCCTTTGAGATATCGCAGACCTACCCACCTCTATTTCCTCAGGTAGCCAGGCACAGAGATGAAGGGAGTGCAGGTTGGGATGGACCAGGGGTCCTTGTGTCACAAGGCCATCCGAAGAGGAGTTTCCGAGAGGGATCTTCTGACAACATGTTGATTATTGGAAACCATATCTGACGAGGCCAGTGTGGGGTGATGAGGGTCATCCTGCCCCCTGTACCTTCAGCTTGAGCAGCACCCTCTGAACTAAAAGAAGGGGAGGAAATGCATATAGAAAGTGTCTTGTCCACTGCAGTCTGAATGCATCCTGTGAGAAAATGTCAGGTTCTGGATTTCTGGAGCAGAATAGAGGCAGTTTTGTGTCGAATGGGGATACAAAAAAGGTCCAGGTCTGGACTGTCCCGCTTGTCAAATAGCGATTGCATGCCAGTGGGGTGAGCAACCATTCGTGGGAACCTATCTCCGGCCTGCTGATGTGATCCACTAGCTCGTTCTGAATTCCTGGCAGGTAGGCTGCCTGAATTAGGGTATCATGCTCGAGACATCACTCCCACCCCTTGAAGGCCTCCCTGCACAGAGGGTAGGAGCACGCTGTACCCTGCTCGTTGATGTAATACATCATGGCCTTATAGTCCATCTGAAGGAGAATACCTCGTGGTAGGTGACATCCTTCAGGACTCGGAAGCACATAGGACAGTTTCCATCTCTAAGACACTTATGTGAAGGTGAGCTGGCTCCACACTCTCTGAGTGCAGAGGTCTTGACAGTGAGCTCCCCCACCGATCAGAGATGCATCTGTGGTGATAATCATCTGAGATGTCAGTGGGGCAAAGGGTAGACCTTGTAGAAGGTTGTCTTCCTGTGCCCACCATGCAAGTGATTTTGTCAGGGGTTCCGTCACCTTTATGTGGAAGGACTGTGGGTGCGTGGTCAGAGACCACCATGTGCTGAGCATCCACCATGTGGTCCTCATGTGGAACCAGCCAGAAGCACTTATGAAAGCAGCAGAGGCCCTAAGGTCCAGTATCCGCTACATGGAGCGGGCTCGTACAAGGTTACTCTCTGTGAGGAAAAGAGCCATCAGGACAAAGTAGGTTCCCCTGACCCCCGGGAGTAAGGCCCTCGCTAGTAGGCGGCTGGTGGGGGGGAATGGCCCCTATGACGAGAAGCTGTGACTTTTGCAGTGTAAGCAGTACCTTCATGGAAGCATCCTATATGTCCAGGGATGTGAAGCAATCGTGCCATTGGAGAGGTGGAAGGAGAGTCCCTACAGAGACCATCCTGCCCTGAACAAAGTCCTATTTTGTTTCTGAGGTCGAGAATAGGGTGCATACTTCCTGTTCTTTTAGGGACCAGAAGACTACCAAGAAGGCCTTGAACCTCTGAGGTGAGAAGGTCTGACTGTGAAGTGGACAAACTGTGCTGCCACTTGGGGGGCAGTCAGGGGAGTCTCCAATAAGTTGAGGGGGTACCCCTTCCAGAGAATCTGGGGGACTCACTTGTCTATTGTTATAGACTGCCATAGGCTGAAAGTGAGTCAGGCAATCTCTCACCACAGGGTGAAGTTTCATCTCAGGCAGTTGAGATGGAACCCAAACTGCTTGTTGTAAAACTGACCATGGTTCCAGCCCCCTTGAGGGGCAGAAGGAGCTGGTCCGGCTGTTCTGAAGGCAGCTACTTGAGAATCATTAGAAAATCCTGATATTCTAAGTCAGGAGAGTGGCCTGACACAGATCCCAGCAATAGCTGCCCCGGAGGCAGAGTCGTAGGCCTCCACAGAGCTTATGCAGAAGCGACTGCTTGTTTCCCCAAGGTGTCAATCTTGCAAGATTCCCTATTGATAGGATGAGCTGTGAGCCCCTGAGGGAGAACAGCCTTGTCATTCTCTGTCTAAAAAGTGTCCCTCCCTGAGAGGGGCAACAAAGGAATCAGAGCTGGCCTTCCCCACAACGCGTGTGACAAGACATCAAGAAGGGTGGGCAGAGAGTGCAGTGTTCTTGAACATGCGGAACTCAAGACGCAAAAGCCCCCCTTGGTCTCCATCGGAGGTCTGCAGAGCCAGGTCAGAACCCTTGTCCTAAGGAGAGACTAAAAAGACAAGCTTCAACCAGGGTTCAGTTGGGATGAGGAGTTCACGTCTAGGCTGTAAAACAAGTCATCTTACTACTGTCAGAATAATGAGGTCCAGATCAGACTCATTATGCTCCACATCCAACCAACAGAAACAGGAAATGCCCCAGCAAGGCCAGCCTGGGCAAGAGATAGACCGGAGGGCACCTGGGTCTGGAAGCGAGCCTGCCCCAGAGACCCCAACACTGCAGCGCAAGAGGAAAGAAGTAGATGATGCCTTTACAGTGCATAAGGTCGATGAACCGCATGCAGCATCAAGTCAAGGGGCCCAGAGAACAGCCATACCTGGAAGGAGGTAGAGGAGTGGTACCTGTACCAGCCCCTGCGGGGAAGAGTGATGGGGGGTAGGCACATGGGATCAGCGTAGATAGCATCAGCACTGGAGCAGGCACCAAATGCAGATCCCAGACTGAAAACCCCACCATGGCCCAGTGGCACCAAAGCCCAAAAGCCTCAGCACCAGAACCAGTGGCAAGGGCTAATTAGCCAATGCTGAACCCACTGCTCTAAAGAGCTGCCTAAAGATGAAACTGTCCACCGGAACTCCCCCCACTCCCCCAAGGGACAGAGAAGGGCCCCAGTGATGGAAGTCCAGGCTGTCGAGAGCAGAAGTCACCGGGAAACCCGAAGGACTCTAGACTACCAGAGATTCCCTGACAAACATACCAGAGGGCAACCTGGAAGGGTACCGTTTCTTCCTCTTCCAATCAGAAGAGGAAGAGCTTGAGATCAAGTGGTGCCAGGTTCCCGACCTGGATCGAGAATGGGCCTGTTTCTTTGCGTCTACAGGAGGACTGTCCTCCCTCCAGGACACTGGACTGCCTGTGGTCAGATCCCCCGAGAGTGTGACAGACTGGATACAGCCCTGCTGTTGGAGCAGCCTTCTGAAGAAGAATCCCTACTGTCACCAAGACCATCCAAGGCCAACTCTGTCAATGGGCAGGGCTGAGAGAAATCTTCTTCCTTCTTCTTTTTTTTTAAACAATGAACAAGGAAAGTATTTAAAAATTAAGGAAATGAATGACTAAAAGCTGCTGTCGTACAGACGAGAAGTTTGTTTTCTGGTGGGCGAGCGACGTCTTCACTGAAGTGCACTCACTGGTGGGAAAAAAGGAACTGAGGCGGTTGGAGGGTAGATACTGAGATAGCCCATACAGGCATGAGCCAGCCTCGTGGTGCCGCACATGCACAGTGCTACCTCAGCACCAGCCCTCCTGAAGATTTCTGGCTCCCACTGGGTCCTAGTGCCTCCGCATAGTCCCATTAGTGTGAATGAATGATGAAGACTTTTAGTCCAGGAAGATCCAGTAAAAAGCACGGTGCTAGAGAGAATTCTGCATCAAACAGAGGTGGTGGTGAACTGAGCAAGATTGTGACACAGTTTAGATGACTGAAGCTACCACGGTGCACACTCAATGATGGGAAAAAAAGAACTGAGGAAGAAGGGAGTTGGCGACAGTTACTGGCCTACCCTAAGTTCCCTAAGTTCTGTAGGCGCAAAAAAGGCATAGCCCATAATAGCTCCTATTAGGACAAGTTGTAATATTTCATAATTCCCTGTACAGAGATATATTTATCAAGATTTGTTTTAAAGTTTTCTTTAGCGATACATGACACAACTTCAATAGGTAGTCTATTTCAAAGGGATGGTGTTTGTAGCGTGTAAAAAAGTATTTTCTATTTTTGGTTTTGAATCTCCCAAGCTTAATCTGTAGTGGGTGTCCTCTGATGTCAAGTTGGTCATTCCAATATTCAATATCCAAATCCAACATCAATAAAGGATTGTTTAGTATATCGAAGAAGAATAGGATATCCCCTCTCTGTCTTCTGACCTCCAAGCTATGGAGTCCTGGATTATCTAGACTGTCTGTAAGAATATTGTTTTTGTGAGGTTATTGATTTGGTGTATCTTCTTTGTACTTTTTCCAATTTATTGATTTCCATTTATTTTATATGGGGACCATGTTTGAGTTCCATAATCTAAGATAGGCCTTATATATGAAAAGTACAGTGGCATTAGTACCTCAGCTTTGCTACTCCTAATATTTCTTTTAATCGCCATTATTACTCTATTTGCTTTGGCAATGATGGAACTTTGTTGTTCTTTGAAGTTTAATTTGTTGTCGATTTAATATCCCTAAATCTTTTTTAGTGGTCTTATTTTGGATTGGTACTCCATCTAGATATTAGACATAACGTGGGTTGTGTTGGCCAATATGTAAAACACAGGATTTCTCAGTGTTCCGTCACATCCCCCATTTGTTTACCCATATGCTTAATGAACTGATATAATTTTGTATGGTCTCAGATTGTTCAATGTTGTTGCAGGGGCTACAGATTTTGGTATTGTCTGCATATTTCATAATAATATTACTTACATTATCATCCATAACCGCCATAAAAATCTGAAAAATTAAGGGTCCGATTACTGATCCCTGTGTTACTCCACTTGTTTCCTGGCCTTCAGTGGACTGATGGCCTCGTACTGATACTATCTGAGATATATCCACCTTATGATGTAATTATCAATTTTATACTTTTGCAATCTTTGATGCATTGCCCAATGTGGGACTTGATCAAAAGCCTTACTCAGATCAAACAACAATACGTCTACGGGGTACCGTTGTCCACCATCTTGTTTACATGATTGTAGAAACTAACCAAATTGGTAGCACAAGGGTATCCCTTTTTAAAGCCATGCTGGTTTTGATCAAACAATGGATCTTTATTAATATGTTGATTAATTCTCTCTTTTATTAATATTTACAATATTTTACATGGAATTGACGTAAGGCTTATAGGCCTGTAACTGGAGACAGAGATTTTACTTCCACCTTTGTGGATCGGTGTAGCCCTAAATTTTTTCCATTCTTTGGATAAACTCCCAGTGTTCAGCAATTTTTCATAAAGTAATTTTAATGCTAGCCAGATGTTATTCTTCATAATTTTGAGCAAGGTGGAAGTTATGTTATCTAATCCAGGGGTACTGTGATCTTTCGTGTTTTCAATTCCTGTTACATTTCTTCTTTAGAGAAGTTATGATTCCCTTCAGTCATCATAAAGTCGGCTTGAATGTTTTGTACAGTTTGTTCTGCGTATGTGGAACAGAAATAATTATTAAAATAATTTGCAATTTCAACAGGATCTGAAATGGATTGATTATTAACTGTGACTGTAGTTAATTCTCCCTTACTCTTTTTCAGAGAATTGATATCACTAAAAAACTGCTTACCATTAGACTTTGAGGCATTTTTTTGCTAAGTATAATTTGTATTCTTTTTTTTTTTTTTGCTTTATTTTATTTTTACATTTTTTTTGAATTTCTTTAAATTTTGACCAATTGGATTCTGTTTTATTTTTGGTATATTTTCCATATATGTTGTTTTTCTTTTTTATTAACTTAATGTGGCTTTTATTTAGCCATTTAGGTTTCCTTCCATGTTTATTATATTTATTGACTTGTTTAACATGAGCTTTCATAATATTATGTATTGTGGTTTTAATGTATGTCCACAAGTCATCTACAGTTTTCCCTGTTAATTCTTCCACCCATTCTATCTTACCTAGGTTGCTGTGTATTCCCCCTACATTTGCAGTTTTGCATAAATGGATCTTAGTACAGCCACTGATTGGTGGGTTTTCATAGTCTATAGTAAATATGATAGAGGAATGATCACTATTATCTATGAGTGATGCAGTTTCACATTTTGTTATATCAATGTCACTAGTTGTGAATACTAGGTCTAATATGTTATTAACTCTAGTTGGTTCTTTTACAAACTGTGTTAGCTTATTTTCATTACAGAAATCTAGGGATTCTTTGTTCTGATTACTCACAGCACTGTTTCCTTCCCAGTTTACATCAGGAAAATTAAAGTCGACTGCCAAGACTACTTGTCCAAACTTCAGGGCTTTTGTAATTTCATCCATGATTTTTAATGTTTTGGTCAATTTAGTATTTGGTGGGCTATAGCACAGACCCAATATAAATGAAAGTGTATTTAAGCATTTTTATCCATAGTGTTTCAATGTCACCACTTTCATCACTCTAATTTTGTCTGTGATATCTACATACTTCAATTCTGTTGATAGACAGCAATTCCTCCACCCTTTTTCCCCTTTCTATCTTTCCTTATTATAACGCTGTATATTATTGATCCAAATATCATTATCATCAAGCCACGTTTCGAAAATCATAGTCACATCAATTTCTTCTGTATGTAGTACTGCTTGCGATTCATTAACTTTATTGTGTATGCTTCTAATGTTACTAAGCAGACATTTGATTTCATGTGTTTTCTTTGTGGGGTTTAATGAAAATGCTGGACTAATAGGAGTGACTTGATTCCAGCTCCCCCTTTCAATTATTTTAAACATTCAGGCACAGATATTCGAGCTGCGCCAGGTTGTGGCATAAGCCCAGGCACAGCTCATTTTGGCTGCACAGGGGCATGGACTGGGCGATATTCAATGGAGCTGCGCCATGGCTCAGCATCGTTGAATATCGTACCCTAGCCACCCGCAGTGTGCATGGCGCAGTGGCACTGCGCCAGCGCCAGTGGCCAGAGTGAAGCGTGTGGATGCGCTAGCACAAGTTCCATTGCGCAAGGCGCAGCACCCGTGATATTCAAAAGTTGACGTGCAAATGGGGCCATAATGAATGCAAGGTGCATATGGGGCCATTTGCATGTTATTATGGCCCCATTTGTAAGCAGGTGCACCGATCCCCGACGACTTGCGCCCTGCCAGGCAGTTTTCTTGCCCTCGACCGAGACATGACCTACAGAGAAAAAAACACCAAAAACAAACTCGTCACAGAAAATAGAATAATTGGAAAGGTCTTACTGGGTGACATCGAGTATGGCAAACAGAACCGGCAGAAAGGAACCGACGGACTTCGGCACCGAACTGAGGGAGAAAACAACAGAGTCGAGTAAACTGTGAAGCAGGTAGGCCTCAAAGTCTTCTTCTAGTGTCCCACAAGGTGACCTCGATGGCGGGAGATGAAGAACTGGAGGGAGGGTGGAGTCGACAGTACCTAATGGCCAACCCGAGAGTGCCACGCAGTGTGTCAGCCTCGAAGGTGGCGCCTGACAGCGCCGCCCCACCCATCCAAAAAAAGCTCCGCGGGTCATGATCTCCGCCATACACCCAAAGGTGATGAATGGTGAAGACTGACACAGATACGATCTTCCTGTCTTCTACTGGTGATGCCTCTTCCTATGCATCCCAGTATCCCCCCAGCCCTCCTTACTGCCTTCTCACATTGCTTGCCCACCTTTAGTTCATCTGATATAACTACCCTCAGATCCCTTTCCATTTTTGTTGCTGTCAGTATCTCACACTCCATTGTGTACTCCACCCCAGAGGCCATGAAAGTAGGAGCTAGTAGACACATTTAGTGAAAAGAAGCAATCAACTGTCACTGGTCAAGTCCCTGGCAATGGGTCAAAAATATAAAGCCAACAGACCCCAGACGAAAAAGTTAATAAAAGCAGTTGCAGAAATGCGAACCACTGAATTGCTGTCATTCTCGACTGTGAACATGGCAAGTTTTCTATTGCCAGTGCAAGTTGCAGTGCCAAAGTAGCAAGTGTCTAGCCATACCTACTTTTTCCACAGTGGTTCTTCCAGATTGTATCACATTGTCTATAAGACTGTGTCCCATGTGCTAAAAATATAATTTGTGCCAGAGGTTCACATCACCACTAACATGTGGATCAGTGGTGAGACTAATTACATGGAAGTGACTGCCCACTGGTCAGTTTCCCCTCTTCCTTCTCATTCTCCTCCTTATCTAGGTTAAGTGCCAGCAGCAGCTGGAAGTCACCAATGCCCTCCAACCTACACAAGCAGGCAGCTTTATATATTGCTGGCTTTGATAATGACCATCATGCGGAAAATCTGCAGGACCAGAAGTTTGAAGAGAGGCAGATACCACACTTATTAATGTGACAGGATTGGGTAAGACCCTTGTCCCATTTGTTGTGCAGAGAGTTAAAAGCGAGAATCTATTTTGTCCTCTCCATTTCTGCCACTTGTCTGTCTCTAGCCCGTCTGATTGCACAATAAAATTTTTCTTGTGGCATCTACGAATTAGCCACTCAGATGGTCCCACAATTTCCATATTATCTCCCTTCCTTCACTTGTTTCTATTCTTTCCTTCTTCACTTTCTTCTCTGTGGTTAAAAATTATATGTGAATCCTTTTATGCGAATCTGGGATCTCTTGGTTTGCAAGTGTATATTATTATTTTGTTGAAATGATTGCAGTAAGCTATTTGGGGTTACTGGAAAAGATGACAATCTGGAACACAGAGGGTCAACCTTGAGATGCATTTTGACCTCCGCAAGCTTGTCTACAGAATTGTCAACAGGAGACCAGCTCTGGGACAAAATGTTTTATTTTGTTGCACCTATTAAGACTAGATGCACTCTTCAGGCTGGTCACAAGAAGCCAAGTGCCAAAGTTTTGATACATTTTGTGAAAAACAGGACAGTAATTTACAGCAACAGGATGCAGAGTTTAAACTGCCAGGAAAAGTCATCTTATATGAAGAGAGCAATATTTTGTTTATGGAGATACCATAGAGAGACTGAGATTTAAAATATGAGAGACAGACTCAGATGTAGGATTTTTGTGTCTGTATTGCTTTTATGAAGAACTATCCAATACAATAAAATGTTTTTCCGTTTTATTGTTATTTTTTTTTTGTAGACTTTCTTTTATCTCTGGTGGTCCAGGGTTCCTTTCCAGGGTACCCTCGGGACTGCCACCTCTACTCCCAACCTGAATCTCCTCTTATGGGCTCTCCCCCTGGTCCCCACGGTATGTCCAGCCCCCCAAATCACCCCACTGGGGGAGGGTCTGCCCACCCTTGGCGGCCTGTCTGAGATTAGAGGGACAGCTGCTAGACTGGGGCAGGAGACCGGAGATCCCATTGAGGCAAGTCCGGTACCGGAATGTGGGTGGGTCGCTGGGGCCCCTTTCACCTCCACAGGACCACAAGGGTTTTTTCCAGCTTGAGTTCCCTCAGAGCGTGGTCGTGCAATGGCATCTGGGTACTACGTGCTGCCACCCACCACCACTCTGTCCCACGTTGTGGTGTTGCATGTTCCTTGCAATACCCCTGATCTCCATCAGGGGCCGATAAGGACCGGTGCACATCCCAGGATCCCTTCCCTCCCCTGCCAACCCCTGGTGGCTCGAGTCCATTCCCAAACCTGGGTTGCCGGTGTGGCATCCAGCGTCTCAACCCTCAGCGCCACCTGGCTGGCTATTTTATTGTTATTGATATTAATAAAACACTACTTGCGAATTTCATAACTTCTCCTGGTCTGCCTACACTTCTTGACCTATTCTTCTACTACAGTTAACACTAGGTTTTATAGTATCAAATAATGCAAAGAACATTGTTAAGGCAGCTGACGATGGGGATTATACACATGTTATCTTTTGCTCAATGTATAACTCTGGTAGCTCAGGGATTCCCAGATAAGGAAGGCACCAATGTGCAGACAGATGTAGGTCTGGTGAAAATAATCTGTGGTCATTTAGCCACTCTGTGAAAGCATGGAAGTTATTCTGAAAGATTCAGCAGTGGAGCCACCTCCCCATCCACCACCTGAAACAAGATGTGGCAACAAGGTGGAATGCTGCCTTTACATGATGTAATGGCTGCTAGAACAATAGAAGGCTATCTCCTAGTATGCAGGAAAGGATGGGGGCACAAGTCCCTTTTCAGAAGAAAGAGTCTAGAAGTGACTTGCAGCTCTGAAGGTGGACAAAGGTATGGAACTGGATGGGCTACATCCAGTGGTTCTAAAGGAGCTCGGGGAGGTGCTAGCTGGCCCACTGACAGCTATGTTTCACAGCTCACTGGAAACAGGTGTGGTTCCTGAGGACTGAAGAAGAACTGATGTGGTCCCTCTATACAACAGTGGCAGCAGGCAGGAGGCTAGCAACTATAAGCCAGTCAGTCTTTCTTCAGTGGTGGAAAAGTAATGGAAACCCTGCTAAAGGAAATACTGGATAAGAATCTGAATCCAGTGGCCTGCAAGACCAAAGGCAGCAGGGACTCATATGGAGGTGGTCATGACAAATAAATCTGATGGGTTTCTTTGATTGGATGACAAAGGAAATCTATCAGGGGAAGGCAGTGGATATGGTCTATCTGAACTTCAGCAAAGTCTCTGACACTGTGCCACACAGGAGGCTAATAAGAATCTGAGCAGCCTGGGGTTGGGATCCAGAATGGTGAATTGGGTAATTAACTGATTGACAGATAGGAGACAGAGGGTGGTGGTAAATGACACTCACTTGAATGATGGAGGATTGACCGCCAGGGTGCCTCAGGGTTCAGTAGTTGGACAGTCCTCTTTAATGTCTTCATAAGTGACATTGGTGAGGAATGGAAGGGAAGGCATGCCACAGCTCACTGGAAACAGGTGTGGTTCCTGAGGACTGGAGAAGAACTGATGTGGTCCCTCTATACAACAGCAGCAGCAGCAGGCAGGAGACTAGCAACTACAAGCCAATCAGTCTTACTTCAGTGGTAGGAAAATTAATAGAAACCCTGCTAAAGGAAAGACTGGATAAGTATCTGAATACGGTGGGCTGCAATACCAAAGGTAGCATGGATTCACGTGGAGGAGGTAATTCCAAATAAATCTGATGGGTTTCTTTGACTGGGTGACAAAAGGAAATAAAACAGGGGAAGGCAGTGGATGAGGCTTTCAAAACTGCGCCACAGAGGAGGCTGATAATAATCTGATCTGCCTGGGGTTGGGATCCAAAATGTTGAATTGGGTTAGAAACTGGTTGACAGATAGGAGACAGAGGGTGGTGGTAAATGGCACTCACTTGAATGATGAAGGATTGACTGGCTGGGTGCCGCAGAGTTCAGTAGTGGGACCAGTCCTCTTCAGTATCTTCATAGGGGACATTGGTGAGGCAATGGAAGGGAAGGCATGCCTTTTTGCAGATGATACCAACATTTGCACTAAGGTGGATGTTCAGGAGGGGGTGAAGAGAATGAGTAGGGATCTGGGGGAACTCGAGGAGTGGCCTAAAGCACAGTAGCTGAGGTTCAATGCCAAAAAGTGCAAAATCATGCACCTAGGGCATAGGAACCAGGCATTGAGTATAGGATGAGGGAGAGTTACTGAGAGTCACGAAAAAGAAGAAGGACCATGGAGTTATCAATCATATCTGATGACCTCAAGATGGTAGAGCAATGTGACAAAGCAGCGGGTAGGACTAGTGGGATACTAGGGTAATTAGGGAGATATATATGCAGCAGGAGGAGGGAAGTGGTGTTGCCACTGTATTGCTTGCTTGTGAGACCCCACCTGGAGCAGTGTGTCCAGTTTTGGAGGCTGCACCTCAAAAAGGACATAGACAGGATAGAGGCAGTCCAAGGAGGGCAACTAAAATGGTGTTGGGGTTGCATGAGAAGCCCTACAATGTGAGACTGAGTGATCTCAACATGCACACCCTGGAAGAGAGGACAGCGAAAGGTAACGTGATAGATCCCTATGAGTGTTTCTCAGAGGTGAACAGGGTGCAGAAGGGAAGTCTCTTTCAAGTGAGAAGCAGCACCAGGACCAGAGGGCATGTAATAAAGGGGGGGGGGTAAGAGAAATGTGAGAAAAACTTTGCTGCAAGGTATTCCTTTTCAATGGTTAAGTACCTTTTCTCTCTATTGTGTAATTTCCTACTGATATATGGATGTTCCTTCCCATCTATATTCTGTCTCAGGACTGTACCCAGGCCTACCTCTGATGCATCTCTCTGTAACGGAAATTCTTTCTCAGAGTCTGGACTTCTTAAAACAGGGGCTGGACATAATGCAGCCTTGATGGCTCAAAAAGCTTTGTTACACACTGGGGACTATTTCACATTATTTGGGTACCATTTTTTTGTGAGTTCAGTGAGGGGAGTAGCTAACTGAGCAAAGCTGACAACAAATTTCCTGTAGTAACCAGCCAGACCTAAAAATGACCTGACATGTTTCTTTCTTTTAGGGGCAAGACTGTTAGCTACAGCTTCTGTCTTGGAAATCTCTGGCTTTACTTCTTCATTTCCCAAAATATAACCCAAATACAGTATCTGGTTTCCTGCATGCCCAATGCGCACTTGGTGGGATTAATGGTCAGACCTGCATTTTTGATAGACTGGATAGCTGCTTGTAGGTGTTCCAGGTGGCTTTTCTAGTCTGGACTGTGCACCACAACATCATCCAGGTAAAAAGCAGAATAACCACAGTGAAAAGCTAAAAGTACATCCATGTACTGCTGGAATGTAGTGGGTGCACCATATAAAACAAACAGCATGGTGGTGAACTGACAGAATCCAACTGCAGTGGAAAATGCAATTCTGTCTCTAGATTCTTTAGCTAGGAGAATCTGCCAGTAACCCTTGGTGAGATCGAGAGCACTAATGTACTTGGCACTTTCAGTCTGTCCACCAGTCATCTATCCTGGCCATAGGATAGCTGCCAAATATGGACTTTTGATTAAGTTTCCTAAACTTAAGACAGATTCTTACATCCCCTTCTTTTATATTTACAATCACCACTGGTGATGACCAAGCACTTCTCGATTCTTCAATGATACCAAACTCTTTCATTTTTTGTATTTCCTTAACTACATCTGCTCTTAGCTGCTCTGATAATCTGTTTTGTCTGATAAGTAAAGCATTCTCTGTTACTATAATGTGCTCAACCCCTTTTGTCGGCCTGACACTGTTGTAAAAGTATTTCTAAATGTCTTTAACAAGTTATGCATTTCTGTGGTTTGTTCGGTGGGTGAGAAGACATTCACCTTTACGGATCAGAAGTTACAGTTTGTTCCAATTCGTCATGAGCTATATCAATATCTTCTTCAGCAGTTTCTAGCAATACTAACAAAGCAATCTTTGGTGTTTTTTCAACCCATGTCTTCAGGAGGTTAGCTAGACAGGATCTTGGTAGGATTTTTCCTATCGGGGTCTCAATTTCATGGTTAATTGTACCAGTACATCTAACTACTTTGTAAGGCCCTTGCCATTTCATTAACAGTTTGTTTTCTATAGTGGCTAACAGTAACAAGACTTTTTCACCTGGCTCAAAAATTATTTCTTTTATCCTATTGCCATAATACACCTTCTGCTGTTTTGGGGCTTCTTCCTGATCATTGAGGTCAGTTTCAACATATTTTACCAGTTTCTTTCTCAGTGCTCACATATAAGATGTAATAGATTCTTTCTGAGTGGGGTTATCTTCCCATGTTTCTTTTATTATATCTAGTGGCCCTCTGGGTTGTCTACCATAGAACATCTCAAAGGGTGAAAAACCTGTTGATGCTTGTGGCATTTATCTGTAAGCAAAAAGCAGGCAAGGTACAGTAAGTATTAGTCCCATACTTCCCTTCACCTTTCACAATCCTTTTTATCTTGCATTTTAGGGTTTGATTAAAATGCTTAACAAGACCGTCTGTCAGAGGGCGATAAGGGGAGAAACTTTGGTGGCAGTATAGCGTAGCAGTTAAGGGCACTGATCTGCAAACCTGGAGACCTGGGTTTGAATTCCATCAGCCCCCATTTGCATACTGTGTGACCCTGAGCAAGTCACTCAACTTCCTTGTACTCCCAGGTTGCAACTGGAAACAAGTTCTGGCTTAGTGTGCCTTTCCTGGTTAAACAATTTCCCTTTCCTCCCCCTTTCTTATGATGGTACCTAGTAGTCGGTACAGCTCCTTTAGTAATGCAGCACCAAAATTACTACACTGATCAGTAATAATCTCTTTAGGTGTGCCCACCCTGCTGAAAATGTTGGCAAGCTCTGCTGTCACTTTTAGGGCTATGACAGTATGCATGAGACCTGCCTCTGGGTGTCGAGTAGCATAGTCACATACTTCCAAAATGAATCGATCACCCTTTTTACTTACGTCTAAGGGCCAACCACATCCATTGCAATTCTCTCAAAAGGCACATCTATCAAGGGTACTGGCACTAGGGGCACCTTCTCTGTTTTAGTCATTGGGGCTACTTTCTGACATTCAGCACAAGAACTGCAATAGGTAGCAATATGAATCCCAAGCCTGTAAAATCTGTACAGTAATCTGGCAAGGGTGCAATATCTCCCTGAGTGACCAGCCATAGGACTATCATGTGCTATCTGTAACACCTTAGTTCTATACTTTAGTATGACCAATTGTTTTATCTGTTCTTGTGTCTGAGGATTAAACCAAACTCTGTACAGCAACCCATTACATTTTTTAAAAATTGGTTCATCCTGTTTTTGTTTCACCCCCAGCTGCTTAAAATAACCTTGGAGAGAAACACTGTTAGTTTACTTAGAAACAAAATCACAGTTATCAGTTTAGTTTGGTTCCATGTCATAATAGCAATCGCAAAACAATGATCACTATTATGTTATGTGTATATATCACCAAAAAACATTTTGGTGATATACAATTCTTGGTGACCCCACTTCCGGTAACACTTAAGTGTTTTGGAGGGGATGTGCCCCCCGCTTTTATACTGTCAACTCCAGGGTGTGCATGTCGAGGAGGGGGCAAAACTTGGTGGGGGGGAAAAAAAGGCAGCCACAAGCAGCTGAAAAATACTCACCCCTGGTCCATCTCGAACCCAGTGCCTACTGCACCATAGCCAGCCACCCTCACCACCACACCACAGGGCTGCCTCAGCTGCAGCAGGCACTCCTTCCTATTTAAATCCTCCTTCCTATCCCTCCCCTCCACCTTCATATCCCTCCCCTTCTGGTCACTTTCCTTGCTATTCCATCACTACCTTTGCAGAGTAGCTGATGATGATAGCAGTATAAATAAGTTACAGTTTTTACAGTCGCTCATTTATTATCGCTATCATCGCTGGATACCGTTTAGTTTCAGCATTTCATATATCAACCCCTTATGTCCATCAATCTTTGGTTGCCACTGTTTTTTTCAGGCATCTTCTTTCTTTCCTGGACTCCCAGATCTTGGACCTGGGCTCAAACAAGTCCGAATCAAATTCAACAAAAGAAAAAGAGTCTCCAACCTCTGAGATTTTCTTTACCTGTCCTCTTGTTATTACAGATGTTGAAGCAGCAGGATTTACTCCATTTGTGATTAACTTAGCAAATTCTGGAAAGTCATTTCCAATAATCACAGGCACAGGTAACTTTGATACTACCCCAACTTTCAGTTGGTGTGATTCCCCCTTAATGTTCAAAGTCACTTGGGTGGTGGGATAGTATCAAGTGGCCCCGTGGACACAGATGACTCCAGTACCTGGTCCTTTTACACAGTCTTTTCCAAGCACTTAAAAATGCACCAGGGTCTGTCAGTTTCCAGAATTTATAAGTCCCTTCACAGTCTCATTCCCCACCTTGACATCTGTTACATACTTGCTCCAATTTGCTAAGGGCAAATTAACTCCAGTGTTACTGTCCTTATTTTCATGGCAGTTTCTTGCAGTATAGCTTGGCTTATTAGAATTACAGCAAATGAAGTATTTAGGTGCAGATTTGTTACCCCTATCAGAGTTCTTATCTGACCTGGAGTTAAGTTGGAAAAAAGAGGGTCTTATTGGTCCAGACTGTTACTTCACTGCTTCTGTGTCTGTTTGGCCATCTGATAGTCTTCAGCCAAAGAAATGGCCTTTTCCACACTTTCTGGTTGGTGTTCTTTTACCCAAAGGTGCATGTCTGTAGGAAGGATGGTTGATGAATTGCTCCACTGCAAATATGTCAGTGATCTTCGGGTCTGTTTTGCCTGCTAGTTGGAACCATTTAATGAGGAGTTCTCTGAATTGGGTGAAGCCTTCTCAAAGATCGTCAACTGAGTGGTACTTCAGGAAATGGAATCTCTGACTGTAGGTCTCTCCTGATATGTCACATCTTTTAAGGATTTCTCTTTACACAAAGACACAGTTTTCTGACTGTGCAATATCCATATTGCTGTAGGCAAGTTGGGCTTTACCTGTCAGAAAAAGTACCAGCCTGACTGCCCATTGCTGGTTTGGTCACTGGCAGGCTCTGGCGACTGTTTCAAAAGTTCTCTTCTCTTCTCTTCTCAGTCTCTCTTTGTTGTACAGCCCACCAATTAAAGAAGGCAGACATGCTTCCAGGTTCTGTCCCTTCCTCTTCTTCTTTCCACACTGGTGTCAGCTGTAGAGTCTCAGCATGGCCTTTTGTTTCTACTTCTAGTTTGGCTACCATTCTTCTGGTAATCATTCCTGGTCTTGCTGTTACAGGATCCATACCTTTTGTCTATACTTCCCTGGTACCACATTTAGTACCCATGCAAAAATACTCCTGGCTTAGAAGAAAAAAATACTTACCATAGTAATCTTGTTTCTTCCAGTGTATTCTCCAATATTCAGAACTCTTGCAAATATCCTTTTAAGTAGAGCTGCCTGGAAATAGAATGTATGCTAATGATGGAATCATCATTGGCTCATGCAGATTTTCAAAAACAGCCCTTATCAACTGTCAGTGCTCTGCTACTTCAGATTTCATGGAAAACCTGCAAGGACAGATCCTGCCAATAACTTCAGCTATCTAATAATAACAATAAAATAACCTAACCAAAACTCCGACTGGGGTAAAAATACCTTCCCCCCATGTCACAATCACCTGAAGAACGGGTAACCAGTGCCCCACTGGGCTCAAAAACAGACATGCCAGTATGTGGCACCCTTACATGTGTTTACTCAGCTTGGACTGCAGAGCATATTCGTTCTGGAAGGGGAAGCAGGGTTGGTAAGTTCTGAATATTGGAGAATACCCTGGAAGAAACAAGATTACTATGGCAAGTATTTTTTCTTCTCACCCCAGGAATTCTCCAATATTCATAACTCTTGTAGACTACAGAGAAGTACCTTTGGAGGTGGGCACAGAACCTACTTTGGGAATAGACTCTGCAGGACTGCTGTGCCAAATCTGGCATCACTACTGGACTGTGTGCCCAGGCTGTAATGCTTTGTAAAGGTGTGTACTGTTCTCCCGGTAGCTGTTTTACAGATCTCCACTAATGGGACATCCCTGACAGCTGCTAAAGAAGCAGCTATGCCTCTTGCAGAGTGAGCTCTCAGCCCTACTGGGAGCTCTTTTCCTGATTTGGAATAGCAAAACTGAATGCACTAAACTATCCAGTGAGAAATTGACCTTTTAGATGTTGGATTTCCTTTTCCCACATCCCCATAAGTCAGGAACAGCTGCTTTCTATCCTGTCTGTGATCCTTAGTAGCTGTGATGTAGTAGCCGAGTGCTTGTTTGACATCTAGACTATGGAGTCTATGCTCACCTGAACAAGAATGTACAGTGAAAAAGACTGATAAAGTAATAGACTGATTAAGATGGAAATCAGAAACCACATTGGGAAGAAATTTCCTGTTTGTTTGTAGAACTACCTTGGCTCTGTGGAAGGAAATGTAATCCTGATCAATGCACAGAGCTTGAAGTTCACCAATCCTTCTTGCAGAAATTACTGCCAGCAGAAAAAACATTTTCCAAGTGACATACTTCAAATGAGCTGATGCCATAGGCTCAAAAGAGAGACCTGTGTGCTTGACTATACAAACATTTAAGTCCCAAGCTGTCACCGGTTTCCTATGAGGTGGGTGCAGGTGAGCCAGGCCCTTGAAAAATCTCTTAAATATAGGATTTGATGCCAAAGAGACACCCTTCCCAGCTGAAATGTAGGCAGACACTGAAGCTAAGTGAACTTTCAAAGTAGAGGGCTACAAGCCCAGAGAGTGTAAATGGATAAGATAATCCAGCAAAACTGAAACTCCTGCCTTTGCTGGAACCACATCATTGTTGGAGCACCAAATATAGAACCTTTTCCATTTTGAAGCATATGTTTTGTTAGTAGTTGGTTTTCTGTAACCCCTTAAAACATTCAAGACACTTTCAGAGAGATGCATGCCAGCTTACTCCAAGTCCTCGAGAGCCATGCTTTGAGTCTGAGGGATCTGAGGTTTGGATACAGGATCCTTCCTTGGTTGGAGGTTACGAGGTTGTACTTCCAAGGAAGGAGAATTGGTTTGGCTGCAGACATGGAGAAAAGCAAAGAGTACTATGGCTGCCTGGGACAATCTGGTGCTATCAAGACTTATTTATTTATTTATTGAAATGTTTCACCAGGAAGGCACACTAGGTGACAAGTCGCTCATCTCTTGATGCAACCTGGGGGGGAAGGGGGTACAATAAGAATGAGACATTAAACATTCAAGTTACAAGATCAACATTAACATACAGTTATAAGGCAAGTATTACAAACTGTTACAACAGTGTTGCACATAATAGGTAGAAAGTGTGGACAATAATAAGTGCTGAGTTAATAAGTAAACAAGTGCTTGCGTGAAAGAAAAGGGGGAAAGGAGAGGGAGGGGTTAGATGGGGGGAGTGGGAAGAGTAATGTCTCTGGAGACCCCTTCAGGATGTGAGGAATCTTACAAGGGGACTGGGGGACCAGAGAGAAGGGGATAAGGCAGTGTCCCAGAGAGACCCTTCAGGATGTGGGAAACCCTGAAGGGGGGCTGTGGGGCTAGACAGAAAGGGGGATAAGGCTGCAGGGATTTAAAGAGGGAGGACAGAGAAGGAGGAGATATGACATAAATGCTAGGAGGGAGAATAAGACCTAACCCAAATGAGGACCCTTCAGGATGCGGGGTACCCTGCAGGCGGGGTTGGGGAATGTCAGTAGATAGGGATTAAGTGAGTGATAGGAGGAGGGAGTGGGAATTGAACCCTTGAGGGGAAGAGAATTTGCACCTTTGGAGGGGATGGGGCCTAATCAATAGTCCATCAGGATACAATTGGACCCTGCTAGTAGTCATGGAGAGCTAAGACAGTGGCTAGATAGACTAGGGGAGATATGCTAAGGCACAGTTGGACCCCTTCAGGATGCTGAGAAGCCCGCAAGGGGACTGCGATGGCCAGGGAGAAAGGAAGAGTGAGAAGGGGAAGGAGTGGAGACAAGACTAGGCCCAGTAGGACCCCCTCAGGATGCTGAGAACCCTGTAAGGGAGACTGTGAAGACTATGGAGTAAGGTAGATGGGGGAAGGAAAGGAAAAGAGACAAGCCTAGGCCCAGTAGGACCCCTTCAGGGTGCTGAGAACCCTGCAAGGGGACTGTGAAGGCTAGAAAGAAAAGGTAGAATGGGGGATGGGAAGGAGCGGAGACATGCCTAGGCACAGTAGGGCCCCTTCAGGATGCTGAGAACCCTGCAAGGGGACTGCAAAGGACAGGAGGACAGGTAGATGGGGAGGGGGAAGGAGAGGAGACAAGCCTAGTTGCAGTAGGACCCCTTCAGATGCTAAGAACCCTGCAAAAGGACTGCAAGTCGAGGGAGATAGGAGGTATGGTGGGGAAGGGAGTAGAGGAGAGATACAAGCCCCTTGGGGGGGGTAGGACCCATGCATTCAGGGTCCCCTACATTCTGTGAGAGATCAAGGGAGGCCAGTAAGGGGAAGCAATTTGGGGTAAAGGGGAGGAGAGTTAGAAATTTGGGGGATGGGGTGCACAGGGTAAAATGAAGGTGACGGTAGAGGGGTGGGGTAGGGTTTGTCCAGGGCTTAAAGGAGGGAATTAGGGAAGGACATGGCATGAGGAGCGAGGTGCAAGGTAATTATTGAGGGCAGAGCTGATGGAGTAGGCAGAGGATAAGTGCTGGATATGAGGGGGGAAGGAAGAAAAAAATTACTTACCATACTAATCTTGTTTCTTCCAAGTGATACTCAGGTATTCATAACTTTATGCGGTCAGCCTTCTAAGTAGAAGTGCCCAGAGAGAATTTGGAATATAAGCAATCATGGAATCTTTTGCATGAGCCGCTTTTCAAATGCTGCCTTATACTAACTGCCTTAGTTCTAAACCCCTCAGATTTCCTGAAAGCCTGGAAAGACAGGCCCATGGGGATTAAGTGTAATAATGACAATTACAATAATAATAGTAATAATAATAGAGGGAGCTTCCTTAACACCCAAAAAAGGGGGCCTCCAACTGGAGGGCCTAACATATGAAAGGATACCCTTGAATGTCCAAATCACCTGGAAAAGGGGAGGGGGACAACAATAGTGAACACAATCACATGTGTGCCAGAATGGCATTTATACCCCTGAGAGCACAGTATCTTGGAGTGCAGAGGCTAAAGGATCCAGCAGGGGAGGTAGGGTGGGAAAGTTATGAATACCTGAGTATCACTTGGAAGAAACAAGATTACTATGGTAAGTAATTTTTTCTTCTAACCCCAGTAATACTCAGGTATTCATAACTTTATGCAGACTACTAAGCAGTATCTTTGGAGGTGGGCACAGAACCTTATTTTGTGAACAGACTTTGCAGGATTGCTGTGCCGAACCTGGCATCACCCCTGGACAGAACATCCGGACTGTAATGCTTTGTAAAGGTGTGTACTGTTTTCCAGGTAGCTGCTTTACAGATGTCCACCAGGGGAACATCTCCGACAGCTGCTAAGGTAGCAGCTGTGCCCCTTGTGGAATGGGCCCTCAACCCTGTTGGGGGCTCCTTTCCAGCCTTAGAATAACAAAACTGAAAATGATGTACTATCCAGCGAGAAAATGATCTTTTGGATGCTGGGTTACCCTTTCCCACATTTTCATAGGTCAGGAACTGCTGCTTTCTGTCCTGCCTATGGACTTTAGTGGTTGTCAAGTAATAGCTAAAAGTTCCTTTGACGTCCAGACCACGAAGACTCTTTTCACCAGAACTAAAGTGTTCAGTGAAAACGATAAGATGGGCAGACTGGGTGGACTGTAGACCCTTATCTGTTGATACTGTCCATGTATTTATGTATAATGATTTGATTCAAATGGGAATCATAAGTCATTTAAAGGAGAAACTTCTTGTTTGCTCCCAGATTAATTTTTGTCTCTGTGGAATGAAATGTGGTCCTATTTAATGCAGAGAGACTTGAGCTTGAGATTCTTGTGGTAGAAATCATTACCACAAGGAAAAAAATGTATTTTTTTTAAGATATTTCAAATAAACTGAAAGCATAGGCTCAAAAAAGGGGGACCCATGAGCCTAACTATGCACACATATACTGTAAGTCCCATGCTGGCAATGGTTCCCTGTGAGGGGGGTGCAAATGGACCAGGCCTTTAAAGAACCCTTTAAAGATAGGGTTCTGAGGCTTGAAAAAACATTCTGTCCAACTGAGAAGTAAACAGATGCTGAGACCAGGTGGACCGTTACGGTACTGGTCTGCAAGCCCAGTGAAAGCAAATAGGTAAAATAGTCCAGCACAGCTGGAACACCAGCCTGTGCTGATATGTGCCGGGCCCTAAAAGAGCCTCTTTGAGGCTAGGATCTGGGGCTATTAAAATATTTTGTCCAACTAATATGCAAGCAGATGCTGCAACTAGGTGGACCTTGAAGATGCTGGACTGCAAGTCCAATGAACATAAGAACATACATACGAACATACATACGAACAAGCCAGCAGAAGAAGGCCATTTGGTCTATCAAGTCTGCTCGTACTGCAGGGTCCACAGCTTGAGCTAATGTCCCGGCCCTCCTCCCCACTCCTCCCATCCTCCCTATCCATGATTCCTATCTTCCACCTATGCCTATCCCAGCCTCTCTTAAAGCTGCTCACTGTCTTTAATGAGATGACCGCTTCCGGCAGTGCATTCCAAGTGTCCACCACCCTTTCTGTGAAGAAGTGCTTCCTGACATCCCTCCTAAACCTCCCACCCTCCAGCTTAAGACTGTGCCCCCTCGTGATATGGTTGGCACTCAACTTAAAGAGACTTTCCTTATCAACATTATTTATCCCTTTCAAGTACTTGAATGTTCCAATCATGTCCCCTCTCTCTCTCTCCCCTGTCTTTCAGGGAGTACATGTTCAGTGCCCTCAACCTCTTCTCGTATGCCTTGCCCTGCTGACTGGCTATCGTCTTTGTTGCCCTCCTCTGTACCTTCTCCAGCAGGTTAATGTCATTTTTGAGGTGTGGGCACCAGTACTGAACTCCATACTCTAGATGCGGCCTTACCAGTGACCTGTACAAGGGCACTATAACCTCCTATCTCCTACTACTGATCCCCCTAGCTATGCATGCCAGCATCTTGTTTGCCTTTGCTGCTGCTTTCTTGCACTGCATGGAGTGCTTCAGGTCACTAGTGATCATCACTCCCAGGTCCTTCTCCTCCTCTGATTCAGCTACTCGGACTCCACCCAGGTAATACTCTGTCCTGGGATTCTTGGCTCCAATATGCATAATTTTGCATTTCTTGGCATTAAAGCCAAGCTGCCAGATCCTGGACCAGCTCCCCAGCTTTTCTAGATCTTCCTGTAGGTCCCGTATCTCTTCAGATGTGTCCACTCTCCACAGAGCTTGGTGTCATCTGCGAATAGGCACATTTTGCCTTTAATGCCATCCCCAATGTCATTGATGAAGACATTGAACAACACTGACCCCAGCATGGAGCCATGTGGGACCCCACTGGTTACATCTCTGGTGCCAGATAACTCTCCCCCCACCACCACCCTCTGGGTTCTGTCCCTCAGCCAGTTTTCCACCCATCTGGCCATCTTCTCCCCTAATCCAAGATCCACCAACTTCCTAGTCAAACTTTTGTGGGGCACAGAGTCAAAGGCTTTACTGAAATCAAGATAGAGGATGTCTATTGCTTGGCCTCTGACTACTATCTTAGTGACACAGTCAAAGAAGTCAATCAGATTTGTTTGACATGATCCCCCCCACCCATGAACCCATGCTGCCTCTCATCCTGGAAACCATGCTCCTCTAAATATGTCACCAACCTTTCCTTTAGTATGGTCTCCATGAACTTTCTCACAATGGAGGTCAGACTGACTGGTCAGTAATTCCCTTGATCATCCTTGGGAACACTTTTGTGAAGGGGCACTACATATGCTGTTCTCCAGTCCTGTGGTACCATGCCTGACTCTAGTGAACTATTAAATAGGTCTGCTAGTGGCCCTGCCAGGTTCTCGGTCAGTTCCTTTAGTATCTTTGGATGTACTCTGTCCAGGCCTGGTGATTTGTCCACTTTCAATGCCAGCAGACCCTCCTTCACTCTATCGTCCTCTATCACTATGTCTGGGTTTCCCTCCCCCCCGTTCCTCTTTTCCGTCCTGAAGGCATTGGTCCATCCTTCTCCATGGTGAAGACAGAACAGAAGTATTCATTTAGTATCTCTGCTTTTCCTCCATTATCTTCCACCCACTCCACCCCTTTCTTAAGCCTAACAATCCCTTCCTTCTTGTCCCTTTTCTCACTTATATAGTGAAAGAAAGCCTTCTCCCCCTTTTTAATTCCTTCAGCAATTTGCAGCTCCTTCTGTGCCTTTGCTCGTCGGACTTCTTTACTTGCCTCACTAGCCAGCCTTAGGTAATTTTCCCTATCCACCTCTCTCTTGGTCTTCCTGAATTTTCTATAAGACAATCTCTTTTCCCTTACTGCCTTGGCAACCCCAGAACTGAACCAGCTGGGCGCTTTGGCCCTTGTGTTCGTCCCCTGAGCCTAACACACTCATCTGTGGCAACCAGTATTCCTTCCTTAATGATGGATATAAATAGGTAAGTTAGTCAAGCACTGCTTGATCCCAGCATGTGCTGGAAATCATTTTCTGGCTGAACACCAATAGTAAACCTTTTCCCTTCTGAAGTGTACAGTTTCTTAATGGAGGGCTTCCTGTAACCACATACAATGTCTAAGACACTGTGAGAAGGATGCAAGGCTGCATATGGTACAGTAGGCCCTCAAGAGACATGACTTGGGCCTGAGTGACCCAAGGTTTGGGTACAGAAGCCTCCTGGTTGGAGGTTAGCAGGTTGTGCCTCTGAGAAAAGTTGTTTTGGTTTGGAGCCAGATATGGAGAGTAGCCAAGAGAATCAAGTCTGCCTGGCCCAGTCAGGCATTATCAAGACCATTGATGCTGGTTGGGACAAGAGTTTGAGAAATGCATTGTATGCCAGAGGGAAGGAAGGAAAGCAAACTGATGCTTCCCTGGCCAACTCAGAACCAGAGAATCCAGGGGAATTGGTCCCAGATCTGATTGTCTTAGTGCTGTGGCAGGTGGTGGTTGTGGTGGGATGCGAACACGTCTACCTCTGGTATGCCCCACCTCCTGAAGATAACTTGCACCACATGGCTATTGAAGGCCCATTCCTGATGGGACTGGTTGATCTGAATCAAGGTATCTGCCAAGGTAGTATCCCTACCTGGCAAATGAATATCCTGCAGGGACCCATGGAACATGCTAGACTCCATATTTTCATAAGTCTTGAGCAGGGAGGGCTTAACCTTGTCCCTCCCTACTTGTGGATGTAATACACTGTGGTGGCATTGTCTGTTCTGACCTGTGCCACCTTTGTAGTAGTTGTGAGAACACCTTTAGTGCAGTAACACTACTCTTAGCCCCTACAGGTTTATGTGCAGCAGTGAATCTGCACTTGATCATGTGCTTTGGGTGGTGTGAACCCCCAGATGGGCATCCCACTCTAGCAGGGATGCATCTGTTGTTAGATAACTGATACGGGCTCTTGCTGAAAAAGAAGAAGCCCCTTCCCTTAGATTGGTTCCCTCTTTTTCTCCATTGGAGGCCTGTAATAATGTCCTTGTTACTAGAATTAGTTTTAAAAAAAGACGGTCCTGTCTCTGACACCATTGAGCCATGAGGTGACACTGAATGACCCTGATCTGTAACCTGGATTCCAAGACTGTGCCAGTGGCAGGTGCCATGTGGAAAGTAGCTGAAGAAAACGGTCTTGCGGTTTTTGGTTCACTCAGCCCGAATGAGCCCACTATTACTAGAATACTTCTTGCCCTGCGTAGGAGCAGGTAGACCCTGCCTGGCAGGATATTTAGCTCTGCTCCTATGAACTGGAGTGCTTGAGCAGGCTAAAGGTCAGACTTTCTTTAGATTTATCAAGGACCCTGGAGAGTCCAGAAAGCCCTAGGTGATTGCAGACTCACTTGCTGGAGTGATTCTATAACCACCAGCCAGTGATCTAGATATGGGGAAACTATGACACCTTATCTTTGAAGGTGCTCCAACCACTGTGTACACTCCTAGAGAGTGACCTGATGAGAGTCTAAACCTGAAGTACTTTCTGTGAGACTCCCTTATGGGAGTGTGGAAATAATTTAAATATAGTGATGCCAGGAACCCCTTTAGGTTTTTCCTGGGGTTTGACATGCTTTGTCTTTTTGGTTTTCGTGGAGGGGACCGGAGAGACAGCCGGACCACTCACCCCCTCTTTTTTTTTAAAGCTTGAATTGCCCTTCTCAGGGGTATGTAAGTAAGAGACAGCAGTTTCACATGCAGATTTGGAGGGTGTTGGCTAGTCAGAGCCTGAAGTGCCCTTATTTGGTCTCTTTTGCAACCTTTCTAGTCCTTTTTTTGCACTGTTTTTAGTGGAAGGAATTTGAGCTCAGAGACAAACCCTGACTCACTACATCCAGGACCACTTGTCTGTGGTGCCTGACATACCCCTGCTGTGGGTACTGCTGATACTGAGGCGCAGCCCCAGCCTGATAGAAAAAAAGGGGGCTTGCTGTGGTGTATATATCCACCTTTTTCATGTAAGTATCTTCCCTGAAGAATTTATTCACAGGAATGGGAAGCTTTTAGTGGGTGTCAGCCCAATCTTTCTCACCAATGTGAAGAATGAGAAATAATCCTCAGATGTTCTGTGGGGAGAGACAAACTCATATTCAGAGGAAACCTCAGATTCAATAGGTTCTCCTCCATTTCATAATAATTACATATTCTTCCTTTTAAATATTAGGAAGACTGCTTTGCAAAGCTCTGCTGCTGAGAGAGAGAGAGAGAGAGAGAGAGAGAGAGAGACAGCCCTTGTAAGCCTGAAAGTGTTTTCTTTAGCCGTTCCAGGCATTTCTCCACACTTTCCCCCCAGGAAAGTTTACAAATGTCACAATATTCATTTAGGTGCTCATAGCCAAGGGAAGCAACACACAACTGTGCTTACCTGTCTTGGAAAATACTTCCCCAATCAGAATCAGCATGCAATTTCTGAAGGAGTTGGTAGGCTTTATAACAGGCACAGAAGTCCCCAGATGCTGTCCAGCAGGGGGTTCTGTGTGCTTAGTTTTGTTGATTTCTTTTGAGGGAACCAGGGAGTCAGCTGGTTCAGCAAGCCTCTTAGGAACTGCTTGTATACCCGTCTCGGGGTAGCAGTTACATTAATTGTTCTGGCTTCAGCCACAGTATCTTTTAGGGTGTCAGCTGGTCAGAGCTCGAGGGACCCTTAGGTGGTGATAGCATCTTTTTTTTTTGTTTAGCCTTATCCAGGCATTTCAGCAGTTTTTTCAGGACATGTCATGCAGATTTCACTCTGCTTTTAAATGCTCATGTGCAGATAGGCAAAACAAGAGAATGTCATTGCCTGTACCTTGTAATTCTCCCGGGTCACACCCGAAAATAGGCACTTGACTGTCTAGTGTGCTTACCTGGTTAACAAAAGCTAAATAAATAAATACATGTTTGACTTAACAAAATTTCACCACACTGAATACAAGGTTTGAAACCGGGATCACCAGTTTCTTTTTATAACATTTCAATGTAAAGCCAATAATAAATGCAACCGCTAAAAAATAATATTTTAATTTAAGTTTATTTAGCAGTTGCGGTCGGTTCTGGAACCGTTGCAGGATCTGGGAACCGAGATAAAATGAACCGAGGCTATTGGTTCAGGAACCGGTATTAGCAGTTCTTAAAACAAGCTAATTTAATAAAATTAAACATAACTAATAGAGTTTTTTAGTCAGAAAACTCCAATAAACCAGAACTCTCCAGAACCAGGAGAAACCGAGAAAACTTACAATTTAAACACTAAAACTATGGGTTTACCTAACATTACAAAAAGTAAACGGCAGCAAATGAAATGTCAAGAATACTTATAATATTTTATAAGGTTGCTCACGTCAGAACAAAAGATGATGAGGAGAGGATCTCTGAGCATCTAGTCTTGACAGGCAGAGAAAGAAATCTGAGGGGTTTAGAACTAAGGCAGTTAGTATAAGGCAGTATTTGAAAAGTGGCTCATGCAAAAGATTCCATCATTTGCATATGTTCCAAATTCTCTCTGGGTAGTTCTATTTAGAAGGCTGACTGCATAAAGTTATGACTACCTGAGTATTACTGGGGTTAGAATTCCAAATTTCTGGGAGGTGGCGAGAGTAGCCGGATTGGCCAATTTGGGTGGATCTGCGGGGGACTACCAGGGTGCGGGTGTCGGTTGATCTAAGAGAACGGGAGGATGGGGGGTGTTCTAAAGGAGGAGATGAGGTAGGAATTGAGCTCACCCAACCAGTGCTTGGAAGTGAATTTAGCACAGTAGGAGAGTTGCCTATTTGTAAGAGAGGGGAATGATAGGGCTTGATAAAGATAGCAGTGGTGGGTGCGAGTGGGGGGAATCCGGGCAGAGCAGCAGAAGGAATTGAAGATGGTGTCCAGTCTGGCCAGGGAGGACTTAGGGGCAGAACTGTAGTCTACATAACAGTAGTCAAAAATTGGCAGTATCATCTTCTGAACAAGTTCATGCCTAGCCGTAGGAGGGATGCAACTACAGTTCCTGAACAGGGCACCAAGCTCGGGGCGCAGTTTTTTCTGAATGGCATTAATATGTCCAGAGAAGTGTAGGTGTTGGTCCAACCAAACACCTAAGTACCTGAAGGAGGATGTGACCTCAAGTAAAGTCCCATCAAGGGTGTGGAAACTGGGTAGGAAGGAAAGCCTAGAGAGTATCTGCCTTGTGCCAAAGGTCATGGAGACAGTCTTCTTGGTGTTTAGGAAAAGTTGATGGTAAGCAAACCAGAGCTGAACCTTGTTGAAGTCTTGCTGTAAGCTGGTTGTGACCTCAGCAGGACAGGAGCCAGATGCATACAGGACTGTATCATTGGCATACATATGTATAGCGGTGAAGGGGGATCAAACAGAGGGAAGGTCGTTTAAGAAGATGGAGAATAGGAGAGGCCCTAATACAGAGCCCTGGGGGAAGCCAGTGCTAATCGTGAAGGGAAGGGAAGTGGTGTCCAAGATCTTAACTGATTGGGTTCTGCCAATAGGGTAGGCCTTGAACCAGTTTGTGGTGGAGGGAGATAGGCCAGCTGCCGTGAGTCAGTCGAGGAGAAGGGAGTGACAGACAGTGTCAAAGGCCTTGGCCAGGTCGACAAAAATGGTAGAGGTAATTTGGCCATTGTCCATCCTGGTTAGGATGGAGTCTGTGAGCCGTAGGAGAGAGGTGGTGGTTGAGTGGTTTTCCCAGACTGGAAAGGGGTGAAAAAGGAGATGTCAGATAGAAAGAGGTGACTTGGGAGAGGACAATGTGTTCTTGAAGTTTGGCAAGGCTAGGGAGGAGAGAAATGGGGCGATAGTTGCCAGGGGATGAGGGGTCACCCCCTTTGGGTAGAGGGAGGACCACTGCATGTTTCCATGAAGAGGGGACTGAAGCAGTAGAGAATGAGATGTAACCACCCTGCAAATGGGGGTTCCCAAAAGTCTTCCAGGAGCTTGCCTGAATGCTCCAAGTCTGGGCGGTGTTCGGCGTCTGAGCTGTTTAAATGTAGTTCCAAGTGAGTGCTATTTGAGCCTCCACGTACCGTCTCTTTAAGAGCTGTCTGCTTGCAGACTTAATTAGTTTGTATGGGGGACTGTGTATTTAATGCTCAAATCCTGCCCAAGCTGTGGAGAAATCACTCTGTTTCTGCAGTCACTAAGAGCGCAGAGGGAGCCTAAATGAAAGATGTAGCTGTTTGCCTGAAACCAGTTAGAGTGTTAAGTAAAATGCAGTTTGTCTAACCTGCCTTTCTTGCAGCTGAGACTCTGTGTGTGTTACCCCTCCATTTTGGACCTAAACTGCTGTGCTGGGCCAATTGGGTTAAGGGTTCCCTAAAATGGAGCCTGTGGACGAATCAGAACTTGGACTCTCAATTTTGAGCCAGCCACAAGGGGATTGTATGGGCAGTGACTCTGGAAAATGTAGTTTTGACCTTAGCGCCTTTTTCTACCAACAGAGGGAGTCTTATTGTGAGTGACAGCTGAATCAGCCAACAGAATAGTGTGGAGCTAAAGGAAATGCCCTGCTCTGTGACTGGAAAGATCAGATCAGTTGTGGCAGTGAAGAGAGAAGAGCTGGGTGCTTCTGTGGTGTATAGTTTCGCGCGGGAAGCGTGTGTGAGGCCCTGCGTTTCGGTCTGCAGCCTTTGATGAGTGCCAGTTTGGACTGAATCCGAGTTGTGAGGAGAAAGAAGCACTAGAAGTGTGGAAACTAGGCTTACCCTGTAGAAGACTGGAGAAACTGCTGAATCGCGCTCGGCCTGTTAGGAACTGAAGCTGCTGTGTGTGCTCCCGGGTATCTTGCAGTAATTGCGATCAGGATCGAGGAGCAGCCTGCCTGGTATAGTACTTTCCTTTTACATGTGACTGTGCGTAGTGCTTGTGGGCAATCGCTATTTCCAATCCCCTGTACTGTGTGCTGTGTGTTGAAGCTGGAAGCAAACCCCAGCTTCTCTCAAACTAAATCCATTTGCTATAAACTGCAGTGGGGTCCAGTCACAAGGACCTTGTCTCCATGCTCTGCTGTTTCTGACAGTCCAGAAGAACATCCACCATCTGGTTCTCAGCCTGGGTATTGTGAGTACAAATCAGGGCATTCCCTGCAGCCTGTTTTCAATCACAAGTGTGTCATCTAATTCTTGTTACATTGCTTTTCATGGACTGAGCCATCAGGCTCTGGATTACAATTGGGTGTTGTGCATACATTTTCTTCTACAGGCCCTATCCATCTGCACCTGCTGGCCAACCCGGGCAACGGACCTGGCTAGCCCCCCCCCCCAACCTGGGTACCCAGAGTGTGACTTTTCAGACCCTGTATGTGTGCACAGTACTGTGATTTTAATGCCATTAATTAACCTGAGTTCCCCCTCCCATGTTACTGTTCCCTAAATAAATCAGCTTTGTTGTTGTTAAACTTTAAACTGTTTGAAGTGTCAGTACCTTCATGCCATGCACTGTATTGGTTTGTGTATGCTGCTTAACCTTATTTTTTCAGGGGGTCCTAAGAGACGAACCTCTGAATCAGTCTTGAAGGTAAATGGTACCTTATGAATGAACAGTGCGTAAATGTGGAGTACTGGTACTGTAACTCCTGTGCATCGTGTGGGCCATTAGAGGGATTAGAAGGTGGTCTCAGTGTCCCAGAGGGCTGTGACCAAACTAGACCAACCATTACAAACCCTGACCTCTGGATGGAGGCACCCGCCATAGAACCCAGGCCCCTCAGCCTGCCAGTAGTCAAGCAGGCAGGGGTAGTAGCCCTTGGGAAAGCGCCACCTGGGGGTTACAGAGAGATTTAGGATTATTGAGAGGGGGTAGGCAATGGTCGAAGCAGAGAAGGAGAGGAGTTTTGGGTCAAGGCCATCAGGGGAGGCACCTTTAGAGGGGTTGATGGTGAGGAGGGCACGTAAGGCATCATTTGGGGTTACAGTAGAGAAACAGAAGGAAGGTGGGAGGGTGGTGAGGGGCACACCGGTAGAGAGGTGGGCAGGGGATGGGTGGGAGGGGATTTCAGTAGCTCAGTGGCGCAGGAGGTACAGTAGGAGTTAAATTCCCCAGCTACGGCTGGTGGGTCAGACACTAGTGAGCTATTTACTTTAAGTACCGAGGGATGAGTGAGATGAGGGGGTAAATAGGGCATTACTCCTGATGCCACATCAACCTGTTGGAGCTCAGAGCAGTCAGACTGGCACTGTCAGCTTTCGCTCCTGAGCTCCGGGGTCAGGTGGTTTAAGTCCAGATGGACAACATGACGGTCATGTACTACCTCAACAAACAGGGCGGCATGCATTCCCGTCTGCTGTGCAAGGAGGCGATCCGCATCTGGACCCTCATGAGCTGGTTGGAAGGGGATCTCCTAGCCATCCACGCGGCAGGAGCCTTGAACCAGTTGGCGGATGCTCTCAGCCGCATAGGCCAGACATCCCATGAGTGGTCTCTCCATCCAGAGGTAGCTTACAGCCTGTTCTCCCGTTAGGGCAAACCGATGGTGGATCTGTTTGCCTCCAGGGAAAACACCAAGCTGAGGATGTGTCATGCCTGCCTCCCTCAGCAGGACTCGCTGCAGGGGGATGCCTTCCCGAGGCCATGGACCCCAGGCCTCCTCTATGCCTTTCCTCCATTTCCCTTCATCCACAAGGTGTTACTCAAGGTGAGGAGGGACAAGGCAAAGGTGATTCTGGTAGCCCCAGACTGGCCACGCCAGTTCTGGTATCCAGATCTCCTCAGCCTCAATGGTAGCCCCAGACTGGCCACGCCAGTTCTGGTATCCAGATCTCCTCAGCCTCAGTTGCAGGCCCCCGGAGCAGCTTTGTACATGCCCGGACCTGATATCTCTGAACCAGGGGAAGGTCTTCCATCCGGACCTTCAATCCCTGCACCTCACAGCCAGATACCTGAGCGGCTAGAATTCCAAGCTTTGGGTCTATCTGAAGATGGCTACACTGTAGTGGAGGCATCTCGAAAGGAATCAACCAGGAAATGTTATGCCTTCAAATGGAAAAGGTTTTCCATTTGGTGTCAGGGTAAGGGTCTGGACCCCTTATTCAGTTCTGTGGCTAACATTCTTGACTACCTTTGGTCTCTCTCCAAAGGGGGTCTACAGTCATTGACCCTTAGGGTGCCTTGCAGCCATTTCTGCTTACTGGGCAATGTCAGCCGACATTGGCACAGGAACAGCGGTCACAAGCAGATTTTCAAAGGCTCTGCATCACATATCCCCTCCGTGCATGAACCTCCACCTCTGTGGGATCTACTGCTGGTTCTGGCAACTCATGGCAAGCCATTCAACCCATGCATAATGATGAAATTCACCCAGAATTCTAAAAAGAATTAAGGGAGGAACTAGTGAAACCACTGGCTACTCTTTTAATAAATCATGGGAGGATGGTGTGGTACCCGAGGACTGGAGGAAGGCGGATGTGATTCCCTTCACAAAAGTGGGACCAAGACAGAGGCAGGAAACTACAGACCCGTCAGTCTCCACCTCTGTGGTAGGGAAAGTGATGGAGTCACTCTGAAGGAAAGAATAGTTGAGTACCTAGAGGCCAGTGGGGCACAGGACCCAAGGCAGCATGGGTTCACTCATGGGAAGGTCATGTCAGACGAATCTAATTGATTTCTTTGACTGAGTGACGAAAGTAGTAGACCAGGGAGGGGCTGTGGACCTGGCCTACCTAGACTCTAGCAAGGCATTTGACACAGTCCCACACAAAAGATTAATAGTCAAATTAACCAGCCTGAGTGGGTCCCAGGGTGGTAGCCTGGGTAAAACATTGGCTGGACAACAGGACACAGAAGGTAATTGTAAATGAGTCCACTCTGAAGAAAGAGGGGTTACTAGTGGGGTGCCACAGGGTTCAGTATTGGGTCCAGTACTTTTAATGTCTTCATCAGTGACATTGCAGAGGGACTGGAAGAAAAAAGCATGCCTTTTGCAGATGACACAAAGATCTGCAACAGGGTTGATACACAAGAAGGCGTGGAAAGGATGAGAAGGGACTTGGCAAGGTTGGAGGAAAAGTCAAGTATGGCAGCTAGGATTCAATGCAAAAGTGCAAAATAATGCACCTGGAAACAAGAACCCAGGGGAAGAATACACAGTTGGGGGAGGTAGTAACAACAACAAAAAGGAAAGGGACGTGGGGGTAATCTATCAGATGACCTTAAGGTTAGCAAGCAATGTGAGAGGCAGTAGGGAGGGTTGGGGTATACTGGGATGCATAGGAGAGGCATCAGCAGCAGAAAACAGGAAGTTGTATATCCCTCTGTAAAGACAGTTGGTGAGACCCCATCTGAGTACTGCATCCAGTTCTGGAGACCCCATCTCTGCAAGGACATAGACAGGATAGAGGCAGTCCAGAGGTGGGCAACTAAAATGGTACAGGGTCTGCAAGAAAAGCCGTATGGGGAGACTAAAGGAGCTTAATATGTATACCCTTAAGGAAAGAAGGAGAGGGGACATGATAGAAACTTTTAAGTATCTCAGTGGAATCAACAAAAGTCCAAGAGGGTAGCATCTTTCAGAAAAAGAGCGTGCAATAACAAGGGGACACAATTTAAAGATAGAAGAGGCGGTTCAGGGGCAATGTGAGGAACTATTATTTCCAAGAGGGGTAGTGGATGCATAGAACAGCCTTCCTGAGGAAGTTGTGGGTCTAAATCAGGAGAGTTCAAGAAATGCATGGGACAGACATAAGGCAATTCTGTGGGGGGTAAGAAGAAATAGGCTGTTGGTTAACTAGGATCTGCGGCCTATCCTGTAGGTAGAGAAATGGGCAGACTAGATGGGCCAAGCGGTCCTTATCTGCCGTCAAAGTCTATGTTTCTATGGACCACCTTCCAGAACTCTGAAGGGGAATTTATGTTGGTGATGAAGGCAGATTTGAAATATTCGGACTTGGCTAACCTTGTAGCCCTGGTGCAAGCATTTCAGATATTGCGGCAGTTCGCGAGGTCATTAGGATGCTGGGTAGCTTTATGATGCTTCCAGACTCTATCTCTAGCTCTGAGGCAGGCCAGAAGGAAGTTCAGGGGCTATCCAAGGTAAGTGGTTACCTCTGATTCTGGTTTGTTTGAGTGGGGAGATCATAGATGCTGGTTGGGATCTGAGCTTGATCAAAATCCTGAACACCAAAGGGAATGAAGAGAAGGCATACAGGCACCTGCCTGACCAGTCCAAGGCCAGAGCATCCAGGGGAACTGTCACCTGGGACGGTGATCTGCAGCAGTACTTTGGCAGGTGGTGATTCTTGTGGGATGCAAAAATGTCTGCCTCTGGTGTATCCCACCTTCTGAACACTGCCTCCAACACCTGTCTGTTGAGAGACTATTCATGATGGGCCTAGTTGATTCTGCTTAGGGAATCTGCTAGGGTGTTGCCCTTCCCTGGTAGATGGATGGCCTGCAGGGAAATTCACAGGGAATAGGCCAAACTCCATATTCTCATGGCCTCTGTACACAGGGGGCTTGACCTTGTCCCTCCCTGCTTGTTGATGTAGTACACTGTGGTGCTGTTGTCTGTTCTAACCTGTACCACCTTTCCCTGTACCAGTGAACAGAAGGCCTTTAGGGCCAGCAGCACTGCCCTGAGCTCCAGAAGGTGGATGTGCTGAAGTGACTCTGCACTCAACCACAAACCCTGGGTGGTGTGATGCCCCAGATGGGTCTCACACCCTAGTAGTGATGCATCAGCTGTGAGAATCACTGATGGGGACTTTTGCTGGAAGGGGACCCCTTCCCTTAGGTTTGCCTCCTCTTTCCACCACTGGAGGGCCTGAAGTAATGTTTTTGATACTGGAATCGATTTTGAGAGAGGGTCCCTTCTTTGACACCAGTGCGCCCTGAGATGGAACTGAATGTCTCTCATCTGGAATCTGGTCCCTATGACTGTGCCCGTGGCTGCAGCCATGTGGCCTAGAAACTGAAGAAACTGCCTTGCAGTTTTTGGTCTGTTTAGGCTAAAGGAGCCTGCCAACTGGGCGATGCCTCTTACCCTGTCTGGTGGCAAGTAAGCACTGCCCTCCAGGGTATTCAACTCTGCTCCTATGAATTGCAAAATCTGAGTAGGTAGTAGGACAGACTTTTTGAGATTTATCAGGAACCCTAGGGACTCCAAGAGGCCTTGGGTGAGCTAATGTTGTTCCCTTACCTGTTGTGGTGAATTCCCCACCACCACCAACCAATCGTCTAGCTATGGGAACACTGACATCCAACCTTCGCAGGTGTGCCCCAACTACCACCAACCACTTTGTGAACACTCTTGGGGCTGAAGTGAGACAGAATGGCAGTGTTGAGAACTGGTAGTGACCTGAAGGGAGTCTGAATCAGAGATATTTTCTGTGAGACTCCCTTATGGGGATGTGGAAATAGGTATCTTTTAGGTCCAGGGATGCTAACCTATCTCCTTTCTGGAGAGTTGGCAGGATTATTGCTAATGTTACCTTTTTGAACTTTGGCTTTACCACATGTTTGTTTAACAGTCTGAGGTCTAGGATAGGCTGCCACTCCCAATTCTTCTTATTTGTAGTTAGAAAGTACCTTGAGTAAAAACCCTTTACCTTTTACTCTGGGGGAACAGGTTCCACAGCTTTTGACAGCAGCAGGTTTTGAACCTCCTTTTCGAACAGCGTCCTTTCTACTATGGAAGCTGGCTTGAATACTCTGGATCTTAGGTTTGGGAAGGACCTGAAACTTAGGGACAAACCCTGGCTCACTACTTCCAAGACCCACTTGTCTGTGGTGATGTTTTTCCAAGCATGAAACTAATGAGCCAGTCTGCCCCCTACTGGTAGTGGGGAGGTGGCCTTGGCAATGAAGTCAGGGCCTGTGTTGCCTGGGGCTGAGCCTGGCTAGTCTGGGAACCTTGTCTGGATCCCCTTCTGCCCCTGCCCCTGAAGTACCCTACTTGTTGAGGGTACTGCTGGTACTGTGGCAAAGCCTGGGCCTGTTAAAAAGGCCTGCTGTAGGGAGATCTACCCCTGCCTCACCTTCCATAAGGCCTGGAGGAAGTGGAAGGCCTTTCTTTAGCTGCGTTGCTCTTATAGGTGGTTTTGTATTCATCCACCTTTTTCATATATGCCTCTGTTTTATCCCCAAAAAGTGAATTATTCTCCCCGGGGAAATCCATGGCTTTATTTTGGGTGTCCTGAGTGAGATTTGTGGCCCTGAGCCAAGCAAACCTCCTCAAGCACACCAAATCTGCCATCCATCTGGCAGCAGCATTGTTTGAGTCAGCTGCCATGTGGAACTGGTACCTAGCAGCCTCCAACCCACACCTGGCAGTCTCAGCCAAATCTTCTGGGAGACCTGGCTGGGCTTTTATGGACAAATCCAGAACTGATTGCCACAGTGACTTTTGGTATTGTGCTACATATGTCTGAAAGCTGGCCTGTTTAATTGCCAAGGAAGCAGACAGATATCCTTTTTTAGCCATGCTATTTTTCTAGAATTCTTCTCAGGAGGGTGGGAGGCTGAAGGCACTTTTGCTCTGTCACAAGCTGCTGTTTGTACCACTACTTGATGGTCAGGATGGGTAAATAAAAATTCAGCACCATCCCTGTCAAGTTGATACTTCTTCTCCAGCCTTTTATCTACAGGGGAGAGAGAGTAAGGAGTTTGCAAGATTTTAAAAGCATGTTTTTTGGAAAACTTATAGATAGGGAGCAACAGCTTTTTTGTACATATGAGCCCCGTCATTTCGAGGTACTCAGCTACTTCATCATCTTCTACTGACTCACTGGCAGTGAGGTCCAAAGCATCTATCATTTTTCTAACAAAAGAAAAATGTGATGTAAAATCTTCTGTAGTCCTTGGAGGGGAACCAAACTCCTCTTCAGGGGAGACTTCTGGTTCAATACCTTCTTCCTCCTCAAACTCCTCATAGTCCTCAACCTCCAGATGTTCAAGGGTTGAGGGCTGTGTAGAATGGGTGGCTTGTTTAAAGAGGGTTTATCCCTGGATTGGTGGGGGGGCAGGGACCCCTGTAAGGTCTGAATGACCTTCAGGGCTTGAGAAATTTCCTCAGGTGAAGGCATTACCATAGGCTCAGTTGAAGTCCCCTTAGGCCGACTGGCAGGGGGTTCAGTATGCTTAGTCTTTTTTGATTTTTTTAGAGGAACCAGGGAGTCAGCCAGTTCTGCAGGTCTCTTTTCTTGTGCACCCTTATCAGGGGTTGTATGAATAGTATCTGCAATTTCACCAACTTGTTATGAGGGTGTCGGCTGGTCAGAGCCAGAGGGGCCCTTTTGCAACTTTTTCTACAGTCTCTGCAAACGCTTTTCCACTGTTTTGGGGGTAAAAGTTTTACAAATATCACATTCTGCAGAAAAGTGATCATGGCCAAGGCAGACAACACATAAAGAGTGCTTGTCAGCTTTGGCAAAGATTTCCCCACATTGGGTACAATTTTTGAAGCCGGGTTCACCAGTTCTCTTCTTTTTTTGTTTTCAAGACACACTAAGCTGAAAGCTTGTTTACAGGTGTGACCTGGGAGCGCAAGAAAGTTAAGTGACTTGCTCAGGGTCACACAGTATGTAAGTGGGGGCTGTGGGATTCCAATCTAGGTTTCCAGGTTTGCAGCTCACAGCCTTAAACCACTGCGCTATACTGCCTCTTCTTAGGTTTATCTGACATAATGCAAACCATTAGAAAAAAGAAACTGCAAATAAGATTTTTTAATTTAAAGAGTTTCTTGCAGTTTGCGGTCAGTTCTGGAACCAATAAAAAGTTCTGCAAAGAATCAAGATCAGGTACCAAGGGAACCGAGGTTATCAGTTATTTTCTACAACTTTAGTGGTAAAATGCAGCAAGATATATTAAAACTAAAGAAAATGACTAACTGGAGTTATAAAGTCAAAAACCCTGGAAAAGTAACTAAAAGCTCAGTTCCCCACTGGTTATCCAGAACCGGGAGAAACCGAGAAAATAATATAAAAAAACTAAAAACTATCTACCGGTTAACAAATTAACAATAGATAAGGGCAGCAATTGAAAATATAAATAAAAGATACTTAAGTTCTTTGATTTAGGCACGACAGGAACGACTGATGAGGAGAGCACTCCAAGGTGTCTGTACTTGTCAGGCAGAGAATGAAATCTGAAGCAGCAGAGCACTGGCAGTTGATAAGGGCAGTTTTTGAAAACTGGCATGAGCCAATGATGATTCCATCATTAGCATATATTCTATCTCCGGGCATCTCTACGTAAGGCGATGTCTGCAAGAGTTATAAATATTGGAGAATTCCTGGGGTGAGAATACGCATGGCATAAATCCCACTCTGTCTGACATCAACTGTCATCAATGCAAAGGTCAGGAAGCATAGGCAAACCAGAAGTTATAAAATTTGCAAGCAGAGTTCTATTACCAATAACAATAAAAAAATAAAGAAGGAAACATAGAAACACAGAATTTGACGGCAGATAAGGACCGCTTGCTCATACCGTCTGCCTATTTCTCCCTACCTACACTATTACCACAGACTGTGGTAGTGGATTGTACAGGATAGCTCTTTACAAAGGCAGTACAAAAAAATCCTTCCTCTGAGTCTCTCTCTAAACTCTCAGGGCCAGATATTCAAAACTTTGCGCCGGGCAAAAACTGTTTGCGCAGGTTTAGCACGGGACTAGCGTGGGATTAGCGTGGGTTTGCTATATTCAAAAGGCCAAATAGCACGCGCAAACTGCATTAGTGCTGGGCAAAATCATAATGTATGCAAGCGACAAACTGAGTGGGTATGTACATGAATACAGGCGCAATGCTATATTCAGTGACTAGCGCCATGCAAAGTGGTTTTGCGCGACTTAACGCGACACTTAGCGCGGTGCACATTACAGCCCAGGTAAAGGTAGTCTTAACCCTGGGCAATTAGCTTTGTGCAACATTATGGCTTTGCGCTGTGTTTGCGCAGCTTTGCGCGACCCTAACAAATAAATATGACACATAGACAAAGCCAGACATAGAGGAAACATGCTGTTCACTGATGGCATCACAATGATGCCATCATCTGCCACCAGTCCTAGCTATGCTAATTAACAAGTGGCACTCCTGCCGCCAGTGGACAGCATGGCAGTGTGGCCATACAGCACACACCTGCGACCACTCTTCAGGGACACCAACAGATGCTAGCATACATGCAGCACTGTGGCATGGAGGATGTTGAGGAAGAGGTAATGGGTGGCAGGCTGTGCCACAGACCAGGTGTGGCCACAAGGCTGGGACACATCATGCAGTGCACATGGGCCAGTATTGGGCATACCCCAACACCAGTGTGCCTTTCTGATAATATATGCCCCCTCCAGCCACATACCACACAGCTGTACAACTGCCACAGCACACAAAGCCGGACATGTATATGTCACTGTGAGCATCCCATGCCAGAGGTGCAGCACCTGTGGGTCACACAACAGCGTAACAGTAATGTCCACTGTCAGTAAATGCCTGCACGTTGGGCCTGTCACTGTGTATAGTACAGTCATCAGCACTGCCCCACACACCATAGGCAGTGCTGTGTCCATACACTACTGGCCCCTTTGCTACTGTAGTGTCTTCTGTGTACTGTAGCATGACCTACAGTGTGACAATTGCATGCAGCACCACCACCATCTGTGTCTATGCTGTGTTGTCCTAGTACAGCTGCAGGCAGCAGTGCATGTAAAAGTACAGTTTTCAAACCTGTATAATATTCCCTGAACTGTTTGCGCAGGTTTAGCACAGGGCTAAACCGTTAGCCTGGTGCAAACTGCATGCAAATCAGGGCATAATGAGATGCTAATCTGGATGTCTGCCCAGAGACTACCTAAGTAGGCTCATTTGCATGTCACTTTTGAATATGGCAAAGTTAAGCTCGGGCAAACATGTTTGCATTGGGCTAATGGTTTAGCCCTGCGCTACTGTGCCATGGAGTAGCAGTGGTGAATGCATGCCACTAGCCATGCTGAAATGCATCTGATAGCAACAGGCTGACCCAGCCGGGCTGTGCTGAAGGAGACATACAGCTGTTTTGACGTGGGATTTCCTTAGTTCTGTCTAAGTAGAACCGCAAGGCTCTCTTCATATTCAGGGAATGTGGGGTACGCTCTCCTTCATTCTGGAAGTTCACGAAGTAAGTAGAAAGGACCAAGTGCTGATTCAGATGGAATTCTGAGACAACCTTGGGTAGAAATTTAGGGTGGGTCCGAAGAACCACCTTGTCTTTGTGAAATACAGTATATGGGGGGTCTGTGACAAAAGAAAAAATTACTCACCTTAGTAATTGTGTTTCTTCTAATGGAGTCTTGCTGTATTCTGACAATATGCAGTTAGAAATAGAAGCAAAAACAGCTCTAGCTGTGAAGGAGTGTGCCCAGGTTATATGAAATATAAGGCAAGTTGACTGACAAAACCAGCACCACTCCAGACTTTGAGCTATAAAAGGCTTTTATTTACAAAGAGAGACTTTATAGAAGGCACAATGCCTGCAACATACCGTCTATGGCTCAGCAGCAATCAAAGCCCCGACCGGTTTCACAACTAATGTGTCATCAGGTGGAGTGTCTAAAATACATGCTTCAAACAACATGAAGTCTTGCTGTATTCTGATAATATGCAGTTAGCCCCAGTATTTGAACTGTTCTGGAGAGGAAACAGTTAACTCTATGCCAGAGCATAGAACGTTGAGATCGAGCTCGGTTCAAACCTCTGTCTGCTGCACTTCCAAGTGTAACCGACAGATTCTTTACTCTGACTAACTGAACAGTCGCTCTGGAGATCTTTCCTACGCTTTCGGTTCGGTACAAGTAAAACATCAGTTTTATACAGTTTTTTCTGTTTATTTCTTCGGCTCAGATCCCTGTCTGCGGTACAGTAAGTGTGTAGGTAGTGGACCGATTATTTAAGTTTTGTGTTTAGTGTGGAAATTGTGAAAAAAAAAAAAAAAATTTCTTTATCGGTTCGGTTGAACCAATTGTCCGGTTTCCTTTATTTGAATTGTGGGTTAGTGTAAGGTACCGGTCCTTATCGGTTCTAAAAAAAACTTGTTTTTAATTTTTTTTTCCAATACAGTCAGACCTGTTTAATCCATGCCTCATTAGTCCGTATGTCTCACATTACGAATGAGAATCAATGCAAACGGATTTCATCTCAGGTTAATGACCTCTTTAATATGGAAAACTGAGAATCCGAATCCGTTTGCAGTTCTTTTAAACAGGCTCATTAGTTCACATTGTATTTGACCTCTATAATCTGTTTTTAGTGAGCTCAGGTAGAAGTGTTAACAGCCTTAACTGGTGATAATTGCTAGTGCTTTATAATCCCTGCTAATGCTTTGGCGTGTTACCGTTGCCTGATACAGTGCTGAATCGACATTCCCTCAACTTCTACAGACTGTTCTCCTGCACTTGAGGCTAGGTAAGTGTAAACTTCATATTTCATCGAATACCCTTTTAGCAAACTGTTAACTTAATGTTTCGATAATGACCCTTCTCTCTTACTTTTCAGCTGTGATTCCCTAACAGATTCCACTGCCGTCTCATCTACTGGCGTCTCGTCTGATTTCTCCTCCTGACTAGGTTAGTGAAGCTCTGCTTTCTTTGTTGTTACAGTAAAATGATCATCCATTGTACCCTCTCATCTCCAGATGTGACCATTCAGCACGCCGCGATATCGGGCTGCAAAAGTCCCCCCCCCCAACCTCTCAGCTCCCGATCTCTTTTTTGCTCCTGGTCCAGACCCTGCCTTCTCCCGTTGTGTCCTTCTCCCATTGTGCTCCCGATCTCTTTTTTGCTTCTTTCAGTGTGTTTTAGCTTACTGTTTTGCCCATACAGTTTAGAAGCTCCTTTTTTGCCCATACAGTTTAAAAGCTGAGCATGCTGATTAAAAGCATATGAATGAGATTTTACTGTACAGTACAGTATCCTGTATCATTTCACATCACCTTTTTTTTTTTTTCTCAGACACAATGTCATCTACACTTACAAAGAGGGGCCGGACAGAGATCTCAATATCACAGAAAAGGTCATTATGTGTTTGGAGGCAGAGTAATCCAAAGGCAACTTACAAAGATATGGCACTGTATGCAATGTCAGAGTTCCAGCTTACCCTTGGGCCTCAACCTGCAGTGACATCTGGAGAGCTCGTGAGAAATGGCTAGCTTCTGCTGCTGATTCAAGCAGCCTAACCAGGGTCCGCAGTGGGAAGCACCTAGAGGTGGAAGCAGCACTCAGTATGTGGGTAGCAGAAATGAATGCTAAAGGTGTAAGCATCTCTGATGCTATGGTGACTGAAAAGGCTAAATTCTTCGGAGAACAGCTGGGGGTAACAGAATTTGGATATTCTCGGATGAAACACAGAAATTTGTGGACTATGCACTTGATATGAAAAAATTTGTAAATGCAAAAGGTGCAGGGAGTGCTAAACAAAAGGGAATCTTGGATTATTTTAAATGTAACTGAATTGCTAAAAAGTGACTAAAATGTAACTGAGGCAAAGTAATGTTCAGTACACGTTTTGCACTGTATTTTAAAAAGTGAGAATCTTCACAGTACTGCATTGTAACAACACCGTACAGTAATAAATCTTTTTGGAAAAATTGCTCATGTTGTACTTGTCTGGTTACTACGTAGATTTTTATTACGTAAGAAAATGAGCTAACACAAATGCTTACGGATTAATTAGGTCTGACTGTACCCGTAACACAGTTAGGAACCGATAAGGGAGTCTTTCCTGGCTGAAGCCGAGTAAATGGTAAGTTTTTGTTTAGGGTGGCTACGACTGAGAAACTCAAAAGAAAAACTGGGCCCACTGGGTTTCAGCACTGCAGTGTGTGTGGGGAGGCCTTTGCTAAGGCTGATCCCCACACCACCTGTGTTTACTGTCTGGGGTTTGACCACCTCGATTCAGACTGCCAAATCTGTAAAAAATTTTCCTAAGGCCACCCTAGAAAAAAGATTGGGCAGGCTTAGGGAAAAGGAGGCCGAGAAGTTTGCTGACCCGGATGGCCAGCCCGGTTCGGTTCCGACCAAACCTGAGGGAGTGCCCTCTGACCAAAGCGAGACTCCTTCAGGCAAAAGGAGAGCTGATCCTGAGGGATCGGTTCCGGCAAAAAGAAAGAAGAAAGACACATCGGCCGGTTCTGATCCAGAACCGCATCGTCCAACCGCCGAAGAAATTGCCAGGGCAATTAGTATTGTGGAATCGCTCCGTCCGGTTCCGACTGATCAGGCACCATCAGGTAGGCGTTCGGTTCAGTCGGTTCCTCCAGTTCCGGATTATTCCCCTGAAGAGTATTATGAACCGGACCTGGAGGGGGATGAAGATTATGATGATGACGATGATGATGGTATAGATGGTTGGGATGAGCCCATAGAACAGGACATCTCCCCAGACAGACCTTCTGGAGTTTCCTCTCCTAGGCTTTCTGAGTCCCCTTCCCACTTTATGTTCTACAAAAAAGTGGCAGAAACCCTCCAGCTCCCTTTGGTTGAAGCTGTTGAGGAACAAGAGGAGCCTGACTGTGGAGATGATGGATAACTCAGAGTCCAAGAGACTGTCTATTCCCCTCCATAAATATTTTGGGAATCACGCACAAAGACTGCTTAAAAAACCAAATTCTGTACCTCCTGTGGACAAATGAATGGACAAGAGGTAAATGCTGTCAGACTCAGGTATGTATTTCTTGTACCAGCAATGCAGCCATGTTGGGGTTGTGCAGGCTGCAGCCTGTGATAAGGTTAGCATACCCTTGGCTTCACACACCCCAGATAAGGATTCCAGGAAGATAGACGCCATGGCTAAAAAACAGTATTTGGCATCCTCTTTGGGACTCAGACAGGCTAACTACATGGCCTATACAGCCAGATACCAGACGTCCAGATGGGATACTGTACTGGAACTGGCTAAACAGGCTTCCCTCCAGCTAACCAAGGACCTGGCGGAGGTGGCTGCTGATGGGATAGAGGCATCAAAGATCCAATTTCATGATGTTGTGGACTCCAATGATGTATCATCATGAGTCATCTGGGGATCTAGAGGGTCGAAGGGATAACCTTTCTGAAGGCTGTCCTCCTGAGTCCACCAGGTGAGCAACCATTTCAGTGGTTCCGTCACCTTGATGTAAAAAGACTGTGGATGCGTGGTCGGTGACCACTGAGTGCTGAGCATCCACTGAGTAGTTTTCATGTGAAGGCGAGCCAGAGGCACAGTGAACACTGAGGATGCCATGAGACCCAGCATCCACTGCATCAAAAGAGAATGCACTGAGCTGTTTTCTCTAATGAAGCAGGCCATCTGGAGAACATCACTCCTTCTGTCCTCCGGAAGAAAGGCTTTCGCGTTGGAGGTACCCAGAAGGGCTCCTATGAAGAGGAGCTGCTGGGAGGGCTGTAGCTGTGACTTTCCCAAGTTTAGCAGGACTCCCATGGACATAAGGAATTTTGAAGCCATAGCTATGGCTTCTCGAGTCTCTTGTCTGGAAGGGCTTGCGAGAAGCCAATCGTCCAGATATGGGAACACCTGAATTCCGAGCTTCCTCAGATGCACTGCAAGTACTGCAATGCACTTTGTAAAAACTTGAGGTGCCGAGGATAGCTCAAAGGCAGGACTCTGATTTGGTAGTGTTGACCTAACGCCACGACTCTGAGGTATTTGTGGTGGTTTGGGTGAATAGGAACATGTTGGTAGGCATCCTGCATGTCCAGGAAGGCTAGCCAATCGAGTTGATGAATCAGAGGTAAGAGTGTACAGAGTGATAACATCTTGAGCGTTTCCTTGTAAAGGAACTTGTTTAACTTCCTGAGATCGAGAATAGGGTGCATGCTACTTGTTTACTTTGGAACTAGGAAGTAATGTGGGGCCCTTTGCCTTCTGCTGCATTTTCTTTTGCAGCTGAGGGGTTTGGTTTCTTTTAAAGCCCCATCTGCCTTCACCACAAAAGGACTGATGGTTATGAAACTGATGCCTGTTCCCGCCCTTTTGAGGGGCTGCAGACGGTGGTCTGGCCATTTTGATGGCCGTTCTATTCTTCTGTGTGACCTCTAGCGCCTGCTCAACTTGAGGACCAAACAGGTACGTACAATCAAAAGGCAAGGCCATAACCCTCTGTTGGGCATCATTTGTGAAGCCCAAGGTGCCCAACCGAGAGTGGCGATGGGTGCAAATACCAGCTGCTGCTGCTCTGGAGGCAGTATCACAGGCATCCATGGCAGCTTTGAGCTGTTGATTATTGGATTCAATACCTCTAGTAACAGTTTGGAGAAGGTCTGTGTTAACTTCCAAATCAGGAAGAGCTACTGTAGTCTTGAGCAAATGCCAGAATGTATACTCGTATTGAGAGAAGTAGAGCTGGTAGCTAGCAGTGTGCATGCCCAGCGTGGAAGCAGCAAAGGCTCGCTTTCCCAAAGTGTCGATTTTGCGAGATTCTTTGTTTATTGGACGTGCTGTAGATTCTTGCGGAAGAACCGCTTTGTCATTCTCTGCCAGGACAACTATGGCATCAGAAAAGGCTTGCGAGGCTAGAATGGGTTGATCCTTGGGAGGGGCATATTTCCTGTCTATGGACTTAGCCACAGAGGGAATAAGTGCCGGATTATCCCACATTTTGCGAGAGTGTCTCCAAAGAGGGTTGCATGGAGGTAGTCAATTCCACAGGAATGTGCGGAACGTGCAGGTACTACAGACGCAGCAACTTCCCAGGACTGATTTCTGAAGTCTGGAGAGAGAGAGAGAGTGGTATTCAAATTTCTAAGCAGAGACTTAAAAGAAAGGTCCTCGACCAGAGGCTCTGCTGTAAGAGATTTATTCACTGCCCCTAGGGAGGAATCATCATCAAAGTCATCCTCCAACTGAAGATCAGGATGAGGCTCAACATCCTCTCCTACTAGTCCTGAAGGGACTGTATCAATAGGAAAAGGAAGAGGAGGAGAAGCATTGCAAATCAGGAGTCAAAAACCCCTGCATCACATGCGGCACCGCAGGCACTCTCAACGCCACTATAGGAGGCGGCACCGGCACAGGGCTGCGGCGCTGAGCCAGAAGTTCCCAACCCTCAACTTGCTGAGGAAAAATGAAGAAATTCAGCAGGAGATAAAGGCACCGGTGTGACCCCTGCGCCACAGCCATATGAGGGGGATAAACACCAGAGCTCAACGTCGACGGCACTGGAGAAGGTGCTGCGCGACTAGGAAGTCCCAACCACCCCCACCCCCCCGCAGGTCCAAAACTGATAGCCCGGAAGGCCCCGGCGATGCACTTGCCGGCTTGGGCAGACGGGGCAACCGCTGAACCCACTGCTCCATAAGAGTGGCCCAATGGTGAAACTGCTCATCGGAGGACCCCACAGTGGGTGGGGAGGGACTCTGGAGTCGAGGATGCCTGCCACCAGAAACAGTGACTGGAGGGCACCCCGGAAGAGATGGATTCGGGCTGCTGCTGCCAGTATCCGACAATCAATGCGCAGATGTAACAGAGAGTGACCTCAGGCGGTGCCGTTTATTTTTCAACCAGAAAGCCAAAGAAGAACTCGAGGCCGGGCGGTGCAGAGTCCTTGACAAGGATTAAGAATGGGACCGCTTCTTTTTGTGCTTTCAGGAAGACCAACCATCCCCCTGAGCACTGGACTGCCTGTAGTCAGACCATAGTCCGTAGAGGTGGTGGACCAGACCCAGCCCTGCTGACAGAACAGCTTTCATGCGAAGTCTCCCTACCATCACCTGCCCTGTTCATGGTCGACTCCATCGAAGGAGGGCTGAAGACTTTTTCTGACGAAAAAAGTTACTTAAATAAAATACTTATTGATTTTTCTTTTAAACTGACAAAATAATAAAACTAATAAGGCTAAACTGAAGACTATAGCTGCTGTCATATAGATGTGAAGTTTTGACTCCCAAGCGAACAAGCAACATCATCACTGAAGCACACTCGACAGTGGGAAAAAAGGAACTGAGGCGGTTGGCGGGTCGATGCCAAGGTAGCCTATATGGCGCAAGTTGGGCTCACGGTGCCGCTTCCTCACAGTCCTACCTCGGTGTCGGCCCTCCTGAAGATTTTTGGCTCCCGCTGGGTCCTAGCGCCTCCAGCGTAGTCCCATCAGTGTGAATGAATGGTGGAGACTTTATGTCCAGGAAGATGAAGATTTTTTCATTTACTTTCCTGTGATTAGCCCGAAGAGTACAGTACATTAGTGTTCTTAACAGGTGCACCCAATTAAGACATTCTGTCACAGAGTTGAATTCCTGCTGGCAATTCTATTAACAGGCTTGTAAAATATCAAAAGATTTCTCAAGGTCAACCCCCTGTGTTCCAAACTGCTAACTTCTCTAACAAACCCTAGTAGCTGCCTGCATTCATTTCAGCAACATAACTATATACATTTGCAACCAAGAGATCTCAGATTCACATAAAAGATTTGCATATATTTTTTTTTTACCCACAGGGAAGCAAAGGGAGAAAGAAAGAATAGAAACAGCAAGTGATAGACGTGAGTTAACGGGGGGGGGGAGATTGTGGGACCATTGGTGTGGCCAATTCCTAGCTGACACAAAGAAAATTGATTGCACAATCAGACAGGCAAGAGACAGACAAGTGGCAGAATAGGAGAGGAGAAAAACAGATCCTTGCTTTTAACTCTCTCTGCATAACAAATAAGACAGTCTTAACCCAACCTTGTCACAGTGGGTGCAAAAACTGTGAGTGGTTTTAAGCATGACTGGGACAAAATGAAACAGAGAAACATAGAATTTGACGGCAGATAAGGACTGCTTGGCCCACCCAGTCTGCCCATTTCCCTACCTACTGGATAAGCTGCAGATCCTAGTTAACCAGCAGCCTACTTCTTCCTACCCCCAACCCCTAGAATTGCCTTATGACTGTCCCATGCATGCTTGAATTCCACCACTGTTTTTGACTCCACAACCTCCTCTGGAAGGCCGTTCCATGCATCCACAACCCTCTCTGTGAAAAAATACTTCCTTAAATTACCTCTGAGCCGCCCCCTCCATCTTCAAATTGTGCCCCCTTGTTCTTGCACACCTCTTTTTTTGAAAGATGCTACCCTCTTGGACTTTGTTGATTCCCTTGAGGTACTTGAAAGTTTCTATCATGTCCCCCTCTCCCTCCTTTCCTCGAGGCTATACACATTAAGCTCCTTAAGTCTCTCTTCATATATCTTCCGGTGCAGACCCTGCACCATTTTAGTTGCCCTTCTCTGGACAGTTTCCATCCTGTCTATGTCTTTGCGGAGATTGGGTCTCAGAACTGCATGCAGTACTTCAGATGGGGTCTCACCAGCTGTCTGTACAGAGGGATAACTTCCTGTTTTTCTACTGGTGATGCCTCTCCTATGCATCCCGGCATCGCCCCAGCCCTCCTTGCTGCCCTCTCACATTGCTTGCCCACCTTTAGGTCATCTGATATGACTACCCCCAGGTCTCTTTCCAATTTTGTTGTTGTTAGTATCTCACCCCCCATTGTGTACTCTTCCCCTGGGTTTTTGTTTTCCAGGTGCATTACCTTGCACTTCTTAGCATTGAATCTAAACTGCCATACAGTTGACCATTCCTCTAACCTTGCCAAGCCCCTTCTCATCCTTCCCACCCCACCTTGTGCATCAACTCTGTTGCAGATCTTTGTGTCATCTGCAAAGAGACATACTTTTCCTTCCAATCCCTCTGCAATGTCACTATAAAGACACTGAGAGGACCGGTCCTAATACTGAACCCTGTGGTACCCCACTAGTAACCCCCCTTTCTTCAGAGTGGACTCCATTTACTATTACTCTCTGTGTCCTATTCTCCAGCCAATTCTTTACCCAGGCTGTCATCTTGGGACTCACTCCCAGGCTGGCTAACTTGTATATTAATCTTTTGTGTGGGACTGTGTCAAATGCCTTGCTAAAGTCTAGGTAGGCCATGTCCACAGCCCCTCCCTGATCTACTACTTTGGTCAACCAGTCAAAGAAATCTATCAGATTCATCTGGCATGACCTTCCCGCTGTGAATCCATGCTGCCTTGGGTCCTGTGCCCCTCTGGCCTCTAGATACTCGACAATTATTTCCTTCAAGTGATTCCATCATTTTCCCTACCACTGAGGTTAAACTAACAGGTCTGTAGTTTCCTGCTTCTGCCTTGCTCCACTTTTGTGAAGGGAATCACATCTGCCCTCCTCCAGTCCTCGGGCACCACCCCATCCTCCCATGATTTGTTAAACAGGGTAGTCAGTGGTGTCACTAGTTCAACCCTTAGTTCTTTAGAATTCTGGGATGAACCCTTCAGGCCCCATTGCTTTGTCCACTTCAGTTTTAAGAGTTCTTTCATAACCCTTTCTTCTGTAAATGGGCTGGTATCAACTTCTGTATCCAGAGTGCTTCTACTGTTTGTTTTAGGTACCTCCCCCTCTTCATTTGTAAATACTGAGCAAAAATATTTGTTTACTATCTCTGCCTTTTCACAGTCACCCTCCGCCCACCCTTCCCTTTATTAAGCCTCACTATTCCTCCCTTGGTCTTCCTTCGCTCCTTGATATACCTATAGAAGGTTTTATCCCCCTTCTTAACTGAGTTGGCTATCTTTTCCTCGGTTTGGGCCTTTGCTGTTCTGACTGCATTCCCAGCTTCCTTTTGCTTTAACTGATACAGTTCTCTGTCCTGCTCCTTCTGTGATTCCTTGTACTTCCTGAATGCTTTCTTTTTCTCTTGAACCTTCACTGCCACTTCCTTTGAGAACCATAGTGGTTTCTTACATCGTTTTGTTTTGTTTATTTGCTTCACACAAAGGCTTGTTACCTCTGTGATGGCAGTTTTTATTATTCCCCATTGTTCTTCCACCCCTCCATCCTGCCCATTTGCTAGTGCATCCTTAGACACTCACCCATTTTGTAAAGTCAGCCCTCCTAAAGTCCAGTACTTCTGCCTTTTGTGGCTTGACTCTATTGCTGTGTTTATTGTGAACCATACTGTTCGATGGTGCTAGTTCCCAGATGGCTACCACTTCTACATCTGTGATCTCTCTCCATCTCCATTTGAGAGAACCAGGTCTAAGATTGCTCCCTCAGGTAGGCTCCAATACTAGTTGTCTAAGGCATGCCCCCTGTAGGGTATCTACAATAACCCCACTCTTCGAAGTGGCTCCTGCAACGGCACTCCAGTTAACATCTGGCATATTCAGACCACCGATCAGCAATATCTCCCCTTTTTCTGCCATTCTAAGTATACTTTCTATCACTTCCTTGTCCATTTCCTCCCCCTGAGAAGGGGGTCTGTATACAACTCCTGTGTGGACTGTGGTGCCATTGCCTGTCTCCAAATTTACCCACAGTGCTTCTTCTCTTCCCTGTTTACCCTTTTGTTCTGTTGCTTTAATTCCTTCCCTTATGTAAAGAGCTACTCCTCCTCCTCTTTTACCCTCCCTGTCCCTCCTGTAGAGAGTGTATCCTGGTATGTTTACGTCCCAGTCATGGTTTTGTGTGTACCATGTTTCTGTGACTGCCACGATATCCAGATGTTCCTCCTCCATCAAGGCCACTAATTCAGGAAGCTTGTTACCCAGACTACGGGCATTGGTACTCATTGTTCTCCATTTTGTGATGGCTTTACCTTCTGTTGCAGCATCCCCCACTGACCTTTCTACCTTGGTCATTTTCTCATTTAGTACCCTGTTTTGTAGGGAGAGGCTGGGATTTTCCTGCTGCTTATCAGTGCCTCCCCCCTTGACTAGTTTAAAAGCTTGCCAACGAAACATTTAAACCGATTGCTCAAAAGACTTGTTCCCTTCCTGGACAGATGTAGACCATCCTTATTGACTATTTATAGAGGATTTAGATAGGATTAACTGGGAAAGAATGTGGATAATTCCTGAAATTGATTTGGCTTGGAATTATTTTCTCTCAGAGTTAATGCAGGTGATAGACTATCACATGCCAACGAAAGAGAGGAAGGTTAAACAATCTTCTGCTCCATGGTACTCAGTTACTCTGAGAAGGCTAAAAAGAAAAAAACGGTCAAGCTTGGATAAATGCACGTAGCACAAATTCTCAGAAGGATTGGCAATATTACAGAAGTCTTAAAAACTCGTATGTAACTGCTGTTAGAAATAGTAAAAGATTATATTATCAATCTAAATTAGAAAATTCTACAAGGAATGTCTACTTTTTGGGATATAATTAAAGAGATTAATGGTCACCACAAACAGGGTGGGAAAAGTAAAATTGAGATCTCAGGTTTTCAGGGGGGTAAATCTTTGGCGGATGGGTTTGATAATTATTTTGTTAATTCAGGAAATTTCTTTGGTACCTCTGATTTATGTCCTAGTAATGATGATCCATTGGTGCATACAGATTTATCTAAGTTGTTTTCTATGAAAAAAATTGGAGGAGTATGAAGTAATTGAAGCCTTGTTGGGTTTGAAGACATCAAAGAGTGGTGGCCCTGAGGGATTGACCCCTTATTTACTAAATATTTCAGCTTTGAAGATAGCAGCTTCCCTTACCTATTTGTATAATTGGTCTACTGAGGAGGGAATAATGCCATCTGATTGGAAAATAGCTAGGGTTGTCCCAATATATAAAGGTGGGAGTCGGGATCATTTTAATAACTACTGACCAATATCATTATTATCGCAAGTGTCAAAGATATTGGAGGGCTTTGTGGCTCGACAAATGATAGCATTCATGAATCAGAATGATTTGTTTGACAAATATCAGTCAGGTTTCCGTAAATCGCATAATACAATTTTGGCCGTGTCGAGGGTCTTGGATGATGTCAACAAAGCTATGGAAAAGGGCCTTGTGACGGGCGCCATCTTTGTTGACCTCTCCAAGGCCTTCGACACGGTGGATCACCAGATACTTTTACTAAGTTTGAAGGATATTGGACTCTCAGGTGGTGCTCTTAAGTGGTTTTCCTCTTATTTAGAGGGTAGGATGCAGACAATGGTTGTTAATAAGATTGTATCATCACCTCTGCCAGTGGTACGGGGGGTCCCTCAGGGATCAGTGCTCGGTCCCTTGCTCTTTTTGATTTATCTTAAGAGAATTGGGATGTCATGTAAATAATATGGCTTATCAATTATATGCAGATGATACAATAATATATACTTCTACTTCCTCAGTGGAAGAGATCCAATTAAATTTACAGTTAAGCTTTGATAAATTACATGAGTATCTGTCATGAAACTTAAAATTAGTGTAAAGTAAGACAAAATGTATGTTATTCGGATCTAATATGAAACTTAGATCTTGTACAAAATTGACAGTGCTAGATCCTGAAGGGACAAAATTAGACCAAGTGATGACTTATAAGTACTTGGGTTTCTGGATGGATCCCTTGGCTACTGGTAATATACATATAGATGAGTTGGTTAAAGTAGTGGGTGTAAGGGTGGGATTATTGTATTGAAATAAAAATTGTTTAGGTGGAATTATGATAAAGAAAATTGTTGAGTCCCAGATATTTCCTCTTTTTGATTATGGTGATATACTGTATGATAATTCTCAGTTAGGTAGATTGTGCAGACTAGATGTACTGTATAATTGCCTTGCGAGATTGATCTTACAGTGTCCTAAAGACACCCATCATTGTTTAATGTACCAGAGATTGGGATGGACTTCGTTGACAGAGAGGAGACAGATGCATAAATATATTTTGCCCTTTAAAAGTATTACTGTGGTAATTCCAGAATATCTGGCTGAAAGGTTAGAAGTTAGGGAAATTAAATCTTCATTAAGAAATGCAGGATATAGGGAGTTGGTTATACCTAGACTAAAAACTAAACGTTCTGATTTTTTTTTTTAGTCAGTTAGTTCTAAGATTTTGGAATATGATTCCTGTAAGATTTCGGTTGTGTAAACATAAAATACCTTCATGTAAAGCTGTTAAAACCTGGTATCTGGAATCACTTTCTGGGCAAAAGAAGAATTGTTGTGGTTAAATAAGTTTTATTGTTTCTTTTTAGTATGTATGTATGTTCTGTTTTCTTTTTTGTGTTCATATATTTGTTGTAACCATAACTTTGCATGACCACGGGTCACCATTTTAAATGAGTTTTACTCAATGGTCTAACCCATTTAATAAAAATGAAATCCTGCCAGTATAGGCTGGTGTCCCTTCAGGTGGAACCCCAGTCCCCAATGAAGCCAAACCCCTGTGCTCCACACCATTTTTTCAACCATTCATTAAATTGCATGGTGCAAAGTACCCTCGCCTCACCCATGCCATTGACAGGCAGCACCTCTGAGAAGGATACTGTGTGTGCTGTATCTTAGGCCCTCCCCAACTCTACAAAGTCCTCCTGCACTGCTCTAATCTCATGATGAGCCAAGTCATTTGTCCCTAGGTGGACAATGATGTCCAGCTCAGACTCCGTGCAGCTGTTCTAGTGATCCTGAGGATGCTTCCTGTCCTCAAGCCATGGCACCAGGCAGGCACCTACTTCAGTTTTCCGTGCTCCCCCAGTTCTATCCCCCTAATAATTGAGTCCCCCACCAGGAGCTGCTTCCTTTCCTGTGGTGTCCTCTGCCTCCTTCCTGTGGGCCTCCCTTGTGACAGTTGTCCTCAGCCTCCTTAGTCTCCTCTGCGGGTGCATCCATAGGGGAGCTATGCTCCCCCAGAATGGTGTATGGATTGTGGAGTGGAACAACTGACTGGGTGTGCCTCTGTTCCACCATTCTCACCCTCCCTGAGCCCACTGTGGTCCAACTGCTGTGCTTTCTTCACAACCTCTGAGGTAGTGGTGGTGGCTTTGGTGCTCCCTGGATGGGGGAGGTTCCCTTCCTACTGTCCAGTGTGGCCTGGGGGAAGGTTCCCTTACTACTGTCCAGTGTGGCCTGGAGACGAGCAACTTCCTCCCTCAGGGCAGAGAGCTGTCTGCAAATAGGGCAGCATCTCAGCCTCCAGAAAGACTCCTGGAAGACTACTGCCCCACAGCCATTACATTGCACTACTCCCCACATGTTTATCAATTTTTTTTTTTGTGTGTGTGTGGGATTGGTTTGTTATATAGAAATATATATATATTATACAATGTGTATGCTTATATTGTCAGTGCAGTGTGCTAGAGAGGATATGACAGTGATATGCGCCTTGCACTCTTGAGGAAATGATGTCAGAACCCCAGGTATAAAGGAACTATTTCCAGAGGTGGGTGGGGTGAGGGGTGGGCAGGGTTGGGACCTAAACTGTACCCTCACAAAACAATCAGCTAAAAGCTCTGACCCACCGCTGTGATGAGTGCCTTCCTGTCAGCAAGATGCCCTACACAACAATTTGACAGAAAATACCCTGCTGATCAAACAGAGAAAATCCAGACATCCAAGTCAGACACAGGTAAACCTCCCCAGCCCCAAAACAGCCTGGTGGTTTGTGCTCTGAAAGCAGTCAGCCCCAAAATAAGTCAGCTGTGCTTTAAACTCTTCCTGCACTGAAAATTTTAAGAATTGTAACAAAAGTAAAGCTAGATTCACCTCCCTCTGTTGCTTGAAAGACTGTCTTTCCTGATAATTCTAAGTTCCTTATTTTACCTTTCAATTAGAAGTAGCCTCCACCTGCAGAATATCTGCTACAAACCAAAGATAATTGTAAGGTTCACCTCCCTCTGTTGTGAGCACAACTCGCTTTCTTGCAAATCCTATGTTCAGTATTGCAGCTTCCAGCCAGAGGTAGCTTCACCTGAAGAATATTAGAAGGGTATAGTGTGTGCTCAGGGCATCAGAATCAGGGAAGAAAATGGGGGAACTAGGGATGGCTAGGACCCTGGAAGAACGGTGGTCCCGGGGCTAGATAGGGAACTTGGGTAGCCTGGATAGACCTGTGGTCTTTTTATGCCATTATTGTCTATGTTTCTGTGGTCTGCCCACATATAAATAAGGTGCACATATGATGCAAGAAGGTAGCTCATGACTGCTTGGTAGTGAGGGGGAACTATGTCCACTCAATGTAGGAACAACTACGAAATGAAACCATACATTAAGTAGTGAAAGTTCAATTCAAAAATACAGCTCAGTTGTTATAGTCCATGTACTTGCCCATGGTGGATCACCCAAACATCGCCCGCCTGACACCTATTATAGAGATCACCCAGTAGCACAAATCATCTTGTGCTGTAGCAGGGTGCCATCAGTCACTGGTTCCCTGTAACTGTCCAAGGCCGTGTTCTTCAAAAGAAAGTTGTGCCCCTCAAAGAAGCTTTAAACCTAGTTCTTGCGAGTCTGCTGGTAAAGCACCACTGCCTTGTCAGCAGCCCGATCACCTGCTGAATGGTAGCCCCCCTCCGGTAACCCCCTCCAGCCTACCAGCAGAGAAATCAAATTTGCAGAGAAAGCAATGGCTTTTATTGGTAGGAACTGTAGGGTGCACATTCCAGGGGCCCCCTCTGCTGTATAGCACAATGGTAGATATAAGGTCTTCCTCTCTGTTTAGTACCATGGGCATTATTTCAGAAAAGCAGTAATGAGATGCCTATGCAGTAGCAGCATAGTCATCCTGCATGTGGGCCTAGTTAGGGATGCCAGGTGCAGCTGTGACAAGTCTGTGCATGCAACTCTGGAGCACGGTTGATCCGGAGTGGCCTGGAGCCATTACTTTGGTCTAGACTGCAATAACTCACTCACTCATTGCACCCTTGGCCAAGGCAGAGCAAAAATGGAGGTATAATCAGTCTGGGGCTGCTGGGGAGGCCTGCTGCCCTGATGCTGAGAAGGTACACCCAAAGAGAGATGCACTACATTAACTTGTTGTATATTCAAAGTAAATGCACAGGTCACTTATGAACTGAGTGAGCTGCTGTGCCCAGGGTGTGATGGGGTCAGGGGAATGGGGGTTGACATGGAACCGAACCACCACACCAGGCATACCTGACACTCAATAAGCAATACATTCACTTCTCCTCAGCAGGTCTGGAGGTGGTAGCTCGAAGGTACTGGGTAGTGTCTTTAATGGCATCCATCATCTGCTGCTTCTGTGCGGCTTGCCAGTTCTTCTTGGACAGGTTTTGTATGTAACCCCCAGGGGGCACTATCCTAAGGGCTACTACCCCTGCCTGCCCTAACTGTAGCAGGATGAGGGGCCCAGATCCGTTGGCGGGTGCCTCCACCCAGAGGTTGGGGTTAGAACAGTCGAAGTTGACTCGGTCACAGCCCTCTGGGTTGTTGCAATCCCCCTTTCTTCCCACTAGTGGCCCATGCAGTTCAATTTCAGTGGTCCTTACCATATACACTTACCCCCCCAGCTCAAACCAGTCAGCTCACTCCAGGGACCACCTGGAAAGTAAGGTACAGTTACAACATATTCACTGGGCAATACTTCACCATTAATACACAGACTAGCCAGTGTACTTTTGCAAAACAAGCAATCTGATTTATTTGAGGGGGAGATAACAAGGTCCGGGGGAAATCAGGTTGATTAGCTTACCACTACAGTATATGAAAATCTACCTATGGCTCTGTGCACAGGCCTAACCTATTAATTACTGTCTATGGGTACCCAAGTCCTAATGGCCAGTTCCTAGATGTAGCTGGTTGGGGCCCTGACACAAGCGAGCATTTAATTCCTGAGCAGATCAGATGGAGCCAGAAAGCTCAATTAGTGCAGTCAGCAATACAACAAAACGATTCTTGCATTTGTTTATAAGCTTTAACAGGGAGCTACCCTGATCCAGTACTCACAACTCCAGCAAAGAAGCACTCTTTCACCACTTCCAGGGCTGAACCTGTGCTTCATCGGCCTCCTCACACATTTATATGGAAACAACAGAGGGGGTACCATACCAGGCAGCTGCTTCCAGGACCCGAACAAACTCACATCTTTGCGGGCGTTTCACTGCAGCTTCAACGTCCTGACAGACTGAGAGCGATTCAGCAGATTCTCCAGTCCTCTTCAGGTGAAGCCTGGTAGGTAGCTGTGCTTGTACACAGCCTCCTCTGACCGCAAGCCTGCGGATTTAATCCGTGGAGCACTGGCAATACAAACGGCCGCCTCAGGCCTTTCACGTGCTTCCCGCGCGAACACCCAATGGCACAAGAGCTCAGAGTTCCCTTCCCCTTCACAGTCACAACGCCTCTGACCCTAACAGCATGGGGCAATCCTTACAGCTCAGGCGCTACTGATTCCATTGGCTGGTTACACATGCCAGTCACTTAGCCTGGTCCTCAGTGGTGCGAAAAGGCGCCATGGCCCATGATGCCACTTCCAAAAACTACAAGCGGTGTCCCCATAGGTCATCTGGCTCCAGCCAGAGTCCTGATTCCAGGTTGGTCACCTCCACTCCATTTCCAGTGCCCCCTTAGCTGCTATTGGACCCCCTTTCACACAGTCCAGGTCCAATATGGAGGGGCACAACGTAAAGTCCCAGCTGCAATAAAGAGAGTTAGGTAAACTGCAATTTCACCAACAGTATACAGGTTCCTAAAGGGAACAACTACATCTTTCGGATGGGCTCCCTTAGCACTCCTAGCGACTGTAGAAATGGAGCGATCAGGCAGCAGTCCAGGGTGGGATTCGAACAGAGAAACCCAGTCCTCTATTTGAACCACTAAAGCCTGTGAACAGGCAGCTCTTAAAGAGACAGTACTGGAGGCTTTAAAAGCACTCACAACACCCACATTTAGCGGCCTTACGCCGAACACCAGCCAGGCATGGAGCATTCAAGCAAGCTCCGGGAAGGCTTCCAGGAACCCCCATTTGTAGGGGGGTTACACCCTTCCTGGCCTGGAAAGAACTTGGCGTCCACGTCAAGTAGTTACCGTTAAATTACTTTAAGGTGAACAGCTTAATTAACATTATGTCACACTTTAGATTACATGCATTGCTACTGTATTTACAGTTTACTACAGTTTATGCAATATTATCCACACATGCAACTCTTTTCCCTTTTTTTTTTTAAATTAGGTCATTAGTTCCTGCCCATGACACCTGGAAAGAGGGGACCCCTCCCTATCAGCTACTTGTGGGTTACCTAAAGCAGGGGCACCACACTCGAAGGGCAATACTAACAGGCTGGAGTTATCCCCCAAGGCTAGCTTAAGCAAGGAGCTCGGGGACACATACACCCCTTTATGGACCACATTTAAGGGCAGGTCCACAGGCTGACCCAGAGACTCGTAACTCAACTTTACTACAGGCCATACTTCTCGGCTAGAGTGTCTAGGGGTCTCAGAAAACCCTGCTACAGGCCCCGATTCCGATTCAGCCTCATTGAGATTAGTAGGGGAAACCTCCATAGGGAAAGGGGACCCAGTGCTCATAGTACTTTCGGGGGCATGACCCTCTACATCAGGACCCACACTACTTGGCTCATCTGGGGACTGTTCAGGCACTGGTAAGGAACCATCAGGGCATTCAGAATATTCTTCAGGTTCCGGCATATCACTGGCTTGTTCCTCCACATCACTTCCTTCTTCTGAAAAGTCAGTTCAGCCAGGCCAGACAGTTCAGCCAGGCTCAAGGACCCCACCCCTTGGGCTTTGCTACCCAATTCATCCTCTAGAAGCATTGGTTCCAGAGACAAAGCTGGGGGCTCAGACAGTCCAGAAGAAAAAATTACTCACCTTAGTAATGTTGTTTCTTCTAATGGAGTCTTGCTATATTATAGACATTAGCAGTTTGATCCAGCTCTAGAACTGCCCCGGAGCGAAATGGTTAAAACCATTCCAAAATAGAATTTTGGGACGAAAGCAGCTCTATCTGTGTCATTTCAAACTTGAACTGTCAGATCTTTAGAGCCAAACTCACTAAGGTCTGTGTGGAAGCTGTAACCTACACTAGCCAAATGGCTACCTAAATAATAACAACCATTGATGGTCCCAACACCCAAGACTCAAGTCAGGGGACCAGAAATACTAACACCATTCTAATAATATGAAAATGGAACATAAGTATAATAAAACACACACACGTACACATACACCCCCCAAAGTCCCAAAGGGGACAAAATGCTAACAGGACATAAGTAGTGCCCACACTAAGTTGCCCGCACCCCACCAAGTAGAGGTTCTGAGAGGGGCAGGTTGGGGGGGAGGTCTATAATATAGCAAGACTCCATTAGAAGAAACAACATTACTAAGGTAATTTTTTCTTCAAACAACATGAAGTCTTGCTATATTATAGACATTAGCAGAATACACAGCAGTACCTCCATGGAGGAGGGGCAGAACCTACTTAGGGAATAGGCTCTGAAGAACAGCTGTGCCAAACCGAGCATCTCTCCTGGCCTGGACATCCAGGGAGTAATGCTTGGTAAAAGTGTGTACCGTTTTCCAAGTAGCAGCCTGGCAAATCTCTAATAAAGGGATATCTCTGGCAGCAGCTAGAGACGCAGCTGTACCCCTGGTAGAATGAGCCCTCAAACCGGGGGCTCTGCCCACTTTCTGATAACAAAATTGGATACAAGAGACAATCCACCTGGCTATTGATCTCTTAGTGGCAGGTTTGCCTTTCCCAACTTCACCATAGGTAAGGAAAAGTTGGAGGGATTCGAACCTATGACCTTTAGTACGCTCTATATAATAACTAAGAGCTCTCTTAACATCCAGGCTGTGCAACCTCCTCTCACCGAAGAGAGTGATCAGTGAAAAATACTGGAAGGAGATAGATTGATTAAGATGGAAATCTGAAACCACCTTAGGCAAAAACTTCCTATTAGTCCTAAGGACTACCTTATCCCTGTGGAAAGAAATAAAGTCAGTCTCCACTGACAAGGCTTGCAATTCACTTATCGTCTGGCAGAAGTGATAGCCACTAGAAAAACAGTTTTCCAAGTTAGGTACTTAAGCTCTGCAGAAGACAGAGGTTCAAAGGGGTTGCATTAACTGGGCAATGCAAACATTAAGGTCCCAAGCAGGGGCGGTTCCGAAAGGGAGGATTAATGCGGAGTAATCCCTTAAAAACTTGGAAAACACAGGATGAGAGGAAAGAGGATGACTTTCCTGCTGACACAAAAGCAGACACAGCTGCCAAATGAACTCTCAGGGTAGCTGGTCTGAGACCAAGGAATTAAGATGTACCATGTAATCTAACAAAATGGGCAATTCAGCAGATTCTGGGGAAATATTTTTCCCAGCACACCAAATGGAAAACCTTTTCCATTTAGAACTATAAGTAGCCCTAGTGGAAGGCTTTCTGGAAGCCCTTAGGATCTCAAGAACACCCTGAGAGAGGTGTAAATCAGCAAACTCCAACTCCTCAAGAGCCAGGCCTTGAGGTTGAGGGATTTGAGGTCCGGATACCAAACCCTTCCCTGGGCACAAGTCAACAGACTGTGATTCCTGGGGAGGCACAGGGGAAGATGGACTGTCAGAGACAGAAGGAGTGGGTACCAGGGCTGCCTGGCCCAATCCGGGGCAATCAGAATCACCTTGCAAGGCTGAGATCTGATTTTGATTAGTACTTTGAATAGGAGAGGAAAGGGGGGGGGAGCATAGAGGAACTTCCTCCCAATCCGAAGAAGGGCATCCAGGGGAACTGGGCCCAGCACTGGAGGCCTGCAACAGAACAGAGGAAGTTTGTGATTGTCTGGGGCTGCAAAAGATCTATCTGAGGGATGCCCACCTGGCAAAAACTATCCCCAGCACTTGAGGATCCAGGGACCATTAGTGATGGCCCTGGGAAATCCTGCTGAGGGCATCCGCTAGGACATTGTCCTTCCCTGGAAGATGAACTGCTATGAGGGAAGTGTTCAGGGAATAGGCCAGAGACCACAACTTCATTGCCTTGGTGCACAAGGCCGAAGACCGAGTGCCCGTTTGTTGATGTACCACATTGTTGTGGTGTTGTCTGTTCTGACTTGTATCACCTTGTCGTGGACAGATGCAGAAAAAGCTTGAAGAGCTAAAAAGACAGCTCTGAGTTCCAGCAAATTGATGTGGAGCAGAGATTCCTGGGGACAAACTCCCTGAGTGGAAAGGTCGCCCATGTGGGCTCCCAACCCAGGAGAGAAGCATCTGTAGTGAGAGTCAAGTCGTGAGAAGGGGAAATGAAGGGACCCCGCTCTTAAATTGCTCTGATCCTGCCACCACTGAGAGCTAGGATCAAGGTTGAAGTCACTGGGACCAACTTGGAAGAGGTCTCTTCTCTGAGACCAAAGGTTCTCAAGTGAACCTGAATGTCTCTCATCTGAAATCTGGCTCTCTGCACAACAGCTGTGGATGCAGCCATGTGCCCCAGGAGCTGCAGAAAGTGTCTTGCTGGTCGAGAGACCTGCAGAGTGAAGGAAGAGGCCAGCGCCACTAAATTCCTTACCCTTTCTGGGGAAGAAAGGCTCTAGCTAGCTTTGTCCAATTCTGCCCTATAAAGGTGAGTACCTGGACTGGTTCCAGAACCGACTTTGGTAGTTTAGCAGAAAACCAGGAGGTGAGAAGCTGCTGCGTGACCTGCAGGTGAGATTTTACCTGTTCTGGGACTGGCCTACAATGAGCCAGTCATCTAGATAGGGAAAAACAGCAATCCTCTGCCTCCTTAAGTGGGCCACTGCCACTGCTAGACACTTTGTGAATACCCTTGGAGCAGAGGTAAGGCTGAAGGGCATTGCTCTGAACTGGTAATGACCTGAGGGCAGTTCGAATCTGAGGTACTTTCGATGGGATCTTCTGATTAGGACATGGAAATAGGCATCCTTGAGGTCCAGAGAGGCTAGCCAGTCCCCTGGCCTTAGGGAAGGTAAAATCATTGCCAGAGTTACCATTTTGAACTTTGGTTTCAGAAGATGCTTGTTCAGATATCTGAGATCTAAAATGGGCCACCATTCTCCTGTCTTTTGGGTAAGGAAGTATCTGGAATATAGACCCCTGCCCTGATGCAGGGAGGAACCTTTCTACTGCTCTGAGAGCTAACGAGGGATGAGACCTCTGTTTCCAGGCGAGGTCTCTGAAGCACTTGCAGGTAGAAAAGTCTGCTTCTTAACTTGGAAACTTTTTGAAGCTGAGAACCAGACCCTGGCTTACTACTTCCAGAACCCACTTGTCTGAGGTTAAAGAAGCCCAATTCTGACTGAAGTAAGCCAGCCTGCCCCCACTGGTACAGGAGAATCGGCCCTGGGCACCCCATCCGGGTGCCTGTTTACATGAGAGCTTTAGGCTGGGGGTGGGAGCAGGTCTGCCCACCCCTCGTCTGCCCCTGCCTCTGAAGAAGCCCCTCTGAGCATAGGCAGAGGGGCCTGAGTCTGAGTAGAAAGGCCTGTGAAAAGGCCTACCCCTACCCCTGGGGCATGCCTTTGAGGTGGCTTGCCGCTCCTTAGCCTGGGCACTCTTGTAAGTAGTCCTATATTCATCCATCTTCTCCATGTAATTCTCTGTCTGCTCTCCAAACAGAGAATTTCCCACACAGGAAAATCCATAGCCTTAGTCTGGGTATCCTGTGACAAACTAGTACACCTGAGCCAGGCCAACCTCTGAAAGCTACAGATGTGGCCATGACCCTAGAGAAACATCACTAACATCCACAGCAGCATGAAACTGAACCTTAGAGGCTTCAATGCCATCAGCAGCCACCTGTTCTAGTTCACTAGCCAGCTGGCCATGGGCCTGCTTGGCCAATTGCATAACAGTATCCCATCTAGATTTCTGATACCTAGTTACATAAGCCATATAATTTGCTTGCCTGAGTCCAAGAGAGGCTGCCATATACTGTTTTTTTGCCATGGCATCAATCTTCCTGGAATCCTTGTCAGGAGGATGTGAAGCCAAGGGAATATTAGCTTTATCACAGGCAGCAGCCTGAACTACCCCTACATGACTGCATTGCTGAGAAAGGAATTCTGTATCAGGGCCTGACAATGTATACCTTCTGTCCATCTTTTTATCTACAGGAGGCACAGAATTAGGAGCTTTTAAAATTTTAATTGTTTGTTTCCTAAAAGACTTACGTAGAGGAATAGACAATCTCATAGACTCTGGAATATCCATCATTTCTACAAAATCAGGCTCCTCTTGCTCATCCACAGCCTCTTCTAAAGGAAGCTGGAGGGTTTCAGCAACTTTTTTATAAAACATAAAAATGAGATGGGGACTCAGACGGCATAGGGGAGATTCTAAAGGTCTGTCTGGGGAGATGTCCGGTTCAATGGGCACACCCAGACCTTCCCAGCCACATTCATACTGTTCATAATCCTCCTCCCCTCCTCTGGTTCATAAAATTCCTCAATATCATAATCCTGAACCACTGGGACCGGACGAACCGACCTTTTACCAGATAGTGGTGGTTCGGACGGGACCCTGAGACAGTGACTGGACAATTTGTATGGCTTTGCTATCTCTGCAGCAGTTGGAGAAGGAATTTTGGACCCAGACCTGCTGATTTTCTTGTTTTCTTTACTGGATTTCTTTTGCCGAGGAAGTCTGGCCCTGGTCGAGGGCACTCCCTCTGGTTCGGTTGGCACCAAACCGGCTGGCCATCCAGGTCAGCGGACTTTTGCCTCTCGTTCCCTGAGCCTGCCCAATCTTTTTCCAGGGTGGCTGCAGGGAAATTCTTATACCTGGCAGTCTGACTGGAGGTGGTCAAACCCCAGACAATAAACACATGTGTGTGGGTCAGCCTTGGCAAAGACTTCCCCACAAACATCACAGTGTTGAAACCCAGTGGGCCCGGTTTTTCTTTTGGGTTTCTCAGACATAATGCCAGCCTAACCAAAAACTTGCCCTTTTAACGGCAGTGCCAGGCGAGACACCCTTATCGGTTCCTAACCGTGTCACGGGTATTGGAAAAACGTAATAAATCCGTTTTTTTTAGAACCGATAAGAACCGGGAACTGCACTCTAAAATAGTAACTTTTAGTTTTAAATGAGTTTTAAACCCACTGATCGGTTCAAAACCGAACCGATAACTTACAAGTTCCACACAGACAAAACCTTCATTTACTTACGGTTACCACAGATAGAGCTTGAACGACGGTTTCTGCGGTTAAATAAAACTATTCTCGGTTAAATCCAACCAGAAAACACTTTTAAACTGAGAAATGAACCGAGCAGAAGGAGAAATCTCCGGGCGACTGTTCACTGAGTGGAGTAAAGAATCTGACAGTTCAAGTTTGAAATGACACAGATAGAGCTGCTCTCGTGCAAAATTCTATTTTGGAATGGTTTTAACCATTTCACTCCGGGGCAGTTCTAGAGCTGGATCAAACTGCTAATGTCTATAATATAGCAAGACTTCATGTTGTTTGAAAGCCCAACCTCATCTCCAGAGTTAACGAGGGGATTGCCCCGAAACAGTTGGCTCAGTTCGTAAGAGGGTTAGTATTCAATATTATTTTCATTGTCTTCAGACACAGATTGGCGATCATCTTCATCAGAGGGGTTTGGACAAGGCCCTCTTATTTGGCTTGCTGAAGAATCAAGTGGTCTGGGTTTTTTCTTGGCAGCAGATCTAGTCATAGGCCTGGAGGGGGGGCATTGGGAGGTTCAGTTTCAATCAAGATTTGCCCGATTGGCAGCAAATGATTTCTGTGTATAGTTTTCACATCTTTTGAATTGTTCTCAGGCCGCACTTTATATACAGGTAAATCTGCCAGTTTTCCCACAACAATATGAGGGAGGTGAAGCCATCTGTCAGCAATCTTATGTTTGCCATGCAGTCCCAAATTCCTCAATAGCACTCTATCCCCTTCTCTCAGTTCCATTGTTTTCACTTTCTTATCATACCTCTCCTTGTTGGCCAGGTTTCGTTTAGCAGCCATAGTCTGGGCCAGTTGGTAGGCATGGTTTAGTTGGGCCTTCAACTTCTGTACATACTGTAAATGATTTTCTGCTTGCACCCCATCGGGGAAACCCCGAAACACACATCCACGGGCAGTCTAGCCTCTCCCAAACATCAGCCTGTACGGGGAAAATCCAGTGGCATCACTTTTGGTGCAGTTATAAGCATGAACCAGGGTGCTAATCTGCTGGCTCCATCTAGGCTTGTCTTTGGGTTGCAGTGTGCTCAACATATCAAGCAATGTGCGGTTAAACCTTTCAGGTTGAGAATCTCCCTGGGGATGGTATGGGGTGGTTCTTGATTTTCGTACTCCCCACAGAGATAACATTTCTTTAATCAGGTGGCTCTCAAAGTCCCTCCCCTGGTCGGAATGGATCCTCTGGGGGGCCCCATAGTGGACAAAGAAGTTCTCAACAAGTACTTTAGCCACCGTGGTTGCTTTCTGATCTTTAGTAGGAAAAGCCTGTGCATACCGGGTAAAATGATCAGTGACTACCAATATGTTACTGATGTTTTTTAGATCTGGTTCTAAACTCAGGAAATCAATGCAGACCAGTTCCATAGGGGCACTAGTAGTGATATTGATCATGGGGGCAGCTCTCTGAGGTAGGGCTTTTCTTTGCAAACAGCGGCCATAGGTCTTGATATACTGTTCTACATCTGCACTCATTTTTGGTCAGTAGAATCGGGTCCGTACCAGGTCAAGAGTTCGGTCTATGCCAAGATGCCCCATGTGATTATGCAGGGACCTCAGGACCAGTTCTTTAAAAGCTGAGGGCAGCACCAGTTGTTGTTTGTCTACCCGGCCCTCCTTATCCACAGTCTCTCTGTATAGTAGTTGGTTAATCAGTTTTAACTTTGACCCTTCTTTGTATAACGAGGCAGTTCTCAGGTCAGTGGAACGCAACTTGGACACGTCCCTTCCAGCCTGCAAAGCCTCCACAGCAGCTTTTATCATGGGGTCTCGGGATTGAGCCCGTTGGAGACTATCATTGTTGAATTGGGGCAGCGAACTAGTATCTAATGCAGAAAAATGACAGTAAGCAGCAGGTATGCAGTTCTCGGATGGCCCCAAGCAATCCACCATGCAGTCCACAGCATCAGAAGACACCGGTTCCTCCTTGTCAAATTTTTGGCAAAGGGCTCTTATGTCAGGTTCTGACAACCTGACCCAGTCGGTTTGTGGCATAGGCCTCCGAGAGACAGCATCCGCATCTATATGGTTTAGACCTGCTCTGTACTCAACTGCATAGTCATACGTGGCCAACGCAGAGAGCCACCTATGGCCAGTGGCATCCAACTTGGCTGAGGTCTGCACATAGGTCAGAGGATTGTTATCAGTCTTTACCAATATCTTGGCACCGAACAAATAGTCATGAAATTGATCAACAATGGCCCACTTCAGAGCCAGGAACTCTAGTTTGTGTACTGGATAATTTTTTTCTGAAGGAGTCAGACTTCTGCTGGCAAAAGCTACAGGTCTCAGACCGTTTGAGTGCTCCTGATATAACACAGCCCCCAATCCTTGTAGACTAGCGTCAGTATGGAGAACGTACGGCTTGGCCGGGTCAGCATAGGCCAGCACTGGGGCATGGGTAAGTTGATATATGATGTCATAGAAAGCTTCATCACACTCAGTAGTCAAGCAGTTTCCAAATACATCATTCGGCCGAAAATACTTCTTCTCCGTCTCAGAGTGCACAACTTTCTTATACTTTTTGTGCGTGGGAGGGTACCCCTGAGTAAGGTTGAGGAGGGGGCAGATCACTCGAGAATAATCTTTGACAAACCGCCTATAACATCCACAAAACCCCAGGAACCATTGCAGCTCTTTCAAATTCCTGGGCTAAGGCCAAGTGGTCAGAGCCTCCACTTTGCTGGGGTCAGTCTCTATGCCTTCAGTGGATACTATGTGGCCCACATATTTCACAGAAGTTTGGAAGAATTGACACTTGTCTATAGATAGCTTGAGATCGAAATCCTCCAGCCAATCCAGGACCTTGAACAATCGACGTTCATGTTCTTCCAACGAGTGGCCAAACACTATGACATCATCTAAGTAAACCAAACACTCAAGCAAATTCATGTCCCCCACAGCACGTTCCATCAGGCGCTGAAAGGTAGCTGGGGTACCTGAAATCCCTTGAGGCATCCGGATAAACTCATAGAAACCTAGGGGGTAAATGAATGCAGTCTTCTCTCGGTCCTCGGGGGCCATTGGGATCTGATAGTACCCACTGCGGAGGTCTAACACAGAGAACCACTTACTGCCGTTTAAACAATCCAAGGCGTCCTGTATGTATGGCATAGTATACTGGTCTGGGATGGTCCACCGATTCAAGGTACGGTAATCTACACACATTCGAGCCACCCCATTCTTTTTTCTCACTACTACAATGGGGGAGGCATAGGGGCTCCTGGACTCTTGTATCACACCAGCAGCAAGCATCTCTTGCAAATGCCGCCTCACATCGTCTATGTCAGCCGGGGCCAGACGCCGAGATCTCTCTCGAAAAGGCCTTTCATCATGCAGCCGGATGTGGTGCTTAGCCCCCTGCACACATCCCATGTCCCATTCTTTCAGGGAGAATACCTGGTCTCTTTTGGCAAGCTTCTCACTGATCCTCACTTTCCATTCAGCAGGCAACGCGGAGTCACCAAAATCAAACAAGTCGGGAGTTACTCTGTCATCCCTCCTCGGACCCTTGCTATTGGGCAGCACTGCAGTATCTGCACAATGTACACTTGCCAGGGTGCACCCTCTTTTTATTCGAATCTCCTTATCAGACACAATATGAACTTGAACCATCACCCTCCTGGCGTAAGCATGGGCTCTAGCAGGCAAGATACTGGGTTTAACCAGCAGTCCCTCAGGCAATCTTCCCTCCCCAGGTGCATCCAACATCAATAACTTATTCTTAACATCTGTTCTCACTCGGACTTCCCCTTGCAAAACACACTGGGCATTTGGGGCAAGTATTAACGGTGACGGATCATTCTTCCATACTACACCCACCAGGCCTTCAGGTTCCTCCTGGCTAACCTTCCTCTGAGTTGCATAGGCCTTTTGGATCACAGCGGATATTCTTAGGGCTCGTCCAGTCCTAAACGCTTGCTTTTCTGAACACAATTGGGCTAATCGACCAAACATATGAGCATTTGTCCCAATCAACAGGGGCACCCCATCATACAGTCCAGCGGGGGGGCAGACTAAAGCCAAGGTTTCCACCTGTTCGTCCACTCCAGCCACAGAAGTAGGAAATGACAACCAGATCCGGATACACCCCAAATACGGATAAGCCTTGTCACTTAGCCCCCATACATGTAGACCATCCAAGGGTTGTAGTGGCACCTCAGGTAGATGTGTCTGATACCAGTCCTGAAACATGATGGTTACCCGAGAGCCACTATCTAATACAGCTCGAGTGGGAATCCCATTTACTCGCACTGGGGTCTTCATCGAGGGCCCGACCACATCAGACCATTCAGGAGGCACAGCATTAACAGTTGTTTGGCCGTTGGCCCAGGTCACAAAGCCCTTCCTGGGGGGGTCGGACATGGGCCCTGCGATGCCAAGTGATCAGTCTGCTGTTGACCTTCCTTAAATTCTCCGGCAACTGGCACTCAGTCTAAAAATGTCCATCCTCCCCACAATGGTAACAGAACTTGGAGTCCTGAGGGTCTCTATTGGGAGGGGAATACTTTATCTGCTGGGGGCCCTCCGGGGGGCAAGGGGGTTCTCCTGGGCCGGGGCATTGATTTCTAGATAACTCAGATTCTCCAGACCTAACAGGGTGGGTAGTGGATCGCTTCAAGTCCCTCACCAGTTCTCGTAAATTTCTGACCTCGGCCCTCAAATCACTTTCTACTTGGGGATCAGAGGAAATAGCATGCACCCCCACATCACCCTGAAATTCTGGGGACGCATCAGGCCTTTCTGAAAGGGGGGTCTCCTCAGGTGCACTAGACTCAGGGGTTCGGCTTGGGTTCACAGCTCCCACATAGGGTTCCCACCCCTCCTCATCAGTCTCTACCTCTCTAATCTCCCTCATCAACTGACAGTATTTAGGTGGGTAGCCCATCTATCATGTAACTTAAGTTTTAGCAGTATCACACTAGAAAATCTAGCAGAGTTCAAAACATGTTCCAACCTGACCTGGTTCAAGGCCGTGGCTGTGATCCCCCTTTTTGATAGGCCTTTTGTAAGGCCCGCTCCACCCTAGTAACAAAGGCGGACAGCTTCTCATTTCTCCATTGCTTGGCAGACTTGAATTTCCATAATAAGTCTTCCCCAGTCTCTGTACTCCCCGAACACTCCCTCCAAAGCAGAAAGATACTCTGCTGCGGTGGCTTCCGGGTTAGTGGCCCACAAGAACCTAATGGCTTCTAAAGCGGGGCCCCACAGACTCTCCAATCGCTTTCTTTTCTCCCCCTCAGAACATTGCCACACCTAAACTAAGGGGGTGGTGTAGTCCATCCACGCCTCCAAGTCATCCTCCCCTGAAGGCACCGGCACTGTGCCAGAAAAAAGTTTCAGCCTACGGTAAGAATCGAGCTGTATAGGGGGAACCACTAGGGGCAGTGGAGCCAAAATAGAACTCTTAGGGGGACAGGGAGAGGTACCTGGGGAGACCTGGGGGGTGGTGTCACTAGAGAGGTCCAAAGCTTGCAGTAGCTCCTGGGTAGTCCTCCCCTCCACAGCCAGCAATTTAAGCAGTTTATCTTTGAAACTATTAGTCTGGGGGGGCCCTCCAGGAGTGACTGACCCACTCCCAAATGTGAACAAGTCTCCACCCCTATGGGGCACCCTCCGGGTAAATCACTGGAGGTACCCTCTCAGGGTCGATGGCCACACTACACAAAAGTAGCACCTGCAGGGTCTGATCGAGCAGGTCAGCCATACGCCCCTTCACCTCCACCTTGCCCAAACATTTAACACGCTCTGCTGTAGAAATAATATCAGCTGTCGGTGTTCCCAGAGGCCCGTCTAATAGTAACACAATTCTCTGGGAGTCCAGCTCTTCGGCTTCGCCCCACCCCATCAGTTTGTGTACCATTGTCTTAATAGGGTCCAACTTAATTTTTGCCATAATATCCCCTTCCAGTTTCCCCGACAGCTTTTCCATTTTATGCACTTCACCCACTTGGCCACTAGGGGACGCTAATCCCAGCAGTGCCTCCAATTTGTAACCCCCAGGGGGTGCTATCCTAAGGGCTACTACCCCTGCCTGCCCTAACTGTAGCAGGGTGAAGGGCCCAGATCCGTTGGCGGGTGCCTCCACCCAGAGGTCGGGGTTAGAACAGTCGAAGTTGACTCGGTCACAGCCCTCTGGGTTGCTGCAACCCCCCTTTCTTCCCACTAGTGGCCCATGCAGTTCAATTTCAGTGGTCCTTACCATATACACTTACCCCCCCGGCTCGAACCAGTCAGCTCACTCTGGGGACCCCCTGGAAAGTAAGATACAGTTACATCACATTCACTGGGCAATACTTCACCATTAATACACAGACTAGCCAGTGTACTTTTGCAAAACAAGCAATCTGATTTATTTGAGGGGAGATAACAAGGTCCGGAGGAAATCAGGTTGATTAGCTTACCACTACAGTATATGAAAATCTACCTATGGCTCTGTGCACAGGCCTAACCTATTAATTACTGTCTATGGGTACCCAAGCCCTAATGGCTAGTTCCTCGATGTAGCTGGTTAGGGCCCTGACACAAGTGAGCATTTAATTCCTGAGCAGATCAGATGGAGCCAGAAGGCTCAATTAGTGCAGTCAGCAGTCCAACAAAACGATTCTTGCATTTGTTTATAAGCTTTAATAGGCAGCTACCCTGATCCAGTACTCACAACTCCAGCAAAGAACCACTCTTTCACCACTTCCAGGGCTGAACCTGTGCTTCATCGGCCTCCTCACACATTTATATGGAAACAACAGAGGGGTACCATACCAGGCAGCTGCTTCCAGGACCCGAACAAACTCACAGCTTTGCGGGCATTTCACTGCAGCTTCAACGTCCTGACAGACCGAGCGCGATTCAGCAGATTCTCCAGTCCTCTTCAGGTGAAGCCTGGTAGGTAGCTGTGCTTGTACACAGCCTCCTCTGACCACATGACCTGTGGATTTAATCCGTGGAGCACTGGCAATACAAGCAGCCGCCTCAGGCCTTTCACGCACTTCCCTTACGAACACTCAGCATGAGCTCAGAGCTCCCTTCCCCTACACAGTCACAACGCCTCTGCCCCTAACAGCATGGGGCAATCCTTACAGCTCAGGCGCTACCCGATTCCCCTGGCTGGTTACACATGCCAGTCACTTAATCTGGCCCTCAGTGGTGCGAAAAGGCGCCATGGCCCATGATGCCACTTCCAAAAACTACAAGCGGTGTCCCCATAGGTCATCTGGCTCCAGCCAGAGTCCTGATTCCAGGTTGGTCACCTCCACTCCATTTCCAGTGCCCCCTTAGCTGCTACTGGACCCCCTTCCACAAAGTCCAGGTCCAATATGGAGGGGCACAACGTAAAGTCCCAGCTGCAATAAAGAGAGTTAGGCAAACTGCAATTTCACCAACACTATACAGGTTCCTAAAGGGAACAACTACATCTTTTGGATGGGCTCCCTTAGCGCTCCTAGCGACTGCAGAAACGGAGCGATCAGGCAGCAGTCCAAGGCGGATTCGAACAGAGAAACCCAGTCCTCTATTTGAACCACTAAAGCCTGCGAACAGGCAGCTCTTAAAGAGACAGTACTGGAGGCTTTAAAAGCACTCAAAACCCCCACATTTAGCGGCCTTATGCCGAACACCAGCCAGGCATGGAGCATTCAAGCAAGCTCTGGGAAGGCTTCTAGGAACCCCCATTTGTACGGGGGTTACATGTAAGATGTGCTGGGACAACTTGGAGTCAAGAGTACTGCATGGTTGTCCTCTCAGAGGCTTGGAGGGATACCAGTGCCATAGATGGGAAGTTCCTTAGCCACTTCCTCTGCTGAATCAAATGTTTTAATGCCCTTCTCCACAAATACTGTTAATTTTGCTGGGTAAGGGGTTCTGAAACAGGTACCTTTTTCTTGCTGGGTCTTCATAATGGGGTTAAAGGAATGGTGTCTGATCAGGATTGTTGAGAAATAATTACTGTCAAAATATAACTTGGTCCCTTGGTGCTCGAGTGTCTTTCCCTGCCAGGCAAGATGTAACACTCTCTTTTTCTAGGTACCGGAGGAACCAGAGGACCACCACACAGGATCTGACTTCAGGGTTTGTGGGTTTAGGAGCCACTGCTCTCTGGGCATGCTCCAGCTCGAGAGTGCAGTCTGAAGAAATTGGGAGGGTTTCACAGAGCATGTTTGGAAGGAACTGCATTATGTTTGGGCTCCCAGATCCCTCAGGAAGATAGTAAATCCTGAGTTTATTCCTCCAGGCTCTGCATTCAGCATTATCCACACAGTCCTGAAGTTGCTGGGGGGAAAAGTGGATCTGGAGAATGGCATGCTTGGTTACATAAAGGCAGCCATAATGCTGAGTAAACTGATCATCAAAGCCAATATCAGTTCTCAGGGCTGAAGTTGTCAACTTCATTTCTTTACAAAACCCCCGCAGCTCCAAGCTCATCCATTTTGCCTCTGCGGAGTGAGGGTATTCCATGTAGAAGCTGCATTCTTGTTGTGCATAGTTTGGGCTGGCTGGGAGCTTTCACTATCAGAACCCCAATGCTGAATCTATCACTGTTTGCCAACTCTGACAGTGAGGGAACCCTGCTGGAGTGCCGCATTGGTGTATGGTATCTCCTGGTAAGGGTTTAACAATAAATTGTCAAAAAATCTTTGAGTGATTTTAGAAGACTTAGGCACTGTTTCTAGATGGAGCTATGAGAGCTGGTTGTTAACAGGCACACTGTATCACCGGAAGCTCCTACTTGAAGAAATGTGAGGTAAAATTGACAAACACTGTAAAAATAATAGAACTCGGATACATAGGCAAGTTATACATAACAAACTAGACAAGAATGCTACTAGTAGGCAGTTTAAGATTCTGGCCCCGGAAGAGTAAAGTGTTGTGCTTCGACAATGGCAAAAAAGGAACTGAGGTGGGAGGGGCTGGCACCACTGTATATGCTGTGAGCATACACATGACACCGTGCATTGATGCTAGATACTGGCAGTGGCACCCTCAAATGTTCTGGGCTCCGGGGGATTCTGCTGCCTCCATCTCTAAGATCAAAGAATGTGGTTCTATGAAGAAGATTGATTCTTGCAAGATTTAACAAAAATGCAGGCATCTAACCCCCAAATCCTTCCACACCAAACTACAGCACTGCACACCAAACTTCACAATATAAAGCTTATACTAACTTAGCAGCTTGCTAATTTGGCTTCCTGGCCAATGCCCTTTGGAGTAACCACTGCCTCAGTGCTTGTGCCCTGAAGTTCTTTGTCTTTTAACTTGATTTTTGTTTTAATTGGGTTTACCACAACATAACCCAGATAGACCATCTTAGGGTAGCTGGTTCATTCCACTGGGGTGTCAAACAGATGAGGCACACTGATGAGTCCTGGTAGGACAAAACACGTGTCTGTGTCTTCTGTTGGCACCGGTTGCAAACTGTGCGAGAGGCCTTTCGGCACCATGCATTTCTGCTTAAAGCTGAACCAGCATAATATTCTGTGGTGATTTGCATATGCAACCCATGATGCTTTGCATTATGGGGGCATGTGTGATTTTGTATTTCTATAAAGCGTTATAGTTTCTTTCTGTAGATAAGAGCAAATATTTCGGTAAAAATTTAAAAATTTAGAATGTTATTGTTTTTGACACCTATGCAATTCAAAAACAACTGAACAGAGTTGCATGAAAGTTTAAGAACTGTACAGTTTGTCACCAACAAAAGACTCTGAAATTTCATTTAAAGAAGCAATGAAACGAAAAATGTTTTTCCAAAAAATTTAACTTCAGCTAAATGTATTTGTCTAGGTACCTCCTATTCTGCCTACTATGAGTCCTTTTTTAATTTTTTCAATCCTAACCCTTGCCAGGTCTACAATATTATGTATATGCAAAATGTGGCAGCCATCTTTCTTTCTTGAGAAAAAACTATATTAAGATTTTCATAAAATCCTCAGATTTTGGCAGAATTAGAAAATTGTACTATTAAATAAAAGTGGAAGATGTATGGAATTTTTTAGAGAGAAAAAAGGTAGAGTCAAACTCTGTGCCCAATTTCATTGCACTGCTGCTTTAAACCCATCAAACCATCTTTGTGAAAGCAGCAAGCAAAAAAAAAATGGGTGTAACTTACTTTAGAACTAATTAGCGAACTGAACTATACTGCACTGCCATGCCACTATAATAACAAACAGTAACAAACTAAATAAATGTCAAGAAAGTATATGGATGTCCAGCGACATCCACAAAGTCAATTCCATTTTTAGTTCATTTGGTCTATTTATGACATTATACTAGAGATATTGTTTCATAGTTTTTTTTTTTCCTTTTCACTGTTTTCTTTCTTAGCTACCCTCAAAATCCAGCACCAGCTGTCCAGCCCCTAACTCTTTGCTGGACTCTACCCTCAAGTAGGGGTCTTCAAATGAGATGGAGGTGGCTGGATTTTCACTAGTGCCCCCTGTGTGAAGAATTGCACAAGATATCCATTCGGTGTGGCTCTCCCTTGGAGTATTCAGTGAGAGAGTGTGGGTTGGTCCACAGGAGGGGTGTGCAAAAACCTTAATTTGAATACTTAGCAAATAGTAGTACAGTAGTTGACACCCCCAGAAATTCTGATTCATTGCTTGTAATCGGTACTTGAGGCCAAAATAAAAACAATTAAAACCTCTATACCTCCCCGGGTGGCAAGGGCTAGTGTCTGCCCCCCATCCCCCAATTCCTGCCCTCCACCTCCCATATTTTTTTTTATTTCAGCTTTTGTTGACCAGGTAAGTGCACTACACAAATCCTGCCTATTTTCAGGCACGACCCGGGGGAGGGGGATACAGATGAATGCCAACTGACCTTGAACCAGATTAAGCTGTTGGTGGTATTTTTAGTGAATGAGGGAAATTTGGCCAGGACACCGGGGAAGTTTCCCTACTCTTTTCGATAAGTGTCATGGGATCTTTAACATCCACCTGAACTACCACCAATCCAGGCAGATGGGACCTCGGTTTAACATCTCATCCGAAAGACGGCACCTCAGAAGTGAAGCACCCCTCTCATGCTGCACTACAGTGTCAGTACTGGGATATTAACCCAAGTGCCAGATGTGGGAACTGAACCCACAGCCCTCTGATCTCCCGGCCTCAGAGGCGAGTGTGCTACCTACTGAGCCACTGACACTAATATCCTGTTCTGCCATACACATGGTAAAAGAAAAAAACGGCATTATCAGCCAGGGTACACCACATCTGTTAGAATGCCCCCCCCCTCCGCAAATCCCCAAAGTAGTCCTACTCACTAGTTGGGCCCCTCTCCTGATCCCGATCCATGATTCCTGTGGAGGGCCCAAGAGTGTCCAAATTCAAGCTACTTAACAGCCCACCCTCCCACACCACATTCTTTGCTATTACTAATACAGTCTTCTAGTATTAGTGATTAGGGCACATGACAAGGAAGGAGGGGATGCAAACCACTCTGGCCCCCCCAACCTGGTTGTGCCCCAAGCACTAATCCAGTCAAATAATGGTATTAGTAACATAGAAACACAGACAGTATTGTCAGAAAAAGACCATCAGCCCACCGAGTCTGCCCTGTTATACATTATCTTACCCCCAAACCTGCTATCCAGACTAGTAATGGGAGTGGGCATGCTGCGGGAGGGGGGAGATGGACTAGCCCGGATTTCTGACCCTTTTCATTAATAACAGAGTGTGTGTGAGAGAAAAGAGAAAGGTGGATGGCAGGAAATGAATGGGGTGGGGAGGAGGTGGCCCAGTAGGCCGGGGGAGGACTACAGGCTATTTTTTTTTTTTTTTAACTTTCAGGGGGAAAGTAAGAAAAAAATACCCAGTATTCCATCCTGAGTACAGAGTAGCCTATTATTTGTGATTTGAGAATATTCATAACTCGCATACTCCTAGTCCACCGGCTTTGCGCTAGCTCGCCTCTGTTGGCCTACAGCGGAAATCTAGGCTTGAGGCATAACCTAGGCTGCTTACATGGCAAGTGTCTCACCAGGCAATGTGCTTATGGGCTGGCCTCTGTTGCACATCAACTTAAAATAAAACACAAAGGCTTTCATAAAAAAGTATGATCTTAACTAAAACCAATAACAAACCTTTCAGACTTTCCAGCTCAAGTCCAAGCCCTGTTATATCTAGGCTTTCCACAGCACCTTCTACCACAGGCCGTTGCTCAAAAGATGGGCTGCTGGCAGATGGAGACCCCTCTGACGAAAATGCCCCAGCAGATGATAACATGGATAATCCAGAACTGGCACGAGACTCTGAGCTGATCAAGAGAAGAAAACAGTTAAAATGCATGCTGCTACAGGTGCAGAAGGGATCTGCAATATAAAACACAGCTATTCACTTATTCCTCTGTAAACTGATAAAGAAAACAAGCTTTATTCATTTATTACTTATTTATTTAAACATATTTTATCAGGTAAGCACACAAAGCCCAGGGCTCATTTCCAGTTACGACCGGGGAGAAACTGCGAATGATTACAGAGGGAATTAAAATGGATAATGCCTCTTCCATGGCATCACTAAGCACTGGAATTCCATTTCACTGAAGTCATTTTGAAACGATAACATGAAGTGAAAAGCACCAAAAGGTTGTTTTTTTAATAGCTGTTCTCTAGGGTATACCGTAGCTCCATCTAAATTATTACAGTGACCGGTCGTTTAGAGCGACAAAACGACAGGTTGCTGTGATGGTCGCTCTACAGCAGTGGGACCACTGGCACAGCTTCTCCGGGTCTTGTGCCCCCTTCCGGAAACACCTCTGCCTTGGAGGTGATTATAATGCAGACTATGATCGTGGTCGACATTTGTGCCATTGCTGTAAAACCAGTTGGCAGGTTTTCTGTCGAACTAGCTTGGTGGAACCATTCTCCAGCTATTCTTAATGAAATTATACTACCAATTATTCCGTGACTCTCCCTTAGAAGCCTATGGAGATGCACCAGCATGGAGATGCACCAGCATCTGCTTAAAATGAGAACCATGGTATTCCTGCATGGGTCACATGGTTCCAATTTATTTCCAATTCCCAGCTTATCATACATTTTCTAAACCTCTGGTGACCCTCCAGAGAAGTAACACCCATAGGTAGGGATGTGCACCATAAATTCCCTGCTTCAAGTTACTGAAGTCCAAAATGTGCACAGTATGGCAGCAGAGCAGAGACAGAAGTGAGCTGTGTACCCAATATTACTGAGACTATAAAATGAAAACGGAGTACCTGGAACAAGAGTTTCTTTTCAAACTCACAAAAATATAGAAACATAAAATCTGCTGGCAGATAAGGACTGCTTGGATCACCTAGTTTGCCAGTTTTTCACGGCCTATAGTATCACCGCAGAGCCTACTTGATCACCAGCCCATTCACCCAACCCTCTTTTTTTTTTTTTTTTTTTTCAATTGTTTAACCAGGAGAGACACACTAAGCTGAAAGCTTGTTTACAGGTGCAACCTGGGAGCACAGGAAAGTTAAGTGACCTGCTCAGGTTCACACAGTATGCAAGTGGGGGCTGTGGGATTCAAACCCAGATCTCCAGATTTGTAGCTCAGAGCCTTAAACCACTGCGCTATACTGCCTCCCCTCTTCCCTTTCTCTAAGATTTCCTTATGCCTATATCCCATGCATTCTTGAACCGCACAGTCATGAAGAAGTCTCCCCAGGCATGCAGACAGCCAACTTGGTTACTGTCTGGTGGTTGGGAGCAATCGTGTCAAACTGCCAGTGAAGTCAGAGATCCTGTTTGCTTCTCTACAGCCCCCAATAACATAAAAGAAAAATGCAATACTAACGTTTCTTCTAGAGGAAGTATTAGTGATGAATACACTCTGCATCATTTCAGCCCTGAGTTGTTGCCCAGAGACAAAACTTTAGAACAGTAAACTTCAAACTCTGCTCTGCAGTCACACTCCCTCTAGCATTCCAATGGCAAATTTATAGCGAAAGACCAGAAGGCACCTGTGGCCACCTTTCTAATTTAAAGAGCAGCTGACACCATTAGGACAACTTTAACAAAATGAAATATTTAGACACAGCTCAGCTTGTATTTCACATTAGTTCTGTATTTCTCCTCCCCATTATTTATTACTGAGGCCATTAGCCTTGTCACAGGCTGCAGCCTGCACTACCCCAACATGGCTGCTATGATTGTAAAAGAACCCTGCAGCAGGGCCTGATAGCATATCCTCCTGTCCATTCTTTTGCCACATGGGGCATTGAATTTGGAGTCTGTAAAATTGTTAGTGTCTGTTTCCCCAAAGATTTATGAAGAGGGATAGACAATTTTGGACTCTGGGATGTCCATCATTTCCACAAAATCAGGCTCTTCTTCATCCTCTGCAGCTTCAACCAAAGGGAGCTGGAGGGTTTCAGCCACCTTTTTGTAAAACAAAAAGTGTGAAGGGGACTCAGAGAGCCTGGGAGGGGAGACATCCAAAGGCCTGTCTGGGAGATGTCTGGTTCAATGGGCACATCAGACCCCCTCTCATCGCATCATCATCGCATGCGTCTTGTCTCCCTTCCACTCCTCATAAAAAGTATCTGGATCATACTCAGAAGGAGAAGGATCTGACTGAACCAACCGCTTAACGGGCGGTACCGGTTCCGACAGAACCGATGTAAGCGATTGCACAATACTAATCGCCTTGGCTATTTCATCCGCAGTTGGAGAAAGCAGTAAGGGATCCGAACTCGTTTTGATGTAACCGGTTCCTCAGAGCCAGCTCTCCTTTTGCCCGAGGAGGTATTGCCTAGGTCAGCAGGCACCTCCTCAAGTTCGGCCACAACCAAACCGGGCTGGCCATCCGGATCTACGGACTTTTCGGCCTTCCTTTCCTTCAGCCTACTAAGTCTTTTATCTAAAGTGGTCTTAGGAAAGTTCTTGCAAATTTGGCAGTCTGACTGGAGGTGGTCAAACCCCAGACAATAAACACAGATGAGGTGGGGTCGGCCTTGGCAAAGGCCTCCCCACACTCAGTACAGTGTTGAAATCCAGTGGGACTGGTTCTGTTTTTGGGTTTCTCAGACATGGCCAACCTAACCAATTACCCTATAGCAGCTTTTCAAGCCAGGTAATAAATTGAACGATCGGTTACAAACCGTGTCACAGGTTTTTTAAAAGAACCAGAAAAAGTCTGGTTCTTTTGAAACCGATCGACACCAGACCACCACTCTAATCCCAGAGAAAAACAGAAAATTTTTCACAAAGTCGATTTCTAACCGGACCGACCGGAGAGAAACCAAAGAAAAAACTATTTCCACACTTTTTAGAATAAACACAGTCACTACCTATGTACCACACTACCTGTACCATAGACAGAGACTGGAAATCCGAAAATAAAAAAGAAATTAAGGTTTTGAAAACCGCAACGCTTTACTGAACCGAACCGAACTGAGCAGAGGAAATCTCCGGAGCGACTTCACTGTTAGGCGGAGTAAAGAATCTGATGGTTACACTGGGAAGTACCACAGGCAGAGGTTTGAAAACCAAGCTCGAGCTCAACGTTTTATGCTTCTGCATAGAGTTAACTCTTTCCTCTCCGGGGCAGTTCGAATGTTGGGGCTCACTGCATTTAGTCAGAATACAGCAAGACTTCATGTTGTTTGAAGGGACATATTTCTTAAACAAATGTTGCCTGCTTAATACGCTCTCCTGGTGACACTTTTAAATAAATAAATATAAGAGCCAGTAATGAAACAGGGAAAAGGAAAACATCTCTGTACCTGAATCTGCCATTTGTTTGCCCTTGTTTGATCCCTCAGCCCCCTGGAGCTGCTCCGAGTTAATATTTGCTTGAGTCTCTGGTCCTAATCATTTTTGGGTCCAGAAGAAAAAATTACTCATCGCGGTAATCTTCTTTCTTCCATGGGGTCCTTTAGCATCAGTAACTTTTTTGCACTTAGCTGACTAGGTGCAATTGCCCCAGAGGTGTGCCTTTAAGAGATATTTAATGACCGTAAGGCCAAGCCAATCAAAAGACAGGAGGGGGTGTGAACTGAGAGCTATTGACTGCTTCAGAATTTTTTCAAGGAAAAACGAGGGCAAATGCCCCAAAAAAGAATTAACAAGATTAAAAAACATGCAAATGTCCAAAAGTGGAAATAGAAACAACAGCAACACGACGTAAAAACTCATCAATAAGAAACGCGAAATTTGGTAAAAGGCGATGTAAGAGCCCTTCTCCGACAGGTGAACTGGGGAGGAAGGGTGGGAGCTTACTGATGCTAAAGGACCCCATGGAAGAAAGAAGATTACTGCGGTGAGTCATTTTTTCTTCTTACCCCAGAAGTCCTTTAGCATCAGTAACTTTTTTGCAGACTATCAAACAGTACCAAGTGGGAGATGGGTAGAGAACCTACTTAGGAAAGAGGCTCTGCAGAACTGCCTTGCCAAATTTGGCATCAGATCTGGTCTGTGCATCCAAACTGTAGTGTTTCACAAAGGTGTGCACAGATTTCCAGGTAGCTGCTTTGCAGACATCCAGTAGGGGAATGCCCCTTGCTGTTCCAAGCGAGGCTGCAGCACTCCTGGTGGAATGGGCCCTGAGCCCCACTGGAGGTTGTTGACCAGCTTTCTCATAGCAGAATCTAATACAAGAGACCAACCAACGAGAAATAGTTCTCTTGGTAGCAGGTCTTCCTCTGCCTACATCCGCGTAGGTGCAGGGGTGTAGCCAGAAATTTCTATTTTGTATACAGTCTCCAACAGTTACACCCCCCCATTACAAAATGTACACATCCTTTCTAAATGGCACCCCCTTCCAAACAAGTCAGATTTTTGTCAGATGATTCCTCTGATCTCTAAAGAGGTTATACATGTATCTGTCTCCTAAACAACAGAAGTTTAAACAGAGACACTTCTCAGTGGCCTACACTAACCCAAATACTACAGATTAGAATGAAAATGTTAACAGAAAGGCATATGGTTGTAATTATGACAGGCACTTAACAAAACTATACACAAATGTGTACAGTGAGTATGCCTGTCTACACCCTTGCGTAGGTGAGGAACAACTGAGTGGAAGAGCCTCTGGACTGCCTAGTATGCTCTAGGTAGTGAAAGATGGCTCTTTTGACGTCCAAGTTGTGGAGCTTTTGCTCAACAGGAGTGGATGGTTCAGTAAAGAAGCCAGGCAGAATAATGGACTGGTTCAAGTGAAACTCTGAAACCACCTTTGGCAGAAATTTCCTATTTGTCTTGAGCTCAACTTTATCGTTGTGATGAATGATGTAATTTGGCTCAATGCACAGGGCCTGTAGCTCTGAAATCCTCCTGGCAGACATAATGGCTACCAGGAAGACGGTCTTCCAAGTTACAAACTTAATGTGGGCCATGAACATAGGCTCGAAAGGTGGATTCATGAGCCCATCTATGCAAAGGTTCAGGCTCCAAGGAGGAACAGGCTCCCTGGTTGGAGGCTGGAGGTGCAAGAGGCCTTTGAAAAACTGTTTAAAAATATTGTGGGAAAAATTTATTTCTTCTTTCCCACCGGAAGCTAGGCTGAAACTGCTGCCAGGTGTAGCTTAAGTTAAGATGGTTTCAAGCCTGATGCCTGTAGGTGTACCAGGTAGTCTAGCAGCTGAGGGTCTGAAGCTGATAGAGGTTCCACCTTTTCGCTCTTGCACCAGAGAGAAAACCTTTTCCATTTGGCTGCATAAGTCTTCTTAGTGTTCAGTTTTTTAGCCATCCTCAGTATCTTAAGGACCTGTTCGGAGTACTGTGAGGATGGAAACTCTAACTCCTCAAGAACCAGGCCCTGAGGTGAACAGAGTGTATGTCTGGGTACTGCACTCCCGTCAGAGGAAGGGTCAATAGGGAGCGAGTCGGAGGCAGGCGAATGGGCCTGTTGCAGGACACTGAGAGAAGGAGATGGTACCAGGCTTGCCTGGGCCAGTCCGGAGCCACTAGGATCATGGATGCAGGCTGCTGCCTGAGTTTCAGCAAAACCCTGAATATCAGGAGAAAGGGAGGAAATGCGTATAGGAAACTCCCTGACCAGTCCAGGATCAGGGCATCCAGAGGAAGTGTTCCCAGAACTGGGGGCCTGCAACAGTACTGAGGAAGCCGAAAACTGAGAAGCGAGGCAAACAGATTCACATCTGGTGTGCCCCACTGCCTGAACACTGTGGCTAGTACTTGCTTGCTCAGTGTCCATTCGATCTGACCTTGACTGATGCGGCTTACAGCATCCGCCAGAGTACTGAGTTTGCCTGGGAGGTGAATAGCTGAGAGGCTGACTACCAGGGAGAATACTAGAGACCAGAGCTTCAGAGCTTCCAGAGTATTCCTGATGTGCTACCACCCCACTTGTTTATGTAGAACATTGCAGTGGTGCTGTCCATTCGAATTTGAACCACTTGCCATTCTATGCTGGGAGCGAAAGCTTTGAGAGCTAGTAAGACTGCTCTGAGTTCCAAAAGATTTATGTGCAACTCTTCGGGAGTCCAGTTGCCACTTACTAAGGCCCTGTCTAGATGAGCTCCCCAGCCCAACAGGGAGGCATCTGTGTTGATCACCCTTGTGGGAAGAGGAGCTTGAAAGGGAACCCCTGCCTGAAAATGTGCAGGGTCCTTCCACCACAGAAAGTTTTGGAGGATCTGCTCCGACACCGGTATTAACTTTGAAAATGTGTTGCTTCTCTGAGACCAGCGAGCTCTGAGGTAGGCTTGCAGGAGTCTCATCCTGTACCTGACCCCTGGGACTACTGCAGTCATAGAGGCCATATGTCCCAGAAGTTTGATGAAATGTCTGGCTTGTCTTGGCTGTCTCTGGGTGAAAGAATCTGCCACTGAAAGGAAACTCTGAATTCTTTCCTGTGGGAGGAAAGCATAACCCTTCTGAGTGTCTAGCTGGGCCCCTATGAAGGTGAGCAGCTGGATGAAATTTCATGAGATTTACCAGGAAACCCAGAGACTCCAGAGTGCATTCTGTGAGGGAAAGAGATTCCTTGACTTGGCAAGGAGACTTTGTTACTATGAGTCACTTGTCCAGATAGGGGTAGAGAGCGACATCCAGTCTCCTGAGATGTGCTGCTACCACTGCGAGACACTTCGTAAAGACTCTTGGGGCCGAGGACAGACCGAAGGGCATTGCAGTGAACTGATAGTGACCCAAAGGAAGTTTGAACCTGAGAAACTTCCTGTGAGATCTCCTTATGGGTATGTGGAAGCAGGCGTCCTTTAAGTCGAGGGAGGCTAGCCAGTCTCCCTGCTGTAAGGACTGTATGACCAGTGACAGAGTGACCATTTTGAATTTGGGTTTTTTCAGGTGTTTGTTTAAATATCTGAGATCTAAGATAGGTTGCCACTCCCCAGTTTTGTTTTGTGTCAGAAAATACCTGGAGTAGAGGCCCTTGCCCTTCTTGTGGGTGGGGACCCTCTCCACTGCTCGTAAAGCCAGAAGGGTTTGTACCTCCATTTCCAACAGCGGCATCTGTGTTGGGGACAGAGGTCTTGACACCTGGGTACGCTTGAGGTCTGGCAGCTGCCTGAACTGTAATGACAGACCCTTCTCCACTATCTCCAGCACCCACTTGTCTGATGTGATGAGGGACCAATGCTGAAGATAGTGAGAGAGTCTGTCTCCAACCGGAAACGAGGAGACGACCTGGAAACTCACATCAGGACTTAGACTGAGAGGCAGATGGCTGGGTAGAGGTGGCTCTTCTTTGGCCCCTTCTGCCTCTGCAAGACCCCGTGTACTGGCTAAAGTCAGATTGGGGATAGGGATTGTAAGGCCTGGGAACAAAACTTCTGGCCCTACCGCCCCTGGGACGGGATCTCTGAGGGGTGGCGGGTTTAGGCTTGGATGAATGGCTCTGCCAGGAGGCCTTGTACTCATCGACCTTTTTCATGTAGTCAGTGGTTCTGTAATCAAACAACATATTTTGATCACAGGTAAAATCTATGGCCTTGTTCTGAGTGTCTGTGGGCAGACTGGTTGTTCTAAGCCAGGCAAAGCGTCTCAGAGAGATGGCATGGACCATCACCCTAGAGGCTGCATCATTATTGTCATCTGCCATGTGGAATTGGTACATAGTAGCTTCCAAGGCAGTTTTTGACATATCCACCAGCTCCTGCACCACAGAATCTGATCCGTTGCGGGCAATAGCCTGGACAGATTTCCAAAGGGCTTTCTGATATTTGGCTGTGAATGCCATGTAAAAAGAAAGCCTGAGAAGCAGGGAAGCTGTGACATACATTTTCTTTGCTATAAAGTCAATTTTCTTGGAGTCCTTGTCAGGGGGAGAGGGCAACAAGGAGACTCCAGCTTTCTCACAAGCTGCCTGCTGCACTATACTCTCGTGGCTAGGGTGTGCAGACAGGAACTCGGTACCATTTTTAGACAATTTATATTTTCTCTCAAGCAACTTATCAACCCCTGGTACTGAAGTGGGGTGCTGAAGCACCTTCATGGTATTTTCTCTAAATGCATAATAGACAGGGACGACCAGGGTCTTTGAGGATGAAAGACCCTTCATCTCCCTATAATCTTCGTCTTCATCGACATCTTGGTTGGGCTCCTGCGTAGGGAGGTCCAGAGTATCCAGCATATTTTGTATAAATGTAAACATAGAGGAAGGATCCTCGTGATCACCGGGGGATCCCCAAGGTGAGGGTCTGGGGACTCCTGGGGCTCAAGACCCTCAAAATCCATGTCAGGGGCATCATAAAATTGGTCATCTGCGTCACCCTAACAGTCTACAGAAGAAAGAACTGTGGAAGAGTGCTTGCCAGCCCCAGTAAACAGAGGACCCATCTTTTGAAGGGTCTGAAACAGTTGCCATGCTTTTTCCATATCTTGCACTGACGGAAGAACCTGCACAGTTTGTAAGTGTTTTGTTTTTTCTGTATGCTTTAAGCTGCCTGCTGTCTGGCTATTGGCTTTCCCAGGAGCAACAGGAGCGTATCTGTCCTGACAGAGTTTATTTTTAGCCACTTCATCAGAGGCTTGATCAAGCTTCCTTTTTTCATCACTCTTATTATTTTTCAATTTGTGAGGAACTTCATCTTTGGAAGCTTTATTTTTTGACTGGGATCTGGAGGGTTCCTCAGCACCTCTGCTTTTGGTATTAGTACTTTTGAATGGCCCCTCGTCGGAAGACTTTGATTTATCCTCAGCCATAATAATCAAAGGTTTGTCTGCTATGTTCGCCAATTTAAGCAAAGCAAACCAGTTCTGGACCTACGAACTGAGTGCAGGTTTCTGTGAAAATGCCACCGGCCAGTCCTGCCCCAGTTAATAAACTCTGTCTATTACCAGTGCCTTTTTTTTTTTGGTTGTAAAACTGGGATCTATACCAGTGCCAATCTTAACAGAAACCCAGTAATACTCAACTGCGCACAGGTGGCTGCTGGACCCTTACAGACTGTCCTGACACAGATGATACCAAGATCCAGTAATGTAACAAAAAAGGTTTCCTCGTAATTGCCAATCTAGAGAGAAACCCCCAGGCACTGTTTAAGCTTGAAATCTACTGCAGGTGCCTCACGGTAAACCCCGCAAGGTCTGAGGTATAAAACAAGGCAACTGTCCCTAATTCGACGGTTCCCACAAGAATTTGTCCAAAAATGAAGGAAACCGTCGAAAAGAAGCACCCGTGATAAAATCAGGCTTTAAACTAAATAGTCACAGTAAAAATAAAGTCTAAATAGTGCTGTTGCACTAAAAATAAAAAATTTGCACAGCGCTAATGAAAAAGTAAAATGTTCACTCAGCACACTGAAGGAAATGATTTGTGAGGAAAACTTTACCCAGATAAGCACTAGGAGGCTGTCAACAAAGAAAGTTGGGAGATACCTCAGAGGCAATATTGCTCAGTCCAGCGGAGAAAAAATTCTGAAGCAGTCAACAGCTCTTACTCAGTTCACACCCCCTCCTGTCTTTTAATTGGCTTGGCCCTATGCTCACCTCTGGGGCAACTGCACCTAGCCAGCTAAGTGCAAAAAAGTTACTGATACTAAAGGACTCTTGGGCTAAGAATAAAGTTTCTTAGTTTTGAATCTTATGGGTGCGTATGATTTTGTACATTGCTTGGGGAGTCACGAAATAATGTTTTCTAATGAATTCTACTTTTTAAAATGCTTCCACTGTGGTGGTGGGTTCCATTCGAAGCTTCAAGGTTCAAACCCCACTCCTTTTCAGTCTTGAGGGGCGTAGCATCTGAGATGTCCCAAGATGACAGTCCTCCATGAAGTCCATCCACCGGCCTGGGGCTGTGCCAGTGTGTCTGGGAGTGAAGTGAGCTGTTCTAGTGCTTGAAGACATCACCAGGTAAGCTGTTTTGTTGTAGTTTTAATTTTACACTGCTGCAGAAAAGGACTTTTGGAAAGAGTTGCTGCTCTGTTAGTTGTGCTCCTCCCCTCAACATCCGAGATACCCTTAAACATAGCGGCGGGGGGGGGGATTCATATAGATCAGGCATCTGCTTTACATACCTCCTGAAGGGGTATACCCCTTAGTCCTGCCACAATGACAGATGTAGCTCTAGTGGAGTTTGCCCATAGGCCTTTGGGTGACTGCTTTCCAGTTGTTTAAGCAATATACCATGACAGGCTGTGGGTATATGGTGGGATTTATCATGCCTGGTGTGGTTTGGTCACGAGGCACAGCTAAGTGACCAAATCCACCACCAGAAGTGAGTAAATGCCTATATACCACATCCTGAAATGATAGTGCTATGTCTAATGCTTGCCTTATTTTTTTTTATAATGAGATAAAACTTTTGTTTTTATTTGTAGCCATTTTCCTTGAATTTGTTAGTGCCTGACAAAAATTAGTCCAGGGTTGGTAGGGTTGGTATCCTGGGTTACTAGGGGTTTTATTTAGTGCACATGCCCAGGACTGTTTTGGTGTTTTGAGCTGAGTGCTTTTTTAGGAGCCCGGAAAATGTAAAACTGTGTGCTCCATGTCACCAGTTGACTTTGTTCCCGGTTCCATTTGTGTTGTAGGAGCTGGGACAGCCTTGTTAGTTTGCTCTATGGCCAATTTGAATTAAGGAGCATTGACTCCATTTGTGGTGCACGCATGGTAGCGTATATTTATGCCGCCGTGTGTGACAGCGGTTCCCCGGTCATCTCGCAGTTCTGGGCTGGGGAAAAAGACATTTTGTTGGGTTGCCTTTTTTGGCATCTGCCTCGTTGGTCATAGGAGAGGGAGCGATGTGAAACTAATCATGGATTTCAACTGTGGAACTGCGGTGGTGAGTGCGTCATGTAAAGATGCTGAGTGAAGTGCAGGAGGCTGCGAGAGGGAGTCAGGCTCGCCGTCCATCGCCATCTTTGCCACTCCATGGAGGGAGTGATTTCAGCGGGGGTTCATACTGCGGCTAGCTGGCAGCTGGCACCTTTTCCAGTTGGTACACTAGAGGATTTACCATGCTGAAAAGGTGCCAGTCAACTAATCAGAATGCAGGACTTTGGGCTTTTAATTTACTCTATTGTATAATTTTTTTTCTTATAGCAAAACTGTATGCAAGAGACTATCCAGTTTGAGATAGTCTTTTTAGCTGCTGGCTTGCCTTTACCTGTCTAACCATAAGTGATAAACAGCTAAGTGATATCAGTTCTAAGTGCCTTGGTTCCGTCCAAGTAGAAACTTAAAGCCCTCTTTTCATTTATGCTGTGCAGTTTCTCCTCGCCTATGTTTAAATGATGTTTTGGAAAATAAATAGGCAAAGTTACAGACTGGTTTGTGTGCAACTCAGAAACCACTTTTGGTAAAAATGTTGCATGTGGCCTTAAGTACCACTTTATCCCTACGAAAGACCATAAAATTGAGATCTACACAGAGGCCCCGCAGTTCATTGATTCTTCTGGTAGGGTTAATACAGTATTTATTAGAAACACTACCTTCCATGTCAGGTATTTGAGCTCTGCTAAAAACATGGTCTGAAATAACAGTTCCATCAACAGTGCCAGAACCAGGATCAAATCCCATGGTGGAACCACTTCTCTCACAGTAGGTTACAAATGGTTTAACCCTTTGAAAAACTTTATGAACACTAACTGTGAAGCAAGACTTTCCTTTGCCTGGTAACCCTGGAAGCTGAAACAGCTGCTAAGTGCTCTTTTGAAGTGAAAGGTTTCAGTCTCTGAGACTGTAAATGCACCAGGTAATTCAAAACCACTGGCAAGTCCGCAGTCATAGAAACATAGAAATTGTCAACAGATAAGGATCGCCTGGCTCATCCAGTCTGCCCGTAAGCCCTTGTACTGGATTACTGCTTCTGACCCACCCACTGCTGTACCTCTAGGGTTCCCCTATGCCTGTCCCAAGCCTGCTTGAATCCATCCACAGTGCTCGCTCCCAACACCTCCTGAGGCAGACCATTCCATGTGTCCACCACCCTCTCTGTGAAGAATTTCCTCACATTCCCTCTTAACCTCCCACCTTCCGATTTTATGTCATACCGCCTCATTCTTGTGCTCCTCCTGTATTGGAAAATCCACCCCCCCCGCACATTGTTTATACCCTTGAGGTACTTGAATGTTTCTATCATGTCCCCTCTTTCCCCTCCTCTCATCCAGTGAGTACATATGAAGGTCCCTTAATCTCTCCTCTTAAGTTTTGTGTTGAAAACCCTGTACCATCTTAGTCGGCCTTCTCTGGACCGTCTCCAGCCTGTTAATGTCCTTACGAAGGTGCGGCCTCCAGAAAAGCACAAAGTACTCCATGTGAGGTCTGACCATGGCTTTATATAGTGGCATCACTACCTCTCTCCCTCCTTCTGCTGGTGATACTCCTGCCTATGCACCCCAGCATGCCACTGGCCCTCCCAGCTGCCTTAGCACTCTTTGACATTTTCAGGTCATCTGAAATAATAACCCTCAGGTCCCTTTCCTCCTTTGTGACTGTCAGCAACTCCCCCCCCCCATCCTGTAGCTTTCCCCAGGGTTTCTGTGTCCCAGGTGCATAATTTTGCACTTTTTTGAATTAAACTTCAGTTGCCAGTCCTTAGACCATTTTCAGACTTCCCCAGGTCCCTCATTTTCTCCAACCCCTCTGGGGTATCCACTCTGTTACAGATCTTGGTGCCATCTGCAAACAGGCACACCTTTCCCTCCAGCAATGTCGTTAATGAAGACATCGATCAGGACTGGCCCCAGGACCGATTCCTGAGGCACCCCACTGGTCACCCCCTCTCCCCAGACTGCTCCCTATTTACCACCACCCTCTGTCTCCTATCTGTTAGCCAGTTTCTAATCCAGTTTACCACCCTGTCCTTATGCCCAGCCTACTCAGCTTGTTTATCAGCATCCTATGTGGGACGGTGTCAAAGGCTTTGTTGAAATCAAGGTAAGTGACATCCACTGCCCCAACCTGATTTACTTCCTTTGTCACCCAGTGAAAGAAATCAACCAGATTTGTCTGACATGACCTCCCCACTGTGAATCCGTGTTGCCTATGGTCCTGGGCTCCGATGGCTTCTAGATGCCCCACTATCCTTTCTTTAAGCAATGTCTCCATGATTTTCCCCACTACTGAGGTGAGGCTGACCGGCCTGTAGTTCCCTGCCTCCTCCCTGTTACCGGATTTGTGTAGAGGGACCACATGTGTCCTCCTCCAATCCTCTGGTACCACCCTTGTGTTGAATGACTGTGAACATGGCTGCCAGAGGTACTGCTATCTCCCGTCGCAGTTCTCTTAATATCCTTGGATGTATGCCATCTGGTCTCATCCCTTTGTCCACCTTCAATTTAGTGAGCTCCTGCAGGACTCTTTCCCCTGTGAATGCACCCCCTTGGCAACTGCTGTGGCCCCTGTCCCTCCCCTCTTCTGTGAATACTGAACAGAAATATTTATTCAGTATTTCTGCCTTTTCCATGTCACCCTCCTTCAAACAACATGAAGTCATGCTGTATTCTGACTATTGCAGTTAGCCCCAGCACTCAAACTGCCCCGGAGAGTAGAGGGTTAATGTCTATGCAGAGCACAGAACGTTGAGCTTGAGCTCGGTTCAAACCTCTGTCTGCTGCACTTTGAAGCGCAACTGTCAGATTCTTTATTCTGCCTAACTGAACGGCCGCTCTGGAGATTTCTCCTTTGCTCACTGTTCAAAAGTCGGTTAAAGTCCTCGGTTTTACCGGTTATTTTTCACAAGTTTCGGTTCAGATCTCTGCCTGTAGTACAGTAAGTACTAGGTAGTGAACTACACATAGCAAACTTGTGGAAATTGTAAAAACTGATTTTTCGAGCGGTTCGGCTGAACCGGCAGTTTAGTGATTTATACATTCTATCTTTGTTTTTAAACTTAGAGTGTGGTCCTTATCGGTTTTCAAAAAACTGCATTTTCTTGTGGTTTTTTCCAATACCCGTGACACGGTTAGAAACCGATAAGGGTGTCTTGCCTGGTTGTTTGCCATAAAAAGGGTAAGTCTGTGGTTAGGATGGCTACGTCTGAGAAACCCAAAAGAAAATCCGGGTCCACTGGGTTTCAACACTGCAGTGTGTGTGGGGAGGTCTTTGCTAAGGCTGATCCCCACACCACCTGTGTTTATTGTCTGGGGTTTGACCACCTTGATTCAGACTGCCAAATCTGTAAAAATTTCCCTAAGTCTACCCTGGAAAAAAGATTAGGTAGGCTCAGGGATAAGGAGGCTGTGAAGTCCGCTGACCTGGATGGCCAGCCCGGTTCGGTTCTGACCGAACCTGAGGGAGTGCCCTCTGACCAGGGCAATACTTCTTCAGGCAAGAGGAGAGCCGATCCTGAGGGATCGGTTCCTACAAAAAGAAAAATCGTCCAGTTCAGATCCAGAGACCCATTTTCCGACTGCTGAAGAGATTGCCAATGCGATAAGGATTGTTGAATTGCTTTGTCCAGTTCCGTCTGATCCGGCTCCTTCTGGCAGGCGCTCAGTTCGGTCGGGTTCCCCCCGGTTCATGATTATGCCCCTGAAGATTTCTATCAACCGGATTTGGAGGCGGATGAAGATTATAATGATGACAATGACGATAGTGTGGGAGGTCTGGTTGAGCCCATTGAACCGGACATCTCCCCAGACAGGCCTTCTGGCGTTTTCCCTTCTAGGCTTTCTGACTCCCCTTCCCACTACATGTTTTACAGGAAAGTGGCAGAAACCCTCCAGCTCCCTGTGGAAGAAGCTGTAGAGGAACAAGAGGAACCTGATTATGTAGAGATGATGGACATCCCAGAGTCCACGAGACTGTCTATTCCCCTTCATAATTCTTTTGGGAAAAAGACACAAAAGATTTTAAAAACTCCAAATTCTGTACCTCCTGTCGACAGAAGGATGGACAAAAGGTACACCTTATCAGGTTCAGGTACAGAGTACTTGTATCAACAATGCAGCCATGTTGGGGTTGTGCAGGCTGCAGCCTGTGATAAGGCTAATATACCCTTGGCTTCACATCCCCCAGATAAAGACTCTAGGAAGCTGGATGCCATGGCAAAGAAACAGTACATGGCATCCGCCTTGGGACTCAGGTAGGCTAATTATATGGCCTATGCAGCCAGGTACCAGAAGTCCAGGTGGAACACTGTACTAGCACTGGCTAAGCATGCCTCCCCCCAGCTAGCCTCGGAACTGGAGGGGGAGGCTGCTGATGGGATTGAGGCATCTAAGGTACAGTTCCATGCTGCTGTGGACTCCAATGATGTGTTATCAAGAGTCATGGCTACATCTGTGGCTCTTCGGAGAATGGCTTGGCTCAGATGTACTAGTCTCTCACAGGACACCCAGGCTAAGGCCATGGATTTCCCTGTGGTGGGTAATTCTCTGTTTGGAGAGCAGACAGAGAATTACATGAAAAAGATGAATGAGTATAGGACCACCTATAGGAGTGCACAGGCCAAGGAAAGGCAGGCAACTCCTCAAAGGCAGCAGGCTAGGGGCAGGGGCAGGCCTTTTCACAGGCCTTTCTACCAAGCACAGGCCTCTTCTCCCTTTCCTCAGAAGAGGTTCTTCAGAGGGAGAGGCAGAAGGGGGATGAGCAGGGCTGCATCCATCACTCAACCTAAGGCTCCTGCCAAGTAGACACCCTGATGTGTCAGCCCGGGTCGACTCCCCCATTCCTGTAGGAGGCAGGCTGGCTTACTTCGTCCAGGACTGGATGTCTGTTACCTCAGACAAGTGGGTCCTGGAGGTGGTAAGCCAGGGGCTGGTTCTCAGCTTCAAGAAATTTCCAAAGCTGAGGGCCAGATCTTCTCCACCTGCAAGCATCTCCGAAACCATTGCCCTAGAGGCAGAGGTTTCATCTCTACTGGCTCTAAAGGCTGTAGAGAGAGTTCCTACATTGCACAGGGGCCAAGGTCTGTACTCCAGGTACTTCCTTACCCCAAAAAGACAAGGAGTGGCGACCCATCCTAGACTTAAGATACCTGAACAAACATCTTTTAAAACCAAAATTCAAAATGGTGACTCTGGGAATAATCCTTCCCTCTCTAAGGCCAGGGGACTGGTTAGCCTCCTTGGACTTAAAAGATGCCTACTTTCACATTCCCATCAGGTGCTCCCACAGAAAGTACCTGAGGTTCGAATTGCCTTCAGGCCACTATCAGTTCAAAGCTATGCCCTTCGGCCTAACATCAGCTCCAAGGGTATTCACAAAATGCCAAGCAGTAGTAGTGGCCTTTTTAAGAAGGAAAAAATTTCCATATTTCCATACCTGGACAACTGGCTCATTGTGGGTCAGTCCCCAGACCAAGCCAAGTCAGACCTGCAAGTGACTCAGCAAGTGTTCACTTCCCTAGGATTCCTTCTCAATCTTCCTAAGCCAGTTCTCGAGCCTGTACAGCTCCTCACCTTCATAGGGGCAGAGCTGGATACAGTCAAAGCAAGAGCTTTTCTTCCCCTGGAAAGGGCAAGCGCTATTGTAGAGCTGGCCTCTTCATTCTACCCTCTGGTCTCTCGGCCAGCAAGGCACTTCCTTCAACTTCTGGGCCACATGGCAGCTTCTACAGCAGTGGTCCAAGGGGCCAGATTTCAGATGAGGGACATTCAGTTTCACCTGAGGGCCTTTTGGTCTCAGAAGAAAGATTCTCTAACCAAACTAGTTCCAGTGACCCAGACTCTGATCCAGGCTCTCCAATGGTGGCAGGATTAGGGCAACCTCAGGCAAGGAGTCCCATTCGTCACTCAGTCTCACTCTGTGGTCCTAACCACGGATGCTTCTCTATTGGGGTGGGGAGCCCATCTGGGGGCTCTCACAGCCCAGGGACTGTGGTCCCCTCAGGAATCCCTTCTTCATATCAATCTCTTGAAACTCAGGTCGGTCTTTCTGGCCCTGCAAGCTTTCTCTCAGTCAGTGCAGAACAAGGTGGTTCAGGTCAGGACAGACAACACCACCACCATGTGGTACATCAACAAGCAGGGAGGCACTCGGTCCACGGCCTTGTGCACGAAGCCATGAAATTGTAGTCCCTAGCTTATTCTCTGCAGACCTTTCTGATAGCAGTCCACCTTCCAGGGAAGGACAATGTGCTAGCAGATGCACTGAGCAGGATCTCCCAGGGCCATCACGAATGGTCCCTGGACCCTCTGGTGTTGAAAGTGATTTTTTCAAGGTGGGGCACTCCAGAGATAGAGCTCTTTGCAGCCCCAGACAATCACCAACGTCCACTGTTTTGTTGCAGACGCCCAGTCTTGGGCTCAGTCCCTCTGGATGCTCTGATTTTGAACTGGGAAGGGAAATTTCTATATGCCTTTCCTCTACTGTTCAAGGTCCTAGTGAAGGTAAGGTCACAACCTTGCAAAGTGATTCTGATTGCTCTAGACTGCGCCAGGCAGCCTTGGTACCCCCTGTTGCTGTCCCTAGCAGTCCATCTTCCCCTGTCTCTTCCCAGGAATTACAACCTATTAACCTCTTCTCAGGGGAAGATTTGGTACCCAAATCTTCGGTCTCTCAATCTTAAGGCATGGCTCTTGAAGAGTTAGAGTATGCAGATTTGCATCCGTCCCAAGGGGTTCTGGATATTCTCAAAGCCTCTCGAAAGCCTGCCACCAGAAAAACTTACAACTCCAAATGGAAAAGATTCAGCATTTGGTGTTCCAAGAAGCATATATCCCCAGACACTGCTGAACTGTCTACAGTTCTGGATTATATGGTTCATCTTAACGGCCTAGGCCTCAGACTAGCTACTCTCAAAGTACATTTGTCAGCTGTTTCTGCTTTTCTGTCAGCAGGAAAGCCTTCCTCACTAGTCATCTCACCCTGTATTCTGTAAATTTTTCAAGGATTGCTTCATACCAATCCCCTTTGAGGATCCTACCCTGCTTAGGATCTTAATGTTTGCATTGCTCAGCTTATGCAACCCCCTTTTGAGCCTTTGTCTTCAGCAGAGCTTAAGTATTTGACTTGGAAAACTGTGTTCCTGGTAACTATTACCTCTGCCAGGCGTATCAGTGAATTGCAAGCTCTGTCAGTGGAGCCTGATTTTATCTCATTCCATAGAGATAAGGTGGTCCCTAGAACTAATAGAAGGTTTTTACCTAAACTGGTTTCAGATTTTTATCTGAACCAATCTACATCTCTCCCTGTGTTCTTCACTGATCATTCTTCTTCAGAAGAAAGAAGTTTACACAGTTTGGATGTTAAAAGAGCCCTTAGTTACTACATTGAGTGTACTAAGGCTCACACATTTGACTCCCTTCAGTTGTTTCTCACTTATGGGGAAGTGGGTAAGGGTAAACCTGCCACTAAGAGAACTATTGCCAGGTGGATTGTCTCTTGTATTCAATTCTGCTATGAGAAGCTAGGCAAAATACCTTCCTCAGGCCTGAGGGCTCATTCGACTAGAGGTACAGCTGCTTCCCTGGCTGCAGCCAGGGATATTCCTTTGCTAGAGATATGTAAAGCAGCCACCTGGAAAACAGTCGATACATTTACCAAGCATTACTCCCTGGACATCCAGGCTAGGAGTGATGCTCGGTTTGGTACAGCAGTACTGCAGAGCCTATTCCCAAGATAGGTTCGATTCCCTCCCCCATGGAGGTACTGCTTGGTAGACTGCAATAGTTAGAATACAGCAAAACTTCATGTTGTTTGAAGAAAAAATTACTCACCTTAGTAATTATGTTTCTTCTAATGGAGTCTTGCTGTATTCTGACCTCCCCACCTCCCTCTCAGAACCTATTTTTTGGGAAGTGGGCTGGCAGGTGCAGTGTTGCACCCCAGGGGTGCATTTGGGTACTCCCTCCTTTTAGAGAGGGGGAGTGGATTATATTATTAATTTAACAGTCTTAAGTTGTTCACTACCTGGTTTTTGATTTTGGATTTCTTGACTTGAGTCTTTTGGGATCCAAAATATTTGGTTGCCATTTGGCTAGTAAAAATTTTACAATTTCCACATAGTAGTTAGTATTAGCTCGTAAGAATCCGACAGTTGCACTTCAAAGTGCAGCAGACAGAGGTTTGAACTGAGCTCGAGCTCAATGTTCTATGCTCTGCATAGAAATTAACCCTCTACTCTCCGGGGCAGTTTGAGTGCTGGGGCTAACTGCAATAGTCAGAATACAGCAAGACTCCATTAGAAGAAACATTATTACTAAGGTGAGTCATTTTTTCTTGCGTTCCCCTCCCTCTCCCTTGAGCCATGCAATCCCCCCTTGTTTTTCCTCCTTTTGCTGATGTACCTGAAGAATGTCTAGTCCCCTTTCTTAACTGACCGTGCTAAACCTTCCTCAGTCTGTGCTTTTGCTCTCCTTACTGCTTTTCTCGCTTCCCTTAAACACTCTAGGTACTCCTCCCTGTCCTCGTCCCTTTGGGTCTCCTTATATTTCCTGAACCCTTTCCTTTTTGCCCTGACTATTACCGCCACCTCTCTCAAGAACCATAGTGGCTTTCACCTTCTCTTGCCTTTGGATACCAATCTGATGCATTGGTTTGTTACTTCCAGTAAGGCTTCTGTCATAGCTGTGACTTGATGAGAAGCACACCAGATACTGAGTCTTTTCCATTTTGACAAATCTGGTAATCTTTAAAACTTCCAGCACCTGATTTGACATATTTAGATTAGAGTACTCTAGCTCTTCAAGAACCATGCTTTCAGATGAAGCATTTTGAGATCTGGGTAAATCACTGCCCTGGAAAAGAGTAAGAAGATCCTGTCTCAGAGGCACAGTTATAAGCATGTTTGTGACATTGTCAGCAGCAGAGAATACCAGGCCTGCCTGGCCTTTCCTAGCACTGGAAGAATCATTGTTGCAATTTCAACAAGACTCTTTCGATTAGTGGGAATGGAGGAAACAAATAAAGGAATTTGACCCTCCTGGGAAGGGATGGAGGGAGAGAGAGAACATCCCGTGGGATTGCCTCTTGAGGAGGATCAGCAACAAAAGTGGAGGACCCTTCTGTTCCCCCAAGAGACAAACAGATCCTTTTCTAAGACTCCCATCTCTGAAAAACTGAGTCGAGCACTTGCTGGTTCAGCGACAATCCGTGGGTCACTTGTTCCATCCTGCTTAGTGACTCTGCTAGTACATTGTCCTTGCCTGCTAAGTGTACTGCAGATATTTTATATTCATGGATTATAAAATGGCGTGAGAAAATCTAGAAATCTCATTGGCCAAGAGACATCAGCTGACCGTACATTAAGTCTCTATATACGCACAGTCATCTAGGTCCTAAACCACATCACACAATAAGCAAATCAGTCCTCCTACAACCAGAACTATCTTCCATCAGTCTCACTAGATCCAGAACTGATTTTCCATCACAAACATGGCTGTTACCTTTACACTGTAAAAACCTTCAACTGGGCCCTAAAAATAAAACTACCTTAAATAAAAAATAAAACAAATTAATTAAAGGTTTTTTCCATGATCATCACACTCTCCTTACACACATAAACAAATTAGAAACAATAAGTACTATGTATAATTTTCATTGCAACTGTTTTTTTTGCTGACAGTGAAAACCCCCCATTCTATTTTTACCTGTTCATCGGGGAAATCTCTTCTGCTGTCCCTGACAGTGAGATAATTGAGTCTGTGGCTTTAGAAAAGCCTTTGTGTGTGTATATACAGTATGTTAGAAGAGGACATTTCAGCCAGTGGAATTGAGCAGGAATTTTGAATCCCTGTATTGCATGGTAAACATTCCATGATAAACATTCCATTTCTTGAATGTGGGGAAACACAGAGAAAAAACACAGAATGAAGAAAGTAAGCAATAATACTATATAAACAAAGGGAAAAGGTGGTAAATGACTCACTCTGCTGTTTAGCTTTTAGGACAGATCAATCAGTTAATGATGCTGTCAGTGAGTGTGGCAGTTTTGAACCACACTCATGCTTGCAGCATTGAGGAACTGAAAAGCCTCTGTTATGGCTTCCTTTTAGTTTTGTCTACAGAGTGAGGAGAATAAAATAAAGTAAGGGGGCTATGTGTCATACTCAGAATGAGGAAAACAGCATTTTGAATTGTTGTGGCTGGCAGGGGAATATGAAGCTTAAGTGGGCAGGGAGGTACACGCTGTATAATGCTACTTTAATCTAGCACCAATAGGCGGAAGGACTATTTTATGTTAAAAGCACAGATTCACTTACATTTTTTACTTATTTAAACATGTGTTTCAAAAAAAAAAAACTGCTTCTAAAAATAAAGGGCCATTTTATAAGCGCAGTAAGACACTCCAGGGTTGTGCATTATGGTGTGATAAACACACTCATGTGGACAACCGGCACTCATCCTTCGGCCTCGTGCCTAACTACGCCCCTAGGAGTGCGGTTATCACACCGTAATGCACACCCTGTCATGTCTTATTGCTTACATATGCCAGGTTCCACATCTGCATAGCCTCTGAACAGAGTTTTGAGGAGCTGGTACCCCCGTTTATTTATGTAATGCTAAAAGTCTGGATGGCTGAGAGGGACCAGGGGGTGGTGGTGGATGTCAAGAGGAACAACTCGGAGACTTGTAGGAGGGCAGCGGCAAAGGCCAACAGGATGCTTTGATGCATCGCTAGGGGGATCACCTCCAGAAGGAGGGAAGTGATACTCCCACTGTATAACTGCTTGGTGAGGCCGCACCTCAAGTACTGTGTGCAGTTTTGGAGGCCACATTTAAAGAGGGACATTGAACTCCTGGAGAGGGGCCAGACGAGGGCAACCAAAATGATTTGGGGCTTGGGGGATAGGACCTATGGGGAGAGGCTCGAAGAGCTAAATATGTACACATTGGAAGAGAGACGGGACCAGGGGGACATGATAGAGGTCTTCAGGTACATGAAGGGGGTAAATATGGGAGAAGCAGTCAGGGTGCTCCGAAGGAAGGAAGGAAGGGGGGCAACTAGAAGGCATGGGTGGAAGCTGGAGGGGGGGAGATTCAGGGGAGAAAGGAGGAGGTGCTACTTCACTGAGAGGGTGGTGGAGCCATGGAATGCGCTGCCCAGGGGGCTGGTGGAGGCAGAAACGATGGAGGGGTTCAAGAAGGGGTGGGACAGGTACAGGGGAAGGGTTCTGGAAGCAAAAACCAGTGCAGCGAGAATATCTGGGACTGGGAAGGGAGAAGCCAGAGAGGGGGGCAGTAAGGTCAGCTCCCAGAGTGGGGGCTAACCAAACAAGCAGACACGAAAGACCGTTAGGCCTATTCTGCTGGCATTTTAGTATGTTAGTATTGTAGTTGTAGGGAGAAGAACAGAGAGTTGTATCAGGAAATGCTAAAGGAGGCAGAGACAAGCAGTGAGGAACACAAAGGTGTAATGATAAACCCAGGGGGTGACTAAAGAGGAAACATTTTTATTTAGGCAAATGAGTAAAAAGAAGAAGATTGGGGGGTGAGGTTAAGAAGAGCAGGTGGGGACTGTGCAGAGGAGGATCAGGAGAAAGTAAATATCCTGAACAAATACTTTGTTCACTCTTCACAGAGTAAGGGGAAGGGGATGGTCCACATGAAAGCAACAGGAGCACTGGGGGAGGGAGGTAGACAGACACAAGCCCTATTACAGAGGAGAGAGTCCTGAAGGGACTTGCAAATCTGAAAGTGGACAAGGTTATGGTGCCAGAAGGGGTACACCCAAGGGTATTGAGGGAACTCAGGGAGTTACTGGATGCACCTCCGACAGCTTAGTTCAACAACTGACTGGAAACGAGTGATTCTGGAGGACTGGAGGAGGATAGATGTAGTCCTGCTTCATAAAAGTGGCAGCAGGGAAGCGGCTGGCAACTATAGGCCAGTCAGTCTGACACTGGAGGTGGATAAATTAATTGCGTCACTGCTAAAAGAAAGAACTGTGGAGTATCTTGAATCCAGCATGTTACAAGATCTGAGGCAGTGCAAATTCATGAGGGGAGGTCATGTCAGACAAATCTGATAGATTTCTTTGACTAGGTGACCAGGAACATAGATCAGGGTGGGGCAGTGGATGTGGCCTACTTCGATTTCAGTAAGGTCTTCTACACCATTCCACACAGGAGACTTATAAGGAACCTGGGAAGCTTAGGAGTGAGTCCTAAGGTGGTAAACTGGGTATGAAATTTGTTGAGGGATAGGCAACTGAGGGTAGTGGTAAATGGAGTTCACTCTGAGAAAGGGAGGGTGACTAGTGGGGTGCCTCTGGGCTCAGTGTTGGGACTAATCCTCTCTAATGTCTTTATAAGTGACATTGCAGATGAGCTGTAGGGGAAGGTATGCCCCTTAGCAGATGACTCCAGAACCTGCAGTAAGGTGGACGCTACAGAGGGGGTGGAAAGAATGTGCACAGACCGAAGAAGACTCAGGGAGGGCAACTAAAATGGTGCAGGGTCTGCAACTGAAACCCTACTTGGAAAGACTGAAGGACCTCAATATGTACACCTTGGAAGAGAGGAGGGGACAAGATAGAGACCTATAAATACCTCACAGGGATAAATAAGGTGCAGCAGGGGAGTATTTTTCAGAGGAAAAGATGCACGAGAACAAGAGGACATGAAATGAACCTGGAATGGGGTAAATTCAAGAGAGATGTGAGGAAGTACTTCCTCACTGAAAGACTGATGGATGCCTAGAGCAGAGGTGGTGGGGGCAAAAACAGTGGTGGAATCCAAGAATGCATGGGATGGGCATAAGGAACTCTTAGTAGAAGGCAAGGGGGGAGCCGGAGATCAAGTAAGGTCTGCAGTGTCAGTGCAGGCACAGGGAAAAAAAATGAGCAGACTGGGTGGGCCAAGCGGTCCTTATCTGCTGTCAGATTCTATGTCTCTATGTTTCTGTAAACCCCCAAATGCAGGCTTACCTGGCTCACTCAGTCCCAGGAGCTGTGTTGGGACTCAAGCCCCGATGCCTTTGGTGCCACAACTGCGGCAGTGCCCCATGGTGCAGCAGGGACCTGGAAGGTAGAGTGTCCCCATGTCACTTGGCCCCAGAAATACTAATGAATGATCAGGGCTGCCAGGGAAAGAAGAAAAGAAAAAAAAACAATAAACAGGCATGGCCATGGTAGCGTCGCATAGCGTGCATGCTACATTGGGAGGGGAGGATTTAAAGGCACAGAGCTCCCATTATCTTTTTGGCCATGGCCAACTGGAAAATCAATGTTTCCTGCCCCCAAGATGAGCAGAGGGAAGAGGTGCACAGTGACTGGATGAGCTCCAGTTGCAAATACCATATAGTTTAGCCCTGTCAGCGGGTTAAATCACTGAGGGCGGCCCCAAAATCGTAGGTGGCTGGGGGAGAAAGCAAGATGGCGGACCCAATGCAACAATGACGACCACGGGCTGCTGGGAAATTACCCAGAGGCAGTCTGGAGGTCACATGGGAGCCGGCAGCCAATGACAGGGAGGTTGTGCCCAGGGTTTAAAAAGAAAAAAAGAGTGCGAGAAGGGAAAAGAACAAAGGAGAGTGCTGAGAGGAGGGGAGCAGAGGGCTGGAAGAGAAATGAAAAACACAATCTGAGACTGAGAGGGAAGGCAGCAAAGGCTGCCTGCTTGGTCGTGGGCTCTCTGGCTGTATTTCCCCATCTCTCACCAAAGTAAGACAGGAGGAAGGCTGCAGTTTTGCAGGAACAAGGACAGGGGTCCTCCAAGGTCACTGGGGACTGACTGGCTGGACCTAAAGGGACAGTTACAGCAAGCCTTGGGCTTTGTGGACTGCTCCACGCAGGGGCCTGTTGTATCAGCCAGGGGAGAGCCCTGGAAGCTGGGCTGCAACCCGCCCAGTTCTGGTTGAGGAGAACCGAGCCACCCTGTGTAGCCAGGGTGAAATCGCTACTGCAACAGAGACCAGAGACGAGAGAGAGAGAGAGAGAGAGAGAGAGAGACTAACAGGCCTGCCTGGTGAACACTGTATACAAAGGCCGTCAGGTGAAGCTGGAAAGGCCAGGCAGGCGAAGAACAGCACTTCACTCACCATCCGTGTAGTTCCCTGGATCAGGGAGATCATCATCCTCCTGGGAAACCATGAGTACCCCGAGCTGCAGCTCTGGGAATTTACAGACAAAAGTTAAAAGGGTCGGGCAGGAGCTCCACACCTCTACGTACTGCTTCAAACTCCCAACACCTAGTTGTGCATGTTCTACATGAGCCCCACCGAAAGACCGCAGGCCTGCAACTGAGTACGGTGAGGCACCCACCGTCAGGGACTAGTCTGGGTGCACCCAGGGGAGGGGGGGGGAGCTCATACGTGGTTGCGTGCATGAGTATACGGAGGCATGAGGGAGTAGCCTTCACCTTCCCTGTCTTAGAGCATTTTAAATAAAAAGGGATTACTGTTTGCCATTTCTTCTAAGTGTTTGTGTCTGGTCATTATCATTAATGCGGGATGGGGGTATTGATATAACTGTGCAGGAGGGGTCAGCCTTTACAGGGATACAACATTGTTCCTGGGGGGTGGTAACCTGGTTTGTCCACAGGAGGCCGTACCACTGCCCCAGGTGGAGGTACCAAGTCACCACTGGCAATCTGGCCAGAGCTCAGGCCCGGCCCCTAGGGGAAGTATGCTGCATACCCTGAGGGCTCCGGGGCAGCCCAGGTGAGTGAGAAAAGGGGCTGTTACATTTCTATTGTCTGTCTTGATCAAGATTAAAACAGGGAGGAGAAAGACTCCATGGACAGGAGCATAGCCCTAAGCTCTAGCAGGTTTATGTGTTCCAGACGTTTCTGTGGTTCCCTGACATCATTTATTGTTTGGTCCCCTAGATGGCTTCCTTCACTCCAGGAGGGGGTATCTGTAGTAAGAACGCTTTCTGGTGAGGGCTGAAGGAAGGGAGTACCCTCTCCGGAGTTCCTTACCTCTATCTACACTCTAAAGCCTGTACCAAATGCTGAGTGACTGGTACTGGTTGCTCTAAAGGTATATTTACTTGGTGCCAGTACCTTCTTAGGTGATACTGGACATCTCACTTACAATCTTGCCCATGGTATCACTGCTGTGGTGGAGGCCATGTGACCTAACAACTGCAGAAATTCCTGGGCTGACCTCTTAAGACCTGACAAGAAAGAGTTTGCATACTGAATGAGGGTTTCTGCTCTCTGAGTTGGCAGATATGCCCTCCCTTGTTTTGTGTTCAGTTTTGTGCCTATGAACCCCAGTATTTGACTGGGTTCTAGGTGGGACTTTACCAAGTTCAAGAAGTCCAATTTGTGCAGTGTACTCTTTGCAGTCTGGATTGAGCACACTGCATCCTTTTGTATTGTTTCCACATACTAGCCAGTAGTCTAAGCAGAGGAACACCACTGTTCCCTGCTCGCACAGATGTGGTGCCACCATTGACAGGCACTTTGTGAACACTCTGGGTGTTGTGGTGAAGCCCAAAGGCATTACTGTGAACTGGTACTGTGAAAGGCCTACCCTGAATCTTAGGCATTTTCTGTGGCTTGGTTTTATTGAGATAGAAACTTGGGCATCTTTCAAATCCAGGGACCCTAGTCATCCTGTCTGAAGAGATGGAATCACTGTCTAGAGTGTTATCATTCTGAGCTTTTCATTTTTCAGATGTCTGTTCAGGAACCTCATGTCCAGAATGGGTTGCCAGTCCCCATTTTTCATGTGAAAAGGTATCTGGAAATGCAGCCCTTTACCAGCTAGGAGACAGGGATCTTTTCCACTGCCTTTAACAATTATCTGGAAAGGAGGCCCTTTCCCAGCAGGTAAATAGGAACCCTTTCCACTGCCTTTAACTGCAGCAAGTTTATCACCTCCAGATCCAGCAAAATTGTTGTGCTCAGAATTCTGATCTGGAAATACTCTGGTTTGACTTCACTTTGGAAATTTTACAAACTGAAGGGTAACACATTGTGATTTTCTTGGCCAGCAAAGATCCAATAAAAAAGTAAGAGAGAATAGGAGACAGTTGTTGCTGTTAAGTAGCAGGTCCCACCCAGACAGTCAGTCAGGCATTTTTGATAGCAGCTTGTATTAGTGTATTGTTCACTTTTCCCTTACACCCCCTCCCTCACTTGCAGGTTAAAACTGTTAAAAAACATAAATAAATTCTGAAGTATATTGTCAGTGGTGTGCGGGGCGTTTAGAGTTAGGGAGCACAGCACTGGACATGAAGAAGAGGGAGCTACTCATTGTTGTGATACTGCTGGTGGGAGCCCTGCAATGCAGGGATGCAAGAGTTAGTGCAGTGCCGAAGGTTAATCTACAGAGGATATATTTGGTCCTACTTACACTGTAGTTGAAGGCAGGCTGGGCAGTTGGTGGCCGTATACTCTGTGACACGTGGTATGGGGGCCAGGGCCCCTGGGTGCTGAGTTGAGTATTTGAGCTGTAGAGGGATCATGGCAGCACTGGAAGCTGTAGCAAAGGTGAGTGTGAGCTGCAGCCCCAGGCAAGCAGCAACACACCCTGCATTAGTGTCCATTAGGAGAAGCAGAGGAAGGGCTTGTGATGAGCATGGAAGCCAGGAGACTAAAAAAATATGATATTCAGATACAATGCAACTTATTTCTGTATTTATCTCCCCTCATTCTTTGGTACTAATGATATTTGCTTGAAAATAAGATCTTTGTTCCTTTGGGGTCCTGCTTTAGCATCTGATGAAGTTGAAATCCTCAGCTGGAGTTATTGTATTATATTCAAAAACATTTCCTCCAGAGTTAACACCTCTTCACGTTGCCTTAACAAACCAGATTCAGCAACGTGCCACTGAACAACATGGGAGATTACTGATTCAGGTTAGTAATAGCAGAATAAGGTGGTGTTACCATTGTCAGTAATGTTCATAAGGAAGAAATTCTATCAGGCTTGCACAATTTTTTTTTCCTTTAGCGCCAATGTTGTCACAGAGATATCATAACACAGTGCCTGGTATGCAGAGATGGCTGTCATGTGCACCTTCAGGGTCATAGTTTGCTGTCCCAGTTGTGACAGGGACCAGAGGTAGTCGAGAATGGTTATGACTGGGTAGGCAATGGGATTAAGCTCCTTCCCCTGACCAGAGTGAAAGTCTCTCCCACTTAAATTCATAGCATTTGTGAGTCAGTTCCTTTCAGGACACCTCTACCACATCGAGAACATCTTCCGAGAGACCCAAAGTCTGGAACTCTAGCCGCTCAGGAACCAGGCTGAGAGGTACAGAGACTGAAGGTCTAGGTGCAGAACCATTTCCTGTTGTCTGATCAGCAGGTTGGGGTGGAGAGGTAGTCTTCATGGCAGCCTGATGCTGAGGCTGAGGAGATAAGATACCAGAACTAGTGCTATCAGGCTCATCTGCACCTTGTCCTTCCAAACCTTGATCACTACCTTGTGAACCATGGGGAAGGGAGGGAAGGGATACAGAAGGCCTGAAGTCCAGGGCTTTGAGAAGGTATCCCCTGTGGTGTCCCAGATTGAGAGAGGTGGGCACAGAACAGCCTCAGTTTTCTGTTCTCCCATCAGGAAAACAGAGTCATCAGAGGTATGTTCCAATAAGAGAACAGGTGGTCTACCACCTCCTGATTCAGGGACCACTCATGCACTGTCTCTATGACCCAGCTGAGAGTGTCCATCAGTTGGTTATTCTCTCCTGCAACCTGGACCACCAGGAGATCTGCTTGTAGGCTGCACATGAAAGTCCAGGTGTGAAGAGCCTCCTGACACAATGGAAAGGAGTGCATCCTGCCCTGACTCTTCAGGTAGAACATGATGATCATGTTGTTCGTCTGGACCTGGATGATCTAATCCCGAATCAAAAGAGCGAATTCCATCAAAGACAGACACACTTCATGGAGCTCCATCAGGGTGATGTGGTATCTGGACTCCCAGGAGGACGAGAACCCATGGGTCCTGTGGTCTCCCAGGTGAGCTCCCCACCCCACCAGAGACCTGACCATCACACGTGCAAAATAATGCACCTGGGATGAAGGAACCCTGGGGAGAGCTACAGGATGGAAGGGAGTTCATGATGATAACCAAGGAAGAAAGTAACATAGGGGTTATCATTTCAGATGACCTAAAGGTGTCGAAGCAGAGTACAAAAGCTGCAGGGAGGGCCAGTGGCATGCTGGGGTGCATAGGCAGAGGTATCACTAGCAGAAGGAGGGAGGTGGTGATGCCATTGTATAAAACACTAGTGAGGCCTCACCTAGTGTATTGTGTGCAATTCTGGAGGCCGCACCTTCACAAGGACATTGACAGGGTGGAGGCAGTCCAGAGAAGGGAGGCTAAGATGGTACAGGGCTTGCACCAGAAAACATATGGGGAAAGAGTAAAGGACCTCAATATGTACTCACTGGAGGAGAGGACGGAGCGGGAGGACATGATAGAAACATTCAAGAACCTTAACTCATTACCTCCAATAGCTCCATATGAAGTCCAAACTATCCATTGTTTACCTGACACAAAATGGCTGCCCAGGAGGTAATGAGTTAAAGGCATAAACAAGGTGCAGGGGGGAGATATCTTCCAATATAGGACGAGTACAAGAACGAGGGGGCATGATATGAAATTGGAAGGTGGCAGGTTGGTGGGAAATGTGAGGAAGTTCTTCTTCACAGAGAGGGTGGTGGACACATGGAATAGGCTGCCACAGGAGGTGGTGGGAGCGAGAATGGTGGAGGACTTTAAACATGCCTCGGACAGGCATAAGGGGACCTTAGAGGTGGGAAGGAGTGGTGAAAAGCTGTTGACCAGATAGGGTCAATTGCCGCAAACAAGTGTAGGGCTTATGGGCAGACTGGATGGGCCTAGCGGTCCTTGTCTGCCAACAATTTCTGTGTTTCTATGTGAGCATGTTTTACAGTTTTGGGTGAATGAATGGGATCCCTTCCACCAGATGTTGTGGGCACAGCCACCACTGAATGGCATCCCACATCAGCTGGGTCACCAAGACTGGCTGGTACAGGCAACGTAGGCACTGGGACCACTTATAGCTCAATTCCCACTGCAGTGGAGCATCCTCCAGTGGGCCCACTGGACCATGCTGGTAGAAGCTATGAAAAGCCCCAGCAGCCGTTGGAAATCCCACTGACCAGGCAATGGAGATAAGATCCAATGCCCAGTCTGCAGGGAGGCAGGCCTTCACCTGCAGGGAGTTGAGTTCTGCCCTGATGAACTTGATCACCTGTGAGGGGAACAGCTCTGACTTGGCCGGGTTGACCAGATGACCCAAGTATTGACAGGTCTGGATGGCAAGCAGACAGTCATCCAGGTAGGGATGTAGCTTGACAACTTTGTGCTGCAAGAAGACCACCACCACTGCCATGCACTAGGTGAAGAGCCTCGGCATAGATGAGAGGACAGATGGCATGATCTGGAACTAGCAGAGCACCACCTCTGCACAGAACTGAAGGTACCAGCAATGAGATGGACAGAATGGAACGTGTCCTGGAGGTCTAGGGAACAGAATCATGTCCCCTGTTCCAAGGATGGTATGATCTGATTCATTGTGACTATCCAGGTTTTTATCCTCTGTCTCCCCGGCTACCCCCTACTGATCGACTCTCCCAGCCCAGTCACCCAGCTCCTCTGGGGCTTACCTTCCGCCAGCATCCCTTGCCACCAGACTGTGGCCTGTGCCCGGCCACAGGTGCAGGGCCTGTGAGAGGGTGGTCATCATCCTGTCATGGGGGGGGTCCTCCAATTTTCTCCCCGTTACTCCCTGAGGCCTCAGCAATGCACGGTCGTGCATATGTGCCAGAACAAGAAGCCCAGTCCACCACCCAGCCTAGCACCAGCACCCATATGCCTGATGCTACCATCGAGCCTCCACTTGGTGGTAGCCAAGAGCCGGGAAAGTCTACCTCACTCGGCTGCTCTATCCACTCCCTGCCCCACTTCCCCAACCCCAGCAACTCACAAGGCCATTCCTTGAACACAGGTCACTGGCGTCATGAGAGATAAGACGTCCACTGCCTCAGCTCTATACACCACTGGGCCGGATCATCTGGGCCCATCTTATGTAAAAATTCTGCATTCTTCCACCAAGGAAAGTGGGGCCGAGATGAGCCTACGTACCCTCACTGTGATACGCAAATAATGTGATTATATACTACTATGTAAATAATTTGTATATATTCCCTACTACCCTTCCCCCAGGACGCATCTGGAAATCAGCTGTTCTCAGCTGAGTATGTCTTTCCTGGTGGAAATAAATAAATATGCCACCCCTTCGCCCTAGACCTCCATTACGTTTTTGGGCAAAGTCTCCCCTGTCACTACTGCCCTTGAACCCAAAGTATGATCCTGTATTCCTCTGGTTTCTGATATTCCAAAATGGATTAAAAAACCTTGATACTGCCTCTGTTGGACAGCTCCTCGACTTTTGAAGTAGAGTTGGCCTTTTGCTGCTGTTTTGATACTGGAAGATGATCCTTTTTATCCTGGATACCTTTCAAAATGTCATCCAGGCCTGATCCAAGTAACAAGCCTCCCTCAAAATGTCATCCAGGCCTGATCCAAATAACAAGCCTCCCTCAAAATGTCATCCAGGCCTGATCAAAATAACAAGCCTCCCTCAAAGGCTAAATTAAACAGACTGGCCCAATGCCACAGTCATACACCCCACATGGTGGACACAATATGACAAGTGGAGCGAGCTGACATTCATAAGCTCTCAAGCATGGCATGTCCTAGAAAGGTGGAGGCCAGGGATACCAGCTATAAAATACTTCACCCTCAGAATCCGGGGAACAAAACTACCCATCGCCATAACCCATATGTTTAGTGCTCTGGCGACAATAAAAGATGCATAGGAGGTACAAAGGGTTGCTCCACTGGAGGTGAAGGCACTTCTGCACGAAACATTCACCCACTTATTGTGCGTATCCGCTAGGTCCAGAGATCCCTCAATTGGAATAGTCATGTGCCTTATAGAGTAATGTACAGCCTTATCTGCCAGGGGTGGAGTTTCCCACTTGTGAGTATTTTCTTCCATACAAGGAAAACACTGTACCCTGGGTTTTGGCAGATATCTTCTCTGGTTTGCACCTACCCCATCCAGTTCAATAATTTTATCACAGTGTATAAAGTTTAGAAAACACTTTGGAGTGGAGGAGGATGTGGACAAGACTGGATTCACATCCAAGGCCTCCATGGTTTGAACCTTCTTCAGCTGCAATGTCCTACAAACCCCAGTTTTAAGATAAGACAGAAACCTTGCATTGAACAGGGAAAGGATTGGAATCCACCTTTTAGGCTCCATCCACTCCCCTTCCTCCTCCTCATCCGAGGGTTCATCCTCATCGCCAAGTAATATTTTTGGGTTAGGATTTTCCCCACGTTCCCTGGTATCCTCCTCCTGACCCTCTGCATGGTCAAGGTCGAGGTTTGCCTGCAGATCTAGGTTAGCAGATTGTCCTACTCTGGTGTACCTGGACATGCCTGTGTGCCCCCGATCTGAAGGGCCTTACTTGGGTTCAGGTGTATTGAAAGGGATGTCCTGCAGGACATCAGGGCTCAAAGCTCACGAAGAGCAATAACAAGGATTTATGCAATTCTGCTTTGCCAATGCCACTGGTACAGCAGGTGCCCCCCCAGCTCGGGTTCTGGCTGTAGGGAACCGTGATAGTCATATTAGCTTGAGTAACACAATGGGGCAACAGGAACCCAGTGGAGAAGGCTGCATTACCCTTCTGCAGGTCTAACATCTTTTAAAAACCAGAGGTCTCCAATAAGTCATGGTGCCAATGTCTCTAGACCAGAAAAACAGCCCAGAATACACCAAGAAGAACTGTCTGGGTCCTGTTTTTTGTTGTTGTTAAATGAATGCTGCTCTGATCTCCTCCCCCTGCTGAGGTGAAGAGCCACGAGAAAACCAACAAACAAACTGAAAACTTAAGACTGCTGGGTAGAGGGACAAGGCAAGGCTGTCTTTTGTCTCCCTATCTTTTTGCCCTATTTATAGAACCACTGGCAGCTCTCCTTCGAAACTCTCCTATAGTAGAGGGAATCCCGATCAGTCAAAGAGAATATAAAATAGGATTGTTTGCGGATGACATAATGCTGACCCTGTTGTCCCCTCCACAATCAATCCTGTCTACTTGGAACATTTTATCTCAGTTCGAGAAAGTGGCGGATTTCAAACTAAACATAAGTAAAACGGAAATTCTATCCTTCAATTATCTCCCCTCTCCCCAGATAAAAAAGACCTTCCCATTTAAATGGCGATCAACTAAAATAAAGTACTTAGGCATCCACCTTCCTTCTGATCCCGGGGTCTTGGAACTCACTAATTACAAACCATTAACCCTCCAGATACAGGCTGATCTAGACAGATGGTCTCCAATGTGTATCTCCCTGTACCAAAAAATATCAGTAATCCATACCAATGCCCTCCCCAGGCTTCTCTATCTGTTTCAGACCATCTCTTACTTCCCTTCTAAGTTCTACTTTAACTCTTGGAATAAAATCGTTCAAAACTTTATATGGGGGAAAAATCGTCCCAGAGTCAGACTACCCATTCAAAAACTATCGCTAGCGCAAGGTGGTTTGAACCTCCCAGACTTCTACTTATACGCTCAAGCAGCATTCCTAAGAACTTTAGTACTATGGCTCACTGATTCCTACATTTCCCCTTGGAAATCTATAGAATTTCATATCAATGACTTACACGATATAAAAAAGATTCTGTTTTCCTCTGACAATAGATCCCTTAACCCATCAGCGTTAACAGAAATAACGGCTCAAACATACAAGCTATGGAAACAGACAAGAAAAGCAGGCCCTGCCCAAAAAATATATAAATACTGTAAGCTAATATCGCAAGACGATAAATTTACCCCAAACTACATGGACCAAACCTTTACACGTTGGCGAGATAGGAAAATTACGTACCTACCGTAATTCTTGATCTTCTTGGACGAGTCTCCACCACTCATTCACACTAGTGGGATTAGCGCCGGAGGCACTAAGACCCATCGGGAGCAAACTTTTTGCTGGAGGGTCGGCGTAGCAGGCGATACGCGCGAGACACGGCGGCCATGAAAGCAGCGGCTCGAGCGGTAATGACTATCTCAAGCATTTACCCTCCAACCGGCCATCAGTACCTTTTTTACCAAGGAGGTGCAGCGCAACTAACGTAAAGAGTAAACCTAACATTAAAAACGGACATAAGATAGTCCGTTATGACCCGTAAGAAGGGTCAGCAAAGAAGTCTCACGGCCTAAAGATTTGAGGAGGAAGACCAATACAGCGGTGAGCTCGGGGATGGAGGGCGTGTGAATGAGTGGTGGAGACTCGTCCAAGAAGATCAAGAATTACGGTAGGTGTAGTAATTTCCTATCTTCCTGGACATAAGTCTCCACCACTCATTCTTACTAGTGGGAGAGTACCAAGCTGATAATCCCCAAAGAGGCGGCAGGAGAGCCAGAGCTCACGCGTCTAAGATAGAAGCCCATTAAGGATAGTTCTGCGAATGCGGAATGTCGTACTAGCATGAACATCCAGTGCATAGTGCTTAACGAAGGTATGCACTGAGCTCCAGGTGGCGAAGCTAGTATATATCTGCAATTGGAACATTGCGACTTCCGCTAGAAGCCACAGCACTTCCTAGTAGAGTGAGCGCACACTCTACCTTCTAATTTAACTTGAGCCATGGAATAGCAATGACGAAGGCATGCCACTAACCATGAAGAGATGCATCTAATAGCGACAGGTTGACCAGCCGTGTAAGCTGAAAGAAAACGAACAGTTGCTGAGTCTTATGAATATCCTTGGTTCTATCTAAATAGAACCGCAAGGCTTCTTAACATCAAGGAATGAACAGCTCGTTCCCCTTCATTTTGAGAACTAGCGAAGTAAGCGGGAAGTACCAGAGGTTGGTTTAGATGGAATTCTGACAACCTTGGGAAGAAATTTAGGATGAGTAATGGAGAACTACGTTGTCTTTTATGGAATACAGTATACGGAGGGTCCGTAGAACAGGCATGTATTCTGTGAAACTCATGTGGCTGAGGTAATGGACCAGGAAGGCAGTCTTCCAGGTAAGAAATTTTAGCTCGCAGGTAGCTAAGGGTTCGAAGGCTTCCGAGTGAGCATGTCCAGCACCAGGTTAATGTCCCAGGCTGCAACTGGACGCTTAACAGGGGGTCTGGTATGGAGAATCCCCTTAAGAAATCTCTTCACCATAGGTAACTGAGCCAGAGTTAAGGAAGAAACCGGCTCATGGGCGCTGAGATGGCACTAAGGTGAACTTTAACTGTGGAGTACTGAAGACCTAAGTTTGACAGGTCAAAAGATATTCCAGAACCTTGCCAGGAGGACAGGAAAAGGGATTCCAAGAGGATTTTGCACACCAGAGAAACGTTTCCATTTAGAGCGTCGTTTTGGTGGCTGGCTTCCGAGCAGCCAGAAGGATGTCTGAAGACTCTACGAGAGCGTTGAACCGATTCACTTCTATCTCTTCAGGAGCCAAGCATGAAGGTGAAGTGATTTCAGGTTGGGATGGACCAACGAACCCTGAGTCAAAAGACTGATTTGCAAAGGAGAGTGGTCTCGGAGGCTGCCAACATACATTGAGTAGAGGAAACCATAGTTGCGAGGCCAGGAAGGAGCAATGAGAATCATCTTGGTCCCCTGAGACTCGAACTAGGAGTACTCTCTGGATTAGAGGAAGCGGTGGAAAGGCGTAAAAGCGTTTTGTCCACACTGCAGCCTGAACATCCTGACAAGAAACAGGCCCTGGATTTCTGGAGCAGAAGAGAGGCAGTTTTGCGTTGAGTGGGGATGCAAAAAGGTCCAGGTCTGGAGTCCCCCACTCTTTGAACAGGGACCGAGCTATGGCTGGATCGAGAGACCACTCGTGAGGGTCTGCCTCCGTTCTGCTGAGGTGATCTGCTAGGTCGTTTTGTATACCTGGCAGATAAACCGCTTGAATCAGAGACTTGTGCTCCAAGCACCACTCCCACACCCTCATTGCTTCCCTGCAAAGGGGGCAAGAATGAGCACCGCCTTTGCTTGTTGATGTAATACATCACTGCTTTGTTGTCCGTTTGAAGGAGAATGTTCCTTGTGACAAAGGACATCCTTCAGAGCTAGGATTGCACAAGGACCGCTCTCATCTCCAGGACATTTATGTGGAGATGAGTTTAATTGAGTCCATACACCTTGGAGTGTGGAGGGAGAGACAGTGAGCTCCCCATCCCATCACACATGCGTCTGTGGTATGGAGATCTGATGATCCGGAGGAGCAAAGGGGGATCCTTCCAGGAGATTGCTCTCTCGGACCACCAGGTGAGAGACCTTCAAGGGGCCCGTCACCTTGATGGATGATAGACTGGGGTGAGAGGTCAGGGACCACTGGTGGAGAGCATCCATTGGGTGGTTCTCATGTGCAGTCGGGCCAGAGACAGTGAAGACCGAGGACCCACTAGGACCCAACATCGTTGCATACCAGAGAGCTGTAACCGATTGGTTCTCCTGATGTAGTGGCCATTCGAAGGATGTCGAGGTCTTCTGTCTTCTGGAAGGAAAGCCTTCGCTGAAGGGTGTCTAGAAGCGTCCCTATGAAAGGAGCCTCTGGGAGGTTGCAGTTGAGATTTTTCAAATTCAACAGAACTCCCATGGACGTGAGAAGACGGAAGCCGTTTGCATGGCTTCCAAAGTCCCTTGGACGGAAGGGCTTGCTAGAAGCCAATCGTCCAGGCGAGGGAAACACTCAGAGTCCGACTTTCCTGAGATCATGCCATGAGAACTGCACAACACTTTGCAAACTCACGGCTGAGGACCTAAAGGCAGGACTCTGAACTGATAATGTTGACCCAAAGCTACAAACCTGAGGAACTTACGGTGGGTCGGGTGGACGAGGATATGCTGGTAAGCATCCTGCATATCCAAGAGGCCAGCCAGTCGTGCTGATGCAGCAAGGGTAACAGGGTACCTGAAATCATCTTGAATTTCTCCTGGGGAGGAATTTGTTTAACTTTCTGAGGTCTAGAATGGGGCGCATCCCCCCAGATTTCTTTGGAACCAGAAAGTAATGGGAGTAGAACCCTGTGTTTCGCAGATGCGGGGGCACCAGTTCTATTGCCCTGTTGTTCAGAAGGCCCTGGATCTCCGCGGTGAGGAGGTCTGACTGAGAGGCCGACAACCTGGGTTGTCGTCTGGGAGGACAATTCGGGGGGGTTTCCAAGAAATTGAGAGAATAACCCTCGCGAATTATCCGAAGGACCCATTTGTCCGAGGTTATGGACTTCCACTGGTTGTAGAAGTACATCAGACGACCTCCCACCGGAGGAGAAAGTTCCACCTCGGGCAGAGTGGATGGAACTTGGGCCAACGACTCATAAGGTAGCGCTGGGAGCTTTAGGCCCCTAAACTTCTTCTCTTCTTTTGAGGTTGGGCAGGTTGGCTTTTATGGGCTTCAGCCAGCCTCTGCCTCGAGAAGGACTAACGACTATAAAACTGGCGTCTGTTCACATGCCCCGAGAGGGAGCAGGGCGGGAGAGTCTGGCCAACAATGGCTGATCTAGTCTTCCTGAGTGGCCTCTAGGCTTGCTTGCTCCACTGGGAGGCCAAAAGAAAGGAGCGCATCAAAAGGCAGCGCCATCACCTGCTGCTGGGCATCATTGGCAGAAGAGCCAGAAATGCACAGCTGGGAATGGGCGCCGGTACAAATCCCACGACTGCTGAGCAAGCAGTGTCGAAAGCGTCCATGACGGCTTTGACCTGTTGGTTATTGGACTCAATACCTCTAATAACGGTCAGAAGACTCGACTTGGAATCCGAATCTGGAAGAGCTTCAACCATTCTTTTCATAAGTGCCACAGGATATACTCATACTGAGAAAAGAAACTTGATAACTGGCAACATCATACTTAGAGTGGAGGCAGCAAAGACTCTCTTACCTAATGTATCAATCTTACGAGACTCTTTGTTAATAGGTCGAGAGCTACGTAGTAATTTGAAGAAACACGACCTTGTCATTCTGCCAGGACTACAATAGGATCCATAAAGGCTTAGGATGCCAAAATGGGGCGATCCTTGGAGCTGAATACTCTTATCAAGTGGATTTAGCCACTGAGGGAATAAGAGCAGGATTATTCCATACATTTGAGACAGCGTCTCGAAGGAAAACTGGATCGGAGGTTAAATCAGTGAGGATCTCGAGCATAAAAATACTGGAGTCTTAATATCGCACCAGGATCGATGTCTGTAGTCTGGAGAAAGAGTGGACCAGGTTCTTCAACAGAGACTTAAGAACAGGTCCTCGACCACAGGCTCTGTAGCAAGAAAGATCTGTTTCCTCACTTGTCACTAACCGAAGGTCTAGGTCAGGCTCTTATCATCCTGATGAATTCAGAAAGGACTGTTTGGACAGGAAGGTGAAAATTAGGAAGAAATACTTGAAAAACAAGGAGAGTCCCAAGGGCTGCGGTATGAGGCAACAAAGCAGACAGAAGCCGGCACCGAGGGAGTCCGCACCCGCCGAGAGGCATGGCCCATAGCGCCCAGTGGCGCGAGACACCGGCGCTTCCAGCCGGCGCGGCCAGAGGCGCGAACAGCGCGCCTATCCGCACCACCGGCGGCTACGAGACCCAGCGCAGCGGACAGCGCCGCAAAAAGCGACACAGCGGGCGCGACAAGCCAACAGACCCGCCGGAAGGCGCCAGGAAAACCCAGGAACCTGGAAAGCTAGAAGGAAAAAAACCGGGAGATAAGGGCATGGTGAGGCCCCCTCGACGCAACCATGAGGAAACACCTAACCTGCCGGTGTGGCACGAAGAGCCAGGAAGGGAACACAGACAACGCCCTACCTGATCGCGGAGGGCCGAGGGGCTCAGGGCAACCAGACAGGCAGAAGAACCAACCTCCAGGGCCCATTGCTCCCATAAGAGCTGACCCACTGATGAAACTGCTCATCAGGTCCTACCTATGGCGGGGAGGGACTCCGATGTCGAGGGCGGCGGTGCAGGAGGTGGCGACTCGGAAGAAGGGAACCGGCAACTAGCAGCGACTAACCGGCGTCGGCCAGCGCCAGACATACCAGAGGAGGCGACCTCGGTGAACCTTCTCTTTTACAGCCTGTAGGCGAAGAAGAGCTTCGAGCGAGCAGTTGCCGAGAATCGACCGTTTATTTTATGCGGCAGGGGACCATGCCACAGACATCGGACGGCCCGTTGCCGGAACCCGCTGAGGAGAAGGAGGCTGGCAGATCCAGCCAGCTGACTGAACAGCTTTCATACGAAGTGTCCCTACCATCACCTGACCTGCTCATGGGCTCCGTCCAGTAGGCGGGGCTTCTTCAAATGGGTTAATATTAGAAAATTTACGAAAATAGAATAAAATTAAGCGATACTACTTATCGAGATAAAGTTACAAAAAAAACAAACTGAAAACTATCGCTAGTTTGAAGTTTTGACTCCAACAAAATGACAGCGTTGTCACTGAAAGCTTTTCGGCAGTAGGAAAAAAGAACAAGTTTGGAAATTAAGTATGAGATGGTCATTACGCTCGACACGCTGCTAAGCATGTACGTGTCTCATGACGCCGTCTCTCGCGCCGACCCTCCAGCAAAAAGTTTGCTCCCGATGGGTCTTAGTGCCTCCGGCGCTAATCCCACTAGTGTGAATGAGTGGTGGAGACTTATGTCCAGGAAGATATAGGTCTATCACATATATACCAGTTCTTGTCTACGGAGGGAATTATCCCTTTTGACAGACTGCAAATTTCATTTCCCCTTAAGAACTCTGATCATTTTAGATATTTTCAGATTCATAACCATATCCTCTGTAATAATATAATACCCCTCAGATTACCTACCCCCACTCCTGAACTTCTCAAGTTGTTTACTGAAGCAAACAAGGGAAATTTGGGCACCCACTTAATAGGCGTTATTCATAGAGAACTTCGGAATGGCCTCCTTATATCTACAACGCCCATATTAGCCTCCTGGAATAAAGACTTGCAAACATGCATCTCCCCTGAACTATGGTCAAGGTCGGCACTAATTGAGATAAAATCTATCATCCCTTTACTGGAGAGATTTTCTTGGAAATGTCGATCTAGATACTTCAGAGCTCCATCAATACTAATGAAATATCTCCAGAGGAATATGGAAATGTTGGAGGAGGTGTGGATACAATGAGCCACGCTAGGACATGTTTTTGGTCCTGCCCACTTCTCATGCCCTTTGGCTCCCTTTCAGAATGAGTTAACTATAATTTTCTCTGAATCAGTGGAACTTACTGTAGAACAGTTCCTTATGGGAGTTTTTCCGGACCATGCCCCCCCGGGAGAAAACCCTACTCCCGATTTGTTTCATAGCAGCCAAGAAGGCAATTACTAAATGCTGGATGAGAACCCAGATCCCAACTGTCCAGAATTGGAGGCAAATAATGTCCGAAATTTATACAACCGAGACCTTCAATGTTGAACATCGAGGGGGATCCACCTCACGAATGCTGAAATGGGAGAGGTGGACCCAATATATAAGGAGTAAGCTGGGGGGGCTGTCCAAGGATAAGGGGTGTGGATATGGGCAGCAGAAAGGTGGGGCTGAGGGGAGGCTAGGCACAACAACTCTGAGAGCCACAGGACGATGTCACAGCCAACAAGCAGAGTGGGGATATTAGGACAAAGGAGCCTTAGATAGGGATGTTGACGCTAAGGGGAAAGCGTACGGGGTGAACATTCCGAATACAAAGAGAGTGGAGGGGAAGAGTCAGGAGGGGCTGTTGGGGGGAAGCCTAGAAGAGCAGACGTTAAGAAGGGAGAGGCTGTTGTGGGGAAGCCTAGAAGAGCAGACGTTAAGAAGGGAGGGGCTGTTGTGGAGAAGCCTAAAACAGCAGACTGTGGGAAGGGAGCTCTTAAGGAGAACAGAGCAAGAGGGGAAGAAGAGGGGCAGTTTAGAGGTGCAGTCAGGGGAAACTCGGTTACTTGATGGAGGCTGACATAGAGTGTCACAATAAATTTGAGCTACTAAGCAACCTAGAGGGAGAGGAAGGGGTTGGTGGAAATGAGGAAAACAATACAGAGGCCAGGGGGGAGGAGTCGGATACCCATGAGGCATCCCACAGACCGCAATGGAAAGGATAGAAGTAGTCCCAGAGGAGAAGGGAAATATAAATGTTAAGCAGATGGGGAGATGCAACATATTGCAGACATGAGGGAGAGAGCATGACTGGAGAGAAACTGGGAGACAAGGAGGTGGGATAGGAGCCCCCCTTCAGCAGGGGGGTCAGTACCAAGGATGGGGCCCTAGCTAAAGGGGACCCACAGAGAGCCTCTGGAGGCAGAGGTACTATTACAAGGGGAGAGGATGGCAGTGTGGGGGAAGGGGAAACCAGCAAGGGCAGGATAAATGGTTCGGATAAGAGAGGGTTAAAGGGGACACCTATTCAGAGGGGGTCTGAGTTAAGTGGGCAAAATAACGAGGGAGGCAGAAAGGGGAGAGTGACAAGGGGGTCTCTAATAAGGCAGGAAGATTCCCATGGAATTGAGATCATGAATAAAGGGGGGATGGGGGGCTGAGAGAGCATAGTGGAGGTAACCATAAGGATGATGGCGGTGTTAAGGTTCTGTTATTGGGAGACTCGGTGATTAGGGGTATCCAGTGGGAGGGACGGTGGGTGGATGCCATAGCCAGGTGAAGGTAGTGAGTATCTCTGGGCTGACAGTGCACAGAGCAAAGTTCATGGTGTATGAACTGGTTAGGGATTGTGGAGGGAAACCGGATTTCCTGGTGCATTTGGGAACTAACGATCTAGAGGGAAATAGCGTTTTGGAAATCCAAGCAAGGTTCCAAGAACTTGCCAGAGTCTGTCGGGATAATTGCCAGTACCAAAGGCCTCAGTGGAGAAAAAAATGAAGATCACAGAGGTTAATGACTGGCTCAGGAAGTGGGGTGAAGAGAGTGGGTTGGGGGTGTTAGGGAACTGGAAAGGAGTTTGGGAGGATAAGGGACTGTATGCCAGGACAGGCTTCATCTTGCCCCAACAGGGAAGGAAGTCCTTAAACAGGGGATGGCTGACTACATTCAAGAAAGGTGGGGTTTAAACTTGGAGGGGAAGGGATAAGGGAGGGGCTGACCAGAAGCCCTCTCCTCCAGATGAGGGGAGTAGCCTTCAAACCCAAGGGGAGGGGGGAAACAGACTGGGGGTGGAGGTTTCAGGAGGAGCAGAGGGAGGATGGCAGTATAAGGAACCTGGGTGGGGTTCGACAAAGGGGACCAGGGATAAGGGGTGGGGGTTGGTGTTAGTAAATGCCAGGAGCTTGGGAAACAAGTTGCCAGAGTTCCAGGCCATGCTGTTCGAGGGAGGGTGGATGTGGCGGCGGTCATGGAGACGTGGACCAACAAAAACCATGACTGGGACCTAAACGTGCAGGGGTACACTATGCTTAGGAAGGATAGAAAGGAGGGCAGAGGGGGTAGAGTGGCTATGTTCATTAGAGATGACATAGAAATTGCTAAGGTAGAAGAGGCAGAGGAAACGTGGAGGCCTTATGGGTCACCTCCACATCCCAGCAGGAGATAAGGTCAAGCTGGGTGTAGTATAGGCCCCCCGGGATGAGTGATGTTCTGGAGGATGGTTTGCTGGACAACATCATTGCCCAGTGTGGACCAAAAGGGGAAGGAGTGGTGTTGATGAGGGACCTTAATATGCCAGGTACAAACTGGGGAACCATGTCCTCTAAGGTGGCCAAGAGCAGAGGCTGCTGGACGGCTTCCAGGATGTGTTCTTAACACAGCATGTGATGGAGCCCACAAGGGAGGGGCATGTCCTGGACGTGGTTCTGGCAGATGGGGATCTGGTAAGGGACCTGGTTGTAGAGGACCCCTGACTGGGAGCGACCACAATACTGTCTGGTTTCAAATAAGCATGGGGGGAGGGGGGAGCGATCTAGGACACTGGCAGTGGACTTCAGGGGGCAGACTTTGTGGGCATGGGAAATATTCTCAGGATCACTTGAAGGGATTACATCAATGACAAGTGTGGAAAGGAGATGGGAGGTCGCACAGCAGGGGACTTCATGGGGCAGTCAGGATCTCGCTAAGTTGAAACGAAAGGAGCAAGGTCACATAAACCATGCTGGTGGTCCAGTGGCGTACAGGTAGGCAGTCAGAGAAAGAAGGCGGCCTACAAAAATATAAAACAACAAGAGGGATAGGGATAAGGAAATGTACCATCTTGCATCTAGAAAAGTCACCCGGATGGTGAGGGGAGCAAAGTCCAGTAAAGAGCAACGGCTGGCACAGGGGATACATGGAGGGGAAAAGGGGTTCTTCCAGTACATTGGGGAGCGGAGAAAAACTAAGGGCCATCTCAGCAGATTGAGATCAGAAGGAGGGTGGGTGGAAGAGGCGAGGGACCAGGCAAAGGTATTTAATGAGTACTTTGCCTCTGTGTTCACTAGGGAGGGGGATGGGATATCTACAAAGCAAGGTATGATGGGATAGAAGCGGCAGTGAGTGGGATCAAGGGAGCAACAGAAATGGAGCAAGAGGGAAGGAGAGGTACCCCAGGGGTGTCACATCTGGATAAGGATAAAAAGGCCAGTAAAGTGGAGGGGACAGATGATGCTATCTCCGCCAAAAGGGTGTGGTTAGCCCTCAAGGCCCTAAAGAAAGACAAATCTCCTGGGTCGGATGGCATTCATCCGAGAGTACTATGGAATTGGCGGACATACTGGCTGCATCCCTGGCAGAACTCTTCAACAGGTCACTTGAGACAGGGAGGGTACCTAGGGATTGGCGAGAGGCACATGTGGTGCCAATCCATAAAAGGGGGTCAGTGAAGTATCAGGTAACTATAGACCCATCAGTTTGACCTTGGTGGTGGGAAAATTAATGGAAGTATACTAAAGGAACGATTGGGGGGTGTAATGGAGGAGGTGGGCGGTCGATAGTCGGCAACAACATGGGTTTGTGCCAGGTAGATCATGTCAAACCAATCTTGTGGAGTTCTACATGGGTAACATCAGAACTGGACAGGGAAAGCCTGTGGATGTATTATTCTTGGACTTCAGCAAGGCGTTTGACTCTGTCCCCACAATGGTCTGGTGGAGAAACTGATGGGGTTAGAGTAGGCCCTTTGATAGTCAGATGGATTGAAAACTGGCTAGCTGGACGCACCCAGAGAGCAGTGGTCTGTGGGGAGCTCTCGACCCCTAGAGAGGTTGGTAGGGGTACCGTAGGCTCGGTCCTGGGTCCGATCCTGTTTAATGCATACATATCGGACATCAGGAGGGTATAGGTGTGAAATGAGTCTCTTTGCTGATGACTCCAAGATGGGAGCAGTAGTTGAGGGAGAAGAGGGAGGTTGGCCTGCAAGGAACCTGGACACCCTGGAAAGCTGGGCTCACACATGGAAATTAAATTTCAATATCACCAAGTGCAAGGTGTTGCATCTTGGGAGGGAAACACTAAACACAGATACACCCTGGGAGGGCGCTGGAGGCCTCCAATAGGGAAAAAGACCTAGGGGTCACGGTGGATGCATGTATGAATAACTCTGAGCAGTGCAGGAGCGGCTGGCAAGGCAAACAGGATGTTGGGATGCATCGTAAGGGGGATCACCTCTAGGAGCAAGGAAGTGATTCTGCCGCTGTACAATGGACTGGTTAGACCACACCTTGAGTACTGTGTACAGTACTGGAGACCACACTTGAAGAGGGACATATAGCTCCTGGAAAGAGTACAGAGGAGGGCAACTAAGATGATACGAGGGCTAGGGGATTTGACGTATGAGGACAGACTTGAGGAGCTCTGCCTGTTTTCATTGGAGGAGAGGAGAGACAGGGGAGACATGATTGAGGTCTTCAAGTACCTCAAGGGAATAAATAGGGTAAACATGGAGCGGATCTTTAGACTAAAGCAGGGAGGTATCACCAGAGGGCATGGTTTGAAGTTGGAAGGTGGAAGGGTGAGGGGGGAAAAGAGGAGGAGTTTTTTCACTGAGAGGGTGGTGGACCCTTGGAATGCACTGCCTGGCGAGCTGGTTCAGAGATCCACAGTGGAGGGCTTCAAGAGAGGGTGGGACAGACACAGAAAGTGGATGTATCAGATGATGGCCTGTCCCAGGAGGGTGGGGACGGATGATAGGGGTTTCTGGAACACAAGGGAGGGGAGGGCTTCGGCACCCAACTAGGGTTCTGAGGTTCGAGCAGACTCGATAGACCGTAAGGCCTAATCTGCTGGCAAATAGTATGTTAGTATGTAATATGTATCCTCACAACACCTTGATCTGAGTATATAAATCATAAACTAAATACAGGGAGGGGGAGGGGGGAAAGGGGGAGGAAATAAGATTACAATGTCGTACTATTCCCGAATAGTAATTAACCTGAGGCTTCATCTGCAACTGAATCTACTTACCTCTTTATATAACAATAATCCGAAAACGCACTTTATAAATGTCAAAAACTGTACTTTATTCAGATCATTTGTTACAGATCACTCGAATTGTCCACTGCGTATTTATGTGGAAAAAACTATTTAATAAAAAGAAATAAAAAAAAGAAAACTTAAGACTGGATGACAGTCAGGAAAAGAACAGGCAAAAACTGACACACACTAGCATTCCTACTAGCCTACAGAAAAAACAAGCTGTAGTAGGAATGGTAGCGTCCAAAAAAAAAGAACTGAGCTGGGGAAACACTGCCATTACATCTAGTGCTTGAGAACACTGATGCACGCGCTTGCGCGGAGTGTGTGTGTTCCTGACATCACAACACTATGCATGACGTCACCATGTTGGCACACACCCAGACTAAGAGGCACAAAAACTGATGACACTGCAGCGCAGGATGGCTGCCTGAACAGAAAAAGGGAGCAAGCCTAACAGACAGGCTACTAGAAATGGCGGGAGTCCTTGCAGCTCAGTAGAGCCATTAGAAAAACAAACCCAGTTCCTAAAAACAGTAAAATGCAGAGTAACCCACAGTGATCCTGAGAAAAAAAAACAGTCTCAGTTAAAGCAAGCACACATAAAAAAAAAAAACAGCCCCCAGCATAACAGTAAAATACCTCACACATAGAAGCAGTCTCAAGCACCAAGGGAATATGCAAACTAAATAGCAGCCCTATGACAGTCCCAAGGAGGGCCGACGACAATATAGACGTGAGGGAGAACGGAAGTATTTAACAAACAAACCTGACTACCATAACCTAACAGTCACCACATCAAGAAAAAAATACTTATCTGAGACACCAGAAAAATAAAGGGAAAAGGGGAATTGAAGACCTGATAAAAGAAAAATAAGCACCCTTCAAAACAGTGTGGCAGAACATGACCCCCAATCCAAGCACAGACAGGCAGTGCAAATGGGAAAAAAAAGGCAGGTTAGCCAATTTGAAAGCGGCAGCTTAACAAGCACGATTTTAAATTTAGGGGTGCTCCCTGTCACCAGGTAGCCCCAACGTGCTCAGCAGAATATTATCTATAAGGATTAAACACCGAAAAGAAAGTTTTTTGGGGACGGCTTTGCCCAAGATTCAATGTGAGGGGATTAACTCCTCCCACAACTCATATATAAGCCAGCCTCTCCTTCTAACTTGTGCTGAGAGTGCTTTCAAGCACCTGAGTGGCTGCGTGGTCCATGTGGCTGCCTCCCCTTTCCTCCATTTACTCCGTTCCTTTCTACTGCTTTGCCTGTCTCTCAGCTCTCCTCTGCAGGTGTAACCCCCCTGAAAATGGGGGTTCCAAAAAGTCTTCCAGGAGCTTGCCTGAATGCTCCAAGTCTGGGTGGTGTTCGGCGTCTGAGCTGTTTAAATGTGGTTCCAAGTGAGTGCTATTTGAGCCTCCACGTACTGTCTCTTTAAGAGCTGTCTGCTTGCAGACTTAATTAGTTTGTATAGGGGGACTGTGTATTTAATGCTCAAATCCCGCCCGGGCTGCTGTCAATTCACCCGCTTCTGCCTGCTACATGTGCAGAGGGAGCCTTGTTGAAAGATATAACTGTTTGCCAGAAATCATTTAGAGGACTGAGAAAATGTAGTTTGTCTAACCTGTCTTCATTTCAGCACAAACTGTTTCAGGGTAACTCTTTCATTCTGGTCCTGAATAGCTGACTTGGACCAATCAGGATGATAGGGAGAGCCTAAAATGGAGCCTGTGGATGAATCGGAACTTGGACTCTCAATTTTGAGCCAGCCACAAGTGGATTGTATGGGCAGTGACTCTGGGAAATGTAGTTTTAACCTTGGCGCCTTTTTCCACCAACAGAGGGAGTCTTATTGTGAGTGACAGCCGAACCAGCCAACAGAATGGTGTGGAGCTAAAGAAATGCCCTGCTCTATGACTGGAAAGATTAGATCAGTTGTGACTGTGAAGAGAGAGAACTCTGTGCTTCTGCGATTGTATATAGTTCAGCGGAAGCGTGTGGGAGCCCCTGAGTTTCGGTCTGCAGCCTTTGTGAGTGCCAGTTTGGACTGAATCTGAGTTGTGAGAAGAAAGAAGCACTAGAAGTGTGGAAACCAGGCTCACCCTGCAGAAGACTGGAGAAATTGCTGAATCGCGTTCGGTCTGTCAGGAACTGAAGCTGCTGAGTGTGCTCCCGGGTATTTTGCAGTAATTGCGATCGGGATTGAGGAGCAGTCTGCCTGGTATAGTACTTTCCTTTTACATATGAATGTGCATAGTGCTTGTCGGGAATCGTTATTTCCAATTCCCAGTGCTGTGTGCTGTGTGTTGAAGCTGGAAGCAAACCCCAGCTTGTCTCGGACTAAATCCGTTTGTTATCAACTGCAGTTGGGTCCAGTCACAAGGACTTTGTCTCCATGCCTTGTTGTTCTGGCAATCCAGAAGAACATCCACCATCTGGTTTTCAGCTTGGGTATTGTGAGTACAAGTCAGGATATTCCCCTGCAGCCTGTTTTCAATCACAAGTGTGTCATCTAATTCTTGTTGTTTCACTGCTTCATGGACTGAGCCATCCAGCTTCGGATTACAATTGGGTGTTGTGCATATATTTTCTTCTACAGGGCCCTATCCATCTGCACCTGCCGGCCAACCCCGGGCAACGGACCTGGCTGGCCCCCCCCCCAACCTGGGTACCCAGAGTGTGACTTTTCAGACCCTGTATGTGTGCACAGTACTGTGATTTAATGCCACCAATTAACCTGACTTCCCCCCTCCCGTGTTACTGCCCCCTAAATAAATCAGATTTGTTGTTGTTATACTACATACTGTCTGTGGTGTTGGTACTTATGGAAACAGTATTGTGTTTTGCTGTGTATGTTGTTTAACCTTATTTTACAGGGGGTCCTCAGAGATGTGCTGCAGAATCGGTCTCGAGGCTAAGTGGTATCTATATGAGTGAACAGTGTGTATACGTGGGATTTTGGGGCTGTAACTCCGGTGTACTGTGTGTGCCACTAGAGGGAATAAAAGGAGGTCTCAGTGTCCCAGAGGGCTGTGACCAAGCTAGTTTAACCACTACAAACCCTGACCTCTGGGTGGACGCACCCACCATAGGACCTAGGCCCCTCAACCTGTCCGCAGCCAAACAGGCAGGGGTAGTAGCCCTTGGGACAGCGCCACCTAGGGGTTGCATCTTGGAGGCACTGCTGGGATTAGCGTCCCCTAGTGGCCACATTTACGAATTACTGTTAAAAATAAATGGATACACCAACAGAAGTGGCTGTACACCAGTTGGCGGGGTGGTGTACTGGGCAGGAGATCGACCCCCAAAATGCTATACTTATCTTGGATATCCCACTGGGTACCAGTACGGACACTGTAGATGGAGTACTTTCCAAGGTGGAAGGTTTACAAAACCCTGTGGTGGCGGGTCGACATGCTAATCTGCTCACCCATACTTTCATGGCCCTAGTAGAGTATAAGGACCCCATAGATAGCTCCAAAGTGCCACAGACTGTTACCCCAGAGGGAGCCCTCACTGCCTGGAGAGTGATAACTAAGAACAGTAAAGACCCGGGGAAGACCCCACCCAATATCTGAAACTTTTGAGGAGAAATTTGCTAAATTGTTGCTGGAGAAAGGGAAAACTGTGGAAGATTTAAAGAAACTATTATTGCCACCTGGGGCGCCTCCCAACACCCTCTCCCCATCGCACTCAAGTAGTTGCCTCTCCTTCTGTGCCAGTGCTAGCCCCTATGTACCTGCCATTAGTCATGACTCTTACCGCAAGCTCAAAGTATTCTCTGGCATCCGCCCCACTCCAAACGGGGAGGTCGATTTGGAAACCTGGATAGACTCTGCTACTCTTGCGGTACAAGACTGGCATTGCTCTGAGGCAGAAAAAAGGGCTCACCTGGGGGGAGAGCCTCCAGGGACCCGCCCAACGTACTTTTCGCTCCCTGAGGGTCTCTGACCCTGACGCCAAAGCCCAAGAGTACATAACTGCCCTTGAAAATGTGTTTGGGGGCACCACTAGTGTTGAGGCCTTGAAATGGAAGCTTAAAGATGTTAGACAACAGCTTGGAGAATTGTTATCTGCCTATATGGATCGATTAGAGGGAATCTTGCAAGCCATTTTTCGAAAGGGGGGTTGGACCCGTAGTGAAGTGGACCGGGTAAGACTGGATCATATACTCTGCTCTGCCTGGCACTCTAGCTGAGTGTTGCTTAAATTGCAACTGCATAAAAGGAAATCTGGTCCCTTGCCTTTCCATGTGTTGATGAAGGAGGTATGGGAAGCTGAGGAGGAGGAAGGTTTTTTCAGAGCCCGCAGTCGTACCTGCTACATCCCCTGCCCCAGGTGCGGGGTCAGACGCTGATGGTCTGGAATCACTGAGATCACATAACAGAACCCGAGACCTAAATGTCAGCCAAGGGGGGCCCAGACAGAGAGGGATGGCTACCGATGTTCTGCCATGGGATGAACTGCTGAGGGAGATTAGGAAAGCAGCAGACAGTCTCATCATGAAGGCCGCTCCTATGAGTACGGGCCCAGACACTTGCCCGACTGCTTCTGCTATGGGGGTGGGGGTGCCCACCCAGGCACCTCCTGCTGACAACAGCTCAAAACTTGATGTCTTGGCTATGGAGGTGAGGGAACTGAGGAGATATCTCCAAATGTCCAACCCACCGCCAGCTGAAGTGGCACCAAGGTTTTCTATTGATAGTACCAATGCTGCAGCCCCCACTGTGATGTCTCCGTCCCCCCAAACTTCAGCAGACATATTTTGCCATAATTGTGGGAAGGATGGGCACATGAAGAGGGAATGCCGGTCTTGGAAAGACTTAGAGAGAGTGGTGAGCCGGCCACAAGGAGAGCTTTGGAGCACAAAACAGTGGTTAAGAGGTGCACGAAATGACCACAGTGAAGGTCCCAGAAATGCTAACTCACGTCCCTTTGTGGCTAGTATTGGATAGTGGCTCCCAAGTGACAATTATGTTTCAGAACTGGTATCAGACGCACCTGTCTGATGTACCCTTACAACTGCTGGAAGAACTGCATGTCTGGGGGTTAAGTGAGAAGACCTACCCCTATTCGGGGTATATCTGAATTTGGTTGTCTTTTCCCACCTCCGTGGCTGGAGTGGCCGAGCAAGTAGAGACCCTGGCATTAGTGTGTCCCCCTACCGGACTGTATGATGGGATTCCTCTACTAATTGGGATGAATGCGCATATGTTTGGATGGTTGGCGCAGTTTAGTTATGAGAAACAAGGGTCAAGGACAGGTAGAGCTTTGAGAATCCCGGCCTTGATCAAGAAGGCCTATGAGGCACAGAGAGATGCTGAAAAAATGGACCCAGAGGAACCGTTGAATTTCTGGAAGAAGGATCCGAGTCTGATTCTGGCGCCAAATGCCCAGTGTACCTTACAGGGGAAGTCCGTGATCAGAAAGATGTCAAGAATAAAACCTCATGCTGGATGCACCAGGCGAAGGGAAATTGTCGGAAGGACTGCTGGTCAAGCAAGCATTTTGCCTGCCAGAGCCCATGCTTATGCCAGAAGGGTAATGGTTCAAGTTCTAATGTGTCAGATAGAGAATTCGAAAACAGAGGTTGCACCCTGGCTAATGTACATTGTGCAGATACTGCAGTGCTGCCCAGTAATAAGTGTTCGGGGCAGAATGACAGAGTGATGCCCGACTTGTTTGATTTTGGGGACTCCCTGTTGCCAGCCGAAAGGTAGATGAGAATTAGTAGAAAACTTGCCCAGAGAGACCAGGTGTTTTCTTTAAAGGAATGGGACGTAGGATGTGTGCAAGGAGCTGAGCCCCACATCTGGCTGCATGATGAAAGGCCATTTTGTGAGAGGTCTCGACGCCTGGCCCCTGTTGACACAGATGATGTGAGACGGCATCTGCAAGAGATGCTTGCTGCTGGTGTAATACCAGAATCCAGAAGACCATATGCTTCACCTATTGTGGTAGTGAGAAAAAGAATGGGACAGTAAGAATGTGCATGGATTATCGCACCTTGAACCGGCGGACTATCCCTGATCAGTGTACAATGCCCTGCATTCAGGATGCTTTAGACTGCCTGAATGGTAGCAAGTGGTTCTCCGTACTGGATCTTCGCAGTGGGTACTACCAGATCCCGATGGCCCCGGAAGACCGTGACAAGACAGCCTTTATCTGCCCACTTGGTTTCTATGAATTCATAAGGATGCCTCAAGGGATTTCACGTGCTCCAGCCACTTTTCAATGACTGATGAAGCGTCCGGTGGGGGACATGAACTTATTAGAGTGCCTGGTGTGCCTAGATGATGTTATTGTGTTTGGCAGCTTACTGGAGGAACATGAGAGCAGATTATTCAAGGTGTTGGACTGACTGGAAGACTTTGGCCTAAAACTGTTCATCGATAAATGTCAATTCTTCCAAACATCTGTAAAGTATGTGGGACACATAGTCTCCACCGAGGAAATAGAGACCAACCCAAGTAAAGTTGAGGCCTTGACCACCTGGCCACAGCCCCACAATCTAAAAGAACTGCAAAGATTCCTGGGATTCTGTGGCTACTATCGACATTTCATCAAGGACTATTCAAGAGTGATCCGTCCTTTACTTAATCTTACCCAAGGTTACCCTCCTACCCACAAAAAATACAAGAGGTCGGTTTCTTCTGAGAATGAGAGAGTGTATTTCCATCCCAATGAATTATTTGGAGCCAGATGGACACCTGAGTGTGAAGCTGCTTTTCAAGAGATGATATATTAACACACGCTCCTGTCCTTGCCTATGCGATCCAGCGAAGCTATATGTACCACACTGATGCTAGCCTGCAAGGCTTGGGGGCTGTATTGTACCAAGAGCACAAGAATGGCCTGAGACCAGTGGCCTTTGCCAGTAGAAGCCTGACCCCATCTGAAAAGAACTATCCTGTACATAAAGTTAGAGTTCTAGCTTTGAGTGGGCTATTGTTGACCAGTTCCACGAGTACTTGTATGGGGCTAAGATACTAGTAAAAACTGACAATAATCCTTTGACCTATGTGCAGACTTCAGCTAAACTGGATGCCACTGGCCATAGGTGGCTTTCTGCATTATCTACATATGACTATGCTGTTGAATACAGAGCAGGCCTGAACCACATAGATGCTGATGCTCTCTCCCGGAAGCCTGTTCCCCGGAATGACCGGGTCAGACTGTCAGAACCTGATATTCGAGCACTGTGCCAGAAGTTTGACAGGGAGGAACAAAAGTCCACAGACGCAGTGGACTGTATGGTGGATTGTTTGGGACCCTCTGAGAATTGCGTAACTGCTGCTTGTTGCACTTTTCTGCAATAGCCATTGGTACACTACATCAGCTGGACAATGACAGTATTCAGCGGGCTCAATCCCGAGATCCCATGATCAAATCAGCTTTAGAAGCCCTCTACGCAGTGAAAGATGTGTCCAAATTACGCTCCACTGATTTGAGAACTGCATTGTTATACAAGGAAGGTCCTAAGTTGAAACTGATCAATAGACTGTTATACAGAGAAACAGTAGACAGAGGGGGACAAATAGACAAACAACTAGTGCTGCCCACTGCCTTTCGAGACTCAGTACTGAGGTCCTTACACAACCACATGGGTCACCTGGTATAGACAGAACACTTGACTTGGTGAGATCCAGATTCTATTGGCCTAAGATGGGGCTGATGTTGAGCAACACATTCGAACTTGTAGTCGCTAGTTTGCAGAGGAAAGCCCCGGTCCCCAGAGGGCTGCCCCCCTTGTTAATATCACCACCAGTGCCCCCATGGAGCTGGTCTGTATTGATTTCCTGAGTCTGGGGTCGAATCAAAGAAATATTAGTAATGTGCTGGTGGTCATGGACCATTTTACGAGATATGCCCAAGCTTTCCCCACCAAGGACCAGAAGGCATCCACTATGGCAAAAGTACTTGTAGAAAACTTTTTTGTTCACCATGGGGCTCTACAAAGAATCCATTCTGATCAAGGGAGAGACTTTGAGAGTCGTCTGATCAAAGAGATGCTTTCTCTGTGGGGAGTGCGAAAGTCCAGAACAGCCCTTACCACCCCAGGGGGACCCGCCCAGCCTGAATGGCTAACCGCACTTTACTAGATATACTAGGCACCCTCCACCCAAAGGACAAGCCTAGATGGAGCCAACAAATTAGCACCTGGTACACTTCACAACTGCACCAAAAGTGATGCCACTGGGTTCTCCACCCACCGCCTGATGTTTGGAAGAGAAGCTCGACTGCCGTAGATGTAGGTTTTGAACTCTTGATGGGGTTCGAGCTGACAACTATTTACAGTATGTGCAAAAGTTAAAGGCCCAGCTAAATCATGCGTACCAACTGGCTCAAACCATGGCTGCCAAAAGAAATCTGGCCAACAAAGAAAGGCATGATAAAAAGGTGAAAGCACAGGAACTCCAGGAGGGAGATCAGGCATTGCTAAGAAATCTGGGACTGCATGGCAAATATAAGATTGCTGACAGATGGCACCATCTCCCTCACATTGTAGTGGGCAAACTAGATGATCTGCCTATGTACAAAGTAAGGCTGGAGAATAATTAAAAGGATGTGAAAACAATGCATAAAAAATATTTGCTGCCCATTGGACAAATCTTGATTGAGTCTGAGCCCCCAGAAAATACCCCCTCTGGACCAGTGACTAGAGCTGCTGCTAAGCAAAAATCAAGAAAGCCTGCACCTACAGAAGCTGAGTTAAAGTGTTCCCCATCACAAGTCCCAGTTGAACATGACTGTCAGTCCATGTCAGAGGAAAGTGAGTGTGGCTTTGAATACTACCCTTCTTACGAACTGAGTCAATTATTTCGGGGCAATCCCCTAGTCAATCCTGGAGATGAAGCTGGGCCTTCTGGACTGTCTAAGCCCCCAGCTTTGTCCCTGGAGCCAATGCTCCCAGAAAGTGAAGTGCAAAGCATGAAGTCAGATGATATGGAATCATTGTCTATGGTTAAACTGTTTGAGTTTTCAGAAGAGGAAAATGATGGAGTGGGACAAACTGGTGATATACCAGAACAAGAAGAGTGTGTTGAGTGCCCTGATAATTCACTGTCAGTGTCAGAAAGCTCCCCATGTGAGCCAAGTGTTGTGGACTCAGAGATTATAACTCCTGGAGCTGAAAGTGCCCCAAGTTCTAGCCTCTCTACCCCAATGGAGACTCCCTTGACAAGTGAGGACAATGCTGAAAATGAGGCTCAGGGTGCAGAGACTGTAACAGTTCCCCCTAGAAAGACTGGTCGAGCTGTAAAGCCTGTTGTGCACCTCAGTTATGATTCTCCTGGGAGGCCTGTGGACTTGCCTCTCAATGTTGTCCATAAAGGAGTGTATGTGTCCCCAAGCTCATTGCCCAAACGGAACATCAGTGCTAACTCCAAGTTACATGTGTTGCCCTCTAGGTATGGTGCCCCTGCCCCATCCAGCCCCAAGGTAGCTGATAGGGAAGGGCCCCCTCTCTTTAGGTTTCATGTACAGGAGGTATTAACCTGAGTTATGGTACAGTGTGTGTATAATACTGTGTAAAAAGTGATGTACTGAAAAGTTTCAGAAATGTGTTTCTGGTAAGGTGATATGTTGACTGATGATTACATGTATAAGCCTAATGTGATACTGATGTAAATGTATATGGTTGTGTTGAAACTTATGGGGGTACTTACTTGATGCGGATGCCAAGTTTTCCATGCCAGGAAGGGTGTAACCCCCCTGCAAATAGGGGTTCCCAAAAGTCTTCCAGGAGCTTGCCTGAATACTCCAAGTCTGGGCGGTGTTTGGCGTCTGAGCTGTTTAAATGTGGTTCCAAGTGAGTGCTATTTGAGCCTTCATGTACTGTCTCTTTAAGAGCTGTCTGCTTCCAGACTTAATTAGTTTGTATGAGGGGATTGTGTATTTAATGCTTGAATCCCACTTGAGCTGCTAATCAATCGCTCCGTTCTGCTGTTCCTCACATATGTGCAGAGGGAGCCTTGTTGAAAAGATATAACTGTTTGCCAGAAACTATTTAGAGGACTGAGAAAATGTAGTTTGTCTAACCTGTCTTCATTTCAGCACAAACTGTTTCAGTGTAACTCTTTCATTTTGGTCCTGAATAGCTGACTTGGACCAATCAGGATGATAGGAGACCCTAAAATGGAGCCTGTGGACTAATCGAACTTGGACTCTCAATTTTGAGCCAAGCCACAAGGGATTGTATGGGCAGTGACTCTGGGAAATGTAGTTTTAACCATGCCGCTTTTTTCCACCAACAGAGGGAGTCTTATTGGTGAGTGATAGCCTAACCAGCCAACAGAATGGTGTGGAGCTAAAGGAAATGCCCTGCTCTGTGACTGGAAAATTGAGATCAGTTGTGTCTGTGTGAGAGAAGGAACTCTGTGCTTCTGCGATGTGTATAGTTTTCGAGCGGGGGAAAGCGTGTGAGGCCCTGAGTTTCCGGTCTCTGCAGCCTTTTGTGAGTGCCAGTTTGACTGAATCCGAAGTTGTGAGGAGAAAGAAGCACTAGAAGTGTGGAAACCAGGCTCACCCTGTAGAAGACTGGAGAAATTGCTGAATCGCGCTTTCGGGTCTGTCGAACTGAAGCTGCTGTGTGCTCGGGTATTTTGCAGTAATTGGCGATGGGATCGAGGAGCAATCTGCCTGGTATAGTACTTTACATATGACTGTGCGAGTGCTTGTCGGGAATCGCCATTTCCAACCCCAGTGCTGTGTTGTGTGCTGAAGCTGCAAGAAGCAAACCCCAGCTTGTCTCGGACTAAACCGCTTGCTATCAACTGCAGTTGGGTCCAGTCACACGGACTTTGTCTCCATGCATTGTTGTTCTGGCAATCCAGAAGAACATCCACCATCCAGTTTTCAACTTAGGTATTGTGAGTACAAGTCTGGATATTCCCCTGCAGCCTGTTTTCCAATCACAAGTGTGTCATCTAATTCTTGTTGTTTCACTGCTTCATGGACTGAGCCATCCAGCTCCGGATTACAACTGGGTGTTGTGCATATATTTTCTTCTACAGGGCCCTATCCATCTGCACCTGCTGGCCAGCCCCGGGCAACGGACCTGTCTAGCCCTCCACCCCCCAACCTGGGTACCCAGAGTGAGACTTTTCAGACCCTGTATGTGTGCACAGTACTGTGATTTAATGCCACCAATTAACCTGATTTCCCCCTCCCGTGTTACTGCCCCCTAAATAAATCAGATTTGTTGTTGTTATACTGTGTGGTGTTGGTAGTTATAAAACAATGTATGTATTTTCCTGTATATGTTGTTTAACCTATTTACAGGGGGTCCTCAGAGACATGCTGCAGAATCGGTCTCGAGGCTAAGTGGTATCTACTATGTAAGTGAACAGTGTGTATCATGGGATTTGGGGCTGTAACTCGATTGTACTGTGTGAACCACTAGAGGGGAAAAAAGGAGGTCTCAGTGTCCCAGAGGCTGTGACCAGCTTAGTCTAACCACTACAAACCCTGACCTCTGGGTGGAGGCACCCGCCATAGGACCTAGGCCCCTCAACCTGTACGTAGTCAAACAGGCAGGGGTAGTAGCCCTTGGGATAACGCCACCTAGGGGTTACATCTTGGAGGCACTGCTGGGATTAGCATCCCCTAGTGGCCACATTTACGAATTACTGTTAAAAATAAATGGATACCCCAACAGAAGTGGCTGTACACCAGTTGGTGGGGTGGTGTACTGGGCAGGAGATCGACCCCCAAAATGCTATACTTATCTTGGATATCCCACTGAGTACCAGTAGGGACACTGAAGATGGAGTACTTTCCAAGGTGGAAGGTTTACAAAACCCTGTGGTGGCGCGTCGACATGCTAATCTGCTCACTCACACTTTCATGGCCCTAGTAGAGTATAAGGACCCCATAGATAGCTCCAAAGTGCCACAGACTATTACCCCAGAGGGAGCCCTCACTGCCTGGAGAGTGATAACTAAGGACAGTAAAGACCCAGGGGGGAATGACCACCCCAACTATCTGAAACTTTTGAGGAGAATTTGCTAAATTGTTGCTGGGAAAGGAAAACTGTGGAGATTTAAAACTATTATTGTCCACATGAAGTTCCTCCTAACACCCTCTCCCCTACAGTTATTGCCCCTCCTTCTGTGCCAGTGCTAGCCCCTATGTACCTGCCATTAGTCATGACTCTTACCGCAAACTCAAAGTATTCTCTGGCATCCGCCCCACTCCAAATAGGGAGGTTGATTTGGAAACCTAGATAGACTCTGCTACCCTTGCGGTACAAGACTGGCATTGCTCTGAGGCAGAAAAAAGGGCTCACCTGGGGGACAGCCTCCAGGGACCCGCCCAACGTACTTTTCACTCCCTGAGGGTCTCTGACCCTGACGCCAAAGCCCAAGAGTACATAACTGCCCTTGAAAATGTGTTTGGGGGCATCACTAGTGTTGAGGCCTTGAAATGGAAGCTTAAAGATGTTAGACAACAGCCGGGGGAATTGTTATCTGCTGATATGGATCGATTAGAGGGAATCTTGTAAACCATTTTTCGAAAGGGGGGTTGGACCCGTAGTGAAGTGGACCGGGTAAGACTGGATCATATACTCTGCTCTGCCAGGCAGTCTAGCTGGGTGTTGCTCAAATTGCAACTGCATAAAAGGAAATCTGGTCCCTTGCCTTTCCATGTGTTGATGAAGGAGGTATGGGAAGTTGAGGAGGAGGAAGGTTTTTCAGAGCCCGCAGTCGTAGCTGCTACATCCCCTGCCCCAGGTGCGGGGTCAGACGTTGATGGTCTGGAATCACTGAAATCACATGACAGAACCCGAGACCCAAATGTCAGCCAAGGGGGGCCCAGACAGAGAGGGATGGCTACCGATGTTCTGCCATGGGATGAACTGCTGAGGGAGATTAGGAAAGCAGCAGACAGTCTCATCATGAAGGCCGCTTCTATGAGTACGGGCCCAGACACTTGCCCAACTGCTTCTGCTATGGGGGTGGGGGTGCCCACCCAGGCACCTCCTGCTGACAACAGCTCAAAACCTGATGTCTTGGCGGTGGAGGTGAGGGAACTGAGGAGATATCTCCAAATGTCCAACCCACCGTCGGCTGAAGTGGCACCAAGGTTTTCTATTGATAGTACCAATGCCGCAGCCCCCACTGTGATGCCTCGGTCCCCCCAAACTTCAGCAGACATATTTTGCCATAATTGTGGGAAGGATGGGCGAATGAAGAGGGAATGCCGGTCTCAGAAAGACTTAGAGAGAGTGGTGAGCCGGCTACAAGAAGAGCTTTGGAGCACAAAACAGTGGTTAAGAGGTGCACGAAATGACCACAGTGAAGGTCCCAGAAATGCTAACTCACGTCCCTTTGTGGCTAGTATTGGACAGTGGCTCCCAAGTGACAATTATGTTTCAGAACTGGTATCAGACGCACCTGTCTGATGTACCCTTACAACCGCTGGAAGGAGTGCATGTCTGGGGGTTAAGTGAGAAGACCTACCCCTATTCCGGGTATATCCGAATTTGGTTGTCTTTTTCCCACCTCCGTGGCTGGAGTGGCCGAGCAAGTAGAGACCCTGGCATTAGTGTGTCCCCCTACCGGACTGTATGATGGGATTCCTCTACTAATTGGGACGAATGCGCATATGTTTGGACGGTTGGCGCAGTTTAGTTATGAGAAACAAGGGTCAAGGACTGGTAGAGCTTTGAGGATCCCGGCCTTGATCAAGGAGGCCTATGAGGTACAGAGAGATGCAGAAAGAATGGACCCAGAGGAGCCAGTTGGAATTGTCTGGAAGAAGGATCCGGAGTCTGTGATTCTGGTGCCAAATGCCCAGTGTACCTTACAGGGGGAAGTCCGTATCAGAAAGGATGTCAAGAATTAAATCCTCATGCTGGATGTACCAGGCGATGGGAAATTGCCAGAAGGACTGCTGGTCAAGCCAAGTATTTTGCCTGCCAGAGCCCATGCTTATGCCAGAAGGGTAATGGTTCAAGTTCATAATGTGTCTGATAGACAGATTCGAGTAAATAGAGGTTGCACCCTGGCTAATGTACATTGTGCAGATACTGCAGTGCTGCCCAGTAACAAGTGTTCGAGGGAGAATGACAGAGTGATGCCAGACTTGTTTGATTTTGGGACTCTATTGCCAGCCGAATGGAAAATGAGAATTAGTGAAAACTTTCCCAGAGAACCAGGTGTTTTCTTTAAAGGAATGGAACATAGGATGTGTGCGAGGCCAGAGCACTACATCCGATGCATGATGAAAGGCCATTTCGTGAGAGGTCTCGACGCCTGGCCCCTGCTGACATAGATGATGTGAGACAGCATCTGCAAGAGATGCTTGCTGCTGGTGTAATACAAGAATCCAGAAGCTCATATGCTTCACCTATTGTGGTAGTGAGAAAAAAGAATGGAACAGTAAGAATGTGCATGGATTATCGCACCTTGAACCGGCGGACTATCCCTGATCAGTGTACAATGCCCTGCATTCAGGATGCTTTAGACTGCCTGAATGGTAGCAAGTGGTTCTCCGAGCTGGATCTTCGCAGTGGGTACTACCAGATCCCGATGGCCCCGGAAGACCGTGAGAAGACAGCCTTTATCTGCCCACTTGGTTTCTATGAATTCATGAGGATGCCTCAAGAGATTTCACGTGCTCCAGCCACTTTTCAAAGACTGATGGAGCGTGCGGTGGGGGACATGAACTTATTAGAGTGCCTGGTGTACCTAGATGATGTTATTGTGTTTGGCAGCTCACTGGAGGAACATGAGAGCAAATTATTCAAGGTGTTGGACCGACTGGAAGACTTTGGCCTAAAACTGTTCATCGATAAATGTCAATTCTTCCAAACATCTGTAAAGTATGTGGGACACAGTCTCCAACGAAATAGAGACCACCTGGCAAAGTTGAGGCCTTGACTCACCTGGCCACAGCCCCACAATCTAAAAGAACTGCAAAGATTCCTGGGACCCTGTGGCTACTATCGCCATTCTAATCAAGGACTATTCAAGAGTGATCCGTCCTTTACTTAATCTTACTCAAGGTTACCCTCCTACCCACAAAAATACAAGAAGTCGGTTTCTTCTGAGCCTAAGAGAGTGTATTTCCGTCCCAATGAAGTATTTGGATCCAGATGGACACCTGAGTTTGAAGCTGCTTTTCATGAGATTATATATCAACTTACCCACGTTCCTGTCCTTGCCTATGCAGACTCAGCAAAGCCCTATGTCTTGCACACTGATGCTAGCCTGCAAGGCTTGGGGGCTGTATTGTACCAAGAGCACAAGAATGGCTAGAGACCAGTGGCCTTTGCCAGTAGAAGCCTGACCCCATCCGAAAAGAACTATCCTGTACATAAGTTAGAGTTCCTAGCTTTGAAGTGGGCTATTGTTGACCAGTTCCACCAGTACTTATGGGGCTAAGATACTAGTAAAACTGACACAATCCTTTGACCTATGCAGACTTCAGCTAAGTTGGATGTCACTGGCCATAGGTGGCTTTCTGCATTATCTACATATGACTATGCTGTTGAATACAGAGTAGGCCTGAACCACATAGATGCTGATGCTCTCTCCCGGAGGCCTGTTCCCCGGAATGACTGGGTCAGACTGTCAGAACCTGATATTCGAGCACTGTTCCAGAAGTTTGACAGGGAGGAACAAATGTCCACGGATGCAATGGACTGTATGGTGGATTGTTTGGGACCCTCTGAGAATTGCATACCTGCTGCTTATTGCCACTTTTCTGCAATAGCCATTGGTACACTGCCTCAGCTGGACAATGACAGTATTCAGCGGGCTCAATCCCGAGATCCCATGATCAAATCAGCTTTAGAAGCCTTCTACGCAGGGAAAGATGTGTCCAAATTACGCTCCACTGATTTGAGAACTGCATTGTTATACAAGGAAGGTCCTAAGTTGAAACTGATCAATAGACTGTTATACAGAGAAACAGTAGACAGGGGGGGACAAATAGACAAACAACAACTAGTGATGCCCACTGCCTTTCAAGACTCAGTACTGAGGTCCTTACACAACCACATGGGTCACCTTGGTATAGACAGAACACTTGACTTGGTGAGATCCAGATTCTATTGGCCTAAGATGGGGGCTGATGTTGAGCAACACATTTGAACTTGTAGTCGCTGTTTGCAGAGGAAAGCCCTGCCCCAGAGGGCTGCCCCCCTTGTTAACATCACCATCAGTGCCCCCATGGAGCTGGTCTGTATTGATTTCCTGAGTCTGGCGTCAGATCAAAGAAATATTAGTAATGTGCTGGTGGTCATGGACCATTTTACGAGATATGCCCAAGCTTTCCCCACCAAGGACCAGAAGGCATCCACTGTGGCAAAAGTACTTGTAGAAAACTTTTTTGTTCACCATGGGGCTCCACAAAGAATCCATTCTGATCAAGGGAGAGACTTTGAGAGTCGTCTGATCAAAGATGTGCTTTCTCTGTGGGGAGTGCGAAAGTCCAGAACCACCCCTTACCACCCCCAGGGGGACCCGCAGCCTGAATGTTTCAACCGCACTTTACTAGATATGCTAGGCACCCTCCACCCAAAGGACAAGCCTAGATGGAGCCAACAAATTAGCACCATGGTACATGCCTACAACTGCACCAAAAGTGATGCCACTGGGTTCTCCACCTACCGCCTGATGTTTGGAAGAGAAGCTCGACTGCCGGTAGATGTATGTTTTGGAGTTTCTCCTGATGGGGTTCGAAGCTGACAACTATTTACAGTATGTGCAAGTTAAAGGGCCCAGCTAAATCATGCGTACCAACTGGCTCAAACCATGGCTGCCAAAAGAAATCTGGCCAACAAAGAAAGGCATGATAAAAAGGTGAAAGCACAGGAGCTCCAGGAGGGAGATCAGGTATTGCTAAGAAATCTGGGACTGCATGGCAAATATAAGATTGCTGACAGATGGCACCATCTCCCTCACATTGTAGTGGGCAAACCAGATGATCTGCCTGTGTACAAAGTAAGGCCGGAGAATAATTAAAAGGATGTGAAAACAATGCAGAAAAATCATTTGCTGCCCATTGGACAAATCTTGATTGAGTCTGAGCCCCCAGAAAATGCCCCCTCTGGACCAGTGACTAGAGCTGCTGCTAAGCAAAAATCAAAAAAGCCTGCACCTACAGAAGCTGAGTTAAAGTGTTCCCCTCCACATGTCCCAGTTGAACATGACTGTCAGTCCATGTCAGAGGAAAGTGAGTGTGGCTTTGAATACTACCCTTCTTACGAACTGAGTCAATTGTTTTGGGGCAATCCCCTAGTCAATCCTGGAGATGAAGCTGGGCCTTCTGGACTGTCTAAGCCCCCAGCTTTGTCCCTGGAGCTAATGCTCCCAGAAAGTGAAGTGCAAAGCATGAATTCAGATGATATGGAATCATTGTGTATGGTTGAAGTGTTTGAGTTTTCAGAAGAGGAAAATGATGGACTGGGACAAACTGGTGACATACCAGAACAAGAAGAGTGTGTTGAGTGCCCTGATAATTCACTGTCAGTGTCAGAAAGCTCCTCATGTGAGCCAAGTGTTGTGGACTCAGAGATTATAACTCCTGGAGCTGAAAGTGCCCCAAGTTCTAGCCTCTCTACCCCAATGGAGACTCCCATGACAAGTGAGGACAATGCTGAAAATGAGGCTCAGGATGCAGAGACTGTAACAGTTCCCCCTAGAAAGACTGGTCGAGCTGTAAAGCCTGTGGTGCACCTCAGTTATGATTCCCCTGGGAGGCCTGTGGACTTGCCTCTCAATGTTGTCCATAAAGGAGTGTATGTGTCCCCGAGCTCATTGCCCAAACTGAACATCAGTGCTAACTCCAAGTTACTTGTGTTGCCCTCTAGGTATGGTGCCCCTGCCCCATCCTGCCCCAAGGTAGCTGATAGGGAAGGGCCCCCTCTCTTTAGGTTTCATGTACAGGAGGTAATAACCTGAGTTATGGTACAATGTGGGTATAATACTGTGTAAAAAGTGATGTACTGAAAAGTTTCAGAAATGTGTTTCTGGTAAGGTGATATGTTGACTGATGATTACATGTATAAGCCTAATGTGATACTGATGTAAATGTATATGGTTGTATTGAAACTTATGTGGGTACTTACTTGAAGCGGACGCCAAGTTTTCCAGGCCAGGAAGGGTGTAACCCCCCCTACAAATGGGGGTTCCCAGAAGTCTTCCAGGAGCTTGCCTGAATGCTCCAAGTCTGGGTGATGTTCGGCGTCTGAGCTGTTTAAATGTGGTTCCAAGTGAGTGCTATTTGAGCCTCCACGTACTGTCTCTTTAAGAGCTGTCTGCTTGCAGACTTAATTAGTTTGAATGGGGGGACTGTGTATTTAATTCTCGAATCCCGCCTGGCCTGCTGTCAATTCGCTCCGTTTCTGTCATTGCTACATGTGCAAAGGGAGCCTTGTTAAAAGGTATAACTGTTTGCCAGAAATCATTTAGAGTGACTGAGAAAATGTAGTTTGTCTAACCTGTCTTCATTTCAGCACGAACTGTTTCAGTGTAACTCTTTCATTTTGGTCCTGAATAGCTGACTTGGACCAATCAGGATGATAGGGAGACCCTAAAATGGAGCCTGTGGACGAATCGGAACTTGGACTCTCAATTTTGAGCCAGCCACAAGGGGATTGTATGGGCAGTGACTCTGGGAAATGTAGTTTTAACCTTGGCACCTTTTTCCACCAACAGAGGGAGTCTTATTGTGAGTGACAGCCGAACCAGCCAACAGAATGGTGTGGAGCTAAAGGAAATGCCCTGCTCTGTGACTGGAAAGATTAGACCAGTTGTGACTGTGAAGAGAGAAGGAACTCTGTGCTTCTGTGGTGTATAGTTTTGCGCGGGAAGCGCGCGTGAGGCCCTGAGTTTTGGTCTGCAGCCTTAGTGAGTGTCAGTTTGGACTGAATCTGAGTTGTGAGGAGAAAGAAGCACTAGAAGTGTGGAAACCAGGCTCACCCTGCAGAAGACTGGAGAAATTGTTGAATCGCACTCGGTCTGTCAGGAATTGAAGCTGCTGTGTGTGCTCCCGGGTATTTTGCAGTAATTGCGATCGGAATCGAGGAGCAGTGTGCCTGGTATAGTACTTTCCTTTTATATATGAATGTGCATAGTGCTTGTGGGGAATCGCTATTTCCAATCCCCAGTGCTGTGTGCTGTGTGTTGAAGCTGGAAGCAAACCCCAGCTTGTCTCGGACTAAATCCATTTGCTATCAACTGCAGTGGGGTCCAGTCACAAGGACTTTGTCTCCATGCCTTGTTGTCCTGGCAATCCAGAAGAACATCCACCATCCGGTTTTCAGCTTGGGTATTGTGAGTACGAGTCAGGGTATTCCCCTGCAGCCTGTTTTCAATCACAAGTGTGTCATCTAATTCTTGTTGTTTCACTGCTTCATGGACTGAGCCATCCGGCTCCGGATTACAATTGGGTGTTGTGCATATATTTTCTTCTACAGGGCCCTATCTATCTGCACCTGCCAGCGAACCCCGGGCAACGGACCTGGCTAGCCCCCCCCAACCTGGGTACCCAGAGTGTGACTTTTCAGACCCTGTATGTGTGCACAGTACTGTGATTTAATACCACCAATTAACCTGATTTCCCCCTCCCGTGTTACTGCCCCCTAAATAAATCAGATTTGTTGTTGTTATACTATATACTGTCTGTGGTGTTGGTACTTTTGGAAACAGTATTGTGTTTTGCTATGTACTGTATGTTGTTTAACCTTATTTTACAGGGGGTCCTCAGAGACGTGCTGCAGAATCGGTCTCAAGGGTAAGTGGTATCTATATGAGTGAACAGTGTGTATACGTGGGGTATTGGGGCTGTAACTCCGGTGTACTGTGTGAGCCACTAGAGGGAATAAAAGGGTGTCTCAGTGTCCCAGAGGGCTGTGACCAAGCTAGTCTAACCACTACAAACCCTGACCTCTGGGTGGAGGTACCCGCCATAGGACCTAGGCCCCTCAACCTGTCCGTAGTTAAACAGGCAGGGGTAGTAGCCCTTGGGATAGCGCCACCTAGGGGTTACACACTGTTTCTGCCACTCTGCGTCCTTCCTCTCCCCGCTCCCACAGGCTTTTCGTCTCCTGGCCCCCCTTTTCTTTTGTCTCATCGGTCCTTTGCTTACAACCCTTGCTGGGTTCCCTCACCCCGTTATCACTGTTTTTTCTTTATTTTCCTTCTCGCCCCCCATCTGTGGCCAGTCATCCCCCCCCAATACCTCCTTCTTCTGTCTCCTCGTCTTCCGCTCGCTGCTCTGTTTATGTTCATTTTTTCTTTTGGGATTTCCTCTCAGCTTGCTCCATCATCAGCTCCGCTCAGCTTTCCCCATACATCCGGATTTCTGCACCTGTGTCTCCCTTAAAGGCATAGTACCTCCTTCCACCCCATGCCCTTTCGTTTTATCATCTACTTATGCACAAGGAACTAATTTAGCACCGAACAGTATCTCCACACAATTATTCCCCTCTATCAGTACATCGTAGCTGCATAAATTGTACAAATTACTTTTGTATACCCCTTATCACTTGCCATGCCAGTTCTCCTCTCAGACTCCCACTGAGTCTCTGACTATTCTGCAGGCAGCAAAAGCAAAAACTGATGACTAGAGGAGCAATTAAATCAATTCTGCAATCTTCCTTAATCAGCACTCCTCCAGCAATCTGACATATGCATTTCTGCAAGGGTCCTTCCAGGAAGCATAATGTTTTCCACTTTAGCAGTGCCTAACCCAGTTATTTAGTAAGCCTCCATTTGGAACTATTGTATTTTGCCCGTTCGGGTACTCCACATTTATAATATCTCTTAATTTCTGGGCGGGATGTGGCTGCCACTTCCCCCGGCATAAACCTTCAGCACCAAACTACGTGATCCTCAAAATAAGCAAGCCCTTGTAGAGGGCTTTGTCCTAGTCAACTTCCCCAGTACCACGTACACTTGCATCCTCTTCTCCGAGTCTGCAAACAAAAATGTTACTCTTCCTATCTCCTTCTGCCGCAAGCTCATCAAGTCATTTTCTTTCTGGCAGTTCTCCTTTCTGCTCCTTTATCCTGTCGCTCATTACTCCTCCTATCAGCCCCTCTTACCAACTCAAACCTCTACATTTCTCTCTCTTGCCTTCATTTCAACTTCTACAGCCAGTTTGCTGCCTCTCATATTCTTTCACAGCCCTCACCAGCAGCCTTGCAAGACCCCATCTCCCAAACTCGTACTTTCAAGAGGTCAATGAGTTTTAGTAGAGTTCAATTTCTCCACCAGAATTGAGATTCTGCAACTTCCAATCCATCTGTAACGTATTCAACTCACACTAGGGCTCAACTTGTCTGCCAGCTGTGAGATCCTGCTACAGCTACGGCAGCCGCTCGGCACTTTAAATTTTTATTCTCTCCAGAAATCCTATCTCTGCACTCTAACTTTTGCTTAACTCCCCCCACCTGTAATGCTCCTCGCTCAGACCTCTGCAAACTGCCAGGCCTCCACCTAGGAGAAAGCGGTGCTGCCTGAAACCCAGCCCCTTTCCCAACTCCTCCCTGCTCTTGGCTCCTGGACTCCCACTCTAATTACCTAATCCCCCTATTGTTTGCTGACCCCTGCTGGCTGTCTGCCACCAGCACATGCCCAGCTGCTCAGCTCCCTAAGCTCCGCTACTTAATCTTCTCCTCTCCCTTCCCTCCTCAGAAACTTCCAGCCCATTTGGGCGCTCCAGCAGAGCGGCTCTCTTCGCTCACACCACCGGCCATGGGGAAGCCTTGATTCTGCTCTCCCTCACAGGAACTACAGGACTGAAGACCAAGAAAGCCAAACCGGACACTTTTCAGCGCGGCCGAACTCCATCTCTGCCACCGCCTACAAGCTCCTGGGGAAGCCCTGATTCAGCTCTCCCCTCTGCAGGATTCCACGCTTCACTTGTTCCCACCAGCGCTGCAAACCCGCCCTATCTGGACACTTTCTTATATAGTGTTCAGGGGTCACATGCCTTTCCCCTGTAATTTACTAAGTGTCTGATCTCCCATATGCATCCTGTACACCGCCGCCACAAGGGGCACATAACTACCTCAACTACTGTTCTGATAAATGGATCCATTCACAAATATCCTGTCCCTGCCTGTATCGGCAGCCTAGACTCATAATCTCTGAAAATAACCCTATTAACCCAAGCAGTAACTGCTGCCTGACCTCTACCAATTGCATTACCTCACCAAGCAAAGTACCCGACAATGCCGCCTCCAGCCATCAGGATTGTATAGGGCATCATCCTACTCTATCATATTTGCCTCCTGGGACACCCGTGTACTGCATCCAACCAAAATGGTCATTTCTACCACCTGAGGGTAGTGCTAAATGCCTATGGATCGGTGACCTCACCCTATCACATGGAGACCAGCTACAGTCAGCAAAAACCCTTCACGCTCTGGGAGCGATCACACCAAGTCACTGACCCTCCTATAGTTCCTTTCCTCCACGGATATGTTACTCACTTTGGATCCAAAATATCAAGACCACCGAGCAAGAGATCATAGTACCGAACTAACAGACTTCTGGACCATGTCGCTCGACTGCTTCTTCTCCTACTGCTACTATTGAGCAATATACACCCAAACCCTGGGCCTCCCCATGGTTCGAGTGCACAGCCACAATAATCAGCTGGGCTTAGGTTGGACTCAATAAACATCTGTAGCATTCTTCTCAAGATGGAGGTGTGGGTATCTTTACATAACCCGGATGTGCTATCCATAGTGGAATTCTGGCTTTCCCCTAAGATACCAGATACAGCCATTACACTACCTGGCTATACCCTGTTTATGCAGGACAGTCTTTCAAAAAAAGGCAGTGGTTGTGTCATATATACCAAAGACTATATGCAGGGGCGTGGCCTGCCCCCCCTCCCCCCAGCATGAGTGACAACCTACAAGCACTGGCCGTCAAACTGATCCTAGATGCACACAATAGAGTGCTCACCCTGTTCTCAGTATACATCTCACCTAAACAGACCACAGCTGGCACCAGCAACCTTATGGGCTATATCAGTACCCTCAGCATCAACACAGAAATTATACTTCTAGGTGACTTCAGCATCAACTGGCTCTCCCCATCATCTGCCAGTATCAAGGACACCTTGTCTGCCATCCATTTCTCCCAAATGATAGAATCTCCAACAAGAGTCAATTACAAAACCGGCACCAGCAACCTGCTGAATTGGATACTCACTAACCATCCTGCACATATCGACAATAATTACTGTACTCCCAGACTCTCTGAGCAACCACTCCCCTGTCACATGCACCTGGAATAACAACTACAGCAAACCTCCTGCCAGAAATATATCAAGCCGTGTCCTCCTAAATGGCCATCTACAACAACTCAAAACAGACCTCAAGTACCAAGACTGGTCTGACCTGTATGAAGCCAAGGACATGGCTGTAGCCCTTGACCTCTTGATAACCAAATTCAATTTTGTCTGTGACAATCACGCCCTGATAAAAACAAGATTGGTCAAAGGACACTACAACCCCTAGATTACTCCAAATCTGCTAGACCAACTCTCCTCAAGAGATCATCTCTGGCAAGTGGCACGAGCAAATGGCTCTGCAGCAAACATCCAACAGTACAAATAAGCATGAAATGACTGCACGAAAGCCATCCATCATGCAAAAAGCACCTACTACAAAGAAGCCCTCAGCAGTTTGTGGAATAGCAGCAAATCCTTTTGGAACAACCTCAATGACATCACTGGGAAAAAAAACAAAACACTCCAGTTATGCTCACAATCGATGGGATGCTGTCCTTAGACCCTCTTCTCATTGCCGGCTCCCTGAATCATTCCTTCATGGAGCCAAGCAGCGTGCTCCCTGATAACATCTTCAATCCCCTCACCACAAATGACCCACAAGGGAAACGACTGCCTCCCAATTACCAACCACTATTTCACTTCAAAGTAGTCTCTGAAGCCGATGCTGGAGAAGGTACTAAGGAAGTCAAGACACAGCGGGGACTCCCTACACCTAAAATTTATAGCCTGGCAGTTGAGGAAGTTCTTAGCCCGCTGGCACAAATTATAAACATCTCGCTCTGTCACTCACAATTCCCTCAATGCTGGAAATCTGCAACAGTTACCCCGGTGCATAAAAGTATGATTTTACTCTGCACAATAACTATAGATCAATTTCGATACCCCCCCCCCCCACACACTCTCTAAGGCCCTAGAGTGGATCGTGGTCGATCAACTTGTGGAGTACCTCAGCCACCATCAACTACTGTGTCCTGAACAGCACAGGTTTGGGGTGGCCACAGCACCATCACGGCCTTGTTAGAATTTACAGGGTACTTCCACCACGCAGTAGACTAAGACCTTCTAGTAGGAGCTGCATTCATTGACCTATAATCAAAGGCATTTGATACAGTGCATCATTGGCTCCTCCTCAAACAACTGGCTGACATTGGGCTCCCTTCCGAAACTTTGGGCTGGTTCACTAGCCACTTGAGCAACCACTCTCAGCAGGTTAGGATCGGGGATGTGATCTCTTGACAGCAGACCGGTCAGATTTGGTTTACCGCAAGGATCCATATTAGGACCGCTGCTGTTCAGCTTATTCTTAAATAACCTCCCAGCCTCTAGCTCATGTCAAATGCTCCTTTATGCAGATGATGCGGTCTTATTCACCAGTAGCCAACACCCTGAACATCTGGAGGCGGATCTACAAAGTGGGTTTGCATCCGCGGAACAGTGGTTTAAGGACCATAGATTGCTCTTGAATTATAAAGAGACCAAGACCATGATGTTCTCCACCCCACAAAGCAAACACAGAGCCTTCCCCCTTGCAATTATGAACATTGGGGGTGCCACTTTTGAACTTGTTCGGCATTTCAAATACCTACGCATCACTATCGAATCCACTCTGTCATGTGCCAAGCACATCGACATTACTGCAAGGGCCATCAATACCAGAATTGGGATCCTGTATCGACACAGGCACTGTCTCGCACACGAAGCTCTGAGCACTGCCATCAATAGCTCAATCAGTTCACTCATCAATTATGGGTTGGTGATCTATGAATCTGCAACAGACACAGCCCTCCACCGCATCTCAACCGCACTGAATAAAGCCTGCCATCTCCTCACAGGTGCTGCTAGATTCATGCACACCTGTGATCTCTATACCATGGCTGGCTGGCTACAGCTCAGTGGAGGAATCAGATACCAAAACTGCCTCCTCACCAAAAAAAGCCTCCTTAAACCTTCTACCACCAGGAGTATGGAACCTACTAACCCCTCCCCGGAGCACAAAGCAAACCAGAAGCTCCGCCTCTCAGGTATTCCATGTGCCAAGGTGCTACACTACCTGGCTCAGCGGGTTTTTCATACCAGGCCCCCCTCTGGACAAATGCGCTACCTCAGGACATCTGTGATGCAGCAACAATTGGCTCTTTTAAACACAAACTGCGCCAACACCTTCTCGCCACGGGTACCTGTGCCTGCCCCCACTAAATCCCACCTCAAGTCAGTAATCCCATTGCCATAATCTGTACTTACCTACTAGTACTTTTTAACCCTGTCAATGTTCCACTGGGTAGCCCGGACCTTGCACTTCACTGACCCCCCCCCGTCCTCTCCCATGGCGCTGCCATGCCCCACCTCACCTCTCTTCCCTACCCCTCCACCTCATACCCCCATCCACCCCTTCCTCTTACCATTACCTCTTCATCTTCTCCCCATCTTCTCCTCCCTCTCTCTACTCTACTGATTTTTGTCTCTCCTTGATGCAGGCATACATTGTACAATGCCTCAGTATAGTGTAACCATGTACTGTATAGTGTAAGCAGGTTCTACCTGCATATGTGCGAGGTAGAGCAAATAGAACTTTTCTGGACATTTATTCGGTGGAGGTGTGAGCACCTCAAATCAAAGTATCCATCTGAGAGACTTTCAGTGACTGGTTTCATAGATACATAGACAGTGTCGGCAGATAAGGGCCCATGGCCCACCCAGTCTGCCCATTTAAGTTTGTAAGTTCAGTTTATGTTTTCCAGGAAGTCTGTTGCCCCTTACCCCTGACCTCCAGCATTCCTTTATGTCTATCCCATGCATTCTTAAATCCCGTGATTGTTTCAGCCCCCACCACTTCCTCTGGCAGGGTGTTCCACTTGTCCACCACCGCTCTGTGAAGAAATTCTTCCTCACGTTTCCTCTGAATCGTCCTCCTCCAACTTCATCCCATGCCTCTAGTCCTGGAACATCTTTTTAGCTAAAATAGTGCATTCCTGCACCCTGTTCCTCCCTGTAAGATACTTGTATGTCTATCATATCCTCTCTCCCTCCTCTCCTCCAGGAGTACATGTTCAGTGCCTTCAACCTGTCCTCTAGGACTTGTGATGCAATCCATGCACCATCTTTGTTGCCCTCCTCTGAACCTTCTCTACCCTGTCTATGTCCTTACGTAGGTAAGGTCTCAGAACTGCAGTGTACTCCGGGTGCGGCCTCACTAGTGTCTTGTATAGTGGAATTATGACCTCCCTTTTCCTGCTGGTGATGCCCCTGCCTATGCATCCCAGCATCCTATTTGCTTTACCTGCTGCCTTGTCACACTGTTTCCCTGCCTTGAGGTCATCAGAGATGATAACTCCAAGATCCCTTTCCTGCTTGGTGCATGCTATATCCTCACCCCCCATAACTTATAGTTTATAGTTTATAGTTTCATAACTTATAGTCTAAAATTGTCGTCTGTTTATGTCATCATACATCTTAATTCATTTTATTTATATGTTGTGTTAAATTTGATTTTCTAGGTTATTGTTATTTTTATTTTTGTTTTTGTATTATTATTATTTTTTGGGAGTGAGAGTACCAGTTATTATTTGTTGATTTGGGTTTCTGTGGTGTTTTATGCTTTTGGTTTTTAGGAGTTTTGAAATTTAAATTGTAGCTTTGTCCTGGATTGTGTTAAGAAATTGGAGTTTTGTGTTTTTTCCACTCTTTTTGTAGTAATTATTGGAATGTGCTTACTTGCCCCCGTCCTGTGCTATTCAGCCTCCTCTTTCCAGTGCCCTCTGCCGTTCTCCCCCCACCTGCTTTACTTATCAGCGCGCTGGCGCCTGGGGACTGCCTGTAGGGGGTGGGGAGCGGAGGCTGAGGCCCCGACTGGGCGCGCTCCCATAGGGATGGTTAGGACCAGAAGATGCCCTTTGGTGAAATGGTGCCTGGAACGTGGTGATCCTTGTCTGGTCCCCATACGCAAGGGCACCTCCTCTTTGGGAGGACAAGTAGCTGGGACGGCTTGCGAACATCGTCCAACCCGGGCGCTGTTAAGCAATGCCAGATCCATTAAGAACAAAACTGCACTTATTGCAGATTTTGTTGGAATAGCAGATCTGGTTTGCATCACTGAGACCTGGTTAGATGGAAATGCTGCCCCAATTTTGGAGGCAGCTATTCCTCCTGGGTACTCGGTGTTACATCGCCCAAGATTGGGGGGGGGGGTAGCGGTCTGTTTCAAGACCAAATTGGGCCTCACTGGGGTACCAGTTGAGGAGGCCACTTCATTTGAGTGTACTGTGGTAACTGGTGTGGGGTGCAGGATAGCGCTCATTTACCGTCCACCAGGTGATGAGAAGTTGTTCCTGCAGGAAGTAGCAGACTTCGCCGCCAACATGGCATTGGAGACACCCAGACTGATGGTTCTGGGCGACTTCAATGCCTGGATCGAATCCTTGCTTTTTGGACAACACTTCCTCCAGGTGATGACATCACTGGGCTTCACACAGGTTGTTTCCTCAGTTACCCACAATGGCGGTCTCTCTCTTGATTTGGTCTTCCTCCTGGGGATCGAGGCCTCCGATTTGGTGGTGGAACCTGTCGTTGGTCCGATCACTACACTTGAGTTCAATTTTCTGCCCCCGGGTAAGTCGGCCCTGTGGAGATGGTCAGTTACGTCCCTTTGCAGGATGTTGTCCCTGAAGACCCGCTACGGTGATTGACTTCTCGGTGTTCGGTGAGACCAGCACAGATCCAGAGCTGTTAGTCATGGCCTATAACAGGGCTTTTTTTTCAGCTCTTGATCTGATTGCTCCTGTCCGTGTTTGCCCCCTTCCGCTTCGCCCCAGGGCCGCATGGTTTGATGGGTCTCTGAGGGAACTGCAGAGGTTGGGGCGTAGGTTAGAGCGTCGTTGGCGGAAATCTGCCTTGGATGCCGACCATCTTATTTTGTTAGAGCATCATAAACTCTATCAATCAGCGATTTCTCATAAGAAGGCAGAATTCCTGTCCAGGGAAATCGCTGTTGCATGAAAACGACCAGCTCAACTCTTCCGAACTGTGGACAGGTTGTGCAGCCTGTCTGCAGCGCTTTGAGTTTTTTCACAAATGGAGTGTGATGAGATCGCTCGATTCTTTGCAAATAAGGTGGCCAACATCAGGAAGGAGTTCCGTCAGCCTCGTTCTATGGGGATGCTGTTGGTCGGTGCTTGGTCACTAAGTCCAATGTTTCCTGGAGTACCTTTGACCTGCCGGAGTTTATTAACATCATGAGGACTGTCCAGGGGATGCGCCCCACATGCTGTAGTTTAGATCCAGGCCCTACTTCCCTTATTTTGGGTTGTAGTGATATCATCGGCCCAGTTCTAGCTCAGATTGTCCGGTGCTCCTTGGAATCGGGTGAGTTTCCTAGCTCCCTGAAGGAGGCATTGGTGACACCCCTCCTGAAGAAAGCTTCTTTGGACCCAGAGACTCTAGCGAACTACAGACCTATCTCTAACCTTCCTTTTGTGGGAAAGGTTATCGAGAAAGTTGTGGCAGCTCAACTGGAGAACCATTTAACCATTCATAATTTATACGAACCTCTCCAATCGGGTTTTCATAAGAGGCATAGTACTGAGACTGCTCTGGTTCGGGTGCTCAATGATCTCCTGATGGCGAGTGATCAGAGTAACCGCTCCATCTTGACACACCTTGATTTGTATTCAGCTTTTGACACTGGATCATGGGGTTCTGCTCTAGCACCTGAGGTCCATCTGTGGGCTGTCTGGGACAGTACTCAGATGGTTTTCATCTTTCCTCGCCGGTAGAACTCAGAGAGTTGTCTCAGGAATATTTTCTTCCAAATCTTTCTCTCTGCCTTGCGGGGTGCCCCAGGGCTCAGTGCTGTCTCCCATGTTATTTGCAGTGTACATGCTGCCCCTCAGAGACACTGTAAGACGGTATGGGCTGAGGTTTCACTGCTATGCTGATGATACCTAGCTCTACCTGTCTTTCGCCCCCAACCAGGTTAGTGCTATCTCAGTATTTAACTGCTGCCTCGTTGAAATCCATTATTGGATGACTTCTAGTGGGTTAAAGTTGAACACAGGAAAGACTGAGGTTTTGGTGGTGGACCCGGGTTGCAGGACAGAGGGGTTGAGGACTGATCTGCCCTCTGGTTTAGTTCTGGGGGGGCACTCAGATCCTTACCTCTGAGCGGGTGCGTGACCTGGGAGTGATACTTGACGATGGGCTGACCCTTAGTCATCAGGTGTCGGCAGTCATCAAGTTAGCCTTTTACCATCTTAGGAACATTGCTAGGATCAAGCATCTCATTCCATCCAGTGACCTGCCTGTTCTGGCCCATGACACTGTGACCTCGCGCCTTGACTACTGTAACTCCCTTTACTTAGGGCTTCCTTGGGTTATCTGCCGCTTGCAGCTAGTGCAGAATGCTGCTACACGTTTATTGACTGGGGTATCTAGGAGATCTCACATTACCCCAGTGCTGTGCGATCTGCACTGGCTGCCGGTGCATTGGTGGATCACCTTTAAAGTAGGTTTATTAACCTACAAAGCCCTATACGGACTTGGTCCTGACTACTTGAAAGAGCTCCTGGTTCCTTATACCGCTATGCGACAGCTCTGCTCGGCTGACGAGGGGTTGCTGAAGATTCCGAGGGTTAGTTTAAATTCATCTGGGGCCCGCGCTTTTGGGTTTGTTGCCCCACCCTCTGGAATTCTCTGCCGCGTCAGCTACGGTAGTGCAGGACAGTGGGGAGCTTTAAGCAGGCACTGAAGACTTTTTTATGGGGCAAAGCTTATCCTGAATTCCTCTGATTTTAGTGATATTTATTGAATTTTCTGAATTTTACTTATTTGTGAAGTGCCTTGATATTTGAAAGGCACTCTATTAAATAAAGTTTATTATTATTATTATTATTACTTTATCTGTATTGTCGTGCGGTAACGTATTTGTATATTTGCCACCAAACCACTCTGCATCTGAATGTTTATGTATCACTCTGTACTTGTTAACTGACGTGGAACCAATTAGCGAGCATCTGCTCACCGGTGTTATCCAAGATTTCAATAAATAAAATAAATAAAAACAATAATCCATCTGCTACGTAGCAAACTCACCAATGGCTCAAGTCTGTCATCTTATATGATGTTGTACCCTTCAGCCATCAGCACCGTATCAGACTTATATCGCATCTCCTTGTTCAAGCAGTTCTTCAGCTGATGGAGTTTAAGGGTTCTACTTCACCTGCCAGAGGCATGATATGGAGATTACGTACCTACCGTAATTCTTGATCTTCTTGGACAAAGTCTCCACCACTCATTCACACTGATGGAACTACAAAGGAGGTGCTAGGACCCAGTGGGAGCAAACTTTTTGCAAGAGGGCAGGCGCCAGAGATGCAGCCACGATGAACGGTGCTGCGAGCCTCAGCTCATGCGGCAATGACTATCTCGGTGTCGACCCTCCAACTGCCTCAGTACATTTTTTTCCCGAGGAGGTGCAGTGTAACTAACCTAGAAGGATAGCCTAACAAAAAACCCAGACATAAGATAGTCCAAGCGATCCATATAAGAAGGGTCAACAACAAAGAAGTCTTCACAGCCTAAGATTGAGGGAGTGAAGACCAACAACAGAGGCGAGCTCGGGGGATGGTGAGTGGGCATGTGAATGAGTGCTGGACACTTCGTCCAAGAAGATCAAGAATTACGGTAGGTATGTAATTTCCATATCTTCCTGGACATAAAGTCTCCACCGTTCATTCACACTGATGGGAGAGTACCGAGCTAATAATCCCCCGAGAGGGCGGCAGGAGAGACCAAGAGCTCACAAATTTAGGACAGAAGTCTGTTAAGGATAGTCCTGCCAAATGAAAGATGTCACCTGGCGTGGACATCCAGGGCATAGTGCTTGACTAAAGTATGCACTGATCTCCAGGTAGCCGCATTGCAAATGTCTGCAATGGGCACATTGCGGATTTCCGCCATGGATGCAGCGACTGCTCTAGTAGAGTGAGCGCGTACACTCTGCCCTCCAGCTTAACCTGCGCCATAACCTGCGAATAACAGTGACGAAGGCATGCCACCAGCCATGCCGAAATGCATCTGACAGCGACAGGCTGACCCAGCCGGGTCTCGCTGAAGGAAACAAACAGTTATTGAGCTTTGTGAATTTCTTTTGTTCTATCCAAATAGAAACGCAGAGCTCTTTTGACGTCTAAAGAATGAAGGGTACGCTCTCCTTCATTTTGGAAGTTCGCAAAGTAAGTAGGGTAGGACCAAAGGTTGGTTTAGATGGAATTCTGAAACAACCTTAGGAAGAAACTTAGGATGGGTCCTAAGAACTACGTTGTCCTTATGAAACACAGTATACAGAGGGTCTGTGACCAAGGCATGTATTTCAGAGACCCTGCGGACCGAGGTAATGGCCACCAGGAAGGCCATTTTCTAAGTGAGAAATTTCAGCTTACAGGTAGCTAGAAGCTCGAAAGGCTTTTGAGTGAGCATGTCTAGCACAAGATTAATGTCCCAGGCTGCGACTGGACGTCTGATAGGTGGTCTGGTATGCAGAATACCCTTAAGAAACCTCTTAACTACTGGTAACTGAGCCAGTGATAAGGAAAGTACTGGCTCATGATAAGCTGAAATGGCACAAATGTGAACTTTGACTGCAGAGTACTGTAGACCTGAATTTGAGAGGTCTAAAAGGTACTCTAGAACTTTATTTGGTGGGCAGGAAAAAGGATTCAAAGAGGATTTTGCACACCAGAGACAAAAACGCTTCCATTTGGCTGTGTAAGTTTTTCTAGTGGCTGGCCTGCATGCAGCCAAAAGAATATCTGAAACTCTCCGAGAGACATTGAACCTGTTCACCTCTATCTCTTCAGGAGCCAAGCGTGAAGGTGAAGCAACCTCAGATTGGAATGGACCACAGGCCCCTGGGTCAGAAGGTTCGTCTGAAGGGGAAGCGCTTTCGGAGGGGTTTCCGACATACTGTTGAGTAACAAAAACCATATCTGTCGAGGCCAGAAGGGAGCAATGAGGATAATTTTGTCCCCCCTGGGACTTGAATTTGAGAAGCAGACTCACGTATCACATGGATTCATGGCCAACATCTTCTGCCTGCACCAAGCGCAGAATATGAAACTGGGTTTCTGCTTTTCCATTGTGATCGTCGGTCAACAGACATAGGAGCAAGTCTGGAATCAATAGACAAATGATTTAGTCAAAGTTTGCCAAATAAAATGCTTGAAACCACTGAATCCTACTATGCATATACCTGTAGCACTGCGAAGGAGGAGACCTGTCCCTTCCAGCTGAAAGAAAGATCTGATGTCACAGGGTGGAGCCAGAGGATATACTACCTACTGTAGGTGGTGGGAGCAGCTTAGCTTGAAGACTTCTGGTAACTCTGCTGTCTCCAGCAGAGCTGCATACGTACATATAGTGAACTGAATCCATATTCCTAGAACCTTTGTTTTGAGAGTTCTTAAACCTCAAGTATGAACTCTTTATCTTTGACTTCCGTATCCTCAAAAGGAACAACTGCCTCTACAGCCCCGAAAGCGACCTGTGCCTCTGCCTCTATATGATATAGGGTTCTGCTGACCCTTTGATATGCGTAACTGACCCCTTTTATCCCTTTATATATATATATATATATATATACACATTATATATATATATATATATATATACACTATATATATACATTTTATACCCCATTCACCCTTGGCACGCCCCCTTCAGTTTCGTCCTTCCAGCCCCGTCACCCGGCTTCTCCGGGACTTACCTTCCCACCTACTGTGTGTCCAGCTTCTGGATTGTGTTGAGATGCCCAGTCACGGATGTGTGGGCCTGGAAGGCCGGACTTCATCCTGCGGCCAAGGGGGTTTCCACCTCGGTTTATAGATTCCCCTAGGGCCTGGACTGTGCAATGCGTGTGCTGGGCAAGCTCCACGGAGATGTCCTAACATGTCTAGCTGTGACCCTACTTCCTGATGCGCCCAGACCTGCACTGCCACCTGGATATCTCCAGGTGGCAGTGTTGCAGCAGGCTGCAGTGTCCCCCCTTCCCTGAGGGAGGAGAGCTGTCCTTCAGATGCTCAATCCTCCTGCCCCTGGATGACTCCCAAGCGACCTGCATCCATTCCCGAACCTGGGTCATCGATGCGGCAGGAGGTAAGGCGCCAGCACCTCAGCCCTCCACACCACTGGGACGACCTCCTTTATCCTTAATATCTTTAAGAATATCTTCCAATCTGGGGTCAAAAAGCAAGTCACCCCCGGCCCGGTGGTGCTGAGGGTTGAGGTGCTGGACGCCACACCTTGCACCATGCTGGCAACCCGGGTTCGGGCACGGACTCGGGTCATCGGGGGTCGGCAGGGGGAAGGAGGATTAAGCGTTCCAACGGACACTCTCCTCCTTCGGGGTGGGTTACCAGGGGTACTTCATGCACCCGACGTCCTTGAGAGTCAGTGGGAGAACTTACTTTCAGGGCACTGGCATCTTCTAGGGTGCTGGAGTCGGGGAGGGGAGGATGCTGTTAGGCACTTGGCAGGCGTAGTGCATAAGCACGTAACCTGCCCAAGCTGGAGTCCTCAGGGGGATGGAAGGGGACCACAAGAAAAACGGAAAACAACCCTCGGCGGTCCTAGATGATGACCGCTTCAAGCCATCCAGCCACAGATCCATGGGCAGACGCTCCGCTGAGATGGAGGAAGGTAGGAGTTGCCGGGGCACTCTAGTGGCAGACTCTGTGTCTGGGGCATGAGTGGTATGAGCGGCCCGGAGGAGTGGAACAATGGGGGTTGGTTAGGAGGGATAAAAAGAAAGTAAAAAAAAAAAAGCAAGTCACCCAAAAAGGAAGCAGTGAACAAATGTCTTGAAAACCTGGTCTCCTGACCAGTGGTGCAACTATACCTCATACCAGCCACTACCACTGCAGAGGGCCTAGCAGAAAGCTCTAACACATACATAGCCGAATCCTCTAAGAAATCAGAAGTCAGATTAATTAACGGAATCAAATCTTCCACATTACAATCTTCAGGGAGGCCATTTGACAGCATGGTTACCCAATCATAGTGACTGTGCCACCAAGGTGGAGGCTGATGCCACCCAAATAGCTGACTCCACAGTGCAGTACCCTTCTACAAGTGGTATCTATTCTGCTGGCATCGCCATCTGAGAGAGTGGCTGCCCCTTCAATAAGAATAGTTGTGTGTTGCACTACATTACAGAGCAGTATCAGTGAAGCCTCCCACTTTTTCAGCACACTTTCTGAAAAGGACAGCACTCAACCCTTCTCTAAGTAAAGAGTTTCTTTTTGTCCAATTCACTTTACTTCTTAGTGAATATCTGCACAAAGTGAAAGAAGCCTGCGAAGCACTTGGGATCTTCCTAGAACAGGACCAAATGTATTTATTTAGTTATTGAAATTTGATAACTGGGAGAGGCACACTGAGCCAAGGCTCGTTTCCAGGTGCGACCCGGGGGGAAGGTGATTGGGAATAAAAGTGCATTCAAAAGGTAAAATACAATCAATATAAAAATGTAGTATACAGGCATATGTGACTTACCAAGGTTATTAAGCAATAGTAAACAGGATATACCAAAGGGAACTAAAGAGTAAAACAGGAATTTACATAATTAAGAAAAATAACAACGAATGAAATAAATACATGTACACAGATAGATAGAGGTAATGCTGGGAGTACAATTAACATGAGGAGATAAAAACAGAAGAAGGGAAGGGGAGATAGGAAAACATGAACAGGGACAGAAAGAAGGCAGAGGGAGTAGAGTAAGCAGAATGAGTATGTTAGGTAAGGTGCAAACCAGCCAATACCAAAGTAAGAGTAAGTGGGAGCAAAAAAGAAGTTTGAGATGGTGCTTGACAGACAGAGAGATACAGGAAAGAGACAAGTGCAGTGTAGGAAAGAGGGAAGTCCAAATGGAAGGAAGGAAGATGACAGAAGATTTGGAATATGAGATAAAGAAAATGAGGGAGTCCCTAGAGCAAAGTTCATTTGGGGGTTGGGGAGAAGGAGAGTTAAATAGGGAGAGATGAAGAGGTAAATGAAGCATTGTGAATAAGGTGATGATAGGCAACAGGAGGTATTGAGAGGCTAGTATGTAGGGGACAATGATGAGAAAAGAAAGCATCAGTAGCAGACCAGAAAAAGGCATTGAAAAGAATATCCAGAAGTAGAAGTGGTTGCTCCATAAACCACATGCACATAGTCAAACTCTAGTAGCACCATCTCAGTGAATAATCCATGGCAAACTGGGACTGGCAGGCAATCCTTGTTGCGATAAAGGGCACTTAGTCTGGGTCATAGCTTTCTGAGGATGGCATAAATGTGAGTGGAGATGTGAAATCTGTCAATCCACACAACTAGGTATTTGAAATTAGGAACAGAATCAAGGGAAGTGCCATCCAAGGATAAAAGGACTACAGGACACGAGAGCCTAGCAAGTTTATGGCTAGTGCCAAAGTTCACAGATACAGTCTTCTTGGTCTTGACTAGAAGTTCGTGTACTTGGAACCAGTGTAGGATGCTATCAAAGTCATGCTGAAGCGATGTTTCCAGGTCAGAGACCAAGGCACTTGAAGCAAAATGTACAATGTCATCTGCATACATGTGACTATGCAACCTGACACAGACAGCGAGCGGGTAGGTAAGATAGACTGAAATGAGTACTGGATCCATTATGGAGCCTTGAGGAACCCCAGACTTTATTGGGAGGAAGACAAGGCACTACAGCCTGTATTGACTGGAGTTGGCCACGGAAGTAAGATCTGAATCAGTTGAGAGCTGAAACAGAAAGGCCAGTGGCAGACAGCTTACCCAGAAGTAGAGAGTGGCCTGCCAAATCAAACTCCTTGACAAGCTGAATGAAAATGGCAGCAGTGATTTGTCCCTGGTCCATACTGTTGAGAACGGGGTCAGTAATATGTAGTAGAGAGGAAATGGAAGAGTGATTTTTACAGAAGCTAGACTGGAATGGAGTGAAGAAATTAGAACAGTAAAGGAAATCCACAAGTTGGGAGTAGATAAGTTTTTCTTGCAGCTTGGCAAGAATAGGAAGAAGAAAAATGGGCCAAAGGTTACCAGGACAGGAAGGGTTCCTGTCTTTGAAAAGAGGAAGAACTTTGACAAACTTTCTGCACTGAGGTGCAGAACTAAGATAGAAAAAAAAATTACCAAAACAGGATTGTAAGTGTACCATGTATTGCAAAACTGTAGGTAGCACTGCCTGCAATAGTATTATCTTTTTGTGGGCACACCAGTATAAGAATCTTTTCCACTTAGAGGAGTGTGCTTTCCATGTTACTGGTTTTCTGGAAAACTTCAGCACATTGAGCGCCTCCTCTGACAGATTCTAACCAAAGAATTCTAGCTCTTCAAACACCATGCCCTCAGACATAGTGTTCTGAGGTCTGGGAATGTTATCATTTAGTGTTGCTCGGATAGTGCCACCCTGGATCCGCTAGTGATCTGGCGGGTGGTGGCACTATTCGAGCTGGATCCATCCCAGGATCTGGCCAAATACAGAGGTCGGATCCCGCATTATCCAGCGTCGGATCCAGGGATCCAGCACTGGATCCCAGTGCCGGATCCAGGAATCCGGTGTTGGATCCCTGGATCCAGTACTGGATCCCTGGATCCAGTGCCAGATCCCTGGATCCGGCCGTCGGATAATGTTTGATCTGTCCAGGGATCCAACAGCCGAATCCACAGGCAGGTAGTGGAAGTATCTGGCAGATCCACTATCCTGCCACAAAACGGCAGATATCTGTGGATCCAGATTTGTCTGGATCTATCTGAGCAACACTATTATCATTCCCTGGGTCAGTAGGTTGTATCTCAGTGGCAAGTTGATTGGAATTCTGCTGGACAGGGTCAGGAGCACTGTGCACTAAAATTGTCTGACCCAGTCTGGGACTATGAGGATTACTGTTGCTGGCTCTCTCCCGGTGGCATAGATTATGGGGGGAAGGGCAGCTTATGTTCACAGCGGGACTTCTGAAGCCCCAACATTTTTTTTTTTTTTCTCCAAATTGGGCGTGGGACTCATGACATAAGTTCGGGGGGAATTAAAGACAACTGCCTGTCAGTGTTCCATGACCTGTCCCCTGCCTTGAAGTTTTAAAATGTTTTCCAGGAAATGTTCCCTTCTCTTGATTGGCTGCAGCCTGCAATGTTGTTTCATAGCTCAACATCAGCCAATTTAAGTGGCCAATGGTGGTGGTTCAAACCTCGTGCTGGACAGCCGTTGGAGCATGCTGGCAAGAAGAAAGTCAGCTCCATTTTGTTTGCTCCTTCCGTCCGCACCACGGTTCAGAATGTTGTGTATATCAGCAAGCGTTTAGCCAGCAATGTTAGTGTGAAGCAGCTTGATACGGCCATCTGGCAATGGATGCAGTGGGACAAGGTACGGCTGTTTTGCCTTTGTCCAGGGCAGTTATTTTTGTCACTGGCTACAGAGTTCCATTCGATTCGCATACTCACACTCCCTTTGAAAATCCATTCACAGTGCATCGTCTCGGTCTGGAGTCAGACTGCATGGAATAAGGGATGTATTATGTAGACAATCTGGATGCCTGAGGGTAGTTATGGGTCATTAATAATTATTATTCGTAGCATTTTCTGTGTGGTCTGTAGTGGTTCGACATGGGAACCTCCTTCAACCAGGGAATCGAAGGTTTGGAATCGCAGGTTCAAGAATCAAACCTCAGTAGAGCAAGAGACTCACCTTATGACCTTGGACAACTCACTTAACCTCCCACAGTGCTCTGTATTGTCTGCTCAGCTATGGCAGTGGGTAGAAGGTAGAAGCAGGAACCCAATGGATGAGATGACGCATCTCAGCTGGGCTAGTCTGTGACTGTTGGGTACATAAATTTTGACTGAAAAATAAAAAGTGAGACAGCTAGTGCCTATCCAATATTTTTTTTTTCTGGGGTAGTGGGGCACTCTCTGCCTCTAGTTAGAGGGGACTCATTGTGGCTGCATCCTTGGGCATCCAAGTGACTAAGCCCCAAATAAGGCTACTGCATAATTTTATGGGTTTATGCTTACCCCCCCCACACACACACACACATGCACGCACACACATTTTTTGCACTGGAAACAGCTTGTAAGTGAAAATCTTATCTGTGTCAGTCTTCACCATTCATCACTGGTGGGTTCTGGCTGGAGGATCAGGACCCTGTGGGAGCATTTTTTTTTTCGGTATTGGGAGGAGTCAATGCTGTGATGGTGCCACCCTCGAGGCCAACGTACTGCATGGCGCCTGCGGGTTGGACAGTAACCAAAGCCAACTCCTCCTCCATCCCAGTTCTGCTTCTCCCATCGTCAAGTGAACATGACCTCGTGTATGGAGTATGAATTTCATCTGCGTCATCGGCCTAGTCCGTCATAGTTCTGCTTAGCTGTGTTTCTCAGCGCCGACGACTGGTAAGATCTTTCCTTTTTATTTGATGACGCCGAGCACTGTTTTTGTTTGTTGATTTTCCTGTCCAGTCATGCATCATTCAGGGGACAAGAAAAAAGCCTTCCAAGGTGGGCCAGCCTCCAATGCAGCGGTGTTCTTGCAGCTGGCTTTACTCCGTCTCGGACCAGCATGACCGGTGCTTGACGTGCTTGGGCCCAAACCATGATATGGACCGGTGCGATGCCTGTTTCGCCTGGATTGGCAAGTTCTGGAGAGTTCACGCATTTAAGTGGTGATGTACGGCGACTTTCAGTGGACAGGCGCCAGGAATGCCAAATGCAGGTCTCTTGACCCTTCCTCTGGGTCCCTTCCTGGTCTGATATGGACCACGGAGGAGGGGGCTTCTGCTCTTTCAAGCCTTGCCTCAGCAGAAGCCCCCTTTATGGTGCAGGATGCCCGGTCTGGTTCCTCTGGGTGTCAGGCTACAGGAACCGTCCTGGCAATCACCTCCTTCGAGGCAAAGGCTCCCCTGCCATCATGGCCTGGGTGTTCTGGGCCCAGCCCAGTGGTTTTCTCGGTGCCGACCATTGAGGCCACCTCAGATCCCGGTGCCACGTGTGGTGCCAGAGATTGGGCCGGCACCACAGGCGGTTTGGGTCCGGTTCGCGACGCTGCCTCAGATCCCAGTGCTGGTGATTGGGGTGGCACTGTGAGCAGTGGGGGGGCTGCCTCACGGTGCTTCTTGTGGTGCAGTAAGCAGAGGCATCCGTGAGGTAGTCTGGGTCTATGCCTCCTCTGGGGAGAATGATGATTTGGAGGCAGATCCTGGCTGGCTTTCAGATTCTCCGGAATCCTCGGACTCCTCATTGCCTAGCACATCAGCTCTGGTTCAACCCCCTCCTTTGGATTCGGCGGTTTCTGCCGGCACCGACCAATCTTATGGTGCTGGAGTCGGCACTGGAAGGTCCTCTGGGGCCAGTGGAACTTCTGATCTTGGAGGAGGTGAACCCCTTGCTTTGGGTGCCCAGGCTGGGCCCACTTCTGAGCCTGCTAGGGAATCTGGAGCAGGGAAGGGTGCTCTCTCATCTGCTGTCTCCCAGGATTCGGAGGGATCGGGATTGAGGTACCTTGGCTGACCCTGAGGAAGAGGTCCCTCTCTGAGTCTGAGGGGTTGAGGGGACAGTATCAGGGGCAGCGTCCCTCCCTTGTAGCCCAAAAGGGTTCGGGTAGGAGTCGCAGTGCCGGCACTGTCTCGTCCCCTGAAGTCTCCCCTGGAGGGATCTCATCTCTCAAGGTTAGGAGCCGCCCTTTTGGACCCATGCGGCCCCTGTCGCCTCGCGGGGGGAATCCTTTTTAAGGCTCAGTCCCAACTGTTCCAGTCCAGTTGAATGGCTGCTGACTACACCGACTGAAGGATCCTCCTGAGCTGTAGGGTCACCTGTTCGTTCCCCCAGCCCTGGTAGAGGTCGACCTCTTCCTCGGAGGTGTTTGGCCCCTCTACCTCTGCCAACCCCTTCCTCTCTCCCAGGTCACTCTGGTCCTACAGGACCCTTGACCTGGGAACAGTTCAGAGCTACGGCTGCCCTATTCCCTATCTCAGGTCCATGGACGAAGTGGTGTTTCACCATTCTCCTGGGCAGCCGGTGGTTGACTCTCTGGACTCGTCAGCTTCTTCATCTTCCTCACTTGAGGGAGAGGATCCCTCTGTCCACCTCTCCTCAGACGCTGATAAGCTCCACATTATCAGACTCGCAAGTCGCAATTCTGAGCAGACGGCGTGTGCCTTTTTAGGCGAGTTCACTGCGGCCAACCTGGTGGTTCCCACCTGGCCCTCCCCCTTTAGGGAGGTGTCATACTCAGCTTGGAGGCATCCTTCAGTTCCCTCTCCAGCCCCAGACTGCCGGCACAGGTATTGCGCACCCCTAGGGTCTCCAGGAGCATTATCTCACCCCCCCTTCGGGTGTGATGATCCTGGACACTCCTTCCGGGCATAGATGCCCGAGACGTGACCGGTCTCCAGAGGCAGAATCTGTGGAATTTGACTTTTGGGGGAGGAGAGTGTTTTTCTCTGTATGTCTCTCTCTTTCTCTATAGGCACATCAGGCCCATCATGCTGCCTATAACAGGACTTATGGTCCTTGCTAGGGCAAATCCTAGCATCTTTGCCTGATTTGGAGGCAACCTGACAAGCCACTGCCCTCTCCGCATGTGGCCTGGAGCTTGTGAGGCACCAACCAAGGGCATCATATGATGCCAATAAGGTGATGTCCAGGCTGGCGGGGACAGCGATCTGCATAAGGCGGATGGCATGACTTCATCTATCCCGGTTATCACCCATGGCCCAGCGTAGTGCGACTGCCTCCTCTTTCCAGGGAACCAACCTTTTTTCCCCGCTTGGTGAGGCGAGAACTTCAGGGCAACTTCCTTCTCCCAGCCAGAGGGGGACCCTGCCTCATCCAGATCAGTCCCAGGCCTAATTAGGCCTGTAAGGGTTTCCCCCTTCAGTGTCTTCCCCACAGCAGTCTGAGAGACTTCCCTTCCTCAGGGAGGTACAAAGGT